>OV884056.1:41750363-43095391 GCA_930367215.1 Pollenia angustigena | reverse complement strand
CAGACTATTCCCCAGAGGTTACCGCAGTCTCGAACCACCCCGATTCCCTGCAGAACAGGGAGCTCGATTTCAGTCCCGCATTGGACAAATCGTCCAGACATGGCAATTCCGGTCTCCCAAAATGCCTCACCCTAACGCCCGCCAGACCGGGGCATTGGCAGAGGAAGTGAAACACCGTCTCCTCCTCCTCATCATGACAACTCCTGCAGTAGTAATTATACGCAAGACCCATCCTCCTAGCATGAGTCCCTATCACCCAGTGACCCGTGATAACCGATATCACTGTCCTTATCTGGTCCCTGCCGAGACCGAGTAGTACGCGCGTTCTCGCCGCGTCATAGCCAGGCCATAGAGTCCTGGCCATCAAACAGGTATGCTCGCCCTGCCATCTCCCCTGAGCCCTTCTGTACGACTCCCGTCTGATGAGAGTCCTGCAGCGGGCCATTGAAGTGCCAATCAGGCCATAGACGTGTCGTCCAAGAGACAGCCTTGTTTGGCTAGACTGTCCGCAGTATGGTTGCCCAGGAGCCCACTGTGTCCTGGTACCCATGTCAGCGTTACACTGGAATGTTTCGCGATCGCATTTAGAGACATCCGCATTCCACTGTTAACATAGATGTCGTAAAGACACCAGCCAGAGCTGCAATGGCAGCCTTGCTGTCCGTAAATATACATATATCCCTCGATATACGATAGTACTTCAGCCAGTTTGCCGCCCGCTTTATGGCAGAGATTTCCGCCTGCAGCACACTACTGCCATCTGGTAGCCTAAAAGAGACCCTGATTTCCATTTCCTCGATGAAGAAACATCCACCCACTCTGTCGCCCATCCTGGAACCATCGGTGTAGACCCGTAGGGTCGGCTCCAGAGATCGCGTATTATCGAGCAGCTCATCATAGTTACCATGATGAACTGTGAACAAAGCACCGAAAAAGGGTTCCGGAGTGCAATAGTCCAGCGCCGCCAGGTCGTATGACGCGTGAAGCGTGACCCTGGCATGACCATAGTTCCGCGTAGACCATAGGCCCACCACCCCCAGCCTCATAGCGGAAGTCAAGGCCTGTTGTTCGGCCATGATATCAAACGGCAACCAGTCTAGCATAGTAAACAGTGCCTTCGTCGGTGTCGAGCAGCCAACCTATATACTTTCTCAAGCATCCTGCAGTACCGTCCCCTTTCCATGGCAGGCCACCACACTATGACCCCATAGAAGAAAATCGGTTTTACCACCGCTTCAAAGATCCATTCGACACCCCTGGGGTCCAGGCCCCAGCTCCTGCCCAAGTATCTCTTGCAGGTGTATAAGGCAACAAAAGCCCTATCAACCCTCGTCCGAACGTTGAGTTCCCTACAGGCCAGTGCCGTTGCCTGACGCAGTGCCCCCGATAGGAATTCCACTGCCATTTCAGTCTCCGTAATGCCACTAATGACAGGGACTGAGCCCAGAGAATCAGCGAGTAGACTAGCCTGATAGTCCCACCTCGTTCTCCTCCTATTCACAAAAGTACACACCCCCAAGGGGGTGGACCTAATTGAAACTCAACATACCTGTGGTCCGAAAAAGAGCAGTCATTTGAGACCGCCCAGTTACTTATTTAGTCGGAGTGTTCCGAGCTGACCAATGTCACATCAAGAACCTCCTGTCTATTAGCTACAATGAACGTAGGTTCCGCGCCTATGTTTGCTATTTCCAAATTACTGCTACAGATAAAAGAAAATTGCGACTCACCTCTAGTGTTGGTGTTGGAGCTGCCCCACGTGATGTGGTGCGCGTTAGCGTCAGCACAGATAACCACCGGGGTACCCATGGAGCCGGCTTTGGCTACCAAGCCACGAACAAGCCTATTAGGTGGCTCATTGTCCTGGTCATGCGCCATATAGCCCAAGACGATCCAGATCGACATGTCGCCCATCTCTAGGGCCGCTGAAGTTGTGTCTTCATCACTGAAATCAGAAAGAATGAAGATATCCAGCGTGTTTTTAGCCAAAATACAAGATCTAATTTTACCTGTTGCTTTGGCATATAGGAGCTTATAGCCCTTGAGGTTTAATCCGCACACCCGATCCTTGTGGATCCATGGCTCTTGGATCATTATTAGCTCCTCCTCTCTCTCTACCACACGGAGGAGCAGTGCAGCGGATGCTGCCTTAGAGTGATGAAGGTTTATCTGCGCCACCTTCACCATGTCCAGTATTAACGACCGTGACATTGGCGTCCTCCTGATCTGATTCCAGGAGGGCGTCCTCATCAGCCAATTCACCCATGCGTTCAAAGAGGTCACCCAGCATGTCAGAGACGGACGGGGTGTCCTCATTGTCACATGAATGAACGGAAGCGTCATTCGTGCAGTCCGCAGACTGCGTAGGCTCCACAACCTTCGGAGCGGGATCGCCCTTGTCATCACCTCGGTAGACACGGAGCAAGATGGTACTGAAACCATAGTAAATCTTGCCCTGTTTCTCCCTCAGTGGCTTCAAGGAGTCCTGATTCAGGACTACGATCGCCGGTCTTGAGGATCCTTCAGCTGCTGAAACCTTGACAACTTTCCAGTTATGAGTGGGAAGTTGGGGGTTGCAGCACTGAATAATCATTCCTCCGGTGCAGAGGGTTCCGCTGGGATGGTGACGATGGATCTAGGTCTCCGTGGTATCTCACTCACCAAAACCACGTCGAGCCTAGCACCTTCCCATATTTCGCCAATCGCTCCAATGGCAAGCGTCAGCAGAAGTGCAGAGCGCTCGTCCACACACGCCATCAGCTTAACGTGACCCTGGTACCAGCTAGCATCGTCGCATTGCGGGGGTGCTCCTGGATTCTCACTAAGGATCTTCCAAAAGACACCCATCATTTGCTACTTCACCAAGTCCCACCTAGAGTGGGAGATGGATCCATCAGCAGCACTTCTGTCTATAATAGCCCTAACAAGATGGTCTTTCGCCACCTCGCTCTAGGACCTATTAGTCGACTTTGGTGCGTACTTGGGACGTTTTGTCCCTGGTTGCTGTCTAACGGCTGTCGCTTCTTCCTCCGAACGTTGCCGTTTAGGCATTGCCTTTGCAGGGGCAGGAGGTGAAACGCTTTGAAGCCCAGCAGTAAGGGCCTTAGCCCATGCCAATGAAGCTTCCTGTTCTGCAGAAAGCTCATTGGCATCTTTGGAGCCGAATAGCTTGATAACACGCAAGGCAGCACGCCTTGAGTTAGATGCCCTCTTGGAAGGATTTTTATGCCGAGGTGTCTTCTTAGTGACGCCGGAGTTGGCGGGGGGAGGTACAGAAGTGGGACAGGATGTAATCATCTCCGTCCCTCTTTGCACAATAGGCATATGGGAGGCTGCTTTGTTGGACGACTTTGTCATTTCCAACTTTGCAGTACCCGAAGCATGGGCTTTATCCGCTCTGGCGGAAAGGGCTGATACGGCTTTTGATGTACTTGGCGCGAAAGACAGAGGTACATCGCCGCTGTTAGGTGTCGAGACTGATACAGCCACCGACGGGATCGTCTTCGTCTCATTGTCCTTATCATTGGTCCTTTTCGTGTCTTGTTCCGTGCCATTGTTAGTTTGTTGTTTGTTTCGTTTTTGATTTTTGTTGTTTTTTAAAGGAGAATTCATTTTTGCTGTCTGGTCCCACGAGTGTAGGGGATCTGGAGGTCCGCCACGTCATAGCCCCCGATAACGCGGTAAGGGCGTAGTCTATTTGCTGAGGTGCCCAGGTATCAGCAAAGCTCCGTGATAATACAGTCGGTAACCCCTGACTGCAAACCAACCGATAGGCACGGGTCGCATAACACCTCGGTTTAGGGGATGGATAACCTTTCGTTGCCAAGGCCTTTAAGTTCACTGCCCTCATCTCGGGAATCACCAGATGCTGGCAAAATGCCCGGATCAAGACACGAACCACAGCCAAGACGTAAGCCACCACATCGCTTCAAGATTGTTATCCATAATAAAACTTTGTAAAATTAATTAACATTTTACAAAGTTTTTTGCTTTGCATGTAAACTTACGAAATGTGATGTTACATTATTCTGCATTTAAGATGACGGACGATATGTGCAGTTCTTTTAATTTTTTTTCAATAATGTTTTTCTACAAAAAATCCAACAGACACTTTGGCTGGTTGCCCTTACCAAAAATATTTTACAAAAAAAAATACACATACAAGCATTTCGAGCTGTGGTCATGCAAACTGTCGAGCAACAACACTGAAAAAATTTTCTTCACAGATCCAATGAAATTTACATTAAAATTCAACCTGTGTAAACCTTCATTGGATTATTGAAGGATTAATAAAATCAATGACCAAATTTTCATTGATTTTATGAATCCTCATTGAAAAAATGGATAAAATAAACGTTTGTCATTAAACTAATGCAAAATTTTCATTGATTTTATGAAACATTTCATTAATCCAATGAAGGGTTACATAGGTTGAATTTTAATGTAAATTTCATTGGATCTGTGAAGAAAATTTTTTCAGTGAACAACATTACTAGTGAGGATCGTTTCTAAAACTTATTTTTTCCTCATTCTTCATGACTGAAGAAAGGCAAAATTGGATTTTTCCTCAAAAACATAAATGAATTTGGTAAAATATTAACAATTCATTTATGACTGCGAAAAAAGTTACATATTTTACGTTTTTTATTTATGAAAAAAATTCAAGAATGGTTGAATATGAGCGATCACATATGAATTTCTCTGAACTCTGGTTATAATATACAAGAGTCTGATAGTGAAAATGAAATAGATCCGAATACTAGTAGTGCGGATTCCTCATTTTTTTTTTTATTTTGCTTCACTTTTTTTTGAAAAATCGGGTTGGATTGGATAATTTTTATTTCTTTTTAAAATTTAAAAAAAAAATAAGTTTGAATTTTGTGTGTTTTTCATAATTGGGCAATGAAAAGTAGCCGTGCGTATGGGCGGATTTGTCTAATTTTTAGCACAACTCTTTTCTAATATGTAAGAAATCACTATGCTTTTTACGTTTTTTAATTTTTCAAAAATTCATTTTAGCTAAATTTAAAAATCGAATACTGTGCGTCGCATCAATGTTAATTTTCTCTTTCAATAATTATTTACAAAACTAATATTGAAATAAGAAATCAAATTCTCATTTCAGACAAATAGTTCCAACAATTTTAAAATGTTAAAATATTTGATACGATCTTTAATATGTTTTATTTTATATACAACTTTTAAACTAACAGCTTGAAAATATTTTAGACTCATCGCTACTTTCGGTGTAAGGATTGCGGTAAAGACGTACGTGCCGATAAGTTTAATTCTCATACAGCAATACACATGAATGAGCCTTTATTTAAATGCTCCATTTGCAATAAAGAATTTTTCAGAAGAGATAGGTAAGTATTCATTCTTTCTTTTTGGTAAAAATTGAGAATTTTATTGCTTGAATTATCGACAAAAAAACTTGGTTAACCTATAATCCTCTGGAGAATATTATTATAACATCAACATATTTATGGTTACAATTTCTCTGAGATTTTCTCTTTTCAAATTTTTAAAATTAAATAGAAAAATTAGAAAAGAAAAAAAATTATAAAAAGAAAATGGCATGCGATCCGAATATTTCGAACGATTTTTCGTTGATAATATGTATAAAATAGTGGCATGCCACTGCTTGCATGTGTAAAGGCAGCGTGAATAAACGGTGTGAGAAAAATTACCCAGTTTTATTTATTAAAACACCATGAATTAAAAAACAAAATTAAATAAATGTAAAAATTTTATTATGGAAGGCTTTTAATTGTGGTAGACGAATTTGCATTCAAAAAATATGTTCAAACTACTATTGGTTTCTATAATGCTGAAACAAAATCATTTGAATATAAGTATATAATAAATAATAAAATTTTAATACGATGCTGTACTCAATGTTTGTAATTATATTTCCTTTAATATACCTTGTTATTTTAAGACCACTAAACTTAATCAGAACTACTTTTAAAATCACGTAGCCTTCGTTCATTTTTAAAAAATTTAATTGGAAATCTCCATCGACTTCAATTTCACTCGATTTCGATTTCTAGAGCATCTATCAGATATGCTCTTAGCTAAGAGGTTTTGTTTGTAACTTTTCAAAAATATGGTTTTAGTCTATTGATGCATACAGTCTTGCATAACCACCATCAAATTATAACTTATTTAAAATAATATTGCGAGAATATCTCAAATAATAAATTAAAAAATATGCACTAAAAACTTACAAAATTTTCATAAAAAATCGTTTTTTAATTTTACTAAAAACTAAAATAGTATAAACAAGTTACAGTGCTATATTCGGCTGTGCCGAATCTTTGATACCCTCCACCGACAGTTCGAATGTTTAAGGAGTAATATCTGTATGATGTTATTATTATCTTAAACTGTGACGATTTGTTATTAATTATGGTTTTTGGCGACTAAACTGTTTTCCGGTAGTAGGGTTTATATGGGGCCTAGGGTAAATTATGGACCGATCATCACGAAATTTCACAGCGTCATTTCTAGTCCTTTAAAACTATGACGTACCAATTTCTGTTATGATAGCATTATTAATTATGGTTTTTAGGTGTACTAAACTGTTTTCCAGGAGTAGGGTTTCTGTCGGGCCTAGGGTAAATTATGTGCCGATATTCACGAAATTTCACAGTATCATTTATAGTCCTATAAAACTGTGACGAGCCAAAATTTGTAATGATTGCATTATTTTTTACGGTTTTAGGCGTACTAAACTGTTTTCCGGTAGTAGGGTTTATATGGGGCCTAAGGTAAATTATGGACCGATCGTCACGAAATTTCACAGTGTTATTTCTAATCCTAATAAACTGCGACGTACCAAATTTTGTTACGCTAGCATTATTTTTTACGGTTTTAGGCGTACTAAACTGTTTTTCGGGAGTAGTGTTTTTATGGTGCTTAGGGTAAATTATGGACGGATCTTCGCGTAATTTAACATAGTGATTTCCAGTCAAATAAAACAAATTTTTGCAAAATCTTATCTCATTCCGTGCCTTGTTCCAGCATTTCTGTTATTTTTTGTAACAAAATTATCATTTTTTTTAGGTGGTGGTTCCACATTTTGATTCATAGCTCTGGTCCTACTGAACCGATTGTGCTGGATTTCAATCCCAAACTGCTTAGGATAACTACAAGCAATTTGGCTCCAAGTTTGTTCATTTCTTTTGAGTTGTTCGAAAGTGAGCGTGTTTTCAACAGACGGACAGACGGACAGAAAGACGGACATGGCTAAATCGACTTAGAATTACTCAAGGACCCAGAATATATACATATACTTTATGGGGTCTGAGATGAATAATAAAAAAGTTTCACACGGAATGACAAACTTAATATACCCTCTTCACAACTAATTGTGGTGGAGGGTATAAAAATTACAAACGGAATGACAAAGTTATATGTATATACCCTTTTCCACCTGTGGTGAAGGGTATGAAAATTCAGTCTATTGTTGTTCAAATATCGTTAAAAAACTTTAATAGTTGAAATTTTTGTTTGTTTAAATAAATGAAAACTGTTTTATTAAAAGTAAAACTTTGTCTTGCACGTGAAGAATGCCAACGCCTTTTGAAAAAAATTATTTTCAGATGCCACTTTGATTCCAGATCAGATCAATAATATTTGAAATTTGTTTTATTTTTGCAAAACGTTTCAGATTTTTTTTTTAATTTGTCGGGCTCTTTGTCCTTCTACATTATTAATTTTACTTTCTGCAATATCAGTTAACTTGACTTCAGTAAACAGTTATTGTCACCAATATATCCGTAAATCAAATGCTAATTGACTTCTGATGTTATTTAAATTTAATATTTCTTTTACTTGTCTGATTGCATTATCATCCGTATCAACAAGCTCTTCTGGTATTCTTAAATTACTCAAAGTTTTTTGAATAGAATTCTGAAATATCTGGCCAGGCTACCATCTTTTTACTACTGGCTTCGGTGGAAGGGGAATCAAGGGATACATTTCATTAAAAATTGCAATATTATCGAATTGGCTTCTAATTTCCTCTGCCACGCAGTATAAGCCATGTGCCAAGCAAGTATTTTGTAACAGTTTTGGATACAATATTTTAAACCCATTGGAAGCCTTAACCATGTAAGGAGCTGCATCGGTTTAAAATAGAAGGATCTTTTGTCGAAATGTTGAAAATCTTGTATTTAATCAAAGCCCCAAGAAAATTTATTTATTGATTTAAAAATTTTTTGTGGAAGTTTTTTTGTGCATTTAAAAATTATTTTAAGAACCTTTTTTTAATAATATTGAAATTAAAAAAGAAAATCACTCAAAAATGTCAAAAAAGCATCTAAAACATCAATATGCTAAAATATGCATTTTCACAAAACAAATCAATGGCATTTTAACGCAAATTTAATGATTCGGATAGATAATTGGTCGACATCGTTCTTAGACTTTCGATAGAAAAAAATATGAATTTGCATGGAAATCGCATCACTAGTCAATACAATGTATTTTATTGGTTCCTTACCCTTGTTAATTGTTTAGTTTTATTCAAATTAACTTGTTATGTCAAAAACTAATTTAATTTTTGTTATTTCATTTGTTCGAATAAAACCGAACCATGCTCCCAAAACGAAAATGAACTAAGTCCCCAAAATTAGGGAATTAGTTTATTATGAATTAAAACGTCAATTTTAAAAATGAAACAAACGCCCAAAAATATGAAATAACGCAAAAAAACAAAAATACACCAAAACTCCATTATTGGAAACTTACTTAACAATGATATTGTTGTAAGTTGTTGCTTGTTTTGTATTAAATAAGTTTTTTTTTGTGGGACTGAGTACCATTTAATTTTTGTGTAGTTTTGCTTACTGCAAAAATTAATCCTGTTTAAACGCAATTTTTGTTCAAATGTTCCCCAACTTTTACTTTATCAAAATTAGGTATCTTCACACATGTCAAATTTCTCGAGGATCAAATTTAAATGCATGTAAGCGATAAGTACTGTATATGATTAAAGGTGGAAGTACATAACACGCGTTAGTTCGTCGACGAGTATCGTGCGTTTAAAAACTTTAGCGCGTAAAAAATTGCAAGTTACACAACACGCGTTACAAAAGCCATTCCTGTCAGCTGTTTTTTATTTGTTTACTTATTTGTGCATTAAAAACGGGTTCGAAAGTATATCAAGATTTTGTTATTTTATTGAATTTATTCCTTTTATATAAATATTGTATGTTTTTTAAGCTATTCAATAAGTTTTTCTTTCATGATTCATAAATTTGTTAAACTATTCTTTTTATTGTCAGCTGATTACTTGTCAAAAATACACAACGCGTTAAAAAGTTCAAAGTTAACCAACTTTCTGGCGCAAACGCGTCAAAATATTTTGCATGTAGCTTGTTCTATGAAAATACACTAGTTTAACTTTTTTTGACAGAAGACGACAGAGCGCGCGCGCACTAACGCGTATTATGTACTTCTACCTTAACTGAGCTACACTAATAAGAGCGTTTATTAAAACATTTATTTATTCATTATTTATTTATTTTATTGCCAATACACTAGCTGCGTTCGTTTACCCCAAAATTTGCAAAAATTTGTACAAATTTGTACTGGATTTTACTGAAATTCGTTCGCGTACACATAAATTTGCAAAAGAGAGAGAGTAAAGTGACAGTTATCAACAAAGATCCTGCAAACTTTACTGCAAAATTAACTAACCTACTGGAAAAGTAAACAAACGCCAGTATTTTTACCTACCTATCTGTCAAATAAGATTTTTCAGCCGGGTTGTGTTGTATTCGCGTTAAAAAGGTTTTTTTGGTGTAAAAATTGCATAAAACGCTTGACGCTCTTATTTAGGTAACTCAATTAAATTCAGCTACGATGGGCTAGTTACCATTTGGCCCGGTCATCTTTTAAATTATTGTTAGACTATGGAATGTCTCAAAATAATCAATTTTTAGAAAAATGTATTTATATATGTACATATATTGCCACCTTTTATAATGGAAGAATGTTCGTAAACTTAAATATAGACCATATTTACATTATGCAATTAACGCCGTAACTTTCGCATGCAACTTTTTGTGTGTTAGCAAGAGGTGTAGGGAAGAAAACGGGGTTGATAAGTTGAAAAAATACGTGAAAAAAATGTGATTGTGAAAAGAGTTTCGTAGTAACTTCTTTAAAAGAAAAAAGAAAAAAAAACTCGGCGTTAATTTCATAGTCTAAATGCGGTAATAGTTATTGTTTGCATACATTTAACACATTCATGGCTCATCAGAAATAGCCAACAAATACGCCCACAAATCGAAAATTAGGACGACAAACAAGTATTAAAATCGCCATATTTGGCAACCTTAAAGCCGAGAAAAACTAAGACTGCACGCACACAACTATGTGATTAATGTGTTTATTTGATAATTTCCAGGGCCTTTTAAAGTTCAAAACCCTCGAACTATCCGCTCTAAAGTCATAAAAGAAGAAAAAAATATTATTATTTAGTAAATATTGTAAAAGTATGATTTGAATTTTTTTTATTTCCTACAACTTTTTTAAATTAAGACGATTTTAGGGTTTGCAATACCGTTATTATTTCGGGTTGTATATATTAACCCCCATATTCATAAAAAATATGTTTGATTTATAAAAGGTTTATTAAACAGATTTTCATAGGAAATTCTTTTAATAAACCTGTTATTAACCAGAAATATTTTTTATGAATAAGGCCTTAAGACTTTATTTTAAAAAGGTTACGATTATGTGTTTGGTTATGTCGTTGGTAAAAACGTACAAAAATTAAAAATAGAAAAAATGTAGTTTTCTCTAAATCAATGCGTGTATACCGAAATTTAAAATGTAGTTCGAATATAGAAAAAGGCTCTTATTTTGATATTCTCGATTTCAGTATTGCAAACACTAGATGATTTTGAATAAAAGCGCTTGTTAAAGACTAGATTAGATTATCTTACAAGTCTTACGTATTCCATAATACTTTTTGAGATAGAAATCTAATGAGTTTTGTTGCGACTGTAAAAAAATCTAATGTAGCACGACAGTTTGTGTTCACATCATCACACAAAGTATAAACATTCACACATGTAATAAAATGCAACCCTGATCCAATGAAAAGTATTATTGTTTAGAAATTTTGCAAAAAAACGATGAAGTAGTATGGGATGTCAAACTTTTTTCATAACTCCCCGTCTACAACTGACATGATTTGCTGTTATAACATCATGTTACATAGCGTTTACATTTGCCAGTACTGGCAAGACAGTAAGCATATACATATTAGTTGGCAAAACAATGCAAAAACAAAATAGCTGTAAAAGTGTTTATGTATTAGTGAAAAAGTTTGAATGAATTGCTACTGTCTTGCCAGAACTGGCAAATGTAAACGCTATGTTATAAAATTGTTGTTAAAACATTTGCATTAACAACCGTGTTATAACATGAGAAAACCTCTAACATGATGAGTCTACTTAACACTATCATCATTTTAGTGTTAATGTTAAGCATTTCATGTCAGTTGTAGACTGTATGTAATACTTGTCATTTTCGTGACACATTGCATTCTCACTATCACACTTTGTCATATTACCCTGCAAATAATAGGACCAGTCCAAACACGCGTGTAAAGAGTAGTCCACAAGGGACCAGGACTAGTCCAAAAGTAACCCAAACGTATGGAAAAACCCTAGTCTATTTAACATTACGATGTCCTAGGAGAGGACCATATAACCCACCTTTGGACCACTAAGGAGTAGTTTTAAAACTAATCCATGGTATACTCAAGAGGATTAGTTTTGAAGTCCTTTAAAAACGAAAGCATGTCGTTAAAAAACGAAGACATGTCGTATTACTACAAACACTTTTTAACAATGACATGGTCCATGCTTGCATTACATCGGACCAGTCCATGGAGTAGTCCATTTTATCAAAATGGATCAGGTGGTCCAATTTTATTTGCAGGGTACTTGAGTATACAAAGTATTATGTATAGTGTAATCTAGCCTTAACTACTTTTGTTTTTTAATTATATTGTTACTTCTTTTTTTTAGCTGCTCTAGACATATAAAAAAAAATCATCAAAAAACGAGTGAAGAATTTACCAATTTTATTATCGCTTACAAAACGAATCGCAGACCGCGTTTATATTTGCAGCAAAATTCCGAATTGCAAATTCTTACTGAGTGAGATATCATTATTATATGTTAATAAGCTGTACATTGTCACTGTTCTATTAAATCAATACTTTTTGAAAATTGTTATTTTTTATTACTTAAAATAATTAAATAAAAATACATATTTAAATTATTATGTTTATTTTTATATTTATAACAAAACTTGGAAAAAATAGAAACAAGAAATGTTTTATGTTTTTAATATATTATAGCTAAATAAATATTGTGTAGAACAAACACTACGCGAGAAACAAGCAGTCTTTCGACCACAACGGAATTGCTTAGACTAGGGATTGGTAAATCGATTTCGATTCCAATCGAAAATCGATTTTGTGGTAAAAAAATCGATTTTTTGCAATCGAATTTACGTATGCGATTTTATACTGAAATCGATTATTGGGCTTTTAAAATCGATTTTTTTATTTTTATCAAAATTTTGGCAATTTTTAATTTTAATCTTAATTAAATCGATAAATTATGGGCAGCACAATATAACTTATTTTTTTTTTTTTTTTGTGCGTACATACGTCTGTAGGTATGCTTATGCAGTTTTCCCAGTATAAAGTTGTAATTTTACGTATTTACCTATTAGTATCCTTGATATACTTCCAAGTTTAATATAAGGGCTCTATAGCGATATTTAAATCTAGTTATAAGCAGAGTGTAAAAACAAAAAGTATGTCATTTATCCTAACAAATACATCAATGACATGCAAACGTGTTTTTTAAACTAACTTAATAGTAACTTAGCAAAGAAACAGTCGTCACCGATCAGGAACTACTGTCATAATCCTTTGAAATACTATTCATACATTCAGGCTTGTCACAGAATTAAATCCGATCAAAAGTGATTTCGTTTAATGTGAAGTAAGATACGAAATCACTTCCACTTTCGATCGGAATTAATTTATGTGACAGGCCTGATTGTCTACAGACGAACACAATTTTAATACGTACAATGTACATGTACTTGTTCCTCTAAAGGCGATCTCAAAATTTACACATTTTCACTTTTTGCAGGAAAATTAGAAAAAGAAGTTACATACATCTACACACTGTAAAAATCTCAGTTAAATTTATCTAGTAGCTTTCCAGAAAAAAAATGCTGGTGAACACCCCTTTGTGATATAAGGTATGAGTTTGCAAATTTATCTTAAACGATTTTGAAATCGATTTTAAAATCGATTTTGAGGTTCGATTAATCGATTTCAAAATCGATTTTGAGGTTCGATTAATCGATTTCAAAAACCGTAATAAAAAAAGTCGATCGAAAATCGATTATGGTATCCATTTTCCATTCCCTAGTTTAGACCAGTCAAAAAACATCCGTGTCATAATTGAAAAAACCAGTCTATTGAATGGCGCACACAGCTTTGTTAAGTCTTCGACTCGAAAAGACGTAGTGCTTGCTATATGGAACGCATTAAGGTCAAAAGGTGTACCATTAAAATTAATAACCCCGGGTCTCCACGTAGCAATATTTATTGCGGCAAACGTCAAATTTGATTGCTCCATTAAATTTGCGACGTATAGACCGCAAATTGCCATGAGTGGCAATCCATTGCGCATTGATTACTCTTCTGATTGCTTGAGCAATTATTGCTTAGCAATCTGCTGTCAAATCAGTTGTAATTTATCTGACATTTCATTTCTCTGTACGGTTGTTTATTTATTAAAAAAGCAATCAAGAAAAAGCCGCCAAGTGAAAAAATACTTCAACAAAATACAGAAAAAGTTTTTATATGTATATTATATTTTTAAATAAACGTCAATATCAACAAAAGCAAACGACTAATTTGTTTATTGTATATTTTTATTTTTTCAATAGAACAATACAAGTTTTAGGTTTTTTCCATATGCAAATAAACAAAGAAGTAATACAAAACACAGCTACGACAATTACAATTAATTATTTTATTAATTTAATTTATTAAAAACATTTGTTATAAATACGCCACAAAACTTTATACAACTACTCGCGGTGAAAATTGCAAATTTATGGCAAAGCATTTTCAAGTGTTCTCCAGCAATATAATCAGCTGGGAAACCAGAAATATGCAATTACATGTTTTTCCTTCTGCGACTAATGGAGGCAGAAACAATATATTTATCTGTTTTAGAGCTTTTTATGAACATTGGCATCGATTTGTTAGTGCATATTTTAGCATATTTTACCGTTTACAGCATTTTTTGGCATATTTTAGTTAAAAGAGCCTTTTCGCAGCATTTTTTAGGTTTATAGCGCATATTTTGCATTTTTAATGCATATTTTGATATAAATTCAATTTTTCGAAAATCTGTTACTTTAATTTCGACATCTACATTTAATTTTTACTCTAAAATTGTAAGACAAAGCAGGTTTTCATTAAGGATAAATGTTATGCGATTTGTATCTAGACCAATCTTTTAGTATTCCGATCGACTCAGAATCACTTTTTAAAGTGATCTAACGATGTCTATCCATCCGCCTGGCTGGTTGTCTGTCCATGTTAGCCTTGTGCGCAGAGTACAAGTTCCAATTTTGTAGATAATTTCATCAAATATAGACGAAGTCTATGCAAATGGTGAGAATCGGTCTATAATTTCACATCCAAATTAGACTCTTTGTGTCCGCAAGCTATCTAATTACGATGGTATTTAAATTAAATTCGTCCCAAAAATATTTTACTTCAAATTAAATTATTTTCGAATCGGTTCACATTTGCTCAAAGTTCCCATCCTTTACTAGCTTTAAATTCCTTTTAAATGTTAACAATTTAGCGACCGTACCTAAAATCCCTTTAAGACAAAAACCCATATGGATGTTAATATCTAGATAATATTCGGCGCAAACTTCTCTTATATGAATTTTAACCTTTTTTAGGTTTTTTTTTTAAATTTTTGTTATTAAATTGTTGAATATTGTCCCCCGTATTTATAAACGTTTGTTAAGCCAAACTTTAATACAAAATTTGTTTTGTAAACCTTTATGAAATTTAAATATGAATTTATGAAAATTTTTATAAATACAGGCATGTGTCTTCAAATGAGCAATTTTTAGTTTTTAGGGCATATTTTTAAAATTTTTCAGGGCATATTTTCCAGTTTTTACTGCATATTTAATGCGCATAAAACGTGTTTTTTAGAGCATATTTCTGGTTTCCCTGATTATCAGCAATTATTGCTCCATTGTTCTGCCGACGTTATTGCTTGTACTTAGCAATAAAAATTGCTGCGTGGAGACCCAGCGTAAGACTCAGCAATGCGATGTATACAAATCAGGGACCGAAAATAACAGTTATTTTAAAATTTTAAAACAAAAAAGCGAGTATAAGTAAAACTGATTCAAGTATACCATATTAATCCTTATGAATTATTCTATGATATATTTTTTAATATATGTATATTGATTTTTAAAATTTTGATTTTTATTTTTTCGATCAAAACTAACAGTTATTTTTTAATTTTTATTTTTTTTGAAAAAAAATAAAAGTTATTGTCTAGATTAATGTGCGTGTTTTAATTATTTAGTTGACTCTAAATATTTATTTAAATGTGTGATCATAATTGGGATTTTTTATGCACATTAAAATAAACATTTAAAGTCAACTAAATTATTATAACACGTACATTAAATTAGAGAATAACTTTTTTTTTGGTTCAAAAAAATAAAAATCAAAAAATAACTGTTTTAACTGGTCAAAAAAAAATATCAAAAAATAACTCTTATATTTGATCGAAAAAATAAAAAATTAAAAAAATAACTCTTATCGTCTGATTTTTATGAAAAAAGTAATAACTGTAACGGTCCTTGATACAAATGCGTCACTTAAAGTGAGCCATTCAGTACAAACGAAGACATGAGCCATATGAACAGAGTCTAACGTTTCTGTTGAATTATGCCAATAATTTATGTAAACACTGACAAAATTGCTAAGGAATATTTGTGCATCCTTGCAATATTAGTGCCCTGTGAAGTTTTATTTTTAAAGCTAAATTAATACTAACTCAGCAAAGAAATAGAGCCAAGAAAGTTTTTTTTTTACAAAAATCTAAAAGGAAATTTATTTCAAACGATTTTAAAATCGACTTTTAAGTGAGATTGATCGGTTTAACAAAATAAAAGTAGTCGATAAATATTTGAATTTATGTATTTATAAAATTTCAGTAACCTAGCCTTTTGGACATTATTGGCCAAAATTAAAAAAAATTTAAAAATAAATTAGTACATAGCAAGAATGATAGAAATATTTCTATAGAAATAGAAATATTTCTATCATTCTTGGTACATAGTACATACATATGTAACAACAACAAAAAATTTTAAATAATATAAGTAACATTTTAACAATAAATTTTAATAAAAAGGTCAATAAATAAAAAATACATAAAGATATAATAAAAATGTCAGACAAAAGTCCTACTATGTTTCCCTTAGGGATCTTACTTTCGGGTCCCATTTATCTGACTGGAACGATGTTTACTTTAACCCAATAATGCAGGCAACTTTCGATAGAGTTTAATCTTGAACGCATCAGGGGAAACATAAAATACCATCAAAGAGCCAGGCAACTTATTATATAACCGAGACACTCTTACACAAAATGAACGCTCAAAACTGAAGTTAATCTTGGTATTATCAACTGTTTATTTCTGTTTGATCTACCATATTCAAACAAACCAACCAAATATTTAGGCGTCAGCAACCTATATGACTTGTAAAAATGAAACAACGTACTAAATTTAACTAAATCCTCAAATGAAAACCCAAGAAATCGTGCCACATACGAAGGAACATGCTGAAATAATCTGAGAGAAAACAAATATCTCATTACCCTATTGAACACCAACCAGCCTTATTATTTTCAAAACATATCCCCAAGTTCCCGAGTACACTTCCAAGGCATAAAGAAATAATAGCATAATAAGGCCATGAACATCCAGGCTTTTAACAGAAAAGATAACATAAAATTCAAACTAAACAACTTACGCAAAGAAAAGTTAACCCTAGAAACTATAGTATTGACATGGTTTTCAAAACTCAATTTATTATCAACAATAACCCCAAGGAATTTCATTTTCTCAACAAACTCAAAAAATTACCATCTAATGTAATAGAAAAATCAACCCTAACACATTTACCAAACATCATTGCCTTAGTCTTTTTCGCATTAATAGACAGGTCGTTATTACATATCCAATCAACCAATAACCCAACAGTATATTCAATCATGCTCTGCAAAACATCACAAAACTCCGTAGTACCACTGAACAACAGTTGTACATAGTCAGCAAATGCAAATGGAATACGCATTCCATTAGCTATGTTCCCAAAAAGATCATTTACAAACATGATAAACAGAAGAGGACCAAGCACAGAACCCTGTGGGACACCGCTAAAAACCGAGAGCAAACCTGAAGCACGACCACCACTAAGTACATACTGCCTTCTATGCGATAAATAAGAAAAAATAAGCTTACAAGCCGTCACAGAAAAGCCATAATTACCAAGATCGAATGATTTACCCTATCGAAGGACTTAGCCAAATCCAGCGACAATGCAACACAAACTCCCCCATCAGAAACATTCCTTCTAATGTTGTCCGTTAAACCGAGAAGTAGGTGTACTTCTACACCTAAATCCAGACTGACAGTCATCTTACAACTGATTATCATCAATATGCTTGACAAGTTCGATCTTAAATTTTTCGAACTTTTTAAGCCGCTAAATTTAAAGATTTTTTCATATTTTTTTTAATTTATAGACTTTTTATGATTAATATAATACTCGTAATATTTTCCGATGTATTTTTGCTTCTATTGTTATTATTTGTCACGCACGTGTTGTTTTTTCCAAACAATAATAATAGCACGTGTTGAACACAAAAAATATGTTTTTGCGGCTGATTTTCAAATATTGATTTGTTTACACGCGTGTGTGAATTTGCTTTGCTCAATTTGTTATCAATTCTCTATGAATTTTTTGTTTACTTTTGTTATTATTATTTTTATAAAACAGATTTTTAATAGGGCATGTACAAATGAATTTCCTGGAACTAAAAAATAAATGTCGTATTTGTTTAAAAGATAATGCAGATATTCACTGGGATAATGTTCTAAATGACTACAGCAATCAGACCTATAGAGATTGTTACTACAAATATACACAATTGGAATGTCTCGGTTTGTAAATATAACAAAGGATAACATGGCTGAGATGTTTAAAAATGTGTAATATTTAAATTACTTTATTTTCCTGTAGATGATGATAATTTTTCGGAATTGTTATGCCATAATTGTTCGGATGGATTGGAATTTGTTGATACTTTTATTTCGAAAGCTTTAGACAGCCACTTGGTATTGGATAACTATCGCTTAAGTATGGCAATTAAAGATGAAATTGATATCATAGACGTTGGAGCAACTAAATTTGAGGAGATATTTATAGAAGAAACAGAACCCAAAATAAAAAGCCTATCTATCAATGAAAACACCAATGAAGAGTTGACCACAATAACCGAAAACACTAAGCCTAGCAAAATATCAAAAATTTCTACGGAAAAAAAGCAAAAACAAAAAAAGGAATCGGATGAATCTAAGATAACGATAAATAAAATAGAGGAGTTAAATATTTTAGAGGATGAATGTACTGGTCAAGAAATAATAGTAAATGATCTTAAAATAGAAATTATGGAAGAAACGTCTCACCTGGAAGCCAACAAAAAATCAAGAAAAGGTGGACCAATGTGTTGTTCTATTTGTTGTAAGTTCAAATTACAGTTAACGTTATAAGAATTTTAGGAATTTAACCTAAAATTGCATTGGAATAAAAAATTACCATACAAATTTTTTGAGCAAAAACACTTGCAATTTCTTATCGCTCATGTTTTAAAATACCCATATTACTTATAATTCGATTTAAAAACGTCAAACAGTAGTTGTTCCGACAAACTAAAAAGTTAGAAATTTGCCGTTTCAAAACCGCCTGTGTGCGTATGTTAAAATGAATTGGTATGCACTTAAAGGAGAAAATCAAACGATGTCCAATGAAAAACTTGTAACATTTTTCCACAATTTTATTAAAAATATGCAACTTGAAAATTTGCTTTCAGTTTATTATTTGGCTATCTCAATTGTTTACTTTTATTAGCCTTTTAAAGCCGTTAAAGAAAGAAAGAACGTTGAAAGCATTTAATTTAACATGCATTTACATATGCAGCCGGTGCTCGAACAAAAGTTCGAAAAATTGAACTGTGTTTTTAGTTTTCCATAATATGGACGAAAATATACCGATTAATAAACTTATTTCCAGTCATTTTTTATAATTTTTTTTATCTTTAACAAAATAACTGTCTTTTAACATAAAATATTTAATAGGTAACACTTCAAGCTTTAAGAACTGTTGACCATAAAATCAAAACTATCGGACAGGTTCTAAAAATCGAAATAAAGATTTTAATTATTTACAAAATGACTGCAGTTTTCCTGTTTCATCGTATGAAGTATAAAAAGGTAATATTTTTATGAACTTTCTTTACAGGCTCATATTCAAAATTTAATTGATTTTAAATCCACTTCATTTCAAATTATAAAATATGCCCGTATATAAAAAAATGGTTTAATTGTTGCAAAATGGGAACCGTTTAATAAAGTATGTATTTATTGCCAGGCAATGCATTGGCGGAAAGGTTTCTAACTTTGGACTTTCGAGGGCTCGCTTTGCTTTATAGCAAATTTTGTATCTTTATACGGCATCTCCTAAACTAGGTGTGTTTGCTCAAAAAAATTTAATTATATAACTTCTGTTAAATGCATTATAATTTGATTCAAACATAAATTTGTCGTTTAATCGAACTGATATTTTCAATTCAAAATCAATTTTATTTAATTCATAATATCGAAAAACCTTTATTATCAGGCATGTTCTGTAAATCACAAGATTTCAAATCACTTGTGATTTTGAAATCACAATTGTGATTGAAGGGTGTTTTGAAAACCACAAAAGTTGTAACTTAGTTAAAAATGGTGGAAACAAAAAAGCAAGTAATTTTAAATCGGCGGCCACTTAGCTGGCTGCTTTAAAATCACAATTATGAAAAAAGCTTTTTGTCTAGAACACCTTTTTGTGATTTCAAATCACTTTCACAAAAAGGGATTTTCAGAACGCTTATATTTTTAAAGACACTTTCTTTCCTCTAAATTTTATCAAATTAATAATAATGTATTTTTAAGCTAAAGTATTTCGTAATAAATATTTGACAATCAAACACGAAAAAACACATAATGAACATCGAGAACGTAAATCTTGCAATATATGTGGCCTAAAGGTTATCAACAAAACAATTCTTAAATCGCATATGCAGACGCACTCAAAAGATCGAGAAAGGCCCCATAAGTGTGAGTATTGTGACAAAGCTTTTTACTATAAAGGCGGTCTAAATATTCACCGTAGATTACATTTGGGTGAAATGGTATCCTGTGTTATTTGTACAAAAGAATTTTATCGTCAAATTGACTTAGATCGACACATGTATACCCATTCAGCCGGAAGGATAAACTCTAATGCAAAACAAAAGGTAAGTGTATAATAAATATACAAAATATGTAACCAATATATATTTTTATACCGAAACCTATAAGAGGTTGTATCTAACATTTCAATATATCAATGACCTTTAATAAATTTTTTGTTTATATTAGGCATGTTCTGAAAATCACTTTTTGTGAAAGTGATTTGAAATCACAAAAAAAGTGTTCTGGACAAAAAGCTTTTTTCATAATTGTGATTTTAAACTACTCAGCTAAGTGGCCGCCGATTTAAAATTACTTGCTTATTTGTTTCCACCATTTTTAACTAAGCTTAAACTTTTTTGGTTTTCAAAACACCCATTAATCAAAATTGTGATTTCAAAATCACAAGTGATTTGAAATCTTGTGATTTACAGAACATGCCTGATAATTTCTAGTAAATAAAAATTTTGTAAATATTTTAAATATTTAAGTTTGAGCCAACCACTACTATTCATAACATCATTCAAAACACCACAGTATTTTCTTCCTTTGACCCCCTCTTGGTCCTTGCATAAAATGTATAGAAAGCCTTTATTTCTAATTTCTTTAAAATCGGTTCATTTAGTTAGCCGATAAAGCGTAACAAACGCACAAGCCGCTTTCGCATTCGGTCGGAGGACCGTCGAATGGAGAGATAAAATAAAATTGCTTTGTTTTTCAAAGTTATTTTCGGGGAAACAAAGTTTATTATTAATACGATTTCCGTATGACGTGCTAAATTCCCAATTGTTCATATTTAATAAATACACTGAAATTTATTGTTGAAGGAAAGCTAGCTTCTATGTGCATTTCACTGGTTGCTTAGGCCAGCTCATCAGGAAACCTTTTCCAAAGATTTTAGAAAAGCCAAAAATATTAAACAAATAAAACCATAAAGCGAATAAGAATTATAAACAATCTTAGTCTTACTTTTAACAGTATCAAAGCTTAAACAAAAAACCAACAATAAACAGTGAGTTTATCTTTTCCTACATCCCCCTACAATTGGTTGGGTTCTTTCCGACTCGAATTGTAGTTGTAGGTAGGTAGGTAGAAAGGCTGGTGTGAAGTCTCCTTCACACCTTCATCCAGAGACCAATATGGTCCATTGTGACGCCCTATTTAGAAAAAGATAGAAATTAGGTGAAGTAAACAGCGAAAGCACAAGTCAGAAAAGACAGATAGAAAAGAAGGTTTCGGACCAGACCCAGAGAGATCCTACTCAACCAAATTCGCCCTACGTGCGGCCAGCACCCAATCTCCTCTCGCGCAGCCAGGCCATCAACATTACGAATCCTATCAGATTCTCGAGTCCACAACCCGAGACTTCCCTTAATTCGGCCAGGAATCTACTGCCCAGCCACCTCAGCCTACTGCCTAATTGTAGTTGTAAGTGGGTTTGTTTTTCTTTTGAGTACGGAAAGCATTGATTTAATAGATCTATTCTAAAACGATAATTAATATTTTCTGAATATCTATCTATATTTCTGAACTCTATCCTAAGTTAGTACCAGTAAAAGTAAGAGAACGATAAAGTACCAAAAAAAAAAAAAAAATGACTTACAGATTCTCATTCGCTCAGGTCCTTGCATGTTTAATTTAATTTTTGAAAACTAAAGTAAAGTTGAACAAAGAATTTCCAACAATATTGAAGTACATATGTATTTGATACGACCTTTTATAGCTATTGCACGTCGCAGTTTAATAATTTTAAAATAACAATTTTTTAGGATAAATGTTACTTTCATTGTAAGGATTGCGGTAAAAACGTACGTACCAATAATTTTAATTCTCATATGGCAGAACACAAGAACGAGCCCTTATTTAAATGTTCCATTTGTAATAAAGAATATTTCAGAAGGACTAGGTAAGTATGCAAGTATGAAATACATTTATGCTTACAAATATAACGAGGGCTTATATCTGACATCGTCTTTATTATGTTTCAGCATGTATGAAAACTTTTATCTTAAAATACTTTTGATATTTCTTTTTTAAAAAATACAATTTTTTTTTTTATAATTTTTGCTTGAATTATGTGCCAAAAACATTGTAAAACTTTTTATCCTCTGAAGCATATTATTATACAGGGTGGCGCAGAATGAGCTATATGGTTTAAATGGTTTTAAACTCTTTTTATACCCTCCACCACAATTAGTTGTGAAGAGGGTATATTAAGTTTGTCATTCCGTGTGAAACTTTTTTATTATTCATCTCAGACCCCATAAAGTACATATATTCTGGGTCCTTGAGTAATTCTAAGTCGATTTAGCCATGTCCGTCTGTCCGTCTGTTGAAAACACGCTCACTTTCGAACAACTCAAAAGAAATTAACAAACTTAGTGCCAAATTGCTTGTAGTTATCCTAAGCAGTTTGGGATTGAAATCCAGCAAAATCGGTTCAGTAGGACCAGAGCTATGAATCAAAATGTGGAACCACCACCTAAAAAAATTGATAATTTTGTTACAAAAAATAACATAAATGCTGGAACAAGGCACGGAATGAGATAAGATTTTGCAAAAATTTTTTTTATTTGACTGGAAATCACGCCGTTAAATTTCGTGATGATCCCTCCATAATTTACCCTAAGCCCCATATAAACAATACTCCCGGAAAACAGTTTAGTACGCCTAAAACCGTAAAAAATAACGCTAGCGTAACAAGATTTGGTACGTCACAGTTCTATAGGACTACAAATGACACTGTGGAATTTCGTGATGATCGGTCCATAATTTACCCTAGGCCTCATATAAACCCTACTCCCGGAAAACAGTTTAGTACGCCTAAAACCGTAAAAAATAATGCAATCATAACAGAAATTGGTACGTCACAGTTTTAACGGACTAGAAATGACGCTGTGAAATTTCGTGATGATCGGTCCATAATTTACCCTAGGCCCCATATAAACCCTACTACCGGAAAACAGTTTAGTCGGCTAAAACCATAATTAATAACAAATCGTCCCAGTTTAAGATAATAATTACATCATACAGATATTACTCCTTAAACATTAGAGCTGTCGGTGGAGGGTATCAAAGATTCGGCACAGCCGAATATAGCACTCTAACTTGTTATTTATGCGATTATTATATATATATATAATATATATTTTTTTTTTAATATATATATAATTGGGGAATTTTTTGCAATTAGCTTTAAAAAATGCTATCCTGTAAGCGATGTCCATTTTCTGCTTCGCAGATACGTGCTCTTTTCGATAGTCCAAGTTTTGTCGAACGCCTCCTTGTTGATGTTGATGGACTTTGCTGCACGCTCTCCCATACACGTTTAATATTTTGACCAGTGTGCACGGTAGGTGTTCTTCCGGCACCAGGACGAAAATTTCCAATCAAATGGTTTATTCAATAGACTATTGCTTTGCAAAATAATATTCAATTCTTTTTGTACCCTGTTCCATCGTGTAATGATTCATAATTAATACCCTAAGTCTCTTTCACAAACTGCTGAAAAAAAAACAAAGAAAGAATAATCGAGGTGTTCTGAAAATCGAAAACGCAAAACGCAAGAATTTGGAAGTTGTTTTTAATACACTTTTAATCAAATTTTTATAATTTTGTTATAAAATTCGGTTTAATAGATAAATGTTTGTAAAATATTTGTCATGAAATTCATTTATCACAGAAATCTTATTAAAAACCAACGTTTAAAATTCTTGCGTTTTGCGTTTTCGATTTCCAAAACACCACTGAATAATTGAAAAAATTATAAAGAATTCAACCCATATAGCTCATTCTGCGCCAACCTGTATAATCAAGCTAACTATGAATACAAATTCCATACAATTTTTCCTATATCCTAATTTTTAAAAATTTCTGAGGGAATTTTATTTATAATTTTGTTTAATTTGTGCACATTCATGAATACTGTTTTGTTTTTGTGTTTGCTTTTAAATATTTGAAAATATTATATGTATAGGGCCCAACCAGAACTGTGCGAATATGTACATGTAACTCATTTGTGTCAAACCATATTGAACTTTTTAATAAGTTATATGAAATTGTTATTTGCTTAATTGCGAAGCTGATTGCATATTAACTAAGGAATCAGATTTTTTTTTAATGAATTTGACGTGCTTTTCGTTATTTTTGACACTGGCTTAAGCTAGCTCATTCACATTCTGGTTTCCATTATAGTTCAAGCCCTCAAACTATTATTATAAGTTTTTTTAGTGAATATGTATTTGGGTATGCTTTCAAACGGTATGCTACAAGTCATATTGTCAAAATATTATTATATTTTACAATAGTTTAAAAAATTGTTGTTGTGTTTTAAACAAAAAGGTCATGAAATAATACTTTGATGCTGTGTTTATTGTATTGTCATAACTACACAGAAGACATCTTAATTATTAGGGGTTGCTCACAGCAGTCATATTTGTTCGTATTATTATTTTTAGACATATGACTATAACTACCGTTTGAAAACCCCAATTTTAAAAGTATGATTTTTATGACTACATACTGGTTTTTTTTTTCCTGAAACTTTTTTTTAAATTGAAACTATTTTAGTGTTTGCAATACCGGTATTAAGAAATCGGTGTTACGGGTTTGATATATTAAGAATTTGAGTTTAAACGTTCAAGTATAAAAAAAGGCAAACACTAGATGTTTTTGAATTAAAGCCCTTGGCAAACAAATTTTTTTTAAAATTATTTTGTTACTTCTTTTCTTTTAGCTCCTTAAGACATTTAAAAAGAGTTCATAAAAAAACGACTGAAGAATTTAAAAATTTCATTATAGCATACAAACAGGATCGATAGATTTTAGTATTGCAAACACTAGATGTTTTTGAATTAAAGCCCTTGGCAAACAAATTTTTTTTAAAATTATTTTGTTACTTCTTTTCTTTTAGCTCCTTAAGACATTTAAAAAGAGTTCATAAAAAAACGACTGAAGAATTTAAAAATTTCATTATAGCATACAAACAGGATCGAAGATCACGTTTATATTTGAAGCAAAACGCCGAATTACAATTTTGTACTGATTGAGAATGTCATTATTCAAAATATGTATTTTGATAAGCTGTACATTGTCATTGTTCTATTAAATAGAAATAAAGAAAACTTTACGAATACATGCACATTTTTTTGTTATACATATGAAATCAAAGCAACTTTTGACAATTTGGAATTTTTAATGCGACTTGCTCTTTCTTAATGTACCTTGGTTCGAAACAAAAACACTTAGGTAATGCACGTTAGTGTGCCATACCGTATTTTGCCATAAACGGTACACAAACAATATCAGGTATGTGAAAATCGATCGTTAAAAAAAGGTGTGATATATTCGAGCTATTTTAAAATCAGTTTCTAAGTTAAAATCGTGAAACCGTATTCATAAACGATTATTAAATTTAACAAACTTTTATTAAGTAAAATTTTCATAGAAAATTTGTTGTGCAAACCTATATTAAATTAAAAATATTTTTATGGACACAACAGTTAATTTCTTGTTGAAAATACAGTTAAATAAACATAGTATGTATACAAAGTTTGCAAACATATCGTCGGTCTCATATAGAAAGGCCCTAACTCGATTTTTTTCGAAATTTAGTTTTTCTGTGATTTCAATACATTTCCCACAAATACACCTCGTCACAAAAATTTAATACACTAGCATCAAAAATATCAGTTTAAAAAGCAATTGAAGAAGCCATTTTACATTATGATACAGTTTCTATTATGTTTTTGCCTTCTCCTGTAAGGTTGCATTTATGTGAGTTAGGGCCTTTCTACATGAGACCAACGATATACAACTTGTATGAAAAATTCCCCGTGAGTTTTTCCCTTCTCCCAACTTTCTTAATTAAATTCAACTGTAAAAAAAGAAGGAAAAAACTCCACGGGTTTTTACTAACAACTGGGTTGAAATGAATTAAAAAAAAAAAAAAAAATATATATATATACATATATTTAAAATAAGAGAAAATTTAAAAGGAAATTAATGTTAAAAGATACTGAAAATTATATTATCGGTTTTAAATTTAATCTCTCTCTTTCTCTCACTCTGCAGATTTATTAATTTACAATACATACGAAAAACACACTTTGAGGTTTAATATCATATGAAATAAAATACAGTTGTACATTTAACACAAAGGGTGAATACCGCTATTATATTTAAGTATAGACACCTTACCCTACGTTTCTACATGCAAGTACATAATTGCTTGCAAGTAGTGTACACGTATTATCAACGAAAAATCGAGGAAACAGCCGATTGGCTGAAAATACAAAAATGGAGTAAATGTTAGTGAAAAAGTGTGTGTATGGAGTTTTTCGAACTTGCATGTTGAAATGGGTGGTAAACCTCTGGATCGATATTTGTTTAAAATGTTGACAGTATGTTACTGATGGTCTGGAAGGTACAAAAGGAGAAGGGAAAATATAATGGCATTTCTTTTCCCCTCTCTCCTAAAAACTCAAGACTCGACGAGTCAAACTTGGCTTGTGTGAACCGGCACTAACACTTATTTCGTCTATTTGGACCATTTCTTTTCCCCTCTCTCCTAAAAACTCAAGACTTGATGAGTCAAACTTGACCTGTGTGAACCAGCACTAACACTTAATTCGTCTATTTGGACCTTAAACTTGAAAAAATGTGATTTTTTATGTTTTTTAAAATATACCATTTTAATTCCCTACAGTAAGGCAATAAAAATTTTTTTAACATGTGTCCTTAATTATATTTTGTTCCAAACGAAGTAAGCGTACAATTGTTATCGTCGGATAAAAAATGAAGAAATAACGACATATTTGCTGAAAACATCCGAATTTTAATTTTCTTAAACCATTTTTTTATTAATGCTACTATTATATATTGTTTCATTGTAATACATGTAATATTTACCTTAATGCGCGGTTTTAGGTAGTATGCTTTCACTTATCGGTCAAACAAATTTTGCAGCTCAAGACACTAATTATCTGTTTTCTTTAACGTTTATTGAAACACTTAACTTGAAAGAGAAACTGAAAGCAAATTTGTTTCAATTTTAAAAAGTTTGAGTGAATTGGTAAACAAGTGTGAGGGTATTCGTGCTGGTTCACACACTTCAAGTTTCAGCCGTCAAGTCTTGAGTTTTTAGGAGAGAAGGGAAAAGAGAATGCCATTTATTTTCCTCTCTTTCCTAAAAAATAAAGACTTGACGGCTAAAGCTTGAAGAGTGTGAACCAGCATTTAAAACAAGAAATTCAAAACTTGATCGTCTTACCCCCAAAAATATAAAAAAATTTCAGTTGAAAAAGTAATCAAAATGGAAAAAAGTACACACTAAGACCATATTTACATTATGCAATTAACGCCGCAACTCGCCGCAACTTTCGTCTGCAACTTTTTGTTTGTTAGCAGGAGGTGTAGGGAAGAAAACGGGGTTGAAAAAGTTGAAAAAATGCTTGAAAAAAATGTAAATGAAAATGTGAAAAGAGTTTCGTAGAAACTACTTTAAAAGAAAATAGAAAAAAAAACTCGGCGTTAATTGCATGAATGTAAATGCGGTCTAAGAAAAAAATGAAACATTTGCTGCAAAAATCTTTCTTCAATGTTTTTTTGAAACTGCATTCGTGTCCGTAAAATAAAAATTTTGTTTTACAGCATTGAGTAATTTTCTATGCCTTCTCTTTCTTTCAATAACAAACTTACAAAAACTGCTTGTAATATTTTATCAATTGTCAAAAAACTAAGAATTTTGCTTACAATTTTATATTAAAAAAGTTATTGCAATAAATAAAATTTTTAAAAGTGTTCAATTCAAACGTGTGTTTAAAGTAGCGTAATAAAGAAAAATAAAAAATAAATAAAATAGAAGAGAGCAGAAAAGAGTACAAACATAAAGTGTGCAGTGAGCAAATGCCAACAAATTAGCCGCAAAAAAGCAAATGGGGAAGTTGTGCGAAAAACTAACGTGTTGCGTCCTTTTAATTAAATGTCTATATTTTTAACTATAGCTAATATAGAGATAATATATATTTATGTAAGTTAAAAATGAAACTATGAAGAAAAAAGTAGCTTCTAATAAAAAATTTCCAGTTTTCAAATAATTTAAATAGAAAAATAATAAATTGTGCCACTGTCATGTTAACACATAAACATAACACTTTGAGAGCTAACAATTATTAGCCAATGAGATCGAAGGTTGTGTGACGTCATAGTTCCTACATGCGCAGTAAAAACTTTTTACATCTGCCTGATGTAATCTTTATTTCTATCATTCTTACTTAGTGCCGGTTCACACACGTCAAGTCTTGAGTCTTTAGGAGAGAGGGGAAAAGATATGGCATCCTCTTTTCCCTTCTCTCCTAAAAGCTCAAGACTTGACGAGTCAAACTTGACGTGTGTGAACCGGCACTTAGAATTATGAAATTTAAAACGAATGAAATTTAAAACTTATTTATTTATTTATTTTATTTTCTTCAATTACATAACCGAGCCCTTAGGGCCTTTTATGGTTAATAAAAGCTACTAACTGGACTTACCTAACAGAATAAAATGGAAATTCGCCTTTTTACACTCAAATAGAAAATTCTTCGTATACGATTATGACTTCAGAAAAAATTATCTTCGTGCAAACTTTGTTTCTAAATTTGCTTAGTAGTTTCAGAGATACAATTAAAGTTTGATTCAAAAACATAAAAATTTAAGTTTTTTATTTTTAGGGTTTCATAAAAAATAACGGACTGTTTTTTTGGCCTGTAGTACTGCTCCACATATCCCAAATGAATTGAACCCTTTTTATTGAGTTGATGCACATTTTTTGATTTTATTAACAACTTAGTAAGAGAACAGCTAAAAACTTTGAAGCAATAGATGTACGTAAAACTTTTGAAATTGTGTTTGTTGTGTTTGATTACCTTTAGATGGAAATTTAAAATTCTACTTTTTTTGCTTTGTCAATAAATTGTGAATATACTTAAGAATCGTGTACTAATTTCAATAAAGAAAGGGCGCAATTCCAATCATATCCGACGATTTAAAACATGATACCGTTACACTTTATCATCAATACTAAATTATCTAAAATCTTAATTTGCAGTATAGAGGGTATACTACGTTTCGGACGGAGCTCGACAACATTTCAAAAACAAAAGTAGTTTCGCAAATCTTATAGCTCAGGAAAATAATTTTGGAATATCAGCTGAGTTCCGTTTTCGTTCTTCTGCTCATGATAAAGGAGCATGTGATGGCGTTTGAGTAAACCAAAAAGAAATGCAGCGTAGTATAGCCTTCAGTGCTCTCATCTAGGTCGCTTTTAGTAGCAAAAAGGATTATGAGGAAGTATTGAAAACACTGAAGAGCAGATTCGATGCTGCGGTAACAATCAATACGCTCAATATCATGATTTTATTCCGCTTGTCAAAAAGATAAACCAGCAGCGAAATCAACAGTTAAACCTAGTAACTCCAAGAAAGTTCGGCAAAAAAAAAAAGGCAGAAAAATATAGGCAATAGGGAGGATGAAAAACTTTGTATTTGAAAATTTGCGAATCTTAAAAACTTCATCAGCTACAATAAATTAAGTGTAAAAATAGTAGTGCTGAAAAAGGTCAGCAAGAAAAAGAAAGACAAAAAATAAATGAAAAACAAAACAAAATATGTACTCTGGATTTCAAGAAGAATTCTTGACAAAAGTACGAAAAAACAGAAGTAAGGAAAAACATGTAAAATAAATTAAAATGGATAATCATTCAAAGCAAATTTCGATCTACCAAAGGTTTAATACAATTTGGTTTAAGGATTGATGTTTGACTATTGACGTCAGCAGTCGTCGATCGCTGCGAGTGTTAAACGGCAAGCCCTCTGAAGAGATTGAGTGGTTGCAATCGAAACATGTAAGGGTAACCTGTCCGTAAAAAACGCCTGGGTTCGAGCCCAGCTTCAGTCAAGAATGAAAAATTATCAGTAAATTTTAATTAATTTCATGTTGTAAAATTCCTTTCTTCATAAAAATAATTTAATGAAAATTAAATTTGATGAACTTAAGCCTAAATAAAAATATTAAAAATTATAAGATATTATTATTTATATATTATTTTAATTATTTTTCCAAATATATATATTATTTTAATTATTTTCCAAATAAATAAAAAAAAAATAATTAGTATTGTGGTTATTTTGTTGAACAATTTATGGTTTTTAATCCAAAATTTTAATATTTTAATTAGGCTAAAGTTCATCAAATTTAATTTTCATTAAATTATATTTGTGAAGAAAGGACAAAAAAATTAAAACAAAAAATGTACTTTTGACTTCAAGAAGAATTCTTGACAAAAGTACGAAAAAAAACTGAAGTAAAAACATGTAAAGAAGCCAATTTAGATCTACCAAAGGTTAAATACAATTTGGTTTAAAGATTGATATTTGACTATTGACTGCCAGCAGTAGTCGATGGCTGTGAGTGTTAAACGGCAAACCCCTCTGAAGAGATTGAGTGGTTGCCAGCGAAACATGTAAGGGTAACCTGTCCGTAAAAGCCTGGGTTTGAGCCCAGCTGCAGTCAAGAATGAAAAATTATCAATAACAATTTTAAGAAGTAAAAACATGTAAAGAAGCCAATTTAGATCTACCAAAGGTTAAATACAATTTGGTTTAAAGATTGATATTTGACTATTGACTGCCAGCAGTAGTCGATGGCTGTGAGTGTTAAACGGCAAACCCCTCTGAAGAGATTGAGTGGTTGCCAGCGAAACATGTAAGGGTAACCTGTCCGTAAAAGCCTGGGTTTGAGCCCAGCTGCAGTCAAGAATGAAAAATTATCAATAACAATTTTAATTAATTTTCAAGCTGTAAAATTCCTTTCTTCATACATAAATATAATTAAATGAAAATTAAATTTGATAAACTTTAGCCTAATTAAAAATTTGGATTAAAAAAAAAAAATGTTGACATTTCTACAGAGAAAAGTGATTTTATTCCTGGGATTAACATATTGTGGGTATTACAGTATCGTCATACTAAGAAAAACAATAATAGAACCTTGATTCACTGCTAGCATTTGGAAGATAGTTTGTTTTCAAAAATCAATGTAATAAAAAATTAATTTCACTTATTCTAAGTCATAACTAATTGTTGATAAACGTTTGTTGTAATAATGTTGTTAAATATATTTTCTTTAATTTAAATAGACGAATCCCTTGATCAAGTGAACATAACATTCACGAAACGTTGGGAAAATATGGATTAAATGCATTTTTAATTACATATAGAACTTAAGGCCGTATTAGCTAAAATAAAATCTAATTTAATGAACAACTACATTGGCCAAACAACAAAAATAATATAGATCTTGTTGATTCTTTTTTTGAGTAGATTTGGTAATCCAAAAACTGATTAATCAGTTACAGTTACACTTACAAAAAAAACGAATCATAAATGACTTATCAAGAACAGTTGCGGGTAGGGTACCATTTCTCCCTACCATAAATAAATAAATAAAAGAATCTTTTATAAGCAGAAAATTAGCGAATATTCTTGTTTTTTAATCGCGCTGAAGAGTCAAAAATACTCGAATATGATTGAAAATGTATCATAATTGAATCTTTGAGGAATCAGCTTCACGAATTAAAAAATAAACGCATATGAGCTCATTTTCCGATAATAAATGATACACTCATTGTGAGAAACTGGTACCCTACCAGTGAATCACCTGAAAGAATCATTTGAGATACAATTTTCTGATTCTTTTTTCAGAATATTACCTGGGGTTATACGTATTATCCACGAAAATTTAAGACACATCCGATTGGCTGAAAGTGTAAAAATTGTGTGAATGTTGGTGAAAAAGTTTGAGTGTATTGCGACTTTCAAGAAACTATAGTTTCAAGTGTAAATGCTAGGGTAATGAATCATATCGTTGGTTGATTATTTAATTGTCGTATGTAATTTGTATCCACATACGACAATTAAATAATCAACCGACGATATGTCAATCCCTTTTCAATGATTTCATATGATTGAATAATATATGAATGCCTTTTTAATCGCTCAAGTGATAAATAAGTTTGTTATCATCAAAAGTGATCTGAGAATACTCATTTAGGTGATTTTATCAAAGAATCATCACCCAAATGCTTGCTGGGTAGAAACAAATAAAAAAATTGTATTACATACAATATTGTATATCGATGCCTTACTTTCTCAACCTCGTATCTTAAAAATACGATTTTGACTTTTTCATATCAAACGACTGCTATTTTTGTGTTCTAACAATGCAACAAATTATTATTTCAATACAATTTACATAGATGTAATCAATTCTTTAATAATTCCATTTTAACTTTAACCCAAACACCGAAGTATACAAAGATAAAACTTTTTTTTTTTCTCTCCTAAAAAGTTGTATTTTTTGTAAGATACGAGGTTGAGAAAGTAAGGCATCGATATGTAGTTTTATTGGGATATTTTCAAAACCGAAAACCGAACCGAAACCGACCGGTTTTAATAATTTTTAAACCGAAACCGCGGTTTCACATTTTTACTGTTCTTAGCAAACTCTTATTAAAATACTGTTGTGAATAACGAAAGTGGTTACTAAAAAATGTCATCGAATGCAAGATACTGAAAAAATTAAATATGTTTAAGAAAAAAGTCGATTTTTCGAAAACAAATGACCGGTCAGGAAACTGGAAAAATGGAAAAATCGATTTGTCGAATATATACTTCGGAAATCGGTTTTGACAAATCTAAACAATAACTATAACTTAATACAGAAAAAGCGTTATGTTTTAAATGTATTACTTAATCAATAACAATGTTTTGTTTTTTCATTAAACTGGAAAGTCGAGGTTTATAAGAGTTACTAAGCTTAATGATAAAATTATCATATTCATCCTTTGAAACTTTATGAACATCTCTGAGGTGAAGGCAAATACTTGAAACAAAAAAAGTTGATTAAAAAAAGGTTTTAATTTAATTTTAAAAAAACGTACATTTTGCGACTATAATAGCTTTTCTCACAAATTTCACATTGAACTGTAGGTTGGTTTAAATGTTTTGCTTTGTGACTTTGCCAAGACGTCCTACAGACATTTCGACCACAGATTTTGCACTCCATATAAAATTTTCGCTACGAATAAAGTAACATAAGTACATAACTATCGCACCGGTTCGTCTTAAAGGGGTAAACTCAAAATTTATAATTTTCAGTAAAGACAAAAAACCTCTTTCTTTTATATGTTATTTTATACCACAAAGAGGGAGGATACAATTATATATTTTTTTTTGTTTGCAAAATACTAGAGAAATTGATAAACCATTTTTAAAGAGGGTAGATATGACCACTGTTTATCCTTTTCCAGAAAAAAGTGAAATGTGTAAATTTTAAGTTGACTCTTTTTAGAGGAACTAGTGCGATATGTATGCACTATTTATAAAAAATTTAAAAAAAAGGTTTTTTTTTTTAATTTAAAGCTTACTTTAACCTTTGGCGTATTTTCAATGCTGGCGTTGTTTTGTGTTATTGGGGTCACATCATGACTTTTCATGTGCAGGTTTAAATCGCATTGACGAAAATATTCTTTAGGACAGAAGTTACATTTTAGCATTTGACCTAAATGTACCCGTCTGTGAACATTAAGTCCACCGCGATTAAAAAAGGCTTTAATACAAAATTCACATTTATATTTGCGTTCTCTATTTTCACTGTGGATTTCCATGTGATTTTTTAAAGTCATTTTGCTATAAAATTTTAAACCACAGTGCGGACACACTTCTTTCCTTTCACGATTATTGTTGTGCGTCTTCTCGTGCAAATCAAGATGAGTGCGTGTGTAAAATGTTCTTGCTGTAATAAAGAAGCGCTCAATAGGTATATATTTTTATAAATAATTTAAGACACCTACAACAGTAAGCACACAAATAATCGCGTATTTTTAATTTTTGTCTATTTCTTGACTGTCTATTTATTACATACTCATTTAATTCAGTGTCTTCATTTGGAATTGTCTCTGCCGTTTGAGTGTTGGAAATGGAAGCTTTTTCGGTATTTTCAAATGTATTATTTAATGAAATAATTGGTTCTGTTGTGAATGATTTTTCAATCTCGCTCTCCCCCGGTGAAACATACGATGGGATTTCATTTCTTTGTTCCCTTAGTTTCCTATCGGATGCTAAAGCTTTTTGTATTAAATGGTACGAATTTCTTATGCCATCGCCACATTCCATACATATCATTGTGGTTAATTCGTCTTCATCTAAATAACAATTACATTTTTTTTAATATAGAAACTGACTTCATTGATTGCACTTGATTTTTTGTTTACCTTGTTCCTGTAAGCTAGTGTACTTGTAGTAGCATTCCTTATATGATGGACCATAAAATTCCAAAATTAATTCTGTCCAATCATAAAACCCATTATCTCGCAAACAAACTCTGCATTGGTTTTTGCATGTTTTTGTTGATTCCATTACTTTTAAAATTAAATAAGAATCTCCGTAATAAACATAACACAAGGCAAATTTACACAGAGCTATAGGGCGAATTATTTTTTCAGGAGGCGTTAAAAGCACAGCTGGTCCACTTTTTTTTTTACTTAAGCGGCCCATACACTTGCAATATTATTGTAGATGATATTCGCCATATAATTTTTTATATAAAGTTGCTCACTTACCCTAGGTCTACACTAAAGATAAATATGTCAGCAAGTTGGCAATAAGTCCCAATTTACACTAGGGACATTTCTAGCCGGACATTTTTTGAATTCTCTTTTAATCTTACCCGAAGCGTTTACATATGAAACATTAGAAGTCAGACAGAAATTAATACTTGTATGTAAACTACGAAAAGTAAGAAAGAGAAATGAAAAAATGTCCAGTACAGATAGTCATGTACTACACACTAAAGGTCTGCATGACTACATTTAAAAGGCATATGAATACATTCATTTGTTTTTTAAGTAGGTAAAGTTAAGTACAACAAACGATTTAAGTACGCAGTGCTTTACATTTTATGTTAAAAAAACAAATGAATAAACACACAAGGCGAAAGAGAAAAGAAAACATTTGTATGTAAACAGAAAAAAATACTACTACATTCAAATAAAACAGACATAATAAAATGTGTATAAGTTTCGAATATAATATTATTTGAATGTTTTACTCATAACATGAATACATTAATATTATTACTAGCAACTTTTGTTATGGAAATCGAAAACGTAAAACGCAAGAATTTTAAATTCCTTTTTAATATACTCTTAATCCAATTTTTATAATTTTTGTTGCAAAATTCTGTTTAATAGAGATATATTTGTAATGAGAATAAACATAAGTACTAATTTTACTATGTAGTATTTCTTGCACATAGTCTAACTGTTACCATATACTTGTGTGTGTTTGCATTTGCAAATTGAGTAAATAAATATTCAAAGAAAAAGAGTGAATAGAATGTTTGCCTTTGTTATGATAAAGTAAAACACAGACTACACTCTCTTTTATATTTTAACTCTTAAACTCTGTAAACCAGTATTTAACTATTTAAATATTTGAATGAATATTGGAATGCTTGTGTGTAATAAACAAATGAATGTATTCTTGCAGCCCTTTACTACACACTCTACCTTTTTGACCCCTCGCCGACAAACTTCGTCTGTCCGGCAAGAAATGTCCCTAGTGTAAATGGGGACTAACGTCGGCAGAATAACAGAGCAATATTTCTTATTGCTAAGCTTATGTTAAAGGCATGGGAAAACGTATTTAAGTTAACTCATAATTTGAATAAAATCAAGGAAGAAGGTGCAGTGTAAATACTGGCGTTATCTTGCAAATTATTTTAATAAAAATAATTTTTGGTATTTTATTTTAGTGTTAACTTTTTATTGAGCATTTATTATGTAGTTTATTTAGAAAAGGATATAACAATTAATTTAAAAATGTACGGCCATGTTCTGGAATTTAAAATTGTATTTGTACCTATGTGTGTTTGCGTTCATTTAATTCAGAATCAAGCATACAAAAAAAAAAAAAAAAAAAATAATACGTACTACATAACAACTGCTGAATAGGCATCATAGCAATGATTGACGAACGAAGCTAAACAATGGTATGAATGGCTGTGCATTACTTAAATGTATATAAAAATAGCAGCGAATACGCTGTGCATTACTTGAATGAATTTAAAAACAGCAGCGAATGTGTGTGGGTGAGAAAGTTTGATTATATAAACGAAAAAGAGTGTATTGGATGGTGTTCAAAAAATACGAATTATTTACAAAAAAAGGAACAGCATGTGCTCTTCCCCTCTCGGCAATAAACTCAGACTTTCTGAAAGAAAACTTTCATAGTGAACCCAGAATAAACATAAAACAACAAAGCTAAATTTAGCTAGAAAAAAGTAAATATGGCCACACTGATCACAATTTTTACAGAACATATTAAAAGCTATTTTCCATCTCTGAGTTGAATTATGCCATTTCTATATGCAGCTCTTTTACACATACAACAGATGCTTAAAAGTCTAGGAGTAAAAGAGATCACAATATTAATTTTGCTTGACAAAAACATTGCGGCACATTTTAGACGAATTCAACGACAGGTGATGGCAATACCACAACAATACAAAAATTACGCAAGCAACAGAAGTATTTTGCATGGCATTGCTTGTGTTTATGATTCGAAATGTCAACTGTTTCTACAAAAACTAAAATAAATCGGTTTGAATTGCCAACAACAGATGGCCTTGCGTCACCACCTGTTGTTAATTTCACCTTGAGTTTTATATTCTTTTTTGCATGAAATAAAAAATCGCAACAAACGCATTCCGTTGCAAACTTTTTGTGAATACAGTTGAAGAAGAAAAAATAATTTGTTATAAAAAAGAATATTGTAATATATTTACAAAAATTAAAAGGAAAAAAAAAACAGAAAACTATAAAACTTGTTAACCAAGGTAAGTTAATATATTTTATTTTGCTAGTACCGGTCAATTAGGTACATATTTAACTTTATAAAGCGAAGTAGCGGTGTTAATTTTATTTGCAAAAAAGCGATGCCAATTTTCGTTTTGTGATTTTAAGTTCAATGAACTTTTTGTAGCTTTTTTATTTATTTTGTTTTAATAGTACTTATACATTATAAAATAATTATGTATTTTTTATTTACTGAGAGGTTTTGTATGCGGATATTTTTCATCAGTGTTGTCATAGGCGAAATATAAACCACAGAAGATAAAGAAGAAAATACAGTGGGTATCAATAGTTTTTGCGCCATTTTAGTGGCAATTTTGTTTTAATAAAAACATTAAGGTGGCCATAGACTGACAATTTTTAAATAGAACATACATATAACAATTTTAATAATATAAACTTTTAAATGGATGTTTTTATGTCTAAATTTTATTTTTAATACCTTTATTGTATTATTCGTAGGAAGAAATAATGTATGCATGCAAATTATACAAAATGAGTTGTTCGCGCTGAGAAAAGAGGTTCACATTCTATTTACTGAAGTGTTGTTGAACTTTATTTTTTTACTTGATTGAAATTATTTTAATGTGCCAATAATATTTGTTTGGTTTGTGAAACACGTTTTGATCTCATACAAATGCCAGTTTCATGCAATAAACTCATTTGACATTTTTAAGAAGCATGCATACATCTATATTATATGTAAATATGTAAAAATATAAAACTAACGTAACTGACTGGCTGATTCATTATCACACAACCTTAACGCCTGAAGCTTAAACGTTGAAATTCGGAACACAAGTGGGTCTCTCGCCAAATCAGCCCACTAAGACGGAATTTTTGGAAATTTCAATAGTTAAGGGGTAAAAACGGGTAAATTCGCTAACCTCATAGGTATCTCAAAAACTAAGAGAGAAAAAAATGGACAAAACTGCAGATTACGGGCTCATAAAATAATTGGAGCCCCTCTGGCCTCCGGATCCAAAAACCCGCCCCGCAAACTAAGTAGTATGTGTGAATACTCAAATTAAAGGTTATTGTGCAAGAAAAACGAAAATAAAACTTAGGGTGGGCGGAACTTCTGGCCCCTATGGGGAAAAAAGTACCCCAAACTCCACTAAAGCAACATTTTTTAATTTATTTGTATAATGTCTTCCATTTAACGCTTTGTTTACATTTCACAAAAACTTTTCTACGCTACTTTCCGAGTCTTAAAGGGGTCCTACCGAAGCCGGTGTTTTTTATATCACAGAGGAGCAAACCCTTGCGCACGGCCGAAGGCACGTTTTGCAGAAAAACTTTAAATAGTGAAGCCGGTGTTAGTTATATCAAACGGGAAAATTCTCGCGGGCGGTCGAAATACACTAGTTTTTTCTTAAATTTAAGTCCTAGTACGAATGAACGAAACGGTATTCGATGTGAGGTATTAATTTACAAGATTATTGAAAAAAAATTACAAAAAAAGGAACTTATTGTATGTTATTATTATACCTATGCCAAAACACGCTGAAATTATATTCTTCCAAATTATGTATGAAGTTTATTCCGTTTTTTCATTTTTACAATTGAATTTAAATAGCAATAGGAGAAGAAAATAAAGTATAAATTATACTATTTAAGGACTGCATTAAAGAAAGTTAAGAATTAGCATCTTTTTTCCCCTAAACTAATCCCGCGAAGCTCTACGCTTGTCTTGAAAACACAAGAGTCTCTAGCTGGAATCGAACTCGCAACCCCGGCACTGATAGACAAGCTCACTACCAGCTAGCCTACCGGAGCACTCTGCTATATATAGAAAAATATTAATTTTGATTTTACTGCTAAACTAAGCAACGATTGTTTGCCAATTGAACTCGCACTAGAAGTTCTTAGTAGATCAGATGCAAATACATAAGTTGGAATAACAAAGTACAGATATAGCCAACAAGATGTTATTCAGCCTTAAAAATAGGATGCAACAACGGCAATGTATGTACATTAGAGTGACTCGCCAAAAAAGTGCTCGATGTTTCCTCCTAAAAATGACCCTTGGACTTTTTTAAGATAACATTTTTAATATTTCGGCTCCAGCTTTGACCTCTCGTGAGCTGGACCAGTTTGAATTTAATTTAAGAATCTGGTTCCTTACCAAACATATACAAATTGATAATGATAATGATTTGAATATAAACACTTGACATACAATGTTTTATCAATTTGATATCAAATTGTTATTAAGTGTTATTCTCAAATCAAAAATAAACTTAGCAACACTAAAGCGAAAAATAAATGTAAGCATTTTAAAAATTCCGATTAAGGTTAAATGTGTCTTACAGTTAAAGAAAAATTACATATTTTACTTTTCGCACTAAAGAAAAAGTCAACTCAATATTTTAAAAATTTCGCTTTTTTCAAGAAATCGATGTAAAGTGGTTATATCCACTGTTAAAATCTTACATAATTTTCTCTACTCTTTCGCAAAAAAAAAAATAAAATACAGTTCGTCAGCTCAGAATTGGTTTGGCGCATATGCCAAAAAGTCGGAGTGGAGAAAACGACAAAGAAGATTTTCATGAAGATTTCTCAATTTGTACCCGATAGAATTTTTTTATATTTTTGCCACTGCTTCCGGTATATGTTTTGAAGAAAAAGGCAAATTTTTGCGCACTTTCATGAATAAAGTTAGAACTTAATAGTATTTTTTTGAAAATGAAAATTTTTGTTTTGTGCCGCATACGCCACTTTTCTAAAAAAAAAATTAAAAAAGTGGCTTTTTGTGCTGCATACGTATACTTATTGCTGTGTATTGAGTAACTTGTTGAGATGAATTTTTTTTATAGTTTTTTTATTTGATTTTACTTTACAAAATCAGAAAAAACAGTTCTACTGTTATGAAAAGTTACATACAGGGGTGTGCTGGAAATCACAAACGCAAAACGCAAGAATTTTAAAAGTCGTTTTTAGTAAGATTTCTGTAATAAAAGAATTTTATGACAAATATTATACAAACATTTTTCTAATAAACAGAATTTTATAACAAAAATTATAAAAATTTGATTAAAAGTGGAATTTAAACAGCCTCCAAATTCTTGCGTTTTGCGTTTGCGATTTCCAGCACACCCCCCATAAAAAGCCAAAAATTAAACAACTAAAAAATGAAAAAGTAAAAAGAAAATTTAAAACTTAATATTGAGTAAATTTTTATAATAAGCTTTATCAACACGTGGAAGAAATATAAGCAAGTAATTTATGTCTCTATTTTTATCGCTGGAAATAAATGATGGTTTCGATATTTTCAAAACATTCGTCAACAAATTTTCAAACAATTTTTTGATGCAGACTTAACCAAAATTGCATTTTTATATTTTTCCTCGCTGGTAGAAGTTTTATAATATATACATAAATCATTATTTTAACTGTGTAGAAGTACTTTAATTTTAGCAAAAGGGACTTTTCGAAAGTCCATTTTATTTGCTTCCAACGAGTATGTGCGAAAATTTTCCGGAAGCATTTCCATAACTATGAATTTCAATATTCTTTAAGTACCGGTCAATAACACCATGGACACAGTCCACTTCTTGAATTAAAGATTGTTCTGGTTCTGAAGACTTTTGTATTACGGCATCAATATTATTCTGTTTAAAGAACATATTGATTGCGGTTGCGTTAATTTGATTTTTATTTTGAGGTACGCAAGAATCGCTCCATAATGTCAAAGTTTTAATAAGTGGACAATCTTTTATTAATTCATTTAAAATTTTAATTTAAGCACTAGCAATATTGTTACCACTCCGACCACTATGAGCTTCCGTCAAAAAGGCACAATAAGTAAAAGTTGGTATATATGACATAATAATGGTTGCTGTAAGATTAAGCATATTTAATTTTCGTTTGTAGTAAAATTTTGAAGCATTTCCCTTAGGTAGGCTAAAAACACAAATAATAGCAAACCGTACACTTGGTTGGGCCCATTATAAAACTATTTTTCACAAATTTATTTTCTTGTTGTCATTTTACTTTGCTTTTGCTTTAACTACTTTTTTTTTCTTACGGCAATGCAGCAAAGCAACAGTAACATTTATTTTGTACGTTTTTGTATGAAGAATTTGCTGCAATCGCCAAACAATGGCTTGTAGAGCAAAACAGTACTTAAAAAATTTTGAAACAGTTGATATGCAGCAAAATTAATGCTTTATATCTCAGAAACCATAAAAATTTTCGCGAAACAGGTTTTTGATTTAGAGAGAGGGTATTAAAAAAATATATTCCTCATACCTAACTCATTTTTTTTAAAAATGGTCGGTAGGTCAAACCAGTAATGAGCTGACGAGTTGTATCCATCTTCTAGATATAAATATTTTGAGTTGTGCTATTGTTTATTTCACAACGGTTTACTTTCATGATGTTCAGGGGTCTAATCACCGCATACGATATCGAGCAAAATTGATCGAAATTATTTATTTTGGTATCATGAAACTCGATATCGAATGAAAATTATGGAATTTGAAATAATAGCATTCGTTAACGAGTAACTCGACATTACATTTATCGAGTTTTCATTCGATACGTCAGTGTCTGTCGTATGCAAAAACATTCAAAAGTTTATTCGATACGATAGTATCGAATGCGGTGATTAGACCCCTGCTGATGTTTTTTGTGTTGTCTCTTTTTAGTTGTTTAGGTAAGTTTATTGTGCTGTTTTATTTCGTTTTGTTTCTATATTTGTGATATTAAACCACTGTGTTCTGGAAATCGAAAACGCAAAACGCAAGAATTTTAAACGTCGTTTTTTAATAAAATTTCTATAATAAAAGAATTTTATGATTAATATTTCTCTATTAAACGAAATTTTATAACAAAAATTATAAAAATTAAATTAAAAGTGTATTAAAAACAACTTCCAAATTCTTGCGTTTTCGATTTCCAGAACACCCCTGATAAATGAACAAATTTCACATTAAAACAACTCAAAACTTGTTTTTTTTTCGATAATCCCTGAAGAAATTTCAAAAACAATTACCGTTGTTTACTTCTTACTGGCAATTTTTTACAATGCCATTATTGTTTTTAACTTTCATTGTAAAAATTAAAAAAAAAAAACAGTTTTTTGGCTCTACTGAGAATAAGTAAATAATGAGTAACTCTCTTTAGAGTAACCAGTGTGATTTCATATATACATACTTCTTCATATATGTATGTACATAATTTTTATACCCTCCACCACAATTAGCTGTGAAGAGAGTATACTAAGTTTGTCATTCCGTGTGAAACTTTTTTATTATTCGTCTCAGACCCCATAAATTATATATATTCTAGGTCCTTGAGTAATTCTAAGTCGATTTAGCCATATCCGTCTGTCTGTCCGTCTGTTGAAAACACGCTCACTTTCGAAAAACTCAAAAGAAATAAAAAATTGCTTGTAGTTATCCTAAGCAGTTTGGGATTGAAATCCAGCAAAATCGGTTCATTAGGATCAGAGCTATGAATCAAAATGTGGAACCACCACCTAAAAAAAATTTATAATTTTGTTACAAAAACTAACATAAATGATGGAAAAATGCACGGAATAATATAAGATTTTGCAAAAATTTGTCTTATTTGACTGTTAATCATGCTGTAAAATTTTGCGAAGATCCGTCCATAACTTACCCTAGGCCCCATATAAGCTCTACTCCCGGAAAACAGTTTAGTACGCCTTAAACCATAATTAAAAATGCTATCGTAACAAATAATATAATTTGATAATATACTTGCATGTGCCCGTACAGAAAACTGAATTGTCAAATTGGTTTTTTTTGTTGTTTTCTTGCGAAGACAATAGAATGAAACAATTTGTTTTTTTTAATTTTGTTTTTTCTTTTTACCCACTTACAACTACAATTCGAGTCGGAAAGAACCCAATTGTAGGGGGATGTAAGAAAAGATAAACTCACTGTTTATTGTTGGTGTTTTGTTTAAGCTTTGATATTATTACAAGTAAGACTTTGAGTGTTTAAAATTCTTATTCGCTTTAGGGGTTTATTTGTATAATATTTTTAGCTTTTCTAAAATCTTTGGAAAAGGTTTCCTGCTGATCTGGCCTAAGCAACCAGTGAAATGCGCATAAAGGCTAGCTTTCCCTCAACAATAAATTTCAGTGTATTTATCAAATATGAAAAATTGGGAATTTAGCACGTCATACAAAAATCATAATAGTAAATTTTGTATTCCCGTAAATAACTTTGGTAACAAATTTGGATCGTCACAGTTTCATAGGACTAGAAATGACACAGTGAAATTTCGTGAGTTCATACGGCTCATGTCTTATTGACAAGATACTTCCTTTTTCTTCTTTGAATATGAATTGGCGTTCAAATGATTCATGTCATGTTGACGACATGTGCTGTTTTGATATTGAAAACAATAACAAAATTAAACAACGAATGAAAAAGCAAAACGCAAAGACAGTACATGCATCTGTGTACTCGTTTCTTTTCCCCTCGTCCCTCTCGCCAATAAAGTAGCAAGCATGTCAATAAGACAATAGCCGTATTAACACAGACTTATTTACCCTAGGCCCATATAAACCTTTCTTTGTGAAAACAGTTTATTACGCTTAAAACCGTCAAAAATAATGCTATCATAACAAAATTTGGTACATCACAGTTTTATAGGACTACAAATAAGACTATTAAATTTCGTGAAGATTGGTTCATAATTAACCATATGCCTCATATAAACTATCATAACAAATTTTGGCTCGTCAAAGTTTTATAGGACTAGAAATGACAGTGTTAAATTTCGTGAAGATCGATCCATAATTTACGGTAAGCCTCATATAAACCCTACTCCCGAAAAACAGTTAAGTACGCCTAAAGCCGTAATTACACGGCTATCATAATAGAAATTGGTGCGTCACAGTTTTATAGGACAAGCAATGACACTGTGAAATTCGTGAGGATCGGTCCATAATTTACCTTAGGCCCCACATAAACCCTACTACCGGAAAACAGTTTAGTACGCCTTAAAGCCTAGATTACACTATCTCACAAGTCTTACGTATTCCATAATACTTTGTGAGATAGATATCTTATGAGTTTTGATGCGACTGTCAAAAAGTCTAATGTTACATGACAGTTTGTGTTCACACCATCACACAAAGTATAAACACTCACACATGAAATAAAATGCAACTCTGATCCAATACAAAGTATTATTGTTTAGAAATTTTTCAAAAAACGATGAAGTCGTATGGGATGTCAAACTTTTTTCATAATACTTGTCATTTTCGTGACACATTGCATTCACACTATCACACTTTGTCATATTACTTGAGTTTTTGACATGTATTTGAAATTGAAATTTTTTGTAATGTAATCTAGCCTTAAGCCGTAAAAAATATTGCTATCATAGCAAATTTTATACGTCACATTTTAATAGGACTACAAATGAGACTGCAATTTCGTGATGATCAGTCCATAATTTACCTTTGGCACCATATAAACCCTACGCCCGGAAAACAGTTTAGTACGCCTTAAACCGTAACAAATAATGCTATCATAATAGAAATTGGTACGTCACAGTTTTATAGGACTAGAAATGATGCTGCCAAATTTCGCGAAGATGGGTCCATAATGTACCTTAGGCCCCATACAAACCCTACTCCCTGAAAACAATTTAGTATGCCTAAAACCGTACAAAATAATGCTATCAGAATAAAATTTAATACTTCACAGTTTTATATAACTAGAAATCACACTAATAAATTACGTGATGATTTTGTCCATAATTAACTATAGGCCTCATATATAATAAGTACGCCTTAAACCGTAGCTTCATTTTTATTCTAGTTGGTTTGTTCATTAAAAAAAGAAAATTTTATCATAAGTATATTTAAACAAATTTTTGTTGAATACTTTTATTTGAAATATTTTAAGAAAAAAATATGAAATATTAAAGACAAATATCTGTAAAAGAAAAAATACTTATTTTTTTTTAATATCTTGAATAAAAATATTCACACTGAATAGCTATGCTTGTGATCATACATATTTCGTTAATAGCAATAATTAAAAAAAAAATATAACGCATAATTAATAAATTCATATTTACTAAAAGAAACACTAAAAAGTAAATTTAATAAAAAAAAAAAAATGGCAAATATTGGCGCGAATTGTGTTGTGTGATTGCCGCATAAGAACACAATAAATATTGGTGCATTTTTGTTATTTTTATTGACGCGCGGTTGCATAGCAAACAGTCACACGATTGCCGCACCAGGGTTGTATTTGATTGGTAAAAGTAAGCAAAATATTGTCCTCGATTGGCACATGTGCCATTTGGTTGTGAATTCGCACGATTGGGGTATTAAAAAGTGCATTGCGGCAATGGTGTGATCCCAGCTTTATACTCAATGCAAATGGATGAAACTTTGCAGACATACATATTCCCGATGACAATACACGAATACATGGGCGTAGCCAGCATAAAATCTAGGGAGGCGGGCAAAATTTTTTAAAACCTTTTCTTTAGCTTCACTTCGGAAAATCAAATCTTGTAACGTTAATTTAACCGCCTTATACTCTCAATGCAAATGGATTAAACTTTGCAGGCATACATATTTCTGACAGTACACGAATACATGGGCGCGGCCAAAAATTTTTTTAAATGTTCTTTTTTAAGAAAAGCGTTTCTTAAAAAAATTTTTTTTAAATGTTATTATTATACAGATAAATTAATAAAAAATAGACATCATATAGATATTTCTCCAAAAATTTGAACCGTCGGTGGAGGGTATCAAAGATTCGGCACAGCCGAATATAGCACTCTTACTCGTTTCGCAATAAATTTTTCGGAAGGAAATTCCAGGAATGAAAAAGTCTTAGAAATAAGAAACCGTATTTACAATGGAATCAATTTCAAAATCTCTTACCTTTCTTGATTTTCTCAATTGTTAATAAGGAACACTTTACTTAGCTTTAAATGAAATTAATTTCAGTTTATTCAAAAGATATTTTGAAACATATTTTTGTTTTGGTTTTTCTTATTTCATGTGGTTTGTTTTTTTTTTTTTTTGTTTATTTCTTAAGGCAAAGCGTTTACATAAAAATACAATTCTTTAATTTAGTATCAATATATATGTATATTACTGTTTTTTTGTTTTATTTATTTAAATTTTGTATTGTAAGTAATGTGTAATTTAAAAGCAATAAAAGCATTGCAATTATGTATTTTAAAGTTTCTTTTTTTCCCATAATATTTATTTCAATAAAATTTTATTAATGACAAGATAGTTGGTTTCATTTAAAGTTATTATAACAAACTTAATAAATAACAAATATTAAATCATTTTTGGATAAAATTAAGTTTTTCAATGATGTTTTTGTTTATAATATTTTTACATACATACATTTTTATTATTAATAGTTGGTTGACTGGTTTATTTTTGTTAATAGAGTGAGTTTACATAATAATATTTTTTTTAGCTTAATAAAATTTTATTTTGTTTAACATATTCTCCTTACAAGATTGTGCAATATTATATACAGACCTGTCACAAAAATCAATTCCGATCGAAAGTGGAAGTAATTCCTATTTTGCTTTTCAAAAAAGACCTTTATTTAAAAAGCTAAAACATATTCAGAATTGCTATCGAGTTCAAACCATTTTGATCGGAATGATATTTTTGTTTTTTTTTTTTTTAATTTTTAAAGTGTGAATTAGCAATTAGGTTTTGCTAACAATAATTTAAAATATGAATTGTAAAAAAAAGTATAAAATATAGTGATAAAATATATTTATTTTCTTTGAAAAATGAAGGCCATTCCTGATTTTTAAGCTAGTTAAAAAAAATATCTGAATCTTTAAACAAATATAAGTGTTTGCATGTTTAATTGTAAAGGGGTGCATAAATGTATTTAATAATCAAATAAATAGAGAAATTAAAAAGTTTTTGTACACCCCCAATGACAAATCGATGGTTTTCTTCCGCAACCACGTAACTTGATTTTTTCCGGTTTTTTGTTTTAACCGGAAAAGTAACCACTAAATGCCGCCTTACAATTTTGCAATTTTTTTGTTTGGTGGAATATCGGAATTTTTCCTAATTCTTGGATTATAAAATAATATATAGCAAAAACCCAGGCAGAAAAAGACAATCACCACGACGCTGTGCCGACGTTGCAGGGGGTGCTATCAACATCAATACAACGTACTGTTTACCAAATTTACAATGTTGTCACAATATTAAAATGATAACGCCAAATGTGCATCTTCCGACTCTTCTTTTTAGTGTTGTCACAGTACTGTCAATTTAAATTTACAATGTTGGATTCACGAATTTACAACGTAGTCACAACCGTCTTCCGACTCTTATTTTCAATATTGTTACAAGTATAAATAAACAAGCAGAAATTTGTATATTTTCTAACCTAAAATAGTTTTTGTGTTTTCATTTTCATACGACACTATTAAATTAATAAGACTAAATTTTTGCATATATAGCGTTGTAGCGGTATAGAATTACTATAAACACGGTATTAGAAAATTAAGGTTTAATTCTTGTATATACAGTTGTAGCGGTATAGTTTTATGGTAAATACGACTTTAAAAAACTAAAGTCGTATATTTATACTTATACAGGGTTGTGGCGGTACATAATGTTTAGAAGAGTCGTAATTTCTGCCTGGGAAGTTTCAAATATGTAGTAAAAAAAGTATTTTGTCTCTCCTGAAAATTAGTTGTTTTTGAGTTACGAGGTTGCGGAAGAAAACCATCGATATGCTATACGTCACTGCTCGTCACCCAATTTAAATAGTGTTGTGAGGGTACAAGAATTCAAAGAAACAGATTCCAGACAAAACTTGTTTGTTGCCTGCTTGAATTTGTGATGTTGACTTGTATGTCGTGTGTGGCAGATGCATACAAAGAATTGCTTTTCCAAAGAGTTTTTGTTGCAATATTATTAAAATTAGGAAAGTGTGTATTTTTTGTTCAACTGTTATTGCTGGTTGTATTTTTTATTCCCTTGTTAAATTTTACAGCGTTAATTCGTCGTCTAAACTTATCTAAGTCATCGTCCAGACTTTCAATAGATAAAAATATATACTCGAAAATACCTCAAATTTTTGTGGACCCTAAATACAGATATTTGGGGATTCGCAAGGTGTGCTGTCAAGCCATATTGTTATAATATCCTAATAGTTTAAACAAATTATTGTTGTGTTTCATACAAAAAAAGTACTTAAATAATAAGACTTTATGCTGTGTTTTGTCATAACTACTCAGTAGGAATCTTAATTATGAGGGTTGCTCACAGCACTTGAATTTTTTCTTGTAATTATTTTATGACTTGTACAGCCCAATTATGAATAAAAATTCCTTGGAAGTTTTCTCCCTTTTCCCAATTTTCCTATGTAAACTCAATTGTAAAAATGGGGGAAGGGAAAAAACTTCCGAGGAATTTTTATTCATAATTGGGCTGATGACTACCTTGTGAATCCCCCAATTATATAGTAATACTGTTCCAAAAATTAGCTAAGAAGACTTGCGGATGCGACTTTTATACGGCGTTTCTAACTATTATCTGTTTAAAATTTTCATACATGTATGTACTTCTATATGATTTTGTTGTGATTTGCTTCGGAAACAACTTGTTATTAAATATATAATTCATGAATTGAAGAGACGGATGCATATACTTGTTGATATACCTAAAGCAGGGCTTGGAATCATCAATGATGGCCTTTTTTTCATATCCTTACCTTACTGCATCAAGAACAACAGAAGTTGACGAAAATCTTATGCGAAATTTAGAAACCATTAAGAACCAGCCATGTCTTGTGGTTTTGCAATTGGTACAAAAGCATTCAGAAAACTTACTAGTGAAACAACTCTGCTTTATTTTGATTTATATCCATGGTACAACAACATGCCTTCCAGCCTACATAAAATCTGAATTCATGGTGCTGAAAAAACAAAACCTGTAGCTTTGTCCATTAGAATGTTTTCAGTTGAAGCAATGAAGTCTTCAGAAATTATAGGGAGTTTCACACAAGAAAAATTTCACACGAATCTATCATGAGGAGGGATCTATTTAAAACTTCACTCTATACTTCATACCCCGTTATATCATCGTCAAAGACATCTCATAAACACATTGTTCATCTATAACAAGCCGTACAAGATTTATTGTGCCCAAGAAGATTTAGAATCCGAAAATGTCTAAACGGCTCACGTTGTAAAAAAATTTAAATCTCATTATTAAACTTTTTGAATAAAATGAATTATAAATTAAAATTGCTAATTTGTGTTTCATTCAAAACCTAAATTAGAATAATACTGCATGATGATGTTCCAAGCTCTCCCATATTCTGAAATAGCATTAAAAAGATAATTTAAAATATAAAACGGATACAGTTACCGACTAAAGAATTTTTTCCCCACATATAGCACCCAATGTGTTAAAAATATCTGCCTAATTTTTAACGACCTTTTAGCGTACATCAGTCCCTATAATTCATCTATAGTTTTTTCGCCGACTAAAGAATTTTATAGGTAAAATGGTCTAATATAATTTTTTGAACATTGGTTCATTCAGTAGTAAGGTTAGGTTAGGTTAAGTTGAAAGACTGGTGCGAAGTAAATTTCACACCCTCACCCACAGACCATTATCGTACATTGTGACGCCTTAGTTAGTTAGAAGGGACATAGAAATAAAGTAAAATAAAAGTGAAAGCAGAAAGTAGCGAAAGATTAAAATTTGGACCAAAAAGAAAAAAACCTTACTAAACAAAAACAGCCCTGTACCAAGTCTCCTGTTGCGCAGCTACAACCTGAGTCATCCTTCGATTCGCCTAGAATCTACTACCTAGCCACCTCGGCCATCTGTTCTACGCATCATGTATTGGCCCGTGATAAAACCTATCATGAATTAAGTACTTTTTTAAAAACATAACTTCGTTCTGTGCCATACATGTACCAAAAGTTACGAACATTTTACAAATCAGGTTTTTAGGAGGTTATAAGTACATACATATTTAATGAAAATAATGTAATTTAAGTGTACATATCTATATTTTATTCAGGTATGTGATGGAAAACGATTTTGAAAACAAAACTATTTGAAATCGATAATGTTGTTTTCAGTATCTTTAAAAATTTATTAATTATATATTTTTCCTCTCTTTTTGCAGTCTATATTATTTTGAATTTTGTATTGAATATGTGTCAGTTTCAGTTAAAAGGAATTGCTGATTCTCAAAAAAGACAATATGCTCTTTCTAATGCAGCAAACCGCAGTTTTCTACCTGGGGTCTAATCACCGCATACGATATCGCGCCAAATTGATCGAAATTATTTATTTTGGTATCATGAAACTCGATATCCAATGAAATGTATTGAATTTGAAATAATAGCATTCGATATCGAGTAACTCGACATTACATTTATCGAGTTTTCATTCGATACGCCAGTGTCAATCGTATGCAAAAAAATCGATAGTGATTAGACCCCTGTATTACTTTTGTCGTAAGTAAGCTTTAAAATACACCTTTGATAAGAAAAAAATTAACTTGTTAACTTTAAAATCGTTTTTCTCCAAAACTCATTTTTTGCCCATAGGTCCCTTTTAAAACTGAAACTGAACATATTTTAATTGAACTGTGTTTTGAACAAAAAATTAAGACTACTTCAGAAATGGATTTTAAAATTCAACCTGCTAAAAACTATCGTTTTTCATCACATACCTGTTTAATTAAATTACATTTTTTTTCATCTAACGAATATTTCGATAACGTTAGTTTTTTATGACACATAAAGCAAAGTTTCGAAATTGAACGTAAAAATTTATAAAAAGCTTTTTATTTTTCAGTTAGGAAAACAAAAACACTTACCCTCGTGTTCATTAAACGATTTTTAAACGTTATTGAGAAAAGTTTCTAAAGCTTAATGCCTGTATTCACAAAAATTTTTAAAATTTAATAAAGTTCTAAAGAACAAATTTACTATGAAAATTATTTCTAATAAACGTTTGTTAAATTAAATAATCGTTTATGAATACGGGGGACACTCTCTAATGACCAGCTTAAGAAAGAATTGAAAAATATGCGAACAAGTTTTTAGGGTATTTTTGATAATCTGAGTTCAATCGCGGTAAAACCGTCAAATTGGCAACAGTGCTTATGGGCAACACTGTATTGTATTATAGGTGACTTGCCATAACCATAGCAGCCATTTGAATTTCGTTTTTTTTTTTGCTTTAGGCATAAACACCTTTTACGGCTGTGCCATTATAAGTGACTTGAGTAGCAGTAAAAAATTTGAGGTTGACAGTCAACCTCAAAATAATTCATTACTGAGTTGACTGACGAAAATTAGCGGCCTCACTATCGAGCAAGCGAAAATTTGCTCAAAACTGTCACTCATGATCCATGTACATATTCCTATTTGAGAACCTTTCAAATGTTTTTTCTTTATTAAGATTTTTATTTTTTTTTAATCTTCCGCATAATTATCAAAAGTTTTATTTATAAATATAGCAAATAAATAATAATATAAAAAATGTATACAAAAGTTAATTAATTAGCCATATTTGGTTCTGTTTTTTTTAATTAATTTTTTAGTTATACATAAATTTTAGATTTCTAATTGATGCAATTTTTCATTATTTAAAGTTTAAAATGCCTTTTTTTCCTCATTTTTTGTTTTCCAAACAAATTTTGTATAAAATATTTTTTTGTTTGCTGTTGATGAAGTGGTTAATTTTTTACAATATAATTTCTATTGGTATCAGGCTAAATTTTCTTTTTTTTTCAACGTATTTCATAAATTTCTCTACAAGTACTTCTTCTTAACACAATTATAATTTTTATTTCTGTTTTTAATTTATTCAACATTTGTTTTTTTTTTGTTAAGCTTAATTTTATTCCCATTTTTCGTGTGTTTGTTTGGTTGTATGTAGTTTGTTTTCAAGGTACTTTTATTTCAAACTTTAATATGAATATTAGTTTTTATTAATAGAGACGGAGGAAAATATGTGGAGAAGCAATAAACTTTAAACAACCATCAGGTTGTAACATGTGTACTTAATAGGGGAGGAAAATAGTTGTTGATTATTAAAAAATTTAAATATTTGCATAAGTTTTATTTTAAAGTATTAAAACACAAAACTTTTAGGTACCATCATTTAAAAAATTTTCTTTTCTCCTTTTAAAGTAGTAGTTTTTTTTTATGTTTAAATAATTAAAGTGGAAAAGGGATTATAACGCATTATTTTTGACAGTAAAATCCAGAGTACTGATGTTATGGCACAAAGTACTACACCACCCCAACCCAAATCTAAACTCCAAGAAGTTAAGAATATTCTTGCACCTAATAAAGGTTTTGCCATAATAGCAGGACCTCCTGGTCTGGCCACAATACCATCCACCGTACCATCATAGTCACTATCCAACATTGGCCTACCTTGTTGTCTTTTAAAGTGTATAATCATCAAGGTGAATAAAGCAAATAAGGCTGAAAAAAAAAACATTGAAAGGAAAAGATTATAAAAAATATTTTGAAATAGAATTCGGGAATTTTTCTTTTAATAAATTATTAACTGCCTGACCAACAATGTCGAAAAGAAAATTTCTTTTGTATATTTATATTAAAAACAATAAAAAAAGAAATTTTGTTTTTATTTTTAATGTAAATATACGAAAGAAATTTTCTTTGCGAAATTGTGGGCCAGGCAGTTAATTATATAAACATTTTTCGAATGTGCTTAAGCGATAAGAATGTGAAATATTGTAAAAGTAGAACTTTTTAAAATGAAATTTTTAAAAAAGCACATTCGCACAGCTGAATTTTGCCTTAATAATAATAAAAGATATATTTCAAGTTAATCAGCCTTTTTATGGTTATCGTTATCGTAAGCGACTGTGTCGTTTTTTTTTATTGATATTTAATAAATTTTAATAAATAAATAATAGATGAAGGTAGCTCACAACCTGTGATGTTTTATCTAAAACAAAAAAACGATTTAGGCCCGTTTTCACAACTTACCGATAGCTAAAAGTAGACGTTAACCGGCCTTATAAAAAGTGTTCCATTATTAAAACTTTACCTTAACCTAAAGTGCGCGATAAAGTAAATTAAGGTTCATCCTATCTGGTAGGTTAAAGTAAAGTTGTAATAATATAATAAACACTTTTTATACGGCCGATAAGATCCTACCTTTAGCTAACGGTAAGTTGTGAAAACGGGCCTTAGTCATTAATGACAACGACAACGACAACCGTAATAAGGCTGAATATTAATACCTTCTAATAAAACAAGTGCTGCCAGCAACTGTTTTAAAATGTTGCACACAATTTTTACTTACCCGCTAATAAATACATGACGCCGGTTATCAATATGGCACTTATTTGTCTTTGACATACACCAAAGGCTCCCACCAAAGCGGCACTGCCCAGTATTATAAGACATACTAAAGAACATGAAATTGACAAATTTTGCATTCCTGTAAATGAAAGTTTTGTAATTAATTAATATTTATTTTTTCAATTTTCTTTGCAAGTTGTTGGGATTTGATTTACATTTTATTTGAAACATTTAAAGGTCAGTCAAAAAACTTGCTGAACAAAAGTGTTGTCAATAGCTTTTTATAACAAAAGATAATGTGTTCTAAAAGCAGTGTGTGTGTTTTTATTAAGCTGTATTTTTTGTTTTATGAGTCATGGAATTTTGTATTTTCTTTAAAATGGTATGAAACATTGACCAATTTTAAAAGTTTTATTTTTCGAATAAGCAGAAAGCAAATTAAAATTTAACAAGCGAAAAGTTCAAGAATTTTAAATTATTTGAAAAAAAGTAGTATTAAAATTAAAGATGTGCTCAAATACTTAATTAATAACAAATACAACATTTACGAATATCCCTAACTACACAGGTTACTGCTATTTAAAATAAATTATGTTTGTGACATTTTTTACAATTTTACTTTCCTTTACCAAATACTTATTTCTATAATAACAACGGTCATTTTCATTGTCCTGTCCTCCTGCTGGTTCAAAAACAAACAGTGCATACTGCAATTTGCAATGATATTTTGACAAGTTAAACTAAAGAAAAAAATTCATTTCACATTTGATTTCATACTTACATACATACAAACATATACTGAAAAACAGTTGTAAAATGTCATTCATTTATTGCAGTGTAAACGAAACACGTTGAGATTATTTGTTAAAACGACCATTATGAAACCAATTAATCTCTGGACAATGTTTGTTGTCATTTCAAAAACTTACATTTCAAAAAGCTGATAATACATGGGCATTATTATCTAAGACTGCTTTTTGGTTTAATTGGATTTTCTCTTTATGTCTATCTTTTTTTTTTGTAGGTTTTGAATGAAGATTTCAGTGTCATGTCAAACACACATACATATGTACACAGCAATGACAATCAAAGGATAATAATAAATGACTTTAGAGAGATTAATAAAAATAGTCTTGGTTAATTTTTGATTTTTATTTTGCTTAATAAAAGTGATTTTATATTTTCTTTAAAGAATTTGCGTTATCAGAAACATTAAGTTGTTAAGAAGGTTTTTAAAAAATATTTAACTCGTTTAAAGGTCATTTAGGCATGATTTAGAAACAAAATCAAAAAATTTAATCCTACTAATTCTAATCAATAAAATTCTAAAAAAGGCCTAAGTGCCAAAACAATGTTGTTATTTGACTTGAGCCCTTTAGTTTTCAGATAAAACAAACTCAAATGCGTAAATTTTATATATCTGCAAGTAAAAAAAAATGTTACTCAGGGTTTTTTTCTAAGATAGAATTAAAGTTGATTTTGTCTGCTTCCGAGTTTGCTTCTGAGTTTGCAATAAAAACAAAGCACTTAGATGATTGTCCCCATTAAAATGTCACCGAGAAATAAAGCTTATGGCTCAATAAGCCCACATTGAATAAGCTCTGCAGCAACGAAATTTGGCGCAAATAAATGTATTGTTCGGATAGTATATAAACGTTTGGGAGAAAACCTGCATTTGCATATAAATCCATGATGCAGAAAATATTCGTAGAACACAGTTAACCGATTAATTACTACCCGATTAACTGATCGGTTAATTTAAAATTGCGTTTTTTCGATTAACGATTAAACCGGTTAATTTCAGTCGATTAACCGATTAACCGATATAACAAAATTTTGAATTTTTTGTAGTATTATAACAAATTTGTTTGTGTTTTTTTATTATTTGTTTCGTCTCATATTCAAAAGGTATGTGTTCAGAAAATATTTTTTCATACAATATATTTTCTTCTAGCAATACATTCTTAAGATACAGTACAAAAACAGAAACTAAGGGATTCGGAAATAAACTTTTTTGCAGAATGTGCGGTGCTGAGCTATGCCAGATGATGGCCTGACAACAGAAGAAACTCTCGATAGTAACCTAAACAATTAGAAGTGATGAAAATTTTAAAAAATTAAAACAGTACTATAATGGCATAATGGAAGATTTTATATGTTTAGAGAAATCCAGGAAAAATACTGAGAAATTAGATATTCTGTATTATGGATTGCTTTGGATTTCTCTAACATCTTCGATAAATGCAAGAATTTTTCTCCAAGTCAAGATTTAACAAATCTAAAGAAAATAATCGCTTAAATGCTAAACATTTAAACCAAATTATTTTTCGAACGTACGGGCTCGCGAACTTACGATTTTTCCATATGTTTTTTTTATTATTATCACCATGAATTTTCCCAAAAATATCTTAAAATTTTCTTAACAAAAACCTAATACTCAATTAAATTGAGTCAATTTACAATTGATTGTAATGGAGAGATTGTGAAGAAAAAGTCCAAACATAACATTTTTTTTGCATGTAAAATAATTATATAAAAATGTCTTTAAAAATATTTATTCTTTCATCCTGGTAGAACATTCTGTCGGAATGCCCATATGTATTAATTAGTATTGAATTTTCTATGTTTGCTCATTTTAGTCCAAGAATTGTTTTGTTTGTTATGTTATTGTTTTTTTTTCAATAATAAACTCCAAATAATAAATAATTTTTGCATTTTTATTTATTGAAATTACTTAATTTATAACAAAACTTTATTAACCGGTTAACCGATCAATAGCAATATTAACCGATTATTAACCGATTAAACCAAAACCTCGGTTAATTAATCGAGCGATTAACCGATTGAAGCAAAAGCCCGATTAAATGATACCCTAATTTAAACCCACTAAAATACCGTTTTAGTATACTTTTGTGTGAAAGTTGGAAAAAAGGTCAAAAATGACCCCTTAAAATGAGAGTTGGAGGGTTAATATATTCTAAGAAAAGAATCGCCATACAATTCTTCTGAAGACCCTACAGTAGGGTAATTGTGTAACTTTTTAAGTAAAAATTTTATAAAAGTCACAGAATTACCCTTCGGAATAAGTTCTTCGCTCAAAAGTACATTTAGTGCCTATTTCACCAATTGTATTTAAATATCAATTTTTAATTTTCATGTCAAAACAAAATTATATGAAAATCTATATTTAAATATGAATTGATATTTAAATACAGTTGGTGAAATTCGCCCTTAGTATATTTTTTTGGCTTATTTTAAACGCCTTTTCAAAAACTTCAAGAGTCGAAATTTCAGAAAGCCGAGCTAACTTTTCAAACCCTTTTTACAGATTTGCTCAACCAGTAGTCTAGTTTCATTTCGCATTGAAACTATTGAGGCTGGTTTTTTTTTGTTGCACAGTATAATTAATTTTTCAATTGGATGTAATTGAAAGAAGAAACTTAAAGACCAGACGGACATTTGGTATAGACGCTTTAATAAAATAGGTACAATGTGCGCTTAGCAATAATTATTTCATTATTTAATATAGTTGTCGGATATATGCAGGTTGTGCGAGGACCCTGATGAGTTGGAGACAGTTGAGCACTTTCTGTGCCACTGTTCCAGGTTAGGCAGTAGATTCCTGGGCGAATTAGGGGATGTCTCGGATTGCGGACTCGAGAATCTGATAGGATTCGTAATGGGGATGGCCTGGCTGCGCGAGAGGAGACTGGGTGCTAACCGCGCGTAGGGCGAATTTGGTTTAAGTGGGATTTCTCTCGGGGTTGGTCCGTAACCTTCTTTTCTTTTTTTCCTTTCTTTTCTACCGATCTTTTGGATCTGTCTTGTGCTTTCGCTGTTTATTTCACCTACTTTCTACCTTCATATAGCTATCTCTAATTAAGGCGTCACAATGGACCATATTGGTCTCTGGGTGAAGGTGTGAGGGAGACTTCACACCGGCCTTTCTACCTACCTACCTACCTACCTAATATAGTTTTATGTAAAATATATTATAAATATTGTAATCTTGCCGAAAATGTAACAGTAAAAAAAGCATTTGAGGCAATTTCATAAATTTCACTTCCTTCAAATGCAGAGTTTTAATTTACTTAAGGTACTTTTACACGATATGTATTTTGCAGTGGCTTTGTCCACTTTGTAATGGCACATGTCTATCAAAATCGTTTATTTATATAAGTATTTCTATTCGCTTTTAATTGTATTTCAGTGAATAAAAGAATATCTAAAGAATATCTATAAATAAGTAGATTTTATTGTATATTTGGCGCCAGAAACAAATGGCTTGACAAAACAGCTGATGTTACCACATGTTTTGTCAGGTCAAAATAAAACACGCTCTAATTAAATAATTCTTTGCTTTTATACGACATGTATGCATTTTGCAAATTTTACAAGTACACTAAATACATGTCGTGGAAAAGTATCTTTACGATACTTTAAAACGTTTATATTTTGCAGGGCTTACATAAAAATATTTAAATATAAAACATTTAATTTATGTAATTTGAATACCCAACTTTTACTTGTGCCCGTAATTTCAACAAATAGATATCTAGCTGTGTGTAGGTATCTATGATTTTTAAAATTTAAAAACGTATTTCCTTCCTACGGGTAAAAGTGTAATGTCCTTTGCACCACCGAATTTCGATAGTTAATTCACGTAGGTAAAATTAACGTTTAACTAACCAAAATAGTGTTACCGGATAGGTAAAGAAACTGTTAGGTACGAACACGAGTAGATATCTGTTTGCAGCAATTACGGGCATAACCCTGGGTCTTCACTAAAGATAAATATCTCAGCCAGTTGGCAATAACGTCGGCAGAATAGAAAAGCAATATTGCTTATTGCTCAGCTTATGTTAAGGGCATGGGAAAACGTATTTATGTTAACTCATAATTTGAAAAACATCAAGGAAGAAGGTGCAGTGTAAAAACTGGCGCTATCTTGCAAAAATAATTTTTATTGATATAAATTCTTTCTTATTCGGCTTTATTATTAAAATGTATATTAATTTATTTAAGCTTGAGCTCTTTTTTTTATATAAAAATATCAATTCTACTTTAAATTCAACATTTTTCATTTTTCGAATTTATTCTATGAGTTAAATTTCAGTTATGTATTTTATAAAGCTTTTTTGTAATAGTTCTATTCTTTCAATTTTTCAGAAATGACTTTATACACTACCAGACTATTATATTGTATTTTCTTGTTACATTTTACCTTAGCTTTCCTTTGGAAAGCAATGAGGTATATTTTATGTACAGAAAAATTTACAATTATTAGACACCAGCAGAATGTAATGCATTTTCTGGCCCGCTACGGCCTTCGTCAGCATTCTTTGTGTCTCACTGGATATTGTTACTTTATAAATTGAATGTATTTAACTCAACTATTTTAACAATTAGAAACTGGGAATTATTTCCTTCCGAAGGTTACTTTTATATTATATTCAACATTTTTCATTTAATAGTCTGGTAGTGTATAAACTCATTTCTGAAAAATTGAAAGAATAGAACTATTACAAAAAAGCTTTATAAAATACATAACTGAAATTTAACTCATAGAATAAATTCAAAAAATGAAAAATGTTGAATATAATATAAAAGTAACCTTCGGAAGGAAATAATTCCCAGTTTCTAATTCTACTTTAACAAAAAAAAAAAAAAAAAAAATTAATAAAATCAATATTTTTATATAAAAAAGAACTCAAACTTAAATTGAAATAATAAAGCTACGTTCACAATCAAAAAAACATTTTCATTTGGTGTTCATAATAGAGCAACAATTTCTTTTGCAACCACACACATTTTGCATCAAGAAACCGTTCGCAAATTTTAGCCACAACAATATTATGCATTTATTTTTATTTTTGTAAACATTTTGTTAAACTTTTCATTCAAAACTAAATAAAATTATTTAAACGTCAGAAACAATTTCATACAAATTGTTGCTGAAGTTCTAGTTGACTCAACTTAAGTTACTTTAGCTTTAAGCTACGTTCACAATCAAAAAAACAATTTCGTTTTTTCTTCTATCTTTTTTCTTCCCAAAGTATTTTATATATTTTCCTTTCATTTTTAAAACAAAAATGTAACTAAAATTTTTTTAAAAATGTAATTAAAGTTGAATCAACTAGAACTTCAGCAACAATTTGTATGAAATTGTTTCTGACGTTTAAAATAATTTTATTTAGTTTTGAATGAAAGTTTTAACAAAATGCTTGCAAAAATAAAAATAAATGCATAATATTTTTGTGGCTAAAATTTGCAAACGGTTTCTTGATGCAAAATGTGTGTAGTTACAAAAGAAATTGTTGCTCTATTATGAACACCAAGTGAAAGTATTTTTTTGATTGTGAACGCAGCTTAAAGGTCAAATAAGAAAAAATTATATTAATAAAAATAATTTTTGTAATTTTATTTTAGTGCTTATTAAATTCTTTGATTTAATTCTTTTACTAAAATTATAATTTGCTACCATTTCACAAATTTAATTTCTCATACAATTTGCTTTTATATTTTTCTTTTTTGCTTAATTTTTCTCAATTGAAGCACAGCCGCGAATAACGTTTTAAGTTACAAAATAATTTTTTTTCAGGAAAGCAAAAAAACGTTTTTAACAGGCAAGATTATTAATTTTTTATTTTTTTTTAGATTATTAAAAATAATGATAATACAAATTTGTATGCAAAATATCAACAAATTTAAAACTTAAATCACTTGCAAATTTACAGTTAATCACTTTTTTTAAGTGGAAAAACGTTTTATATCCACAATCACGATGTCATTTAAAACGATCTTCCACTACACAAGGCATAATGACTGAAGGCTTTTAAAACGTTATTCCACGTTTAATATCATTTACTTTGTATAATTTTTAAGTAACTTACAACGTTCTTCCACTAGCTGACTCTTTGTATGCCCTTTTTAAAGGCTTTAAGGTGCATAATTTTGGCTGATTTGAGGTTTAAACAGTGTACGAGAGTAATGTTAACGGCTATCTGCGAAAAAACAGTTTTTGCAAAAAGTGGCTTTTACAACGTTATTCGCGGCTCTGCTTCAATTGACAACCAAATTTGATGTTTTACGTTAGCAATAATTGTCAACGAAAATGGACTAACAATTATTGCAACATAAATTGTCGGCAATAAATATGTACATAAAATTGCTGTCTACATTAAAGATAACATAATTTTGACATTTACTGCAATATATGTCGCAATAATTATCTCTGGTATAGACGGCCAGTAAGAGGAGGGAAGTGATAGAAAATGAAATTTTTTGTTGTCATAAAGATAAGAAATACAAACGAGTACTGTTTAAGACAGTTGGGGGAAAAATATTCATTATGAAAAAAATGTTTGTTCATTTTATTGTCGCCAACAAAAAGACAGCCTGAAAGGATGTGCATATTTAAATTGCATTAACATGTGCATACACACATTAGGGATATAACTTTTTCACAATTTTTGCGAATATCAAAAACGGCATAGTATAGTCGTGTAGATCATTAAAAGTTATTAATAAAAAATATGATAATTTTTTCGGATTGTTAAAAAATGTTCACACAGGGATCGGGTTAAAGTTTGAAAACAAACATTATTATCTCACGGAAATTTTAAAATTCCTATACGCATCACTTTAATGCTATTTTGGAATATTATCCACTGCTTTAGATTTAAAAATTTTCCTCGCGGTTCGAAATTTCTTGGAAGGTTTTAGAAATTTGCTTCCCTGCGTGAAGTTTTTTTCGCAAAACGACGTAAGAGTGGTGTTTTAATTACAAAAACATTCTTGGCCATTCCGTGGTAATATGCCAAAAATTTGGTTATATCCCTAGTGTTACATACATACATATATACTTTAAAGGGCATAATGGGTAGTAAGGTAGGGACATATTTTAAGTGTTCTATAGATTAATTCAGTGAATTTCATTTAATTTCACCCTGTTTTGCATATAGGGGTTTCAAATTTACCTATTGAATTTGAATTGAATGGAGGATTCTTGCCCCGATAGATGGCATAATTGACGACCATAATTTTATGTCTGTTTAAAAAGTCAACATAAACAAAAATGATGCCATTACCGAGCCATTAAGAACGATATGATGAGATCGGACTTTAAATGGCGGCGCTATATAAAGAGTTGTCCAGTTAAATGCACGATCTTAATTGTGTGTGAATAAAACAAAAAGCTTTCAGAGAATAATATTAATATTATTTAAGTATTATAGAAGAATCTATGACAATTATGTGTGAAACAATATATCGGCCAAATGTTCACCACGGCTTCGGTGACTGAGACATAACTGAGGTTCAATGTCGTTAATATGCCGAATTATCTCATCCCTTAGCTCTTGAATTGTTCTTGGGCCTTATTGACGTACACTTTTTCTTTTAAATATCCATAAAGAAAGAAGTCCAACGGTGTCAAATCACATGATAGTGACGGCCACAATTCTCCCGATTGTGGACACACTTGACGTTAAGGTGTGACTCACAATTAACATCGTGCCTTAGGGTTAGACCACTCTTTATAAAATAGAGCTGTATTTTGGGGAGTGGCAAAAATGTTTTTCTTTTTTAGAAACTTCATTAACGTATCTAAATTTCATTCTAGGCGGTGACTGGTGCAAATGAATGAAATTTTTGAATTAAATAAACATTTCGATTGCTTAATACAAAAAAGGCATAACTTAATTTTTCTTAAAAATGCTTTTTTTTTTTTGTTTATTATGGTAGACAAATGCGAAATGCATCTTGCTTTAAAATTTTGCGTATTTTTATTAAAAATCGATTCAAACATTTTTTATATCTAAAATTTTACGGATTTCATAAGTATTTTTATCTTCCCCTTTGAACTTACAAAAAAATCGAGTTACGCATTTTTTAAATTAAGCCATCGATTTGCTTTAAAATTCTTAACCTCCAAACTTACAATTAATACAAAACCTTATGCGGGAATTTCAACGAATTTTCCCCTGGGTACATAGAAACCCTAGTTTAGTTTCTTTGCATTCATATATTGTTAAGTTCTTATAAATTGCTAGTGGCGGTAAAAGGAAACGGAAATGACCTTATTTTAAATGTAAAACAAAAATACCATTTTATTTTACTGTTAAAAACTGGCGTTAAATGTTCAATTGTTTCTGTTAAACGAAATGTAACTATTTTACCTGGTTCTTTTCTTTTTCTCATTATGTATTTGTTTATCCATTTTTAATTAAAATACTTGCAGCAACAAATGCATTACAAATAAAAAACTTTTTAATTGTAATTTACACTAATTTTAAATTTAACTTTGTGCGTGCAAAAGTGTTTAACTGATGTATTGAGAATTAAGTAAAAAAAAAAAAAAAAAAAAAATAACAAAAAAAAGTTTTATATTAAAAAAGAACGAGTTATTTATACTAGAAAAGCTATAGCAAAACTTTAAACTTTTCAACGTGTTCCTAAAAAAGAAAATTTTTCGCTTTTATTTTAAATTTTGTGGGTTTCATTTTCAGTTGTTGGTTGAGTTGATTATAAAATTTGTACATTATTTTAGTTTTAATTAAAAGCATTGATAATTATACGAGCCAAAAATGAAAGTAGAGAAAATACATGCATCTTTAATTTGTTAAAAGAAGAAATAATTTGAATAACTTTTTTTTTTTTTTTTGGATTTTGTTCTTAATTAAAACATGTTTTGATGAGAGTTTTTGCGGTACAACCTACGTGATTATTGCCTTCTGTTAAAAATAAATATATTTAGAAATCCTTTAAGAGAAAAAGATGTTGATACAAATAGTTTTATTTGATTCTTATAAGATGTTTGAAAAATACATGTAATAAAATGTTTATACTTTAAAGAAGAATTTATAAATTTCAAAAAGTAAATAGTTACAAAAAGCCTATTAAATCTTGTAGATTTCGTACAATTGCTTATGATTTAGGCTTTTAGCTTTCTTAGATTCCAAAGAAATATCTTCCAGTTTAAAGTAATTAAACTAAACTTCCACAAAATGTGTTTTTAATTTAATTTATGTTAAATTTGGCATTATTAACAGGAATTAAAGATCAAAAACAAATTCGTATATGAAAATAAACTTGATCACCACTAGATTACTAAACCTTCCCAATAAAAGAGAATAAATTGGCCACCTGTGTTACTTAAAACTTTTGTTACAATACCCCAGTCTGATTTTGTTACATACCTTGCTTTACATTCGCATAGACGGCTGACTTGGCGTCGACATATAGAAACCGAGATGGTTCACTTGAAATTAACAGCCTCTAGACTTCAATGTTTAATTAGTAGTAAATCTATACTTTGGCTGGACTATAAAGTCATCCTGAATAAAACCGTTTTGGACATACGGTTTCCAATTATGGGAAACGGCTAGAAATTCCAGTGTCAATCTTATTCAGAGGGCACATTCGAAAACCATGATCAAAGTGATTTACAGATTTCACTGGTAAGAGATGAATTTCGCAAAGCCCATGCAAAATATATTATTATAAAACTGGAAAACTATCCAAATCTGCTTGAAAGGCAACTTTCTCAATGCGATCAAGGCTTCGAAGAGCCGATCTTCCACGCCGCGGCTAGGTCGGGGACCATCTAAACATCGTTCTACTAGAGTGGGACTAATTTTTAGTTTTAAGATTTTTACTATCTAATGTTAGGTCTTCCTAAGGCAGATTCAGTAAATAAATATTAAAGTATAAAAAAAACTTCTATGTCCAAATTCTTTTTAAGCCAAAGTAAAAAAAAATCCATATTCTAAATAAAAATCTTTAAACTTCTTTAACCTATTTCTTATCTTTTCTTTTAGCATTTTATATTTTATTTAATTAAACAACAAAGAAATCCTTTAAAATCATACAAACATGCCATCTGATGAACAACAAACAGCCACCAAAACCTCCGAAGATTCCACCACCCCTTCGACTACAGTTGCGGACGGTAGACTTTCATCCGAGGCCATAGTTGAACAAGAACGTTCAGAAAAAATACTTAAAGCTAAAGAACTTTACAGTCATGGCTCGCGCAACTTTTTAGTTAAATCCTTTGCCGAAGCAGCCGATGAATTGAGTCAAGTTTGTGCTATTTATGAAGAATTATATGGCGAATTATCCGATGAATTGGGTATGCCCTACTTACTCTACGCAAAATCTCTTATAGCTTTGGCTTTAGATGAAAACAAAGTTATCGATGTACCCGATGAGGAAGAAGATGATGACGAGGAGGAGCAGGAGGAAGAACATGAAGAGGAAAATGTTGCTGCTGGTGGTTCAACAAATGGTAAGGCCGAAGTAGCGACTGCAACAAATGGCAAAAAATTGGAGAGCATAAAGGAAGATGTGGCTGATACAACTGCTACTACAGCTGCAGATGAGGCCGATAAAAAGGACGATGAAAGGAAAGATAAAGAAGAAAAAATGGAAGAAGATTCCGAAGTAAGTAGTACAGATGATGATAAGGCTAAGAAGAAAGAAGAAGAACAAGAAAAGAAAAAACATACAAATGGTGAAGCTAATGGTGTAAAGGAAAAACCGGAAACTAGTTCCACAATTGATGATGGTGAAAAGCCTTCCACATCGAATGGTGAAGCGGTAGGTTGTGAGGAAGATGATGAAGAAAACGAAGCGGTGAGTAAAACAAAAATAAGAATTTTCTATTTAAAAGATGAAACTGAACTGGGGCTGAACGATGTTTTCCATACAATTTGACATAAAGCGGTCGTGAAATAAAATCAATTTTATTTTAAGGACGTTTCTTCTAATGCTCTCACATATACATACATAGACACTTATTCTCTTAAAAATGCTACCATTCTTCCATTCAATTTCAAACAATGAGAGAGAATTTGAAGTTACTGCCGTCGTTTTAGTTATGGGCTTTAACATTTTTGCCTGAAGTTGAAGACTCAATTCTGTTTCATCATTAAGTCTCGGTGTATAGACAAGATATTGCAAAAAAAAAAGAATAATAATAATACAATGAAAATGTTTGACGTTATTGTAGAAATTATTATAAAATCTCCAGAGGCCAAATACGATATCGATCGAAAATACAAACAATTTCAATTGAAATTTTGATCGATATCGAATGCCGTAATTTGGGACTTTACTAGTTCTTCAATTAGTTCAGTCTTTAAAATATAATTGGATGTATTCATTATCGCAGTCATACATTTCATTTCATTTATATTCTAAGAATTTTTCAATTAATGACTATTTCCTTCGTTTTAGGCATCCAATCTTCAATTGGCTTGGGAAATCCTTGAAATGGCAGCTAAAATCTTTTCCAGCCAAGGTGAACGTGGTCTGGCTAATTTGGCTGAAGTTCAAACTGAATTGGCTAATATTGAATTTGAAAATAACATTTTGGAATCAGCACGTGATGATTATGGTAGGTTTAAAAAGATTTAGTTTAAGTGTTAATGTTATTGAAATTTTCATTTTTGCTTTTGTTTCCCTTTTATTTTAGAAAAAGCATTAATTATTTACAAAGAGTTGCCCAACAATTATCGTCGTGCTATGGCCGAAATTCACTATAAAATTGGCTTAACTTATTTAATGCAACAGCAGAACAAAGAAGGAGCTGCTTCGCTTAAAGATGCCTGCAATTTAATTGCGGGTGAAATTGATGAAATCAAAGCTAAAACAGATTTAACTGAAAAGGAGAAAAACAATATACAAGATATGGAAGAAACAAAACAAGAAATTGAAGCGAAAATTATAGAAATTGAGGAGACTCAAGCGCAGGTAAGTTGTCTTTAAGACTCTTTATTTTTATTTTTTATAATTTTTTAGAATTTTAAAAACTTGAAATAGAAAGGTTTTAATCTAAACTTTATTTAATACAAATTTTTGATGAGTTTTCAATAAATTTTATAATTAAGATTTTTTCATACTGCTTATTAATTATCTTAAAACAACAAAATTTACGAATTCATTTTAATAAATCATAAATCCATTCTAAAATCCGTTTAAAACTAAATAAAATTGGCCATAGAAACGTTTGGAAACTCCTTTACATTTTAAATATTTTGTTTAAATTCCCCGCCATTTCATCATACTAATTTCACGAATTCACCGACATTAACAGCAAATAGACTTAATTGTTGCAAAAAACTGTCTATTAATTGTAACTTAATATTCATTTCTTGGATTGTGTTTTGTTTTTTTTTATCGACCGTTTCATTGCAGAACATTGCTGAAGTACGTGCTGCTTTAGATAGTTACATTAAACCATTTAGCAGTGGCGATGTCGATGCTGGCTCTTCAAAATCTGCTGCTGCGGCGTCGTCATCATTAAAAGCAGATGGTACTACATCTTCGTCCTCGTCCTCAGCTGCTATAACATCATCGTCGAAACCCACTGATATTTCTCATTTAATTAAGCGTAAAAAGCCAGAAGAGCCAACTTCAGAAGCTGAAGCTGCCAGTTCACCGGCCAAACGTCCTGCAGTCTAAATATATTTTTTTTCTATTTAGTTTAGCTTTTATTTTTGTGTGTGTTTTTTTAAATACTATATTAATTTTCATTTGTTTGTGGGTATATTGAGAAGAAAATAATAGAAACAAACACAATATATACACAATATGCCTATAAATTAACTGCATTCCAGTTGTGCAACACAATGAAATAATGGCCCTTATCCGTTTTTTTCTCTCTCTCTCCCTACAATGTTTTTGTTTTATCTCTTTAATAATACATACATATAAAGTTCATCAAATATATTTTTTGTTTTATACTAAGTTTTTTCTGTTTTTTTTTATATTCATTTGCCCCCCAGAAATGTCTAATTAAGTTTATTTAACTTTTTCTTAAAAAAATGCGTTTTTATCTTTTAAAACCCTTGAAAAATTTTGTTTATGGAAAAAAAGTACCCATTTTCTACCTCATTTTACATTTTATTTTCATCATTTTTTTTGTTTAAATAATTACATTTTCTATTTTGTGTATTTTCTGCCAGCCTGCGTAATAGTAACTTTTTCAAATACCCTATTTGTTGGGCGTTTTAGTTTATTTCTTTAATTTCAATCCGATAACTTTATTTTTATTATTAAAAAAAATAAAATATTATTTTTTATTTTGCTACTTAAAAAAGTGTTGCTGTTGTGTATTTTTTTAACAATTTAATAAATCATTCATTTATATTTCTTATTCAAATAAAATAATCAAATTTATTGCATCAATTTATTAAATCGAAGTATATCATTTAATAATACATTTTTACACAAATAGTTGATAAAAAAAATACTTAAATAAAGTCTTTTATTAAAAATTCTCAAGAAATACTTTTTTTTAAAGTGGAGTATTTTTCATGTTAAAATAAAGGTTAATCGTCGACAAACCATAAACCACCTATGCAACTGCAAATTATATTTTTTTTTTGGACATACGGCTACTCCATATACTGATGAAGTATTCGAAGTTTGCAATACAGAGAATTCTCGATTTACACGTTATTTCATTAATTTTTAAATATAAGTTATCGGTGGATATAATGGAGCTTTATAGTGTATTGACAGGGCATAGTGGCATTAATTTTCAGTAGTCAAAATTATATTATTACCCCTATTATATAAGTCGTTGTCGACGTCAATTTAAAGTTGTCAGTTCAAGTCGACCACTATATCACTTTGACGTTAATTTAAACTTCAATTAAAATGTTTAATTATATCGTCAGCTCATTATTGGTTTGGCGCATTTGCTAAAAAGTCGTTATGATGAAAAACGACAATTAAGGTTTATATGAAGTTTTCTGAAAATCTATCGGGTATAATATAGTCGATAGTCGATTCTACTTGTCGTCAACTTAAAAGCGCCGTAGAAAATACCAAGTGACGGTCAGTAGTAATCGATTGTTGTCAACAACGACTAAGAAAATATAACAGTGGTTTCGTTGTCGTCGACTTGTGTTGATGTCGACATTCAAAAGTCTGTTCTTGTACGCCTTTATGTTTATCACGATTCCTTAATAAGTTGCTTATTAGAGTTGCCAAATAATAGAAGGAGGGATTTGAAAATATGTGTTGTCGTCAACTTGTGCCGGTGTCGACTTTCATAATAGGGGGCAAAATTCTGTTTTTGTATGCCTTTAGGTTCAGCACAATTCCTTTATTAGTTCTTTATCAGTGTTACCAGGTTATAGATTTTGTCCCCTAATACGGGATCAACATTTTTGCAGAGAACTTCTAAGGAGGGATTTGTGGATATTGTTTGAACATCAGATTAAGTTTAAATAAATCATTTGAAAAAATTAAGTTTTTTTATCTTTAATTTCGGGAAATCTAAAAACTATTAACCATTTCGTTTTCCGTTTCTAGTTTTAAAGATATAAAATAAGTTATCACCAGGGAAACCATAACAATGCAATTGCATGTTTTGTGCGACCAATGAAGGCACAAACAATATATTTATCCGTTGTAGAGCCTTTATGAATTTTGCCATCGATTTGTAAGTGCTTTTTTTACCGATTGCAGCATTTTTGTGCATAATTTAGTTAAACGAGCATATTTTAAGTTTTTTTTTGCCTTTTTAAGGCATATTTTGATACATGTTAAATTTTTTAAAAAAGAGCTTTCGCAGCAAATAAAAATTTTTTTTTTCTAAATTCTGTTACTTTAATTTCGTCATCTACATTTAATTTTTACTCTATAATTGTAAGACAAAGCCGGTTGTCATTAAGGATAAATGTTATGTGCTGCGTATAAAACATAGAAGTCTAGACCAATCTTTTAGTATACCGATCGACTCAAAATCACATTTTAAAGTGATCTAACGATGTCCATCATCCGTCCGTCAGGCTGGTTGTCTATCCATGTTAACCTTGTGCGCAAAGTACAAGTAGTTAATTCGATCAAATATGGACGAAGTCTACGCAAATGGTGAAAATCGGTCTATAATTTCACATATTCCCCATAATAACTTCTTTCCAAATAAGACCCTTTGTATCCGTTAGCCATCTAAGGCTGGGTTCTTAAGATCTCAGTTAAACTAGGCTTAGTTAATCTGAAAACAGATTTGTGCCACCATTAACAAGTTTGTATTCAAAATTTCAAAAAAAATCACATTCCGCCGGAAAAATCCGAGTTTCAGACTACGTTAAACCAAGTTTAAACTTAATCCACAACTTAAAAACCCGGCCTAATTATGATTCGCCCCAAAAATATTTTATGCAAATTAAATTATTTTCGAATCGTTTCGCATTTGTCCAAAGCTCTCATCCTTAAATAGTTTTAACTTCTTTTTAAATGTTAAATGTCAAATTAGCGACCATACCTAAAATGTCTTTAATATCTAGATAATATTCGGCACAAACATCTCTTATATGAATTTTAACCTAATATGAGCTTAAGCGATAATATTTTTAGGTTTTTTTTTTAAATTTAAATTGTTTTTATTAAAAGGTTGAATATTTTGTCTTCATATGAGCAATTTTTGAATTTTTAGGGCATATTTTTAACATTTTTCAGGTCATATTTCCCAGTTTTTACTGCATTTTTAATGCGCATAAAACGTGTTTTTAGAGCATATTTCTGGTTATCATTTTTACTTTTTTGAATACTTTTTTAGTTCGTTTCGAATACTTGATCCAATTTTGAAGAAAGTCTACTAAATTGATACAATATTCTTAAAACTGCTTTGGGAGTTAAAATAGCTCGTTAGTAATTCTCATTTTTGTTTAAAGAGAGATCAATTCTCGTGGCTAAAGGCAAATCTCAAGAGCTTATATGCTAAACAAATTTCAGGGAAAATATTTAGTTCGCTTAGCCAGTGTTCCCAGTTTTGGGGACTTATCCCCAAATCGGGGATACAAATTTCGTGAAAATCCCCAGGGGATTTTTTGGGGAAAAGCACTTTTTTCGCTGGGGATTTTTGGGAATAATATATTATTATTAATCCATTTTTGCAATGGCAAAACCGATTTGGTCCAGATGTGGGTACAAATTTTAGTATTTTTTGCGGGTTAAAACTTTTTCAAGAACTTGTTTTTGTTGAACTAGTCTTTTTCTGTAATGAATGCAGCCAAAATCAATATTTGCAATAGAATTCAATGTATGTAAGTTATTAGAATTAAAAAGAATAAATACACACTTTAAAATAATTCCGCTTGCTGTGACAAATTAATTCAATCATCTCAAATGCACTTTTTAAACAAACAAAATGTAACAAAATTGCATAGGCTGATGAATCATAAGACTTTGATTCCCTAGTTTTTGAAATGATAAAGATTGACGCATAATTATTTTTCTTTTACGTTTAAACGTTACCCTTGTTACATACTATACAAGTGTACATAGATACGTAGAACTCAAAGAAAAAACAACATTAGTTTTAATATTACACAATATTTTATGCATATTTTTCTAATAATATTATGTATTTTATTTTTAAGAAAATGTGGGGATTTTTTTGGGATAAGAAAATAGCTATTTTGGGGATGAAAAGTCGCGAATTGGGGATAAGGCTTAAAATAAAACTGGGAACCCTGCGCTTAGCTAAAATTGAATAGTTTCGCCGTATCTTAGTTGCTCTTAGTAAACTATTTCTTTCTTTTGCTTAATCGACTTAATAGATTCTTAGCGTTGGAAATTTAGCTTAAGAAAATCACGGAACATGGTTACAGGCCGTCCTTGTTTCATTTGGTTACTGGTTTGGCGTCGCACAAGTGTAACTCTACGGTTTTCGAGGTTCATTGATCAACTGCATTCGATTTCATAAAAGTTTTTGTAGGTGCGGGTGGAGTACCAATTAAAACGCATTTTTTTAATCTTTATAAGAGCCTTACCATTGAATAAATTTTGTCATAAAATCCCTTGTTGTTGTTTTTTATTTTTTTGTTATATATCGTCACCTATAACGCAAAAGCCCCTAAATGACAGTTTTAAAGTTTTACAGGAGGAGCAAAAACTATTCAAAATGATAAATTGCCTAAAACTGTTTATAATTTATTTTTCTTCCATTTTTCTTGTAGAACCTACTAGTTATTTAGACAATGTTGCATATTATGCAGACTGTTAGTTTGGCCTTTTAGCGTTTACCATATAATCTATTGTAGGAAGGGCGTTATTTGCTAATAAAATCGCAAATTTTGGTCGAGAGATTCCAAAATTGTAGGCATTTGTGTTGAAGCAATACATCAGAATCAATTAAAAAGTCTATTTTTAGTTTTTGGTTAGTTGGGGCCTTTTGCGTTTTAGGTAACGATATACACCGTTAAAATTGAAATTCAGCCAGATCGGTGCATGAATGGCTGAGATATTAACTAAAAACCACGACTATATCTAATTTTACCCATTAACCACGTGTTGTTTTTTCTGTATGAACGGCAAGACCAAAGGATTTAACGATAATTAAAAAATTGCCTTTGGGGTTGTTTAAACAAAATATTTAAAAAATTCAGGCACTACAAGACCGATGGCATTTGATAATTATACAGAATTAATTATTATGATTGGTTCTAAAATAGTTGACAATCTAGCAGTCAGGAAATAATTTCCCAAGCTGGTAGGCGTTCGATTTTAGATTTTAAGATTGCAGTTATTTAAAATAGTTAATTCATTAAAAAATTCAAAATTTGATAAAAATGAAATGTAAAGAAAAAAAAAAAAAAAAAAAAAAATGATAAAAATTGTTCTCGCGAAACAGTGGGTGTGACACAAAACAGATTTATTAATATCTTAAGAATGGTATATAACAGTGACGGGAAATTGAAAAATGTACTTGGTACTGACCACCAAGCAAAAGAGTTCTTTTTTCAACATTACGGTACTTTTTTCAAACAAATTTTTTTGGAAAATAAAAAATTCGTGAATCCGACTCCAAAATTTTTCGGCATAAAAAATTTAGACAAATATTCTAATAATTTCCAAAATGAAAATACTTCGAAATTCACATTGTAATATTTAAAATATTGGTTCGAAATTTTTACTGAATCCTTTTCTTGCTATATTTAAACATTTAAAAGGAACTGCATTAAAAAAAGAGTTTAAAGTCAAATAAGGACCAGTCTCATGTACATTTACCATTAAGGTTAGATTAGGAGTCGGAGTTGGAAATTCATAGGTTTTTTCCATTACGACTCCACAGCCCTGGTTGTCAATGTTAAAAAAAATATCAACGCAAAATTTCTAAACAAAAGCTTAACAAGAAAAGAGTACTAAACGGACGTGGGGGTACCGTGGTATTTTTGAAAAGAAATAGTACTGAAAATAGTACCATAGTACTGGGGGGCTACTCTCCATTGCGATGCGAAAGCAATTTCGATGCGAAAGCTAAATGGCAACTTAGTACTCTCTATCACTGAAAGATGGCGTAGATTGTCAGTAATGGAATGCTAAAATTAGTGAAAATATTTGAAATTGGAAAATTTATATAAAATAAATAGTGATCATTTGCGAAAAGAAAAAAATTAATAAATGCGAAAGATAAATGCGCAAAAGAGTACCAATTGCTAGATTTGCTACCATTTTCTTTCGCATCGCAATAGAGAGTAACCCCCTGAACTTTCCATCACTGGTATATAAGATTCGGTGCTCTTACTTCTTTTTCTCACATTTAAGTATACAAATCGTTATTAATATTTTGTAAAAATTTGTAAAGCAATTGTTGACGGAAATTCGCTAAATACAAAAAAAGAACATTTTATTACATGTAAATTTCAATTGATACGTTAATTGTTTACCGATGTAAACAAGTATTTTTTTACACAACATTTAATTTTATCACAATTAAATTACACATACTACGCAAGAGGAGATAGAAAAAGGAGTACATTGCATAGTTTCCATACGAGTAAATAGATATTAGAAAGTGTATGCATGTATGTGTACTTTTGTTAGATTTCTTTTAAATGTTAGTTATTAATTATATGGAGAAATAGATAGTTTGTTAGTATGCAAAAACAAATAGAAAGTTATAGACAAGAGATTAACACCTAGATTGTACCATACGTACTTAAATGAGGCTGCAATGTGGTCTGTGACTCACTATGTTGCCAATCGTTACGCTGCTCCTCTCCACGGGCATTTTCCGTTGATCCAGCCAAATAGTTAAGGCAGGTCGGTGCGCTTCGTGGAAATTTTGGATGGCGTCTCAGTTCTTGTATTTCGTGTAGAGGAAGATCTATACATAAAGTCCAAATGCCACCGTGCATTGGTACTAAAAATAGATTATCGCGACGAAAACGATGATCGGCTAGAAGAAAAAAGGTTATTTATTATTATTGCATTGTTTTCATGACCTTGTCAAGGTCTTAAAAATGGTTAAGTTTTCTTTTATTTATTCAATTGCAAAATTGTTTTATTTTCATTATCATTTCTTTTTAAAGACGAACAATTTTCCAGACGCCCACCCACCATCAAACTGTCAACTTAATTTTTAAAAGTTTCTGTTTCTTGTCCGTCATGCATGCGTGTTTCCTTATCTTTGAATAAAAAGTAAATGTATTGTACCCTACAATTTATAAAGATATTCTTGCCAAATGGTAGGTGAATCAAAATGTATGAGTTGGTTTACGTTTATTGCATCGTCACCTAAAATACAGAAGGGCGTAACAACAAAAAAATTCGAAGTATAGTTTTTGATTAATTTTTGTTCGTTTTATTAAATTACATGATCACAAAAAATTTGAGATTCCTGAAATCAAAAATGGCGACTTTATAAAAGAAATTCAAACGCCAAGAACATCATCTTGTTATTGATTTTGTAAAGTTTTTTGCTTCACCTGTAAAAAAATAAAAAGTGCTGTTACGTCCTTTTGCATTTAAGCTGACGGTATGTTCTTTCAAGGAGATACTTTTAAGTCTATTTTTATAGTTATATAGTATGTTGTTTATTTTAAAAAAACTATAACATAATTTAATTTTAAAGCAATCTTGTCTGTATTCGAAAGTTAACGGCCTTTTAAGCTTGTAAGATTTCCACATAGATTTTAATGATAATTTCTAAATTAATTTCGCATTCGATTCATCCATTTCAAATGCATACACCAAAATAAACGGGTATTTTTTCCGACGTTGGAAAAGGAATGGACAGTTCACGAAAATAAGGCTAATGGTTTTGTTAAAGTCTGTTGCTCGTTCTCCAACTTACGGAAGAACAGCAGAGTGCTACCGTACGCTTCCATAGGTTGCAGATAGTGAAAAGTTCCGTAGATATACAGAGCAGCTGCAAATGCAGTCGCGGGCAATCTGCGGATCCAAGGGGAGGGTTTCCGGGTGGCACTGGATTCCTTACAAGTTCTGAGTTCATACGATACTTGGAATATCAAGGCAAGTGATAAGTGCATTTAAATAATAAAAAGCGGGCGTCGGATCTTGTAGAAAGCGGCTCGCTATAAAAACGCGACACGAGGCACCTCTTCAGAGCTCTCTTGGGGGCCATGCTGACAGCCTCATTTCCAGGATCGGACGCAGAAGTCCAATCAGCTACTCATCTTAAACTAGGCTTGTGTCGTTCTTGAACTTGCAGCACCCCTAGTTCTGGGCTACAACGTTAACCAACCAACCAACCTATGCTCCTTATAGTAACCTAAGAAACCATATTCGAATATGGTCGAATTTAATTGAGCACGGCTTATTATTATTATTAATTCTATCAGGTCTATAATTTTTTTTTAATTGTGTTAAAAATAGTAATAAAATTTTCCGATTTCCATTTGAATGGGTATGTATGGTACATGGTATAAATATGGTATTAAGCGGGGGTTCCCACCAATATTTGCATCTGGTGCCCTTTAAAATACTACTCTCTTCTCGGACCCCTTAACTGTAATTTTATCACAAGACATGAACAAATATTCGCTGTTATTAGCGTAACTAATATTTTCTGCCTTTATTTTTTTCGATTTAGTGTGAATTTTAAAAGATCACGTGATTAAAAGACACATTTAAAAATTTGTTGGTTTCCTGCTTTCCTGATCCCCTGGGAATCTGTCATATAGCCCCTTTTGGATACCGATGATTAAGAGAACGCCTATGTGGGATATAAACAATTTCCATAATACAATGTTTTCAATCCCCCTTATTGTGTTTGGCGTATTTAAAATACGCCTACGACAGTTTGGTAATAGATTAAAGGAAAAAGTTCACGTTCTCTTTAATCTATTACCAAACAGTCGTAGGCGTATTTTAAATACGCCAAACACAATAAGGGTGAATATATTCTTATTAACTTTCATAAATACCAGCCAAAACTAAATAAAAAACACTTGTATCTTATCTATTCTGTACTTTAATAAAAAGTTTGTAGTTTCTTAAAGCTACAAACTTAATCCTCAATTTCATAGTGATGGCTGTTATAAGGTGGGAAATTATAACCCTCAACTTAGTAAAAAAAGTTTTTAGTTTTCTATGGCTTCCCCAGCCAGCCTGCCTGCCTACCAAAGCAGCCAGCATTTTAACAAAACTTTTCTGTTCTGTTACAAACGTGAAGTTCATTTCGTTATTATTTAGTTAAAGTTTCTTTTTCTTTTTCACTTTGATTTGCTTTTGAGCAGCTTGTTTTTATAGATAGGGGCTAAAGAAAGTTGGGAGGTAGAAGAAAGATTACTAACAGGTTTTACACTTGGAGCGACGTATTTTTTGTTTGTTTTTTAATAAAAAGACTTGTGGGTTTGTTATGGAAATTCAAATCTCCTCTGCAAAAGCTCAAGACACAATTTTCCATGACTTAAGCGCTCAATACAAAATACCAGAAATTTAGCATAAGATGTTGGCTCTAACGTCAATTACACTGGTTTACAGCCAAAAATTACCAAGATCGCCACGTGCCTAGATAAGTTAATTTTGACCTCCTGAACACGAAAAACGCTGTAATTTTTTTTCAAAAGTACGGTTTTTAGATAACGGTACTTTTGTGTTTTTCGGTGTATGGTCCCACTCAAACCCTTGTGGAGCCCAACCGTCGATATGCTAAAAATTTTTATCTGATAAGAATTGGCTGAGTTATGGCACCTCAAAGTTCGAAATTTGCCTATTTTTTACGTTTTTTTCAAAATTTTTCATTTTTGTTTCGTTTTTTTTCTACGTTATAGTAAATATCTGGAATGTTTTATTTTTTAACCAAATAGTATATTTAATTACCAACATTTTAAGCGCAATTTGAAAAAAATCGGATGAAAAATAAAGTTTTTATTAAGGATTTTGTCGAACGACAATATTTTCATCCCATATAAAATTCCGCCTTTTTTTTAACCATCAGTTTTAACGTATTTAAAAAAAACCGAATTTTATATGAGATGAAAAATATTGTCGTTCGACAAAATCCTTAATAAAAACTTTATTTTTCATCCGATTTTTTTCAAATTGCGCTTAAAATATATAACATATCGACGGAAAAGGCATTCAATTACCTTTCCAACGATATGCCATTTATCTCGATCGGACTTTTCGGTTGGGCTCCACAAGGGTTTGAGTGGGACCATACACCGAAAAACACAAAAGTACCGTTATCTAAAAAACTGTACTTTTGAAAAAAAAATTACAGCGTTTTTCGTGTTCAGGAGGTCAAAATTAACTTATCTAGGCACGTGGCGTTCTTGGTAATTTTCCAAATTAAAAATTTGTAAAGCAGTGTTATGGACCTATCATTACAATTTTAATCAAATTATCTCCGAAATTGAGACCAGTACTTTGCGCACAACGTTAATGTTGACAGACAAACAATCAGGCAGCCGGTCGGACGGACATCGTTAAATCGGTTAAGCGTTTAGCACCGGCACCATCACGCACAGGTAGCAATTTGAGTGTATAATCCGGCAAAATTATACATTCGCCCCTTGTTTAGGAGCTGGAGCCATCTAACCTCAGCTGCTTATGGAAATATGCTAACAGCTTCTGTTGAATAGCAATAGAACCTAGGGACAGTTCTCCTTTAGGCCAAACTCTTCCACAAGTGGTGAAAAATTCGCCCTTAAGTGCAAGTTCACACTCTTTAAGTTTTAGTCGTCAAGTCTTGAGTTTTTAAGGAGAAAGAGCAAAAGAAATTGCATTTTCTTTTCCTTTCTCTTCTAAAAGCTCAAGACTTGACGGCTTAAACTTGAGGAGCTTGAACCAGCACTCAGTGAGATTTTCAGGAATATCCCTTCCCGTAACTTTCAGTTCAAACCACAGCCACCACATAATCCCCAAAGGTATTATTGGATTTCTGGTCAGTCGCGATCTCAAAAAATCATATGAGAAATCTTTTAATTTTTAATTTTGGCCGAATTCCAGGTATTGGCTGCACCTGATTTGCCTCGTAGGATGTAACACCAAAATGTGAAATATTCTTGAGATGATTCCTACAACTCCCGACGGGCTAAATCAAACAAACGAGGCAGTTGTTTGGCACATTTCCTTGTCTGTCGAAACCACATATCGCCAGTGTTCATACGTTGAGGTAGTTCCAAATATCGTTCTGATATCATGGCCATGTATCGATCACTGTTGACGATTTCGGAAGCGCCTCTTTTAATTAAAAAATAAAAATAGCGCGATGACGCTAAAAACTGGCATAAAAACTAGTTTGTTCATATTTCGGGCAAAGTTGTTGTTGTACCAGCGAGACCCTAAGAACAGGTAATGCTGAGTTTGCAATCCTTGGTCGGTGTTCATTGAAATCCGAGTCCGTTCGCTGCGTAAAACCGATTGCCGTAAGTAGTGCTGGGAAACTATCGATAGACTATCTATATTATCGATAGTCTTAAAATATCGAAAATATGGATAGGAAAAATATAAATATCGATATATTTATTATTTAAAATACAGCTATGATGACATCTAACAGCAGCAGTTTTTTGCCGCAAATTTTTACTTGCTATTAATTATTCGCGCTGAATTACAGCAATGAATACAAACAACAATAATGCAAGTTGAATGGATTGCTTAGCAGTGCTTTTATATAGGGACTGAAAAATGCAATTCCAAATGCAATTGCAAGCGTAAGACAAAACAATGAACGACCATTAGAGGATAAGTCAGCTGGATTGATTCCCTTTTTGGGTTTAGAATTTAGAAAATTTTTTAAAGTTGCAATGGAATATCTTATAGTCCCTGTTACTTCGGTTCCATCAGAAAGGTACTCATCAACTTTAAAAAACTGCCATCTAAAATAACGTGCGTATATACATAAGTCTTATATATTCAATAAAGTGATAAAAACAACGAACTGTAACCTTATAAAAAAATAATTAAAGTTTTCCTTCACAAGTACAAACATTCAGTCGATAGTAATATCGATATATCGATAGTGAAATCTGAACTATCGATTAATATCGATAGTTGAAAATATCGATAGTATCCCAGCACTAGTCGTAAGAACTTGGATAAAGTTGTGCCCCTCTCTTAACTCGTTTAAATACCATAGTTTTGCTTGTTAACAAAATCTTCGAGTCGGAAATAAACGTCACGCGAAAAGATAATTGACAGAGTAAACATGAACAAAACGATTAAAAAAACTGGAAAACGTTTTGGGTTTAAATGGCATAGACTGATGTTTTAAACTGTGACAGAATTCATTCCTATTCGAAAAATGTCAAGAACAAAATAAGTTGTGTGTACTGAAAAACCCTATATGAATGCCTCTTCCTGTTTAAGGTAAAAGCACTGTATTTTTAGAGTTTATATGTACTTTATGAAGGTAGAAATATCTAACAGTTTTTATACATACATAAATACATTCATACATATATCTATGCAGTTATATACACGAGTGAATGAAAATGTCTTACATGTCTCTTTTTTTTAATAAGGTCAAGGTTGTGCGCTTAATGATTAAGTTTATATTTTTTCTCTGTAGAACTGAAGAATTTAGCTGAAAGTTAGTTACTTTGACGTCTTGCATTAAAATAAAGACGACTTAATATGCTCCATACAAAACTATAAAAGCGTAAGACCTTAAATTTTATTTGATGTAAGGAATGTTTGTGTGTACAATGTACATAAGTAAACACTTAAATATTTACATACATAATTCTGTGTAGTCTTATGTACATGCTTAACAGCACTTTGTATATATGTATGTGAAAATTATTTTATCATTATAAAGAAGGATAATTTGTGAAATAATGAAAAATTACTTTAGGAAAGATAATAATTATGTTTTTACATTTTACACAAAGTTAAAGTAAACACTTATTGGTTAAGACTTAAAGAAAAAACTTACAATTCTAAGAATTATAATTAAGTGCTTTAAAATCTTTATATTTCATATATTTTTAATTAAACGATTTGGTTTTTGCCGACCAGTGTTATCAGTGTTGACTAATAGAAATTTAAATAAATGCACTAAAACAAAACGATGAACTATTTATTTGCTTTTTACACAGCTTTGTTTAAGGAAAACTGCTAAAAAAAAATAACCCGGCAATTCCCATACCTTCAGCATTGAAAACAAAACAGATGTTTCTTTTAAACAATATCGCTCATTTGCTGCAAGACCGGCATAACTCAAAAAAATCCATTTCGAGATAAACGCATTTAAAGTCTTTGATTTGTTCTTACTACTTAGAAAAAAAGAAGACACATTCTCTTCAAACTGGGAAAGTATTAAAGATATCAAGATGAATTTAATACACAATATAAAGAAAAACAAAGCGAACAATTCTGCATATCTAACTCCAAATTTTCATTTTTTGAGTTATGCCGGTTTTGCAGAAAATGAGCGATATGTATAAGTATGTAATAAATCAAATTAAAAAAAAAATTGCTAATTCCGATTTTATAGGGGTGTCACTTACAGGTAACACTGGGCATAACTTAATACACACTTTTAACATTCGACTAAGAAAGTATTCTACTAAGTTTATTTCAGACAGTTAAAAATAAAGTTCATAGACTATAAGAAGACTTAAAAAAGAAAATGTTTAAAGGTACAAATTAAAGGAAGTCGTGGCTTTTTGTTTATATCTCAGCCATTTGTGACCCGATCCGGCTGAATCTCAATACAAAACTATTCCGGGCTATATGTGACATAAATATATAACAACCTGTTCCCCACCATATCAAGAGTAATCGGAAACCCTATTTCGCCAAAGAAGTCTCGTGATAGGTCACTGGTGGTAGAAACTCTTCAAGTTCTAACACTTTATATGAATAAGGCCTATCACTTTTACATGGGGTTGTCATTGGAGGGGGTCAATTGACACCATTTGACCAGTCACACATCTATTTTCAAAGAACGGTTTAAGTGTCAGTTATTACAATGTAGTTTATTGTTGATGTGTTTTGTTTAAACTTTGATATTGTTACAAGTAGAACTGTTGCTATAATTCTTATACGTTTAACAGTTTTATTTGGTTTAATATCTTTAGTTTGTCTAAAACCTTTATGGATGAAGTTTCCTGATGATCTGGCCAAGCAACCAGTGAAATGCATAGGAATAGCTTATCCCATCAACAATAAATTTCAAGTGTTTTTATCAATAATAAAAACTGGGAATTAAGCACGAATAACAAAATCTTTTGAAATGTAGTGTTATTTCAATACAATGTAGTATTATTTCAATCAAACAAGTCCTCGAATTAAATTCAAGAAACAAATTTTAGAAAGTCCCAAAAAATGTGTCACACCACCAGTGAAGACTGTACTGTAATTCATTACTTTTTCCACCATTTTGTTCTTCATAAACCAGTTAAATAATCCTTTCACTGGTCATGAGTTCATTCTTTTTGCACAAATCCCAACACCAGTCTGTTGGACCAATTGCAACAAATTTCCCGCAGGGAATATACTGAATAGGATCTAAGATCTATACGGTAGAAATACCAAACGGATTGACAAACTTATGTATTATACCTTTTGCAACCGTGGTGAAAGGTATAAAAATCTTACGCAGTGGATACCTTTTTCCGACTTTAGAGGCAAAATGAACCAGTCTTAGTAATTTGTACACCTAAAACCAGCATTTTCGTACTTAATTTTATTTATTTTTATTAGATTTTTTAGTCAAATTTAACTGATTTTACATAATTGCCCAATTTCTAATTGGCATCTCTTAAAAATCCGAAACAGGGTTCTGTTGTTTCACAGGGAACCGAATAGGTCCAAATATATCTGATAATATGTATGTGCAGTACACGCAGATGTATATGGTCACCTCCAACAAAACTATATTTAAAGTAAAGTTTTTAAACGAATTTTGGTTTTACTAATCAGATTCACCCTTATCGTGGTTGGCGAATTTATAATACGCCTGCGGCTGTTTGGTAATAGATTGAAGATAACGTGAACTTTTTCCTTTAATCTATTACCAAACAGTCGCAGGCGTATTTCAAGTGAATTTTTTTTACTGGCAATCGCCTATCACTAAATTAGCTTTTCACCTCAAAGCCACAACCATACCTTAACATATTATGGTTAAAAATAATATAAATATGTTTACCAATAATTATGTTATTGTTGTTTTCCAACCTTATCATGTTATTCCTGGAAATAAGGAAAATGTTATAGTTAATTTAAAACCATACAATTAATGGTGGCAATAAAATTATTGTTATTATCAATCATAACATGTTCGGAGGCAACCATAATATGGTTGTGGCTCCCTGATGGAGGACTAATTTAACCATGATAAATATGGTTTCCGTTGAAAATAATATCGTTATAGTAAACATAATATGTTTAAAAATAGTTTTATTTCTTTAAGTTTAGCTAGATTTACTTAACCTAAAAGAATTTTAAATCGTAAAAACTCTTTTAAAACAAAGTTGTGTTTTATTTAGACTGGGGTCACACTATGAAAGTTTTCTTTTTAAGTTTAATTTTTGATTAATAGTTTAATTAAATCAAATTGGCTAGAATTTTTTCTGTGTACATTTTTGGTTTAAACTTACCTTTCTTATCCGGTTTCAACATCGCCACCTTGTCCTCCATTATCCATTCTAGTTGCAAGTTCGAACGATTCGAATAACGATCTAAACTTATACGATCCCACTTGACATGTTCCCAATGATCGGTCATGATGGCAGCACAAAGCATTGCTGTGGCACTGGTCGTCATTAGCAGAGTAACGAATAGGAAGAGTACAGGCGGTGGGCCCATGCAACAACTTGAGCAACATGCTGAGGAGCCAACGTTACTGGTCACATCCATGCCGGAATTCAGCGAGGTGGGGCTGTCTAAGTTGCCACCAAGGCCACCGCCTCCACCAGTTTGATGCATAATTTTCGAGGAACAACTGCTATTGCGCAACAGTATACTATTGCTTCGACGTATAGACTCAACTGCGGCGGCAGCGGCTGCTGTTGTAGCTGCCGAGGTATGAGGATCGAATTGCAGTGAGCTGGCAACAACAGCCGAGGGATGTTCATAAATGCTATTATGGCGAGAGGGTGAAAAATAGTAACAAGTCGTTTGTTGTTGTTGTTGCTGATTGAGTTTCTGTAGGTTATTGCAACTGTTATTGCTATTGCCACCACCAAAAATACTGCTGCTGCCACTGCTGCTTCTGCCACCATTACCATTTGCCACCACACCATCCGCTGACCCACATTCATTGATCGTAGTCAAGTCCTCATTGCTGGACGAGTACACAATCGACTGTTTAAATTGATTCGAATAGCAGTTCTGTTTAAAAGTTACTGATGGTGCCACGTATTGGTTTTGTTGTTGTTGATAGTTGCCTCTCGCATTTGCATTGGGGGCATAAAGAGCCTCGTAGTCGTAATGATGGGGATTGCGGTAAATCACAGGCCAGGAACGTGTTGTCTTTGAGTTGTGCGAATAGGTGGTAGTTGTTGCAGTAGTAGCAGCAGTAGTACTAAAGGTGTGGTTGTTGGGGGTGGTGGTGTTGGTGTTGGCCGAGTTGGGGATGGCAGTAGAGGCAGCAACGGTGGTGTTTAAGTCGGTCGTTTGATACTTTGCAATTATTTTGCTATTGTTGGGTGAAGTGACCGTTGAGTTAGCAGCCGATGTGGGCGTTTGCGTAAGCTTTTGTTGATCTATGAATAAGGGTGTATGCTCGTTTGGTTGATTCGTATTAAAATCGTCTTCCTTGGGAGCGGCGGTTATATTCGTCGTCGTTGTCGAACGTTTTGATTTTGTCTGCAGCTGTTGAATAGGACTTGTTGAAGAGGCCTGTTGACGTTGCAACACATTTCTTACCGTTGCTGCAATTGTCGAACAGGGCCCCTGACCTGCCGACGGCGTTATTGCAGTTTGTAGTTTTAATGGTGGCAAATGTCTGGATAGTTTCCGATTGTTCCCTTTCGACGAGTCGTTATTGGTGTTGGCGGCTGTTTTAATGTTGCTGCTGGTGGCGCTGTTAGCTGCTATCACAATGTTTTCTGGCGTTGTTGCTGGTTGCTGTTGTGTTACGGGCGTTGCATGCGTTGCTTTTGCTGTTGTTGTGGGTACAGCGGTAAGTTCATTGAAATCCTCCTCCTCTACTAAAGTCGCTCCTGAGGATGAAATTGTGCAATTAGTTTCGTTTCTATGCTTGAGGGAACTATCAAATGTACTTTTACTGTTTGTCTGATTTATTGTATTCTTCAAATTGAAGTTCGTGATGTTGTTGATGTTGTTATTATTATTGCTGAAATTGTTTTTATTGTAAATGTTGTTGGTGTTGGTGGTAGTGTTGTTGGGAAAACTATAAAAATGAGCTTGTGAAAAACTAAGTGATGGAGTTGTGGTTGTTATTGTTGATGTTGGTGGCTGTTGCTGTTGTTGGTGTGGTTGTGGTGCCTGTGTTGCTGAGGATGGGTTTGTTGTTACTGTTGCTGTTACATGATTATTACTACAACTATTATTAATACGATTATAACTACTACTAGTACTACCGCCACAACCGTATTGACTCTCTGTGGGTGGTGTTACGGGTGATGTTATACTAACTTCCGGTACACAACGGGCCGTCACTTTGTAGCGACTACCGCTGCTGGTGCCTAGACCCAAGGCACCCTTCGTACGCACCAGTCATAAATCGGTATCACGTTTTTTCACTTTGTTCGTATTCATGACGTTTTGTGTATGAGCGGCAGCGGTGGGGTTGGTCTTTTTCGTCGTGGTCGTAATTTTGGCTTGCTGTTGCTGTAGTAGTTGTTGGTGGTACTGTAGCTGTTGTTGGTGCGGTGCTGCTACCGATGATGATGATGTTGGTGATGATAAAGTTGTGGATGAAGATGCAGTTAGTGTTTCTATATCGTTTGGACTTGTATTTATGGTACAGGGTGTAGGGGATTTTGGCTGTTGGTGGATTTTATTTATTTTGAAAATGTTGGTGCTTTTTTTTTGCAGCTAATTAAGTGCGTATAACTGTGTGTAAAGGAGTGTGTTTGAGTGTATGAGTTTATCTGTGTTTAATAAATAGCAGTAGTAATTTATTTAATCAATTTGGTAGTTGTTTGGCTTTTGTTGCCTTTTATTGTGACTTTTTCTGTTTCACAAAAAGTGCTGTTTTTATTTTTGGTTTGAAAATTTGATTTTTGTTTTTAGTTGAAAGCAGCAGTCAAATATTTCATATATTTTTTTTCTCGACGCCAGTTTTGGGTTGAATTTTTATTATTTTTTTAAGTTGTAGATAATGATTTTTTTTTGTACAAATTCTACTTGTTTAATGATTTTCTACGGTTTTTTTTGCTTTATTTGGTTTAAGCTTTTGCTAAATATAATTATGAATAACTGAGTAAAAAAAGAAAATTTTGTAAAAAAAAGAATAGAAGAAAGAGAGAGAAAAATTTTGGTTAGTTTGCTTTGTTTCTAAGTTAGGGCGAATGTTTGGTAAAATAAAGAAATAAATATAATGAAAAAGCAGGCAATGATGTGAAAAATTAACTAATTTTAACATGCTGTTAAGTGCAGTGCAAGTATTGACATACTTGACAGAGGCTATATAAAACGAATTCAAATAAATTCTTAACTTTAAATATTTACATTCAGAATTTAAGTTATTTCTTAATCTAAATATATTTAATATAATAAATTTGAAAAACAAAATGCAGTTATGGTTTCAAATATTTTCTTCTTCCGCTACACGAAACGAATTATAAACTAAATATGGCTTGAACCAAGAAATGATTTTCGTCCAAGGCAAAAACTCTTATTCTATATATAAGTATGTGTGGCTTGGTTTAAGCAAAATGTTTCTTAATTTAAAGTACGAACAAAACTCGTCGCTTACTTAAAATATTCTATTGAATTATAAATTAGCTCTCGCTTAGTTTGAATTTTCTGCACAGATACAAAAATAATTTCTTTTTTTATTTTATCAATATGTACAAAGAAAGCCTAGAAAGCAAATTATACATTCATGTATTGTAAGATTAATATCCATGTTAAATTAAAGAAATAAATATAAATTCAGTTTTATGTGTGGTTTTATAAGTGGCTCCCCAACTACATAAATAGTTATTACAAAATTATAAAAAAACAAAATGATAAATTCCAAAAATCACCAGAGATTAGACCTCTTATACAAAGACAATATATAGATTTCTGTATATGGATTACGGCAAGAGCTAAATTTGGTAGGAATACACAAAACCTAACAATAACTGGGCGGGATTGGTGAAGTGGGCATGGTTCAAAATAGATTTATTTCTATCTGGAGAACAGTAGCAGAAAAATTTTTCAAATTTGGTAGAAATAGCAGGGTTGGCTGCCCACAGGGTAACACAGAAAAACCCACCCGGGTTTTAATGGGTGTTTTGTTTAAAAAAACCCAAGTGGGGTTTTTTCTTTATATTCATTTATACAAAGATGGTATAATTTTTTAATTTTTTTACAGAAAAATAAAAGAAAATGATTATAAAATGCATACAAAGTGTTAATATGCCCATTTATACGTATGTTGATTTAACGTTAGTAGGCTGTGCCGAATCTTTGATACCCTCCACCGACCGTTCGAATGTTTAAGGAGTAATATCTGTATGATGTTATTATTATCTTAAACTGTGACGATTTGTTATTAATTATGGTTTTAGGCTACTAAACTGTTTTCCGGTAGTAGGGTTTATATGGGGCCTAGGGTAAATTATGGACCGATCATCACGAAATTTCACAGCGTCATTTCTTGTCCTTTAAAACTGTGACGCACCAATTTCTGTTATGATTGCATTATTTTTTACGGTTTTAGGCGTACTAAACTGTTTTCCGGTAGTAGGGTTTATATGGGGCCTAAGGTAAATTATGGACCGATCGTCACGAAATTTCACAGTGTTATTTCTAGTCCTAAAAAACTGTGACGTACCAAATTTTGTTACGCTAGCGTTATTTTTTACGGTTTTAGGCGTACTAAACTGTTTTCCGGGAGTAGTGTTTATATGGGGCTTAGAGTAAATTATGGACTGATCTTCACGAAATTTAACAACGTGATTTCCAGTCAAATAAAACAAATTTTTGCAAAATCTTATCTCATTCCGTGCCTTGTTCCAGCATTTATGTTATTTTTTGTAACAAAATAATCAATTTTTTTAGGTGGTGGTTCCACATTTTGATTCATAGCTCTGGTCCTACTGAACCGATTTCGCTGGATTTCAATCCCAAACTGCTTAGGATAACTACAAGCAATTTGGCACCAAGTTTGTTCATTTCTTTTGAGTTGTTCGAAAGTGAGCGTGTTTTCAACAGACGGACAGACGGACAGACAGACGGACATGGCTAAATCGACTTAGAATTACTCAAGGACCCAGAATATATATACTTTATGGGGTCTGAGATAAATAATAAAAAAGTTTCACACGGAATGACAAACTTAGCATACCCTCTTCACAACTAATTGTGGTGGAGGGTATAATACTCAATTGGATTACGAAAATTCTGAATTTGTTTTTTAAAAACCTGAATTTGATTTTGAAAAGGCCGAAATTAAAGTTAAAATCCTTTACATAAAAAGTGGCTCAGATTTTAAATGTCAATACATTTTAACAAGAGCTTATGCTTTTTCCAATACAAGACGATTTCTATGGTTATTCTATATTAAACAATAAGGGGGAAAAAATGTTTTCTATTGATGCTGAACTAGCAGGACAGTTTATTACTGAAGCGAAAAAATCGTAAAAGTTTGCTGGTAAAAATTTAAAATTTTTGACCAGTGTTGTTCAGTTCTGATTTTTTTGATTGCAAAAAAAGGAAAATGGAAAATTGCACTCATGTTGAATGTCTTTTTTATAATTTTAAAGTGTGATTTTCGTCGTGTCAAATAACGAAAAACAGCCTGTGATATTATTATTACGTCTTTAATTGAAATAGATTACAAATATGAAAAAAATGTTAAATGGAAAAAACTGCAATGTTGCAACTTTTAAACCTGATTGTTTACACTTGGTTTAAGGCTGTTTAAATTGCAGCTTTTAGTGTAAATCTGAACTGAATACCTTAATTGTAGAGTTTTTTTTCCCGGAGTTTTTCGATTCCCGGGAAAGCGGGAAAAATGTTTAAATTTCCCGGGATCCCGGGATCCCGCTCCATACAAATAATACAAAGTAAACTTGGTTTTATTAATGAAAAAAACTTTTATAAACAAACGTGAGGGAACTTGTTTACAAAGTTAGTAAAATAAATGCTTAAATACTACAAAAATTAATTGAAGATTGAAAGCGGAACTTGAATTATTATTACCTTTGGCTATTATAAGTAAATTCCGTATTATGATGATCTAGTACAAGATAAAATAAACATAACAATTGAGGTACTCAAGATATGAGATCAAAAAATAAATTCATAAAATATATAAAATATTTTAATAAACATATTAACATTTTTTAACGGCGTAGGAAATTACTTTCTGACACACTCAAAGCGTTTAGTGAGTCGCCAAAGAGTATATTTCTGATTTTGTTTACTGATTACCATGTTTCCGAAAAATTTCGTTTACTTTTTTACGGATGTTGGACAAATAATTAAAAGCGCACCGTTGTTGCATGCTTCTGATGTCAAGGTTGATGCAAAAAATAGCATCATCCGGACTACTTCTTACAAACTATTTCTTTTCATTAGGTCCATCTGTAATCTTTAGGACAATGTGTTTTTCAAATTGTATGTTTTAGTAACTTACACGAGTTTCATTATTTTTTTATTTCGGTTTCCCCGCACTTCCCGGATATATTACCAAGCTCGATTTTTTTTTTTTTTTTTGTAGATACGACTATGTTGCAATAGCGGAGCGATATGTTTATGTATATCCTATTTTTAAGACTTGTCCATGGACAATGAGAATTTACTGCCTGCATCTTATTTTGAATTTATGTTCTTTATCAATTCATCACTTCACTAAATTTATTAATTATCAACAGTTGCACTGCCCATTCTGCTTTTAATAGATTTATTGCCGCAGGAGACATTAATTTACGTTTGTACACATTTCTTATAATTGATCTAATCGACAACCCATCCACAGATGCTAATTTTTAGAGAAAAGAAAACTTAATTTCAGAGTAAAAATAGCTATTTTATGAAACTATGAAGAACTTTTTATTTCCCGGGATCCCGCAACAAAAATCCCGGGAAAACGGGAAATACCTACTTAATTGTGAAAAATATTCTGCAACTTAAATTTTAAATGCCAAACAGGGTGCAAGAAATGAGAGAATGCTTTTGAATTATCCATTCTTCTACTTTCTACGTTTTCTTGACTAATTAGTTTGTATACATATATACTTATATACACTCAAAATATTATGTAGTTAAATTCAAACGAAAATTCATTTTAAATAAATTAAAATTCATTTAAAAAACGGATCATTTACATTTCATTTAAAACAAATGATTTTTTCATTAATTTCAAAATTTTTTATTTATTGAACTTCATATTCCTTAAAATTGAATAGTTTTTACTTTAAAAAAATACATTTTAACAGACAAAAATCAAACTACATAACAAAATAAATACGGAAAAACATTATTTTTGGTAGTTTGTTTTTTGAATAACAAACATAAATGTTAAAAAATAAAATTATTTGTAAAATAACTATATTTTTATTCCATTTTAACACTACGGAAAACGAATTTAATAACCAACAATCAGTTACTGTAATAATTTTATGAGTGTACATATTTGGGATGCATCACATTCGCCAAATAATCACCCTTATTGTGTTTGGCGTATTTAAAATACGCCTACGACTGTTTGGTAATAGATTAAAGAGAACGTGAACTTTTTTTCTTTAATCTATGTATTACCAAACTGTCGTAGGCGTATCTTAAATACGCCAAACACAACAAGGGTGAATGAGTTGGAGTAAGTACGCGTTTCAACAAAATTCCGTTTTGACCGTAGTATATCATTGTTCAACAAATTACATCAATGGCAGTTGCAATTGTAGCGGAGTCACTTTGTACAGCATTTAGATCTTTTTGAACTTTGAGTAACATTTGTTGGATATTCAAAGCTTCTTTATACAACTGAACGTTATTTAAAATTTTAAGAATGTCATTGTCAAATTGATTTATATGTTTCGATCTTATTTGGGCATAAAAGTTCAAAAAGTAATCACTTGGCAGATGAGGCATATATGTAAGGACTTATTTAAGCCAAGCTTTTCTTTTAACCATCCAAGCATTTGATAAAGATGCCATAAAAAAAATATTGAAGATTTTCTTGCTAAATCTATACCGAAAAGAGCTGAGTTGGCAACATTGCTTGGACCAATTATTATTATACCATTACACGAAAAAAAACAAAACCCATAAAAACCCATGAAAAAAACCCGGATTTCTGCCAGCCCTGAGTAATAGCTGGGTTATCAATACACAACCTTTCAAAAAAAAAAAAAATGGGAGGGATTGGAGAGGTTAGAGTTGCACTTCCCATACTAGGACATTACAGGTTTAGGTAAAAGGATCATGGTTATCATAAGACTACATCCCATACAAAGACATAATAGATTTCTGTATATCTGGAGAACAACAAGAGCATGTCGATCTTCTAAATATTTTGTACCGCCACTACCCTGTTAATACAAAATTGTGACTACCAAAAATATGGTACCATCACAACACTGTAGATACAAAATAACAACCTTAGTTTTTTAATACCGTTTTTAAATAAGATTCAACACGGGTACAACACCCTTAATACAAATATGCGACTTCAGATTTTTAAAGTCGTATTTACCATAAAACTATACCGCTACAACACTGTAAATACAAGAATTAAACCCTTATTTCCTAATACCGTGTTTATAACACTTGTTTACAGCCAAAAAATACCAAGAACACCACATGCCTAGATAAGTTAATTGGGACCTACTGAACACGAAAAACGCTGTAATTTTTTTCCTAAGTACCGTTTTTTAGATAACGGTACTTTTGTGTTTTTCGGTGTATGGTCCCACTTAAACCCTTGTGGAGCCCAACCGAAAAGTCCGATCGAACAAGTCGCACATCGTTTGAAAGATAATCAAATAGCTTTTATGTCGATATGCTGAAAATTTCTATCTGAATTATGGCACATCAAAGTTCAAAATTTGCCTATTTTTTACGTTTTTTTTTCAAAAGTTTTAATTTTTATTTCGTTTTTTTTCTACGTTATCTTAAATATCTGGAATGTTTTATTTTTTAACCAAATAGTATATTTAGTTATCAACATTTTAAGCGTAATTTGAAAAACATCGGATGAAAAATAAAGTTTTAATTAAGGATTTTGTGGAACGACAATATTTTCATCTCATATAAAATTTCGTTTTTTTTTAAATACGTTAAAACTGATGGATTTAAAAAATACAGTATTGATGTTAATAGTACCCCCTGCTACGTCGGCACAGCGTCGTGGTGATTGTCTTTTTCTGCATGGGAAGGTACAAGGATCTTGGTTATCATTAGACAACATCCGACAAAATGTGGGCGGGATCGGAGAAGTGGGCGTCACACAAAACAGATTTATTTATATCTGGAGAAACAGTAGGATAAAAATTGTCCAAATTTAGTACAAAGAAGGCGGAATTGGAGAAGTGGTACATCCCATACAAATACATTTTAGATTTTTTTGTACATCTGGAGAACGGCCAGAGAAAAATTAAATAATAAATTCAATGAGATTAATGAAGCACTCTGGTTTAATATACACATAAATATTGCCTTGCTTATCGTCATATGATTATGAGCTGCCTTTAAGCTGCGCATAGGCCGCCTATAAGTTGTTCCCATCTTTGTCGACGTGCGGCTATATCTCTGAGCCCTTCGATGGTGTTGAAGGTTCTTTCTAGACTGTGGGATATGGAATTAATTTCCTGTAGTGTTGATCGTCACCAGGTGTTTTAAGGCCGCCCTCTTTTTCTACTACCTTGGTGGTTGTAAACAAAAGCGTGGAGGGAAATTTCTTCAGGTGGTTTTCGATGTACATATGTATGTGTCATATCCAACTAAATTTTCTCTCTCGAATTTCTACGTTAATATCAACTGGAGGGTTACCGCGTATTTCGATTCGAAAGAAATCATTTACGAATTCGAACAATTTGTACTGTGTATTACGATTTTCGTAATATTTGTTTCGAATAAACGGACGTTTTTTATACTTTATTGAAAACAAAAAATACCTTTCTTAACAGCCACTCTATTACGAACAAAAAGTTTTCATAAAATTTCCCATTTTTTTTTAAATGCAATCTCTTTAATCGTTTGTTACGATTGCGAAAATCGTAATAAACAGTAAAAATAGTTTTAACTCGTAAATTATTCTTTCGAATCGAAATACGCAGTAACCCCCCTGTATCAGATCCGTACCTCTTCTACTGGGTAAAGTGTTAAGAGTAAATATAAAATTTGAGTTTTTATTATTTTTTAAAACAACACAGTGCAGCCGTGTAGACAGCCAGCTCGATATCGCAGTTGTTTTATGATGTGGTAAACATTTCATATTAGTTTTTCCATTATGCTAGAAACACAACTTGGACGAACGACGAATTATTCGCAACGAATATTCGTCACCAGAAATAGAACATATTGGTGTATATGAAAGTAGACACGATCATTGCGTAGACCGAAATTCGTCGTGCGTAACGAACTCTGCGACAGGTTTATTTCTATTTCTTACGTAGACGAACGACGAATAAATTGAGAAAGGGACAGCGCAGCATGATAGCAAAGGCAATATTAATTAAAAATCGTGAAATCTGTAACGTATCACAGGGACAAATCACTTCTATTGCGAAATTGGCTAATATTCGCGAAAAAATTGCAAACTTTAAAACCAACACAATGTAAAAAAAAAAAAATTTGCAAAAATTTTTAATATTTCAAAAAAGCCATAAAATTGATTAAAAGTTCCTAAAACTATAAGGAATGGCAAAAATTCGGTAAAAATTGCTAAATTAGCGGAAATTCGCGAAAATTTGCTAACAGCGGCATGATAGCAAAGTCTATTGTGTCTCATTTGACGAACTTACGCAACGAATTCTTGCCGACGAATTCGTCGTACTATGCGAAGTTCGTCGTTCGTCCCAGTTGTGTTTCTAGCATTACTTTAATGTCGTTTTCTGTAAAACTAATATTTTTGGGTTATGGCGGTGTTCCAGCAAATGAGCGATTTATACTTTTCGGAAATAACAAAACCCCATTTGAGGTTTGGTGTTGTTCGGATTTTATGGCCTCATTTATATTTTGGCTAAAACTTAATTTTCCAGGAGAAAATGCAATTTTCTCACTGCTTTATCTCGGAAACCAATTGGAATTTTGTTTTTCTGTCTTCCGCATAATTGCTACCAAATACTAGGAGAAAAAAAAGTGTAAACAGACTAATGGTGTTTTCTTTTCTAAAATATAATGATGCATTATAGTTGTGTAATATATTTATTAGGTTACACGAACCCTTACAAAGTGATACATTTTTCTAAATTACAATGGAACAAAATAATAGCTACGTTTTACACTCAACACTAATGTGTATTTAGCGTATTAAATATTGAATGCAAAGTTTGTACTAAAAGCGATATTTCCCAAGCTTGTAGCAATTTTCAACATTAAATTTTCTTACAATTCCAATAAGCGTTAACAGCACTGATTTTCAATAATTAATGTCAGTTGTTGTTAAAAATTTTGCGACAAAAAAATATAATAAATGTAAAACAAACGAAAAACAAAAAGTTTTTATATCCATCCCAATTTAACTAAAAATCCCAATATAACGCAAATTGTCCACAAACACAAGAAGAAAAAAATACTTGCTTGCATAAAAAAGTACTTTACGCAGAAGCAAAAAAGGGTATTATCTCACACTCAGTTATAACTGCGGGTAAGAAATGGAACAAATTTGCCATTTATTGTTGCAACATGTTTAGAAAGGAAAACGGCAACTTCTCACATTGTTGCATATATTTTTAGAATGGAACAAAAACCCGCACGAATAGGAGCATATATGGAACATTATTGTCAGAAAAGAAAACACCATAAGCCGAAAACCTGCATTTAGTGCCTAAAAATTGCTTACACGTCGAAAACTATGCATATTGTTACGTCTTTCCTTTAATAAACGCATTTGAGTTCTTTTAATCGCAAGTCCAAATAAACACAATTATTGAAGTTAATTATAACGTTCAAAAAATTTTATCCAATAATGTCTCAAAACTAAAGGGCATAATAAATCACACAAAATGCTTGGCAAACACACACATTATTTCCGTTTGGGGTTTGCCAATAAACAACACAAATATTCTCCGTTCAAACATTAATTTTCATTTTTGTTTTGTTTTCAATGAATGCAGATGCCAATATTGCTACGGCAATTTTGTTGCTTTTAGCTTAAAACGGAGAAGAAATTATAAAATAAAGGCAAAAAATTTAAAGTAAACAGTTTTTAAACAACGAGCTGTTTTGTGGCAAGCAATACTACTAACAAAACTTAATTTAATATTAAAAATTAATTGAATTGAATACATTTAGCATTAGACGCCACAAAAAGTTTGACAAATATCCAACATGTCTGCCAAATATTAAAATTTTTTAATATTTCTGCAAACATTGCTTCAAATGTTTGTCCAAACAGCAAACACCCCAATTAACAACACAAAATGTTTGTACAAACGTAAAATTTTGACATGTTTGCCAAGCCATTTGTGAGGTTTATTATGCCCTTAACTCACAAATCATTTACAAGCCAGCCTTTATTTATAGTTCACAACCGGTAGTAGTTGTAGACTAGTAGATTCAAAAACCTTCTAGTCGATTCCAGACCATTCTGTTCGAATTTGAATTCCACAATAACCCTGCCTTTACACATGCAAGTAGTGGCATGCCACTACAGTATACATATTATCAAAGAAAATTTGTTCGAAATAGTCGAATCTCATGCCATTGGCTTTTGTGTTTACATATGCCACTGCGAGTTCATTTTCAAAATGTCGTTGAAGCGTCAACTTGAGCAAATTTGTTTACTTCTCAAATTAAAAAAAAAAGTTTCAGAAAACAAAAAAGAGTTACCGAGTTAATCATATTGGCACATTTTTGTGGAAATTTTTTAATTTATTTATATAAGCATTATTTAAACAATGTTAATGCTCTATAATTAACAAACTTGTTTTTATTAATGCGAGTTTCAAAAAATTCATCATAATAATACATTTAACAAGTTGAAACATAATTGACAATTTCACAAAAATCCAGTTAATTTGCATTTAGTTTTTAACAGGGTAACATTGCTTATCGTTTTGACATTTACATTGCAGCCACACGATCAAGCTTTTCTTGATAGTCTTTTACATATACTGTTTGTCAAAATATGCAAAAATTGGCAGCTGTGACGCAGGCTGCACGCAAGTTGAAAGCAATTTACTTTCAAGATGTCATTAAAAAAAAAAAATTTATAAAGAGAAACGAAAAATTTGCTCACTAACCTTGAAATCAGCTGTTTTCTTGAACGTAAATTGAAACACTCACTGGCAAGAGAATTTTAAAGGCAAGTTCGTATCAATTTTTAAAAGTATGAGCGTATTGGTAAAAAAGTGTGAGTGTATTAAAAATTGATAGGCAAAACTTGATCGTGTAACCCTCAAGTTAGTGGCATGCAAGTGCCAAAATTCCACTCGCATGCAATTTTTGCTGCCACTGGAGCTGCCATTGCGAAAAATGTGAGTGTATTAGTAAAAAAGTGTACGTGTATTGAGTTTTTCGAACTGGCAGTGGCATGTGTAAATGCTAGGTTAAGCAAATGAAGCAAATAACAATTTAAACTAATACGACATAATAACTTATAACCAAAATATAAATAACTAGATGACCCGTGCGAATATTTCGCACCGTTAGTTGTCATTTTTGTAACATAAAATGAAAATAATTAATAGAAATTTTAGTAACTTCAATACATTTTAAAATATAATTTTTTTCAATGAAAATATAAATTTTTTAATTTCTAATTATTTTTCGTCATTAGTGTTAGAAATAAGCTTTAAAATGAGATATCATTCATTAAATTTGATGCGGTGGTATGGGAGATATTTGCAACCGACCAAAAAAAGTGCTTTAGAAATAATATATACTAGATGACCCGTGCGAATATTTCGCACCGTAATTTTTATCAATGAAAATATTAATTTTTCAATTTCTAATTATTTTTCGTCATTAGTGTTAGAAATAAGCTTTAAAATGAGATATCATTCATTAAATTTGATGCGGTGGTATTGGAGATATTTGCAACCGACAAAAAAAGTGCTTTAGAAATAATATATATGATGATCAGGGAAACCACAAATATGCAATTGCATGTTTTTCCTTGAGCGGCAAATGAAGGCAAAACCAATATATTTATCTGTTTCAGAACTTTTTATGAATTTTGGCATCGATTCGTTAGTGCATATTTCTGCATATTTTACCCGTTGCTGCATATTTTTGTAAAAAGTGCATTTTTGCAGCATTTTTTAAGTTTTTAGCGCATATTTTAGCTTTTTAAAGCATATTTTAATAATTGCTTAATTTTTTTTATTTTTACACGTTTTAATATTTTTTTAAACTTTCAAACGTCATACAAAGGATTTTTTTTCTTTTTGATTTCATTGAAAAATTATTAAAAAAAATTTAAAACTACTGGTCTCACATTTGTTGAGCAGTACGCAATATTAACGAGACTGTTGAAAATATTAACAAGATGGAGGATACAACATTTGATTTTATTCAGTTATTTTGTTTTAGTTACATTTATTTATTAAATTTTTTATTGTATGCAAATATTATTAAATTGTTGAAAAAAACACATTTTTCTTGTTTTGAATAACTCAGTGTTGGTTTTTTTAAGGCATATTATTAAGAGTTTTTAGAGCATATTTTCAAGTTTTTACTGCATATTTAATGCGCATAAATCACTTTTTTTTAGAGCATATTTCTGGTTTCCCTGATGATGATTCTTAGATAAATCTAATTTCGTAACAATTATGTCAACTTATGTCAACTTGTTGCCGAACTTAATTCAATGATAATCGACTTTTTTTGAGAAAGTTTAAAACATAAAATATCCATATGGGTTTTTCAAAAAAACAACCTCAACCTCAAAAGAAAAGTTTTGCTAATTTGCATCTGAATTGCCATCCATACGTTTTTGAATATATTTTTTACTAAAATAAAATTGATTTCAATGAATTGATGACATTTTTTTTTTTTTGCAAATAAATTATTCCTATCTAACAATGAATAATTTTTTCTAGCAATAAAAAAAAAAGATGTTGATGTCGTTACACAAAAAGTAGAATTGAATTTTTATTAAGGACACAATAATAAAAATGTAAATTGAATGTGTTTATTTTCTCAATAGGAAATACGGACGGTACACTATTTGTTTTTACTAGAGAAGACTAAGTTTGTAATAAAAAGTTTATCTTGTTCCTATCAAGATATTAATAAGAAGAGAGACAACGTTGAAGAAATGTCAAAAATTCTGTGTTATTGAGTACTTTATTGCTTTTATTATTATTGACGCTTTGTTCCAACTCATTACCACAGAGCATACAGAGACGTCACGAGACGGAAGATTTTGCGTTTTTTTCCGTCTCTTGCTTCTAAAGCTGCCCTTTTTGCATTTTTTGTTTTGCTTACGCAGTTCGTGTTGATATTAGCGGCCTGTTTTTACACATTGCCACTTCACTACCAAAAAAACTTTTTCTTTCTCTTTCTACGAAAGCTGCCCTCGCAAATGATTTGGACATTTTTCATACGTCACTTTTTTCATCTCTGTATGCTTTGTGCTCATTACGCCATACAATTCTACTGAATACATCTGGGGCCTAATTACCGCATTCGATATCGAGTAAGCTATCGTAACCAGTAAACTATCATATTTTTTTGCATACGATAGACACTGATGTATCGAATGAAAACTCGAGAGATGTAATGTCTTTGGTTACTCGATATCGAATGCTATCATCTCTTATTACGATACATTTCATTCGATATCGAGAGTCATGATACCAAAATAAAATTTTTCGATCAATTTTGCTCGATATCGTATGCGGTAATTAGACCCCTGTACCCATATTCTGTAACTTTAGTGAGAACTTCTCGCACTAAAAATATGTGAAACAAAATATTCCATCGTTTCTCGAAAATTTAAAAAATGTGTATGTAACACATGTCGAAAACTATCAAAAGAGATTACGTCTTTATGTTCGGTACAGACTGTGCAATCTACATCAATGCAATCTCAAAATAACAAAGCATTTTGATGTTGATGCAATCTGGAATGAATGAAAATGAATTATAGATTACATTACGTTATAGATATCATAACATTGCACTCGAAGCCGATGTATCATTGCCGACGCTCACAACGCCAGACACACATCGTTGACGGCGACAAAATAATATAAAGTGCGACTTAAATGTTTGTTGTTAGCAAACTAGCTTTGAAATTATTCGTATTATTTAATAAAAATGTTAAAAGCGAAATAATTAAACAATCACCCCTATCGTGAATAATTTTTTCCTCGTAATTTTTCCCCTTTTCACATATTTGCGATCAAAAAACTCCTATGAAAAAGAGGTAATTCAAAGGAGAATAATAACGTGGAAAAAATTTCACGAGGAAAAATTTCCCTTATCGCGGAAAGTTTTTTCCCTCTTAATTTGTTCACGTTTCACTTAGATTTGCTCAGTTAATTTTTGCTGGGGAACTGAACATAAATGCAATACAAAAGGCCGATTGCCTGCTGATTTGTGAAGCGTGGTGGCCGAATTTTGGAAAATATTTTACTACATAAAATTAAAAAATTGCAAAAAACTAACGTTGTAATCAAACTATCCCTCCAATACTAAATATTTTGCTTTATTATTTTAACTTTTCTTTTAAATATATGGGTAGTTCCAAAGTGTTAAACGTGACAGTCGTACGCATCAAAAATGCAAAACATTTTAAACAAAAAATATTTTTACGTTTTCTTAACCCTTAAATTATAGCACTAAGAAAGCACTGTTATCTATGCTAAAGTTTATGGAGGGCGCAATTCTAGGTCAAAGATAATGGCAAAAGAAGAAGCGGTTCGAACGTGAAAAAAATAGAAGTAGTTTTTGTGGCCATGTATAAAAAGACGTAATTCAGCGAAACCTGGCACAATTTTTTAGTCAGTCTACTTTCAGAATTTTACGTAGCAATGTAACATTAAAATGTCTTAGTTTGATTCCAAAATCTTCTGTATTTTCTTTTTTTTAAGCCAAAATCTGGGTCGATACGTGACATTTCCAACGTGAAATTTTTTCCATAATAATTTAACTGAATAATAATTAAAATAAAATAAAAATTTACCGTTAATCCGAAAAACATATTTCTCTTTGAACTCTTCCTTAGATTACATACCATGTAAGACATTTTTTTTGGAATAATTTTCATCAAAAATCACCTCTTTTCAGGAAGATATGTAATAAAACATTCTCACAAATAAGAAATTACGTTTGCACAACAGTCTGATTGTTCATATAAGTGAACAAATTTATGGGTAAATTTAAAAAATTAGTAAAATCTAAATATTTCTCCATAACAATTTCGTAAAATAATCAGCTTTTAATAACTTTTAAATTTTCGGTCAAAAAGGACCTTTTGACGGAAATACCCATATACGTGTATATTTTTGAACAAAAATTTCATTGATTTTAAATTTTTTTTAATCTTTCTTCTTTTTTTTACATTTACTGGAACTGATAGCGTGAAAATTTTTCACATGATCGTGAGATTGTTTTTTCCCTTCGAGGGGAATGAAAATTTCATGGGAACAAAAATTCCACTTGTTATTCACGTGGAATTTATTAATATTATTCTTTGCATTTTTAATGGTGTTTCAGTGCTAAAATTTTTTTCGCCACATTTTTTTCGAGAATTTATTTAACAGTTCAAAACGGGAACTTCCGCACAGAAATTTTACAGACACATAACAATAAATTTCAAGTGTTTTTATCAATAATAAAAACTGGGAATTAAGCACGAATAACAAAATCTTTTGAAATTAGACACACTTTCTGTAAATGGGAGAGTAATTTCCTTACGTGACAGCTAGTACTCGCCAAAAAAAGTTGAAGACACAGTTAAATGAGAAAAACAGCTGTTTGTTTCAATATACGACATTTTTGTTTCATTTCACCCATTTCAATCGAAAAGTTTTTCGACGCGAGAATTACAGAACAAGGTTACTGCTGGTGTCTAACTCTGGCAGTCGTGATCGAATACTTTTTCGATTCGAAAGCAGTTTTATTTCGAATTCTTTCAGAATTCTAGAATTAGCCCCCTGAAATCACTTTTTAGCTCAGAAGTACATTTAGTATATTTTGTTTTTTACTTATTACAAACTTCAAAAACCCGAACAAACTTTTCAAAACCCTTTGGCAGATTTGCTAGTCCCAGTAGTCTAGTTATACCCACACCACAATAGTGGAGAGGGTATTATGCATTTGTGCTGATGTGTGTAACGCCTTAAAACAGTTGTCCTAGACTCACCTTAAAGTATACCGATCTACTCAGAATCACTTTCTGAGTCGAACTAACGATGTCCGTCCGGCTGGCTGGCTGTCCATGTTACCTTGTGCGCAAAGTACAGGTCGCAATTTTGGAGATAATTTGATAAAATTTGGGTCATAGGTTTTTATTGGCACAAGGGCCAAGTCTATTGAAAATGGGCTGAATCGTAGGACCACGAGGGAAGATAGGGGGAAATTTCTTCCTCTCAGAAACTATCAAACCGATTTTAATGAAATTTAAAACATAAATAGATCCATATCTATATGGACACATTAGCTATACAGTTTTTCAAAAATAGGACCACAAGGGGAGGTAGGGGCAATTGCTGCCTCTCACAAGCTTTCAAACCGATTTTAATGAAGTTTATAAACATAGATAAATCCATATTTATATGGACACATAAGCATGATGTGTTTTTAAATACTGTGGTGTAGGGCATCATATGGTCGGGCTTGAGCGACTATACTTTCTTACTTGTTTAATTTTGCATTGCAACTATTGAGGCTGGTTTTTTTGTTGCACAGTGTGATGAGGGAAAAAACTACCCAGACTATTTTAAAAGAACATTTAAGACAATAATCAAGCAATTTTAAGATATTGCCATTTAAATGTTTGGATACATATTAAACTAGAGATTTCTTGATTTTGAGAACATTTACAAAAAAGAAAATTTTAGATAAAACATTTTAAAAACAAACTTTGAGCCTTAAAATAATTGACAATTGCATATTTGGCCCCTTAAATTCATATACATATTTTGATTTTCGGATATTTGTATTAGAATTTTTAATTATATTTGAGATTAGAAGATTTTTTAATCAAATTTCGACGTCAAAGCGACATGTCCATGATGCCATGAAATACTCACCCCTATCGTGAATAACAAGTTCCCATGAAATTTTCATTCCCCTCGAAGGGGAAAAAGCAATCATGAATCTCATGTGAAAAATTGTTCACGCTATCAGTTCCAGTGAATGTAAAAAAGAAGAAAGATTAAAAAAAATTAAAAATCAATGAAGTTTTTGTTCAAAAATATACACGTGTATATTTTAATGAAAAGTTTAAATAATAAAGCAAAATATTTAGTGCTAGTTTAACCCGGTGCGCTTCGCTACCGTACAAAGTTAGTTTTTTGAACTTTTTAAATTTTATGTAGTAAAATATTTTCCAAAATTCTGCCACCACGTCTTTCAATCAATCGACCTGTTGTTTTGCATTTTGTTGACCAATATATCGGTTTGTGCCTTATTAACGGAAAAAGCCCTTAAAATTCGATTTATAGGAGGAACTACTTACATACATGTTCTGTTCCCTAGCGAAAATAAAGTGAGAAAATCTAAGGGAAATGTGAACAAATTATGAGGGAAAAAACTTTTCACGATAAGGAGAATTTTTTCCGTGAACATTTTTTCACGTTATTATTCTCCTTTGAATTACCATTTTTCATGGGAGTTTTTCATGATCACAAATATGTGAAAAGGGGGAAAAATACGAGGGAAAATTTTTTCACGATAGGGGTGACTGTTTAACTAGTTCTTTCTAAAATAAAGGTTTTAGTACAACAGCATCGCTCATACCTTATGAAGGTTCAGAATTGATTTAGATATTAACATATAAAGAGTATTTGGTATTAAAAATTAGCGATAACGGTCTATAATTCCCGAATTTATAACTTTGTTGAAGGGTAAATAAGATTCGGGAAGACCAAATATAAAACTCATTCTTATTTGTTTTGTGCATCAACGAAGACTGTCTTGTGCAATGAATTTTTAATTTTAAGGTGAAACATTTAATAAAATATTCTGTTGGCAACAAAAAAAACAATACGAATATGCAAACAAGTGTTGATTCATTCTTCTATGAAAAAATATTTACAAAGTAGTACCTTCTGGTACTTGTACAACATGTTGCTGCTACTTACCACACGATAAGAGTGGATGCTACAGACAAACAAATTTAATTTGTTTGTGTTGATTAAGTATTAAACACGATGAAAAAAAATACTAAAAAAACATACAAGAAAAACAAAAAGAATCTCTTAATATGTGCAATGTACAGTGGACGCAATGATGGGCAATTGTCAAAACTTGTAGAAGAAATTTCAAATTTAAATTATTTATGAAATTGAATTAAATTTAAATTATTTATTGAATACAATTTTGTATGAGTTTATTTAAAGTATTCGTTTTGTTTGAATAGTTTTGCCTTTCTTTTAAAATTCCAACGACTTGATTAAATTATTTTTTTTATCACTGTAAAACAAGAATAACTTTTGTGCATTCAATAAATGCTAGAATGTCTGTAGTATTGGCACATAAAAAGATCTATGAATAATATTGGCTTTTATAGTCCATAAAAAAAACATATTCATGTATGTATATACACGTGTTCACACATATGTTTTTATGGTTTGTATTTTTAAAATATTCACACATACAAACCAACAAAATTTTATACAAGAAGTCTGTAACACCCACTAAATTCATCGCAACCATTCCCTTTGTTGCATTTAAGTGATTTATACAGTTATTTGTAGAGAATCTTTGTTTCCTGTAAATATGGCAAAAAGCAACATGGCGTAACAGAATTTTCGTGTCCGGTAGAAAACTAGAAAAACTAAGCTTTCGACGGTAGGACAAAATTTTTTTGTTTGTTTTGAACATTTTTACTCAAAAACTTTTTTGTTTTATAATTTGTAATTTGTTTGGTTCTTGTGGAAGTGAAGCTTCACTTCCTAGGAAATTAGTGAAAAAGTCTTTGTGTTTAACTTTACAGTGCAGTTTGTTGGGTTCTTGTTTTTTTTACCCTCCACCACAATTAGTTGTGAAGAGGGTATGCTAAGTTTGTCATTCCGTGTGAAACTTTTTTATTATTCATCTCAGACCCCATAAAGTATATATATTCTGGGTCCTTGAGTAATTCTAAGTCGATTTAGCCATATCCGTCTGTCTGTTGAAAACACGCTCACTTTCGAAAAACTCAAAAGAAATAAAAAAAGTTGGTGTCAAATTGCTTGTAGTTATCCCTAAGCAGTTTGGCATTGAAATCCAGCAAAATCGGTTCAGTAGGATCAGAGCTATGAATCAAAATGTGGAACCACCACCTAAAAAAAATTTATAATTTTGTTACAAAAACTAACATAAATGGTGGAATAATGCACAGAATGATATAAGATTTGGCAAAAATTCGTTGTATAAATGTAACTGGAAAGGACACTGTGAAGTTTCGTGAAGATGGGTTCAAAATTTACCCTAAGCCCCATATAAACCCTACTTCCGGAAAACAGTTTAGTACGCCTAAAACCGTAAAAAATAATGCTATCAGAACAAAATTTGGTACATAAAAGTTTTAAAGGAATAGAAATAAGACTGTAAAATTTCTTGAAGATCGGTACATAATTTACCCTAGGCCTCATATAAACCCTACTCCCGGATAACAGCTTAGTACGCCTAAAAACGTCAAAAATAATGCTATCATAACAAAATTAGGTACATCACAGTTTTATAGAACTAGAAATGACACTGTGAAATTTCGTGAAGATGAGCCCATAATTTACCCTGGGCCCTTTATAAACCCTGCTCCCGGAAGACTTTTTAGTACGCCTAAAACCATAAAAAATAATGCTATCATAAAAATATTAGCTACATCACAGTTTTATTGAACAAGAAATAAGACTTTAAAATTTGGGAAGAACGGTCCATAATTTACCATAGGCCCCATATTAACCCTACTACCGGAAAACAGTTTAGTACGCCTAAAAACGTACTAAGCTATCATAATAAAAATTGGTACGTCACAGATTTATAGGACTAGAAATGACACTGTGAAATTTCTTGAAGAAATGTCTATAATTTACCCTAGGCCCTATAATTAAATACGCCTAAAACCGTAGCAGATATAGATATTGCGGTAAATTTTCTTTAGCTTCATATGGTCAGAAAAAATGTTATGCAATTTTTTTGATATACCGTCCATAATTTACCTTAGATCCCATTTTAGCAGCCTTCAGAAATTCACTGCAAACGCTAAAACTAATTGCACCGCTGTATTGAAATTTATGTTTTTTAATATCAGAAATCACTCTTCAATATAATTTGCCCTCCTGAAAATCATTAAGGTTCGGCTTAAACTGTTGCGAATCATGATATTTTACTCAAGCTAGTTAAAATTGCTAAAAAAAACCATTCATCTTTCTGATTGTCGGCTATTTCTACTGTTGCTTCATCATCGAGCCACGCGTGCAGTAGTTTACATTAAGGGTCTTGGTATTATAGGACCATAAAGGTTTCCTAACGACTACAGTGTTTTTCAAGCAGAGGTTCTAGGGATTTTGAAGGTGGCAGAATTGATAAGTAATAAGACTGCTTCGGGCTCAGAGGTCACTATATATGAAGTATATATCCAGGTGCCTCTAAGGGGTATTAACCGTTGAGTTGAGATTGGGCCCAAATTACGGCATTCGATATATATATTTATTATTATTTCGATCGATTTCGAATGTCTTTATTTGGCATCTGGGCTCGAAAATAGCTGATCCTGACTGTGTGGAGGCAGTTAAACATCTAAAGGGTATTTTTTTTTATAGAATGACACAATTTCATATCTTAATAAAACTAGATTCAACATTTTTAATTTTTTCGAATTTATTCTATGAGCTAAATTTCAGTTATGTATTTTATAAAGCTTTTTTGTAATAGTCCTATTCCTTCAATTTTTCAGAAATGAAATGTTGAATATAATATAAAGTAACCTTCGGAAGGAAATAATTCCCAGTTTCTATTTGTTAATAAAACTAGGAAATATATTCTTTAGTATCGTCATTGATACTTTATTGGAAAGAAAATTTTATGAAATTAGTGTTTAAACATGTTTTTTGCAATGTGGCCGCCACGGCTGGCGCATAGAAGTCGCAATCTGGAACACCAATTTGCAACAACTTTTTGCAGCATTTGCGGCCGTATTTCGCTGATAACTCTTCGAATGTTAATTTCCAGGTGTTCAATTGTTTGTGGGGTATGGACGTAGACAAGAAAATAATCCAATGGGGTTAAATCACACGATCTTGGTGGCCAATTAATTTGACCATTCCGTGAAATTATGTTTTTATCAAAAGTTTCTTTGAGTAAATCAATTGTAGCGCCCGCTGTGTGGCCGGATTGGCGGCGCATACGAAGGTCGTTTGGCTATAATTCCTGCACAATTTGAATCTTACAAGCTTTTAAGCCAAGATCCTTTCGTAAAATCTTCCATAAAATGGGAGGACACAACCCCAGTTGCTGTGAACGGCGACGAATTGATTAGGACAATCTTCAATGCTATCCTGTACTGCGGCTACAGCTTCTTCAGTGCGCACTGTTCGGCGTCTCACGGGATGCACATTATCAGTTATAGACAATGTTGTCCAAAAACGATCTATTGTTCTTCGAATTAGCCGCTCTGAAGGACGGTTATGTAAGCCATAAAAAGGATGAAGTGCACGATGAGTTTGACGAATAGAACAATTATTTGTAAGTAAGTCGATTCATAATGAAATTTCAAAGTAAACTTAACAAAAAGCAACTATCAGCTGTTAAATGGGTGCTCAAGTAAAACAGTGATGCCAACTCAAAGTTGTGACACTCTAAAAAACCCCGCTTTACTAGGCTCGTATCTAGAAAAGATTTGGGAATCGGGTCTTATCAGGCCTGAAGGAATAGGCCGGATTATACAGTATCAAGTTGTGGTGGACGTTTCGAACGGTGCTTAAGAAGACGATTATAATTCAATACTAGGCAGGAGTAAGGTCTGTGTTAGAATCATAATAAGTATAATCACGAACCCCGGAATGGTAGTTTTATTGGGTCTTACTCGTCAGATTTATATATGTAGGTTGTATGACTACACAGAGGAGATAGAGACAGTTAAGTACACTCCGTGTCATTGTTATAGATTACAGAACAGCAGGCTGAGATGACTGGGTATTAGCTTCATAGGAGAATTGGTAAATGTATCGGGCTGTGGGCTCAAGAATCTAATTCGTTATGGGCATGCCCTGGCTTTTTAATGGGCTGGGAAGTGGGATTATATAGGACTATTGTGCTAAGCAGCTATTTCATGTGCTTTCCCATTCTTCCTCTAAATTTCTTATTTCTCTTATTTCTAAAGACGTCACAATGTACCATACTGGTTTCTGGGTGAGGGTGTTAAAATAAATTTCACACCAGCCTTTCTACCTGTCCTAACCTAGAGTTTAATTTCTATATTTGTATGTAGATCAATCCTTTAAAAAAATTATATACATATTTTTAATTTTCAATGTTACCAAGAAATCAAAAACATAAAATATTTAAAAATTTGAGATGTCAAAAAAAGTTCTCAACTTTCATTGCAGAGGTACCACGAATTGATTTGACTCCTTCTTTTAAACTGAGTAAAGTTTTTATGATGAAGTGAGAACAAAAGCCGAACATGTCCAATAAAATAGTTTCAACTGTTTTGTGTTTTTATTTTGTAAAATGTTGTATGTTTTGCAAGTTATGTGGCGTAGAAAATAGAAGGAATAATAATAATATTGTAGATAATAAAGTTTAATGGCCAATTTTCAGGATTGATATTAAAACACATTTATTTTTAAAATTGTTTTAAATACAAAATTCTCTTCTTCACTAAAAACTTAAGTGAAACTTAAGTCACCGATGTAGTACACTTATGGCGATTGCTTTTCTGAGAAATGTGTTGCATAAATGTTACATGCTCTACACAAAAGAGATAGAGCATGTAACATTTATGCAACATATTTCTCAGAAAAGAAATCGCCATTAATTTCAACTTAAGTGCTGGTTCACACAGGTCAAGTTTCACTCTTCAAGTCTCGAGCTTTTAGGAGAGAGGGGTAAAGAGAATGGAAAGGGGTACATACTTGACCGTACCAGTCAGTCTTGTATTTTTCTTTTCTTTTTTCATCCGTAATATAATAAAAAGCTACAAAGTTGAAGGAAAAGAAAACAAAAATTAATTTTGTGCATGAACGTGAACGTAAGTTCAAAAGAAAATTTAAATAAAACTGTTCAAGTACACTTGACCTGTGTGAACCAGCACTAAGTTTCCATTGTAATATTTTAGCAAGGTGGCCTCAATATTACAACAATACAACAACAACAGGCAAAGCATTAACAGTCAGCTGTTTATCAGACCACCTTGTAAGTAAATACACTTTTTTATTTTTTATTTTTGTATTTAGTAGTGCTACCATACTTTTATCTTAATTAAATAAGACTTTTCAAATAAAACTCAAAAAACCAATCTGTTTTAAGTACGATTTAAGTTTTTTATGAAAATTAACATAATATTGGGCATAAGACATTTTAATATTAAATAAATCGCAAACTAAACAATTTGAAAGTGATTTAAAATTTAAAATGTAAAAATTTTTGATTACAAAATGTAATGGTCTCTATTTTTTATATTTTTCATACCCCCACTCTCTACGCATCTGCTAACCAATAAAATAAATTAAATACGGCATTATGTTGTTAAGAATATTATAGCAAAAAATATGACTTGAAATAAAGTTATGGTATTTCTTTATTAAATTTGTAATTCATTTAATTATTTTGTTTTTACTTTATTTTTACGTATAGATTTTTTTAAAATAATCTTTAAAAACTTAAGTATCACAAAGTGGTATTAAAATGTCAAAGTAAAAAAAAGAGAGACATATAAGACAGACTAGAAGTTAGAAGACTTCTTGAATGCTTAATAGATTAAAAAGTAAAAGTAGAAAAAAATTAAAAAAAAAAATTAATGAAAATCTTTAATTGTATTCTCGTAACAGTTATGTAAGAAGGTTTATATTTATATATATGTATTTAAAAATGGTGGTAAATTTGGAGGTTGCCTAAACTAAATCTCTCAGTCTCTGCTAAAAGCGCTAGGCGACATCAAAGTGTGAAATATTTTATCCAATTTTAAGTTTCGAGGTCTAATTCTAACGTAAGAAAAAAAAGCAAAAAGTTTCCTTTTACAGATTCTCACCCACTCAGAACAAAGCATGTTAATATTATGTCCAATATTATCGAAAATTAAAATAAGTACCAGTTGTAGAACGAAAAAGTACAGATTTTTATTCACTCAGAGCCATGCATGTTAAATTTTATGTTTCTAGTCCAAAATTAACGAAAACTAAAAAAGTACCAGTTGTAGAACGAAAAAGTACCAAAATCTCCCCCTTACAGATTTTTATTCACTCAGGGCCATACATGTTTAATTTTATGTTTCTAGTCCAAAATTAACGAAAATTAAAAAAGTACCAGTTGTAGAACGAAAAAGTACCAAAATCTTCCCCCTACAGATTTTTTTTCACGTATTTCCCCAATTTGAATACTTTTTTCTTCCATTTAAAGTATTAAAAATTTTAATATTGTATTAAGAGCCCATAATTTAATGCAAACGTATAAGTTAAAACAGGGAGAAATATGTTTTGAAAAAAGCACGATTTTCAGCCCTTAAATGTTCGAAAAAGTACCAAATATATATTTTTTAGATAAGTTACGAATTTGGTATACACTTTATTTCTATGTTTTCTGGTTAAACAACAGATGGGGTGACAAAGATGACAGATTATACCCGTTTACTCCCCAAAAGGGCCGAATTTCAAACAAGTACCAGACAATTGTCCGCTAATTTTTCTAATGAACAACAATTAGTATTTAATTTTTTGTATCGTTTTTTTTTTTTTGGAATTATGAGGTTACAAATGTACACCCTCAGATATAAAAGTTTTATTTAATTAACATAAAAGTATGACAGCACTACTAAATACAAAAAAATATCATAAAAAAGTGTATTTATTTACAAGGTGACCTCAAAAAACAGTTGTCTGCTGTTGCTTTGCCTGTTGTTGTTGTATTGGTTTAATATTGAGACCACCTTGCTAAGTTTTTCCAATGGAAACTTAAAATGAATTTAAATGTACCACATCGGTGAATTAAGTTACATATAATTGTTAAGTGAAGAAAAGAATTTTTTTAAATAAAAAATGTTTTTTTCTCACAAAAGTTGCAAAATTTAAAAAGAAAACAAAATAATTTATTTGAAGTTCAATTTGTTTTAAAATATAAAAAATACTTAACAATAAAACATTGCAATAAAAAATAAAACTTGACAAATGGTAACGCTGCTTTCAAAACCAACTTCTTTTTGTCAGTGATGCCACAATAATAGTAGAACTTATTGCCACTTTTCTAGTGATGACACTAAAATAATCGAAAAATGTAGAATGGAATAAAATGAGATAGGAACATCTTTTAAAGATGTTGAAATATGTTGGTTTTCAGCCCTATGTATTTTTTATGGAAAGATGTTAACATAAAAGGCTATTATTCTGGTATTTGGTACGTTTATACCAAGGCGAATTCAACTAAAGGTGGTGGTCGAAAGGCCGTCTGATATTGACAGTTTAAACCAATTTGTTTTGTTAAAAACTGTTGACTTTTCACACTTACAATGCAATGCAAAATACCTCTGTTGTTTGAGGATTGTTGTAGTTTTGCCACCACCTGTAGTTGAATTCGCATTGGCTTCAAAACCAGCTACTGTGCCCGAACTTGTTATCAGTCTCGTTCGCGATAAATAAATTTGAAAGGCGATTTAAGTAGAGATCGATAAATTTTCTTTAATAATCAATTTATTGAACTGTTAAGCGCAGACGATTATAATCATTAACTTTGATTCTAGATAAGTTTGAACTTTCGATCACATTAGGACCTGTTAATGTTTGATAAGCCTTCGCGTTAAGGCTTATTTCCCATCCTGAAGGTTTTACTAAATGATTATTATTATAAAGATGATCAATTTTTTTTACTTTATAAAACTTAAAAGACAAGTTTCCAAATTTTTATTATATACTGGATAAGAGATTTTTTATTTATTTATTTAATTGAGGTCTAGGGACAAATTCCTTACAGACTATCTTAGGCCGGGTTTTTGAGATGTGAATTAATTACAAACTTAGTTTAACCTACTCTGAAATTCGGAACAGAAACAGAAAGTAAAGACTAAAGGCTCAGTTACACTCAATTCACATGAGGGCTTTTACGACGTCGTTTTATCTTGATTCCCTTTTAAAGCAACTTCCAAAATCTCTTTGCGTTCATACGATGATTTTTGGTTGCATGTCTTTTTTTATTTACAGTATGGCCTTGATAACCCGTCATTCGATTAACCGGCAGCTTCAATAAAATGGAAAACAAACATTTTTTGCACTGATTTAAATTGCCTCTATTATCCGAAATTATAAACAAATTATCTTTTTTTCGTTAAATTTTGAACAATCAAAAGAAATTTAAATAAACGAAGAAAGAGAATATCTTAACGGTGTGGAAGCATGTTCTGCCAAATTTACTTTTTCCTCATGTTTACATAATAAAACGTTATATATTTACATAAAATAAGAAACACACCAAAAAAAATAAATAATCAAGAATTCTGCCGATCCCGTCTATTATCGATAATCGAGGTCTCACTGTATTTTCAACCACACACTTCAAAGTAAGAAAAAGAATAAAACGTAAACAGAAAAAGTTAAAAGAGAAATGTAAAAAACGACATGCAAAATACAAAACGAGTCATTTTGTTAACCCCTCTTTCTTTTCTACACCGCTCACCAACAAACCAAAAGAGACGTCGACAAAGCGACGTCGTAAAAGCCCTCATCTAAACTGAGTGTTAGTCTTTACTTTCTGTTTCTGTTCTGTTCCGTGCCGTTCTGTTACGAAATTGTAATAGTTACTTTTTCTGTAGTTACTTTTCAGCGATTTATGACAAATTTATTAGTTTTGCACCGTCCATTGTTTTATTTTAATAACTTTAATCTACATAAATTTGAAAAAATTTAATTTTATGAATTCTTAAAATCAAAAAACATTTTATTTCAATATAAATATGTATGTATTTTTTATTATTTAATTTGCTGTCACAATTACTTAACAAGTTTTTGATTTTAACAAACTGAACCGCAATAGAACAGAAAAACTAATCAATTTCACAGGTTTTTTAATAACAAAAACAAATCATCTGATTCGTAACAGAACAGAAAGTAAAGACTTATTCTGCCTTAATTCTGCCTTTAGTGAAGTAACATAATAATTTATATTATTTATGCAAAGAAAGAAAGAAAACCATCATTCATTGCTCAAATCAAAGTATATCGTTTCGTTATGGAATGCTAGGAACACTATTGGGTCGCACGTCGTAAAAACGTAGGACGTTAGGCCGTACATTTTTAAAAACACGCTCTATTTACCCACAATTCCGTCGTAAACGTATTTTTGTTAAAAAATCTAAATTTTTTTTAAATTTTGGTTTATTTTTTCCTACTTTTTTTTTTTTTTAAATATTCAATTTGAAAACACAAAAATAGTTTAATTTTATATTTTTAATTTGTCTTTTTCTATGACAATACGGACGTAACCGGCGTATGAAATATAATTAGATCGAAGTGAACGTACGTATTGTGTGCCATTGTATTGAATATTATACGTTTTGATTTGACAACGTATCTACGTTATACGCTACATTGATACGGTGCAATTGTGTTCCTGCGGGAAGTCCTTATATTTTGGTTAAATTATCTTTGAGCTTTTAAAAATAAATTGTTATAAAGTAAATCTACATGTTATCAAGAAGTAATTTAAATTTTTGGGAATGCAAAATTTTAATTTCAAAAGATTTTGTTATTCGTGCCTAATTCCCAGTTTTTATTCTTGACAAAAACACTTGAAATTTATTGTTGATGGGATAAGCTATTCCTATGCGCATTTCACTGGTTGCTTAGGCCAGATCATCAGGAAACTTCATCCATAAAGATTTTAGAAAAACTAAAGATATTAAACCAAATAAAACTGTTAAACGTATAAGAATTATAGCAACAGTTCTACTTGTAATAATATCAAAGTTTAAACAAAACACATCAACAATAAACAACAGTGGGTTTATCTCATCTTACATTCCCCACTACAATTAGTTGAAATTCTCTCAACATTAATTGTATTTGTAAGTAGGTTAAGAAAAACAAAATAAAAACAACAACAACTTACAAAAGATGTTGTCAATTAAGTGTTTTTTAGGCCGTGCACTTGCCTGTTTATTATCAAAAAGTAATTTCAATTTTTGGGAATACAAAATTTTAATTTCAAAAGATTTTGTTATTCGTGCTTAATTCCCAGTTTTTATTCTTGACAAAATATAAATTTCAAGTGTTTTTGTCAAGAATAAAAACTGGGAATTAAGCACGAATAACAAAATCTTTTGTAAATCTACATGTAAATATTTCGAATACAAAATTTTAAATCATGTTTTTATTTTGTAATTTACTTTGATTTTCTATAAGTTTAATTCATGCTTAGAACACGTGACCAATTTTTTTTTACGTAAAACTCATTAACTTTTACGATTTCATATTAGGAAGATATCAAATGTGTGTATTTGCTTTTAAAAGAAATTTTCTTTGAAATAATTTTAAATTTCAAAGGATTTTCTTTATACATACACATGTTTTAATTTCATTTATCTTATACAAATATGTTTATCTTAATTAAACAAAATTTATATGGAAATAATGTAATAAATTTCACTCAAATGTATTCATTTTTACCATCATCAGGGGTATTTTTAAAAAGCAAGAACAAAATGAAACAACTAAAAGCTTTTGTTTGTAATTTTTCGAAAACTACATGCTAAACCCAAAAGATAGAAAACAAATCAAATATCTGGGAGGTCTCAATTACTTTTTTGTTTTGTTAGAGAGTTATTTCGAATACAGAGATCAAACCCTGACCATGTTTTGGTAGCGCTTAAAGAAATATTTTACCCAACAGTTACCCAACAAACACGGAGGTTTGATTTCAAATTGAAAATGATTTGAAATCAAACGTTTCCTCAAACGATAAACGTTTGATAATGATTTGAAAATCATTTGAAAATCATAGCGTTATCAACAAAAAGGGGAAATTATTTTCAAATTGAAAAATGCCTTTATTTTCAACTTGCTTTCAAACGTAATTCTCAAATGTTTTTCAAATGTGGATTATAATACAATGTGGAATATAAATAAAAATATGTTATTATTTTTAATTTAAATTTCTTATTTATTTAAATAAACTGTGAGATAAACCTTTGGCACCATAGCTAAAAGATGAAATAATGTTCTTTCCGTCCTCTAATTCTTGGAAAGACAAACTACTTGGCTCCCTTTTATTTTGAGGATTGTAGCACCGCGATCGTTCAACAAACTTTCTCCACTTTCCCGTTTTATTTTCCTTTTTTTCGTATTTTTAATCATTGTAATTACTCACAAATAATTTTTATTTTTTACAAGAAATAAGCTGTTCACTTTATATTAAAATTTATTTTTAATAGTAAAACACTTGTAACCACAAAGTAAAAAATGTAACTTTAATCGCCATTTTCAATGATCACATTTATTTTTCGCTTTAGTATTGCCAAGTTTATTTTTGATTTGAATTTAACATTTGACAAATATTTGACATCAAATTGATAAAAAACTTGATATCAAATGTTTATTTTCAAATCAGTATCAAATTGAATTTAAATGTTAAATCAAACAATTGAAAAACGTTTCAGAATTGTGTTTGATGTCAAATGATAAAGTCATTTCATATCAAAGGTTTGACTTCGTGTTTGTTGGGAAGTGAATTTTTGCAGGAACACCAGTTGAGTCTTCCAAAAATGTGGCGTAAAAGTCAATCCTTGTAAGGTGGAACTGATGGGTCGATAACGGATGATACAACTTCAGTTGTATTGCTATTTGCCAAATTCACATGACGTATGGCAACTGTCAATCAAAAGCTTTTTATTTTTGTTGCCATATTACTAACATAATGGCAACCATAAACTTGTAGTTGCTGCTAATAGTGGCAGTATTCGGTCTTTTGGGGATACAAAGCCCAGCACTGAAGATAAATGGAAGCGTGTCGCAGCAAAACTTGACAGCAACGTGTGTGGGTACATTTAAAGGCAAAATTTAAGAAAAAAATATCACACGATAATAAAAAATGAATATGGGTGCGTTGCATCAGTGATTCAGATGGTTATATATTTATCAGTGAAGTAAATGTGGACCAAAAAATTTTAATTATTCTTTTATCGCCATTAAAAAAAGTTTGCTTTTCTGATGCAGCACAGTGATGCATTTACGAACGTACCCCTCACTACCGGCGGAGGACCGTTAGAGAAAATAAGCTTGACCCGGATTAAACAGGCTACAGCGGAGTTTTAAAAAACGGAGGTGGCAGTAAATCCTAAAGGACATCTATTTATGGCAAACTTCTCTGAAGAAGAGACTGAGCTTCAAAATACTAACGAGCACCAACAACAAATCGTAGAGGTTTGATATATTAAATAGCTTATAATAGATGCTACGTTTACCCAGCGTTTAAAAAACTGCAATTTATTCCACAAAAAAAATTATGCTTTTTACTTCCAATTCATTAAGTGTAAACAGTCGCTGTCAAACCAACTCAAAAAGTGGAAAGTTGTACACAAATTTTTGTTTTTTGTTCGAAAGTTTTCAGTTTCGACTGCAGTTTTTTATAACCTGCGTTTACCGCCTGCTCTGCGAAAAAAAGGTTCATAGAACTAATCATATTTTTTAATATTATTTTATTTAATATTTTCTTCACTTTGAATAACTTTTTTGTTCTTTTTTTCCATATTGTTTTTTTATTTCTAATTGCCAAACTGTCAAAATAGTATTATCGATAACTTTTTGGCAACTAAACAATGTTGCCGTACCTGGTACCAATTTCAAATTTGTGCTGATATCTGTAATCGACCCATTATTCTTTATACAAGAAAATATCTTACATACTTGATTTTGGGTCCATTTGGGTAATAAATGTATATCGGAATTATTCTGGACAGTAAAAAAAAAAATTGTGTGTGCTCAGAACGTATTATAGTGGGACCTAAAAATTAAATTAAGTGACTAATTTATTTGACATGTCTGCCCGAATTGCAAATGCTTATAAAAATGTCCATAAAAGGAGATTCTATGCGATCAGAGTTGCATTTTTGCTAAGAAGCTGAGTCATTAATTTTGCATCTTTTTTGTATGAAAGTATGGCATTGATTTTTCGTGTGAATGAATCGTACGATTGTGTAGAATAGTGAATCCCGGCATTTAGCAGTTGAAGAAGGCTACAATTGCTATCTACTCTTTTATACGTGTCACGAATGCACTTTGTACTAGTGCTGGGATACTATCGATATTTATCGATTGTTCAGATTTCACCATCGATATATCGATATTACTATCGACTGAATGTTTGTACTTAAGTAGGAACACTGTAACTAATTTTTTGTCAGGTTACAGTTCGTTGTTTTTATCACTTTATTGAACCTATGAGACGTATGTATGTATGTACGCACGTTATTTTAGATGACTGTTTTTAAAAATTGTGATGCTGATAAGCAAGTATGGGCACCACTACATTGAAAGCTTTGCATGTGTGGCATTGTATTGGTTTGTTTACGTTTGCATTTGTTGGTTTTATGCTCTTTTTCTCTTTGTTTTTTGTGTATGTATACACATCGTTCGCTCTTTTAGCATTTTGATTTTGCATTTGCCCATAGCTGCTGATAAGCACCTTTCTGAAGGAACCAAAGTAACAGGGACTATAAGATATTTTATTGCAACTGTAGATAATGTTCTTAATTGGATTTGATTCTCAACCCAAAATGTTATCAATCTAGCGGACTTTTCCTCTAATGGTCGTTCATTGTTTTATCCTATGCTCGCAATTGCATTTTAATTTGATTATTTTTTAACTTTAAAAAAATATCTGACATTTCAGTCCCTATGTTAACATATAAAAATTTCGGCATAAAGGCCTTAAGTTAGCAGTAAAAGAAGCACAGCTAAGCAATCCATACCACCTGCTATTCTTGTTGTTTGTATTCATTGCTGTAATTCTGCGCGAATTAATAATAGCAAGTAAAAACTTGCGGCAAAAAACTGTGTGTGTAAAGCTGCTGTAACATGTCTTCATTGCTGTATTTTAAATAATAATATCGATATTTTTCCTATCGATATTTTCGATAGTTTAAGAGTATCAATAGTACTATCAATAGTTTCCTAGCACTACTTTGTACTGCACCGATCTACTGTACCTACAATTCCTTTATTTAGTAAATATTAAAATCACCACTCGTAAAACTGCTCTGAGTGGAGAAGCAGCTCGCGCTCGTTGTAATTTTTTTTAAAGGACAATCAGGTCGTTCTTGTTTGTCTGCTTTTCGTGCGTTTTGCGGTGCCACCCCGTATTGGTTAATGGCTTGGCGTCGTATAACTGTACCGAGTTACGGTTTTTGCGGATGTCACCATTGATTTTGTGCAATCGTTTTTAACCTCAATTTAAGGTTTTGTCTGGTGGAGAACCATTAATAACTCAATGTGACTGGTGTTTCCACCAAATATAACTCAGACGTTTTACTGGTGGAGTACCAAGGAAATAACTCAGAAGTTTACTGGTGGAGACCAATATACTCTGGAGCGGATTCTGGAAGCTCTCGCCTTCCTATACGAAGGTTTAGGTCGAACGAGGTCTTTGGGGTTGAGGCTCCTAAAATTTGTGTGATACCCTGGCAATATAACTATAAATAGTTCGCCAAAAAATTTTAGTTTTAAGGAGTTTTAAGGAAAGCAAAAAAAAAAAAAAAAAAATATTAAAATGTTGACAAACTCAAAAATTCGTCTAGAATGTACTTAATTAACAAAGTTGTTAATACGATAATTTAGAAAAAATGGATAGACTCATGCAGAAATGTCACTAAATTACGCTGATTCTCTGTTGGAAAACGGGGGGAAATAGCGAAAAGTTTGCGGCGATGGTTTCATATCAAAAGAAGGTTTACGCTTCGCAGTATACTCTAGAGAGATTCTTCCGTTAAAGAATTTGTAGTTAGTTTGAACAGACCTTCCTTGATTGTCGCTTATCTCTAAAAGAGGTAGATAATTAGTTTAATATCAAGATTATTTGGGTCTTAGGGCCCAAAAACAAAGATGGATGAGCTTAACAATCTTACGGATTCTATTGAACTTCTACTACAGCTTTACTATAAACTGAGGCTTATGCAAAGTTCCTTAACGTTTATTCCAATGTAGTAATCCATGCCAACATGTTCTTAAATACAACCCAAAACATTTGGATACTGCGCAGGGAAAAGCAAAAAAAGCAACTGAAAAATGTAGTTGCAAAACATAAAAAGAACGCCCGGGAGTATATGGAGTGTGTTAAAGAGGATTTAAGGAATATGGATATTCAAAACTAGCAATAGAAAGAAAATAATTTTTGACCAAGTTAAAGCTTACCCGTAACATTTTCTCAAAACATACTTTCCATATATCTCCACCTCTTAGGGGCGCTCCCATACAAATATGGCGGTGTAATGAAATTCTTAAATTTGGCCCCTGCAGCGCCTAGGATGCCTCTAGATGGGTCAAATGTATGACCAACCCCACTTTATTTTTCATCTCCAACTTTCCGTTAAAGGCCAGATAAAAGGATATGGTTAACTCGACTTCCTCAATAATGAAGAATATTTATTCATACTTTATTGGTTCTAAGTTAAATATTTTTTTTAATGTTGCTCACGGCATGACAACTTAATATTTTCCCTAAGCACCATTTGTGGTGCTTAAAATATGGAAATAAGTACTAATCGAAACTTCCCAGCTCAGAATAATCCGAATGAATGTAATATTTTGTATAAATACAACAAAAAATAGAATCATTCCAAATTAATGTTTGCACCTGTAAAATGTAATTAAACAGATTCACTTGTAAAAAAAAAAATTATAAAAAGTTCACAACAAAATGAAGGAAAATTATTGAAACAAAACAAAACAACGTAAAATGTTTATATCCCTGTATGAACTACTATTTGCCACACTGTTATTTTTATTACAAAGTACTATTTTAGAACAATACGATATGCATATGTATGTATGTATGTATAAATTTTAAAGATGTCATTTGTGATATTTGTATTGTTGTACTTGTTTTATGACATGTCAAGTTTATATCAACAATGAATGAGTGATACGCTCTTAAAATGTTCTTTGCGGTACAAATATTATCTTTATCTGAGGATTTTTTTCCAAACACATTTTCCTCATTTCCTTATACAAGGTGGACCAAAAGTTGCCACCCAATGTTCTTTGAAAGTAATTTTAATACCTACTGCGTTTGTGTTAATGTGTGTAACATATAAAAATATTGGTTCTTAACGCACCTTTCAGTATACGATCGACTCAGAATCACTTTCTTAGTCGATCAAACAATATCCGTCCGTCCGGCTAGCTGGTTGTCTGTCCAATTAAACCTTGTGCTCAAAGTATATTTCACAATTTTGGAGATATTTTGATGAATGAAGGTACATAGATTCCAATTTTTACAAAAACAAAATGGTGAGAATCGGTCCATAAATTCAAATGGCCCCCAGGCAACTTCTTTACGGAATAGGGTCTTTGTGACCAAAAACCAACTTATTATGTTATTATTTGAATTCAATTTAATCAAAACTTATTTTATTGCCATCTAAATTGTCTTATAATTTTATTGTTATAAGTCCATATTTGGCTGTAGCTCCCTTACAAATACTACTCCCGAGAATAGCTCTTCATTCCATAACTTCCTTATTAGTGTAGGTATTGACATACAAATTGGCGACAATAGCTTTTACTATAGCTGCTATGTCATGACAAAATGTATAGGTCCAATATAAACCCCGTTCCAGAAATCTCTTAAAGATGGTTTTAAAAAACTGCAGTCAAAACAAAAAACCGATCGAACAAAACACGAAAATTTTTGGTTTGACATCTACTGTTTACCTTTAATGAAACAAGTGTAAATGCAAACGTTTTTTTTTGGCCAATGACAAATGAAGAAGTAGAAGAAATATCAGTTTTTCTTCTTTGACTGCAGTTTTTTAAACGCTGCCTTAAAGGTTAGCAAATCTAATGTAGAAGGAGAAATCAAAATAATAATCGCAAAACATTTTTTTTTTTCATAAAGTAGAAAGAATAATACAGGCCGGATTTATGGCTTTTCCGTAACTCTTGCCAGTACTTCCGGCGATAGGTTTTAGCAGTTCTGACGGATATTAAGCGATAGTTTTGTATATGTAACACTCGCCTTTTACAGTACTCGCTTAGCCCGCGGTGTTTACGGAAAAATAAGGCTCCATAATGACCTCAGCGTACTACAACAAACAGTAACTTTGAGTGGGCATAACGGCTCTTCTTATACGCGGATTGTCGGTGCACAATAAGTGAACTCTCTTCTTCGACCATCCGCTTAACTCTTATCGGAGCATAGGGCCTCTACAAAGTTTCTCCATTTTATTCTGTCGATTGACTTCACTTAAATCTCATTCCACGATATTCCGCTCTCCTTAATACAAAATAATACATACAAAGTGTCAACACTTTCGACAAAAAAATAAAAAAAAATCTAAACTATTATTCCGCGTTCTTCTAACGTGTTTTTTGTATCTGTTTTCTTTACAAATTTCTAACACTCAATTCACATGAGGGCTTTTACGACGTCGTTTTATCTTGATTCCCTTTTAAAGCAACTTCCAAAATCTCTTTGCGTTCATACGATGATTTTTGGTTGCATGTCTTTTTTTTTTATTTACAGTATGGCCTTGATTACCCGTCATTCGATTAACCGGCAGCTTCAATAAAATGGAAAACAAACATTTTTTTGCACTGATTTAAATTGCCTCTATTATCCGAAATTATAAACAAATTATCTTGTTTTCGTTAAATTTTGAACAATTAAAAGAAATTTAAATAAACGAAGAAAGAGAATATCTTAACGGTGTGGAAGCATGTTCTGCCAAATTTACTTTTTTCCTCATGTTTACATAATAAAACGTTATATATTTACATAAAATAAGAAACACACCAAAAAAAATATATAATCAAGAATTCTGCCGATCCCGTCTATTATCGATAATCGAGGTCTCACTGTATTTTCAACCACACACATCAAAGTAAGAAAAACAATAAAACGTAAACAGAAAAAGTTAAAAGAGAAATGTAAAAAACGACATGCAAAATACAAAACGAGACATTTTGTTAACCCCTCTTTCTTTTCTACACCGCTCACCAACAAACCAAAAGAGACGTCGACAAAGCGACGTCGTAAAAGCCCTCATCTAAACTGAGTGTAAGCAGAACTGAAATTTACCGCCATTTACGAAAATTATAGCATCTCTCGATAGAACGATTGATGCCTTCTGCGACACCTTGTACAAGAGTATCATCATCATCATCACTGTCATAAATATTCCCACAAAAACAATAATCTGAGTTAAAAGCTGTAACCTACATTTATAAAAATTTGTTGTCTTCATTTGAATGATGTTTCTTCATAATTAAAAAAAAAACAAAAAAAGAAGAACCGACCAAAAACTAAAGGAAAATGTTTTTAACTGCGTATTTCAGTATGCAGAACAAAAATATTAGAATTTTTTTCAGCGAAAAATAAATTGTTGTATTTGAAGCAACATCATGCCGACACATTATACACGTTGTTCTGACAAAGACATTAAGATAAGAATACAAGCAAAAAAAAAAAAAAAAAAAAAAAAAAATTCATCATAAAACATGGAAATTTTCATGAATACTCGTGCACAAAAACCTACAACTTAAATGATTTTCGTTTATGTTTCGTTATATTTTTGGAAAAAACGCGTTAAAAAAAGAAACCGATGTTTAAAATAGAAAACAACATTTATAAAAATGTTTTAGAATTTATAATATACTGTTACGTTTTTCCTTTAATAAACGCGTTCGGTTTACTCCCTTTATAATAAACCGTTGAGTTCTTTTAATTGCAAATAAAAATAAATACACACACTTATTCAACTTTACAAACTTTATTATTTTGTTCACAATTGTTAGTTACGAACAGAACCGTTTCTCAAAACAAACTAATACTATTAAGCTACGTTCACAATCAAAAAAACAATTTCGTTTTTTCTTCTATCTTTTTTCTTCACAAAGAATTTCATATATTCTCCTTTCATTTTTAGAACAAGAATGTAACTTGAATTTTTTTTAAAATGTAATTAAAGTTGAGTCAACTAGAACTTCAGCAACAATTTGTATGAAATTGTTTCTGACGTTTAAAATAATTTTATTTAGTTTTGAATGAAAATTAACAAAATGTTTACAAAAATAAAAATAAATGCATAATATTGTTGTGGCTAAAATTTGCAAACGGTTTCTTGATGCAAAATGTGTGTAATTACAAAAGAAATTGTTTCTCTATTATGAACACCAAGTGAAAATGTTTTTTTGATTGTGAACGCAGCTTTATACATGAGTCACCCCCTTTTATATTTCATAATTATTTCTAGATTTTTCCTGAACCTTCCCGTAAAAACTATTTATTATGTTTTATAACCATTTCTAGAAATGACTGGGAAATTTATATAGGAATTATTTTAAAATAACATTTGTGTTGAAAATTATACATGACAATTTTAAGTAACATAAAACTATAACTTACAAGATAACTTATAACTTAAACTATAAATAATTCTTAGATAATTTAGCTTTCGTAACAATACATTTTTGTTACTTACAATCCTGGAATTTTTCGCGAAATTTAATTTTCAATTCCTTCTTTTAAGTAAAAATTAAGAAAACAAAAAAAAAAAAAACTATTTACCCCTATTATTTAAGTCGTTATCGATGACGGCATCAACGCCAAAAATATTTTTCGGAACGTATGGGTGAATTGAGCTTAAGTGTTTGTTTTTTTATTTTTAATAAATTTATATTGAAATAAATTAAAATGTTGATTTTGAAAATAAAAATTACATTTATTTTCTATATTTAAAACACAGATGATTGAGATTAGCTTCTGATGAACTAATTAAAACAGAGAATCTTATTCCGACACACTTTCCCTGCGAACGTCCTATGGAAAAACACGCTTCATATCGATATTATTAACACATCGATACATTTTTCTGTTACGGGTATTAGGAATGGGCAAAAAATATCGATATATCAAAATATCGATATTCTTAAAAGAAATAATCGATATATATCGCCGATATTTAAAATACCGATATATCGATACATCGATATTAAAAAACGACTATCGAATTCGATATTTTTTAAAGTCAGTCTTCATTAAAAACTCAAAATTTTAGCCGTTTTTTAAACAAAATTTTTTTTAAGAATCGGCATCACTGCATGCTCCATATGTTTTTTTAAACTAATATGAAAATTAAGGCGAATTCACTAGAAGGTGGGTTCAAGTCTACATATGGGCACTTCCACAGAAAATCTCTCTTTTTGTCACGTCACGTCACCTAGCAATTATTCTTGTATTTTAGAACCACGTTGTTCAAATTTTTCCTCTCTTTCACTAAATGAAAACCTAGTTGCGCTCTACACCCAAATGCAAAAAAAGTAAATAATATTTTCATTATTCTTTGAGAAACGATTAAAAATGGTTGGTGACGTTACGTGACAAAAAGTAGACATTTCTGTGGAAATAACAATATGGGGTTTTTTCGGTGTTCGACTTGTCAAAGTTTCTATACAAATCATGGTGTAATAACCAGGTGGCATCGTGATGGCAACAAATACAACTTTACAACAAAAATGGAAATTATATCACCGTTTACGTCAAAAAATACTTTAAACAAAAATCACAGCGGGGTTTTCACATTGCAGATTTCTAATTTAAACAGTTAATTCAAGCGAACTTGAAAAGATTTAATTTATGCGGTTTTTGGAACAATATATGTATGTATGTATGTGCCTATATTTATTTGGAATAATAAAAAGTTTCGTGCATATATGCATACATACATATTAAATTTTTTAATTTGGTAATAGTTTCAGCAAAATACGTTCGATATATCGATACATCGATATTTTTTAAAAATTAAATATCGATACTCTTAAAAAATATCGATTCGATATATATCGATATATTTTTTCAATTTGCCCATCCCTAACGGGTATGCACCACTGATGGGATTTGTGGTACAATTGTACCACATTTGGTAGACAAATTTTTGCCTTTTCTTAATTTGTAAATAACAGACAGTTTGTCGATACATTGAGAAAATGGCCATACGTCTCCCAAATTTCTCCGTATACAATGTGGTGAAGAGTATCGAATGCTCGAGCTTGACGGCCTATAATTTCTTACTTGTTTTGTTTTTGTTTTTATTAAATGAAAAAGTGTTATGAATTCTTACTATGTATGCTTTTTTATTTTATAGCGAAATTATGGTACAATTTATGTCAATTTGGTAAAATTTTTTCATTGAGACGGTACAATTTCAGAATTGTCAGATCCCAATAGTGGTATACCATTTTTGTTTTACACCCCTGTCGAACGATTACCATTTGAGTTGACACGAGGTCCTCCTCCGGCTGTTTTAGGAGTTCAGGGGCAAATTATGGCAGTCGAATCGTAATTATTTCTTCAGTGTTGTGAAAACTCAAATAAATGCTTACCAACACTAAAAACATAATTTCGATCCGTTCAGTATGGACAGAATGAATTAGAAATAAAATTGCTTTCGAATCGAAAAAATATTCGTTCACGACTGCCATAGTTTGCCCCCTGTTTTCTTGCATTTTTTTAGAGGTAAGAACGAAATTTTTTACCATAATATAAAATTTAATGTTACCAGACTTTTGTGTTATTTATAAAAAACCAAAATATACCAAATTTGAATAAAATATCGTAAGTCCCCTTTTAGACAGGCAAAGTTTACTTTGACAAAGTTTGTTGAATTCTCTTTTAAACTTTCTTTTGTGTTTAGACAAACACAGTTTATTTTGAAAAAGTTTTGTTTTCTTTTGTTTGAATATAATATATAAACAGCGTTGCCAGAATGATGATGTTTATCATATTTTTTGACAAAATATCATTTAAAGTTTTTTTTTCTCAAATATTGATTTTTTATATTTAAAAAGTATGATTTACTTTAAGTTTGTTTGTACAAAATACACAATTTAAAAAAAAACTCAATTTTTAAAACCATGAAGTTTTGTATCAGCTTGTAAATATTTTTTAATTTTTTAATGGGCGTGGCACCTCCTAATACAATGACAATAAAGATTTCTACATATTCGGAGTACTGTTACAGTGAAAATATATCAATTTTGTACAAATAGCTTACATAATAACACACAGCATCTTTTTAAAGTAGGATCAATGGAAAAAGTATGCATGGCACCTCCTATACGAATACACTTGAAATTTGTGTATACATATCTGTAGAACGATTACTATAAAATCATTTAAATTTAGTACAAGATGCTACACGAGATCTGTTATAAAAATTTTTTACAAAAAAAAATCGCTCATTTGCTGCAAGACCGGCATAACTCAAAAAATGAAATTTCGGAGTTAGAGATGCAGAATTGTTTGCTTTGTTTTTCTTTATATTGTGTATTAAATTCATCTTGATATCTTTAATACTTTCCCAGTTTGAAGGAATGTGTCTTCTTTTTTTCTAAGTAGTTAGAGCAAATCTAAAACTTTAAATGCGTTTATCTCGAAATGGATTTTTTTGAGTTATACCCGTCTTGCAGCAAATGAGCGATATATATATATATATATATATATATATATATATATATATATATATATATATATATATATATATATATATATATATATATATATATATTTATTAGGGCGGGTCGATTTATTTTTCGACAATTTCCCTATGATTTCCGTATTCTATGGGTTATTCCATGAAAATTTGCCAAAGGAACCATACCTCTATCGTTAAAATCGAGTCCCCTACATTTTGTTGGTAGATTTTTTTCCAAATTGACGTTCGTATGAAATATTACCTACACGTTCACATCCATAACTCAAAAACTATCGATCTGGTTTAATCGTAGGCGCGTTGGAAAGGTGAGCTCTATTTGATCAATTTACAAAAAAAATCTCCAACATTGGTCCAACGGTTCAAAAGTTACGGGCATTTTTGTCAAAATTTTGGAGCATTTTTCCATTTTTTTCATGATTTTGTCCAAGAATATTACTTTCATGGCCATTTTTTTGGCTCAATTTTTTTGACTTACGAAGCTTACGAACCTTACGTTACGACTGGACTGATTTCCGCTTTACATTATTGGCATATTTTTTCACAGGGTGCACACCCTGTGTTATGTTTGTTTATTTATTATTTATATTCGTATGAACATTTGGAGGGATATTTAAATTACAAAGTGCCACCGTTCGATGATCCACAAATTCCTTTACACATTCAAGGAACGGAAAGACATGTCCAATTGCTGGCTCCCACTGCTAAACGAGTTGCAGGAATGAATGTAGAAGGCGCTATGGCGACGACATTAGAGAGCCGTACGAAAACACCAAGACTTGAAAGCAAACAAGACTTTCAGAAAAAATAATGTTTTTTTCACATTTTGTCTTTTACTACACTCAAATTGAAAATTTTTTTTTGATAATAGGTTGATAGATACTTTATTATCTCTTACTGCCGGTTTAACGATGTCGAACGTCATCGTTCACATAGAAAATTATATTTAAAACAAAAACAAAATTCGAAAATTTGTTTTTGTTTTAATTGTAATATTCTATGCGAACGTTAACGTTCGAGATCGTTGAACAGGCTGATAATTTGAATTTTTGTAGAAAAAAAAATAAAAAGGGAAAAAAATCAAAAAGTTGGTTTTATGTGTTATTTTGTTTTAGCAACATCGCATGAATTAATCAACCGAATTCGATAAATTTGGGCTTAAACTCTTCGTTTTGAATTGTAAATGGAATTAAATAATGGAGCCTAAAAAATGGCCATGAAAGTAATATTCTTGGACAAAATCATGAAAAAAATGGAAAAATGGTCCAAAATTTGGACAAAAATGCCCGTAACTTTTGAACTTTTTACCAACAAAAAGTAGGGGACTCGATTTTAACGATAGAGGTATGGTTCCTTCGGCAAATTTTCATGGAATAACCCATAGAATACGGAACTCATAGGGAAATTGGTGAATTTTTTCACTCCCTACAAATCGACCCGCCCTAATATATATATATATATAAATAAGAAAAAAGTTTGAGCTAAAACCTACTTTTATATACATATGTATGTATTTTTAAATATATCTAATGTCATTATTAATTAAATTTTTCCTACTGGCAACCCTGCTACTCTTATAATTATATTTGCCAGTGTATATTAAACGTATATATGTATACGAGCTTTCTTGTTGCCTTTTTGTCCCACTAGTTTGATACTTGTGGGATTAAGAATCATTTATTTATAAATCTTTAACACCATTATCGTACAAAACGGCATTTCATAAACTGTTTCACAACTGTTCTGCTTTTAAGAAGGTCATGCGGTTCTCATTAATGAAAAAATGTTCTATTAAGGAAAGAAAAAAAAATATATATTAATTGCATTTTTTGCTAAAATAATTTTAAATATTTTAAATTCATGTAAATTTAATTATGGTTTTTTTACCCTTCACTTTAACGAATGTTGTACAGAAGCCGTTGAAATATATGGGAAGAGTTTTCTATTCTGCTTGATAGTCATTTTCCATGGCAGACCTTTCTTAGAGAGATATGGTAGATAGACTAGAGGGATGCGTCAGTTGGTGGGGTGCTTTAAAACCAAGGGAGATAAGGCCATGATGGCTTTATCTCTCATTCAAAAGGGAGATAAAGTCTTTTATTTTTTTTTGTTCATTTGAATGGGAGATAAAGCCATCATGGCCTTAGCTCATATTAGCGATATTAGAAAATGGCTTTATCTCTCATTTCAGTTTTGAAGAACTTTTGCATTTTACATTGATTAATAGTTTTCACTTCCGGAAACACTAAAGTCAAGTATTGAAATCTGGCTTCGCATACTAAAGTTTTTCTGCGTGGCGGCCTGCGGCCGAGCTTAGGGGTTTTTTCCTCCAGAAGGACACGGCAGGTGACTTCGCTGAATAAAGTTTTCCTGCGTGCGTCACAAGAATAAAAAATGTTTTTCAATGATAACTAAGAATTTTCCCTATTACAGAATGTTTACACCATGCATAACAATATTCTGAGAAAATATGGTTTTATCTCTCATTTGCAAAAAAAAAAATATGGCTATATCTCTCATTTCGCAAAATTTTAAATATGACATTATCTCTCAATGATTGGGCAATAAGGCCATTATGGCTTTATCTCCCATTCAATTGAGCTATAAAGTCATCATGGCCTTATCTCCCATGGTTTTAAAGCACCCCACCGCGTCAGTTTCGATAACTTTCATTGCGACATTGAACAATTTTGGCAAAATTCAGGTGTACGTATACCTTGGATCCGACAAAGAAGCAAAATGTTAGACCTCTTGAGGTCTTTGTGATTTTTTGAGACCGATGGCTCACCAGAAATTTTTCGTATCTTGTGCCACGGTATTTAGTAGCCCTGCTTGCTGACAAGGCACCGGTTTGACTATTGGTTGAGTCATCCGTTAATATGCCTCTTGCAGGAAATTCTTTCTGTCTTTAAGGATAATTGCAATTAGGCGGTTATACGGGACAGACTAGGAATACAAGTTTAAATTGATACTATAAATAGGTTAAATATGGGCATTATCATATAAAGTCACGATTTTCCTGGATTATAATGCCCATAAAGGCCCAAATACATTGATCAAAATACTCATCAAGCATTGTGGTAGTATTAGTGAAAATATGTTTGTATGTGTCACACCGACGATGCAGGATGGAAAATCAAATAATTTAGATACGACGGCGAATATTACGTCAAGCACACGTACACGATGAATTCGCCGGCTGGACAAGCATTTGACAATCACCCCTATCGTGAATAACAAGTGGAATTTTTGTTCCCATGAAATTTTCATTCCCCTCGAAGGGAAAAAAGCAATCGTGACTCTCATGTGAAAAAATTTCCACGCTATCAGTTCCAGTGAATGTAAAAAAAGAAGAAAGATTAAAAAAATTAAAAATCAATGAAATTTTTGTTCACAAATATACAAGTACCTATAGGTACCCTGGGGGAAATTTGTGTCAATTGGTCCAACAGACTGGTCCTGGGAGTTGTGAAAATAGAACAGGTAAAAAAAGAAAGAACTCATGACCAGTGAAAGGAGAACCAATTAGTTAACTGGTTTATGAAGAACAAAGAGGTAGAAAAAGTAATGAATTACAGTACAGTCTTCACCGGTGGTGTGATAAATTTTTTTTGGACTTTCTAAAATTTGGGGCTTGAATTTAATTCTAGGACTTGTTTTATTGAAATAATACCACATCGTATTGAAATAATACTACATTTTAGTAACTGTCACTAAACACTCCAATGACAACCCCATGTAAAAGTGATAGGTCTTATTCATAGAAAGTGTTAAAACCGGTCTCTACCACTTTGGTGTCAGTTCGCTTCCCTCTAGGGTATATTTTAAAGAAACCTAAAAATAATAAAGCAAAATATTTAGTACTGGAGGGATAGTTTGATTACGTTAGTTTTTTTGCACTTTTTAAATTTAATTTAGTAAAATATTTTTCAAAATTCTGCCACCAAGTCAATCGAAAGCTTTACAAATCCACAGGCAATCGACCTGTTGTTTTGCATTTTGTTGAGCAATATATCGGCTTGTGCCTTATTAATTTTATTAACCCTTAATATTCGATTTATAGGAGGAGTTACTTACATACGTGTTCAGTTCCCTAGCAAAAATAAAGTGAGAAAATCTAAGGGAAATGTGAAAAAATTACGAGGGAAAACATTTTTCACGATAAGGGGAATTTTTTCCCGTGAACATTTTTTCACGTTATTATTCTCCTTTGAATTACATTTTTTCATGGGTGTTGTTCATGATCGCAAATATGTGAAAAGCGGAAAAATTACGAGGGAAAAATTATTCACGATAGGGGTGAATATGTTTGTATGTGTCACACCGACGATGCAGGATGGAAAATCAAATAATTTAGATATGACGGCGAATATTACGTCAAGCACACGTACACGATGAATTCGCCGGCTGGTCAAGCATTTGACAAGTGTATTTGGGCCTTAAGGAATAGCAATTGATCTTAAATTTTCCATGTGTTAATTTGTTTAGTTTAGTAAATGTCCCAAACAATTCCGGAGTGCCCCGGTAGGCTAGCTAGTAGTGAGCAAGTCCATCAGCGCAGAGTTTTTTTTATTCGATTCCCGCCATAGACTCTGGTTTCCTTCCTGCAGACAATCGGGTTAAGGGAATTAAATAAAACTATTTTAATTTCTTTATAAACTTCAGCCGAATTCAATTGTTTTATTCTTTAAATATTCCTTATCCCTAAAAAATATTATGACCCATTTAAAATGGGCCAAATCGGCTTTTAATTCCACTTCCATTGGTCTAAGTTATTCTAACTACAAAGTTTTTAAAGGTGTACAATATGGGCCAAGTGGTACTAATACCAACGTTTATAGGAATATGTTCACTAAACAGGAGTTATTAGATTAAATTTAGCTGAAAAATTCCTTATAATTTAAAAATGATTTTTATGAAAAACGTATTGGGAGGAAAACCAATAATATAGTTGGTTTCACACACTTCAAGACTCAAATTGAAAACTACATGCTGGCCGACGAGGCGTATCTTTCTTTACCCCATGGCATCAAAATCTCAATTTACTTTAAAAGGTGTATTTAGCAGGTTTGCATATTAAGCCGACGATATGTTTATTTTCTCTCCCAAATAACTGGAAAAATAACAAACTCTTTTAATTGAAGTGGACAACATTCCTCCTGTTTTTTTGTTAATAAAAATAATTTCTTTGCTCGAACAAAGTTTTTAAAGGTGTAAAATATGGGCCAAGTGTTACTAAAACCACCGTTGACAGGAATATGTTCACTAAACAGCATTTATGAGATTAAATAAAGCTGAAAAATGCCTTACAATTTTAAAATGATTGTTACAAAGAACGTATTTATCCCTAAATTAATGAGCCAATTAAACTTTTTTCTCCTAATAAAAAAACCCGCGCCGTCAATGTTGATTTATCTTTAAACACAATCATAAGAATTAATGATCTCCTCAACTTTTTGGTTGTTTTTAAACAAACATTATGTTATTATAATAATTAAATATTCAAAATGATTGCGGCTATAAAGTGGATTTGGTTGTCAGTCGTGGCGTATAATTAATATTGTGTTTGGGGTAAAATAGCACAAGAAAAAAAAAATAATAATAATACTCATACGTGATGAAGTACAACAAATAGACAAATTGCCAGACTTTAAAACAAACAAATTTTGTATACATAAATATTTAAGTATGTACGTATCAGAGAATGACAACAAGTACCCTTAAGAATAATATACAGAGGTATTTACCTACGCTTTTCGTTATTGTGTATACACATATTTATAACGCAAAAAGTATGGTTATTACTTATACTTAAGCACGGCAATATCTTCACGCAACCACATTCAGTAAACAAAAATACATGAATATTATGCAGATGTTATTCAATACCCATGAATGTGTTTTGGTTATCTGCCATACAAATAAAATATCCATGTTTAAAAAAATACCTTCAGTATTTTTGGCACTTCTGTATAAAAATGAAAAAAAAAAATTACCAAAAATGTGCTTTGTCACTAGGCAGGTATGGGACTATGTACATATTATTTATGATATTTTAAATAAATTTGTCCGTAACATTAGCAGTACCTATGTAAAACTACACATAAGCTATACATTTTTATAAAAAATAGGACCACGAGGGGTGGGAAGGAGCAATTTCTGCTCTCCGAAGCTATCTGACAGATTTTAATGAAATTTAAAACATAGATAGATTCATATTTACATAGACACATAAGCTATGTATTTTTTAAAAAATATGACTAAAACGGTTATAGGGGGCAATTTCTGCCTCTCCGAAACTATTTAATAGATTTCAATAAAATTTAAAAAATATAAAGGTTTTTATTTATTTGGACACATAAGCTATGTATTTTTTTCAAACTATGACCACGAGGGGCAAATTACATGTACGTTTTGATCGAATATTCACCCTTATTGTGTTTGGCGTATTTAAAATACGCCTACGACTATTTGGTTATAGATTAAAGAGAACGTGAATTGGTTTTCTTTAATCTATTACCAAAGAGTCGTTGGCGTATTTTTAATACGCTAAACACAAACAATAATTAAAAAAAAACTTTGTTAAACAGAAATTGTAACACACATGCACAGCAACATGTGACATGAAAAGTTGACAAGTCAGATGTTAAAAACATGTCGTGTACATGTATCTTAAGCAAATGCTATAAATAAATATGTAGTGAGTGGTTGTTTCACTCTTCATATTAATATGGATATATCTATGTTTGAAATTTTATTAAGATCTGTTAGATAGTTTCGGAGAAGCAGAAATTGCCGCCAACCGCCCTCGTTGTTCTAATAAAATAAGCTTACCGCCTTAGTCAAATGTTAAAAAGCTTTAAAATTATCTTGATATTTTTCTGAATAACAACACAAAAAAATTTGGCCTAGTTTCAACATTTTTAAAATTGCATTTGCCATCTCTGCTCTCTCTCGCGCTCTGTATATTTACGTTATACTTACGGTAATACACAAACTTATATGGGTATTGCAGATAGCTAACAGACATTTTATTTATATCTGCATGTACATTCAAAAAGAAGAATGAATATGCAAATACACATTGGCAGCGTATACCTATCCATATTCAACTTTAGCTTGTAATGGGTATTGGTACGTATGTGTATGGTTTTGATCTTTACCCATACATGTCCGTACATGTTTTCTCACTAATATTGCAAGAGTACTTAAAATGATACTTTTGTCATTCTCTGGTACGTATATGGGTGATTCCCATTTTAAATGCTTTATACGTGTCTGTTAAAAGTATAGTAAAATATTTCGTAAAATAAACACATAATTTTGGAAATTAAATCTGCTCAATGGTTATTTGAAATTTTAGAAATAAATGTACATGAGTTTTTTTTGCGTAATACTGTCCATTATGTGTTAAAAACAAAGAACGTAAATACTTGTTTTACTCTCTTCCCGATAAAAAATTGAGCTTTCAACGAAGCAGGTTTGTAAGGGAGAAACATAAACGTTTCGCTTACCATTGCGCTTACGCAAGACATGAATTTTATATGGCGAGTTCTCACTTTGAAGCAATAAATTTTTGACACATTAGGTGCATATGAAAATTGTTGGATGTAACGATCAGCCTTACTTCTCCCTTACAAACCTGCTTCGTAGTTAGGGAATGTCGTAGCACTTGAAATGTTATTTTTTGGTGGCATGTCGTAGTGTCCACGTACATAATGTCCATGGACATTATGTCGCACCAAAGAACGACATTAAGTCCATGGACGCTATGTCGCTCAGCGATGCGACAAAATGTCCATCAATATAGTGTAATAATGTCCATGGACATTATGTCCTTTTTTGGTGCGACATAATGTCCATACAAATTGTAAAGCGAATGTTTCCTATTTAAAGGTATTTTAGATTACCGTTATACAGTTTTTGATTTAATTGTGTAAAGTTCGGCCGGGCGCAAGGATTTTCTCCTTTATGGTATAACAAAAACCGGATTCGCTTACTAAAGCTTCTATGCGTAGTCGGCCTTCGTTCGGAAACAAGGCAGATTTTAGAAGCTTCACTTAGCGAAAGCGGTACTTGTTATACCATAAAAGAGAAAATCCTTTCGCAAGGCCGAAGGCCAGCTGTGCAGAGAAGCTTGAGTTAGCGAAGCCAACCAATGGCAGATAAGGATTTCTCGGTACCAATTACCACAATCTTTATTTCTTTTTATTTAATTTCCAAACCTGCTTAGCTTTTGACCTCTGCGTCTCAGAGCATGGCAGTAATAGAACCAGCAACCTTTAAATGACGCATTAGGAAACACATTTTGTATGTATGAAAAGCCAAAGATTCGAATTTCTATCAATAAATAATAATTTTTTATACCCTTTACCGAAGGTAAAAGGGTATATATAACTTTGTCATTCCGTTTGTAATTTCTACAATATTGATCCTACACCCTATAAAGTATATATATTCTGGGTCCTTATGAAAAGCGAAGTTCAAATCCGGTTGTCCGTCTCTTCCCCCCCTTCACATTTGCTTACATATACTAGCATAATGCTCACTATGATTTTCGTTATCCTCCTTCTTTATTATTTCATCTATTTAACGAAATTATTTTAACAAATCGAAACTAGGAATTTTTGTGTTTTTTTGCTACTTAAAAACTCCCCAAAAAGATAGAAGAAACCAAACACGCATACTTACATGCCACAAACTATTTTGGTGAATATATTTCCATATTTCGGTTCACAACTGAAATAAGTTTTATGGTTTACAACTTTGCTATTGTGGTGAACAAAAACATCAAAAGTAATTACAACTCAACACAGTGAACATTAAACGGGCCATATTTCATTTTAATGATATTCAAACAACGTTCCTTCATGGTTTAGTTGTCTAGGGGGTGTGTTAAGTGAGTTCTCTGGTTCGAATCTTTTTTTTTTAAAATTTTTATATTTTTTATGTTCTAAAAACGATTTAAAAAAATATTTGCCAGTTTTCGCTTTTTAAATTTAATTTATCAGGGGTGTGCTGGAAATCGCAATCGTAAAACGCAAGAATTTGGAAGTTGTTTTTTATAAACTTTTAATCTAATTTTTATAATTTTTGTTATACAATTCTTTTTAATAGAGAAATATTTGTATAACAATCGTCATAAGATTTTTTTATTACAGAAATCTTTTTAAAAACCGACGTTTAAAATTCTTGCGTTTTGCGTTTCCGATTTCCAGCACACCCCAGTATAATGAAGTTTAAAGTATTATAAATATGTATGTATACATATGTAAAAATTATTTAGTTTTTGTCTAGTTGCTCTGTATTCTGCTCCCACAATGGTGAAGGGTATATAAGATTCGGCACATCCGAATATAGCACTCTTACTTGTTTTTCTTAAGTTTTGGTAATCACTTGAAATTTTAACGGTATTTTAAAACAAATTTTACACATTTTTATATTTTTGTTTATAAGTAAAGTTGTGGACATTATGACACTTTGCAAAGTTTTTCGTATTATTTCGTAATTATTATACAAGAAAGAAGCTATATTTTTTTCTCCATTAGTGAATAAAAATTAATTTGTATAAGAAAAAATATATGCACTTACATTTTTCTTTTTGTTATATGTGGACATTATGACGCCTTCATATTTGACATAATGTCCATATTAAAAACGACTTAATGTCCGCGGGCATATGAGCTTATCCAAAACGACATAATGTCCATGGGCTTTATGTGGCATCGAAGGGCGTCATAATGTCCGTGGACACTATGCCATGCCACGTATTTTTTTATAAAAGTTGTTGAGAGTTCTTTCACTTACTTTACTGCATTTCTGTTTGTCTTGTTGCGTAGCGCATAATTGTGCGCTTATTTTTTTAAATGTACCATTAGTGCTTCGCAAAATGATAACATTTTTTATTGGGTTCATACAAAATGGCTCGTCCGTTTTGCTTGCTTTCGCAGTTCCAAATTAAGAAACTATGAATTTCAGAAAGTACGAGAGTACATTTATAACGGGCTTAAAATATTTGGATTTGGTTTTATAATTTTTTACATTAAGTATATGGAATACCTCATCATTTAACCTGCTACTTCGTTAGCTACTTACTTCCTTTTTTACTTGGATATATTTATGTATATGCCAAAGTTTATGTTTCAAGGTTTTAACAAAAATGTATCAACATTTTTTATCTGTAGGCTCTCATTCACTCAGGACACTAGCCTATAATTTAATGTTTCTAAGTTTAATATTATAGAAAATTCAAAAAGTTTGACACATTTTATGTCCCGTATTTCCCCATTTTGAAAGTTTTTTGTTTTTTGTTAAATATTTGTTAAATATTTGAATTCCGAAAAAGTAACAAATTTATATATACACTAGGATTTAACCCGCTACTTCGTTAGCGTCTCCTTTTTCTTCGTGGTCATATCTGTATGGCAAAGTTTGTTTTTCTAGGTTTTAACTTGTTTAAATTCCGAAAATTCAAAAAGTACCAGTTAATATACAAAAAAATAACAAAAAGTTCCCTCATAGATTCGTATCCACTCAGGACATTGCATGTTGAATTTTATGTTTTAAGGTCCAATATTAACGAAAATCCAAAAAATACTGTTTGTAGAATCAAAATGCTGAAGAAAGATATAAAGTTTCCCGTATTTCCCATTTTGGTACTATTTCCCCCCCATTAAAGTATCAAAAATTGCAGTATTGTAGTGGGGGCCTATAATTTAGTACGAATATGGGAATGAATGGAGAAAAATGTTTTTAAAAAAATAGTACCAAAAATAGTTACGATTTTTACCCCTAAAACGTTCGATTTTCGAAAAAGTACCAAATTTATATTCGTATTTTTTTGATAAGTTTCAAATGTCGTAAAAACTTCATTTCTAGGTTTATTGGTTCAAAAGAAAGATGGGGTGACAAAAAAGTACCAAAATTCAGGGTTTACCCGTTTTCTCCCAAAAAAGCCGAATTTCAAAAAAGTACCAGACACCTGTGCGGTTATTTTTCTAAAGAACAACGATAAGTTTAACAGGTTTTTTGTATCTCTTTAGTTTTGGAGATATAAGGTTATCGAATATACCTGTTTTTACATTCGAATTTCCAAAAATTCTCCGATCCGAATTTCAAGTTTTTAGCTTCAGGCGTTTAGGCTGTGCGATGATGAATCAGTCAGTAACGTTACAATTTTATATATATAGATTTTTTATATAAGTTTCGGTAAAAGTTATATTTCTATGTTTATTGGTCTACAAGATAGATGGAGTGATAAAAAAGTTCCAAATACAGGCTTGACCTGAGACGAATTTCAAAATAGAGCCGTATACCTGCCCGCTTATTTTTTAATGAACAGCAATAAGTATTAAATATTTGTGTATGTCTTTCAGTTAAGAAGATATAAGGTTAGCGAATTTATACGTTTTTACACTCCTTACCAACTAAACATTCGAATTTCAAAAAATCGCGTTTTGGTCCAAATAAAAACTTTAAGGCTGTGTGATGGTAAATCAGTCAGTAACGTTCCAATTTTATATACATCTATGTATATAGATAGGACTTATAAAATGTTTCTTTAACATTTGTGGCTGTCCGTAATTTTGTGTATTGAGCGTTCAATTGCTGAAATCGCATTAACACACTTAAATAACAGCGACGGTTTGTCAATCTAAATGTTGAAAAGTTTTAGTAAATTTGTGAAATATTGCTATATTGCAAAAGTTTTCATCGATCGACCATGGTTTGTACCGATAAAAATGTATTGAGTTTAATCCAAAATTTTTTAAATTGAATGAGAATTTTTCGTGTATTCAGGATTTTATGTTCAAACGTATAGAAGATTACACACCTTCATAGTTATAAACTTAACATTTAGCTTGTATTGTGAAAAAATATGGAATTCGTACAAAAACGTATTGAGCGTTACAATGACAAAATTTTTATATCTAATTTATCTGTAAATTTTAGAAAGGCAAAAAAAAAAAAACGTTAATACCAGCAGAAAAACAGAAACTATATTTTTTGCTTTTATGTTTTTTTTTTAATTATTAATATATTGTCTGTCGGTTTAATATGCGAAACTGCTAACTCCTTTTCAGCACATTTTACAAGAAAGACAAAAAACTTATATATCATATTTGTAGCTTTTGAGGAAAATCAAATATAGTTGGTTTTACACACTCCAAGATTTAAATCGAAGAAAAATTACATGCTGCTCGACAGGGCGTAAATTTCTCCAACACACGGCATCAAAATCGACGCCGTGCAATAAAGCCATAGGAAATAAAGTCAAATGACCTTATTTCTCAATGAATTGAGAAATAACGCCATATGGCTTTATTTCCATGTAAGGAGTGAAATAAAGCCATGCCTGGCCTTATTTCCCATTTAAATTTTTTTCTTTTCATGTAATTTCAATTTATTTAAAAATTGTTTTGTTGGTTTTTCTCTCGGTGTTTATATAAAGAATATAAGGAAAACACTTTTGGACGCAAGGATTTTCTCCTCTATGGTATAACAAACACCGGCTTCGTTAACTAAAGCTTCTCTGCATAGCCGGCCTTCGGCCGGGCGCAAGGATTTTCTACTCTATGGTATAACAAAGGCCGGCTTCGCTAACTAAAGCTTCTCTGCATAGCCGGCCTTCGGCAGGGCGGAAGGATTTTCTCCTCTATGGTATAACAAAGACCGGCTTCGCTAACTAAAGCTTCTCTGCATAGCCGGCCTTCGGCCGGTCGCAAGTATTTTCTACTGTATGGTATAACAAACACCGGCTTCGCTAACTAAAGCTTATCTGCGTATTCGGCCTTCATTCGAAAACAAGGCAGATTTTAGAAGCGTATGTCCCGGGCCTGCCGTACGCGCCGCATGCGCTGCGATCGCCCGCCGGACGCGCTCCCCCCCTTCCACCTACCGTACCATATTTTTATCAACACTTGACAATGGCAACTCATTCTTTTGCCAATTTGTAACCATAACAATTACACTGTTATGGCGTTATTTCCACTTTGGTTGCTAAACGATTATGGTGTTATTGCACTTGGGCGGTGGTAATAAAGCCATATGGCTTTATTTCCTATGGCTTTATTGCACAGCGCCATCAAAATCTTAATTTACTTAAAAAGTATATTTAGCAGGTTTGCATATTAAGCCGATGATATGTATATTTTCTCTCCCAAATAGCTGAAAAAAAAAGGAAAATTTTTTTAATTGAAGTGTTTTGTTAATAAAAATAATTTCTTTGCTCAAACGATTACATGTTGTTAATTTTGTCAAATTTTTTGCTAAGAAATTCCAGATTTATTTCCAAAATGCTCACTGCAGTTTTTATATATCAAAAGAAAATGGTATATAGATCGCATTTTGATTCAATTAATTATTTGAAAATTACATTACCTCTACTTTGATGAGATAAGCTTTATTTAAAACAAGATTTGGCCTGCTTTAATCATGAATTTTGAACTTTTCTGTGGGATCCCTAGTCAAAATTAAATAAGAACATTTAAAAAAAATTTTTTTAAGAAACGCCTTTCTTAAAAAAGAACATTTAAAAAAATTTTGACCACCCCCCCCCCCTAAATTTTATCCTGGCTACGCCCATGTATTCGTGTACTGTCATCGGGAATATGTTTGCCTGCAAAGTTTCATTCATTTGCATTGAGTAAAAGGCGGTCAAAAAAGCATTTTACAAAAAAAATTTTTTTTGCCCCTCCCCCTAGATTTTATCCTGGCTACGCCCATGTATTCCTGTATTGTTATCGGGAGTATGTATGCCTGCAAAGTTTCATCCATTTGCATTGAGTATAAGGCGATTAAATTAACGTTACAAGATTTGATTTTCCGAAGTGAAGCTAAAGAAAAGGTTTTACAAAATTTTGCCCGCCCCCCCTAGATTTTATCCTGGCTACGCCCATGTATTCGTGTACTGTCATCGGGAATATGTGTGCCTGCAAAGTTTCATCTATTTGCATTAAGTAAAAGACGGTCAAAAAAGCGTTATAAAAAAAAATTTTTTGGCCCCCCTCCAGATGATTTTCCGAAGTGAAGGTAAAGAAAAGGTTTTAAAAAAGGTCATAACAACGATTGTCGAAATTTTTTTTAGAGAGTATCATTTTGCTTTCAAACCCTATACTCACTTTTTATAGACTATTCTTTTCGTAAAACTCATTAACAAAACAACCGTGAAAGCAAATGTAACGCTCAATACACAAAAATGTTAAAAATTCGAAAAATATAGTTTTTTATTTCATGATCTATTAAATTGAGCTAAAACTATAATATGAATCTTACATTATCATATTTTTAATAATTAATTTGGTAAAGCAAAAACACACACACTAAATGTACACTTAAAATGTGAATCACCCATATATAAAAAGTTTATTAGAATAAAAATAGTGTACGAAAAATGTTATTTGATGGTGAATTTTGAATTCACAAAAAAAAAACTTTTTTAATAAATTTATTTATATCGCAATAACAGTACAGGATGGTTTTGGGCAAGTTTTAATATTAAAATCCATTTAATTAAAAAACTAAACTAAAACTTTTTTTTATTTAAAAACAAATTCCTTGTTTAGCTTTAATGGATTTCGTTTTTTTGGTTACAAAAAAAATTTTTGGGCGAGCGAAATTCAACATTTAATTATAATAATTGAAAAACCGATAAACGTAAAATGCTTTCCATTTAATCTGTGCACAACTACAATTAAATTTTTATTAAAGAAATTTGTATAGTACATTTATTATTATGTCCCAAAAAATTGTCTAGTTGGTACTGTCATACTTCTAAAATAAAAAAAGGACTTTCAGTGTCGCCCTTTGGTAGCTTCAAGCTAGCTTGACGTCCCGTGTAAAAAAAGCATATTATTTGTTTTAATAGCCAGGGCGGGCTAATTTCGCCTGACTGACATATTTAATCCGTTGTGATGCACCGCTAGGCAATAGTTCTTGAGCTAATTGCATTTTACATGAAAACATCCCTAGATCAACTTTAAGAAGACGCCGCAGCGATGTTCTGGAGATTCCTAGTTGAGTAGCACGTCGACGCATAGACTCAGATGGATCCGTGTGAAGGTCAAATCGGATATTTATGAGTTGTATGCTTACACTGGGAGCTGTTGCAGCATTAAAATTAATTTTGACTGTTAGAGACGTGGGCGTGGCACCTTTTCTTAAAAAGACAATATAGTTTTCTGTATACCTGGAGAACGCTAATAATAACAGTTTCCAAATTTGGGACAAATAACATGATTTTCAATCCATATCATCTTTAAAAAAGTAGGCTCAATTGAAGAAGTGGGCGTGTAATTTTCCCTACAAAAACTATATAGACTTTAATGTATCTGAAGAACGGTAGCAGAAATAGTATTCAAATTTTGTACAAATCGCTTGGATATTCATTCACAACGTTTGTCAAAAGCTAGGCCCAATTGAAAAAGTGGGCGTGGCACCTTCCAAGCAAATCTATATATAATATATTCAAAAGGTTTCTTCCTATATCCGTTATAGAATCTAAAATCATCCAACCGATGTGCTCCAAACCGGTTTCATTAGAAAGGAAATTTTGTGAAGATGGTTTAAGGCTATAATTTTGTTCTTAACTAGGACTATGAGGGGAGTAAGGGGGCAATTTCTGCCTCTCCGAAACTATCCAACATATTTTAATGAAATTTAAAACATAGATAGATCCCCACTTATATGGAGACATTAGCTATGCATATTGTTATCTAACTATCCAACAGATTTGAATGAAATTCGAAATAAAGATAAATTCTCACTTATAAGGACACATACGCTATACATTTAAAAACAAATAGGACCACGATGGGAGGTAGGGAGTGAATTTTTGACTTTCCGAAACAATCTAAGTCTGAGTTCATACGGCTCATGTCTTCACAGAACAAATTATTGGCAGTTTTTTTTCAATTAATTGATTACGTTCTTAATTGATTGAATTAAAAATAAATATTTTTTTTCAATTAAAATTTTACTTGATTTTAAGCTTAATTTTAATTATAAGTTTAATTGAATCAATCAACTCGGTTGTTTGAATTGAACACTTTGTTGCTTTCTCCTTGTTGCTTTCCTCCCTCATCAACAGTTTGCGAAAAATGTTACAAGTGTAAGGTCTTTGCTCTTACATGTACATACACACATGTTTTTGTCATCAAAAAGAACAGTAAGCGTCGCGTGCAATAAAAAAACCAATGCACAAGTAAAAAATGAACTGAAATTTGATATAGACGAATTACAATTATGACCACCAACAATGTCAATAATGAGCCTACATACATATATGTATATTATGCGTGAAATAAAAAATCGCCTTGTGGCTGACCACAGTGTTGACGGTGGTTATGGTCGCAATCGAAATTGGGTGTTTATTTTCTTTGTTTGTTAATTCTTGAATTATATTTGGCGTCATTTCATGTTAAAGGTGAATAAGAGAAAAAAAGTACAGCCAAATTACACAACAAAAACAGTTTTTTGTTTTCAATCTTGAATTCCCTAAAGAATCAGAGTTATTATACAATTTTATACAAAGTTCCCAGTAAAAACTTCGCTTACTTTTTCAAAATGAATAGCTTCTTTAACTCATTATTTAGTAGCTTTGTACAATTAAGCATGAGCTATTACAATTAAACAAATAAAACAAGTTACTTTTAAACCATATTTAAATAAAACATATATTTTAAATATTATTATTTTTCTTCATTTAACCATCAACTGAATTGATTTAACAAAATTATTCAATTAAGTATTTGTTTGATTGAATAATTTGCGTAATTGAATTAAGATTGTATTTCAAATACACTGTTTTATTTATTCAATTACAAATTTAATCAATTTAATGCAAAAAGTCAATCACTGTTTTAATCAATACAATTACTAAAATAATTAATTTTCTGTATTGTAATCAATTACGTTAGTAATTCATTCAATTAAAATATTGATTTTTTTTTAAATTAATTTGTTAATTCATTCAATTAAAATTAAAAAAAATTAAAATGTAAAAATTTTTTATTTGGAAAAAAATCCTTGTTTTGCAATTTTTGCAAGTTTGAGTAATTGGTATAATCATTTCGGTGATAGGTGCAAAATTAAACAATTTTTTGCTTGTTTCAATTATTTTGGTGATCAAACCCGTCTTTTACTTTTTTCTGTGTTATTGACAAGATTCTGCCTTTTTCTTCTTTGAACATGAATTGGCGTTCAAATGATTCATGTCATGTTGACGACATGTGCTTTTTTGATATTGAAAACAATAACAAAATTAAACAACGAACGAAAATGCAAAACGTAAAGACAGTACATGCATCTGTGTACTCGTTTCTTTGCCCCTCGTCCCTCTCGCCTATAAAGAAGCAATCTTGTCAATAAGACATGAGCCGTATAAACACAGACTATCGATTAAAATGAAATTTTAAACATTGGTATATCCCTATTTAGATAGACACATAAGCTATGAATGTTTTAAAAATGGATTACGAGAAGGGGGATCGCAGTAGCCCCCGCCGGGTATCCGCTAGTATAATAAAAATTACAGTATATCTGGAGAACCGTTACAGTTAAAGTTTTTAAATTTGGAATAAGTTGTTTGGTTATGAAATCAAAATTGCATCTTCCAAAAAGTGGGCTTGATTGGAGAAGTGACCATGACATCTTTAATATAATCACATTATAGATTTTTGTATATTTGAAGAACGGAAACAGTTAAATTATCTAAATTTGTTACAAATTGCTTCGCTATCCATATACGAGATCTATTTTGAAGAAACTTGCTTGCAATATCGTACGTTCAAACATCAATGGAATCCCAATTTTCCGAAACCCCTATACAAAAAAGTTCATTAGAAGCGTCCATTGAAGTTTTAATTCAAACTATGAACAACTTTATGTCTAACACGCAAGTCATTATGCAAGAATTGCTCAGAAACCAGGGCATGCTAATTCAAGCATTCTCAAACAAACAATGAACCAGATAAAAATATGTTTTTGGAACGCCAATGGCCTCAGCCAACATAAACAAGAAGTAGAACACTTCTTGAGTTCCCAAGAAATTGACATACTGCTAATATCTGAGACACATTTTACTGTTAAAAACTGTTTTAGAATCAAAGGATATTCAATATACGATACTAGACACCCCAGTGGAAAAGCGTGTGATGGCTCCGCCATAATTATAAAAGAAAAACTGAGTCATTTTCCATTGAACGAATATAAAACAGAATAGATCCAAGCAACTTCGATTACCCTTATGGCAGGAAATCTAACAATTTCTTCTGTTTATTGTCCTCCTAAACATAGCATACCGGAATCCCAATACACCCATTACTACAAAACCTTAGGTACCAAATTTATTGCAGCTGGGGACTACAACGCAAAGCACACGCACTGGGGTTCTCGACTCAATTACACTAAAGGGGGACAGCTTTTAAAATCGATAGTCTCATGCAAACTGGATGTTATCTCTGGGGGTCAGCCAACTTATGGCCATCAGGCCCAAACAAGATTCCAGATATTCTCGACTCTGCGGTATTAAGGAACATTAAACGTGAACACATTTCTATAGTCACATCTCTAGATCTCTCGTCCGACCATTCGCCTTCAATATTGACTGTCTTTCAGGAACATCCGATCCCCAAGCACTGGTATTTCCCAAACAGGATGACTAATTGGCTTAAATATAAAAAGTATATAAGTTCACAATTACCCTCTAATATCTCATTGAAAAATGAAGAAGAAGTGCAAGAAGCAATAAGCATGTTTACAGATACAATTTATATCGCAGCAAATGTTTCTACACCGAATATAAATCAGACTACGAAGAAAGCACAATGCCCACAAAATGTTCAAACTCTGATCAGAGAAAAAAGAAACCTTAGAAGATTATGGCAGCAACATAGATCTCCAGCTTTAAAACTCCACTTAAACCAATGTCAAAGAGCACTCCGCAAAGTTCTCCAGGAAAACAAAGTACCGTCCCTCCAAAGATATCTACAAAATCTTGATCCAACAGAAAGAACTAACTACAGCCTATGGAAAACCACTAAAAACCTAAACTGTCCTATAAGCTACGAGTCTCGAGTTCGCCTTATTGACGGCAGTTGGGCCAGAAGTCCAAATGACAAATCTAAAGCCTTTGCGGACCAGCTAGAACAAGTGTTCACACCCAATAACACCAACTCCGACATAATTATCCCACAGATAAATGAGAAAGTAGTTTCCCCCATGAAAATTCGATTTCGTAACATAATAACAGCTGTTCGAAATCTAAACACAAAGAAATCTCCTGGTCAAGACAAAATTACAGCAAAAATGTTATGTGAACTACCTAGCAATGCCCTAAGACTTATGCTTTATATATTTAACGCAATCCTGCGTATAGGCTTTTACCGTTCCTCTTGGAAAATATCCGCGATTATAATGGTTCCAAAGCCAGAAAAAGATCGCAGTCAAGTAAGCTCATACAGGCCAATAAGTCTTCTCTCTATTTTATCAAAGCTTTTTGAAAAATTATTTCTAAATGCACTAACTCCATTCCTTTACGATCACCAAATCATACCCGCTCACCAATTTGGGTTCCGAAATGACCACAGTACGGTAGAACAAATTTATCGAATAGTGACTCTTATCAGAAGAACATTTGAGGAAAAGCTATATTGCACTTCATTATTTATTGATATTTGTCAAGCCTTTGACAAAGTCTGGCACAAAGCGTTAATATATAAAATAGTTTCGCTGTTACCCCAAAATACACACAAACTTCTAAAAAGTTACTTAACCGACAGAACATTCGTGGTCAAGGTCAAAGACATAATCTCAAGCCCCAGACAAATTTCGGCTGGTGTTCCCCAACGGGAGTAGCGAAGCGCACTGGGTTAAGGTAGTGTTTATGAAAATATAATACCGACAGCACCAAGAGCAGGAAAAATCTGTCCTATTTCGGTTAAACTTATGTATATTTTAGAAAGAATGTTTTTTCCTACTCCTGGCAACATTGTTTAAAAAAAAACACATTTTTGTCTATAAAACTTTATAAGTTTTAAATAATTCCACTTTTAATTTACTTTGATTTTAGTCGATTTTAAAAGCCTCATCAAATAACAACGACAATTTAATGCGAACTATTGCAAAGATATTCAACCAAACATGATAATCCATGTGGTAAAAACATTTATTTGCATTATCCAGCAAGGACACACGGATAGGATTGTGTAAAAATAATACATGACACAATTAATTGAGTTTCCAATAAAAATAATTTCATTTGTAAATACAATCTGGCAATAAAAAAAAAAAAAAAATGTATGTAAATAATAAAATATTATGTGTATTTTGCTTATAAAAGCAAATAGAGCATTATTAATTTACATAAATTTTTTTTAAACCAATTTTTATATTGATATTATTTTTTGTTTTTCATTGAACATAAGCAAATATTATTCTGACTGGGAAAAATTTAAATTTCAATTAGATTTCAACGACACTTTTTTTTGGAATTTTTAAAAAAAATAGAAAATTAAACAAAACCGTTTAGAAGTTTTAGTTAATACCCTCTTTAGGATCAAGTGCGTATCTTTTTCTTTTTACTTTATATACAATTCATCTTTATATCTTTTATACTTTCCCCGTTTGGAGATGATGTGTCGTGATTTTTTTTCTAAATGGTTAAAGCAAATTAAAAACTTTAAACACGTTTATTTCGAAATTTTTTTTTTTGAGTTATGACGACGTTGCAGTATAAAGGGTGTTTTTATACCCTCCACCACAATTAGTTGTGAAGAGGGTATCCTAAGTTTGTCATTCCGTGTGAAACTTTTTTATTATTCATCTCAGACCCCATAAAGTATATATATTCTGGGTCCTTGAGTAATTTTAAGTCGATTAAGCCATGTCCGTCTGTCTGTCCGTCTGTTGGAAACACGCTCACTTTCGAAAAACTCAAAAGAAATAAAAAAACTTGGAGTCAAATTGCTTGTAGTTATCCTAAGCAGTTTGGGATTGAAATCCAGCAAAATCGGTTCAATAGGATCAGAGCTATGAATCAAAATGTGGAACCACCACCTAAAAAAAATTGATAATTTTGTTACAAAAACTAACATAAATGGTGGACAAATGCACGGAATGATATAAGATTTTGCAAAAATTCGTTTCATTCGACTGGAAATTTCGCGAAGATCCGTCGATAATTTACCCTACAAAACAGTATAGCACGCCTTAAACCGTACAAAATAATGGTAACAGAATAAAATTTAATACTTCACAGTTTTATATTACTAAAAATCACACACTCATAAAATTATTACAGTAACTGATTGTAGGTTATTAAATTCGTTTTCGGTACTGTTAAAATTGAATAAAAATATAGTTATTTTACGAATAAATTTATTTTTCAACATTTATGTTTGTTATTAAAAAAACAAACTACCAAAAAATAATGTTTTCCGTATTTTTTTTTGTTAATTTGTTTGATTTTTATCGGTTAAAATATATTTTTTAAAAGTAAAAACTATTCAATTTTAACGAATATGATGTTCAATAAATAAAAAACTTAGAAATTACTGAAAAAATCATTTGTTTTAAATGAAATGTAAATGATCCATTTTTTAAATGAATTTTAATTTGTTTCAAATGAATTCGTTTGAATTTAACTACATAATATTTTGAGTGCACTAATTAATTTCGTGATGATCGGTCCATAATTTACTATAGACCTCTTATAAAGCCCACTCTGGTAAAATAATTAAATACGCCTAAAACCGTAGCAGATATAGACATTGGCGATAAACTTTCTTCCAACTTGGCTTCATATGGCCAGAAAAAATTTCGTGATATACGGTCCATAATTTACCTTAGATCCCATTTTAGCAGCCTTCTGAAATTCACTGCAAACGCTAAAACTAATTTCTCCACTATATTGAAATTTATGTCTCTTAATACCAGAAATCACTCCCCAGAACTTATGGATGATTGGTTCATAGCTTACCATGGCTCCAATATAAATTCTTCGCCTAAAAATCATTTAAATTCGGCTTAAATCATGATATTTTACTCAAGCTTTGCTAAAAAAAAGTCATAAAACTTTCTGATTGTTAGTCAATTATTTAACACAGCGTTTACATTTGCCAGTACTAGCAAGACAGTAAGCATATACATATTAGTAGGCAAAACAATGCAAAAACAAAATAGCTGTAATAGTGTTTATGTATTAGTGAAAAACTTTTGAATGAATTGCTACTGTCTTGCCAGTACTGGCAAATGTAAACGCTATGTAATATATCGTCAGCTCGGAATTGGTTTGGCGCATATGCCAAAAAGTCGGAGTGGAGAAAAACGACAAAGAAGATTTACATGAAGATTTCTCAAATTGTACCCGATAGAATTTTTTTATATTTTTACCACTGCTTCCGGTATATGTTTTGAAGAAAAATGCAAATTTTTGCGCACTTTCATGAATAAAGTTAGAATTAAATAGTATTTTTTTGAAAATGAAAAATATTGTTTTGTGCCGCATACGCCACTTTTCTAAAAAAAAATTAAAAAAGTGGCTTTTTGTGCTGCATACGTATACTTATTGCTGTGTATTGAGTAACTTGTTGTTGAGATGAATTTTTTTTATAGCTTTTTTAATTGATTTTACTTTACAAAAACAGAAAAAACAGTTCTACTGTTATGAAAAGTTACATAAAAAGCCACAAATTAAACAACTTAAATAATGCAAAAGTAAAAAGAAAATTTAAAACTTAATATTGAGTAAATTTTTATAATAAGCTTTATCAACACGTGGAACAAATATAAGCAAGTCTTTTATGTCTCTATTTTTATCGCTGGAAATAAATGATGGTTTCGATATTTTCAAAACATTCGTCAGCAAATTCTTAGGAGTTTTCAAACAATTTTTTGATGCAGACTTAGCCAAAATTACATTTTTATATTTTTCCTCTTTGGTAGAAGTTTTATAATATACATAAATCATTATTTTAACTGTATAGAAGTACTTTAATTTTAGCAAAAGGGACTTTTCGAAAGTCCATTTTATTTGCTTTCAACGAGTATGTGCGAAAAATTTCCGGAAGCATTTCCATAACTTTAAGTTTTGTTATATTTTTGGCATTGTTTTAAACAAATTTAGTAAATGAAGAGGACTATGAATTTCAATATTCTTTAAGTACCGGTTAATAACACCATGTACACAGTCCACTTCTTGAATTAAAGAATGTTCTGGTTCTGAAGACTTTTGTATTACGGCATCAATATTATTTTGTTTAAAGAACATATTGATTGCGGTTGCGTTATTTTGATTTTTATTTTGAGGTACGCAAGAATCGCTCCATAATGTCAAAGTTTTAATAAGTGGACAATCTTTTATTAATTCATTTAAAATTTTAATTTAAGCACTAGCAAAATTTTGAAGCATTTCCCTTAGGTAGGCTAAAAACACAAATAATAGCAAACCGTACACTTGGTTGGGTCCATTATAAAACAATTTTTCACAAATTTATTTTCTTGTTGTCATTTTACTTTGCTTTTGCTTTAACTACTTTTTTTTCTTACGGCAATGCAGCAAAGCAACAGTAAAACTTATTTTGTACGTTTTTGTATGAAGAATTTGCTGCAATCGCCAAACAATGGCTTGTAGAGCAAAACAGTACTTAAAAAATTTTGAAACAGTTGATATGCAGCAAAATTAATGCTTTATATCTCAGAAACCATAAAAATTTTCGCAAAACAGGTTTTTGATTTAGAAAGAGGGTATTAAAAAAATATATTCCTCATACCTAACTCATTTTTTTTAAAAATGGTCGGTAGGTCAAACCAGTAATGAGCTGACGATATGTCTAAACCGCAACCAATTTTAATGTATATGTCTGTTTTTATAAAGATAAATTAATAATAAATAGACATCATATAGATACTACTCTTAAAACATTCGAACTGTCTGTGAAGGGTATTAAAGATTGGGCACAGCCGAATATAGCACTCTAACTTGTTTTTTATAGAGTGAAACTAGTTTTAATCATAATAAAACAAGGAATTATGTTTTGAGTATCAATAAAACGGGCTTTATTAGAAAGAAATTTTTATGAAATTAATGTTTAAATATGTTTTTTGTCATGTAGCCGCCACGGCTGGCGCATAGAAGGCGCAATCTGGGACACAAATTTGCAACAACTTTTCGCAGCATTTGCGGCCGTATTTCACCGATAACTCTTTGAATGTTGATTTCCAGGCGTTTAATTGTTTGTGGTTAATCGACGCACAGTAGCGCCCGTAGAGCAAACGAGGTTGCAAAAATCAAAATTTTCATGAGCACCGACGAAGTTTTGAATAAACTCATGTTATAGGAAACTTTTCAACGATTTCAAATCTGCCACTCTTAATAATATCACATTTTTAGTTTAGAAGATATAGCCGTTCAAAGTTGACCGACTTTCGGTTTTCAAAAAAACACACAATTTTTAGTAAATTTGTTGCGATTTCAGGTGTAATATCACGAAAAATAGGTAACGAATCGCCTTATTTTTTGTTTGTATTGATTGATGCATTTATTAAATGTGTAATGATAAAAAAAAAATGAACTGTTTGCTTTGTGTTTCTCCTGGTAAATCACTATTTAAAAACTATCCGTTTTTTCACTATTTTTCAACTTTGACGGAAAATAACAAAAATCTATATTTTTCTATATTTGCCATATTTGCAAAATCTGTTCTTTGATTATTTCTTTACATAATTCAAAAATTTTATCTGCCCGTACGTGCCCGTTTGGCTTCTAGAGGTAAAAAAGGTTAAAAAGACATGGTTGCCATACTAATATTGCGGTTTAATAAAATTCTTTAATTTGGCCCCTACAGCGCGTAGGATGCTCCTAGATGGGTCAAATGTATGACCAACCCCACTTTATTATTTATTGCCGAATTTCGGTTTTTTTAGTTATTTCAATAAACTAAACCATTTTTGAGTTACGCGAATATATGCTGTGCAGCGCCTTACATTTTCGAAATAACGGTATATCTTGAAAACAAGAGCTAATTTAAAAAAACGGTTAGCACCACTGAATTCAGCGTCCCCAATTAGGGTGAAATGCCAGGTGCGCGGCATTCGAGTTATCGAGTATTCGAGTTATTCGAGTTATTGAAGAAATAAGCTCAACACATTCGGCTAATTCGGCGAAATTATGACATTTTGAGTATGACATAACTTTTGAAAAAAAAATTTTAAAATTTTTTTTCGTTCATATATGTTCCTTATAAGATAAAAGGAACATTCTCACCAAATTTCATTAAAATCGGAAGGGGTCGTGTCCCACTCTTGGTCGTTTTGACATGGAATTACCCATATACCGAAAATACAGAAAATTGAAAAAATAAATTTAAAAAAAAAAAATTTTTTTTTTTAATTTGTTGGGTAATAATTTAGAACCCTAAAGAAAAAAAAAATAAAAACAATCTAAAAATGTAAAAATAATTTTTTTTTAGGTACCATAAAATTGATTTTTCTACTAATTTTAACTTTGATAACCCATAAGTAGGCCCCTACACAGCGTAGCACCCTTTTCAAATGCACATTTCATAGGCTGAACAGTTATCTATCATATGCTGTTTAAACTGTTCAATTACCTTATTCGGTTCAAAAGATATGATTTTTGCAACGAAAAAACTCAAATGGCGCCACTGTGCGACGTAGACAAGTGATTTAACATAACCCTAAAAAAAATAATCCAATGGGGTAAAATCACACGATCTTGAAGGCCAATTAATTGGGCCATTACTTGAAATTATTAAAGTTTCTTTGAGTAAATCAATTGTAGCGCCCGCTGTGTGGCTTCGTCCTGTTGGAACCACATATCACCAAGATTAATGCCACGTAATTGAGGTACGAACAAATTTCGAATCATGTTCCTATACCGTTCACCATTAACAGTAACATTTTGACCATCATCATTTTTGAAGAAATATGGGCCAATGACTCCGCTAGCTCATAAAGCGCACCAAACAGTAATTTTCTGTGGATGAAGTGCGTCACTTCAAATGCAACAATTCTGCTTATTTACTTACCCGTTCATCCAGATATTGGCTTCATCGGAAAATAAAATTTTAAATGGAAATTCAAAATCAATATTAATTTCTGCTTCAGCCCATTCGCCGAATTTGCGGCGTATACGATGGTCGTTTTGCTTTAATTCCTGCAAAAATTAAATCTTGCAAGCTTTTAAGCCAAGATCCGTTCGTAAAATCTTCCATAAAGTTCAAGGACACAACCCCAGTTACTGAGAACGGATACGAATTGATTGAATAAGACCATATTCAATGCTTTCCTGTACAGCGGACTTCTTCAGTGCGCGCAGTTCGGCGTCTCACGGGATGCACACTATCAGTTACAGTAAATGTGGTCCGAAAACGATCTATTGTTCTTCGAGTTAGCCGCTCTGAAGGACGATTATGTACCCCATAAACTGGAAGAAGTGCACGATGAGTTTGACGAATAGAACAATTATTTTGTTTAAAAATTTCAACAATTTGCATGCGTTGTTCTGGTCCATACACTTTCAATGCCATTGTACATGATATTCGCCATATTATTTCCATTCTGTCCTATATTATGCAATAAGTCGCACAATGGTTTCATAAACGCCATTTACAATGTTGCCAACACATTTCACTTTTTTTCGTTGTGCAATAAAAATCAAAAGCCTTTTGATTTTTGTCAAATATTGCCACCTTCGAATACACATACAGATTGGCGATATAATTGTACAATACGTAAAATTGAACAATTTTATTGCAAGTGTATGAGCCGCTTCAGTCGATTTATAATGAAATATCAAAGCACAGAGCATACAGAGGAGTCACGAGACAGAAAATATTGCGTTTTGTCTGTCTTTTTCTTCGAAAGCTGCCCTCACAAATGATTTGGGCATTTTTCTTACGTCACTTTTTTTTATTTCTGTATGCTTTGTGTATCAAAGCAAACTAAACGAAAAGCAACTATCAGATGTTAAACGGGTGCTCAAATAAAACAGTGATACCAACTCAAAGTTGTGGCACTCTGAAAAACACGCTTTATGTATGTATATATTTTTTCGACTTTATGCATGTATGTCTAAGCCCAATAATAATTTTTCTAACTAGGAGTTCAATTTAAAAAGAAAGCGCATATTTATGCGCTACGCAAAAAGACATACTGAGATGCAGTAAGGAAAATGAACGATCTTGTAAGAAATTGTATTAAAAAACTAACATTTAAAAAGCCACGACATTCCCTTACTAGGAAGCAGATTTGGAGCATATTCAAGAATAACGGTAATAACAAAAAATTCAATGTGTAAAGTTGCTCGTTAGCCCACGTCTTCATACATGACAAGATCATAGCGCCATAGGCGTTTGGTTATATGTATACAGAATTAACATTGTATGGCGAACATCATGGAGCACATGGATGCTAAAACAAATGTTTAGGCAACGATAGAAGCACATGGACCAAACATGAACATGAATAGTCTCACAAGTAGAATTCATGTGTAGGGATGAAACGATACCTCTTAGGTATCGATACTTTTACTCGATATGGTATCGCTCGCAAAGTATCGATACCTTCTCAGTATCGAAAAAAGTATCGATACTTAGTTGTATCGGTACTTGTATCGGTTTATATGATAAAATAATAGAAATAAGCACTTATAAACTCTCTAATAAGTGTTTTAGTACTATACAATACAATAAGAACTACGACCCATAAGAATTTTTGTGCAAAACGAAGTGTACCAATTTTCTTTCAAAAAATCTTTTATCTTGGAAACAAAATTTTATAGAACGTTCAGGATAACAACCTTCATTCACCTTTTATTCCAGAAATCAACAATGTCAGTATGTATTTATTTTATATGTAAATATGTATTTTATTTTTAAATTGATAAATATAAAATAAAGGGTGGTAAAACGATAATCCTCGTCTAGTTTTTTGCGCCACTTAGTTTGACCTTTCTTTGTTTCAGTATTTGACAAATTCTACCATTGAAAGGTACACAATTGAGCAGCGCGTTAAGATTGATAAAGCCTTTTACGAAAATGGGCGTTCAATCGAAATGCATTTCGTGCACACCTTGATTTTTTTGGTCAGCATAATCAACCAAATTTTTTTATTTTTCCTAAGCTAATCCCGCGAAGCTCTATGCGTGTCTGCAGGAAAGAACCCAGAGCCTCTGGCGGGAATCGAACCCGCAACCCCGGCGCTGATAGACTAGCTCGCTACCAGCTAGACTACCGGGGCACACATGTTTCCACAATAGGGAGAATTGTGCGTAATTTCAGCAAACCGGGTCTGTAGGAAATGGGAAAACATATGTGCATGCTCGCCCAGTTAGTTCTGCGGCTGGCGGCGTTATCGGGCCGTACTTTTTCGAAAATAAGGTCCAATTACGGTGAATGGTGTTCGATATCGCGAGATGGTAACGAACTTCCTATAGCCAGAAATTGAGGAAATGGACCTGGACAATATTTGGTTTAAAGGTGTTTACTGCTCAAACGGGTTCTTGATACCGTTACTGCTGCTCCAGATTTGGAATATAATCAAAAATCTAATATTAATTTCAATACCAAGGTTTAACGATTACTTTTGACCGATACCGAGTATTTTTTTACCGATACTACTTGGTACTCGGTTGCTAAGTATTGATTACAAAAATACTTGGTACTTATATAAAAGTATCGAATATGTACTTGTATTTACTCGTATCGTTTCATCCCTATTCATGTGCGACATGCTGTTCTTACCAAGTTGATGGTTAGTGGAGACGGGTAGTTACATTCACCAATTTTGATTTGCGCTGAATAAAGCGCTTTCTGTGTCAAGAATGTATTCCTTCAAAGTCGGAACTGGCCATATAAAATGTATGTCTTCCGCTTTTACGCTTTTTATTTGGAGGCCTTATTGAGATTTATAAATGGTTTAAAGGAATTTTCTATGAAAATTTGCTTAATAAACCTTTTATAAATCTTTGTCTTAAGAGTTTGACTTAACAAATGATGAATAAGGAAAGTAAATTTAAACTCGTATACACAAGGAATTCAAAGAAATTCTCCTTAAATTCATTCTCTTAAAGTATTTAAACGTAATCTTGCATATCTGCATTATGTAATAAAGATGATTTTATAGAGCAGGGTTTCTTACTAAGTTTTGCTTTATGAACCTAAAAAAAAATTGGTTAACCATATCTAAACATATCTTTTAAAATACAAAATTATTTTACAATTTAAACGTAAAATTTTTTTATACCCTCTTTCGCTAACCCCTTCAAATGCTGCTTACCCTAGGGCATCGTGGGGAGCATTTGGAAACCGTTAATTAAGACTTTTTTTTATTCTCCGCATTGTTTTTTGTTGTATTTAAAAGATACAGACTATAAAATTGAGATAAAAAGAACATTATATGTATGTAGTTGCGCAATTTGTTTGTAAGAACGATGAACAATTGTAACCGAAGAAAATTTCGCAACATGTGCTACAAATATTACCACGTACAATAACGGAGGGATGCACTTACTCATCATGCAAGTAACATTTCATAAGAACTTTGTTTGCAAAAGTTATTTAAGAATTTCATATATGGCTTTTAAATGAAGTTTACATATTAAAAGGTTGTTTTTTTTAAGGCCCGATAGAACTTGCGCAAGGGTATGCTGTCAAAAGAACTGTCACACTGTTCTCACTTTTTGACATTTATGAACTGTATGCTCTGACAAATTAACATGAAGAGATTCACGCTTGAACAACGCTAACAAATTATCTACATTTACTTTAAAAATCAGTCATCTATTCGCGCAACTTATAGACCATCTGAACGGGCTTATTGATATACAAAATTGCTGTGTATAAAGTGAAAACAATCCACAACAGACTCTACGGACTCCATTACATCCAAAAAAAAAAAAACGCACCGTTTGGTGCGTTGGCGTCATCGTTTTTGTAGCGTTTTTTTTTCGGTATTGAAGTCACATGTGTAAAAACAGGCCGCTACAATCAACACAAATTGCTTGAACAAAACAAAACAAAAAATGTATTGTTTTGTAATTTTATTTACTTACTAAAATATTATTTACTAGTATTGTGGTAAACTTTTAAAAGTTAATTTTTACAACAGTTATAATAAATAAATCTCAACTAAATAAAGTGCAGAAAACTGAATTGCCAAATTGGATTTTTTTTTGTTGTTTTCTTGCGAAGACAATAGAATGAATCAATTTGTTTTTTAATTTTGTTTTTTCTTTTTACCCACTTACAACTACAATTCGAGTCGGAAAGAACCCAACCAATTGTAGGGGGATGAAAGAAAAGATAAACTCACTGTTTATTGTTGGTGTTTTGTTTAAGCTTTGATATTGGTACAAGTAAGACTTATTATACCCTCCACCACAATTAGTTGTGAAGAGGGTATATTAAGTTTGTCATTCCGTGTGAAACTTGTTTATTATTCATTTCAGACCCCATAAAGTATATATGTTCTGGGTCCTTGAGTAATTCTAAGTCTATTTAGCCATGTCCGTTTGTTTGTCCGTCTGTCCGTCTGTTGAAAACACGCTCACTTTCGAACAACTCAAAAGAAATGAACAAACTTGGTGCCAAATTGCTTGTAGTTATCCTAAGCAGTTTGGGATTGAAATCCAGCAAAATCGGTTCAGTAGGACCAGAGCTATGAATTAAAATATGGAACCACCACCTAAAAAAATTGATAATAATGTTACAAAAAATAACATAAATGCTGGAACAAGGCACGGAATGAGATAAGATTTTGCAAAAATTTGTTTTATTTGACTGGAAATCACGCTGTTAAATTTCGTGAAGATCCGTCCATAATTTACCCTAAGCCCCATATAAACACTGCTCCCGGAAAACAGTTTAGTACGCCTAAAACCGTAAAAAATAACGCTAGCGTAACAAAATTTGGTATGTCACAGATTTTTAGGACTAGAAATAACACTGTGAAATTTCGTGACGATCGGTCTACAATTTACCTTAGGCCCCATATAAACCCTACTACCGGAAAACAGTTTAGTACGCCTAAAACCGTAAAAAATAATGCAAGCATAACAAATTTTGGCCCGTCACAGTTTTATAGGACTATAAATGATACTGTGAAATTTCGTGAAGATCGGTACATAATTTACCCTAGGCGCCATAGAAACCCTACTCCCGGAAAACAGTTAAGTACACCTAAAACCATAATTAATAATGCTATCATAACAGAAATTGGTACGTCACAGTTTTAAAGGACTAGAAATAACGCTGTGAAATTTCATGATGATCGGTCCATAATTTACCCTAGGCCCCATATAAACCCTTCTACCGGAAAACAGTTCAGTCGTCTAAAACCATAATTAATAACAAATCGTCACAGTATAAAAAATAAACTGTAAGATATTTTTATTAATTGTTTTTTTATTATAGTTTAAGGAGATCTTATAAAATAGTGTTTTAGAAAAATAAATTGGTTTGAATGTTTAGGATTTAAGCGATTCTTTTCTTTAGTTTTGATAATACTTGACTTGAAAGATGTTGAAGAAATCGAAAGCAACCCATAATACAGATTATCTAATTTCTCAGTAATTTTCCTTTTATCATTTTAATCTTACATTATGCCATTAGAGTCCTATTCTAATTTTTTTGAATGCTTTACACTTCTAATTGTTTCGGTTAATTCTGTTGTTGTGTTACTATCAAGAGTTTCTTCTGTTGTCAGGTCACCATCTTTGTCACCATGACAAAGCTCAGCACCTTAATTTCTGTTCTTGTACTGTATTTTAATAATGTATTTCTAGAAGATTAATAATAAGTAAAACAATAAACAGTTATAATGGCAAGCTCATTTAAGAAACTACGATACGATAATGATATATTTTTGGGAGGAAAATGCGAAAGTGAACTGAAAGGCGCAAAGTTGCCTAATTATTTTTTTATAAAACCGGAGTGCAAGAACTCCCTGCGAAGCCAAGCATAAAAAATACAATACATTCTACTCTTGAATTTTGGCAAAAAGCAAATATTCCAACAATGACCGAAATCAACTGCATTAAAAAATTTAACTTACTTAATGCCGAATGGAAAAATTTGTCCAAGAACAGATTTGGCAAATATGAAAAATTTAGAAACGACGAGAAAGAATTCTGTGTATAGATCGAAAATTATATATTTGGTATCGCAGCTGTGGATGCACTTGAAACGATGACTATTGAAGAGGACAAAGATTTCCTTCTGTTGCAAAGAGAAAAGTGTCGGTCAGGTTGTATGTCAGGCCAGGATTTAAAGCTGTCACGAAAACAAGACTGTAAGCGAAGCCACTGGAAGAAACAGAAAAGCGCAAGCGAAAATATCAAGAAGAGTCACAAGAATTTTTAGGTATTGGTCAATATAAAGTGTTTTTTATTGTTATTTTTAAATATTGCTTTTTGTTCAATGATGAGGTTGCGTCTGATACAGATACCTCAGAAAGTATTGTATTCGAAGGCGTAGAAATGGACAATTCAGCACCGGAAGTTGATTTTCTGAAGGACCAACATTAAGGAATCCAGGGATCTCGCGGAAAGAACCATTTTGTTGATGATCGAATGTTAGCAAGCATGGATAAATGCCGCATCAGCGATCGCGGTGCAATGCATTGAACATCTGCTACAGTTACAGCCGTCTTGCGGAAGTTGCAGGAAATTAAACCTGACTTGAACGATATAAAAGTGGAAGATTTCGTTTTTAACCGAACATCGTTTCAAACAATGCGAAAGGAATATCGCCGCAGACAAGCAAATCAGATCATAGATAAATTCAAGGTACAAAACTACATGGACCAAGTGAAACCGTTTGATAATAAGGGTGTAAGTTCTTTCGTCGCTCCTCGCACAAAGCGTTTTTCCATCGTTTACAAATCGATGTGACATTTTTTAAATTTAAAAATTTTAAAACAATAAAAAAAAAATAAAAAATTCACCTATTTTTTGGAACTTCGGTTTTAGGGCATTCCGGGCAAGTTTATCTGCAGACTATTGCGGTTCGTTGGAAAGGTAATTATTATAGGTATCAAAGAAATTCAGTTGGGAACATGCAGTCAGATTTTGTTGTTATTCAAATATAAACAGGAACAAAAATAGTGATTAATGGGTAATGTAATAACAGTTTGGGCTCAACCCGGAGGTACTCGGAACCAAAAAAAAAAAAAAATTTTAAATATGCATTATTATTTTGATCCCCAACCTCATATGTTTCAGTGCGAAATATTCAACTTTTCAAAAAAATGTCCACTATGGCCACTCTAATGTAAACATACATAAAGGTAAACAAAATAGCACTGCCAACTTCAATCCTATTCGAGAAATGTCAAAAACAAATGCCTGAAAATCCCTTTTATGCACTCAATTAAGTTATATACATGTGGGATGATTCAAAATTAATAATTTCTACTTGAAAGTCTGGCCTGTTTGCAAATAAAATTTTAAAAAATGTTACTCATGTGTTTTCGATCCAAAAGAACAAATAGGATCACCCTTATAATGCGAAAGACTGTGTATGGCTTTTAACCAGTCGTTACGAATTATGTTAAGCACGTACTTCTTTTTCCACCCATCCAAACATATGCTCCTCTGAACTCTAACACACATGTGAATATTAAAGGATTTTATTCATTTTGTTTAGCATGGATTGCCCTTCACCCAATGAACTAAAACGTAAATTTGTTTTATATATTGTTTCCTTTTGTCTCACGACCTGATTTTTCTCCTTTTAATAGATTTTGTTTTTCTTCTTTGTTATATCTAATAGTTGGCTTTGAACCACTTTTTCTTTCATTTATATTATTCTTCCACAATTATTCCTTGCGGCAAGAAAAACGTTGTTGCATTTGAAATCTTTTTTTTTTTGTTCAACATTGCCAGATTTAGTTTTTATTGTGGGCTGTTGTGATTCCTTTGAGCAAGAGAAAATTAAGGAGAATTAAGATTTAAAGGTAAATTTAATGAGAATCTTATTGCTAGTGTTGGCTTTGATATCGGAAAATTACAGTAGAGCCCCAACAATATTTTTAGACAGAAATTTCGAGTAGTAGATTTTGATCTTTACTGGTTACTGGGAAACTTAAACGAGGGGGATCAGCTTAAAACTCCTGCAGTCTCATAAAATGATATGCTATCAACTTCAATCTTGGCATACATTTCCCTGCGATATTTTTCAAAAGGAATTTCGAAAATACGATTACGACTTCTATCATTAAAACCTCCAGAAACGTTAAAAAAAAGAACAAAGTAAACATTGTCCTAAATTAACCTTTAACGACTTCAAACAATTGAACGTACAATTTGGCGTTTTACAAATTCCTTGGGTTTAAATCAGTTGACTAGAATTAAGACTGTTTTTTGTTGGTGTTTCGTCTAAGCTTTGATATCATTGCAAGTAAGAATGTTTGTAATTCTCATTCCCTTTACAGTTTTATTTGTATAATATCTTCAGCACGCCACACATTGGGGCTAAAAGCCCTTTTTCGCGGATCAATTAATATCTGCTCAGCTACAATAGTGAGGCACACTAAATTTGATGTGCGTAACTCTAAGAACAAACTTCATGTTCCAACAAAATCTTGAAGGTATAAGAAAGGGGAGACGGGTACGCTCCTTACAAAAAATTATCTTTCTTATATCTGAAGAACTAAAATAGTGAGGCACATTCAATTTGATGAGCATAACTCTAAGAATAAACTTCATGTACCAACAAATGTGCACTTTAACCGAGTACTTTTTGTTTTCACGGTACTTGAACTTTTTTTTTTTAATTTTCCGTGAAATCACCGCCTTTGGCCCCCGTGTGCGCTATAACGAAATCTTAACGTATATATAATTATTTACTCCACCGCCTACCACCTTCTGGTCCAATAAACGATACCATAATAGAATTCTTTAAGGAAATCGAATTTCTTATAGTTCAGTTATATGCCCTTTAGACTTTGGCTTCTTGATATATCTTGAAATTTACGTCCTTTGAACTGTCTTCTATACGGAATAAAAAAAATCTTTGGCCTCAATTAACCTGTAGCATTAATAAAGAGAGTCCAGCGGCGATTAGTAGCCATTAATCTAATTTTGTGAAATATTAATTCACTTCGCATCAAAATATTGAACTTAATCGAGATCTAAGACCCTTCTTTAGGGCGGAATAAATAGATTAGCTGACGGACGTGGCAGAAATCTTTTAATGTTACTTAAGTTATGACGAAATAATTTTTCTTATTGATTAAAGTAATCTCAACCGAAAAGGTCTTAGATTATAAATTGTACAATCTTTGTGGGCTTTCACAGTATATTTGCAGAGTTGTCCGAAAATTTTGATAACGCACTATAGAATTTGATTTGACAAAGAATAAAGGATTTCGTCGTACCAGGTTGAACCGCAAAATCGGTTGACCTAATTCTTCGTCTAGGAAGCCGAAAACTTTAAGAATCCAATCCTGGGTATTATGTTCTCTACCAGTTTCAATCAGAGTTTTAAATGGTACTAAAGGAGTAATCCTTTTGAGTAATATATGGTACTCCACTAAGTGAAACCGGGTATTTTTGTTTCTACACTAGATAAATGGAATGGCTAATATTGAAAACCGAAAAACTACAATTCGGTATAGTTATACAATGTGAAATAAAACGCAAAGCGCTAGAAAGGTAGACAAACTAGGAAGGTCTGACAATGAAAATAATGAACCAGCTGCTTTCCCGTCCAGAGTAGGTTTTCAAATATAACTGCTAAGTGCGCTATATGGTCTTGAGTCGTGATTTAGTAAAACAACATCATTCTCCATTTTTAATCGCCTTACCTTATATTTTCCATTAATTTATTAATTTAAATGACTTCTATTTCAATTCCTTATTTGATTTGGTTTTGAAAAACAAAGTTCTTGCTTAAAAACCTGAACCTTTGCACTTCGATAGGTAATCGTTCTAGCTTTTAGTTATTGTGAATAAAATAAAAAGCAGATCTGTAATAATTACCTAAAAACAAAAAATCGAAAGTGCAGCCTGTACAATGCTCTTTAACTTTGGTGAGAGCTTCTCGCGTTGAAAAGATGTGAAACAAAATAATTAAACAATGAACAAATCTGCAAAGAATAATATACGTACCTCTTCCATATTAATATTCATTGCATTTATTTTTTCTTCTGACCCCGTTTTTATACCCTTCACCGAAGATAAGAGGGTATATATAACTTTGTCATTCCGTTTGTATGTTCCAAAATATTGATCCTACACCCTATAAAGTATATATATTCTGTGTCCTTATGAAAAGCCAAGTTCAAATCCGGTTGTCCGTCTCTCTCCCCCCCTTCACATTTGTTTACATATACTAGCATAATGCCCAATATGATTTTCGTTATCACCCTTCTTTATTATTTCATTTATTTAACGAAATAATTTTAACAAATAGAAACAAGGATAAAAGAAAACAAACAAACAAACATACATGGCACAAACTATTTTGGTGAATATAAGTATTTCCCTATTTCGGTTCACAACTCAAATAAGTTGATTTGTAATTTTTTATTATGGTTTACAACTTTGCTATTGCGGTGAACAAAAACATCAAAAGTAATTACAACTCAACTGTGTTGAGTTGTGGACAGTTAACGGGCCATATTTCATTTTAATGATATTCAAATAACGTTCATTCATGGTTCAGTTGTCTAGGGGGTGTGTTAAATTAGAAACTGTGAGTTCCCTGGTTCGAATCTTGGTTTTTTTAAAAAGAAAATTTTTTTAATATTTTTATTTTTTTTTATGTTCTAAAAACGATTTAAAAAAATATTAACCAGTTTTTGCTTTTTAAATTTAATTTATTATAATGAAGTTTTAAGTATTGTTAATATGTATGTATGTATATGTACAAACTATTTAGTTTTTTGTCTAGTTGCTCTGTATTCTGCTCGCACAATGGTGAAGGGTATATAAGATTCGGCACAGCCGAAAATAGCACGCTTACTTGTTATTCCTGAGTTTATTAGACAGTTTAAAGCGGGAACTTTCTCACAAAAATTTTACAGACAAACTTTTTTGCAAAATAGCGAATAAATTTCTTAGGTGGCAGCTATTACTCGCCAAAAATTTTACAGATACAGTTAAGTTAGATAATCAGTTGGTTATTTACATTTATAGCATTTTTGTTTTATTTCTCACGTTTCAATCGAAAAGTTTCTCGACGCGGGAGTTACAGAACATGGGTACTGGCCAAAAAAAAAAACATCGAAATCAATGTCAAATGACCATGGCTTATTATTCGAATATTATGTCTTGAATTTGGCAGGTTAAGGCCCGTTTTCACACCATACCGATAGCTAAAAGTAGCCTTTAACCGGCCTTATAAAAAGTGTTCCGTTATTAAAACTTTTCTTTAACGTAAAGTGAGCGATAAAGTGAATTAAGGTTCATACCTGGTAGGTTAAAGTAAAGTTGTAGTAAAGGAACACATTTTATTCGGTCGACAAAATCATACATTTAGCTATCGGTAAGTTGTAAAAACTTGTATTAGCTACAAAAATAGAGCAAAATAAAGACAAACTCAGGGCGAATTCAGTTTATAGGTGGCGTTGAAAACACAGCTGAGATAGATGTTTTTTTTTCTTACTAGGAGAGGAATACCATAAGTTTCTTTTTTGTATTATTGTTGTGCTTGTTGTAGTATTGTCACCACTCTTCGCCTTTAAAGAGCTTCTAATAAAGAACACAACAGATAGCATTAATAAAAAAAAAAATCTACAAGAAAAAGCAACCGATCACCATTCGGAAAACAAAGTAAAATAATTTTCAACCCACATCGGAAAGTCTGAATATTTCTTCTTTTGACTACGATTTGTTTCGATTGGAGCAGAATGTCGTAACTGGAAAAAAGACATACAATTTATTTTTGGATTTAAGAGCACGAAATTGGTTTTTGACATGACCTCCAAGAGTTATTTGAGGTAAACGACCCTCTTAATGTTAGCTTTCAATAGATATTATCATAACCAAAATTTATGCTGAAATAAATATTGTCTCTTAACTTGATGCTTTATTAAAAGTTCCTATTCCCTTAAAAAAAAAAAAAAATAAAAAGTGCTTAAATATTACAAAGTGTTAACGTGCTTTATAACCATTTAATATGGATTATATTCAAAATTATTTATACTTATGTACATGAAACTAAATAAATAAATTAAACAAAATAATATCACTTAAATTTGTTTGTATTCCTATTTAAAGTAAAACTAAACGCCAAAAAATTAAAGAAGAACGAAATTATATTGAATGTTTGCCAAAAAAAGAAAAAAAAAAAAAAAAATCTGAAACAAACTGGTGATGAAGGCCATTGATAACACTTAATCTTGATTGTCCCACGAACTAAGTACTTACTCAAAGTCTGGCAACTATTTTGCCGTTTGTTCGAATATTTATTTAACTCTTCAATTGTTAAATCTTCAAGTATTAAAGAAATCGAGTTGTGAAAATAACTTATATCTTGGCAACGAAGGAAGGAACAATACAACAAAAAAATAACGAATAAGAGTGATATATTCGGCTATGCCGAATCTTATATACACTTCACCACCATGGTTCGATTAGAATAGAAAGTTACATATCGTCAGCTCAGAATTGGTTTGGCGGATAACATAGTAATTTAACCAGAAAATGCGCCAAACCAATTCTGAGCTGACGATATATAATAACCGTTCGTTCTCTGTTTTTTACCACGCCCACTTCTTAAATCCCGCCCATATATTGAAGGTTTTTGTATATTAATAACCAAGATGCTTGTTTCTAATTTGGAAATTTTGGCTCTTGCCGTTCTCCAGATTACGAGAAAAAAAACAACAACAAGGGATGTAAGGGTAAAGTTGCAGGCAGTCGTAGTTTTTTTGCTTATATCTGAGCCATTTGTGTACCGATCAGGTTGAATTTCAATAGCAAAATTTAACTGAGCTTATGTGACATAAATATATACCAACCAAGTCCCTATTATTTATGGGGTCTTCGAAAACCCCATTTCAAAAAACAGACGGACATCGTTATATCAACTTCGCTATTCATAAGCACCCAGAATATATTCCTTTTAGGGTCTAAGATTAATATTGTAAAAATTTTAAACGGAAAGACAATTTAAAGGTAGAAGTACATAACACGAGTTAGTGCGCACGCGCTCTGTCGACTTCTGTCAAAAAAAGTTAAACTAGTGTATTTTCATAGAACAAGCTACATGAAAAATATTTTGACGCGTTTGCGCCAGAAAGTTGGTTAACTTTGAACTTTTTAACACGTTGTGTATTTTTGCAAGTAATCAGCTGACAATAAAAAAAATAATTTAACAAATTTGTGAATTATGAAAGAAAAACTTTTTGAGGAGCTTAAAAAACATACAATATTTATATAAAAAGAATAAATTCAATAAACTAATAATAAAATCTTGATATACTTTCGAATCCGTTTTCAATGCACAAATAAGTAAACAAATAAAAAACAGCTGACAGGAATGGCTTTTGTAACGCGCGTTGTGTAACTTGCAATTTTTCATGCGCTAAAATTTTTAAACGCACGACAAACGTCGACGAATAAACGCGAGTTATGTACTTCTACCTTAATAATATATCGTCACCTTAAATGCAAACGGACTTAACTACACAAAAATAAAGTTTTTAGTTGATTTTTGTTCGTTTTATTAAACTAGATGTTCAAGCTAATTTTTAGATGAATGCCCCGATTGGCTAGCTAGTAGTGATTTGTTCTATCAGCCCTGGGGTTGCCGGTTCAATGCCCGCCAGAGGCTCTGGTTTCTTCCCTGCACACAAGCGTAGTGCTACGCGGGGATTAGCATAATAACACCTTGGTATTGATTTTGTAAAGTTTGGTTTCATATGAAATCTTTGATAAATTATAAACTAGTCCTCACAAAATTTTAATTTCCAAAGGGGAAAGAGATCCAAACTTGTCACGTGGCAATTCTAAAGTGGGAACGGTTCTAACACTTTAGGAGGGGCACCTTTCTGACACTTTATAACAGGTCACTGAAATAACCTTAATGGACACATTAAATTTCGGTTAAAATAACGCCTATCGCAGATATTGTCCCGATTGAATCACATTAATATGATAGATCAACTTCATATAGAGCAATATCACCAAATAAAATCAGCCACTTCCCGTACAAAATTCAATCACATGACTTGTTTTGTGTTAATTACATTTTCTCTGAAGTAGCTACACTTTTCAAAAACTAAGTGATATGTCGCGGTTCACCTATCACAATTCGTTCCTTTTTATTCACCCCTATCGTGAATAATTTTTCCCTCGTAATTTTTCCCCTTTTCACATATTTGCGATCATGAACACATCCCATGAAAAAATGTAATTCAAAATAGAATAATAACGTGAAAAAATTTTCACGGGAAAAAATTCCCCTTATCGTGAAAAATGTTTTCCCTTGTAATTTCTTCACATTTCCCTTAGATTTTCTCACTTTATTTTTGCTAGGGAACAGAACATGTATGTAAGAAGCTCCTCCTATAAATCGAGTATAAATGGTTAATAAAGTTAATAAGGCACAAACCGATATATTGCTCAACAAAATGCAAAACAACAAGTCGATTGCCTGCGAATTTGTGAAGCTTTCGATTGACTTGGTGGCAGAATTTTGGAAAATATTTTACTACATTAAATTTAAAAAGTGCAAAAAACTAACTTTGTTATCAAACTATCCCTCCAGTACTTAATATTTTGCTTTATTATTTTAACTTTTCTTTAAAATATATACTTGTATATTTTCGAACAAAAATGTTAAGATTTCTAATTTTTTCAATCTTTCTTCTTTTTTACATTCACTGGAACTGATAGCCTGGAAAATTTTTCACATGAAATTCACGATAGCTTTTTTCCCTTCGTGGGGAATGAAAATTTCATGGGAACAAAAATTCCACTTGTTATTCACGATAGGGGTGATTATAGTACTGTGCTCACTGGTCAGGGATAAAGGCTTTAAGAACAATTGGTCCAAATTTCCCGCAGGGTAGTTACCATTTTAGGCACATTGAAGTGAGTTTTAGGAGAGCTCTCATTTTCGAACCTATAGTAATCTAGGGCCAAACTTTTAAAAATTCGGTACACTGATTTCTTGTTTAAAAACGCTTAATTTCAATTCCATTATATTATTTGTGTATGTTTTGGGCGTTTTAAAGTCATTTTTGGATGGCGGTCTTATTTGGGACCCATCATCACAAAAATCGATAGTTTGATCTCTAATCTAACAAAACTTAATTGGCCAAGATCTTACGACAACATCATTATTTGTTGTTATTTTCTGAAAGCGGGCTTTATATAACAAATTTGCAAGCTGTTATTTACAGCGATATAAAACAAAATTGGACCAAATTTCTTTAGAATATAATTTCTCGTTGTGGTTTAAAGCGTATTAAAGTGCAGATGCTCAAATAAATATTTCACAAGCAATGACAAACTTTGTATACTCTCTTTCACTATTCATGTAGAAGGGTATAGTCAAAACTCGTTCGTATTAAACTCATATTAGAAGTTAAACAAACATTTTGAATACAATGGAGAATAAAACGCACACATGAACATAAATAATGTATACACTATAGTGTTAACTTGAATGCATACATGTATATATATATACGTGTTTATGTGCTAAAATATATACATATACACACATGCTATTTTATAAATCTTTAAGAACAAAACACCCTGCAGGAAACCGGGGATCAAGTGTATCCAAGTTGTCACTTTTGTAGATTATTTTGGTGACACTGTCAACAAAGCGTCTGAACTTTTGTCTGCCTTGTAGAAAAAAAGAGATATTCTTGACAGCTGTTAAGCAAAAATTGGAGAAAAGAATGCAACAGTTCGGATTTTTTTTTATAAAAAAATAAATTTGCTTTATTGTTTAATCATACATGGAGGTTTCACAAGGTGTGCTTTTAAGTCATATCGTCATAATGTCCTAAATAATATTTTACAATTGTTTTAAAAAAATACTGTTGTGTTGCAAACTAAATAAAAATGTTAATGCTGTGTTCATTGATTCGTCATAACTGTACAGTAGAAATCTAAATTATAAGCGGTTGCCCACAGCAGTCATATATCGACCCCTTTGCGCGATCGATTATCGTATATGCCAATTTTTTTGAAATAGAGTTTTCGATGCAATCTTGTTCTACATTCAAAGAGACGTCACCTGACAAAATATTGTAGGCGGATTCCACTTCGTTGCTCCAAAAATTGAATGTATATTCTCATTATGATATTGCAAGCGAAAGCAGAGAAAAGTTCTGTAAAATTTGGTTTTTGTAACACACGATAATTTCGCGCAAAGGGGTCGATATATTTATTGTCATTATTTTAAGACATGTGACTTTACAACTTTATCCACTAATAAGTAAACATAATTAATACAAAAATAATTCAAAGTGAATCAGAATAGTTTTACTATTGATATTTCCTACAGGGTAGTTACAATCACCCGTACATTACTAAACATATAAACGTTTATTTCCAACTCCAGTAAGTCGTAAAAGACATACTCTGGGTTCACACAATGGAAGTTTTCTTTCAGAAAGTCTGAGTTTATTGATGAGAGGGGCGATAATAATAAAATGTTCTCTTAAACTTTCATAGTGTGAACCCAGACATACTGAGGGCAGCTCTATACAAATCGTCGGCGAAATTTTCAAACAAGACGAGATGAACGACAATGTCTTTAATTATTTCGTCGACAATATATCTTATACAATATATTCTATACTCTTTAAAAAAAAAAATATCTCCTACTTTATCGTCAATGACTTCATGCATGTTAATGTCGTCTAATTGTTCGTCCTCCTCAAAAATTATTACATGGATATTTATTTTAAATAAATTTTCCATGTGCGTTTTAAGTATAGTTGCGATTTTTATTTCGCTTGTTTTATATCTTTTACATGTTGCATTTGTGTTCGACTTTTAAAAACAATTTTTAAATTGACAGGAAGTTTAAATTGCATAAAATCCATTTTCCAGTCCGCGACTACCTTCATCAGTATGTTTTTGGTTTAACTGGTTTGTGTCAGTTCGGAAATTGTATGTAATGGGTGATTTTGTAAGAGCTATCGGAAAGTTAAAAAAAAAACACATAAAATTCAGAAAAATGCATGAAATCTTTATTTGAATCGATAGTACGGTCCATATAATTTAATGTTTGAAGATTATTTCATGCAAATGTTGACCGTGACAGCACCTCAAATGGTCCATTCGCTTAGTCCAATTTTGGCATACTCTTTCCAACATTTCGGCCGGTATCTTGCCATCCCTAGTATCGGCGCTGATTGGCGACTGTGATCGGCACACAAGTGGCCGATAAAAATCGGTACATATTAAACAATTTGATTGCTCCACATTGTGCAAAATAGTGTTCACATTATCGGCGCATCTAGGTTAATTTTGATTGCCCACAGTCAGCACAATTTCGGCACAGATTCTCGCATATTAAAACATTTTGACCGTTCACACTATTGGCACATGAAATACGCCAAAAATTGGTACATTGCGCCGATAGTGGGATCTAAGCTTTAGTCTAATATTTAAGTAAATTAAAAAGTACCAGTTGAAGAACAAAAAAGTACCAAAAATACCTTCTTATAGATTCTCATTCACTTAGGACCTAGCATCTTTCATTTAATGTTTCTGGGTGCAATACTAACGAAAATTCAAAAAGTACTAGTTGAAGAACAAAAAAGTACCTCATCCATTCAGGACATTGCATGTTTAATTTTATGTTTCCGAGTCAAATATTAAAGAAAATAAAAAAGTACCAGTTAAAAAAAAAGATTTCCAAAAAAAATCCCTTCTTATAGATTCTCATTCACTTAGGACCGTTTATGTTTCATGTTATGTTTCTGGACACAATACTAACGGAAATTGAAAAAGTACCAGTTGAAGACTAAAAAAGTACCAAAAAGTTCCCTCTTACAGATTTTCATCTACTCAGGACATTGTATTTTATGTTTCTAGGTCCAATATTAGGGCAAATTAAAAATAAGTTCCACTTGTAAAACGAACAAGTAGCAAAAAGCTCCCCCTTACAGATTTTAAATCACTCAGGCCCATGCATATTTAATTTTGTTTTCTAGGTCAAATATTAACGAAAATAACCAGTTGAAAAACAAAAACGTATCAACATTTTTCTTCAGATAGGTTCTTATTTTCTCAGGACCATGCACCTATAATTTTATATTTCTGGGTTCAATATGATAGAAAATTAAAAAATTGCCACATCCAGTACGGCAAAGAAAAAGAAACAATTTTTATTTCCCGTATTTTCCATTTTCGATACTTTTTTCTCGCTATTAAAGTATCAAAAATTTCAATATGTGACGCGAAAAATAGAAAGGGACCTAAGAGTTTTGCCATTTTAAAGATTTAAATACGTGTATCTTTGGTGTACCATCACTGAGCGTGTTGGTATTGGTCTCATTTAAAAGCGACACATCTCATGACGTCAGGAACGTGTTGGTCAACCTTGAAAGCGCGTGTAGGTCTTCCCTACCTCTTGTTTTGTGTAGTTGATTTTTACGGTTTCCTTTACCTTACTGGTCCCTTTCTCTATGCGCTGTCACATATTTATAATTCAATGAAAAGAGGCAAATATTTTTTAAAAAAGTACCAAAAATAGGTGGGGTTTTCGCCACTTAAACGTTTGATTTTTTTTTAAAAGTAACAAATATATATTTCTATCTTTTAGAATTAGAATTTTTTTATAATTAAGTAAAGTCGTTATTTCTATATTTATGGGTTAAAAATATAGATAGGGTGGCAAAGAAGTTCCAAAATACAGGTTATACCCGTTTACTCCCCAAAAGGGCCGAATTTCAAAAAAGTACCAAACACTTGTCCGCTTATTTTTTTACTTAACACTGAAAAGTATTTAATTTTTTTATATCTTTCTAAGTTTTGGAGATATGAGGCTACCAAATTTACCCGTTTTTACCATACTTTGATCACTCAGATTGACTTATACATTATGCTCTTATTTAAGTAAATACCTTTCACATGGTGTATTTTTTGTTCAAATCGGTTGACTAAAAGAGGAGGAAAGTGTTTTTAACTGTTTTGCCTGTGCCGACTTATTTATATAACTTATTGCTACCAGTGTTGTCGTACTTTTTTTTTCAAAAATCGATAAAAAAAACACTAGAACTGCATGTGTTCTATTTCTATTTATTAAAAAATATAAATATGAATAATATACATTCATATGTATGATCTTATAAATGTCTATTAACTATTTAAATAAAAAATTAAATTCGTCCATTTGTTAAGCTTCACGTATTAAATCTATATATTTTTAATGAACTTAACTAAGTCTGTGTTCATACGACTGATGTCTTATTGACATGATTGCTACTCTATAGGCGAGAGGGACGAGGGGAAAAGAAACGAGTACACAGATGCATGTACTGTAGAGCGACTCAAGTTGTATGGAAGCAAAATTCGTGCTCGATGTACCCTCCTAAAAATGAACCTTGGACTTTTTTAAGATGACATTTTAAATATTTCGGCTCCAGGGTTGACCTTGAGCTGGACCAGTTTGAAAAAGGGTCTATTTTTGCATGTTTTGTTACTTTACGAATCTGTTTCCTTACCAACATATACAAGTTGGGTATCGTAAGAAAGGTTTTTTTATGGCGCGTCCAACTGTATATAAAATTTGTCCAAGGACGATCATACATGTCCTTTTTTTTAAGGATTTAAAAAAAAAACGGGTTTTGAATTTTTTGTTCGGGATTGTTTGTAATAAAAGTGTCAAATTAACATATTTTAATCTTTAGTCGATTTAATAAAATACGTGTCTCAGCTTTTTTAGAAATTCGTGCTAGTTCGCGTTTTGACAAAAATGCAATGGGGTGGTAACCCTTCGTTTTAAATAGGGCAATATGGGTATCAAATTTTATCTTTTGCCAAGTATATCATCTTTGTATGTAAATAATTTTTATTTGTGCAAATTAGATGCATTTAACACGGTGCTCTGGAATATATGTAAATGCAATTTTGTCAAAACGCGAACTAGCACGAATTTCAAAAAAAGCTGAGACACGTATTTAATTAAATCGACTAAAGATTAAAATATGTTAATTTGACACTTTTATTACAAACAATCCCGAACAAAAAATTCAAAAACCGTTTTTTTTTAAATCCTTAAAAAAAGGACATGTATGATCGTCCTTGGACAAATTTTATATACAGTTGGACGCGCCTTAAAAAAACCTTTCTTACGATACCCAACTTGTTTATGTTGGTAAGGAAACAGATTCGTAAAGTAAGAAAACATGCAAAAATAGACCTTTTTTCAAACTGGTCCAGCTCACGAGAGGTCAACCCTGGAGCCGAAATATTTAAATTGTCATATTAAAAAAGTCCAAGGTTCATTTTTATGAGGGTACTGTCTTTACGTTTTGATTTTTCATTCGTTGTTTAATTTTGTTATTGTTTTCAATATCAAAATAAAAAAACATGTCGTCAACATGACATGAATCATTTGAACGCCAATTCATGTTCAAAGAAGAAAAAGGAAGAATCTTGTCAATAAGACATGAGCCGTATGAACTCAGACTAAGTGAAGATTTATTTTTTATAAATTATATCTAAACTTAAGTACGCATAGTTTTATAAAAAACTTTTGTTTAAAAAATTAGCAAAAAATGTAAAATCTTACGATATGGCAACACTGATTGTAACTTAAAATTTTTTTCCCGAATTAATTTCAAACCGGAACTGTAACAGTTAAATTTGTCGGGAAATGCAGGAACGGGAATTCCTAGAAATAAACTTTTTTTATTATTCAGAAATTGTGTGTCCTCTACTTTTGTCGATATATTTAAATCATAATTAGAAAAAAGTGTTATTCAAAATATCTGTATTTGAAAAATAAACTCGAATTCGAATGTGCCTGTGCTAGTGATATAAAGTTAAAGTGATTTCTTTAAATTTCCTTTAAAATGTTCTCAAATGTTATAGGGTATTATATGGCCGTATTTATATTACACATACGAACGAATACAATTGACTACAGTAAAGAAGACAAGGCGCCTGTTAGACAAAGAGTAATAAAGTTTGGCTGTTGTTGTTGTTTTTTTAACACAAACTCAAATACATTCACATGTCCTAAGAGTGTTTGTATAAAATCTTCAATCTTTAGAGTTTAAATTGTTTTGTATGTTGCTACAAGGACGACAGTAGGCTGAAAATTTATTTTCAAAACAATAAAAAAAAATGTTTTATTTATGGCTTAAAACATTTTTTTTTTTGCACAAAATATTTCTTGGATTTGATAAAAGAAAATACTTAAATTGTTTAAAGCATTTTGAGATTTATAGAATCTTGTCCTTTATACCAGCAGTTACAACTAGTTGCGGGGACATCAGCACATAGAAAAATATCAATTAATTAATTATGGCTTAATGTGTATTAAAAATCCCAAAAAAGTTTCTGCCAAAAGTATGGATTTTATTTAAAATTATCATTGTTTCATATTAATTTTGAATAAAAAATGTTAAAATAGCATTGTTCCAATATTGAATCAATAAAATTCTCTCAATGTGGTGAGAAAAAGTATGAATAAGGGGAAGTACGGAAAATTAAATAAATTTTACTTTTCCGTGTTGCATTAGGTAATTTTTGAATTTTGTATAATATTGAACTAAGAAACATAAAATTAAAGGTTCAGAGTCCTGAGTGAATGAAAACCTATAAGATGAAAAATTGTGGTACTTTTTTTGTTATTTAGCTGGTACTTTTTGAATTTTCGTTATATTGGACCCAAAAACATAAAATTAAACATGCTTGGTTCTGAGTGAATTAGAATTTGTAAGGGGAGCTTTCTGGTACTTTTTCAATTTAAATTTTTCAGTAACTTTTTTAATTTTTGTTAATATTGGACCTAGAAACAAGAAATTATACATGCAATGGAACTGTTTGGTACTTTTTTGTTCTTCAACTGGTACTTTTTGAATTTCCGTTATTATAAGCCATAAATAATTAAAATCTTACAAACTCTTGATTTCATTCACTGCAGACTACAAATATATTTAAAAAAAGTCTCATAAACGACCAGGAGTCGCGCCTAGTAAGATAACATGTACGACCGTCTTCAATTTTGTCCTTAACATTTTCTCGAGACATATGTACTTGCCCCTTATCTCCACTTTTTAGGGGGGCTCCCATACAAATATTGCGTTTTATGAAATTCTTAAAATGTTGAAATTTTTCTACTTTTGTGAATAAAATCAAAAGTTGGTAACAGATTTTAAACATTTATGGCTTTTGTTTGCAGCTTCATTTTTTATATGCCTGCAAAAAATTAGCAGGCTGGCTTCATACATTTTTTTATGAATTTTTAAAAAACAAAAATTTCGAAATTTTGGCAAAAAAATTATTTTGTTTTTTTAAGAAAAAAATTATGTTTCAAAAACGACTGCTCATATTAAAAAAAATGTTTACTTTTCTTAAAGGAAATTGCGGAGTTTCGGTTTTTTTTAGTAATTTCAATAAAATAAACTGTTTTTGAGTTACGCGAACATAAGTATGTTGTGCAACCTCCTCCATTTTCGAAATAACGGTATATCTCGAAAACTAGAGCCAGTCTAAAAAAACCGACAGCACCACTGGATTTAGCGTACCCGAATTATGTTAAATCGCCATGTGCTCGGCCTGTCTGTTTTATCAACTTACATAATGTTATTTTTTGCCCTGGTTATTGCCTTCCAAATTTGATCCATAACATTCGACCTATGTGTACATTCGAGACATACTGTGCCAGATTTAATTCTTACTACAGTTGTTCTAAAATATGCAGGGCTCAAATGTGAGCCTGCGGGTGACTTGATTCGGTTATGACATACATACATACATATGTATAAGAAATTTCAAAACTGGTGCAAAATTCTCCGCAAAGTTTTACGCTATTCAGTTTTGTAACGGGCTAAGTCGAAATGTGTTCCTATCCTTAGGTAATTGTAAACAAAGTTTTCGAAGAAATTAATGGCAATTCATTTACTTATCCTCAATATAAATCCATATTTACACATATCGAATTGTTGTTTCACTGACTTGGTTCACTTCAACTGTGAGCCCTCCATATGTATGTATGTACATGTCAAATCAAGTATGTAGTTCAAACCTCATCAAGCAAAATTGCATTTGCTTGTTTTTGCTTATGCATGCTGTGTTTTTTAACCACTTGACTTGTTTGATAAAAAGTATAGAGTACATGAAAATGACATTTAAGAGAATGATTTTAAATTGTAGTTTAGTTTTTGTATTTTGTCGATATTAAAGAAAATCCTCAAAATTTTTTTGTTTTAAGTTTTGGGATTTTGAAGCAATATGTCCTGAGGTTTTTTAAATTCTATATAATTTTAAACTTTTCTTAATATTTTTCAATAGAAAAGATGTACATTTTTACTAAAACTACTTTGTTTTTTTGAATTAAATTTGCTTTTATAATAAAGTTAAAGTAGAACTTGTGTTAAAAATCTATTGATTTGGTTCAGTGAACGAAACGTTCTTCTAGATTTGTTTGTATCTTAAGACTGAAAAATTGATTTTCTCTCAAAGCCAAATTTCTAAAAAAAAAAATTCGTTTATTTTTCTTTATTTTAGTTATTTTTTGCTCCCTGTAATAATTGATTCGACTGCATTGTTGAGATTGAATGAATTTCATTTATTTATAAATATTTGGTGTTTCTAGTTTTATTTCTTTTTTTTTTAAGTCATTCATATGAATTTCGGCAACAATAGAAAATAAAGAAAAATAAGGCAATTTAATTCATTGCTGGTAGCTTGTTTCAAATAACGAGGACGACGTCAAGGATGATGTTTTCAAAGTACAAATAAAGACATTTTTTTTTTTGGTTTCTGTCGTTGGATATAAAATTCACATTGTGAATAATAGTTTTTTTTTTGCATTTTTGTAATTTAATTTAGAACTAAAACTTGTAACACTACGAATATAAAATGACTAGCTGACCCGACAGACGTTGTCCTGTCCAAATTAGGAAAAATGTTTGCGTTCGATTTTTAAAATCCGTTAAAAAGATACGAACATTTGAAAGAAAAATTAGTCAAATCGATGGAGCCGTTTTCTCATTTTAGGTAAATCGAAAAAAAGTGGGCGTTAAAGTGAGCGGGGCAAAATTTTCTTTCCGTAAAAGCCTAAGTTGGACCATGACGATGATTTTATAGAAAAAATCGTCCAAATAAGTCAAGCCGTTCTCAAGTTATGCGCCTAATAGAAAAAGTGGACGTAAAAGTAGGCGTGGTATATTTTTCTTTCGATGAAAATGTAAAATGGATTAAAACGAACATTTAAAAGAAAAATTAGTCAAATCGATGGAGCCGTTTTTTTGATTTAAGGTAAATCGAAAAAAGTGGGCGGGGCAAAATTTTCTTTCCGTAAAAACCCAAGTTGGACCATGGCAATCATTTTAAAGAAAAATCGTCCAAATCGGTCAGGCCGTTCTCAAGTTATGCGCTTAATAGAAAAAGTGGGCGTAAAAGTAGGCGTGGTAAATTGTTCTTTCGATGAAAACTTAAAATGGATTAATACGAACATTTGAAAGAAAAATTTGTCAAATTTATAGAGCCGCTTTCTGATTTTAGGTAATTCAAAAAAAGTGGGCGTAAAAGTGGGCGGGGCAAAATTTTCTTTTCGTATAAATCTAAGTTGGACCATGGCGATCATTTTAAAGAAAAAATCGTTCAAATTATATAGATGTCATTGGTGGTGCAATATGAAAATTGGATTTTGTCACGCCCCTCCGCCCGAAAATCAAAAATCAGACTTCACAGTGTCACCCGCCTGAATATTCTGAAGATTCCCTGAAAATTTCATCAAACTCGGCCCAGCCGTTTTGGAGTCCATACGTTACATACATACATACCAGTGTTGCAAAAACTAGGTGACCAAAAATGGCAAAATTTACGGAAAAAATGGCTAAATGGGCTAAAAAAATGGCTAAAAGCTTTTTTAAATAAAAACACATTAAAATTCAATAACAAAACAGAAATAATTCATTTAAAGTTGTTTAAGATAAAACTGTGAGTTAAGATCAATTTGTTAAATAAGAATAAACGTAAATTAATATTAAAAAAAATTAATATTAAAAAATTAAATCATCGAAAAATTCGATGTCGTTATTATTCATCTCATAGGAATCACTCACTCATTAGTTTCAAATAATCATAAGTTTTAAATAATTTGAAGGTCAATGATAATCACGACAACATTTACCCAACATATTGAGTCCAGATCTACAATAAAAAACAAGTAAGGAAGTATAGTCGGTTAAACCCGACTTTATGATACCCTACACCACATTAGAACCCTAGTACCAAATTTGATCAAATAATCTCTAAATTGCGACCTGTACTTTGCGCACAAGGTTTACATGGACAGCCAGCCAGCCGGACAAACATCGTTTATTCGACTCAGAAAGTGATTTTGAGTCAATCGGTATACGTAAAGGCTAAGGACCAATATTTTAAGGTGTTACAGACATCAGCACAAACGCATAGTCCCCTCTCCACTATTGTGGTGGTGGTATAAATATTGTATTGTTATGGTAAAAATATTTAACTAATTCATAAAATCGAATTGCGAATGCTTAATGTAACCTATTTCTCAAATTACTTTTAAGGATGTTTACTTGGCTAAACACCCTCTCTACTTCAGCATTAGACCATGGAAGTGAGAGCAACTTTATAGTCCATTCTGAAATTTCTAAAACAATTTTGTTACCGCCTGATTCCCTTTATTGAAATACTTGCAACCAGAAAGAAACAGCGATGTTTGTGTTGATCCATTTTATAAATTTAATAGTGGAATACTGTTCCTTCATTTTGAAAGATGTTTCAGCGTCATAGTTTATAGCGATTTTCAACATTTGTAGAAGTTGTGATTTAAATTAAAGGCGTTTTAATTGTTCAAAATGTTTATTTTACTTTTATAAATTTTTATAACAAAATAAAAATTATTCTTTTGAAAGAAAAACGGCAAAAAAAGTTTTGGCTAAACAAGTTGAAAAATGGCTAATGGCTAAACTCATTTTTTAATGGCTAAACAGGGGGAAAATGGCTAAATTGGCAACACTGATACATACATACATACATACATACATACATACATACATACATACATACATACATACATACATACATACATACATACATACATACATACATACATACATACATACTTACATACATACATACATACATACATACATACATACATACATACATACATACACACATCCTATTTTATATATATAGAAGAAGAAGATAGAAGACAGATTGATTATTAGAAATTTAGATCTTTTTAAGAATTTTAAACGAATAAGAACTCAAATTTTAACTGTGTCCAAATTAAATCCGTTAATTATTTACGCAATAAAACCATAACGAATAATGCTGTTATAATAAAATTCGATCTGTCTCCGTTTCATAAGACTAGAAATCAAACTGTAAACTTTTGTAAAGATCGTTCCATAATTTACCATACGCCTCATATAAAGCCCACTCCTGCTTGATTATAACTATCGGTGGAGGGTAGCAAAGATTCAACACAGCCAAATAAAGAACTCTTACTTGTTTGTTATAAATTTGCTTATTTCTATTTTTTTTTTATCTGTTGGTTAGAAGTTAAAAAAAAATAACATTAATTAAACCCCTTGAGCTATATTTACAAATTCGCAATAAATTTCGATTTCATTTAAATAAATTGTTAAAATTTATTATGGTTTTGAACTTTTCGCAAATCTCTGTAAATGTATTTGCCTTTGGGCAATTTATAGTAAATACTTTATACAATTCGCATTAAATATTTATAGTTAAAAGAGTTTGGTACACTGAAACAAATTAAAAAAAATTTTTTTTTTAGAAATAAATAACGATAACTTCTCGTATGAATAACGTAAAAAAGTTTTATTACAATCTAATAAAAAAGGTCCGTCCAAGTGTTTTTCGGCTTCCTTTACATAAAGTCAGAGTTTTCCTAGTTCCAATTCGCTTTTGCATTAAAAGCAAATATTATTTTACAGTCCATACACATCGTAATTTCATTATTGGTTTGACCTACCGACCATTTTTAGAAAACTTTTAGTTATACATATTTGAAGTCTAAAATTTTGAGTCCAAAACTGTTTTTACAAAAATTTTTTTATAGTTTCTAAAATACTAGGCATACATTTTGCTTCATATCAACTATTTTAAAGTTTATAAGTATTGTTTTGCCCTACACGCCACTGTTTGGCGAATACTGCAAAATCCTCATACAAAAACGTACAAGATTAATTCCACTTTTGCTTTGCTTTATTGTCGTAAGAACAATAAGCAGTTAAAGCGAAAGCAAAATAAACTGACAACAAAAAAATAAGTTGTACTTTTGCTTCGCTTCATTGCCGTAAGAAAAAATGGTGTAAAAGCAAAATCAAAATAAAATGTGAAGAACTCAACACATAGTAGTAAGAATAAGTATGCAGCACAAAATGCTACTTTTTAAAAATTAATTTGGCGTATGCGGCACAAAACAATAATTTGCACTTTCAATAAAATAATATTTACTTCTAAGTTCGTTCAAGAACGTTCACAAAAATTTAAATTTTTCTTCAAAACATATGCCAGAAGCAGTGGTGAAAATAAAAAAATATATCTACATACACATTGTTAGCTCATTATTGGTTGGCGCATATGCCAAAAGTCCTAGTGGAGACAAACGACAACGAAGGTTAATATGAAGTTTGCTGAAAATATTCCCGATAGGATTTTTTTTTTTTTTTTTTACCTACTGATTTTGGCGTTTATTTTTAAAGAAATATGTTATGAACGGCTATGAATGAACTTAGAAGTTAATAGTATTTTATTGAAAGTGAAAATTATTGTTTTGTGCCGTATACGCCACTTTTCTAAATTTATATTTTAAAGTAGCTTTTTTGCGCTGCATTCGTATACTTACTGCTGTGTTTTTTTTTTGTAAGGCAATGAAGCAAATCAAGAGTGAAATTCATTATGTACGCTTTTGTGTTAGGAATTTGTAGAATTTGGCAAACAGTGGCGTGATGAGCACAACAATATTTAAGTAACTTTAAAATAGTTGATATGGAGCAAAATTAATGCTTAACATTTAAGTAACCATAAAAAGTGTCGTGAAACAGGTTTTGCATTCAGAATGGGGGTATTCGAAATATAAATACCCCATACCCAACTCATTTTTTTTTTAAATGTTTGGTAGGTCAAACCAATAATATGCTGACGATATGTCATCTTTTATGGAATTTTTTATGTTTTTTTACTACTCACCAAATTTTTTTTCTTCACAATCTTGTGTGGTAACATTTACAAAATTTTGTTAAATTAACAATATATTATTCGTTAATTATTGAAGCACAGCCGCGAATAACGTTTTAAGTTACAAAATAATTTTTTTTTTCAGCAGAGCAAAAAACGTTTTTAACAGGCAAGATTATTAAATTTTTATATATTTTTTTAGATTATTAAAAATAATTATAATAAAAATTTTTAGTGGAAAAACGTTTCATATCCACAATCACGATGTCATTTAAAACGTTCTTTCACAACGCAAATCATCATGACTGGTGGCTTTTAAAACGTTATTCCACGTTTAAAACCATTTACTTTGTATAATTTTTAAGTAACTTACAAAGTTCTTCCACTAGCTGACTATTTGTTTGTCCTTTTTTAAGGCTTTAAGGTGCATAAATTTGGGTGATTTGAGGTTTAAACAGTTTGCGAGAGAAATGTTCACCACGGTTATCTGCAAAAAAAAGTTTTTGCAAAAAGTGGCTTTTACAACGTTATTCGCGGCTGTGCTACAATACTTTGAGAAATCTAGTGATAACTAAATATATGTGTAAAGTTAAATTTACATGCCTTAAGAGCCAAATAAACAACTCGAACGGTTACACAGACATATGAAAAGAGTATGAAGCATTTTTTCTTTAATATTTACACAAACATCTTGTTGTTATTGTCAAATTTCTTGTGTCGTTTATTTGGCCCTTTAGTATAAATTTATCATTTTAAATTAGTGCTGGGAAACTATCGATAGTCTTAAAATATCGAAAATATCGATAGGAAAAATACAAATATCGATATTTTTATTATTTAAAATACAGATATAAAGACATCTAACAGCAGCTATACACACACAGTATTTTGCCGCAAATTTTTACTTGCTATTATTGTTTCGCGCTAAATTACACACTGAAAAAATTTTCTTCACAGATCCAATGAAATTTTCATTAAAATTCAACCTATGTAACCTTTCATTGGATTAATGAAGGATTAATAAAATCAATGACAAAATTTTCATTGATTTTATGAATCCTCATTGAAAAAATGGATAAAATAAACGTTTGTCATTAAACTAATGCAAAATTTTCATTGATTTTATGAAACATTTCATTAATTCAATGAAAGGTTACATAGGTTGAATTTTAATGTAAATTTCATTGGATCTGTGAAGAAATTTTTTTCAGTGCAGAAATGAATGCAAACAACAAGAATGGCAAGTGGTATGGATTGCTTAGCAGTGCTTTTAACTGCTAATTAAAGGCCTTTAAGTTAAAATTTGTACATGTTTATATAGGGACTGAAATGTCAAATATTTAAAAAAAAAATGCAAATCCAAATTCAATTGCAAGCATAAGACAAAGCAATGAACGATCATTAGAGGATAAGTCCGCTAGGTAGATTACCTTTTTGGGTTTAGAATTTAGAAAATTTTTTAAAGTTGCAATGGAATATCTTATAGTCACTGTTACTTCGGTTCCTTCAGAAAGGTTCTTATCAATTTTAAGAAAACTACCATCTAAAAAAACGTGCGTATTTACATAAGTGCTTTTCATACATTCAATAAAGTGATGAAAACAACGGACTGTAGCCTTATAAAAAAATAATTACAGTTTTCCTGCACAAGTACAAACATTCAGTCGATAGTAATATCGATAGTGAAATCTGAACTATCGATAAATATCGATAGTAGAAAATATCGATAGTATCCCAGCACTACTTTGAATAACCCATGACCGTTAACGATCTGTATGTTCTAGCGAAATATCAATTTGTATTATAAACCTGACATTAATGAAGGTTACCATTAATTCTTATACCCACACCACAAGAGTGGAGAGGGTATTATGCATTTGTGCTGATTTGTGTAACGCCTTAAAATATTGGTCCTAGACCCACCTTAAGGTATACCATTCGACTCAAAATCTTTTTCTAAATCGAACTAACGATGTCCGTCCATCTGGCTGTCCATGTAACTTTGTGCGCAAAGTACAGGTCGCAATTTTGGAGATAATTTGATTAAATTTGGGACAAAAGTTCTTTTTGGCAAATCGTAGCACCACGAGGGAAGATAAGGGGAAATTTCTTCCTCTCAGAAACTATCAATCCGATTTTAATGAACTTTAAAACATAGATAGAACCATATCTATATGGACACAAAAGGTAAGCATTTTTAAAAAAATAGGACCACCATGGGAAATAGGGGAAATTTCTGCCTCTCAAACCGATATTAATGAAATTTAAACCATAGATAGATCCATACCTATATGGACACATAAGCTTTACAGTTTTTCAAAAATAGGTCCACAAGGGGACGTAGCACACTGGGGATTTCGCGGAAAAAAGTCAAATTGTCAACATAGTCTTCAAGCAATATGCAGTGATATGTTGCAATTTTAGACTAAATGGTACAATCAAATCAAACAGATTTACTCCGATCTGACTGCCAGTTTTTTTTTATATCCGTCTCAAACTCAGAACTTGTGTGTTTTACCGAACCAACATAATTTAAACCTAAGAATTTAAATACGAATATTATTTTACTATGTGAGCTAACGTTTTTCTTTTTTTTTTCTATTTAAAGTAGTATATTTCAGTATACTCTAGTATAAAAAATCTGCAGAGACTTAAGTTTTTTTTTTTTTGTATTTTTATGGACATATAACAAAAATCCCATTTTTCTCCAAACATTTGGACCTGGAATTTTTTCTATACTTTTCCTCAGTTTGAAATCACACCGAATACATTGTCTTATATCTGTTTTAACATTATTAATCAATTTCAAGTGCCACCAGGTGCCACCTCTCAAGTTTTTGCATTACACAGTACAACATTTTTCAGCTGATTGATTCGGGACTCAATTCTGATAAGGCTATTTTGTTTAACATAACTCGAGAACCACTAGTCGGATTTTGCTGAAAAAAATTTAGAAAAATCAAGAATTACAATTACTTTCATCTGTTTATATAACATTTTGCTACATAAGCAACAGTTTCGCAGTTATAAATAAATGTATGAAGAAAAAAAATATTTTTTGCCCAAAAAATTTAAATTTTTTATTTTTAATTCATAAAAAATCCAAAACAGTAAAAAAAAGTTTCAAGTTTTATTACTTTCACGTAAAGTCGCATAACCTATGAAAAAAATGAGACATAAATCATGAAAATCGATGAACGCGTTTCGCTTTTATTCACAATTAAGTGAAGGTATGCATTTCAAAAATTTGCTCGAGATATGCACAAAATTCTTTGCAAAAACATTTATGACTTTTTTTATGATTCTCAGAATTAAAAAAAAAAAAAAAAAGCAATAAACAAAAGGTTATTTGATTTTTATGATTGCGGTAGCAAAGTAATAAGCGGTAAAAAATGTGCGTGGAAAATTGAAAGGAAAAAAGGTAAGTGCACTTTTTTAATTATTTGGGTTTTTTTCGTTGGCTACCTGCATGATTTTTTTACACAAATTGCACCCACATTTATGAGTGGTCATGTTTTAGAACGTTTCGAAAAATTTTAAACGCACACGAAACAGGTCTATAGACTCCCTTAAAAGATGCGCGAATTCATAAGTACCTTTCAGTAAAATGTTGAAACTTACGTAGTATTTATAGGTGTTCACTGATCGATTTTTGTCATTCAACAAGTGCTGGCGAACGCGAAATTATTTAATTATAACTGAAACTAAGGACCAAGAGTTTTACGGCAATGGAAAGTTTTTCTATTTCTCATGGGGTTTTATGCTCGAAGCTTCTGGAATTTGACAAAGACAGAACAAAATTAAAACAGTTTTTGCAACAATTGCACGTTGGCTTAAACGATACTAGAGCATGTGAAATTTTGGATACAATATATAAACACTTTTACTATAACTTCAAACAAAGATGACAGGATTCTAACCGTACGAAGTCGCGATTTGAAAAAAAGAATGTAAATTGGCTTGAAGGCACATTTACAATTAAGTTTACTGAGGCTGAATGTTCTACCAGTTCTGCACTTGGTCGGCCCCGCAAATCGTTTGAGGAGTGCTGTGATCGCGCCAAACGATACAAAAGGGATGAAGTACGTTCTATGTTTCCTCAAGAAGTAATTGATTTTTCTTCTAATATTTCAAAAACCAACCACAAAATTTGTACATTAAAAACTTTGGGGATGTTTACAAAGCTTGAACTTACAAAAGAAAAATACGAGTATCTAATGCATTGGTTACAAAATGAAGGATATAACATACTCGTACCATACAAACAACCCACGAAAGAAAAAACTAACAGTTATCCTCTAGAAATTTCTATCACTGAAAGTTCAGGCAGTGTACCTCTGCAAAATCTGTTGGATCATACTGCTAAAAGAGTCCTAGAGACCAAATCAGTAAAGGAAATAAATAATATTGAAAGCGGAAATCTAACAATGTACTATAAATGGGGATGTGATGGGGCATCTGGTCAAAGCGAATACCAACAGAGGTTTTCAGATGATCAAATTTCTGACTCTCATTTATATATGGCATCAGTTGTACCACTAAAATTATCATTGAGTGATGACATAAATAAATAAGTATGGAACAACAATAAACCTTCTTCCACACAATATTGTAGAACACTACAGTTTGCGTACGTTAAAGAGACACCTCAAGTTATACGAGAAGAAAAGAGAAGAGTCGATGAGGAGATATCTCAACTAAAAGAATTTGAGTTAACAGTAAATAATCGTAACTTTAAAGTTAAACATGAATTATATTTTACAATGATTGACGGCAAGACAGCACAATCAGTAACAGAGACACCAGCAGCATCTTCTTGTTTTATTTGTGGAGCAACAACATCCAAGATGAATAAAATCGAAGAAGTTCAAGCTATGCCCGTAAATGAACAAGAACTGCAATTTGGTATGTCACCACTTCATGCGCGTATTAAGCTGATGGAGTGTCTTTTGCATGTAGCTTACAATCTTGAATTTAAACGTGGAAGAGTCGACTCAAATACTCGTCCGATAAGAGAAGCCCGAAAATGTTTGATAAAGCGTGAAATTAAAGAGAAAATTTGAATGCAGGTTGATACTGTTAAACAAGGCTCTGGTACGACAAATTCAGGAAATACGTCACGAAGATTCTTTGCTAATCCTGCTTTAATTTCCGAAATCGCGGGTCTAGATGAAGACATAATCAAGAGGTTTTCAACAATTCTCGAAGCTATAACCATTACCGAGGCACTAGATCCGAAAAAATTTGGTGATTTTTGTCTGGAGACGGCAAAAAAGTTTGTTGCACTGTACGAGTGGTACAATATGCCACCAACACTCCACAAAATTCTGATTCATGGAAAATATATAATTGAAAAGTGTATTTTTCCTGTAGGCTTATTATCCGAAGAGGCTCAGGAAAGTCGTAACAAAGACTATAAAAAATATGGCCTTAGACACTCCAGAAAATGCAGTCGAATTGCCACGAACGAAGATATTATGCACCGAATGATGGTAACATCAGATCCCATGATCTCACACTTGACTCCTTCATTTAGCCAGAAAAAGCATAGTGATATAAGCGACGAAGTTAAGGCTCTTTTAGAATAATAAATTAAAAAGTAGATTTAAAATAAATAATAAATTAAAAATTAAAAAAATCATTTAAATTTTTTGTTAGTTAGGGCTTTTTACATTGTAGGTAACGATATACATTTGTCTAGCTTTCTTTATTTTGATTACTCTTGTATATAACTATATAAATAAAACTAAGTTTGTGATGAAATTAAAAATAGATTTAAAATAAATAATGAATTAAAAAAATCATTTACATTTTTTTTGTTAGTTAGGGCTTTTTACATTGTAGGTAACGATATATATTTCTCTAACTTTCTTTATTTTGATTACTTTTGTGTATTACTATATAAATAAAACTAAATTTGTAATGAAATCATTATATTTTTTGAAAAATATACTTTTTTCCTCACCTCCATACAAAAATCCCCAGTGTGCGTAGGGGCAATTTCTGCCTCTCACAAACTTTCAAACCGATTTTAATGAAGTAAATAAACATATGTAGATACATCCATATTTATATGGTTAAAACCTACTGTTTAGCAAGTACATAAAAAACAAGTAGAAAAATATAGTCGGTCAAGCCCGATCATTTGATACCCTACACAACAATATTTAAAGAAAATTTTTCCAGAACAATCATGACCCACCAAAATAAATTATGCTATGAAGATAAAATTCCTTTGTTTAGCGTTAGGCAAGTAGACGAACACGGTTAGATCTATTTAGAATAAAATTCTAAGCCTGTCAGTATACTAAATGTTCTAGAACCAATATTTTATTACACACATCAGCACAAACGCACTCTACCCACGAATGCTTGTGTAGGGTATATAAAGAGAAAAAAAAAGCCTTAAAGCAAACAATTTTAATTTATGGCCTATCAATACAGTAGTTATTGTCAAACTCTAAAACATTCTTTGAAATAAACTACACACACCCACACACAAACGCGCACTGAAACATGTACTTATGTTTGGACTCATAAAACAGAAAAGTTTCTCTCTGGGACCTAATGAAACATCATTAATTTATGCTTTACTAAGCATTTTAACTACATATTATGTGGAAGCATGTCGATGATGTTGGAGCTGGTCACGATAAAAATAAGAAAACATTAAACACCATGTGTCCATAAACACTAAGCACACATCGAGGTCATTTTAATCATTCCTAAAAAGGCACCAGAGTGGTTTGTTTAACAAAAAAATATGGCCGACTAATTAGTTGGCTTTAAGTTGGTTAAGGAGCTCAACATTTCAGTTTTCTTTTTATTAAGTTTTTTTTACTGCTGATTTTTAAGCATTTGACTGTTTTTCATATATGGGCATTTCCGTCAAAAGGTCCACCGTGACCGAAAATTTAAAAGTTATTAAAATCTGATTATTTTACGATATTTTTATAGAGAAATATTTAGATTTTACTAATTTTATAAATTTATAGACTGCGAAGTTGTGCAAACGTAATTTCTTACATGTGAGAATGTTTTATTGTATGTTTGATTTAATATTTATCTTTCTTAAAAAAGGTGATATTGATAAAAATTATTCCAAAAAAATTTTCTTACATGGTCTGTAATCTAAGGAAGAGTTTAAAGAGAAATATGTTATTCGGATTAACGGGAAATTTCTATTTTATTTTGATCATTATTCAGTTAAATTATTACGGAAAAAATTTCACGTTCGAAATGTCACGTATCGACCCAGATTTTGGCTTAAAAAAAGAAAAAAAGAAGATTTTGGAATCAAACCAAGTCATTTTAATGTTACATTGCTACGTAAAATTCCGAAAGTAGTTTGACTAAAAAATTGTGCCAGGTTTCGCTAAATTACGCCTTTACTGTCACGTTCAACACTTTGGAATTACCCATATAAGGTTACATATTATTTTTAATATGGGTTAAACAATAACTTACAGCTGTTATACATACGTAACTGATTCCATAAAAGATTTATATACGGGCATGTTCTACATATTGAAATGAAGTGGAATTAAAATAGAACGAGATTATAATTTTAATAATTTATGAGTTGTTCTTGTAAATATAGTTTTAACTCGAAGTATGGAGTGTAAAAAAAGAATATTTTTACGAACTTTCTTCATTTCGAATTATAGAACATACCCGCCCAATAGATTTGATTGGTTTGTTTGTAAATTTTGAGTCGACTTTTTTCATAAACTTTCGAATATCTGAAACAAATAGGAATTGAGCCAGTTTCAATTTGCATTATTTCAAAAGAATTTTAAAGAAAACTTAAAAGTTTTCTTTTAATTACTTGAAGCACAGAGTATACAGAGGCGTCACGAGACAGAAAATATTGTGTTTTTTTCTGTCTTTTTCTTCGAAAGCTGCCCTTTTTGCGTTTTTTGTTTTGATTATGCAATTTGTGTAGATAGTAGCGGCCTGTTTTTACGCATTGTCACTTCACTAACAAAAAACGTTTTCTTTCTCTTTCTTCGAAAGCTGCCCTCGCAAATGATTTAGGCATTTTTCACACGTCACTTTTTTCATCTCTGTATACTTTGTGACTTGAAGTACACAGCGGGAAAAAGAAGGAGTACGGATGCCTTCTAGAAGACCTTTAAAATCCTACAATATGATGTTGCCAAATCGCTAAATGTAAAACCCCCATACTTCTTTAAATGGTAGCGTAGAAAATATCGTTCAGATTTTTTATACCCGTCACCGAAGGGTTCTGTTTATAATTTCTACAATATTATTCTTAGTCTTTATAATGTTCATATATCTGGGTCCATATGAGTAGCGAGGTTGATTTAACGTCTTTCCATCTGTCTGTTGAAATGGGTTTTCCGACGACACCAGAATTGATGGGGACACATCTGCTGCTTATAATTTTGCTATTGAAATTGAGCCAGATCGGTTCATAATTTGCTGAGATATTAACAAAAAAACCAAGACAACCTATTATTTTACACATAAATCCCTTTTTGTTGTTGTTATTGTTGTTGTTTTTAATTCCTTTTCTCTATAAATCTGGAGAACGGCAAGAGCCAAGGTTTAAAAATTATCAACACAACCTCTCTTAGGGATTTGAGAAGTGGGCGTGGTATTTCGCGTACAAAGACATAGATTTCTGTATATGTAGTATTGAACGTGACAGTCGTACGCACCAAAAATGCAATAACATTTTAAACAACAAATATTTTTACGTTCTCTAAACCCTTAAATAATAGCACTAAGAAAGCACTGTTATCTATGCTAAAGTTTATGGAGGGCGCGATTCTAGGCCAAAGATAATGGCAAAAGAAGTAGCGGTTCGAACGTAAAAAAATAGAAGTAGTTTTTGTGGCCATGTATAAAAAGGCGTAATTCAGCGAAACCTGGAACAAATTTTTTGTCAAACTACTTTCAGAATTTTACGTAGCAATGTAACATTAAAATGTCTTTGGTTTGATTCGAAAATCTGCTGTATTTTTTATTTTTTAAGCCAAAATCTGGGTTGATTCGTGACATTTCGAACGTGACATTTTTTCCATAATAATTGAACTGAATAATGATTAAAACAAAATAAAAATTTACCGTTAATCCGAATAAAATATTGCTCTTTGAACTCTTCTTTAGATTACAGACCATGTTAGAAAATTTTTTTGAAACAATTTTCATCAAATATCACATCTTTTCAGGAAGATAATATTAAAGAAAACATACAATAAAAAATTCTCACAAATAAGAAATTACGTTTGCACAACTTTGCAGTCTAACTGCCTATTTCACGATGTCGCTCGAACGTTTACGTTTGCACAAATAACATATAAAACAAAAACAAAATCAAAAAATTTGTTTTTGGTTTACATGTTATTTGTGCGAACGTAAATGTTCGAGTGACAACGTGAAATAGGCAGTTATTGTTCATCTAAGTGGACAAATTTATGGGTAAATTTATAAAATTAGTAAAATCTAAATATTTCTCTATAATAATATCGTAAAATAATCAGCTTTTAATAACTTTAAATTTTCGGTAACGGTGGACCTTTTGACCAATATGTTCATATCTTGAGACCGACAAGGGCCAAAGTTTACAAATAAGGTACATGCATCTTGGTTACCAATACACAACATCCGACAAAATGTTGGCGGAACTAAGGAAGTGGTCGTACCACTTAAAAAAGTTTTGTGGCTTTGAAGGAGAGACTCTGAATTCTTATGAATATCTTTAAATAAAAATACAACTCTGAAAGCGTTGAGCAACTACTTTTGATTTTTTTTCTTCATTACCCCCTCCCATGTAAGATTTCACTGTTTTTTTTTTTTTTTTTGAGTTAGTCTGGGTTTACACTATGAAAGTTTTCTTTCAGAAAGTCTGAGTTTATGGGTGAGAAGGGGAAAAGGAACAGCATGTTCTCTTCATAATGTGATCCCAGACTTATATCAGTTTCGTGACTCGGTTGTTGTTCCTGCTGAGTAGATGGATGATTGGTCTGCTGTAGCAGGTACGATTTTAAGATTGCACAGTCGTTCTTGTTCTTGAATATCGACCAGTGTATTGTTATTTTGGCTTGTATCATTTTCGTCAATCGGTTGTGATTCAAGCTATCGGTAAGTTGTGTAAGCGGGCCTTATGGCCATTTTCTCATTAGGCGATTATCTTTTTTCCCAACGAAAAACTGCACATTAAAGAAATTTGGTTTTCTCAATGTCTCATTTGCTTTGATTTTATCGCAAAGCTAACCGGCACTCATCTGCCAATTATTTATTTTCCTTTGATTTGCCGTACAGATAAATTCAATCAGCTGACTCCCAACTTTTACATGTATTTTGAGTGGCGTTGCCAGCTTAAAACTTTTTTGTTGTCGGTATATTGAGAAACCCAAAATCGTAAGCGGACAGTTTATCGGTCCAATAAATTTATGTTGACATTAAGTAACAGACAGTTTGTCGATACGTTGAGAAAATGGCCATTAGAGTTTTAAAAATTTGCTTTACATTGTACGAAAAAATAAAAGCGGCCTTAATGCAGCCGTTTGTGGGTTAAAACTATTTTAAAAGCCTTTATAAATTTTTTAAAGAGTTATGGCCATTTTCTCATTAGGCGATTATCTTTATTCCCAACGAAAAACAGCACATTAAAGAAATTTGGTTTTCTCAATGTCTCATTTGCTTCGATTTTATCGCAAAGCTAACCGGCACTCATCTGCCAATTACATATTTATTTTCCTTTTATTTGCCGTACAGATAAATTCAATCAGCTGACTCCCAACTTTTACATGTATTTTGAGTGGCGTTGCCAGCTTAAAACTTTGTTTTTTGTCGGTATATTGAGAAACCCAAAATCGTTAACGGACAGTTTTTATCGGTCCAATAAATTTATGTTGACATTAATGGCCATTTTCTCATTAGGCAATTATCTTTTTTCCCAACGAAAAACTGCACATTAAAGAAATTTGGTTTTCTCAATGTCTCATTTGCTTCGATTTTAGCAAAGCTAACCGGCACTCATCTGCCAATTAATTTATTTTCCTTTTATTTGCCGTACAGATAAATTCAATCAGCTGACTCCCAACTTTTACATGTATTTTGAGTGGCGTTGCCAGCTGAAAACAATGTTTTTTATCGGTATATTGAGAAACCCAAAATCGTTAACGGACAGTTTATCGTTCCAATAAATTTATGTTGTCATTAAGTAACAGACAGTTTGTCGATACATTGAGAAAATGGCCATAAGTAACAGACAGTTTGTCGATACATTGAGAAAATGGCCATTAGAATGTTTAATATTTACCCCCATATTCATAAAAAATATTTCAGGTTTATGAAACGAATTTTCTATGAAAATTTGTTTAATAAACCTTTCATAAATTAAAAATATTTTTTATGAATATTTTTTATTGTTTTTAAAGAAATTTAGTATGAATGAGTAAGAAAATGTTTGCTGGAATAAAATAAAAATTAATGCACTAGTTGGTTATATAAAAAGCAATTGTGCAAACATTTAAGTTAATTTTAATACGATTTTATTATCTGGCTTGTTTTTCCCGCAATAGTGAGTTCTGGCTATAAGATGGTTTAAAGATAATAAATGGAAAAATAATTTTTTTATTCGTTACTGTGTTTGTTTTTTCAGGGTTAAATTGTCTTAGTATTTGCTAATTACAACTGATGCAAACTTTTATTTTAGATGGTTAAATTTATAAGAAAAAAAATATGCTAAAAAAATTAAATTATTTAAAAAAAAAAACAGATTTATTTACATTTTTTTAACATAAAATGAATTTAAGGCTAATCTCTGGCCCGCCTTACAGTTTGCAAAAAAAAAGGAGAAACATTTTGTTTATGTTTGAAAATAAAAAATACACTTACTTTTTCCTCAACTAAGACCTTTTTCAAATCTTAAAAGAATTTTTATTTCTTTAAAAAAAAAAAAATTATTTAAGCTTCGAATTCTTTAATTCTCTTTATTTATTTATATCAATCCAAACATGTAGAATAAATTGAATTCGAGGAAGAAAAAAACGAGAAAATATTTGCACATTGAAAAAATACAAAATTTCCAATTTAACATTTTCACACCTTCTTGTTAATCTAATTTTGTTGTTTTGCCCTCAAACTTTCTTAAACATTTTTTGAACATTTCAATATTGTCCTGGGATTACGTATGCTTATGAATGTGTGTCGATTGAAAGGTTGCAAAAATAGAAACAAGTTATAAAATCAAAATAAGAAATCTTTGACATTTCGACATGTTTATCTGATAATGTTTAAATAAAAAATATTAAAGTTGTTCATACTTCAAATCGATTTTTGTTAATGAAATATTTAAAAAATGTTATGAAATATGCGTCGAACATTCTGTTACATTACGGAAAAAGGCAAGCAAAATAATTAATTTTATTTCGTCTCATGTTCGCTCTGCATGTTACATAGAAAAATACACTGTTACTTTGCAGTGTATTTTCCTAGGCCCGCAAAAATTAATTTTATAATTTAGCACACAACAAAAATCAAAGATGTGTACACAATGCTGTGCGCTACTGTTCTTAGCACAATTTAAATAGTGTTGTGAGGGTACAAGAATTAAATGAAATACATTCCAGCCAGGGGTATAATCACCGCATATTATACCGAGCAAAATTTATTGAAATTTTTTATTTTGGTATCATCCCTACAAGAAATGGCTGATGTAAACTAACACAAACAAATCTTATAAACTAAAACACTTAAAATTTTGTGTTAAATTCACGTACCCACCAAACAATTTTCGGACCGCTCCTAAATATGACTTTTAAAAGATTCCTTATCTTGTGGGTTTAAAGATTACCCTCCTAATTTATGAGCAATTCTGATTGATTTCGGATCCTGTAGTATTCAGGACTCCGAAAAGACTCATTTTTATGAGCAATTTAGGAGCACACTCCTAGAAAACTCTTATTTATGAGGGTTTTCTGAGGGGCAACGGAAGCTTGTTTTCTTTTTCTTGATAATTTCAATATGTTGCGTTTGTCTGTCATTATTGTGATAATTTTGCGCTGTTCGGTTTTGATAAAATCTTTGAGAAATTTTGCAAAAAGTAGGTTTATTTCTGTGTTTTTAAATAAAAAAACTATCCATTTGAAGCCTTTAATAAAAGAAAATTAGGTGGTTTTGTCCGCTGAAATTTGTTTAAAATGATTATGATTTCCATGCACAAAACATATATTAATAAAACTTTTCCATTAATAGCTAAAAAAAACAAATTTACATATAAAATGAATACCCTAATTTCAAGAAAAAGAAACACTCTTATAACACTCTTTTTTGGCTCCGAAATCCCTCTTTTAAGAGGTTGTTATGATTTGTGAGCAAAAAGGCTCACAATTTTCCATACAAATCGTTAAATTAAGGAGTCCTCATATTCAGTACAAAATTTTTTGACGGTTTCATAGGAAAACACGCTCATATCTGAGGGTTTTAGGAGCTTTTTTATGAGCGTTTTGCTCATAAAAAGGGGTCCTAAAAGTCTATTTTCATTCAATACGTCACACAGTGGGGTGAAACATATGCAAAACGAGGATTAATTCAGGGAAGCCTGTAATTAATGACAATTTTTATACCCACACCACAATAGTGGAGAGGGTATTATGCATTTGTGCTGATGTGTGTAACACCTTAAAATATTGGCCCTAGAACCACCTTAAAGTATGTCGATCGACTCAGAAAGTGATTCTAACGATGTCCGTCCGGCTGGCTGGCTGGCTGTCCATGTTACCTTATGCGCAAAGTACAGGTCGCAATTTTGATGATAATTTTATAAAATTTGGTACGTGGGCTCGAATTGGCACAAGGACCAAGCCTATTGAAAATGGATCGTAGGACCACGAGGGAAGATAAGGGGAAATTCCTTCCTCTCAGAAAATATCAATCCGATTTTAATGAAATTTAAAACATAGATAGAACCATATCTATATGGACACAAAAGGTATGCATTTTTTAAAAAATAGGACCACCAGGGGAAATAGGGGAAATTTCTGCCTCTTAAACCGATATTAATGATGTGACAAACTTTCAAACCGATTTTAATGAAGTTTATATACATAGATAAATCCATATTTATATATACACATACGCATGATGTGTTTTTAAATACTGTGGTGCTGGGTATCATATGGTCGGGCTTGACCGACTATACTTTCTGACTTGTTTTTTTTTTGGATTCTATGTATATTGATTACTAAAAAAAAACTTTTGTTGTAAAATTTTAGTGGAATTTTAATTTTGTTTTATTTAATACACTAAAAACTAAAAAAAACAATGTAATTTTTTCGAACAATATATTTTTTTTTTGAAACAAGGACGATTCATTGCTTAAATATGAAATTAAAAATCAGCTTCATAATTATTTTCACCTTTATCATAATCATTATCTTCATGTATCATCATCAACATCGGAAATATTTAGCAAAATAAGGAAATCAAATGCTGTTTGTGGTCAATTAAAATTATGTAGTTTTTTTATCATAAGGTTTGTTTTTGTGTTAAATTAAAGGATTTGAAGTTATAAGAAACCGATTTACGAGCAAATTGTTCTTTAAAATTTTTCAAATCTTTATAACGAGCTTCTTCTTGTGCCTCCTCAGAAAGTTGGTGGGAGGCATATAAAACCAGGGGTAAAGTTTTACGAAAAGATTTGCGGTTTTATGGGTAGAGTCGCGAAATTTGTGAAAATTCGCAATCTTTCTATTAATTCAACATAAATTTTTGTAATTTTAGCAGAAACTTCTGCATATCAGAAAAATAACAAAACTAAAATAATCATTTAAACGAAACAAAACAGAAAAAACAGTTAATGTGTTTCGCCAAATCTCAAATACTTTCAAATGGGGGAAAAACAGGCAAGGGGGGTTTTTTTTTTTTTTGATTATGCCAGCTGAAATACCATATTTTAAGAATGTATAAAAAGTTTTGCCCAAGTATTCTCACAAAAGTTTTGAAAATCAACATTTCTTAAAAAAAACTCATTTTTTTGAACAATTTAAAAAAAAATATTCAAAAATCTTTCCGCAATATTTTTCTTTACAAAAATTAATTAATAAATTAGTCAAATACCTGAAGTTGATGGATCCATTTAAAAAAATAGTATTTTCTTAAAAAGAATTCTCACAAATCGCAATTAAAATATCTTGATTTTCACTTTTTAACAATATTTCCAAATTATAAAATATTATTCAACTTTGACAGCGTATAAAATTAAAAATAAACAACACAGATCCATAATTTTTACAGGGAATCGTGTTGAATTGTATCATCTTTTATATGGTACCAAGTACTTATACGAAAAATTAACTTCATTTTGGAATTAATCCTCGTTTTTGGTACTGTTTACCCCTCTATCGTATTCCGAACAAGTAGGAGTGCTATATTCGGCTATGCGAAAAAATAGAAGTAGTTTTTGTGGCCATGTATAAAAAGGCGTAATTCAGTGAAACCTGGCACAATTTTTTAGTCAAACTACTTTCAGAATTTTACGTACCAATGTAACATTAAAATGTCATTAGTTTGATTCCAAAATCTTCTGTATTTTCTTTTTTTTTAACCAAAATCTGGGTCGATACGTGACATTTCGAACGTGAAATTTTTTCCGTCATAATTTAACTGAATAATAATTTAAACAAAATAAAAATTTCCAATCTTTTAGTATATAAGGCGTATCCATAGGTCATATGACAGTCTAAAACTTCAAGTATTTATACACTTTTTCATGTTTGCTGTACGGGAAGTACCATGCCACTTCTTCAATCCCGCCCACATTTTGTGGGATGCTGTGTATTAATAACCTAAATATTTGTACTTAGTTTGGAGACGTTGGCTCTTGCCGTTCTTCAGATATACAGAAAAAATAAATAAAAAAAAACAACAACAAGGGATATTTGGGAAAAATAAGAGGTAGTCGTGGTTTTTCGCTCATATCTCAGTCATTTGTGGACCGATCTAGCTGAATTTCAATAGCAAGAAATGGTGGACTGTATGTGGCATAAATATAAAACAACCTGGTAGGGTCCATGTGGGGTCTTCGGAAAACACATATCAAACTTAAGACGGAGAGACGGACGGACATAGTTAAATCAACTTCTCTCCTCATAAGGAACCAGAATATATATACTTTATAGGGTCTAAGATCAATATTGTAGAAATTACAAACGGAATGACAAACTTATATATCGATGGTTTTCTTCCGCAACCTCGTAACACAAAAACAAATACTTTTTAGAAGAGACAAAATACTTTTTTTTTACCAAATATTTGAAACTTTTTGCTATATATTCTTTTATAATTGCAGAATTGGGAAAAATTCCATTATTCCGCCAAACAAAAAAATTGCAAAATTGTAAGGCGGTATTAACTGATTACTTTTCTGGTTAAAACAAAAAATCGAGTTAAGTGGTTGCGGAAGAAAACCATCGATATACGCTTTTCCACCTGTGTTGAAGGGTATAAAAATACAATAGATTAGACCCCTGTACTCCTTTTTTTCGAAACCGTTCAATACAGTAATAAAAGTTTGCCTATATTCCTAGTTCATATTTGAAAATTTCCTCGTGCATTGTGCGAGGTTTTGTGATGGTTACTTGTGTGTTGTATGTGGCCGACGTATACAAATAATATATTTTTTTAAAGAATATTATGAAAGAAATTAACATAAAAAGGGAAATCACGATGGGTCGTGCAAAGTGTGCAAACGATGCAAATGCGTGCAAAAATACACACATTTGCACAACACAACAACAAAATGTACGTATTTGCAATTTGCTCTTTTTTACTTCGTTTGCACTAAAAAACCATGAGCAAAGTTAGTAGTGCATATTTGCTCAGTTGCAAACAAATGTAAGCAATAACATTTGACATATTAAACTTAACTTACAACTTGAACATTTTCGCAGATTGTAAAATAAAATAGAGAATTTAATTTAAATTAATTAAAAAGAAAACATTTATTTTAATTTGCTTGTGTATAATTGTAAACAAACGCAGATTTTTTACAGTGCTGCCAGAAGTTTTTAGTGTTGCCAGAATACATTTTTAGAAAAATAGCATATTTGCACAAAAATAAAAGTGGTATGCTCACGTCAATCATAATATGCACTGCAAATTTACAAATTGCAAATTTGCACAATGACCATCGTGATTACCCTTACAAAATATTTTGTACACTCATATCCAGAACTCACATAAAAAAAAAAGAGTTTTTTGTATTTTTTATTCTCACTCCCAGTGCTGCGTGTATATTTTATTCCCTTGTTAATTTTTGACAGTAATTTTTTTATCCACTTTTCATTTTACTTCCGCTAGAGTGAAGCATTTCTTTTTGCTTTTGCACGTTTACACAATACTGCCTTGACTTTGACACAACAGTATAGAGTTTGAAAAATGTTTATTGATTTTAAAGTGTATTTAAATTTGGCACAGCCGAATATTGAGGTTAAGAAAAAAAGCAGTTGCTTAATGAATTTTGTTTAAAACTCCAAGGCATAAAGTTGTCTTATCGCTAACAAATTCAAATATTTGTTGCTCCCTAATATGCGTATTTATTTCGTTATTTATATTTGACGCACGATTTAAATTGATTTTACATTAAAATACAACATTAATGCGTCTATTTAGTATTTATTAACTCTATTTGTCCATAAACACATTAAGTTCCTGTTACGATTATAAACCACAAAACACAAATACAACTACTCCATATGAAAATGTTTCAGTGTATGTGTGTGTGTGTGTGTGTGTGTTAGTTTTAAAAGGACACATGTTGGAACAGATAACTGTATATTTTAATTAAGTACACGACATTTAAATTGAGTACAAGGTTACACAATATAAATTTTAAGTCTTTCCATGCCAATAGAAATCATTATGCAAATAGATAAAAATAAATTCTAAGAATTTTATTTCAACAATTAAAAGTTGAAATTTTGGCATGAAATTAAGGAATTTAACTTAAATTTAGTTTGTACAAAATATGTTTAAAATTTAGTTATATAATTGAGACTGTTAAGGCCTTAATGCGTATTTGATATTAAACTGCCAACTCCCGGTTAATAAAGCCAGACGACGGACACACCTAAATAAACAATTTTTCTGAAATTAGCAAAAACAGGTGGAAAACAAAAGTCATTTACGAAAAAAAAATTAAAAAGCGCTGAAGTGAAAACAAACACGACAAAAACACAAAATGAGTAAGAAACTAATTTTAGATAATTGCCGGGAACAGTGGGCTAAAAAGAAAAATTTTCATTTTAAATTTCATTTAATATATAGACACAGAAAAAAATCAATGTAAATTCGTTGAAAACAAGGTTGATTTTACATATTTCAGTAGTGATTTTGCTTCATTGTTGTTTCGTGTTAATTCAACATGATTTTACAATAACTTGCTAACAACATTTTTTCCTTTTAAAATAACTATAATTCATGTTAATTTAACATTGCAGTAAAGTTAGAGCAAAATGTCATTTATATTGAAATAACAATCCGAATTACGTTGAATGAAAGTTATTTCAAGTTGAAACAACGTTCATTTCATGTAGAATCAAATTGTTTGGAGTGTGATATAACAGTGTGAAGACAACTTATGCATTTATTTAAGAATACTTCAAAACACTTACCCCTGTAACACATGTTTCACTTATTTTGTATTCTCCTTTGTTAACAGAAGCATCAGCAGAATGGCTTACGATATGGTTTTCGTCATCATTCTACTTTGAAAACTTGATGTTCTATTTAACTTAATAATTTTAATTAAAAGAATACGGGAATTGTCTTCTTTTTATAACATATTTTAAACATGAAAATAATAAAATGTAAATTAGACTGGTCGCAATTTTTTTTTTTTTTTTAATTTAATTGTTTGCGCTGCTTAAAATATGAGGTTTGGTGTAAGAAATCATGACCTAATTTTTCATGTCAATCCGACGGTGCCTAGCCGTGCCGGGTGGGGCCCAAAGTTCCCCATTTTATAAAAAAACATATTTTCTATCAGATCTTTATAGTTATACTAGTTGAAAAGCCGAAAATCAAAAATATGGCTTAGTTACGATCTTCCGCAGAGAAAGTACTTCAAGTAAATTTTATTGCGGAATTTCGTTTTTTTTTTAGTTTTTAATAAACTAAAGCGTTTTTGAGTTACGCGAACATATGTTGTGCAACCTCCTTAATTTTCGAAATAACGGTATATATCGAAAACCAAATCCAACATAAAGAAAAAAGTTTCAACTTTCTTAAAGTAAATTTTATTGCGGAATTTCGTTTTTTTTTAGTTTTTCTATAAGCTAAAGCGTTTTTGAGTTGCGCGAACATATGTTGTGCAACATCCTTAATTTTCGAAATAACGGTATATCTCGAAAACCAAAACTAACCTAAAAAAACGGCTAGCCCCACTGGATTCAGCGACCCCGAATTAGGTTGAAAATCTTTCATCGTATCATACTAAAATATTAAACAGCAAATATTTTAATCTATCTATACAATATATAATTTCTTAGTATGTCAGGATGTTTGCATGTATGTCCTATTCTTTCCGCAACTTTCTGAAGCCATCTGATGACATAGGGAGCTTAAATTTGGCACACTTGAAGTACTTTCTCTGCGGAAGATCGTAACTAAGCCATATTTTTGATTTTCGGCTTTTCAACTGGTATAACTATTAAGATCTGATAGAAAAGATGTTTTTTTTTATAAAGTGGGGAACTTTGGGCCCCACCCGGCACGGCTAGGCACCGTCGGATTGACCTGAAAAGTTAGGTCATGATTTCTTACACCAAACCTCATATTTTAAGCAGCGCAAACAATTAAATTTAAGAAAAAAAATCCCATACAAGATGCGACCAGTCTAATGTACATACTCAAGTATGTATGCATGTAAATTTAACAAGAAAAACTTTTGATTTTAATTTAAAACAGGTTTTTATGGATTCAATATTGAACATTGTTATTTTAACAGTGAATAATATTAAATAAACGTGATTTAAGGTTATTTTAACATTTTACATTTAAAATTAATATGAAATAATGATAAATTTAAATAAAGGGCATACTTTTGCAGAAATTTACCATGATTCTCAATCAAAGTTTCGCCATATTATTTTAACATTGGTATTTTTTGCTGTGTGTATGTACACTGAAAAAACGTACTTAAATCAAGCCGAAGCAGTGTCAATAGTGCGGTTAGTACGGATTTCCTAAAATCAAGTACAAAACGCTTGATTCAAGTACGGGTTATTTAAGTGCGAAATACTTAACTTGTCCATATTTAATCCCGAATTCTTACTTAAAATAGTCCGAAAACAAGACTGACTTAATTAAAAGTGAGATAAAGTTATTCTCAAACTGTGATTGATCCAAGAATGGGTAAGACGGTTTAATCTCGATTCGTACTTGAAATAATCCGAAAGTGAAAATAGATTGATTCTAACCTAAACACATGCCCCACAGAACCAGAGAGAATATTATTATTTTCGCAACTCGTTACACATGTTTATTTCACTTTTGTTGTATTCCGCCCTTTGTTTACAGAAGAATTCTCAATTATAAGACACCAGAACATGCCCAATATAGTTTCCGCAATCATTTTACTTTAAAAATTTGATGTACATTAAGGTGGGTCGAAAAAAAAAGTTGTGCCAGTCACCCCCTAGAATGAAAGATATGTCAATGAAGTTTCTAAAACAGGAAAATTTTTTTTTTTTGCCACACCCCCAAATACAGCACTTTTGGTTTTTTATATGTAGCGCTGCCATTTAAAGTCCGATCGCATCATATCGCATATATGGCTTGACAGTCGCTTCATTTTTACCTTTGGTGACTTTTTAATCTGAGCTCAAACTCTGGGCGCCACTTATGCCACCTCGGATCCTTCCCCCAAATGTCAAATTTTTTTCACGTGCCAAGAAATCCCTTTTAAAACTTAGTATGCATAGCTTTTAATATGGTCACTTTTATAACACGCCTCCAAATTAAGCCCCTTTTTTCTTTTTCACATACATATTACATAAAACCAGGTAGAAGCCAATACAACCCAAACAATTTTCATCAGTTACGCTCTAGAATAAAAGGTATATTTATTAAGTTTGATGCACTTTAAAAAAATTGTTTTTGCCACGCCCTAAATTACAGCTCGTTTTGCTATATATATGTAGCATCGTCATTTAAAGTCCAATTTCATCGTATCGTATGTCATTGTTAATGGCTAGAATATGGCTTAATTTTTGTATTTAATGCTTTTTTTAAACTAACTTAAATTCTAGATGGATTGTTAATGGCTAGAATATGGTTTAATTTCTGTATTTAATGCTTTTTAATCTAACTTCAAACTCTAGATGACATTTATAAAACATCGGATGCTTCCCCTCTTATGTCCAATATTTCACAACTAGAAAAGAGAAAAGATTTCCTTCTAAAACTTTATAAGTAAAGTTTTTTATATTCTCACTTTTTCCTCACGCCCTAAAATTACCCATTTTATTATTTCATCATCAGGCCAAGTTTTTTATGGCATATCCTACTGGCACTGTTTTTCCGTATTTTTTTATTTATTGCAATACCAAAAATAGGACCTATTGTAACTTTATTTATTTAAAAAATCTTAATTAAGACATTTGTAAAAGCAAACATAATGTTAAATATGAAACCATGGTACAGAGGTAAAACAAGAACTAAAAAATCTAAAGAAATTACTTAGTTCTAAAAATTAAAAAATACAAAATAATTTAAATGCATAAAAATGAATACCTCAAAACATATACATATGAGAAAAATTATAAATTGGGTAGTCGGTGTATGTAAATCTTGGAGAGACTCAACTTGGCTAGGTTATACTGTAATGGTAAAGAAAGTCTATAAAATTAATTGAAGCGCGGCGAGTATATTAAAAGCCTTTTACACTAATATTTAGATGGACTTTCTTGGCTCGTAAAAAAATTAAACATCAGAGGGGAAGGATCCGAGATACCATAAATCCCATCTAAAATTTTAAGTTAGTTTAAAAAAAGCATTAAATACAAAAATTAAGCCATATTCTAGCCATTAACAGTGATATACGATACGATGAAATTGGACTTTAAATGACGATGCTACATATATATAGCAAACTGAGCTGTAATTTAGGGCGTGGCAAAAACAATTTTTTTTAAAGTGCGTCAAACTTAATAAAGATACCTTTTATTCTAGGGCGTGACTGATGAAAATTGCTTGGGTTGTATTGGCTTCTACCTGGTTTTATGTAATATGTATGTGAAAAAGAAAAAAGGGGCTTAATTTGGAGGCGTGTTATAAAAGTGACCATATTAAAAGATATACATACTAAGTTTTAAAAGGGATTTCTTGGCACGTGAAAAAAATTTAACATTTGGGGGAAGGATCCGAGATGTCATAAGTGGCGCCCAGAGTTTGAGCTCGGATTAAAAAGTCACCAAAGGTAAAAATGAAGCCACTGTCAAGCCATGAATAACGATATGCGATATGATGCAATCGGACTTTAAATGGCAGCGCTACATATAAAAAACCAAAAGTGCTGTATTTTGGGGCGTGGCAAAAAAAAATGTTTCCTGTTTTAGAAACTTCATTGACATATCTTTCATTCTAGGGGGTGACTGGCACAACTTTTTTTTTTTGTATGGAGGTCGACCCGGTCTAATGTACATATATTAATAAATTATTTAAAAAAATAGAATATGGGAATTATTGCTTCTTATTTAAGATTTAATATAATCTATATTTTTCTTCTTGTAGTGTTGTTGTTGTGTCTACAACAAACAAAGACTAGTACGAAGATTAACCTATTTACAAATTTTTTTAGATAATCGGTACCTTGAAATTATGGTTATGGCATGACAGTTAACCACTGTTCGATAACACAGCACTTATCGGCTCAGACCTACTAAAGACAGGTTAAAGACGTGTAACAATATAACAGCTAAAACAAAAAACTACGAGTATCACACCAAAAAAAAAAAAAACGGACAATTAAAATAAAACCATAACAAAAACAAACAATCAACACACATGTATTAAAATCTCACATACAGACAGAAGCGGGAGGCATAGGGAGTAACAGAGAACTAAAAGAGAAAAAAAAAAACACAAACAAAAGGAAAAAACCAACCTTTGTATCCTTTCAATTTTGCACTTATACGAGCAATTGACAAACGCATTGTTTTGTTTCTGTTGTGCACAACCGACAACAAGCAAAACAAGTAAAAAAGTTCAAAGTTTAATTCTTTTAAATTGCATCTTTCCAACACAACGTTGCACCGAAAACAATAGCAACATGAAAATTTTTGATTGTTGTTGGTTTCCGGAAGTTTTCACAGTAGCAAGAATCGGATGTTTAAGATGAAAAATAGTTTAATTTTATTTTTAAACATCTGAAAAATTAAAAAAATAAAAAAATTTAAAAGAAAAAAAATATTACAAATGAATAGAATTTAATGTTAAATCTTTAATTTTTTCCAAGAATTTGTTAAAAATAAGAAATATTTAAGATAATTAAGCAAAAGAGCGGAAAAGGAAAAGGTATAATTTTTAGTCCACGTTTAAGACGGATGGAAAATGATCAAGAGGAAAAAGATGAATCAAACCGGACGGATAGAAAATTATCAAGGGGAAAAAAATGATAAACAAAAAGCTGCAGGATAGAAAATTATCAAGGGGAAAAAATGATAAACAAAAAGCTGAAGGGAGCTGCTGACAGTTAAATGGAGTTCAAAGGCTAAGGGATATTTCAAATGAGGGAAATACTTTGGTTGTTCACGAAAGTCGGATTATCAGGTTATATGGTTATGAAGTTATATGAAAAATAAAGTAGATTAAAAAAAAAAATTAAATAAATGTATCTCGAAAATAACTTTGGTATTTTATTATTGTTAATATAAATTCACAGAAAAAATTCTCCAAAATTGTTCACCAATTAAAGCATTGATCAAAAATAACATCAGTTTTAATTAAAAATTAAATTAAGTGAATTAAACATTTAATCAAGTGAATATAAAGTTTAATCAAGTAAATTAAACGTTTAATAAATTCAATTAATTTGTTCCCTGGTGCAAATTTAATTATATATTTTATTTTACATCAAAAATTTTTTAATTGAAATAAATTTTTATTTTTTTCTGTGAAAGCAGCCATATAACCTGACAACCAGCCTTCAGTGAACAACCCAACTGGGAATTAAATGTTTAATCAAGTGCATTAAACGTTTAATTGATACAATTAATTTGTTTCCTGGGGCAAATTTAATTAGTTTTTTTAATTGAAATAAATTTTTATTTTTTTCTGTGTATATAACCTGACAACCAGCCTTCCGTGAACAACCCAACTGTGCTATGAGTTTAAATTATCTATAAATTTTTTTGTTTTTGAATAGTTATAAAATTTATTTAAATACATTAATCAAGTGAATTTAACGTTTAATCAAGTGAATTAAACATTTAATCAAGTGAAAATAACGTTGAATTGATACTATTAATTTGTATACTGGTGCCAATTAAATTATTTTTTTAATTAAAATCACATATTTTTTAATTAAAAGCAATTTTTACTTTTTTCTGTGAAACGTTTTGTTTTAAATCATTTTCGAAAACTCGTTAGCCGTTTTTTAAGGCAGATCTGGGGTTTTTCATTGAACAATGATCAAACTAAAGATTCAAATTAAAAGAAAGACAGATGACCTATTTATACCCTATTGCTCTAAATACTGTAAAAATTTGTACATTTACATACACAGAAAAATTTCTCCAAAATTGTTCTCCAATCAAAGCACTAGTCAAAAATAAAATCGCTTTTAATTAAAAATTTAATCAAGTGAATTAAATGTTAAATCAAGCGAATTAAACGTTCAATTGATAATTCATATTAGTTTGTTTACTGGTGCAAATTTAATTAATTTCTTAATCAATATCACAAATTTTTTATTGAAATCAAATTATATTTTTCTGAATTTGATAAAAATTACAAAACTGAAATATTTCAAAACAAATTTGTGTTGATCTTCAATAAACCACGCTAAACGTTTTTTTATGTAAGTTCTTGTTTTTGAGATATACCGTTATTTCGAAAATGGAGGAGGCTGCAGAACATATCTGCGGCTTTCATGGGCAACCGCGTATGTCCATTTTTCCGATTTTGAGATGTTGATGCTCTCCTGAAAAATTGGTTTTATGACATACGCTGTTGGCCATCAAAACCACAGATATATTCGCGTTATTCACAAACGATTTAGTTTATTGAATTTCGGGTTTTTAAAATTTTTAATATAAAAGCGTTTGAAATTTTTATTTAAACAATTAAAACTATTATACACTTTGTAGAGGGGTACCTTTCTGCCTGCTTCTATCAACGCAATTTTCAATCTGATAATGCAGTTTGGTAACGATTTACAAAAAAATTTCAAAGATCGTTGCTAAGAAAAGTATTAGTTCTGAACTGATATAAATTTAACAAAAATGAGTTCTTCTGAAATTTTGTTGAAATTTCCCAGTTTCCAACTAGAAGGCAATAAGAAAACTTTTACCTCCTTATTCATAAACGATTATTAAATTTAACAAACCTTTATTGAATTTAAAAGTTTTTTATGAATACAGGCATTAATATTTAAAAATATTTATACACATGTATGTATCTATATATAAATAAACTAATTTACATATGAATAAAGAATACATAATTGTTTAACAATACATACCTGAGTGCACACATCATGTTTTTATATTGAACTTTTTTTTCGTTTTTTTTTTAATCGTAAAAGAGTGTGTGAAGTCATGTGTGTATGGGAATGCAGAAAAGCGTGATAAAGAAATTTTTTCACACAATAACAGCTTTTAAAGAGTTAAACTTTATACAAGCGTTGTTGCCCAGTAAGCATTTGAATGACTATTTTTTATGGGTTATTAATGAGTACTTTTGATGAATAACATCTGATTGATTGCAATACGCGTTTGAAAATAAAGACTCAACATTATTCTTGCTTATAGGCTTTTTACACTTGCTCACATCTTACATCTTTCATCTTGTCGCAAAGATGATAACATCTTCCCATAAGAATTGTACAGGGCTTCAAAACAACATCTTTCTTCATCTTTAAAAGATGTTCCTATCTCATGTTGTTTCATTCAACATCTTTCGATTATTTTAGTGTCATCACTAGAAAAAACAAATAATTTGTTAAAAAGTATATACCATCACTAGAAAAAAAATACAAAAGAGCTGGACAGCAATATCATTTATTTAGTTTTTATTCGCTCTTATACCCTTTGTACACTTGCATACATTTTGGAGGAACGCATGGAAGGTGTTGAAAATTTGAAATACGCGTTCACACTTGAAACTATCAATAAAAAAATGTCACCACTTCTGAAAAAAAAACTTTTATTTTTTTAAATCCTTTATTTGTACAAAAGTGCCAACATTTAAAAATATAACACCAAAATGTATTTATAATTCATTTCGTTTTATAATTTTATCAAAATTAAGCAAAATAAGGCTTGCAAAAAAGGAAAACCTTTAGAAATGGTAGCGTTGCTTTGAAAGCAACTTCCATTTTGTCAGTGATGCCACAATAATAGAATTTATTGCCACTTTTCTAGTGATGACACTAAAAGAATCGAAAAATGTAATAGGGAACAAAATGAGATAGTAACATTCTGTAAAAATGTTGAAAAATTTTTATGTTTAGCCCTATGTATTTCTTATGGGAAAATCCCTACATCTTCGCAAATTGATGTTAAATGTTAAATGTTGGCAAGTGTGAAAAGGCTATTACACGTGAAAATACACATTTTTATGATGAAAGATGTTACAAATATAAACAAGTTTTTTTAATTTTTAACATCTCCCACGCATTCCTCTAAGATGTGCTTAAGTATAAAAAGGCTAATAATTGATTCATCGAAAATACAGAAACAAAATGTCTAACAACCGAAAATATATCGGTCAAGCGCTAAAATGTGACTGTTGTTTTGAAATGGTAGTTTGGTCAGTATGTAAAAAAAAATGGATTTTTGTGAATCAGCAAAAAAGTTAATCCAGGTGTTCAAAATGTGACTTTTTTTAATGTTGTTTAAAGTGATACCAGAAAATAAAAAAAAAACTGCTCTAGTTGTTGTTTATAACGTAAACATTTCTTTGCTAAGTTTCGAAGAAATTTTAAACTACACAGAAAAAAATTACGAAAAATCAATTGTCATATTGAATACCATATTCGTCAGTACAATTAATTTTTTTAATTGAAAAGGCACCAACAACTGAATTTGTAAATATAAAAAATAATTTTGTTAATTCAAATTGTTGATATTTAACAAATATTTGTTGACAATTATATAAAAATTTTGATTACGAGTTTCTCATGTTAACAAAATATTTTGTTAATAATTAGTTTTTTGCCTTTTGCAAGAATAGAATGCATTTAAAATAGTTGCTTAATTCATTTTTATTGAAATAATTTTTAAAACTGCATCACAAACACTATTTCAGCCCCGGTAGGCTAGCTCGTAGTGAGCTAGTCTATCAACCCCGGGGTTGCGGGTTCGATTCCCGCCAGAGACTCTGGTTTCTTTCCTGCAGAAAAGCGTCAAGCTTCGCGGGGATTAGCATAGGGAATTACAAAACTTAAAAAAAAAAAAAAAAAAAAAACAGGACTGGATCCACAATTATGGTTATACATCTGCGTAAAGGCGAATCTTGACATCATAGACCAGAATTAAAAACTTAAATAAACTAAAGACCCATTAAATTCTCTTTACTTTTCAAAAAACAGCTTACCATAAAGATTGCTTTAGTTTCTCAATAATCTGCCTGCTGTTTGGCCTTTAAGTGATTTAAACCAAAAAAATTTAAACATTTTTAATTTTGTATTTAAAATTTTTTTGACATAAAATAATAACCAGGGAAACCAGAAATATGCTCTAAAAAAAGGGTTTTATGCGCATTAAATATGCAGTCAAAACTTGAAAATATGCTCTAAAAACTCTGAATAATATGCCCTAAAAAAACCAACACTGAGTTATTCAAAAAAAAAGTGTTTTTTTCAACAATTTAATAATATTTGCATAAAATAAAAAATAAAAAATTAAATAAATGTAACTAAAAACAAAATACATAACTGAATAAAATCAAATTTTGTACTTCAATTTCTGAGATTATGGAATTAAAGATTAAAAAAGGCAAAGTCTTATTGGTAATTGTTATTGCAATAAATAACAAAATATTGACTTAAACTTTTAAATAAAAAACGTAGTCTATCACATCTGAATGTAATAAGAGCATATTTAAAAGATAACGATTTCTGAACATTATATTTAAAAACTACTTTTGAAGCAGAAGCATTAGCTTCTTTAGTAAAATTTTAACATAGACTTTTTACAACATTTAAGCTTTCGTTTTTTGAAATAATTTGTTGAAGTTAAGTTTTAAGGTTATGCTTTGCATTGCAATCCTGCATCTTGTTAATATTTTCAACAGTCTCGTTAATATTGCGTACTGCTCAACAAGTGTGAGACCAGTAGTTTTTAATTGTTTTTAATAATTTTTCAATGAAATCAAAAAGACAAAAAACTCCTTTGCATGACGTTTGAAAGTTTAAAAAAATATTAAAACGTGGTGCAACAGCAAAGGCGAATTCACAAGTGCAAAATATTAACAAAAAATAAACATCACTGACAAACAAAACGTAAGCCAAGGTGAATTAATTTTGCAGGTGGCCTTGAAAGCACAACTGCGCTACTTTTTTTCTTAATTAGAGAGAGGAATGTCAAAAGTTACTTGTGTTTTTGACATATCGACCAACAAAAGCAACAAAAAATTACATTGTTATGTCTTTAGTGTTGTTACTTGTTGTAGTATCGAAACCCCCGTTTGCATGAATTCGCCTTGACCTAAACTTAATATAAAAAAATTGTGTATTCGCCCTTGCAGCCATAAATAAATTCGCCTTGTGTTAAATTAGTGTAAAAATAAAAAAAATTAAGCTATTATCAAAATATGCTTCAAAAAGCTAAAATATGCGCTTAAAACTTGGAAAATGCTGCAAAAATGCACTTTTTACAAAAATATGCAGCAACGGGTAAAATATGCAGAAATATGCACTAACGAATCGATGCCAAAATTAATAAAAAGTTCTAAAACATATAAATATATTGCTTTTGCCTTCATAGGTCGCACAACGAAAAACATGCAATTGCATATTTGTGGTTTCCCTGATAATAACTATTGTTATTTTTTTCTATGTATAAATAAGACTAATAAATTAATTGCAAAAGAGCCACAAATGTTTTTTAAATACGAACGGGCTAGAAAAACGGGTATTAAGTTCCAATTCATACGATGGAAGTCTTATTAAGTTACTTATCACATTTTCTTCTTTGAACTGTCTTCGGCATTCATACAATCCGAGTTTTATTACTTATTCTGTTTGTATGAATGTATATCTGCATTTTGGCATGTTCCTTTGTGAAACACATTTTACAAAATGCACACACAAAAAATCACACACGCTACAAAATTTAATATGAAAGATAATTGTCAAAATTACGAAAAACAAGAATAAGAAAACAAAACGTGTATGGAGAGTACATCAAGCTGAGTAAACGTTTCTTTTCCCCTCGTCTCTCTCGCCTAAGAAGTAGCAAGCTGATCTAGCTGAATTGGGACTAAATAACTTTTTAAGAAAAGTCGTACGTAGGGAACTACAAATGACTTTTAATATACAAAGAAGTCAAGCAAGACTCATATATGATCATAAATTTCATAAAATGCTGACTGGGTGATGCTTTTGATACACTTTAGTAACAGTGTTGACAGTTTATAAGTATGTACATGTATCGAATAATTTGTTACACTAAGCACTTAAATTGCAAATAAAACTTTGCGAACTGGATGGGTTTTAAAACAAAATTTCTGCTGAAACCAAGTGATCATCTGAGGTTATATAGTCAATTTATGAGCAACTTTTTAATGGCTCGCTGCAAAACTATTTTTCAACGTGAGTTGCACAGAAAAAGTTAATCGAGATGGCCCGGTGGAAATACCCGGTTTTTGGCAAGAAATATATTGCCTAGATATGATGCGGGAAAGACCAACCAATGCGCTAAAAGGGCTTGGCAGAGACAAAATTAAAATAGTGACATCGGTCCTTACAAGTCACTGGCTGATAGACCCCCATGCAATTAGACTGGATTTGGAACACAATGACAGTACTGATTGAAAAGGTGTAGCAACGCTGATGTATTTTGACATTACTACTATGACAAATGTCTTCGTTTTTGACCCCATGACACTTTTCAACATTGTGATGTCAGCCTATTTATCACTTGGCCAAATTATTATCAGCAGCCGTATTCTGTAATTCGCTAAAGCTATTCTCTAAGGCATTTTAACTATCGAGATTTAGCTTTAGCTATGCGAATTACAGAATATGGCAGCAGGTGAATAAATTACGAATCGGATTCTGTTTAACAAAAAATTTCATCAGTGCGATGACTAAGTAACAATGTCATTAAATTAAGTCATTGGGATCGACTTAAGTCAAAGTAAGAGTATATTATTTTTAACTTACCCGTAACAAATGTTTGCTTCACCTTTGTGTTATATTCCCCCCTTTGTTTACAGAAGAACTCTTAATTATAATAATTTAAACAAATATAATATGGGAATTTTTATTTCTTATTTTACTTTTTAAACATGAAAATAATGCTAGTAGTACAAAAAATGTGGCATCGAATTGATGTCATTGTAGTCGTAGAATGGATTACGCAGAAAATATGACAAAATTTTATGATTACGTTCGTCATTGGATTAATGCCACTTTATCTCATCGATGTCATTTGTAATAACATTGATGGCACAATTCTGATGTTAGGGCATCATCAATATGAAGATCAGTGGTCGAAAATTAACACTAAATATCGCTCCTTAGTGCTCGGTTCGATATATTTGTGGAAAACACAAGCGCCAAAAGTGTTTGTGTAGAAAATCATTAAAAAAAAATAACGTTTCCCTGTTTGTCATCTTTCGAACACAAAAATAATACTGTTCCTATCCAACTCAACAAAAAGTTGAGAACATTTAATTCCATTCGGGTTTTTTTAAAAACCACAAACTTCGTTGTGTTCAGTTTAGCTAATTAATTTTCGTTCATTTCCGTTGTGCGTAGCCTCCTTTTGAATGTTAAAAAAAACAAACATTTTTAGCAAAAACAGAATACACATACGAAAAGAAAGAAAAAGCCAGCAGATACACACACAAGCTGTTCGTGCTGCGGTTTTTAAGTTTTCTGCAATTACACATGGGCTGATTTTTGGATTACATTCTACAGTTCGTACAATTCTTCTTTCTATAGGTTGGGGTTTATTATTCTTGGTCGGCCAGTTTCGGTTTGTTTGCGATTGTACCGGTTTTTGTGAATTGTTGAATAACATATTGAATGGAAGAACGTGGTCTTTTCCCAATATCACTGGTTTCGCTTAGTCTTTTTTGATATAAGTGCTATTTCATGCCCATTGTGAAAATGTCGTATTCTTTTTCCCTTTCATCCCTAGATTAAAAAGTTTATATTGGGAATATTTTAGTTTTTTTAGGGGAAATATTTTTGATTAATTAAAAATAAAGTTACAGTACGGAGACTTAATTGATTCAGTGCATAATGTTAGGCTCTTCCTTAAAAATAGTTACGAACGGTATTAAGGGTTGTGTACGTCTCCACAAACACTAACAAATGGATATCGTTCCTGTGTGTGTGAGCCGTACGCTAAATAATATTCTGTTTATTTTCAAACACTGATGAAAATACATTTTTCTATGAGTGTACTGCAGAAGTTGCCAAAATTAAGAGGAAAAAGAGTTGATATTTCACTTTCTACTCCCCCGGAATATAAGAATCAGGTTGAGTCCTCCGTTAGTATACTTATACTACAACTTGAGGAAAATGCTTCCTGTCTTTAAGAAAGGTTGTCTTTGCGGAAGTTTTTTTTGATTGGCATCTCTCTCCCTCTCTTTTTGTTTTAATTTAAAAGATAAAAAGGCACAGTTTTAAACTGGTTTTCCTTTCCGCCTTAAAGTGTAAAACATTAAGCGCTTAGGTTTCTAAAAATCATTGCATCATCTTTGAAGAAGTGCGGTCCAATGATGCCACCAGCCCATCAACCGCACCAAAAAGTGAATTTTTCTGAATACATTGGTAGCTCTTGCAATGCTTCTGGCTGATCTTCACTCCAAAATCGACAATTTGCTTATTAACTTACCCATTGAGCCAAAAATGAGCTTCGTCGCTGAACACAAGAAGCGCGCGATGAACTTTCTTAACAGAGCACGCATTTTGATAATAAATTCAATAATTTGCAAGCGTTGTTCGTTTGTAAGACGATTCATGGTTATATTATAGACCAAACTAAAGATGTTTGACAGTGAAACAAAACACGAAACGTGCGTCAGCTGTTTAAACCAGTGTTGCCAAAAAGATAATAGCTAAAAAATCACCCGATATGAATAGGAAGTAGTATGTAATAAAAATATGACCCCAATTCACTAGTTTGATAAAAGTTATTGTTGCGTGTACTTTGTCACATATTTGAATAGTGTGATTCTTGAATTATTACTATGTATTATTATTGTTATTGTTGACTTATAGGCTTTTTAATGTATGTATATGGGCATTTCCACTCGATTGTCTACTTTTTGTTACCATACGCTTGTTTGTATTTAAGCCGTATATTGTTAATACTTTCCCCTCTTTCACTAAATGTAGAGCTTGTTGGGGCTTACACCAAAACATAAAATAAATAGTGAATAATATTTAAAGATTTCTTTGAGAAACAAGTTTAATGGCTTGCCTGGCGTAACGTGACAAAAATTTTCTGTGGAAATACCCATGTGCAATTTTTTTTATGAAAGTTTGTTTATACTTTTAAAATCACATATATATATTTATATGTATAATAAATATGTTTAATATACATACATTGTATATACACTGATAGAAAAATGCATCTTCATATTGATGATGCCCTAACATCAGAATTGTGACATCAATGTTACTATCAAAAGCATCAATGCAAAAAGTAACTTCAATCCAATGACTAACGTCTTCGTACAATTTTGTCATTTTTTACGTGTCATGTACTTTATGACTATAGTGACATCAATTTGATGCCACATATTGTATATTATTAACATTATTTTCATAACAACAATGTATTATAAGAAGCAAAAATTCCTTTATTCTATTTTTTAAGTTAAATCAATCAAATTTTTAAAGTACAATGATTACGAAAACCATATGGGGCATGGTGCTGGTGTCTTAATATTGAGAGTTCTGCTGTAAACAAAGGTCGTAATTCAACAAACGTGAAACAAACATTATTAACGGGTAAGTAAATAATAATATTCTCTCACTTTGACTTAAGTGAATTCCAATGACTTTGACTTAATGACAAACTGTCATTAAATTGATGCTAATGTGTCCTTTCTCCGATGTTACTGCGTCAGCGCACTGAGGACATGTTCATCATTTCTATGATGCCGATGTGTCATCCCATTGATGACATAATTTCATTTTGACCCTGATGACACTTTCGTCAAGTGATGCTAAGGTTGACATCACCATGATGAAAAGTATCATGGGGTCAAAAACGAAGACACTTGTCATAGTACTGATGTCAAAATACATCGGCGTTATGACGCCTTTTCTATCAGTGTAGTATATAAACATAATAATATATATATATATACATATATATAACTACATATATGTTAAAATGTATCGTATTGCAAATAGCAAATATAAATATTTTTATCGTATAGTTTTAATGCAATTGCTCGAATTAATAAGTTTTTATTACAGAATTTTTTTTAAATAAAAATATGTAAACAACTGCGTATGTATTTACTTTAGTAAATTAAAATGTTTCAATCAAGTACGTTGCATACTTTTAGGTCTATTTAAAATGCAAATAATATTTACATTTTGCATATAAAAAAATATTAAGTATGAATTTTTTTACTCTTAAAATTGCAATATTTTTAGGTTGATAATTTAATTTATTGATTGATGGATTTTATAAAAAGCAAAGAAAATAAAATTATTTTGAAAGCTTTAAAAGTCCATTATAATATTTTTCGTACTCCGAAACATGTTTGCTTAAAGTTAAAAGGGAATATTGAAATGGATTTTATTGGAAAAACAACTAAAGTGACTAGGGGTTAAGAACACAATCAAAAAGAGGAGAACGTGGTGGTTATTGATCATAAAATCTAGGTTAAAGAAAATATTTATGTAAGTTTTAAAAATTTTTTGTTAAGTTCTTATTAAACATAAATTCTATCACTTTATTATTGAATTTGAACGGAAATGTTCACATAGAATTTTAACGAAATATATCTTTAAATTTGAGTGGTTTTCATAGAACATTTTTATGCGAACTTTTACGTATTTAATTAAACTGCCATATTTGTACACTGATAGAAAAGGCGTCATATATTTATATATATATTTAGTCCTTTAAAATTCCCAGTTGGAACATAGGGCCATTAACGCTGATGTATTTTGACATCAGCACTATGAGAAGTGTCTTCGTTTTTGACCCCATGACACTTTTCATCATCGTGAAGTCAACCTTAACATCACTTGGCCAAAGTGTCATCAGGGTCAAAATGAAAATATGTCATCAATGGGATGACACATCGGCATCACAGAAATGACGAACATGTCCTCAGTGCGATGACGCAGTAACATCGGAGAAAGGACACATTAGCATCAATTTAATGACAGTTTGTCAAGCCATTGCAATTGACTTAAGTCGAAGTGAGAGAATATTATTATTTTCCTACCCGTTACATATGTTTGTTTACAGTAGAACTCTCAATAATAAGACACCAGCTCCATGTCCCATTTGGTTTTCGTAATCATTCTACTCTAAAAATTTGATGTATTTAACAAAATAATTTAAAAAAATAGAATGTAGGAATTTTTGCTTCTTAAATTACATTGTAATCATGAAAATAATGTTAATAATATACAAAATGTGGCATCGAATTGATGTCACTACAGTCACAAAATTTATGACACGTTAAAAATGACAAAATTGTACGAAGACGGTAGTCATTGGATTGATGTTACTTTTTGCATCATTGATGCCATTTGTATTAACATTGATGTCACAATTCTGATGTTAGGGCATCATCAATATGAAGATGCATTTTTCTATCAGTGTATGGTTGAAATTCTAAAATTTGGCCTCTGCAGCGCGTAGGATGCTCATAGACGGGTCAAATGTATAACCAACCCCCACTTTATTTTTCATCTCCGTCGTTTATTTCTAACATACCTATCCGCTATCTCCATTGCTTAAGGAAGCTCACATATAAAATTTTCAATAAAGACTAGGGGCCTTATTCATAAATAATATTCCATGCTTATAACAGGTTTATAAGACGAATTTTATATGAACATTTTTTTAATTAACCTTTAATAAAACTGAAATATTTTTTATGAATAAGTGGGTAGATATATATTGAAAAAAAAGTCTCATAACTGCTAAGGAGTCGCCCCTAGGGGCTGTATTCTCATAAGCAGTCACGATATTCTTAAATGTGCCCTTGCTCGCCTTGTTCGTTTCAGGCAGTATAATTAATACCCAGGGCGTACCAAGCGAATATTTAAATCTGTTTATTTTTCAAATTTGCGATGTTAATACAGCTGGAAAATGTAAAAGAAGCATTATAATGGTCTGAGGAATTTTAAATTATTGTATAAGGATTATCTTCCCTGAATATAACTTTACTAAATTGTCTGCAGTTTGACAGCTGTAGGCCAGAAATGGTGAAAAAGATATAAAAAACGAACATTTTCGACACCTTAGCAATTTTACTTTGTCAACCACTTTTTCCCCCCAGTCCATAGCTACAATTGTACCGAAGACAGGAAAATAAAATTTTGTTTGATTTTCGAGAAAAGTTGCATGTTCTTCGAAAAAGCCACAATCTGCATGAGGCCATAAAACTGAACTGCAGCTTATTAGAAACCCCCCAAATTGGGTTTTGTTAGTTGCGATAAGCAGTGATGCCAACTTAGTGCTTTTAGTACTATTTATGGTGTTTTTTGATACCTCAAAACGCCAAAATTGTATCCTTAGTGCCAAGCTGAGAAAAAGCACTAACTTGGGGCTTTTTCAATTTTTCTTTAGTGCCTTTTGTGCTTTTTACAATTTTTATTTTTCTTTCTAACATTTTTTAGATTTAAAGATGAGATTTGCTATTTGGGGTACAATTTTAAGAAGGCCTGTAAAGATTTTAAGATTTCAAATGATAAAAAAAATGTTAAAAGATAGTTTATTTACGAGGTTTAAGCTAGACTTCCTAGCAATTAGGTAATTTTACAAAACGTCGCACTTTTTAGCATTGACAACATATTTAGTAATCGTAATAAAAACGATGTATTTGTTTTCAGTATAAATTTTTTAAAGATGTAGACACTGTTTCAAAAATAGAATATGGCTTGGAAACCGTACAAAAGAACGCAAAGACTTTAAAAACAAAAAAAGAGCCGTAACTTGGTTTAAGCACAGTGTTTAATAAATTAAAAACATCTGACAGAAAATGCTTTTAAAACGAGCGTTGTGTAACCTGCCATTTTTCATGCGCTTTAGTTTTCAAACGAACGAAACTCGTCTCCGAATAACCGCGTGTTTTGCACTTCTACCTCTAGTGCTATTGCAAAAAAGCTTGGCTAAGTATCAGAATACAAACATACATTTTTTTCTATTTTCAGAAGCGTACATAGGTTAAAATAATTGGATAATATCATAAGCCAATTGTTTTATTAAACTTTACACAACTTTAATTTAGATTTAAATATTTAAACGATAAAATATAAGGTTTTTTTTATTAATATAAACAATGCAAAATTTCGGTAATTGCAACAGGTCCGCTTTTTTCGAGTTACGAAAATCGAGCTCGCACTGTATAACTTTAAATCTGTTTTATGGCTCAATTCAAACTCAGCTGATGATGATACAAATGATTTGTATGATATTATTTTTGTTGAAGATAATAAAAATACATTTAAAAATTTTTATATACAAATGTAAATATATTTATTATTAAGGCCCTAAATTTGTAAAACGCACACGCAACGCCAAAAAATTATATTGAGAGCAAAAACAAAATCGAAAATATTTCATAATTTTGTTGTTGTTTTCTATAGAAATGTATATTGAATTTTTAAATTTTAAACGCTGCATATCTTGTGGCGTTGATAATTTTAAAGCGCAATATGTATTTTTGTAGAAAGCAACAATAAAATTTTGAAAATTTTTTGACATTGTTTTTGCTTTCAATGTTATTTTTGGGATTGCGTTGCGTTTTACAAATTTAGGGCCTAAATTTTAAATGAAAATCCCCATCAACGCCGCGGCGCGCCGTCGCCTTTTTTTAAATTTTGGAGGTATATAATACTTGGCACAGCCGAATGCAACTTGTTTTGTGTTTAATTAAATTGTACGCTTTTTTTTTGTTCGAAATAGTGCTCTTTAATGCCTTTTTAAATTTTAAAGTGCTTTTTGCTCTCAAAAAGTTGGTATCACTGTCGATAAGTACATCGAAAAATTCCTCACGAGAGGGAGTTTCCATTCTATGTGTTGCATACTCTCAGCGGGAAAATGGAATTAATAGGAATCGAGAAAGTAATACATATCTTGTATGATATTTGATTCCAGAATTCATTATTCTTAACACAGACCATGTCCTACCTAGGATTGTAATAAATTATTTTAATGTATTCTGCGAATGAATTAAATAATTCATTATTTGGAATAAATTATATTATTCAAAAGTCTTATAATAAAAGTCTTCTCCAATGCCGTTTGGAATACATTTTTTAATACCTGTTTACTTTAAATAACTTTGACCCACAGACATATAATTTGTGCTTTGACCGTACGCTTTCAAACACAAACTGCGACTAAAATAAAAATTATAAGTAGGCGACATAAAGGCAGCAAAAAAATAACGGATTTTTATTAAGGAAATATGTATGTAAAGCAAAAACACGAATAATTGTTACTAAAGGTGCTATCAGACGGGATGTATTTTACATATGTACTGTCACTTTTCTTTCCCATATGTAATTCCGTATGTATGTCAAAATTTCCATTTTACATACGATTCATAATTTTTGCTATCACACCTGCTTATGTTTTTCCTTATGACATAACCTAAAAATGTAAACAAAAGCTGACTTTTGTTTACGTTTCAAAACAAACCAGCTGTTTTGTTTATGTGTACCACAGGAAAATAGAGCGTGTTCTAATCGAAAAATTTACATATGTATTTCCACATGTTTTTTACACATGCAAAGTTTCATATGTATCACACGATGTGTACAACTTTTACAGATGGAAAATTTGACAGTACATATGTAAAATACATCCCGTCTGATAGCACCTTTACAGAAACAATACATTCCTTGTTCTGCAAATGTGGGAATATACGTGGTAATCAGTGCTTTTGTGTCTGATGAAATTACCTTCTCGATTCCAATGAATGCATTATTATTCTTTCGAAAATAATGCATTATTTTTTTAATTATTTATGTAATCAATTCCACATTTTCCCGCTGGGCTGAAATTATCTTGTTCTATATACGTATGAGTGATTTTTAATTACTAAATTTAATATTATGTATACGCCACATATGGTAATATATTTTTAATTTAATTTAATTTAATTCCACAACTAAAAAATATATAAAATAGAAAAATTTTAATTTAACTACAAGAATTTTTCGCAACGAAACATAAAAATTAATTGTATTTAAATGGAAAAATACTAATTATCAATTATAGCATGCTAGATAAATTTTTAGCAAAAAATAAACTATCATTATCTTAAACACAATTTATTTTAAAGATCTTTAGGTATATATGTACATTAAGGTGGCTCTACTTACTCCGAATCAGGTCAAGATATAAAACAAATTTTCCTTGGATGACTTCAAGGAAATTTTATTCCTTATCATTTGTAAAGCTAAGATTTGGCGGAAAAAACAAGACCAACTAGCAAACTAAATAATCATTTCCTTTAATTGCAATATTAATTTGGATTATAGTACCCCATCTTGCAAATAATAGTCTCTTGCTGTGTCTAGTAACAATAATAACAATAATTAGTTTATTTTGTGATATTTAGACCATGTTTAATTTCCCTAACTATTAACAAAAGCTTATTATTTGGTCAAATATTTAATAAGTGTGACCATAGCTTAAGTTTTAATCCAAATCGGACAAATTGTTCTGAAGTTATATGATGAAAAGTATAAGCATAATCACCTTATTTCGGGCGAAACATTAGGCAAGCCCACAAAAAAAATCTGAGGCCGATAGAAAAAAAAAAAAACGGATTAAAATTTATTGCTTTAAAATCTTTACATATAATTCACATATTTTTTTATTTAAGTCGATTTTTGCTGCAGGCCAGTGTAATTGTTACTTTTAACTGCCTGTTTAACGATTTCGAATGTCAACGTTCGCATAGAAAATTATATTTAAAACAAAAACAAAATTCTAAAATTTCTGTTTGTTTTAAATGTAATTTTCTATGCGAGCGTTAACGTTCGAAATCGATGAACAGGCTGTTATTTTTATATAACTTCTCCTTTGATTTTTTTTACTCAAATTCGTTTGCAGTTTTAATAAATTCCTTATTCATAGGCCTAAAAGTGTTAAAGATAAATTCAAGAATCATTTAAACTAGAAATAAGAATAAATTCATAAATGCATAACGTTTTCTAACTCAGTGATTTTTATAGGATGTAGTTTCCTTTTGCGAATCCATCCGCTTTTGTAGTTATAGTTGCTTATTTTTTTTAATTTCTGGTTTTATTCTTTTTGGTCTCTTAAAATAAAGTAAATTTTTGTGTTTTGATTTTTAACAAAAAAATTATAATAAAAATTAAATAAAAATGTACATTTTTACACGTAGGAGCCACTTATGTAAATTTTGGCTGGAATTCAAGTTGAATTACATTTGAAATCCAGTTACAATTTCCAATTTCCAGTGTTGAATTACAGTTGAAACACAGTTGAATTCAATAGCGAACCCAGCAAAATTAACCATTGAATTACAGTCGAACAAAACAGTACCTTTACAGTGTAATTCCAGCCTTGAATAACAGTGTGATTCAAGTTGAACCGAACCTGTTTTTACACTTGAATTCAAGCATGGAATTGCAGTGGAATTCAAGTCGAACCGAACCTGTTTTTACCATTGAATTCAAGCATGGGATTTCAGTGTTATTCAAGCAATGTTACAACAATATTTAAATAGTGTTTTTTTACCAGTGTAGGAAAAAATTCGACTCGCGAGCACAATTCGCTCGTTTTAAAATTTGTGCTCGCGAGATTTATTTTTAAACTCGCGAGCACAAATTTTTTTTTGACTCGTAAGATTTTTGTGCTCGTCTCGTAAGCATAAATTTTATTATAAAATCATCATCACCGCCGCCAATGATTTTGCAACAACTCTGTACCATATATAACATATGCTTCAAACAAATTTGTTGTTGTTTTTTAACAACCTTCAAACAGACTGGAAAGAGGATGGATTTCAAATGTAATTCAAGCTTGGATTCACACTGGATTTCCAGCATTGGAATCACAAAAAATTTGTGCTTATTGGGATCATATTTACATGTGCATGTGTATGTGCAAACAGTTGTAAATCTTATTGTTGCTGTTAACATACAAAAAATGAGACATCGAAGAACATGAGTTAAATAAAAACAAATTACCAACATAAAAACTATTAAATACAAATAAAAATTTCATATAACAACAACAGTAGCAGCAGCAGCAACAACGCCATTTCAAAAAAAACATTGTTTTGAATTTCAAATTATGTACATATAAATTGTTAATAAACATGTTTTTTTTTAATGTTATTTGTTTGCTTACACACAGGCACCAACAACAATACGAACAAACGAACGAATAAACGCACGAGAGGTAGGGAAAGAGCGAACAAGTCAACCAACCAACCAATTAACAATTCGACACACCAACATTCAAAACAAAAAACAACCATTACAAAAAATGTGGCATGTATGAATTACATATAAAAAAAACAACAACAAAAACAAAACAGAAACAAGTTAGAAAAACGAAAAAACCGTAATTTTTTTTCTCTTCTAAAAAATGAATGTAATAAAAAAAAAATTATGAAAAAAGAGAACATTCAAAAAGTCAAAAGAAAAACGGAATTGTAATTAAAACAAATGAATGCATTCAATAAAAACATACACACACCACGTTCAAAATATACATTCACATATCACTGTTAATGAATGTTCAAAACATCACTGTGATTTAATGTTAAATAAACGCTTAAATTAAAGAATAATAAGGTAAATCGTTAATAAATAAATAAAATAGTAAACAAATTTAATAAAAATTTAAAATACTTTATTCGTTTACGCACCAATTTAATCGACAACAAAGTCAAAATCTTTAAGAATTATTTATTTAAACAGCGTTACAAGTCTGAAGAAACCCACTAACACAAACACACAAACCAAATACTTTAACAGCCAAAGTTTTCCACAAGTGTGAGCAGGGCGGGGTGAACTGCGATTATAGGAACAAGTTGAAATTTATCCTTTTGTTCGGTGAGTTTTCTTGTTGTTTTACAAACTTTTTGTTGGGTTTTTGGAATTCAAACTGTTTAATTGCTGTGCTTATTTTAGTTACAGCTTTATTACGTTTACACAAGCTAATAATTTGTTTATTTACGAGCAGCAGTTCTATTTAGTTTATTTTTTTTTTTTTAATTTGTACACAATTTAAAAGTCATAAGTTGTTTTTTTGTTGTACAGTAAATAAATAGTTTTATTATCAATTGGTATATGAAAATCTATTATTTCTAAGTTATTTTTGGTTATTTTATAAGTTATCTTTATTAAAGTGGTTTTGAAAGGTAGAGAGAGACGGATTAAGTTTTAACATTTAATGGTTTTACTTTTTTTTTCACTTAATAAACTTTAATTAATTGTTAAAGAAAGTTATTTCCCTCTTTTTAATATCAAAGGGTTTTTAAAATGTAAATTAGAAACTCTTTGGGTGCCCTTGTAGACCAGTCGGTAGTAAGCTAGTCTATGAGTGTGAGGGTTGCGGGTTCGATTGACGACAAAGACTTTTTTTAGTCAATTACACTACAACGGGCTAAAGGTCTACTTTACTAGTGCCCAACAGACCAAAAGAGAGCAAAATGTAAATCAGTTGTAGAATAAGCTTATCATAAGAGATTTCCTACGACATGACAACAAATATGATTGCAAATGATATCTGGCAAATGTCCACCACGTGCATTCTGACAGATGTCAATTTTTTTAATCACTTTTTAGCAAAATGGCGGGACTATTATGCTAATCACATCACGGATTTTGAGTTTTAAGGCTTCAATCGATTCGATTGGCTCCGTATAGACTCTGTCCTTAAAATAGCCCCACAAAAATAATCCAGTGGTGTTAAATCATTCGATCTGGCTGGCCACTTAACAGCTGATGTTTGTGAAATTATGCGATCGGGAAATTTGGTTTGCAATAGTGGTCTCAGAAGAACGATTAAGTTTTCTGAAAATATAAAAAAATTTAAGAAATGTAACGTTTACAGAACAACCAATTTCATAGTGGATTTTAATTATTTAATTGAGTTCATTGTAACAATTGCCAATGCATCTACTACGAAGACGTCAAAAAACTAAATGTCAAAACTATCATGTTGTTGGTGTTGCCACAATTAAAAAAAGTGTTCTTGTTGAAAAACCCGATATAAGAGGGGTCTCTGAAGCAGTGTTCGAAAATAAACAGTACATTATTTAACGTTCGGCTCACACACCCAGGAACGATATCTATTTTTTTAATGATTGTGTAGACATACACAACCTTTAATACCGTTCGTAACTATTTTCAAGAAAGGACCGAACATTATAAAAATTCGTAAAAAAACAGAACAATTGTAGACAAACATTATATTTTAATGTTCTATAATGTTTTATTCGTGTGTGTATTTTGTTTTTGTAAAAAATGTTTGGTTTTTTTTACCAGCCAAAAGGGACGAGACTAAAATACAGGTTAATCACGAGGATGATTTTCGAAAGGTAATTACAAGATTTGAGACTCTAAATAAAAACTTTTATACGTATCAACTGAAGAGCAGTAAAGGTCTTCAGGTAGTAATCAAGGGCATAGACTCATGCGTAGACCCAGGGGAAATTAAAGCTTTTTTGGAAGAGAAGGGCTTTAAAATCAAAAACGTAACAAATATCAAAAATAGGGAAAAAAATCCCCAACCACTATTTCGAGTGGAGCTTGAACCCGGCGACATTAAGCTCAAAAAAAATGAAACGCATCCAATTTATAATTTGAAATATATTCTGTACAGAAGGGTAACTATTGAGGAGCCGCACAAAAGAAATGGTCCTGTTCAATGTCTAAACTGCCAGGAATTTGGCCATACTAAGGCATACTGCTACTTACCCCCTGTTTGCGTAGTATGTGGTGAATTACATGGATCAGTTCTTTGCGACAAGTCTAAAACCGACCCCAACTTAAAAAAATGTAGCAACTGTGGCGGTAATCACACTGCCAATTATAGAGGATGCCCTGTATATACTATCGTCAAGCAGTCGGTCGGACCGAAAACTAATCCCCCTCAAATGCAGGTAACAAATCAGGTTAACACAAATGCAATTCAAGCCCCCCAGCCTAGTAATAACAGAACCTCTTACGCTAACGTCCTAAAATCAAACCATGAGCCAATGCAAGGTGCCTCGCCAAGTAATGATGAAACTCAATTTTCTAATTTAAGTCGTTTAGAAAAAACCATGGAAACATTAGTGCAAACGGTAAATAATTTTACGAACACAATGGGTAATATGATGCAGGAAATGCTTAGAATGCAATCGATGTTATTGCAAGCTGTACTTAACAAACCATGAACTGTTTAAAAATTTGTTTTTGGAACGCAAACGGCATCCGCCAACATAAAAATGAATTAGAATACTTTCTTAAAAATAAACAAATTGATGTCATGATGATTTCTGAAACTCATTTGACCTCAAGAAGTACGTTTAAAATAAATGGTTATATACTATATGATACCAAGGACCCTCGAGATAGAGCTTGTGGAGGTTCCGCCATTTTAATAAAGGCCCGAGTCAAACACTACCTAATGTGTGATCATCGTGAAGATTATCTCCAGGCAACGAACATTTGCGTTGAGGAATTAAATAGAAACCTAATAATTTCATCGTTATACTCCCCGCCTAGATTTTCAATATCGGAGGACCAATATTGTAAATATTTTAAATCATTAGGACCGTGTTTCCTAGCCGCTGGCGATTATAACGCTAAACATACCCTCTGGGGGTCGCGACTTATAACACCAAAGGGTCGTGTTTTATTTAACATAATTTCTAAAATGGATTTAAATGTGGTAGCGAGCGGACAACCAACATATTGGCCCACTGATCTTCAAAAAATTCCAGATGTCATAGATTTCGGCGTGGTTAAAAACATTCCCATAGAAACGATTCAAGTTGAAGCCTCCCTAGATTTATCTTCCGACCACACACCTACAATTGTTACTATAATGAACCCCAATAGAATTGTTCCTCCGACGACAGCTACGCAAATTAATTGGTTGAAATATAAAAAATATCTCAGTACCCATTGCACAGAAAATATTCCGCTCAGTACACCGGATTATGTAGATCGCTCTATTGACAATTTTGACAGTTTTCTGAAACTAGCTGTTCAACATTCCAATATTGCCCCCAAAAAAACAAAAACTATTAAAATATATTCCACAGATGTCGAGCATCTTTTGTCTGAAAAAAGGAGGGCTCGAAGAGAGTGGCAATTGCACAGATCCCCTCAACTTAAGAACTTACTTAAAGAGTGTACAAAAAGACTAAGAAAGTTACTGCAGACTAAGAAAACGGCTTCTCTGGAAAAATATCTTAAGGAACTTGATGCAACCCCACAATCAGACTACTCATTATGGCGTGCAGCTAGAAATCTCAAAAGGCCAGTTGTCTCTAAACCACCATTAAGAAACTTGAATGGAAGTTGGGCAAGAAATGATGTTGAAAAAGGAAATCTGTTTGTCAATCATTTAAAAAACGTATTTACCCCAAATATATCTCACGATATTGCGGTCGAGTTACCACCTGTTGCTGCTAGAGCAGCTGTTCCGCTAAGATTTGAGATAAGAGAAATCGAAAAGGTTATTTGTGATTTAAACCCCAAGAAGGCTCCTGGGTTTGACAAGATCAGCAACAAAATGCTTTTGGAGCTACCCAGCATAGCAAAGAAAATTATTCTTTTAATTTTTAATGCTATTTTACGCCTTGAATACTATCCTCAAAAGTGGAAGGTCTCCTTAGTCACCATGATACCTAAACCTGGAAAGGATCACACAAAAGTTGAGTCATATAGGCCTATAAGCTTACTTTCTAATATATCAAAGCTGGTTGAGAAGCTGTTAGCGTCAAAATTAACCCCAATTTTAAATGATAATAGATGTATTCCTAACCACCAATTCGGCTTTAGAAGAGAACACAGCACAATTGAGCAAACCCATCGTATAGTAAACGCAATAAGAAAAGCCTTTGAAGAAAAAAAATATTGTTCCGCTCTCTTCATCGATGTTTCTCAAGCTTTCGATAAAGTCTGGCATGAAGGCTTATTACATAAATTGAAGCTAAACTTACCAGTAAACATACACAAGCTGTTAGAAAGCTACTTAGTCGGTCGAAAGTTTATTATTAAAGAAGGTGATTATTTAAGCTCTCCTCAGCAAATTGACGCTGGAGTCCCTCAGGGAAGCATCCTGGGCCCACTTTTATACTTAATATATACCTCGGATATGCCAACAAACAACTACACACAAACTTCAACATTTGCTGATGATACAGCTTTTTTGAGCGTGCACGAAAACCGTCAAGAAGCATCTCGATACCTACAGGATCATATATTTCAACTCGAACTATGGTTAAAGCAATGGAGGATAGAGGTCAATGAGCAAAAATGCGTACATATAACATTCACCTTGCGTCGGGAATCATGCCCCCCTATTAAAATCAATAATCAAATAATACCTCAAAATTCGCATGTAAAATACCTCGGTATTCATCTAGATCGCCGTTTAACGTGGAAAAGCCATATAGAGGCAAAATTAACTCAAATGAAACTAAAAGCCATCCAAATTCATTGGCTTATTGGAAGAAACTCTGTCCTTAGTCTCGACTGCAAACTTCTTCTTTACAACTCCATCTTAAAGCCAATCTGGTGCTATGGTATTCAGTTATGGGGCACTGCCTCGGCCTCTAATATCGAAAAAATTCAAAGGCGCCAAAATAAACTACTTCGAATAATCACAGCTGCCCCTTGGTATGTTAAAAACTCAAATATTCACAAGGATCTCAATGTTCCATTAGTTAAAACTATGATTACGAAATATGCAGTAAAATACTTAAAAAGGCTCGAATTGCACCCGAACCCACTAGCACGAAATATTTTAAATGATAGCGGCCACACTCGCTTAAGAAGAAGAGACACTGCGGCACTTGTCCAATTAGATGAGCGATAAACACCTATAAAAGTGAACAGAACCCGCGATGAACAAAATTTTTGTCTGGCACTGGCAGGACAAAAAAATAATATTAGGTTAAGATTTGATTAATTATTGTTAGTTCATATTTAATATATGAAGATTCAATAAATAAATAATGAAGAAAAAAAAAAAAAAAAAAAAAAAAAAAAAGGGACGAACATAAATGAGCGGAACCGAATACATTGAAGTTTGTGGATTTTCAAAAAAAAAACCCGAACGGAATTAAATGTTCACATCTTTTGTTGACAGTAATATTTTTCTGTTCGAAAGATGACTAACAGGGAAACGTTATTTTTTTAAATGATTTTCTACACAAACACTATTAGATTTTCTGTTTTCCACAAATCTACCGAACCGAACATTAAGAAACGATATTTAATGTTTATTTTCGAACACTGCTCTGAAGAGATTGTGTAGTTACAATCGAAACGTCGAACCTGGGTTCGATTCCTAGTTCAGTCAGGAATGAAAAATTAACAATACATTTTAATTAATTTCATGTTGTAAAATTCATTTCTTCAGAAAAATAATTTCAATGAAAACTAAATTCAATAAATTTTACCGTAGGAACACAATTGCACCATATAAACATGTAGCGTACGACGTAGGTACGTTGTCAAATTAAAACGTATAACATTTTATACAAAGGCACACAATAGCTGTTGTAGACGTAAAATAGTATCTACGTCGTACGTCGACATAAATCTAACTCTATTTTATACGCCGGTTACGACCGCATTGTCATAGAAGAAAAATTAAAAATATGTATAAAATGAAATTATTTTTGTGTTTTCAAATTAAATATTTGATAACAAAATAAAAGATAGAAAAAAAAACAATGGCCCATATTCATAGACAAAAATAAAGTCGACTTTTTCTAAAGTATACTTTAGAACAATGGTGTTGACATCCATTTAAAGCCGGTTTTAACTTAAAGACGACTTTATTTCGACTTTGAATATGGGCCATAAATTTTAATTAATTTGTAATTTTTTAACATTATTATCAAAAGGAAACAAAATACTTTTACGAATGGAATTTACGGCGTGACGTTCTACGTTCATACGACGTACGATTCAATTGTGTTCCTAGCATTAGCCTGATTAAAATATTAAAATTTGGTTTAATAACCATAAATAGTTCAATATCAATTAACCACAATACTAATTATAGACAAGTAATATTATCGCAAGGGACCAGTTTTTATTATTAAACAATTTTTAATAAGCCTGTTATAATAGAGATCACAACACTTTTCTAAGCTTAAGGCTTATGTTAGTAAGCTTGCTACAAATTCTTTCTAAATCGTTTTGGTTTGTTGGGTGTTCTATAAAACAAAGTTAGAGTGTATAATTGTTTTGTAAAAAATAAAAGATGTATGCTGTTTAAGAAAAGTTCAACATAATAATACTCTTTGTGTGTAGCAAATCCTTAATAGATGAAGAGCATGACAGGTTTCTTTTATTCCCAGGAATTTTTTGTAAAGAATAATATAGAAAAGTTAAAGGATGTATTCAATGTTTTACAACTTATGACCTTTTAATGCCAGCAAATGATTTTAATCAGAACAAGTAAGAAAGTATAGTTGGTCAAGCATGATCATATGATGCCCTATACATACCACAGTATTTAAAAATAAATTATTGAGACTATCCTATTTGGGGCCCATGAGAAATCATGGACCCACCAGAATAAAATTATGAGGTTAAGATTCATGTTAAAGTTCCTTGTGCCGAGTATATGATATATGAGAATTGTTTGCCTTTAAGTATTTTGAGAAGGGGATTCATATGTTACCTATGGTTTATTTTGTACCTACGAGCACAACATTTTGTCGTGACATAGAAGCTATTGTCAAACTAATTTTCGTACATTTTTAAGTCAAAACCAACATTTCTAAACAAATGATAGCATTAAAAGCTATTTTTAGGAGTAGTATTTGTATGGGAGCTTTGGTCTAATATGAACCGATTCCAATAAAATTTGGTTGGATGATTTAGTTTGCAATAAAATAAGTTTTGACCAAATTTAATCTTAATACCAATATATGGGCACAAAGACTCTATTCTGAAAAGAAGAAGCTTAAATGGGTAAAATTATACACCGATGGTCACATTTGTGACAATTAGAACCAATGCACCTAGTTTCCTTAAATTATCTCTAATATTGTGGCCTGTACTTTGCGCCCAGAGTTTACATCGATAGCCAGCTAGCTGGACGGACGGACAAAAAGTGATTCTGAGTCAATCCGTCCACTAAAAGAATTTTCTTCGCAATACCAATGAATTTTGACATTAATCCCATGAAAAATTGCATTAAAAAGGAACCTATGCAGCGCTTCGTTGGATCAATGCAACCTGTTTCATTAAAAGGATTTAATGAAACATGACATTAGATCTATGAATATTATTCATTAGATGAATACATACTTTCAATAAAGTAAAAAATTTTTTTTTTTTTTTTTAATTATTTTTTTTTTTTTTTTCTTATTTTATTTTACTTTATTTTATTTTTTATTTTTTTTCTGTCTCTGGCGGGATTCGATCGCGCAACCTCGGTGCTGATGGACTAGCTCACTACCAGCTAGTCTACTGGGTCAGTGTAGTTTTAGGATAAAAAAAAACTATGTTTTTTACTCAATTAATAAATATGAGATTAAATTGTCAATAATAAAAATAACAACGTTGATTGAAAGTGGATTGAAAGTTTTTATTTCATTATTATAATGACATTTTTATTGTCATAATGAAAATTTAAATTTATGAAGGCAATTATTGAAATATGTTGCTTTTATAAAAAAATTTTTTGATTTCATAAATTTAATGGCATACATGTAACATTAGATGTACGAAATTATTAAACTTTACATTTTTTAATTAACAATTAAACATTTTTTTAAGGAAACTACAATTTTGTATTAATTTATGAATATAGTTATGTTTGTATATTGTTTTTTATGTCCCCAATTAAAAGTTTTTGTTTAACTTGGACAAACTTAAGTTTTCATATATTCAATGAAAATTTTTAACGTAATTACGAAATCCAATGAAGCGATTTTTACGAAAATATTTCATTATAACTATGAAATTCCATTTAGACAATGAAAATTTTCATTTACCCAAGGAATTTTTTTTTATGAAAATAATTCATTAAATATATGAAGCATTTTTCTTTCACTGTAGGTACAATATTTAAAGGAGTACAAACATCAGTACAAACGCATAATACCGTTTCCACAATTGTGGTTTGGTTATAAAAACCACAATTAGCTTTATAAAAAACCGAAGTTAAAAAGTGATCAAATTTCATGACAGATTAATGTTTTTTTTAATTGAATTAGGGACATAAGCTGAATATCATTTTCAATTAACTTCTTTTGTTTTTTTTTTTCTTTTCTTTTAGTCAATATGAATGACCCTTTTCTAAATTCAATATATGAATGTATTAAATTTCAGCATGAATGTATAAAATTTTCCATTCAGTTTATGTTAATATTGGTTAAGTGTTACTTTGTTACTAAAATTTAGAACAACAAGTCTCTGTCTCTGTCCAGACTTGCAATTTTTGTTGCAGCAATTCTTGAGATAATGGGTGGCAAATGTGTGAAGATTGGAGGGGGAGATTGTGATTGTGATGCGATTCTCAACTTGAAGTTGATTGGGGTTTTAGTTGTATTCGTATTTGTATATAATATATAAAAAAGAGTAGAGGAAAGGCAGCATAAAACATGTAACAAGAAGATACAAGATATTCTGGTAGTGTATGGCATCTTTCCTAAATGTATTTACATATCAGAAGTTTGAATGTAAAGTCTTAGTTCATACAATGCAAGTCTTATTGATCAGCTTGCTACACAGAAAAAATTATTGCCGAATTATTTTCAAACAAACGTTTGTTTGAAAACTTTTTTGATTTCTACAAATTTTTTTACTGATTCAATTAATAGTTTTGTTTGATTTTTATTTAACCAACAAAAATGTGGACAACTATTCAAAAATATAATATACGCGTTATTGGTTTCAAGTTTTCATAATTTTGTATGAAATATTTAACGCTCCTTAATGTTGTCGTTTTTTGCATTTTTTTTTTTTTTTGATCGTAAGCAACACTTCTTTATGGGAAATATAAGAACTACAACAAAAAACACATGCAGTTTATTATTGGACGCTTTAAAAAAGTACAGCAATAAGAAATATGAAAAAATAGCGTGACAAGGTTTGTAGTAAAAAAACCACAAAAACAATAGCAGGTAAAAAAACGTTTCAATCTTTTTAAGCAACAGAAACAACAAAAACAACATTATAAGAAACAAAATAAATGTTTGGTAATCCCGTATTCAATTTTTTCAAACTGTTTACTTAAATACATCAAATACAAAAATAGAATGATGACGAAAAACATATCGAGTCGGTCTGCCGCCGTTTTTGGTTACATTTCTTCTTCATTAGCAAAGGAAAGGAAACAGAAAGGAAACAGTGATAAAGTGATCAAGAAAAACATTGTGTGTATAAATAAGACTGCGTTCAAAAATTATTCCAACAAAAAAATGTGTCTCAAAGCCAGCCGGACGCTCTGCTCTGCTTCATTTTCTCCAACAGTGCTTGCTTGTGTGCGCGTCATTGCTTGTGCAAAATCTTTTTTGTTTGATTTAGCAAAATTATTTGTTTGAAATTTATATGAATTTCAGTAAACTTTTTGTTTGATTCAGTTAAATTATTTGTTTGAAAAAATCGGTGGTTTTTTTTTCAAAAAACAAAATGCAAATAAATTGTTTGAATATGCGAATTTGTTTATAGGACCGATTTCAGACAAAAAATTGTTTGATTCAACAAATTTTATGTTTGAATTGAAAAAATAATTTTTTCTGTGTACTTTCAAGGCGAGACAGACGAGGGGAAAAGAAACGAGTACTCAGCTTGATTTACTCATCATAAACATTTTGTTCGTAATATAAAAAGGCACACATATCGTCGGTTGATAATTTAAATGTATTATGTGGATTCTTTGCGGTTTTGAGTTAAGATCGATTCCTTAGGTTTTCCGATCTGATCTTTTATTTGGCGTTATCAGTTTTTCGATACCTCATACGGTTTTCGAGATATGGAGTGTTGATTTTGTCGCATGTGGTATTTGCTTAAGCAATTTGAAAATTAAATGTCGTATGTAACTGCCAAACGCCACATACGACAAATTTCCATATAAAACGACCAAAAAATTGATTTATTACACTACGTGACAATTTTTTGACCAAATGAATTTGACGCCTAATCTTTATGTAAAATTTTCCGCTGAATCCGATTATGAAGTCAGAATTGTCAAAAGTAGAACAGGTTTTGAGATATTCCAAAATAACCGTTATTTGTGTTTTTAAAAAAGATGCTGTGACTGAAATGCAAATATCCAAAAAATAAAATTTTAGCCTATTTCAATACGAACATTTTGTGCCCAATAGGATCCTGATCGGTGCAAAAATGACAAAGTTACAGAAGATTAATTGAATTAACCCACAACAAATAAATATACAAAGCTAAATTTTTAGTAAAAATAAATATTAAAAATTGCTTAAAACTATTGAATTTCTATGTGGGTTAATTTACTAAATCTTCTGTAGCTTTGTCATTTTTGTACCAATCTATGTCTTGTTGGGCGCAAAATGTTCATATTAAAATAATCTAATGTCGCATGCAATAAAACATTAGGATTTTTAAATCATTGGCTTAAAAAAAATAACTTGAAAAGAGCAAAATTGAACAGAATCATAAAATTTTCAATGAAGCTTGGACTTTTGTCCCACGTAACTCTGTCATTTCTTGGCCAATCTTCACTAGCAATCCATGGTTATTTTAGAAATTTCACTATAAAGAAAGAATTACATAGTCCGCTCAAAATTGTTGAAGATATTTGCATTTCAGTCACATCATCTTTTTTAAAAACACAAATAACGGTTATTTTGGAATAAATCAAAAACTGTTCTACTTTTCATATTCATATTCGGATTCAGCGGAAAATTTTACATAAAGATTAGCTGTCAGATTCATTTGGTTACGACTTTGTTGAAATTTTGTCACGTAGTGTTATTTAAATGTCGTATGTGAATTTTTATGGCACATACGATTTTTTAATCATTTTTGTTTTAAAAATTTAGTGTTTAAATGTCGTATGTAAACATTTCGGAAGGAAAATGTCGAATGTAGCTATTTAAATCCGCCTAAAATTTAAAGAAAATCGCTTTGCTGAAAAAAAATGTATAAGAGTTCAAACTCAATATACTCGATACTATCGGAATCCACATACGACAATTAAATTATCAGCCGTCGATATGTGTGTTCTTCTTAAATAAAAAAGTAATATTTCGGCAATAAGACAAGCATTGTGTGAACGCCAAGCAAAAAAGAAAATGTGATAAGTTTATCAATAAGACTTGCAACGTATGAATTTGGTTTACCAAAGTCCAAAATAGAAAAATTTTGAAAACAAATCAAATTTTTGTTCTTTAAAAATTCATAAAAAATAAAGACGCGACAAAAATTACAGTTTTGGTCTAAAAACATTTAGCTTAACATAATTTCAAGTGAAATGAGGGTTGTTTCTGAACATCAATTTTCATACAAAAATAACATTTTAAATATGTGTGTGTCATGAACTTTTTTCCTTTTTGTATGGAAATCGGTATCCAGTTTGCTCAGTAAATTGTCAATCAAATCAAAAGTTGTGCACCGATTTCAATATATGGTACACCGTTTTCAAGTTATTCCAATATATGTAGTGAAAGTGCCTTAGTTTTGGACATAACGGTATATCTCGCAAACTAGAGCTGACCTCAAATTATTAAAAATTTGCAATCAAATTTCAGAGCGCAAACTTACTGTTCCGCAGTGTTATCATTTAATATATTTTATTTTGGTTATCGTAAACAATTAAAGTAAAAAATATTTTTTTTTGTTATAAATAACTAACAAATCTTTTTGGTTACAAGTAATCTTTATAACAAAACAAATAATTTATTTTTTTGGTTACAAATATCCGTGACAAATAAGTAGGAAAGTAAAGTCGGTTACTATTTGGGGCCCATGGGCAATCATTTAACCGGTAAAAGCAAGAAAATAGGTTTTTAAGTACAGACGGGGATTCAAGCGGATTTGAATTGCCTCTCAAGTAACTCACTACAGTTGCCACGTTCACTCCTTCTTCTAAGTCATCGAAATAACAAATGAACGGAACTATTCATGCATACATTCAAATGTATAAAGTCATTGGTCATATAAACCCCATTCTAAAATCGCTTTAATCCTACATTTACATTAGGCCGAAATCTTGTAGATTTGATTTAAAATCTTCTTTGAAATCTAGTGCGTTTACATTATACTTTTTTGACATTAGCGAAATTTTGTTTTTATAACAAAACAACTGGCTAAAAGAAATATACATTAAAAAATTTGCATTACCTTTTATTAATAATCCACGATATTTATTTCATCAATATTATTCGTCTTTTTTATTTTTTTACAATTTTTATAAAACTTGAATTTTTTTTTAACAAACAGAAGTAAAGGAAAAAACATGTAAAATCCATTAAGATGGATAATCATTCAGGAAAGCAAATTTCGATCTACCAAATGTTAAAATACAATTTGGTTTAAGGATTGATGTTTGACTAGTGACGTCAGCAGTCGTCGATGGCTGCGAGTGTAAGACGGCAAATCCATCTGAGGAGATCGAGTGGTTGCGATCGAAACATGTCATGGTAACCTGCCGGCCAGGGTTCGAGCCCGAGCCACGTCAAGAATGAAAGATTATCAATAACAATTTTAATTGATTTTCATGTTGTAAAATTCCTTTCTTCATAAAAATAATTTAATAAAAATTAAATTTCATGAACTTAAGCCTAATTAAAAATATTAAAAATTTGGATTAAAAACCATAAATAGTTCAACAAAATAACCACAATACTAATTATTGTTAAAGCTAAGGCACGAGCTCTATGTGTAAATTTGTCCTTCAAGTTGTGCTGAAAAAGGTCAACAGAAAAGAGAAAGACAAAGTGAAAAAACAAAAAATGTACTTGGACTTCAAGAAAAATTCTTGACGAAAGTACGAAAAAACAGAAGTAAAGGAAAAAACATGTAAAATCAATTAAGATGGATAATCATTCAGGAAAGCAAATTTCGATCTACCAAATGTTAAAATACAATTTGGTTTAAGGATTGATGTTTGACTAGTGACGTCAGCAGTCGTCGATGGCTGCGAGTGTAAGACGGCAAATCCATCTGAGGAGATCGAGTGGTTGCGATCGAAACATGTCATGGTAACCTGCCGGCCAGGGTTCGAGCCCGAGCCACGTCAAGAATGAAAGATTATCAATAACAATTTTAATTGATTTTCATGTTGTAAAATTCCTTTCTTCATAAAAATAATTTAATAAAAATTAAATTTCATGAACTTAAGCCTAATTAAAAATATTAAAAATTTGGATTAAATTTTTGTTTTGTTTTTATACCCTCCACCACAATTAGTTGTGAAGAGGGTATATTCAGTTTGTCATTCCGTGTGAAACTTTTTTACTATTCATCTCAGACCCTATAAAGTATATATATGCTGGGTCCTTGAGTAATTTTAAGTCGATTTAGCCATGTCCGTCTGTCCGTCTGTCCGTCTGTCCGTCTGTCCGTCTGTTGAAAACACGCTCACTTTTGAAAAACTCAAAAGAAATCAACAAACTTGGTGTCAAATTGCTTGTAGTTATCCTAAGCAGTTTGGGATTGAAATTCAGCAAAATCGGTTCAATAGGATCTGAGCTATGAATCAAATGTGGAACCACCACCTAAAAAAAGTTGATAGTTTTGTTACAAAAACTAACATAAATGGTGGAAAAATGCACAGAATGATATAATATTTCGCAACAATTCGTTTTATTCAACTGGAAATTACGCTGTGAAATTTCGTGAAGATCCGTCAATAATTTACCCTAGGCCCCATATAAGCCCTACTCCCGGAAAACAGTATATTAAGCCTAAAACCCTAACTAACAATGCTATCATTACAAATTTTGGCAAATCACAGTTACATAGGACTAGAAATAAGACTGTGAAATTTCGTGAAGATCGGTCCATAATTTACCATAGGCCCCATATAAAACATACTTCCGGAAAACAACTTAGTACGCCTAAAAACGTAAAAAATAATGCTATCATAACAAAATTTGGTACATCAAAGTTTTATAGAACTAGAAATAAATTTTTGAAATTTCGTGAAGATCGGTTCATAATTTACCATAGGCCTCATATAAACTTTACTCCCGGAAAACAACTTAGTACGCCTAAAAACGTAAAAAATAATGCTATCATAACAAAATTTGGTACATCAAAGTTTTATTGGACAAGAAATAAAATTGTGTTATTTCGTGAAGATCGGTCCATAATTTACCCTAGGCCCCATATAAACCCTACTCCCGGAAAACAGTTTAGTACGCCTAAAACCGTAAAAAATAACGCTAGCGTAACAAAATTTGGTACGTCACAGTTTTTTAGGACAAGAAATAATACTGTGAAATTTCGTGACGATCGGTCCATAATTTACCTTGGGCCCCATATAAACCCTACTACCGGAAAACAGTTTAGTACGCCTAAAACCGTAAAAAATAATGCAATCATAACAAATTTTGGCCCGTCACAGTTTTATAGGACTATAAATGATACTGTAAAATTTCGTAATGATCGGTCCATAATTTACCCTAGGCCCCATATAAACCCTTCTACCGGAAAACAGTTTGGTTGCCTTAAACCATAATGAATAACAAATCGTCACAGTTTAAGATAATAATAACATCATACAGATATTACTCCTTAAACATTCGAACTGTCGGTGGAGGGTATCAAAGATTCGGCACAGCCGAATATAGCACTCTAACTTGTTTTTTTTCAAAATGTAATTTTTTCTTGCGCAGAGAAGTATTTTGTAGTGCTTTATTGAAAAACCATAGTTGCATCATTAAGTACTACTAGATTTTGTCGAAATCTAGTCACGAAGTAGATTTTGTTTTGTATGGGAAATCTAGTCAAAAACAACTAGATTTGGCTCGAAATCTCGTAAGCACTACATTTTGCGTAGGTTTAAATTTAGGGCGCTGCGAAATATGGCCCAAGGAAATATGGCCCCAAAAAATAAATTAAAATTGACCCCAAATTTGGGGCTATTTTTCATTATGCAATATGGCCCCATTTTTTTAATGAAAAATTACCCCAAAAAAAATTAAAAATTACCCTAAAAATAAAATGAAATATGACCCTAAATTTGGGGTAATTCTTCATTATGAAAAATAACCTCAAAATGTATAATGAATTTTAACCCCAAAAAAGAGCATAAAAAAGTTATATTAAAAATGTTGGGTGGAGTTCATATGCCCGAAACTAAAAATCCCAAATTTAGTATCCCGATTTCAAAATCCGGAAAATTAAACAGTTTAAAAATCGTACGGTTGAAAGCATGGTTTAGCTTTCGAAAATGCGCAAGGATTTTTTTCTCTTTGGTATAAAGAACACTGGCTTTGCTTACTAAAGCTTCACGTTATAGACGGCCTTCGGCCGGGCGAAAGGATTTTCTTCTCTATGGTATAACGAACACAGGCTTCGCTAACTAAAGCTTCTCTTTATGAAAGGATTTTCTTCTCTTTGGTATAACGAACACTGGCTTCGCTAACTACAGCTTCACTACATAGCAGGCATTCGGCCGGGCGCAAGGATTTTCTTTTCTATGATATAACGAATTCTGGCTTCGCTCAGTAAAGCTTGTCTTAATAGCCGGCCTTCGGCCGGGCTCAAGGATTTTTTCCTCTGTGGTATAACAAACACCGGCTTCGCTAACGAAAGCATTTCTGCATAACCGGCAAGGATTTTCTCTACTTTGGTATAAGAATTCGGGTTTTTTATACTATCCCTAGAAACTTTTACATAGAATTTTATAAAATTTGTGTAAAAATGTTTGCGGTGATTTTTCATTTCTTAAAATTTGCATTTTTTTTTTAGTAGACGAAAAAAAGCCCCAACGTAAAAATTGTGATTTTATTTGGGGCCATTTTTCATTCCTTGATATTGGGGTCATTTTTCATTCCTCTTAAAATGCAAAAACACCCTAACGAAAAAATGAAAAATAACCCAAAAAAAAAACAATAAAATTGCTCCAAAATTGCGTGTTGTTGTGTCTCATTTAAAATTTTGGGGCCGTTTTTCATTTTCCTTTTGGGGCCATATTTCCTGGGGTCATTTTGCGCACCGCCTTAATTTAGTATAAGACAAAAAATTTTCATATAGCTGTAGATATCTAAATAATATTCGGTATAACGGTGTTTCCACAGAAAACGACCCCTAATGGCTCAAAAATGAAGTTGTTATTTTGAATTAATTTTCCGCTAAAATTATACAAAATACATGCATGTATCGGTCATTGTCCGAAAGATTAACTTTAATTTTCATTACACTAACAAAAATATTTTTTTTTTTTTGTGACTCATAAGAAATGAATTCAGACACAAAAAACTTTTAACTTTTTATAATGTAACTAACGATCGTTACTTTAAAAAAAAAATTTTTTTTTGGTTGCTGGGTAATTCCATGTCAAAACGACCAAGAGTGGGACACGACCCCTTCCGATTTTAATAAAATTTGGTGAGAATGTTCCTTTTATCTTATTAGGAACATATATGAACGAAAAAAATTTTTAAAATTTGTTTTTCGAAAGTTATGTCATATTCAAAATGTCATAATTTCGCAGAATTAGCCGAATGTGTTGAGCTTATTTCTTCAATATCTCGAAAACTACTTGACATATGAAGATGATGTTGATGTCATTTTAAAGAGAATACTTGGCGCTACAAACCATAAATTGAAAAAAAAAAATTTTTTTGAAAAATGTAATATCTGCAAAATGTTAAATTTTAAAAACGGACTAAGTCAAAAACCTATTTTTTTATTTGGCTGATTTTTTTTTGTATAATACCTCAAACTGTTCTTTAAAAATTCTGAAACTTTGAAGGAGGTGTTTTTTTTCTTTTTTAAGATATGATTTTTTTCCTTTCGCAACCCTTAAAAAAATAATATTAAAATAGAATTTTAATATTGTTATTTTGAGCAATAAGTACACTGTGCAAGTTGCAAAAAACAGACGAGCCGCGCACCTGGCATTTTACCCTAATTTGGGACGCTGAATCCAGTGGTGCTAACCGTTTATTTAGGTTAGCTCGCGTTTTCAAGATATACCGTTATTTCGAAAATGTAATAGGCTGCACAGCATATATTCGCGTAACTCAAAAACGGTTTAGTTTATTGAAATACCTAAAAAAAACCGAAATTCGGCAATAAAAAATAAAGTGAGCTGGTCATACATTTGACCCATCTAGGAGCATCCTACGCGCTGTACCATACAAATATTGCGGCTAAATTAAATTCTTTAATTTGGCTCCTGCAGCGCGTAGGATGCTCCTAGATGGGTCAAATGTATGACCAGCCCCACTTTATTTTTTATTGCCGAATTTCGGTTTTTTTTAGTTATTTCAATAAACTAAACCGTTTTTGAGTTGGCTGTAGGAAATATCGCCCAAAGAAAAATGGCCCAAAAAAAAAAATGAAAAATCACCCAAAAAAATTCCATGTAAAATTGGGCCTTAATTCATATGAAAAGTGACCCAAAATTTTTGGGCTTTTTTTCGTTATTATTGGGTGATTTTTCGTTTTTTAAATTGGGTGATTTTTCATAACGAAAAATCACCCAAAAACATTATATGAAAAATAGCCCATTTTTTCGGGCCATCTTTATTTAATATAATTGTAATTTATTTAAAAATAAGTTTGTTGTTTTTTCTCTGGGTGTTTATATTAAATATATAACGAAAACACTTTTGCTTAGGATTTTCTCCTCAAGGATATAATATATACCGGCTGCGCTAACTAAAGCTTCTCTGCAAAGCCGGCCTTCGGCCGGGCGCATGGACTTTCTCCTCTATGGTATAACAAACACCGGCTTCGCTAACTAAAGCTTCTCTGTATAGCCGGCCTTCGGCCGGGCGCAAGGATTTTCTATTCTATGGTATAACAAACACCGGCTTCGCTAACTAAAACTTCTCTGTATAGCCGGCCTTCGGCCGGGCGCAAGGATTTCCCCTCTATGGTATAACAAACACCGGCTTCGCTAACTAAAGCTTCTCTGCGTATATGGCCTTCGTTCGAAAACAAGGCAGATTTTAGAAGCTTTACTTAGCGAAACCGGTACTTGTTCTACCATAGAGGAGAAAATCCTTACGCCCGGCCGAAGGCCGGCTATACAGAGAAGCTTTAGTTAGCGAAGCCGGTGTTTGCTATACCATAGAGGAGAAAATCCTTGCGCCCGGCCGAAGGCCGGCTATGCAGAGAAGCTTAGCGAAGTTTGCGCAGCCGGTATTACTGTCCTTACTGCCGAGCAGCTGTTGAAGATAGAATGCAATTTTTTACGTAAAACTTACACTTGTATGGAACTAAATTTATATGAATAATAACCACTTTTTTGCAAATTGGGTAATTTTTAATTTTTTTTCGGAAAAATTCGTTTTTGCTTTTTGGGTCATTTTTCATTTTTTTTTTGGGCCCTTTTTCGTTTTTGTTGGGCAAAATTTCATATATAACTTTTTGGGTCATTTTTCATGTTCTTTTGGGCGATTCTTCATTTGGGCGATTTTTCATTTTTTTTTTTGGGCCATTTTTCTTTGGGCGATATTTCCTACAGCCTTTTGAGTTACGCGAATATATGCTGTGCAACCTCTTACATTTTCGAAATAACGATATATCTTAAAAACAAGAGCTAACCTAAAAAAACGGTTAGCACCACTGGATTCAGCGCCCCCAATTAGGGTAAAATGCCAGGTGCGCGGCTGGTCTATTGTTTGCAACTAGCACAGTGTACTTATTGCTCAAAATTACAATATAAAAATTCTATTTTAATATTATTTTTTTAAGGGTTGCGAAAGGAAAAAAATCATATCTTAAAAAAGAAAAAAAAACACCTCCTTCAAAGTTTCAGGATTTTTAAAGAACAGTTTGAGGTATTATACAAAAAAAAATCAGCCAAATAAAAAAATAGGTTTTTGAGTTAGTCCGTTTTTAAAATTTAACATTTTGCAGATATTACATTTTTCAAAAAAAATATTTTTTTTCAATTTATGGTTTGTAGCCCCAAGTATTCTCTTTAAAATGACATCAAAATCATCTTCGTATGTCAATTAGTTTTCGAGATATTGAAGAAATAAGCTCAACACATTCGGCTAATTCTGCGAAATTATGACATTTTGAATATGACATAACTTTCGAAAAACAAATTTTAAAAATTTTTTTCGTTCATATATGTTCCTAATAAGATAAAAGGAACATTCTCACCAAATTTTATTAAAATCGGAAGGGGTCGTGTCCCACTCTTGGTCGTTTTGACATGGAATTACCCTGCTAATTTCTTTGGTTTGAAAATAAATCCATTCCTTAAACAAAACATTTCAAAGAATTTAATCAGATATTTTACTTGACATATCCTGTGCAAAATTTTACAATACATGATGTTTGTTTTCGACATTTGAAAACATCACATTTATAAAGTAACGACCATTACTTTTTTAATGGTCAAGAAAAATATTGAAATAACATTTGCTATGAATTTGTTCGGTTGCTTACGTTGCTTGAACTTTCGTAAGTCCAAAATGGAGCAATCCTCGTGGCATATTCGGGTAGGTTGGAATTTTATTTAAAAAATCTCCGAAAATCGGTAACGACCATTACTTTGGAAACGGCCATAATGAACTTTAAAATGAATCTCAACCTCATAACATTATTTTAATTTGCCGGATAAACGATTGCTCATGGTCCCCAAATAGGTACCGACTATATCGATTCTCAATTAACTTAAAAAGTGTATTAAGCAGGTTTGCTTGTTAAACCGACGTATTGCGAGTGTTTTTTTACGATTCTTAATTTTTCAAGCGATCTATAACATCAAAGCCTTATCCGAAAGGATCATCGGTAGAAAAGCTTATGTACCAAATTTTAACATTTTTTTTTAAATTAAGAGCTGTAACTAATCAGGAGGGATTAAAAATAAAAACCTGTGTTCAACTTAAAAAGTTCGAGGACTTACTGACCCGCCTTTGTATATCTGAATTTCTTAATATACCCAGAATCACTTTCTGAGTCGATCCAGTGATGGATATTCGTACAAACGTTTCAATTATCTTAAGAACAATCCCTATTGAAAATGGTCTGAATCGGACAATATTTTCTTTGTGCCCATAAACTACCTTATTATGTTGGTATTTAGATTAAGTTTGATTTAAAAATATCTTATTGCCTCATAATCCGTCTTATCAAATTTTTTTAAATTGGTACATATTTGACCAAAGCTCCCATACAAATAGTACTCCCAAAAATAGCGTTTATTGCTATCATTTTCATAGAAATGTTGCTTTTGCCATAAAAATTTACGAAAATAACTTTTACAATAGCCACTATGTCACGACAAAATGTGGTGCTGGTAGGTTCAAAATTAACCATAGGTGCCATATAAACCTCCTTCCTAAAATCACTTAAAGGCCAGTGTATTCAGTGTATTTATCAAATATGAAAAATTGGGAATTTAGCACGTCATACGGATGTCGTATTAATAATAAACCCTGTATTCCCGAAAATAACTTTGATATTATAATTGCATATGCCCGTGCACAAAACTGAAAAAACAATAGAATGAAGCAGTTTGTTTTTAAATTTTGGTGTTTTCTTTAAACCCACTTACAACTGCAATTCGAGTCGGAAAGAACCCAACCAATTGTAGGGGGGTGTTTATTGTTGGTGTTTTGTTGAAGCTTTGATATTGTTACAAGCTGGTGCGGATTCAGGAGGGGGGAATTTCCTTATTCCCCCCAAAATTATAAAAATATGCTTTGCTTATTTCAATAATACAAGAATTCCCAGTAATAATATTTTTTTTTATATGTACAAAATTTTTGGAAACCCCAGCAAGGATTTTTTTTTTTTTTTTTAATCTCTAACGAAATTTTCAATAAGTATCCAAATCGTAATCCTAATAGTTATTTATTAGATATTTCCAATCAGTGATGTTAACTTTTATTTTTTCATTACCTTTCGGACCTCTTAAAATTACCTTTTTTGAGAAGAAATTACCGTACGCAAAGATTTTTTTACCAAAACATTAATATGCTGTTTCCAAATGGCAGGCGATTGATTGTGTGGTAAAATTTATATTAAAAGCAATAGGTCCATCGGCTGTTAAATGTGTTTTAAGAAAAATTTAAATAGACAGTTTTGTGTTAAAATACGTTTTTAACAAAAATTTAATTTTTTATGAATAAGGAAATAAAAATATTTTGAATACAATAGGTACATATATGGGTAAATCCAAAGTGTTGAACGTGACAGTCGTGCGGATCAAAAATGCAATAACATTTTAAACAACAAATATTTTTACGTTCTCTTAACCCTTAAGCTATAGCACTAAGAAAGTACTGTTATCTATGCTAAAGATTATGGAGGGCGCGATTTAAGGTCAAAGATAATGACAAAAGAAGTAGCGGTTCAAACGTGAAAAAATAGAAGTAGGTTTTGTGGCCATGACAATTTTTTAGTCAAACTAAGTTCTTTGAGAATTTTACTTAGCAATGTAACATTAAAATGTCTTTGGTTTGATTCCAAAATCTGCTGTATTTTTTATTTTTTAAGCCAAAATCTGGGTCGATTCGTGACATTTCGAACGTGAAATTGTTTCCATAATAATTGAACTGAATAATGATTAAAACAAAATAAAAATTTACCGTTAATCCGAATAACATATTGCTCTTTGAACTGTTCCATAGATAACAGACCATGTAAGAATTTTTTTTTGGAATAATTTTCATCAAATATCACCTCTTTTCAGGAAGATATATATTAAAGAAACCATACAATAAAAAATTCTCACTAATAAGAAATTACGTTTGCACAACTTTGCTGTCTGATTGTTCATCTAAGTGGACAAATTTATGGGTAAATTTATAAAATAAGTAAAATCAAAAGATTTTGTTATTCGTGCTTAATTCCCAGTTTTTATTCTTGATAAAAACACTTGAAATTTATTGTTGATGGGATAAGCCATTCCCATGCGCATTTCACTGGTTGCTTAGGCCAGATCATCAGGAAACTTCATCCATAAAGAATTTAGAAAACCTAAAGATATTAAACCAAATAAAACTGTTAAACGTTTAAGACTTATAAGCAACGGTTCTACTTGTAACAATATCAAAGTTTAAACAAAAAACATCAGCAATAAACAGTGAGCTTATCTCATCTTACATTCCCTACTACAATTAGTTGAAATTCTCCCAACATTAATTGTAGTTGTAAGTAGGTTATGAAAAACAAAATGAAAACAACAACAACTTACAAAAGCATGTTGTCAATTAAGTGCGAATTAAGCACGAATAACAAAATCTTTTGAAATAAAAATTTTGTATTCCCAAAGAAATTACTTTTTGATAATAAGTAAAATCTATACATTTTTCTATAATAATAACTTAAAATAATCAGCTTTTAATAACTTTTAAATTTTCGGGCACGGTGGACCTTTTGACGGATATGCCCATATTTATATTCGTTCAACTCAAAATATTTTTATTTAATACGCTTAGCGTACATATTGCACTTGTTACTCTAAAGAGAGTCGGCTTAAATTTTTCAATTTTTACTTTTTGCAAGAAATCGATGAACAGTGGGCACGGTAAAAATCTGATATCAAAAAATAAAATACTATTTCATCTATTTTATATGGTTAAGAATTGTTGATTTTTAATATAAAACTAATAATAAAGAAGAGTAATTTAATTTTTCTTATTTTGCACTTATCGGTTTTACGAAAAAATTTGCAGAAACATAATTAAAGTTCTTAATTTGTTTTCAAAAGATTTTGTTATTAATTCCCAGTTTTTATTATTGATAAAAACACTTGAAATTTATTGTTGATGGGATAAACTATTCCTATGCATTTCACTGGTTGCTTAGGCCAGATCATCAGGAAACTTCATCCATAAAGGTTTTAGAAAAACTAAAGATATTAAACCAAATAAAACTGTTAAACGTATAAGAATTATAGCAACAGTTCTACTTGTAACAATATCAAAGTTTAAACAAAACACATCAACAATAAACAACAGTGGGTTCATCTCATCTTACATTTCCCCACTACAATTAGTTGAAATTCTCTCAACATTAATTGTATTTGTAAGTAGGTTAAGAAAAACAAAATAAAAACAACAACAACTTACAAAAGATGTTGTCAATTAAGTGTTTTTTAGGCCGTGCACTGCCTGTTTATTATCAAAAAGTAATTTCAATTTTTGGAAATACAAAATTTTAATTTCAAAAGATTTTGTTATTCGTGCTTAATTCCCAGTTTTTATTATTGTTTTTATATTGATGGGAATTAAGCACGAATAACAAAATCTTTTGAAATTAAAATTTTGTATTCCCAAAAATTGAAAGTTCTTAATTTGTTGTTATAAAATTTATCTATTTCTAAACTGAAAATCACCTCGCAAAAGTTAAAATTATAAAACCTACTTATGTAAGTATATGAATACCAAAAATCCATATTTCTTTAAATTACCGTATTTTACAAAAAATTGCTTCCTTTTGCGGCCCAAAATTACCATAAAAAAAGGGTAATTACCGTACGGTTAACATCACTGTTACCAATGAAACATCTAGTTTACCGTATTCAAATACTTGTTATTCTACATTCAATCCCAGCAGGTGCCATCAATATCCAAAGACTAAACGTTTGATTTGTTAATGCGTGAGGTTGAATTATTAATAAGCCTTAGTAAATGCAATATTTATGTATGTATGTCTTATACGAATCAAAATTCTACTCGATAACTTTTGACGAAAGCACGGATTTGTCGGGGAAAAGCCAGATTTCCGTATCTTTAAGATATTTCAACATGCAAAAAAAACTGTTTTTTAAGGAAGAATTTATTGGCTTTATTGTAAACGCATTTGAAGAGGCTTCAAAGGATATTGATGACGTTGATGTGTCAATTGATTCGAAGGCACTATCAACAATAGTTCTTAAAGCTTTGATAAATTTTGGTATTCACCTAAAAAATTATGTAGGAGATGGAAGAGATGGGTGTCCTCTGATATCAGCAGAAAATGGAGCTGTTAAAAAACTCTGGAAACCGCGGCAAATGCGAAACAAACGCATTGCTATCCCCATTAATCAAGCAACTCATTTTCTAAAAGCAATAAAGTGCCATTAATACAAAAAGTTGTATCATTTGTTAAAGAAATAACAACATTTTTTAAATATAATCATCCCAAGCGAAACACAGATTTAGCAAAGTATTTGGGAGCCAAACTCTCTACATTATGCGAGACAAGATGGGTGGACCGTCACGATACAGTACACATTAGGGCTATAACTTTTTCACACTTTTTGCGAAAATCAAAAAACGGCATAGTATAGTCGTGTAAAACATTAAAAGTTATTAATAAAAAATATGATAATTTGCTCGGATTGTTAAGAAACTTCACGCTGGGATCGGGTTGAAGTTTGAAAACAAAACATTTTTATCTCACGGAAATTTTAAAAAATATACACCTGATGTTTGTATAAATTCCTATACGTATCACTTAAATGCTATTTTGGAATTTAACCACTGCTTTAGATTTTAAAATTTTCCTACGGTTTACAATTCATCGCGGTTCAAAATTTCTTAGAAGGTTTTATAAATTTGCTTCCCTGCGTGAGGTCATTTTCGCAAAACGGCGGGAGACAGGTGTTTTCATTACTAAAACATTCTTGGCCACTCCGTCGTAAAATGCATATAATTTGGTTATCGCCCTAGTATACATATTAGTGCTCAAACCTCAACAATGTCTTTTTTGAATTCGTTGGGTTGTATTTTCTCTAAGTGGCGTTTAATATTGGCAGTAGTTTGTTTGCTTGGCAATGAACTCCCCATTGACATTTGTTTGGCGCAAAATTTGCGTTGAGCGCTTGCTCAATTTCAATTTTTTTCAAAAAAAAACTTCAAAATGGTTTGGATGACATTTTTATCCGGAAATATTTATACTATAAAGTTTGGTTTGTGGTTCACCCAAAACTATAGATTATCTTACCATTCGCAGAATAGGTATAAATAGAGAGTATTTTTTTGCCAAATAAAATTTAACCTTTTTTTTTTTTGTTGTATTTTTTACCGTCTTCTAAAAATTACACATATAAAGACATTTTTGTACACTTAAGCATTTTATTAAGTCATCGCTGTATTTTATCGAACTAATAAACTGTGATGAAGATATCTACCCAAATCTAAGAAAAATATTTCAAATTTTCGTTTCAATACTCGTCAGTTAAGCTACGAGCGGGAGGTCATTTCCTTCCCTTCGTCGAAAAAAAACATGGCTCAGATCAATAATGACAAAAGATTTGCTGTACTGCCTAAATTTGCCTCACAAGGAAATCATAAATTACTTATTTAAAAAGATTAATGTATATTGAACTGATCTTATATATTATTTAACCTTTTTGTTGAGTTTTTTGTTTAATATAATATACACACATATTGGACCATATTCATAGTCAAAAGTAAAATCGACTTTAAGTTAAAACCGTCTTTAAGTGGATTTCAATAACATTGAAGTCGACTTTATTTTTGACTATGAATATGGGCCATTATTTTTGATAAACTTTTAAAAACTAATTTTTTACGTTTTTGTATCGTAAAAAATGTCCCCCCGTAAGGCTCCAGCTGGATTCGAGCCTGGTTACAAGCAGACTTAGAGTGTTTATAATTCTTATTCGCTTTAGGGTTTTATTTGTTTAATATTTTTGGCTTTTCTAAAATCTTTGGAAAAGGTTTCCTGATGAGCTGGCCTAAGCAACCAGTGAAATGCACATAGAAGCTAGCTTTCCCTCAACAATAAATTTCAGTGTATTTATCAAATATGAAAAATTGGGAATTAAGCACGTCATACGGCAATCTTATAAATAGCCAACAAATCTCTTTTGTGTGAAGATATCTTAATATTATTCGGCACAAAGAACTTTTACATAATTCTTAACCTTAAAACATAATTTTGTTCTGGTGGGTCCATGATTGCCCATGGATATGAATTTTATATATAGGGCTTAAACGACTATACTTTCTTACTTGTTCTTTTATATTGCTCTTTAGGAAAAATGCTTTAAACTCTTAGGAATGAAAAAGTTTTATGCACTTTTGGAAACGTAAAAAGTCTAGCAGATTAGACAGAACCCTTTTAAGATCAGGTAAATATTTTGAAATAGAACATATCGCTTATTTGCTGCAAGACCGGCATAACTCAAAAATGAAATTTTGGAGTTAGATATGCAGAATTGTTCGCTTTGTTTTTCTTTATATTGTGTATTAAATTCATCTTGATATCTTTTATACTTTCCCAGTTTGAAGAGAATGTGTCTTCTTTTTTTCTAAGTAGTTAGAGCCAATCAAAAACTTTAAATGCGTTTATCTGGATTTTTTTGAGTTATGCCGGTCTTGCAGCAAATGAGCGATATTTATGTACTTTAAAACCTCTCTTGACTTTTCAAAACGTTAAGATAAAGAACCATTATATTTAAACTATTTTTAAATTACCAAAATCTTAAGTTTGTTTATTTACGTTAATGATGATTAAGAAAAATATTTTTCAAAACTTATTTCATATATTCAAAACACTTCAAAGTATAGTTAATATTTAGTTATTTTTCACTTTTATTTACATAAACAAAAATAAAAATTAGAAAAATATGTTAAATGTTTAACTTTTTTTTTAAATATTTCGAGACTTAATGACGATTTCAAGGACAAATTGTATGATTACGCGTTCGTTTAAAAACGAAAACTAGAAAAAAAATGGTAGCAAAACTATAGAATAAAACTATGTCATACACTTGTTTGTATTGTATCGCAGTTAGAATAAAGTATAACGCTATTGAAATCGAAAACTTAAAAAGGGAAAAAAATAAAACATGTCATGAAATAAAATGGGGAAATTTATTTTTAGTTTTTTTTTTAACTCCTAAGTACAAGAAGTCTGCCGCCGCGTCTGACGCCAAATACTTTTTTTCGTTTTATATTATTAAATATTTTTAAAATTTATTACAAGTAAAACAAGACAAAAGAACTTGAAAACTATTTTTCTTTTGGTTTAACTTTTATTGCTCACTTTTTTTTTTTTTTTTTTGGATTACACAACACTATTAACCAACTTAAACTTTAGAACTTTGTGTGGAAAAACACCTTGAACATTTTTAATTTCTTTAATTTATCAAATAAAATGTTTTTTTCGTAACATTAAATGCACTTATTTACTCATGCGGTTTGAATTTGTTTCGATCTGACCATTCAAGAAATAAAGCTACAGAAAAGAACACCCTACTGGTGTTTTTAAAACGTCACCTTTTTTCTTAAACTATAAATTTTATTATTAAATTTTTTTCGCTTGTTGTACTAGTTTTGTTTTTTTTTTTTATTGTTGCTTTCTATAAAAACTTTCTCCCTTTCACTTTCTTTTTAAATTCACTTTTTCTTTCTTTGTTTTAACTTCAGTAAATATTTTTTATCGCGTTTTTTTAGTTAAAATTACGTCTGTTGCTTGAGAACTCTGAGGACGGACTGACAAAATAGTTGTGAACTTTTCCACCAGAAACACTTGTAGTTTTGGCAAAAGGACTTTAATAAAAAAACTCACCTCACATACCGAAGAGAAACGAAGGATAAACAAAATGAGAGTTTTTTAGAAGTTATGAGGTAATTAAAGTGTTGCCATGTTATTTATTCATTACGAATTTTTTAAAATAAATTTATTTTTTTGGTAAAATGCTTTTTTGACCGCCTTTTACTCAATGCAAATGGATGAAACTTTGCAGGCATGCATATTCCCGATGACAATACACGAATACATGGGCGTAGCCAGAATAGTGTCTAGGGGGGGGGGGGGGGGCAAAATTTTTTTAAAACCTTTTCTTTAGCTTCACTTCGAAAAATCAAATCTTGTAACGTTAATTTAACCGCCTTATACTCAATGCAAATGGATGAAACTTTGCAGGCAAAATGTATTAACAAAGTGACCTCAGTACTACAACAATGAAACAATAAAAAAAACAATAGGCATTTTGTTGCTAGAATTGAGACGGCAAGTGTCAAAATGCCTTTTAAAAAAAAGTAAATAAACAAAAAAAATGACGACAAACGTCACACACGAAGAAAATCACTCAAACAGCTGCGCTTGTGAGGTCTCTTTATTAGTACATTCTGCTTTGCAGGCATACATATTCTCGATGACAATACACGAATACATGGGCGTAGCCGGGATAAAATCTAGGGGGGGGGAATTTTTTTTTTTTTGTAAAATGGTTTTTTGATCGCCTTTACTCAATGCAAACGGATGAAACTTTGCAGGCATGCATTTTCCCGATGACAATACACGAATACATGGGCGTAGCCAGGATAAAATCTAGGGGGGGGGGCAAAATTTTTTCAAATGTTCTTTTTTAAGAAAAGCGTTTCTTAAAAAAAAATTTTTTTTAATGTTCTTATTCTAAATACAAAATAACAAAAATAATTTTATAACTCCTAATTAAATAACTTTATATTTTTGGCTAGGCGAACAAAGTTTCTCCTTTGGGTAACCCCAGGTCTACACCAAATATAAATTTTCATAAATTTGGCAATAATTCTTATTGATTGGCTTATGTTAAAACCAAGGGAAAAAGTGACGCCTTCTTGACAGATTTTTTTGTTAATATAAATCTTTTCCTATTTGACCTTTATAATTTTAATGTAAATTTTTTTTTTTTTAGCTTGATGTCTTTTTTATATAAACATATTAATCCAAATTTTGATATTTTAATTAGTTTAGGAGATATGAGGTTAGCGAATAAACACGTTTTAACCCTTTTTACCTTCTAAACATTAAAATTTCTAAAAATCCCCGTCGAAGTGGATCGATGAACGATTTGGCGAGAGACCAACCTCCGATCCAATCAAGTTTCTAAGCAATATGTCTTGCAGATTCTTTTATAACATCATTCTTTAATTCAATGTCTAGTGAAGACTTAAGTCCCAATTCATACGATGCAAGTTTTATTATTTACCTTGCTACTTTAAAGAAAGACGAGGGGAAAATATACGAGAATCAACTTGACGAACTCTTCATATACGTTGCTTTTTTTCGTAATTTGCAGCGGGTCTATTTTGACAACCATCTTTTTCATATTTAATTTCATTATACAACGTTAATTTCCTTGCGTGTGCATTTTGTAAAAATGTGTTTCACAAAGGGAAATGTCAAAATGCACATATACATTCATACAAATAGACTAACAGAGTAAGTACCCTGCAAATAATAGGACCAGTCCAAACACGCGTGTAAAGAGTAGCCCACAAGGGACCAGGACTAGTCCAAAAGTAAACCAAACGTATGGAAAAAACATGGTCTATTTAACATTACGATGTCCTAGGGGAGGACCATATAAACCACCTTTGGACTACTAAGGAGTAGTCTTAAAACTACTCCATGGTATACTCAAGAGGAATAGTTTTGAAGTCGTTTAAAAATGAAAGCATGTCGAAAAAAACGAAGACATGTCGTCTCACTACAAACACTTTTTAACAATGACATGGTCCATGCTTGCATTACATCGGACCAGTCCATGGAGTAGTCTATTTTATCCAAATGGATCAGGTGGTCCAATATTATTTGCAGGGTAATAAGACTCGCATTGTGTGAACGCCGAAGACAGTTCAAAGAAGAAAATGTGATAAGTTACTCAATAAGACTTGCATCTTATGAATAGGGACTTAGGGCTTATTTCACCAATTCTATTTAAATATCAAATCATATTTTAATATACAAGTTTTTTGTATAATTTTATGTTTATTTGACATGAAAAATTAATTTTAAACATTAATTGATATTTAAATAAATTGGTGAAATCGGCCATTAATGTTATGTACTTTTCTAAGGGTAATTAAAGCTTGAGAAAATAATTTTTGTCTGAATTTCAAAATAATTTTTTTCCCCCATTTTGTTAATGTTCATTTATTAAAATTGTTCGGGAATCCCGCATTCGAGATCCGAAATAGCGACAATTTAAAACAATTGAATTTTCCGGTTTTTTTTTTTTTTTGCCTGAGAAAAAAGCAGTATTGTAACTTATCTTAGAACAATTTAAAAAATTATTTTAAATGATTCAAAATTTATTTATTCAATTTTCTTGATAAATTGTTACTAATCTTCTCTTAAAATTTATGACATGCGCAAAAACTCTATTGTTTGTTATTGTTTAGAATTTCACCACATGTATTCAGTTTTTTTAATACAAATTACATACAAACATTTCTATATTAAATGGTTTTGTTCCATCACCTTTCAAATTAAATCAATCTTTTCAGAAATCCTTTTGTTGACAATTTTATAATAAATATTTATGGTCAATATGTTAATCTAACAAAAACAGCTTTAACATACATATGTAATTTTTTCTTATTACTTATTGCCGTTTAATTCTAACAGATGATACGACGCCTTTAAAGATTCCGATTGGGTCTTTTGTAAAGTCTAAGAAATGCACAAGTTCCTATTTTCATATTTATACAATTTCGGAACATTCTCCATGACAGAAACGTAAACAAACAAATCCTTGCAACTACAATAACGGTGATAAATATTAGATATTCTTATTTACCATAGCGGTGTATGCATGTGTATGTGTGTGTGTGTGTTTGTGTATTAGAACTACCCAGCGGTAACTAGAATGAGTAAAGAGGCCTAATAGAAGGCCTTATTTAGCAGTCACAAGCCCTTCTCGCCGCATTCCATACTAATTTATTTTTTACACAGGTTGTCATTGGGCGCAAGGCCTTCCACACTTCCTTTAAAAACAACTTTGATCCCTTCCCAAAGAAGGGAGTAAGGAAGGTCACTAAAAATAAAAAGTAAATAAAACTGAACCCCTTCCTTTCTCCCTTCTCAAAGAAGGGAGTAGCGAATGTGTACTGAATATTTCAGAAGGTCTTTTAAAAAGAAGTTTATGCCTTCTAGAAGGCATACTTCTGAAGGCAGGATATCATGCGAAGCGAATCTTTTAGAAAGGAGTATAGAGGCCTTCAAAAAGGCCTGCCACTTGCGGTCCTTTCAATATTTACCGCTGGGTACAGTTATTTATGTATAGCTGTTAAAATGTATGAGTGAGTCATTGTTATAAAGTTGTTTTTTTAATATTATGTACTTTACTAATGTAAATATGTATTTTAGAAAGTATATGCATATTTATTAAAGCACAGTGTTCCAATTAAGTGGTCAGATTTTTGTGAAGTGTCAAGGGATTATAAGAAAAACAAAGAAGATTAACTGTAAATATTTTTTTTAATTCCTATTAAACTAAAGGATGGTCCAACCGAAACGCAGGATTTTAATCTATATATGTATGTATATGTAGAAAAGAAAGTGGCGTTAGTTACTACGATTATATCTAAAGAACGGCTGGACCGATTTCGATGATTCGTACGAATTCGGAATGGTCTCTGACCAAGTAAGAAGAATCGCCAAAAAAAATCTAAAATAGGTGGCGCCATTGAAAATTACTCAGTATGAATTAAATCGTAAACTCTGCATTTGACGATGCTATAATCTTTAGCAAAGTTGTAGAGCATGAGCCGGCGAAGGTTTATAAGTTGATATGACCAATTTCAGACAGGTGGCGCCACTGAAAATTACTCGAAATGAGTTAAATCATAAACTGTGCATTTGATCATGCTATGAGTGGGTGATTTTTTAAGAGCTATAGGAAAGTTTTAAAAAAAAACATAAAATTCAGAAAAATGCATGAAATCTTTATTTGAATCGATAGTACGGTCCATATAATTTAATGTTTGAAGATTATTTCGTGCAAATGTTGACCGTGACAGCACCTCAAATGGTCCATCCACTTAGTCCAATTTTGGCATACTCTTTCCAACATTTCGGCCGGTATCTCATGAATAAACGCTTCAATGTTGTCTTACAATGCGTCAATTGAAGCGGGCATGTGTGTATAGTCATGAGCTTTAACATAGACCCACAAAAATAGTCTAAAGGCGTTAAAAGGCACGATCTAGGCGGCCAATTGACCGGTCCCAAACTTGAAATAAAATATTCACCGAACTCGTCTCTCAATAAGTCCATTGTTAAGCGTGCTGTGTGGCATGTGGCACCGTCTTGTTGAAACCACATGTCATGCAAGTCAAGCTCTTGCATTTTGGGAAAAAAAAGTTGGATATCATCAACGTTGTTGAGTAACAGAGGCCCAATTGCTGCGAACGGCGACGAATCGATAATTGATGGTCATCATTAACACTGGCCGATAAAGCTGCGATATTATCTTCACTTCGCACTCTACGTAAGCGTGTTGCTGGTTTAATGTCCAACAATGTAAATTTGGTGCGAAATTAAGTCACAATAGCCCGAATGGCCGCTTCAGTGTGTGGATTAAACTGACCATAAAATGTAAGAAGCGCGCGATGAACTTTCTTAACAGAGCACGCATTTTGATTATAAATTTTAATAATTTGCAAGCGTTTTTCGTTTGTAAGCCGATTCATGGTTAAATTATAGACCAAACTGAAGATGTTTGACAGTGAAACAAAACACGAAGCGTGCGTTAGCTGTTTAAACCAGTGTTGCCAAAAAGAGAATAGCTAAAAAATCAGCCGATACAATGTCAGAAACAGAACAAAACAGAAACAAAGATAGTAAACAACATTTATAAAGCTAAAAAAAAGTTATCAGCAGGGCTGTTAAGTTAACCTATAATGAATTTGCTTTGTAAAATACCAATTTCGTCTAAGTTTGTGGTACTCAAGACTTATTTAATATAGCGCTCACATAAGTGGACGGGTGTTATTTGATTGGAATAACAACAGAAGTTAGAAAGTATACTTGGTTGAGCCTGACCATATGTTAACTCCAAATCAATTTGCGGGGTTAGTATTTATTCCGGAAAGAAGTTTGTATGGGGGCTATGTGAATTGTAACCGTTTGCAATTGGTCCTTGTGACAATTATCTTCACAATTGCGAACTTAACTTTGCGCACTAGGATTACATGGCCAGCCAGTCAGCCGGGCGGACATCGTTAGATCTATTCAAAAAGTGATTTACGCCATAAATGTTGGAGTTTTCAAAAAATTTCTTTTTTATAGATCCTTTAGTTGTTACAGTGTTTGCATGCCAAATTTAAAAAAACCGGTTGATTAATTAAAAAGATAGAGGGAGGGGGAGCATTTCCCCCACTTGCCCTATTTAAAGTGTTATATTATCAGCACAAACGCATAATTTTCTGTCCACAAATTTAGTGTGGGTATTATGTTATTAAGGGGCTTCAAACCATAAAGGTACATATAACAAAACTAAAAAAATTTGTACATCGAATCGGCCGGTCTGTTTGACCAACATTTTTATGCTTCACAGACTTCATCAGCCCCAAAACAGAAATTCTCAAACATGTTGATTTTAACCAACTGTTTCATTGCATAAAATTTTTATTCTGCCCCACTGTGCATTGTTAACAGCAAAATGTTGTCCAACAGAATAACAAGCGTAATTTCAATAATTGAAATGAGCATAAGGTCAAAATAAAAAACATCAATACCAGTAAGAAAAAAACATTACGTATGAATGAAATTGGAAAAATATGGAACTATAATTGTAAATAGTCATTATTGTTAAGCCCAAGGTAAACTATGAAATAAAATATTCTTCAAATAGAGTATCGGAAAAGGAGAATAAAAGAATAAAAGCCCTAATTTTTAAAGGACGACGAAAATAAAATTTATTTTTGTAATCGTGATTTCTTTTTTATATATTAACTACATACCTATTTCCGAATTGATCCTACAACATTTCAAAAGCAAATTACTTCTTTTTATTTCGAATATACGCCCATGTTTTCGTATATTTTCAGTTAAATTTTTTAGAAAATCACCGTTTTTTATGATTTGTAGATATAAAACGAAATATTTTTAAGAACCTTTTAAACAGGATCGCTTTTAAAAATTTTTCGATTTCAATCTCACTCGAATTCGGTTTTCAGAAAAAAATATTTTGGAGTTTCGAAAAGTTGATTTCAACCAACATATTGAACGACGCACTTTGGTTAATCAACTTATTATACAGATCCAGAATATATGTATGTATGTTATTTTTTGTATATGTCCTTTTGTTTATTTTAGAGTATAATATAATAAAAAGAATAGAATATTGAAAACAATTTAGATACACAGAAAAAATTATTTTTCCAATTCAAACAAAAAATTTGTAGAATCAAACAATTTTTTGTCTGAAATCGGTCCTATAAACAAATTCGCATATTCAAACAATTTATTTGCATTTCGTTTATTGAAAAAAACACTGATTTTTTCAAACAAATAATTTAACTGAATCAAACAAAAAGTTTACTGAAATTCATATACTAAATTTCAAAATCAAAAAAAAAAGTTTTTGCACAAGCAATGATGCGCACACAAGCAGGCACTGTATTAGAAGACGATGGCAGAGAGAGCAGAGCGGCCGGCTGGCTTTGAGACAAATTTTTTTGTTGGAATAATTTTTGAACGAAGTCTTTTTTTATACACACAATGTTTTTCGTCATCACTCACTGTTGCTGTATCCTTTCCTTTGCTAATGAAGAAGAAATGTAACCCAAAAACGGCGACAGACCGACTCGATATGTATTTCGTCATCATTATATTTTTGTATTTGATGTATTTAAGCAAACAGTTTGAAAAAATTGAATACGGGATTGTGGTTTTTTTTAACCAACTTTGAAACCAACCAAAAATTTATTTTGTTTCTTATAATGTTGTTGTTGCTTCTGTTGTTTAAAAAGAGTGAAACGTTTTTTTACCTGCTATTTTTTTTTTTTTTTTTTTTTTTTTACTTCAAACCTCTCATCTTTCTTACTGTTGTACTTTTTTAAAGTGTCCATTGCTTACGATCAAATAAAAAAATGCAAAAAGACGACAACATTAAAAAGCGTTTAATATTTCATACAAAATTATGAAAACTTGAAACCAATAACGCGTGTATTATATTTTTGAATGGTTGTCAACATTTTTGTTGGTTAAATAAAAATCAAACAAAAATTTTAATTGAATCAGTAAAAAAATTTGTAGAAATTAAAAAAATTTTCAAACAAGCGTTTGTTTGAAAATAATTCGGCAATAATTTTTTCTGTGTAGGTTCATGAAGAACTAAGGGCATTGGCGAGTTCTCTCCATCTACTTCTGTCATAGGTAAATGCTTTGATTTCTTTTCAGGCATATGAACTGCGCCTTTTAAACTCATTCCTTTTTGTACAAATAGTGCGTTTCTGGAAATTTCTGTTATTGGCTGTCTAAGATTGTGACCTTTCCAGGTCCATTTATGTCCATGATGTCCTTTTTAAAAGACTCAGAGTTTGACCTCTGCCAAAGAACATTATCTGAAATCCGGTTAGGCTAGAAAATTCTTAGAAACTCAGATATGGATTAACAAAGCTTTCAGTTTTTTTAATGACCAACTGTGTAGGGGTGCAGCTCATGCATACATACAATAACACCGATTTCACGCTTCGGTTAAATATTCGGATTTTAGTTTTCCGAGATCAATTTTTCGCGGGTCATATATTGTTCAGTTTAAGGAATGTAACTTGGGTATCGTTAATTTGATCAGAAATATTCATAATGGTGTATCTTTACACAAAAATCGTATGAATAGTCGATATAATTCAATATCTCCGTGTTGGTTCATTGGATCTTACAGGAGGCTATCAAGTAGCAGGAAGTGATTGGGAGGTAGAATACAACCTTGTACTTGCTCTTAGAACGGTGGATTAAATGTATTTTGCACTGAATGTCCCTATAGAACTCCCGTATCAAACATACAAACTTTTCCGATATTCCCTTTTTAATAAAGGTTGACCAACTTCTGGTAGGTTTTATAAAAGGTCACTGTTGGACGGCAGTATACGCCAAAAGGGCGGGGTAACTGACAAGTGACAATTGTAGATTCTGTGGGGTACCAGGGGAGAAAGAGGCGGTGGAGCTAGAGTTGTCAACCGATTAAGAATAATTCGATTAATAGATCAAACAAAACCAAACTCTTGTTCGAATAATTTTAAAACGATGATTTTCGAAAAACGAATAAATCGTTTAATTGATGTCGATTAATCGAACAATTTTTTTATTAAAAAATAAATTAAATAAAAGCTTAGAATTTGATTTATTCTCATACGTTTAAAGTGATTTTATACAAAATGTAGGAAAGTTAAAAACTGTTCTTGCTATAGCCCCGGTTGTAATTAATCTCAATGTTTAGTAAGGAAAACCCGTGTTGAGTACTCATTGTATTTCAAAAATGTATTTTATGTTCTTATTAAACAAATCTTAGCAAACAATTTAGCAGGTAAGTTGCAAAGCTCGTTCGTTACAAAATTAAAAATATGAGATGACAATTGATTCTAACAGTACTTTTGGCGATTTATGCATTGATGCAATCAGAATATTTCGAGTTTTACAACTCAACTTCTCAATTGTATCCGCTGTTTTAAATCAAACGTTGAACAATTTTCAAGAAAAGGGATTCTTCAATTTCGGGTGAAAAATTGTATTTGTATTATATATTTTTTTTTTTTTTAATTATACATGTATATCTTTACCATTTGCGTAAATGTCACAATATTACCATTGAATACGATGTAGTGGAAGATAATCCAACGACATCAAGAAATGCCGAACTTGGTTCGATGGAAAAATACATTAAGAGAGACAGCGGCTGTTCTAAAGATGAAATTGTAGACAGAAGTTTGGCTGAAGATGGTAGGTCTGCCAACGCCTTTCGAAAATCCAGAGTAATATCGGACTAAGGAATTAAGGGTTGTACGATGCCTTTAAGTAATGCAACGATATGTAGTTAAGATGAACAATTTTATGCATGAACAAAAAAAAGAAGTCATAGCGGATGGAATGAAAGATTTTGCATAGTAATTTTTTTGTAAAAATAATTTTTTTATTCGTTATTCTCATCGATTAATCGAATAATTTGTTAGATTTAATCGTTTTATCGAACGAACAAAAACATTTGAATTATTCGAACAGAGTTGAAAGGCGAATAATTGACAACACTAGGTGGAGCTCATACTCTGCCACTGTCCGGCATTCATACGCTCCAGAGCGAACTGTCTGTGATCATTACTTCCAAGATTTAAGGGAAATCTCTGGTTACGCTAGGGATCTACATGGTCTATAAGGGGTACTTATGACCGGCAACCTAAGCTAACCTAAGGATTGACAAAATCTCATTCCGATAAGCAGTGTTCAAAGTCGATGTTGTAGAAGTCACTCTTATGGTATGCTACACTATCGAGAATAAAATTAAAGCGGGTAGGCGCAGGGGGGAAATACCTCCCATAGGATGCATATATAAAATATCTCTCAACTAAAGAAGTGGTTAAATCAGTGTAGCGAAGAGCACCGGGTTAAGCTAGTATATAAACACAAATAACCTACTTATAAAAAGGCAGTCAGGATTTCGACCTGGGCATAGTTGTATAACTGCCTTAATTACTGTATCTGAAGAAATATTGATGATGGCAAAGTCTCGCTTCTTGTTCTTCTAGATCACTCAAAGGCATTTCATATGGTAGACCATGAAGGTCTCTGCTGGAAGTTACACAGAAGTTTAATTTTTCCGCGGCTTCTATTGATTTAATGTCCTCTTATTTGACAAATCGTAAGCAGTCAGTATTCTTAAACAACAAAACCTCACAAATGCTGCCAGTCCCAAAGGGTGTACCCCAAGGATCAATCCTCGGACCCCTACTGTTTGCTCTTTACGTCAATGATCTACCTACTCAATTACAATATTACAATTTCCATTTGTACGCGGATCATGTCCAACTTTATATTAGTAGTAGCCTTAGTAACATAGGTGAATGTTTGGAAAAGTTAAGTATTGAGCTAAAACGTGTCCAGGTTTGGGCATATGCAAATGGTTTGTGCCTTAACCCACAGAAATCTAAGTGGCTTATAATAGCTAAGAAAACAATAAAGATGCCTTTTGAACCGAAAATAATGCTTTACACTCGAAAAATTTATATTTTAATATCTGCTAAAAACCTTGGTATTCACCCCTATCGCAAACAACTACTCCCATGAAAATATTCCCATATTTTTTTATTTTGTATTGTGAATGATTCCCATAACAAATTTTTTGGGAATGAATTCCCAAACTTAAAAAATTTGGCATCGCCAATGTTTACTCCCGCGAGTATTTTTACGAAATAAATTCCCAACAAGTGTTAATGTGAACGAGAAGGGAACATGTAAATTTTAATTTGTATTCTTAAGTAGGACTTAATTAAATTACTTTTTCCTTTTATTGAAAGAGTGTTAATAAAGGAAATGAAGATAAACAGTATTCATTATTAATTTTATTATATTTTTATTAGTATTTTATATTGTATATTTTTCTTTCACAGTACAAGCACTGGCAAGCTATTCACAATAGATACTTTTGTTTACAAAGCACTGACAATTAATTCACAATATAAATTTTTACTCCCAAAATATATGCGATACCAATTTGTTGGGGATGGGAATTTAGGTTTGCTCCCATATATCATATTCCCATAACATTCGCGATAAGGGTGATTATATTCAATAACACACTTACGTGGTCAGATCACATAAATTTTTCAGCTGGGAAGACATACGCAGAGCTAAGGACTCTATGGAACACTCAACATATAACCCCACTTAATACACATACGTATTTTGCTGGCAAAAACATATATTATGCCATCATTGTTATATGAATGTGAAATAAATGCAAGTTGTGATTCTTTCAGTCGTAAAAAAACTAACAAATGCGTACAATGCAATTTTGAGATATGTGTTTAATTAGCGGAAATATGACCGGATTTCTGAATATGTGAAAAAACTTTACAATGTCACATTATTTAATCTAATGAAAATAAGAACCTTAATGCTTCTACACAAGATTATCTACACCCTTGAACCAGTCTATCTGTTTGATAAAATCGTGTTTAAACAATTAGGAGGATCAAATGACATTATTCATATAAGATATCGAACTTTACTATCTAAGTGGCAATTTTATGTCCATGCAATCCGTCTTTGGAACTTTTTTTTTTTTTTTTTATTAATTCTTTATTCATAAATTGTTTACAATAAGTTATTGCCTCTGCGTCTTGAACACCTTTTAGAGGCCACACAGTCCATACGCAACGCACTGCACTTTTAAAAAGAATTTCTTAAGCATTATAAATGATTCGCTCTGTCAAATTAAATGTTACTATTGTGTGTTTTTATTAATAAATTTTGTATAAGAATAATTTTTTGTATTTCTGTTTTACATATGTAACAAATTTAAATGAATACTAGGTATGGGCATTTCCCTTTTGACGTGTCGTGATATTTGTACCACAGGATGTAAAAAAATTAAATGAAGGAGTCAAATTTGTTAAAAGGGTTTTTATATATGCAAAGTAATTACAACAATCGACGCTAAGGATTTGCAGATATGTATAAGCAAAAATATGCGCTGGCGTGACGTTAAAAAAACGGAAGTGAATTTTGACTTGCATTACAAAACTGAATATGACTGCGAATTGAGCAAGACGTTTTGTATAAAACCTTTTTTAGTAAGCGTTGGACTTATATAGATTTATTTTTCATGCTATCAAATTAAAAACTCTTTGCTCGTTTAAAGGTACATATGGGCATTTTCAGCGAAAAGTCTTCATTTTTTAATGTAACGCCAGAATGCAAATAAGGTTGTATTTTAGGACCATGTTGTTCAACCGTTATCCGTTTTGTTTCTAAATGTAGAGTTAGTTGCGCTTTATACAGTGTTGCCACTTTGTGGGTTATTACCCGAATTTGGTATAATTTTTACGGTCGTGGGTAGAGCGTGGGTAATTTCTCTTAGGTATAATTTGAAATTTTTACTTCAGATGCCCAAATAAAATCAAGATTCGATTTCAGTGATGACATTTATTTCTTTTTAAATATTGTTTGCTAAAGAAATGCACATTAGGGTGTCCCAAAAAATGTTTTCTTTCTGATTTTCATAGGTGCTCAATTAAAATTTAAAAGCTTATAGTGTAAAGTATTTTTGATTTTTTTTTTAAGAATTTTCGGAAGAGGTTTAGAGGTCGCGCAAATGAAGTTTTCATAAAAAAACGGAGTTTTCGGCCTTTTTTAACTTTACTCATAACTTGGTTAATACCACGAGTTTCTTCACTCCTGAGGAAACAGTTTTAAAGAAAAGTATCCAAGCTTTATTCCTGCGTGAAAAAATTATAAGTTTTGGTGATGAGTTTACTCATTTAGATACCCTTAATTACTACTTTTCGTAATTTTTTTAAAAATTTTGTAATAACGCTTTACAACTTTTTAAGTTCAAATAAAAACGAAAAAAAAATAATGATGCAGTTTGAAAGACAAATTAATTCTTATTAATATCAATAAACAATTTTTAAATTTGTTCTTACCGTTCCTGAGTTATACCCTTTTTTATCTTCATACCCAGTATATGTTATTATAAGCTGTTTGTCAGTTCACCAATCTTACCCAATCAACAAAAAAAAAACTTTTCTTTTGCTCTGTGAAAAATTATTTATTGAGGTTCTTGCGATGTAGTTCTATCTTTACCTTTCAATAAATTCTGGTAATCATTTTCAGAAGTTGTAACATTAATATAAGTATTTGAGCCAAAGCCACACCTCTTTCTGGCACATCATTTACCACTTGTAATTGCTGAACTTTTTTCTAAGCCTCTTGAAATGACTTGTTGGCTTTCCAATTCTCTGAATTTTTTTTTTAAAAAATCGATTGAAATATTGCAAGCTTAAAAAAGTTAGACTGGCTTTTGAAATGAATTGTTGAATTTCTTTATTTCTAAAGTTTTCTTCTGTTAAAGTTACATTTGCTACTAAATAATCGCTGCATGGAGGATCTGCAAGTTTTTTTTGTCATTAAGTGCAAAGTTATGGTGTCGATACATTCATCAAGTTCAAGTTAAGTACCACTGATGACCTAGAAAAGTTTTAAGCGAGGCTTTTGCGACTGCTTTATTTATAATTTTATAACTATCGTATTCCTTTAATAGGCTCAGATCATTGAGAGGAGCGTATCGTGGGCACTGGCAGAGGTACTAATATTTGATATTTATTCTTAAAATAAATTAACTAAATTCAAGCAAGGCATCAACTGTTGATTTGTCTGTATAAGATTGCAACTGGTTTCGGAAAATGCATATTTTCAAAGAATAGATAATTTTCATCATCCAGCGAGCCCGATTGATAGCTCCTGGAGCACACATTAAATAGAAAGTGAAAATGACAGCGTGTAACGATTTAGATCAATAAATGTCAGAAGTTAATGACAGTTAAAACCTAACTATAAATATTTATGGAAGTATACAATAATTATAACGAAAAAAGTATCACCATTTTTAAGGTACAAACTATAAAAATAGTGTAACTCGGAAACTGTAGGACAAAATTCCATTTTTGTTTTCCTAAATTGTTTAGAACTTATCGGTATTCAAAATCGCGTCACTAGTTTTTATACCTTTCATATAAATTTGAAAAGTAATAAACCGTTTTTTACAGAATTTGTTAAAAAATTACAAAAGAACTTAATATGTGGAATCGTAATGGACAAAAATATTGCCGGAACTTAAAGTTTTTGCATATGGAAATAAAGTTTGTGAAATTTTCTTTTGAAATATTCGGTCAAAAAATTAAATGAATGTGGTTATTGACAAAGTTATGAGTCAAGTTTGAAAAAAGGCCGAAAAACCAGATTTGTAACAAAGACTTGATTTGCGCGACCTCTAAACCTCTTCCTAAAAATCTGAAAAAAAAATTCTAAAATTATGCTGGAGCCTATAAGAAAACAAAATTTTGGGAAAAAAGTTTTTCAATTCAATTAAAAACTTGCCTGGGGGAAGATATGATTCCAATATTGCAACATATAATTAATTTTATTAATATAAAGGGTATTTTTAAGACCATGAAACTTAAAATGGTACACAACAAAAAAAAATTAATTAATTTTAATCGCAGATTGATACACGGCATAACCATTTGAAACTGATTTAAATGTATTTTTATTAAATAAAACTTAAATTTTATATCAGGTGTAATTTCATTTAAATCGGGTAATTTTGCTTCATCTCAAGTGTAGTTTTGAATCTTGCTGGTGGTAACACTGGCTTTATACCAAAATAAAAAAACATTAAGCTATACGTATTAAATTTTTCGAGAGACAATTAAAATAAATTCTGGCGTTACGTTACAAAAAGTAGACTTTTCGCTGGAACTGACCATATTGAACATCATGTTCCTATACAATTTAAAAATCCATTACTATAATTATAAGATTTTTAATCTTGTTGTATTGGAAATCAAATAAATATTTTAAATATTCCATCGCCAATTTAAAAGAATTTTTGTTTTGGAAAATATTAGAACATTTTTGTATGACGAAAAATTCTGAAGTCGGAGTCGCCAGTTTTTGTGGGTACTTCGACTCCGACTCCGGTACAAGAACGTCCAATCCGACTCCAAAGCCCTAGAGACTAATTTTGGCAGTCGTGATCGAATATTTTTTTGAATCGAATGCAGTTTTATTTCTTTTATTTTATTTCCATTGTTGTGAAAAGTCAAATAAATGCTTTACAACACTGAAGAAATAATTTCGATTGGTCAGTATGAGAATTAAAATTAGAAATAAATTTTCATTCGAATCGAAAAAGTATTCGATCGTGACTGCCAGATTTAGCCTTCAGGGTTTCTATTAAGTTTTTATATTATGCTTTGGTTTTAACCTTCTCCTGTAAAGTTGTAATTATGTAAGAGACCAGCATATACCCTTTCAACAGGTAGTGTATGGGGTTCAATAAACACTAATAAACAGGTTGTGTATGGGGTTCAATAAACACTTTTAACTCGACCTTACCTACTAAGATAAAATCCCTAGATACATAAATATTAAACCTTTTATCCTTAAGATATGATAAAGAATGTATTTATTTTACACACAAATTACTTCAATAAAACATTAAGCTTAAAAATTAATTGATTTATATTATATTTGAGTAGAAATCATAATTGTGGTCGTCGCTTAAACAATTGAAAGAAACCCTTTTTGGAGCACGCATTTCATTTTTGTTTTACGTATTAAATCGTTTAAACAACATTTGATGAAAAAACCTTAAACTCCAGCATTTTCCAGGAAATAAATAATGAAACGATGAAATTTCTATGGTTGTTAATGGTTAAATAATGTTTGTAATCAGGTCTGTTGGGGATGTTTGTACTGCCGCTGCTGCTGTTAATTATGAAACTAAAATTGTTTGTATCCAAGGTAAATAAGTGGCAACATTAACATAAACACCAGGCACACCTGCCGCGGCACAACCAATACCCCAGGCCACCAAGCCGACCACGTACCAAACGCCATTACTCTGACAAACTAACGGTGAACCGCCATCGCCCTGTATTAGAATCACATTAAGAAAAAATGGCATGAAAAAGAAAACACAAAAATTTATTACAAAAAATTCTGTGGCATTTTGACAAAACATCTTAAGTCGAGATAAGATAGCAAAAAAGTTTAAAAAAAAACTCGGTGAACAAATCATTTTTATTAAAAAATAAAAAAACCAAAATTAAATTAAAATTTCGTTAATAATACAAAATTTTAAAAACGTAAACAAGAATGTTTTTTGAATGAAAATTCGTATGATTAATACAAGGCGAATTCATCCCAGGTAATCTCGGTACTACAACAAGTACAACTCGTACAAAAACCACATGCAATTTGTTTTTGTAAAACCATTGTACAATGGCAAAAACAGAAATAAAACAAAACAGAAACAAAGAGAATAAACAAAATTTTGACATCCAACAGTGATTTTAGCTTATATCAGCAGGGCTTTTAAGACCACCTGTAATAAATTCGCCTTGGATTAATAAAATTTTTTTTTAACTTTTTAAATTTGACTTAAGCTATTTTGTCAAAATGTAACAGAATTAATACTACTAAATGGTTTACTAAGTATGTAAACAAATTTTAATTATATTCCTAATAATAATTATGATTATTTTTGTAATTTTTAACTGTGCTATGTTGTTGCTTTCAAAACTCACCGTACAGGCATCTTTACCCGCCTCACCACCAGCACATATAAAACTGGTGCTGCTCAAAGCAAAACTGGCACCCAAACGTGTGTTACGCAGAGAAGTTTGGCAATTATCATTGGGTATCAGGGGCACATCTACCTCACGCTGTATGGCTTGATAGGCGCCAGTAGGACCGAAATCATTTTTACCCCAGCCTGCTACATAACAACGTTGGCCCACAAACGATATACTGGGCAAACAAATTGTTCCTATAGTCGATTTAGTGGTAAGCGAAACCGGTGTAGTCAATTTCAAAATAGCTACATCGTTCTGTAGATTATCTTTGTTGAAATTAGGATGTATGAAAATATTGGAGACCAAAAGATCTTGGGCTGGTATGGGCTCATTCGTATTACCTGCATCCCATTCGCCAAGACGTACTTTAAAGGAGCTGATACTGTCAAGCAAAAAATATACAATGTATTTAAAATCAAATAATTTGTTTTTATAAATTTTGAACTTACGCCACATTGTACACCTTGTGGGCTGTGGTCAGAATATGTTGACCTGTTATTAAAGCTCCTGATCCCAAATATACTTCAGTGGTTGTTAGCAAGGCGGCTTGCCACGGATATTCACCGAAATCAGCTTGTCCAGGAGCAGCGGCTTTGCTATTTGGTGGTGGGGGATAACGGCGTCCACATTGATAAGAACCAGCCTGGCAGCAGACAACTAAGCCATAACTACAAGTAAAGGGTGCTGCAGTGGTAACGACAACGGGCTAAAAGGAAAATCATAATGAATTACATGCAACCAATCCAAAAAAAAGTTGGACCATCAACACATCAAACATACCTAAAGGGCTTTGAAATCGTAATAAATTTGGCAACAAAGTATTTTTCAGAAGTGGGCTATATATAGGATCTAGTACATATTTATAGCAAATAAGCTTATTTCTAGTGCGAGAAAAAGGAATGAAGCTTTTTACACCATGATCGGCAATGAAAAAAAAACAATAGCAATTTTTTTCTTTACAAAGTTAAGCATAAAAAAGTGATGTATTTTTTATCCTGAAGCATGAAAATCAAACAGAGATAATCAATTTTCATTGCGAATAGCGATTGCGTTTACGATATTTTTGTCAGTCCGTCTTTAGTCAACACACATAAGCACGAAGGTTGCCCGACGCGAGAGCATGCCTGGCAGCAAAACATTTTCGTCTCGGAATTTACCATTCGAAATGTTGGCTTCAATAACGTTTTTCATAAATTTTTTAACGACCAATCGTGTACCATTGCACAGCCGTGGTGGGTTAAAATTCCGAAGTAGAATAACCGCTCTATTTTACGCCGAAAATGTTAAAATTTATAGTCTTTAGTTCCTTCAAGACTTGAAACTATCATCGGATAATTAATTAAGAAGACATGGGTAGAGGAAGCTTTTACCCGTTTTGCCCTAAGATGTTACGGTGTCTGCATGCCAAATTTAAAAAAACAGGTTGATTAGTAAAGAAGATATAGGGAGGAGGAGCATTTACCCCACTTGCCCTATGTCACGCCCTAAATAATAAAAATTATAGGCTATAGTTCCTTCAAGATGTTAAACTATTTGCCTGCCAAATTTCAAGAAAATCGGTTGATTAGTTAAGAAGATTTAGGGAAGCGGAGTTTTAACCTGTTTGCCCTATTTAAGCCCTCTAGCGATATGAAATATACTTTTCACTTTTCAAGTGACAATAAAAAAATCATAATATGGAAAATACTCATGAACCACTTCACACAAACCATCTACAGACTATCCCCAACCCGCTTCCGCAGTAAGTGGTGACATCAAAGTGTACACTTCTTTATATATATATTGATTAAAAACCGATCAGAACAAAATTTGGCAGTGTGATTCATATATACATTTATTCCGGTCGTTCCAAATTGGAGCATAGGGCCATTACAAATGTATTCCATTGGGATCTGTTACTAGCTATAAGCTTTATTTCGTTCCAGGATTTTCTTGTAGTAGCTACTTTAAGCGGGTCATTCACTGGCAATATAACTGTTCAATTTTTATATAATAATATTATAATATACGATATTCGAAGGTGGCACAATACAAGGTATATTTACACAGGGTAAACTCGTTGGCCCATATGTTTGTCAGCTGATTACCCCTAGTTGGAACCCAAACGTCAAATTTCGTGTATATGAGCCAAAATGTGTACATGTGTGCGTTAAATTGTTTTTGTTTTATATGAAGACAATTTTGACAACTCGGTTCCTTTTATAGAGCAGCATGTCTACACTCCCAAATGAGTCTACTTTGTGTAAATACATCTTGGCACAATATATTGGCAAGAATCAAAATCACAACGAAAAGAAGTGCAATATAATGTGAAATGAGTTGGCAACAATGAACAATGTAATTTTGCTTTACCTTGCAGCCACACGTTCAGGTTGTTCGTGTGTTAGTAAAAAAGCGTATTGCAAATTGGAAGGAATTGAAAGGCAAAACTTGATCGTGCGGCCCACAGTGAGACAGCCCTGTAGTAACCGCGGCAAAAATTTGGATGAAATTTTCACAGTATATTAACAGATAAATGAGTAAAGTTGAGGTATGTCAACGCGCTTGAAATAGTTCAATATGTAATATTCAAAAAAATAAAAAAATACATCATTTTTTTTTATTTTTTTAATTAATTTAGTTGTTGTAGAATGAGTAGATAAAAAAAAATTAAAAAAAAAACACAAAAAAAATTCTTAACAACAGAATTGTGGTGTAAAAATTGAACACTTTGCATTTTCAATGGACTAGGAAATATAGAGCAGTCCCTAACCCTAGGTGCAGACTTATATCAAATGAAAGATTGAAGTCTCAGCTTTCGTTTGAAGTAAAGGACATATAGCAAAAGTTTGCAAAAGTACTTTAAACATACAAAAACCTAAAAAAATACGCAACGCGAACATTCTGTCGCTATACGTAATAACTGTAAAATAATATTACATTGTTGTTGTTTTAAATATTATTGATCAACAAACGGTAATTGCAATAATATATTTAATTCACAATCTATTTGAGAGTGCAAGTTTATATAAAACGTTAAAAAAAATTTACAAAGTCATGGATAATTCAACAATTTCTTATAGTGCAATTTCTGATATTTGGATGGATAGCAATAAAGATATTGATGTTGTTGTTGGTGTCATATCAACAAAATTCAATGAAATGTCAGACTTAATTATTTAAAAATTTCGTGATTTCTTAATAAAATATTTCATACCAAAATTAAAATCCAAATGGAACAAATCTGAGCGCATAAAAAGTAAATTTTTGGCTGATAATGAAGAATGGCTTGCACAGCTTTACACCATATGTGAAGAAACTTTGGATGATAAACAACCAAGCACTTCGCATTCCGTTAAGCGTGGACGACCTGTAAAAGCTTTCAAAGAAGGCCGAGAATGGTCTAAGAGAAGTAAAATATCTCAATTTTGTGAAAGTTTTCCAAAAGACTTGATAGTGTCTGCTGCTAAAAAATATGAAAAGAGTGAACAATTCAAACCATTTACACCAGAGAAAGCACTAAGCCTTATAATTGATGCTTCATTATCAAGACACCAATATGATGTTTAAAGAAGCTCTGCAAAAAAAATTGGTTGTGATATATTCCCACACTATAGAAAAATATTGGAAGTTAAAAAAAATGCTATCCTGCAAATATTAAGGTTGATGAACGTTATAACAGTGTTGGATTACAAGAATTACTTAATCACACTGTTTCAAGAATTTTTCAAACAAAAACAAAAAGTGAGATTAATGAGATTCCAAATGAGTTAAATTTAATAAGTAAATGGGGGTGATGGATCATCAGGGCACAGTGAATATCATCAACGTTTCACCGATGAAAATGTTTCTGATAAAAATATGTTGTTAACTGATCTTTACAATGATTCTTATTTGTTTGGACAAATTCAGAACCATCTTCAACAAGACTTTGTAGGCCTATGAAATTCGAATTTGTGAAAAAACAGCAGATGTTATTAACAATGAAGTGAATCGTGTAAATACAGAAATTCAAAATTTAAAAACGACAGAATTCGAAATGTTCAACAAGAAGTTTGCGATATATCATAGTTTAACTATGACTATGATTGACGGAAAAGTTGCAACAACAGTCAGTAAGAATTACTCGATGGCTGTTTGTTTCATATGTGGAGCAAAACCTACTGAAATTAATAATTTGGAAGCAGTTATCTTGAGAACAAATTCAGCTGAAGCATTGAAATTTGGAATTTCGCCGCTACATGCTCGAATAAAATTCATGGAATGCATATTACATATCAGTTATAATAAAAGTTTTAAAGCGTGGAGGAAAAATAAAGACACAAAAGAACAGAAAGAACCTGTTAAAACAGAAATAAAAAAAATTTTCAAATTAGTTATGGGTTTAAAAGTCGATGTGGTGAAACAAGGCATGGGAACAACCAATGATGGTAATGTCTCTAGAAGATTTTTTGAAATTCCAGAAATAACCGCTGACATAACTGGTGTAAATGTAGACTTAATTCACCGATTTAAAATTATATTAAATACTAGTAAAAATATAGATGTTGGTAAATTCCATACGTATTGCATGGACACTGCAAAATTGTATGTAGAGCTTTATGGCTGGTATTACATGCCTATCACTGTCCATAAAGTTCTCATTCACGGCAGCAAAATGGTATCTGAGGCTATTTTGCCAATAGGTTTGTTTGCAATGTTTATTTTTGAAAGTATTTTTTTAAATTTTATTTAATATTAGCTTTTTGTTTTGCTACAGGAATGTTATCCGAAGAAGCGCAAGAAGCAATGAATGAGGAGTATAGAAACTGTAGGCTATTCCATTCTCTTAAAAATTCACGTATTTCTACGATTGAAGATGTAATGCACTATTTGCAAATATCATCAGATCCTTTTATTAATTCATTTAGAATGAGAATGAAATTGAAAAAATTAGAATACCATGATGATGTTAAAAAATTATTGATAGAATGAAAAAAAAAAATTGTTCTTTTTTATTGCATTTCAATTGGAGGTGGGCGTAATAGTGGGCGTGTTATTGTAATTTTTGCATGAAACATTTTAAATGATTTAAATTACAGTAGTATCAAATTTGAAGGTTGTACCTAAAATATTTTAGAAAATATGACACTTTTCATTTTACCAAAATTGAAAGTTATACCTAAAGTAATACGGCATTTTACAAATTTCGATTGTATGGGAGGTGGGCGACTTTTCTTAATTATTTTTTTAAAACCTGGAATTGTCTCAAAAATAACCTGTGCAAAAGAGCTCTACAATGACTTCTTGTATTTAATGCCGGCGTTGTCTCACTGTGCGGCCTCCAAATTAAAGGTTATGTTTTTTTTTAATAAGAGTTGCGCCATATTTTAATTGAAACCGTTGTGCCACTTTTTGAATAATAGAGGGAAATATGGAAATAATATGGCGAATAACATAAACAATAATATTGTAAATGGATAAGGCGCTGTAGAACCCAACTGTCTTCTCCACGTGTGGGCGGGTCTTCCTCTTCTTCTAGTACCCTGTGGATTCCAATCATATTAAAATAAATTTGACCTTTTTGGGCGTATTAACACTATCTACATTTCGCCGCCGATTAAGTGCTAATTATTGGTAATTTAAGCGCGATAATACATTGAATGAAGGGTTTTATTATGTAAGATAAACTTTTTTTAACTTGAATAAAAATATGGCCATGATACATTCAAAATATTCATTATAGTTATGGGATCTTGGTGTTACACACGGAAAAACAAAAGCAAAATTATTTGTAGGTGTTAAATAGTTGAAAAGTAGCTAAATTTCAAATAGAACATAATTAAACAGATTAAAAATTAAAACAGATTGTAATATAAAAAACCTGGTTTTAAAATTGCTCTCAGTTTGTGCCATATTGGTTTCAATATCATATATTTTTTTTAGTAAAAATTCCACTAATACTTACATTATTTACTATACGGATATCAATCTGACCACTACCATCTGTGGGAGGCGTTGGCAAAGGATTTGCACAAGAACCAGGTGGTACACAGATACAATAAGATCCTGTGTTCACAATGTTGGGAGTAATTCCAGTTATAAGTTGTCGCGTAAGAACTAGGAAAAATTATATAAAAAATTTTTGAAATATAAAAAAGATTAAAAACAATTAAGAATTTTATAATTTTTGTAAACCCCCTCCAAAATCGAAATAATGTTGGTTCAAGCGGCCCATACACTTGCAATATAATGCTAAATTGTTCGTATTGTACAATTATATCACCAATGTATATGCGATATTCAAAGGTTGCACAATTTTTACTTTGCAAAGTCTTAAGTTCATACGAGTGAAGGGAAAGAAGAATGAAGGCGAGTATCAAGAATAGTAGAAATACAAAAACCAAAGTGGAAATCTTTTGCACATTTCGGACAAATGATGTTAGCGGAACTGCATGCCTATTTATTGGCTTATAATTTCTAGCCGGCAAACTTGAGATAATTATTATTTAATTGTAGGGTTGCCAGCTCTTATTAAGTGCAAACATTTCTTTTGAAAAATTCCTTTCTTCATAAAAAAAATAATTAAATTTGATGAACTTTAGCCTGATTAAAAATATTCAAATTTGGATTAAAAATTTCGCTAATCTTAGCGCCTTTTACACTTGGCAACTCTTGCCGCAGACAAGCTTTGTCATCTAACGGGAAATAATGCGATCTTTATCTCTTGCTATCGTAGCTAACCAGAGATCGTTTCTGGTACCACGGCAGTCAGTAGCCCCTGGTGCTTCGGAACCAGACTGACTATTGGTTGAGGCTTCCAGGAGCAGGCCTTTTTGAGAAGAGTTGTTCTTGTGCTTGATAAAAATTCTGTAAGAAATACATTTTATGTTGTGACAGTCAAAATTGGTGATAATATTCGTTGAATGAAGGGTCGACGTACTGCTTTTGAGTTGAGAGACCGAGAATGAGTTTGGTTGTGGAGGAAGAGTGGAGTTGCGCTGGTGGAAGTGGTGAAGACCTAATACTAAATGAGTGGACGAAGGGTATATGGACTTGATTTTAGACAAGTGAAGACCTGGAGTTTATTAACCAGCGAAACCTTCAAAGACCGTGGTTAAAAAGGTATCAGGGAGTTTTTAGAATGCGTTGGTGAATGTGGTGAGACTTGGAGTTGATGAAGAATCGAGAACCGATGATGTAGAAGAAGTTAACTGCCTCATGAAATGTGTCTTTCACAGAATAAGAGAGTGCTGAACTCACGGCAGGGCACTTTTGGGGATCGCATGGTGGCTGGGGTTTCTGCACAACATAAAAGCTTTTACTTGGAAAAGTTCGAGTTGTGAGGACGGATTATACCTTGGTGCTATTGCAATCCAACAGATACTGCTGGCTGTTCCTAAAGCAGTGGAGGTTAACTAGCTTCAGCTTCTGAACCAGGGGGCGAGAGTATAATACGGACGGATTATACAATCAAGTTGCTACTTGGGTGTGTTGTTGGCTCGCACACTCAGAAGCGTAGTTTGCCACCCAAGATAAGGAAGATGCACAGTGGAGCAAGCTGTAAGGTAGGTACATTTCTTTTTATAGCCTTCACCGAAACTAAAGGGGTATATCGTGACCTAAAACGCAAAAGGCCTTAACTAACCAAAAATTAAAAATCGGCCTTTTCATTGATTCTGATATATTGCATCAACACAAATGTCTACACAAAATCTTAAGAATCTTTCGACCAAAATTTGTGATTTTATTAGCCAATAAGCAAAAGGCCCTTACTACAAATGATAATATGGTAAACGCTAAAAGGCCTACCTAGCAGTTTGCATTATATACAACATTGTCAAAACAATTGGTAGGTTTACAAGAAAAACTGATGAAATATAAATTATATGTAAACAGTTTAAGGCGATTTAACATTTTAAATAGTTTTTACTTCTGTAAAATATTCAAAATTTAAGGCCGGGCCTTTTGTGTTTTAGGTGACGATATGTATTAGTTGGCTACTCCGTTTGTAATTTCTGCAATATTGATATAAGACCCTTTATATATCGTCACATAAAAGACGAAATAACCTATCTGCAGTTTTCAAAAGTTTTTAGGAGAGGGAAAAAACGTTATAAAATTGGAACTATTAACAATATTGAAACGAAAATTACACATTTTGATTAAAATGAAACCAGTAATATATATCGGTTGAGAAAATTTTGTTTTTCTAATCACAGCTTATGTTATGACAGTTAGATTTTTTGGAATTGTAAAAATCTGAAACCAAAATAACCTATCTGCAGTACTAATTAGTTTCAATAAATAAAAATTTCTCTAAACACATAAATATAATATACATTAAATAATTACAGTAGTAGTTTCTTTTACTGGTTTAAGCAAAAACAAGTACTTAATTTTTGTTTAAATTACACTATGCAACAAAATCAAACTTTTATTGTGATTTTTTATGATTTATTTTTCTCTTTTTTTGTGCGTAACGGTCCTCTACGTACTAAAACTGTCAAAATTTAAGTTCTATGGATAAAAGATTTTAAAAACACTTGTGGTTTTTTTATAGAAATTCATTTTTATTTATTGTAATGTTAATGATTAAATAAAAAGTTAATTTACTAAATTAAAAAAAAAAAAAAAATTATTTCATTGAATAATAAATGAAAAATACTACAAAAATTACTCAAAATGTATGTTGTCATAAAAGGGCGACTCTATTCTGACGGGTGCAACATTTAGACGCTTAAAACGTCTTTTACTAATAGAAAGTTGTGGACCTTAAGTTTCATTTTATAGTACGATGCATTCGCTTTTAACTGCGGTATAAGTTTAACGGCTTGCACATCCATGCATAATAACGATAATAAGCCCTCCTTAGCATTTTCAATATCATTATTTTTTTCCACTCTCATGTCCTCTATTTGCATTCTGTGAAAGTCGTATTGTTTTTGAGATATATTTTTTGACTCAAACGATACACAGGTGTCGCACATATCATTCCTAGGTTTAAAAATTGAGTATTTTTTTTCTTCAAGAATTTCATGAAATTAGGAAAAGATACGGGTGAAATATCAATTTCATTTTGCGATTCACAATCTTGGGAATAAACTTCATACACATTTGCATAAGATTGAAAATCAGTTTGAAAATATATTTTTTGTGTGTACTGACGTCGGTAATGCGATTCTAATTTCGGGACGCCTTCCAACCATTTATTTAAATAATTTAAACAACCCACATACTCCTTGCCTTTTTTATACCCTCCACCACAATTAGTTGTGATGAGGGTATATTCAGTTTGTCATTCCGTGTGAAACTTTTTTACTATTCATCTCAGACCCTATAAAGTATATATATTCTTGGTCCTTGAGTAATTTTAAGTCGATTTAGCCATGTCCGTCTGTTTGTCCGTCTGTCCGTCTGTGGAAAACACGCTCACTTTCGAAAAACTCAAAAGAAATCAACAAACTTGGTGTCAAATTGCTTGTAGTTATCCTAAGCAGTTTGGGATTGAAATTCAGCAAAATCGGTTCAATAGGATCTGAGCTATGAATCAAAATGTGGAACCACCACCTAAAAAAAATTGATAATATTGTTACAAAAACTAACATAAATGGTGGAAAAATGCACAGAATGATATAAGATTTCGCAACAATTCGTTTTATTCAACTGGAAATCACGCTGTGAAATTTCGTGAAGATCCGTCAATAATTTACCCTAGGCCCCATATAAGCCCTACTCCCGGAAAACAGTATATTAAGCCTAAAACCCCAACTAACAATGCTATCATTACAAATTTTGGCAAGTCAAAGTTACATAGGACAAGAAATTAAACTGTTAAGTTTCGTGAAGATCGGTCCATAATTTACCATAGGCCCCATATAAAACCTACTTCCGGAAAACAACTTAGTACGCCTTAAAACGTAAAAAATAATGCTATCATAACAAAATTTGGTATATCAAAGTTTTATTGGACAAGAAATAAAATTGTGTTATTTCGTGAAGATCGGTCCATAATTTACCCTGGGCCCCATATAAACCCTACTCCCGGAAAACAGTTTAGTACGCCTAAATCCGTAAAAAATAATGCTATCATAACAAATTTGGTACATCAAAGTTTTATAGAACTGGGAAAAAGACTGTGAAATTTCGTGAAGATCGGTCCATAATTTACCCTAGGCCCCATATAAACCCTACTACCGGAAAACAGTTTAGTCGCCTAAATCCATAATTAATAACAAATCGTCACAGTTTAAGATAATAATAACATCATACAGATATTACTCCTTAAACATTCGAACTGTCGGTGGAGGGTATCAAAGATTCGGCACAGCCGAATATAGCACTCTAACTTGTTTGTATTCATATAGTTTTCAGCTTGCAAGATTTTGTTATTTGTGGGACCCAAATGAGTGTTATGAAGTTCACAGGAGTTAATCCAACCTCTTGCCATGGTATCCGCAATACCGAGGGTTGACAAAAACATCTTACGGCTCACTTGATAGCGCATTGTTTAATTATATAAAAAAAATGCTTTTGAGTTTGTGCGTCGGGAATTTTCTAAACAACTTCTCGTTTTAGCGAAAACTTCAATACTACTGGTTACATACATTTTCTTCTGGTCCCATGACATCTGCCAAAAACGTTCAAATATTTCCTAGCGTAAATTTTCGGAAAAAATAGAACAATGTCTATTCGAAGCCCTTTCACAATATTTTGACATGCACCCAGGTTTCATTCCTCTTGGCTTTCTGTAAACGATTTTGCCTCTTGAAAAGCTTTCATATTCCTTACCTTTCATACGATTTTTTCTTTCTTTCTTCTTTTTTGTTGACCTTTTTAGGAACTTTCACGTTTTCCTTAAAACTATTTTCGATTACATTTTGTTGCTTTTTAACACTTTTTTATTTTATTTTCACTTCAAACAATAAATTAAATTTAATAAAATACAAAGAATAACAAATCAAATGTAACTTCGTTTAAAAAAAAAAATATTACTTAGGTTATTTGGTTTCAGAAAATTTTACACTTGCTGACAGGTTATTTGGTAATTTGGCAATAACTTTGTCATTTGCAATATTACATGTTTAAAATTTTGCACACATGATATAGGGAACAAAATTCCATAAAAAACTCAATTTTGAAATTTTTGCAGATAGGTTATTAGGTCTTTCAGATGACGATATGTATATTCTGGGTCCTTATCAGTAGCAAAGTTGATTTTGTGATGTCCGTCTGCAATGATGTCTGTCTGTCCGTTGAAATGGGTTTTCCGAACACCCCAGCTATGTTGGAGACGAGGTGGTAATATTTTTATGTCACATATAGTGCGAAGTTGATTGCTATTGAAATTCAGCCTGATTGCTCCACAAAAGGTTGAGGTGTGAGCAAAACATCACGACAGCATCTAAGAAACCACGACAGCTTTTAATTATGGGTACTCCCTTGTTGTTATTTTTTTATGTATATCTTGAGAAGAGCAAGAGCCAAAGTTTCCGAATTGGGTACAAGCACCTTCGTTATCCATACACAACATCCGACAAAATGTGGGAGGGATTTTAGAAATGGGCGTTGCACAACATAGATTTATTTATATCTAAAAAACTATACTATGTATAACTTTCTGTTCTTATCGCACCATGGTGAAGGGTATGTAAGATTCGTCATAGCCAAATATAGCACTCTAACTTGTTCACATGAATGTCTTTTGATATACTGAAATAACAGCCTTCCCAGATTTTCATTTGAAATGTATGTATTGTACAAAGATTCAAAATCAGTTCTTCCTAACATACATATGTACGTAGTATGTACATAAATATTAGCTAGTACGAGTACTTGCATGTTGGATAATGATTACTCGTCAATTATTTAAGCTGAAACATGACAATTTGTTTGTTACAAAATACTTTCCCATAAAGAAATGTTTCTGTCACATCACAAGCACGCAATTTCAAAAAAATTCGTAAAAAAAAATAATTTCGAAACCAAATGAATATAAAGACAGAATATGTTAATACTACGTGACCAATTTGGTTTTCGATGAAATGTTATTACAACTACACATGTCTATATTTCAAGGATATTTTTTATGGGATTTTTTACGCACACAAAATGATTACGAATTAAATTCATACATGATAAAACGTTTAATTCTTTTTTATTTTTTTGGCTTGAAACACAATTCCATACATATTTTTTTTTGCTTTGCTGTAAAATTTGTTTTTTTATGTACGTAATATGTATGTATATTGATGTACCTGTTGCATTAGTTAAATCAATTTGCTGGGTATTGTCAGTGGCAAATGTAAATTGTTTCGATAGAGAATTGTTTAAAAATGTTAATCCTTGTACGCTGACCAAACAACTGCAGCAACACAACAAAACCAGCCATAATAAAAGGTAACGATTTTTTATAGAATTCAAATGTAAATCCATGTTTCAAGAGCTTATGATAAAATAAATATTAATGCACCGTTTTATGTTTTGGAAAATAATCTCTGTTTTGTAAAAAAAAAAATAATTAAGATATCCTTGGTGATTTTTATTCTTTGGAAAACTTTTTCTCTTGCGTTTATTTGAATTTTCAAAAACACGTTAACGGTTTAGTTGACCCGAAATCACTGAAAAATATGTCACTAATTTCAAATATTTATGGCAATTGCTGCTACATCAGAGAATTCCCTACACACATTCAAATTAAGCGACAGTGTTGATAGACGAACAAAAAAAAGTACTGCACTATATAATTGGTCAATGAATTTAATTTGAAGTGTCAACCATGGGGAAATAGTGGCACGCCTGATACTTAACTCATTAAAAAAATTTAATCTTACCTTGTTGTTGATTAGTTAATTAGTTTGGAGATGTGGTAAGCAAAACACATTATTCTTGTTTGTGTAAAGTCGCAACAAAAAGTACTTGGTTGAAGTTACATTTAAGCATGGGATAATTTTAATACATTTTTTGAAAATGGAAATCATTCAGAGGCGTCACGAGACAGAAAATGTTGTATTTTTTCTGTCTTTTTCTTCGAAAGCTGCACTTCTTGCATTTTTTGTTTTGATTACGCAGTTTGTGTTGATAGTTGCGGCCTGTTTTTACACATTGCCACTTCACTACCAAAAAAAAAGTTTTCTTTTTTCATCTCTGTATGCTTTGTGCTCGAAACCTGATTGAAACAACATGTTTTGTCATACAAAATTGAGAGCGAAATAGGTAGTTTCATTTTGAAACATGTTGCGAAAAAGGAAAAATGTTCTATCATCTCCAATTTTGCTAACAATTATTGTTAGTTTATCGGAACTAGCTCTGGAAAAAAATCACAACAATGAAAAAACCAAAATAAAAATTAATGTTATATAAAATAAGGTGATAATTATAAATTAATAATATTAATAAAAGTATTAACTAATTTATTTTTTATGTTTACTTACTTTTTTTTTATCTATTTTAAATAAAATCACAACACACAAAAAATTTCAAAATGGAACAAGAACGAATCGTATGAAGAGCATGTTTGGCAGGGTTGTTAGATGTGGCGATTTCTCGCCAAACGAGGCGATTTTCAAACTTGTTTGGCGACCTAATTTTTCCTTTGGCGACATGGCGATTTAACAAAAAGTTGGCGATTTTGTTGGCTATTTTTGATGACCTATGCATTTGTTTTGAAATTCGTTAAATTCAATACTGAGAAATAATATTATTTTTATGTATGAAATTTGATACTGATGAAGATAATGAAAAAATCAATAAATAGAATATAATAGCAACATAAATATATCTAAAGTCTATGAACATTTTTTCAGTATATGTGTGTGGCAATTTATTATCACAGATACAATACGTTGTTGTTAGTGATATTTTTAAAACTCGCCTTCGAAGTAAAATGCAATACGAACTTCTAGACGCGTTATTACGAGTTATAAGTTGCAATTCTTTTGTACCGTTTTTGTGTTCACTAGCTACTTTTACTTTTTTCTAAATGAAAGTTAAGCAAAATATATATCATGGCGACATTTTTTTGGCGTATATACGGAACAAATTAATTTTTTAGGATTTAAGAAAAATATTTTTAATTTTTATTGAAAATTAAGGCTTTGGCGATTTTTGACAATTAGTTTGGCGAAAAAGGTCAAAAACAATCTGACAACCCTGATGTTGGTCAATTTAGGCTCTAATTTTGTAAAACGCAACGCCAAAAATTATATTGAAAGCAAAAAACAAATATTTCATAATTTTGTTGTTGTTTTCTATAGAAATGTATATTGAATTTTTAAATTTTAAACGCTCCATATCTTGTGATAATTTTAAAACGCAATATGTATTTCTGTAGGAAGCAACAACAAAATTTTGACAAATTTTTGACATTGTTTTTGCTTTCAATGTTATTTTTGGCACTGCGTTGCGTTTTACACAAATAGGGCCGAATGACATAAAATAAATAAATAAAATTACCTTAGATTTTCTTTATTTTTCTAGAGAGGCATTTCCGCTTGTTTACTGACGGAATGAAATGTCATACCAAAAATTTCGTAAATTGAAACTTGAAATAAAATTTGAAGCAAAACTTGGTCGTGTGACCCCCAAGTAAACATAACGAAAACGGCAACGCTGATTGCTAATTCAAATTTAAAATTCTTTTTTTTTTAACATAGTTAGCCATGAAATATATGTTAAGTGATTGTAAAAAAGAAAATATTGAAAATAAACATTGCAAATCATTCAAAGTTTTACATTTTGTATTAGAAAAAAAAATACTTCATAGAATCTTCACAAAATGACTAATTACTGGCGAAAAGTTGGACTTAGCTATTTACAATATTCGAATATTTGTGCCAAAGTTGTGCGTCGAGCTTTGAAGGCAAATTTGCGTGAAGAAGCGGCACATCGTGACATCAGCTATATCAAATTTACTCATTGGAAAAATGGCAAACCTGTGCTGACAAAAGAAGGGGCAACTGGTGAAAGAAAGTAATTTAAATAAATATACCTATTATTAATTGTATTTGCAGTGATTTTAGAAGTTAATAAATGTTATTGATTTACTACTAAAACAATTGTTAACCTTTTTTTCAATTGATCATAAATAGGGTATTAAACCAAATTTGGATTTGTTCACTTTTTGGAAAAACTCGACATGCAATATTCATATCTACTCGCAGTAAAAATATCGAGCTATTTTGTCTACTTTTTGGTCATGAAACGGTTGAAGAAAAAATTATTATACCCTCCACCACAATTAGTTGTGAAGAGGGTATATTAAGTTTGTCATTCCGTGTGAAACTTTTTTATTTTTCATCTCAGACCCCATAAAGTATATATATTCTGGGTCCTTGAGTAATTCTAAGTCGATTTAGGCATGTCCGTCTGTCTGTCCGTCTGTTGAAAACACCTCACTTTCGAACAACTCAAAAGAAATGAACAAACTTGGTGCCAAATTGCTTGTAGTTATCCTAAGCAGTTTGGAATTGAAATCCAGCAAAATCGGTTCAGTAGGACCAGAGCTATGAATCAAAATGTGGAACCACCACCTAAAAAAATTGATAATTTTGTTACAGTTTCTTAGGACTAGAAATAACACTGTGAAATTTCGTGACGATCGGTCCATAATTTACCTTAGGCGCCATATAACCCCTACTACCGGAAAACAGTTTAGTACGCCTAAAACCGTAAAAAATAATGCAATCATAACAAATTTTGGCTCGTCACAGTTCTATAGGACTATAAATGATACTGTGAAATTTCGTGAAGATCGGTACATAATTTACCCTAGGCCCCATAGAAACCCTACTCCCGGAAAACAGTTTAGCACCCCTCAAACCATAATTAATAACAAATCGTTTAAGATAATAATAATAAATAGACATCATACAGATATTACTCCTTAAACATTCGAAGTCTCGGTGGAGGGTATCAAAAATTCGGCATAGCCGAATATAGCACTCTTACTTGTTATACCCACACCACAATATTGGAGAGGTTATTATGCATTTGTGCTGATGTCTGTAATGCCTTAAAATAGTGATCTTAGACCCACCTTAAAGTATACCGATCTACTCAGAATCACTTTCTGAGTCGAATTAACGATGTCCGTCCGGCTGGCTGGCTGTCCATGTAACCTTGTGCGCAAAGTACAATTATAGAGATAATTTGATAAAATTTGGGTCATAGGCTCTTAGGCACAAGGACCAAGCCTATTGAAAATGGGCCGAATCGTAGGACCACGAGGGAAGATAGGGGGAAATTTCTTCCTCTCAGAAACTATCAGACCGATTTTAATGAAATTCAAAACATAGATAGAACCATATCTATATGGACACAAAATGTATACATTTTTAAAAAAATCGAACCACGAGGGGAGATAGGGTCAATTTCTGCCTCAAACCGATTTTAATGAAATTTAAAAGATATGTAGATAGATCCATAATTATAGGGACACATTAGCTATACACTGTTTTTAAAAACTGTATAGTATACAGTTTTTAAAAAAAAGGACCGCAAGGGGAGGCAGGGGGCAATTTCTGCTTCTCACAATTTTTCAAACCGATTTTCATGAAGTTTATAAACATAGATTAATCCATATTTACATGGACACATAAGCATAGGGTATCATTGGCTTGACCGACCATACTTTCTTACTTGCTTTTCATTAGTATGCCTTTAATATATTAAAAATTGCTTTGCTTCTACTGAAAATGTTTAAATTTTGAGTTAATACACTCTCTCTGATCAAGTGCGATGTGTTTTGCTATATCATCGGTTATGTTCTGAATATCCAAATTGAGTAAAATAAAATTACATATTCGAGTGAAATACTGAAAGTTTTATATAAAAGCGGGTATTTTGATGAACATTGAAAGCAGGACCCTTTTTCAAGTATTTTTCAATTTAACTCGAATTTGATTTTCATTCATGGTTTTAAATCATTTGGCTTCAGCGAAAAAAAATTCAAGTTTTTTGAAATAGTATTAAGCGAAGGTCTAGTTCGACTGACGATTTGTGGATAAGGCTCCAAAAAAAGTGTATGATACCCTTGCGAAACAACAAAGAAAAAACAAACAAAAAATTCGATGAGCTCTAGCTAGGTAAGCTTTGTGCCTTTGCAGAAAATAAACCGTAACCCAACTTTCAAGGTTATAAAATATACCATTTCTTATGACATACTTAAAGGATTATTTATCTGAGTCCTGAAATTTCTAAAAACTTAAATCGTTTATAAGATAATTTGCTCGATTTTACTAGATTTCGGTTTACATAATTTTTCAAAAATGTTCGTTTTAAAAACCGGGCCCCCCGCTTAAAATATTGTAAATCTCTGACAAAAAACCCACCATTTATTTACAAAAAAAAAGAATAAAAAATCATATTTACAAAGTTTATAAATGTAGAAGTGAATGGCGTTGGTCATTTTCCACTCCAACACTTTAATAGTTTGTAAAGGTTGGCTGGTTAGTACGATAGAGCAAAAAAATATATTCACATACAGTTTGACTGAATGAATGAATTTTATACATTCACATGCATAAACTAGTTTGTAAACCCCAATATAAATATTTATTTTATTTTTCATATTTTCTAGATAAAAAAAATCCTGATTTTATCACTTTACCACCTACCCAGCAGAGCTGTAAAAGAATGCAATAGGTGAGCCAATGTAGCGCCGATTTAAAGAATTTTAAAAACGGGAAACAAAAATACCCAAATAATGAGGATTTGCAGAATAAGAACAAAAAGTTAAAGTCAAAGAACGGTGCAGCCGAGTTTTAGCACGATTCCCTCAATTCGTTCCAAAAGCTAATAACTTTAAAAAACTATATATAAACTTTATGCCAAGGAAAAGCCTGGGGTCCCTGGTCAGCAACGATTTTTCCTGACCATTTAGGATAAAACAAGTCGAACGATTTGTATCACGATTTCCCCATATTGTTTCAAAAAGTATATGCTTCAATTTTTCGGTTTTTATTAAAATTATATATTTTTACTTATAACTTTTTGTTCTTATTCTGCAAATCGCCATTTTTTGGGGTATTTTGGTTTCGTCGACGCTATCTTGACTCACGTAATTTTAACAACTTTTCCCTTCGCGTACTTTTTTGGAAAACAGCTTTTCTAAGATTCCCCTTTTCAGTTTACTCGGTAATTACTCATTAACTGAATTCTACTGTAAAAGTATTCAAACGCACACATTATATAGACGTGATTTCGGAAGAATTTATTGAAACTATGTACATGATTTCAATAACATTTTTGGATTTTATTGCAATTTAATTAAATGCATTTAATTATTTCTTTAAAAAAATGACTTTAAAATGATTGCAATCACAAAATATTACAAAAAGATTTAATTTTAGAAGCTGGAATCATTTTGAAATCGAAGAAAGAAATCAGTTTTTTAAAAGTCATTTCTATTTCAATGCCAATTGATTGCAGTTATTTACAGCTCTGCTCATACTGTATACAATGTATGACCCTTTTAATAAGTGCAAATTTGGGTTTTTATTACCAAACATACATGCATACATGTATATCTAAGTATGTGTGTGTAAAATTGTTTTACTAACCAACTTTTATAAACTTTTGCCAGCATTATTTTTTGTCGCCACAACTTATTTGATTTTAACAATTTAATCGTTTTATTTGAATTGATAAAAATGTTCAATGCTTTGTTTTTTCAACTTGGAATGAATTATAGTTTTAAGAATAGATTTTTATTTATTTTCATTCAATTAGAGCTGGAAAATAAATGGGAAAACAGTCACCCCTGAAATTAAATTAATCCAAAAATTCTTAAAAGTGATTATAACTAAACTAGCATTTAACCCGCTACTTCGTTAGCGTCTCCTTTTTCTTCGTGGACATATTTTTATGCCAAAGTTTATTTTCAAAAAAGTACCAGGCACCTGCACCTTATTTTTTTTAACGAACAACAATAAGTGTTAAATTTTTTGGATCTCTTTAATTTTGGATTTTTAAGGTTAGCGGAATCGATTTGGCGAGAGGCCAACCTTCGGTCCAAAAGTCAGCTTTTTAGCTTCAAGAGTTTTGGATGTGCGATGATGAATCCGTCAGTTACTTTACAAATTTATATTATATAGAGATGGAGAAAAATGTTGAGAAAACAGTAACAAAATTAGGAACGGTTTTCACACCTTAAACGTTTGAATTTCAAAAAAAGTCCAAACCTGTTTTGTATTTTTTAGATAAGCTAAAAATGTGATACAATATTTATTTACCCTTTTACACCCCAAAAAGGCCATCCTTCAAAAAAGTACCAGACACCTCTCCGTTTATTTTTTTTAATGAACAATAATTAGTATTCAATTTTTTGTATCTCTTTTTGTTTAGGAAATATACGGTTAGCGAATTTTTCTAATAAACAAGAATAAGTACTGATGTTTTTTATCTCTTTTAGTTTAGGAGGTATGAGGTTCGCGGGATCGATATACATAGGTACAATTTTCACCCCTGAAACGTTCGAATTTCGAAAAAGTACCAAATTCGCATTTGTATTTTTTAGATAAGTAACAAATGTTATTTAATTTTTATTTCTATACGTATTGGCTTAAAAGCTAGATTTAATACCTAAAACGACCGAATTTCGTTAAAGTACCAGACACCAATTTGCTTTTTTATTTAATGCACAAAAATAAATATTAAATTAAAAAAATTACCAGTTTATTTAAAAAAAATACCAGTTAGGGAACGAAAAAGTAGCAAAAAATCCCTCTTACAGATTCTCATTCACTCAGGAGCTTGCATGTTTAATTTTATGTTTCTAGATCTCTTACAGATTTTCATTCACTCAGGACCTTGCATGTTTAATTTTATGTTTCTAGGTCCAATACTAACGGAAATTCAAAAAGTACCAGTTAGAGAACAAAGAAGTACCAAAAACTTCCCCTTATGGATTCTTAACCACTCAGGACATTGCATCTTGAATTTTATGTTTCTAAGTCCAATATTAACGTAAATTCAAAAAGTACCAGTTAATGAACAAAAAAGTACCATAAAGTTCCCTCTTATAGACTCTCATCCATTCGGGACATTGCATGTTTTATTTTATTTTTATAGGTCCAATACTAACGGAAATTCAAAAAGTACCAGTTAATTAACAGAAAAGTACCAAAAACTTCCCCTTATGGATTCTTAACCACTCAGGACATTTCATTTTGAATTTTATGTTTCTAAGTCCAATATTAACGTAAATTCAAAAAGTACCAGTTAATGAACGAAAAAGTACCAAAAAGTTCCCTCTTATAGATTCTCATCCATTCGGGACATTGCATGTTTAATTTTATTTTAATAGGTCCAATACTAACGGAAATTCAAAAAGTACCAGTTAATTAACAGAAAAGTACCAAAAACTGCCCCTTATGGATTCTTATCCATTCCGGACATTGCATGATGAATCTTATGTTTTTAGGACCAACATAAACGATAATTTAAAAAATACCAGTTGTAGAACCAAAAAGTTAAGTAAAATATCAAATTTCTCGTATTTCCCCTTTTTGGTACTATTTTCCCCCCATTAAAGTATAAAAAATTTCAGTATAATAGTGGCAGCCCATAATTTAGTACGAATATTTCAATAAATGGAGAAAAATGTTTTTTAAAAAAAGTACCAAAAATAGTTACGATTTTTACCCCTTAAATGTTCGTATTTCGAAAAAGTACCAAATTTAAATTCGTATATTTTTGTTAGGTTTCGAATGTGGTATTAACTTTGTTTCTATGTTTATTGGTTCAAAAGATAGATGGGGTGTCAAAAAAGTACTAAAATTCAGATATTACCCGTTTACTCCCAAATAGGGCCGAATTTCAAAAAAGTACCAGACACCTGTCCGCTTATTTTTCTAAAGAACAACGATAGGTATTAAATTTTTTTTGTATCTCTTTTAGTTTTGGAAATATAAGGTTACCGAATTTTCCCGTTTTTACCCTTTTTTACCCCCTAAACATTCGAATTTCCAAAAATTCCGTCTTAGTGGATCGATTTGGGGAGTGACCAATCTCTGGTCCAAATTTCAAGTGTCTAGCTTCAGGCGTTTAGGCTGTGCGATGATGAATCAGTGAGTCAGTGAGTCAGTCAGTCAGTGAGTCAGTAACGTTACAATTTTATATATATAGATTTACAAAATTAAACTAAAAGTCCTTTTTCAATATATCATTCGTACCTCAATTTATGAAAAAAAAAATCTAAATCTTCTCAAAAAATTTTGTAATAATCAGGGGTGTCATGGAAATCGAAAACGTAAAACGAAAGAATTTTAAGAGTCGTTTTTCAATAAGATTTCTGTAATAAAAAAATTTTATGACAATTATTATACAAATAATGCTCTATTAAACAGAAGTTTTTAACAATAATTGTAAAAATTAGATTAAAAGTTCATTAAAAACAACTGACAAATTCTTTCGTTTTACGTTTTCGATTTCCATGACACCCCTGAATATTTCGGTCTAACAATTAATTACACTTACTGCCTTCAACCTTTATATATGTGCCAGTATGGAAAAGTATCTAAGTCGAATATTTTAGTTTGCCTTAGGATTGTACAAACATAAAATGTTGACTTGTTTGTCAATCAGTTTGTGTGTAGTTTGTGCATGACATCAATGTAACAAATTATGGAACAAACGGAAAGTAAAGCGAGGTGCTACAGACCTTAATATATGAACAGATTCCAAACAATACAACCCACTCAGTTTCTTTTAATAAACAATTTTTGTTGCTTTGCTTTAAACGAAAATTGGAAAAGTCCGGGTAATTAAGAACCATACATGTATTGAGTCAAAGTCAAAATGTATCAAAAATGTATAAAGGGCCAAAAAAGCCAAACAAACAGTTACACAAAAATACAAAAAAAGTATGGAGCCTGTTTGTGTGAATATTAAAAATTTTTTAATATTCGCCCAAACATATAATTTTTTTCAAACTGATTGTGTAGTTTATTTGGCACTAAACGGTGCACAGTAATTGTACGATGAAGAGCGTTTTCGTCACCGGCGGCTATATAGAGCAATTAGATTTTTTATAATTGTTGTCTATATGCCACTAAATATTTGTGGGACAGTGTTATTTGAGATAATGCGACCGTGAAACCGAGAAATAAGAAAAAAACACCACTCGCTTTCAATTTTAACAATACAATAATCATTTATTTAAAATAATCTCTAGCTTAAACCTAACAATTCAAAATACATAAAAGGGTCCACTGTCGTTGTTGGTATATTATGTTTCTTTGCTAAATAAAAAAAATTGACTCAATCATAAAATGCAGTTTATTTACAAAAACAACATACCTTATGCTAGAGTCAGTTGCATTAATATAAACTACAACAACACCATAACAAGTAATTATGGGCAGAGCAAATAAAGAGACAGAAAAATTGAATATGAAAACCAACGGTAAACTTTAACTAAACATAAATACAGTGGGTACTAGATATAATTGACTTGGACAAACCTACAGTGGATACAAGTTATAATGCATTAAACAATTTAAAGTAAATTAAATAAAATAAAATAGGGACAATTATACAAAACCAATACATAAAAATAAAATTAAAATAAATGTATTATACGGTGACCTAACATTCCGGCCCCATTGAAAGGACACTTTCAAGCAGATGGTAGGAGGGCCAATTTGTGAATAGGGCGACGTATAATACCCTTTGTCGTTTTGACATCGACTACTCTGACACGATCATCTCTGCCACGTACAATACTAATGATTTTACCCATGAGCCAGCGTTGTGGAGGTACATTATCTTCATGAACAATAACTAAAGCGCCAGTTGCGATATTGGTATTGGACCTAGTCCATTTGTTTCTGATCTGGAGCTCATTTATGTAGTCATGGGACCATTTCTTCCAAAACTGTAGCTTGATAGCAGTTATACGGGCCCAGTACTGAAGATTATCAATTTCTTTCGTCGAAACATCACGTTCTGGCAACGCACGTAGGGCAGAGCCAATTAAAAAATGACCTGGTGTGAGGGCTTCAAAATCGCTGGGATCGGATGATAAGGGCGAAATCGGTCTTGAGTTTAAGATTGCTTCTATCTCGATCATTGCAGTTGCAAGCTCCTCATATGTCAACCTAGTGTTGATAAGAGTCCGAGTTAGGTGACCTTTGGCAGATTTGACGGCCGCCTCCCACAATCCGCCGAAATGGGGTGCCCTGGGGGGAATGAAACGAAAATTAATAAATTGATTTGAACAATAATTAATAATACAATTAGAATTTTTTGGATCAAAAAGGAACGATTTTAATTGTGACAACTTAGAATTTGCGCCAACAAAATTAGTAGCATTATCACAGAAAATATCTGTGGGAAGACCTCTTCGACCAATCATCCTTTTAAGAGCGGCAATGAAGGCGTCTGTAGATAGGTCCGAGACCACTTCAATATGGACTGCTTTTGTGGCGAGACAGACAAAAACGGCAATGTAGGTTTTATATGGAACCTTTCCTCTGACCCTGAGATAAGTGTTGACTGGGCCACAAAAATCCACAGCACATCTAGCAAATGGCCTTGACGGGTTGAGGCGTTCGACAGGCAAATTTCCCATCATTTGTTGAAGCAATTTCGGGCGATAGCGAATGCATTGTGGGCACGAGTTGACAATACGTCGGCATAAATTTCGAGAATTGATGATCCAAAATTTTTGTCGAATTAGAGACATGAGAGCCTTGGCACCAGCATGGTAATTACTTAAATGTAGATGGTGTATATAACAATCGACAAAATGATTTTTGCTAGGCAAGATTATTGGATGCTTTTGACCATCTGGTATAGCAGCGAGTTCTAAGCGACCACCGACTTTGAGCAAGTTGAAGCCATTTGTAGAATCGATAAAGGGGTTGATACATTTTAAAGCGCCTTGAGGATCCTTTTTCTTCAGAACTCGAGAAATATCTTCTTGGAAATATTGTCGCTGGATATTGAAAACTATGCGAGTCAAAGCGTTTTCTAATTCTTGAGGCTGCAAAGAGTCAGAGTTATAAATATTAGATTTGATTTTTTGAGTAAATCGTAGCATCCAGGCGACAATTCGAATAATCTTCATATAAGAACTATATTTTTCAATTGAGTCCAATATATAATTTGATTTTGTTTCTAGGCAAAGTACGGTTTTACGTTTTTCTTTGTTGATTTCTTCTAGATTTTCGTTGCTAATTTGATCGATTTTGTTAGCCGGCCATTGAGCAGCATCAAGAGTAAGAAAGGCAGGTCCATTGAACCAGATTGATGGAGCTAGTTCCTGTACAGTTGAACCACGTGAAACAATATCAGCAGGATTTACATGTGTTGGAACATGTCTCCAAGTACAACCATTGGTGATATCTTGAATTTCTGATATTCTGTTGCCAACAAAAACTGATAAAGTTGAAGAATGTTGTTTGAGCCAGTGTAACACGATTTGAGAATCGGTCCAAAAAACGACTTCCAAATTTGGTATAAGCAATAGACCTTTGATTTTTGAGTACAATTTTGCCAAAAGATGTGCTCCACATAGCTCTAGTTTTGGTAAAGATTTTCTTTTTGTAGGGGCAACTCTTGATTTGGCAGTAAAAAGATGAACAGAAATTTCTCCAGAAGCACTTTTTACTCGAAGATACAAACAGCAACCAAACGCGCGAATTGAAGAGTCACAAAAGCCATGAAGTTGAATTGATTGAGCATTAGGAGCGAGACAATAACGAGGAATTTTAAGCGACGATAAAGTTTTGAGATCTGAGACAAATTTTTCCCAAGCTGTATGAAGCTCTTGAGGTATAGATTCGTCCCAGCCTAGTTTTAAAATCCATAATTCCTGCATTATGATTTTGGCCTTTATAATAAGAGGCGCTACGAGTCCAAGGGGATCAAAAAGTGATGACGACAGTGACAAAATAGTTCTTTTGGTGATTTTTTCATCCTGTTGAGTTTTGGGCGAAAACGAGACAAGAAAAACATCTTTTTGTTGGTCCCAAGTGATACCAAGTGCATTGGTCACAGCTGAGTCATCAATATTTAAATTTTTAGTGGTTTTGTCATCTTGAAAATCTTTGTGATTTGAATGCCATTTATCCAATTCAAAACAACCCTTGACTAGAATTCGATTTACCTCATTTTTGATTTGAGCCAAATCTTCTAATGTTTCTGCACCACCCAGAAAGTCATCCACGTAAAACGATGATTTTATTGTTTTTGCACCAAGTTCAAATTCATCCATGTATTGATCTGCGAGATAATGAAGACTTTTAATGGCGAGATAAGGGGCAGAAGACATCCCATAAGTGACAGTGTTGAGCTGGTAGGTACGAATTTCTTCTTCCTCAGAATTCCTCCACAAAATGTACTGATATTTTCGATCACGAGAGTCAATTAGAACTTGTCTGTACATTTTAACGATGTCAGCTGTAATAGCGAATCGATACAGGCGAAAACGAAGTAATATTTTGTAAAGTTCTTCTTGAATTGTTGGGCCAACCATGAGGATATCATTCAGAGATTTTTGTGTTGACGTGGGACAAGAGGCGTCGAAAACAACTCTCAATTTTGTTGAAGTGCTACTCATTTTAAATACGCAATGGTGGGGAATAAAATAGTGAGGCTCATCTAAGCGAGGATTACGAACTAGTGTCATGTGTCCCAAATCTTCATATTCTTTCATAAAAGCAGCATATTGTGATTTCAGATTGCTGTCACGAGCAAAACGTCTTTCTTGAGAACCAAATCGTTTTAGAGCCATATTTCGGGAAAGACCTAAAGAACCAGAAGATTCTTTGAAAGGAAGTTTAACAACAATCCTACCTGAAGATTCACGATGGACAGTATCATTGAAAAATGATTCACAATCAGATTGTTCTTGAGTTAAAAGATTTGAGCCAGAATCAATTTCTTCAATTTCCCATAAGCGTTGTAATTTAAGGTCAACTTCTTCTTCAATTGACAGCATGCAGGATGAACCAGAAGCGTTGGATTGATTTGAGACATATCGACCTGCTACAATCCAACCAAAAAGCGTTTTATGCAATTTAGGCAAGTTGAGACCAAGTTTTATTTGACCCACAGATAAAATATCGAAAAAAGTTTCTGTACCAATGAGCAAATCAATGCGCTTTGACTTGAAAAAGTTTTCATCAGCAAGTTGTGTGTTTGCCGGCAAATTCCAGGATGAAACATCAAGTTCAGAGTCAGGCTGATACGAAATATGAGGTGTAATACAAAACGATAGAGAAACTTCGAAATCAGTAAACCGAGACTTGACATTTGTAGACGATTTGTGTTTGCTTTTTGTATGCGAATTTCCAATACTAGCGACTTCAGTGGTTTGTTTTATTCTAGGCAGATGTAATTTTTGAGAAAATTCATCGGTAATGAAATTCAATTGAGAGCAAGAGTCCAACAAAGCGCGTCCCAATTGATAGCGACCAGTGGCGTCACGAACTAGAACCATGGCAGTAGCAAGAAGCACCTGTTCCGGCGAAGATTTTTCCATATGGGTATGGACCGAAGCTGAGTTTTCATTCCAGGCAGCACGAGAAGTAACAGCAACTGGTTCAGCAGCAGGAGACGTTGGCTTTGAAGCTGGCTGAGACCGATGAAGCAAACTATGATGAGAGCGAGAACAGAATTTGCACTTGAATGTAGAGGAACAGTTGTTAACTTGATGCCCTTTCGACAAACAGTTGAGACAAAGACCTAAACGTTTGACATTTTCAAAGCGTTTGGTAACATCCATATCTTTGAAGCGAGAACAACGACTAATTGTATGGTCTGCCTTTGAGCATAGAGCGCAAATGCGATTTGAGACCGAAAACGAATAACCAGATTTTGTATTTTTAGATTTGGACTTACCAGAATGAACGTCAGGTTTACGAGGGGCAGCGTGTGTATGGTTAGTGTCAACCGATTCTAAAAATTGGCAACGTCTTTCAAGAACCTTGGAGCATTCATCCCATGATGGCAGTTTGGTAAAGTCCAAAGAGTCTTTCCATTTTCTTTTGGTGTCATCATCAACTTTTTCCATCACTATATAAATCAGCATCGAATTTGCAATGTCAGTTGGGGAGCCAAGAGACAGAAGTGAACTATAAAGAGCTGAAACATTATCTACTAGACTGCGCAATTGACCACAATTGTAATTGGACATGGTTGGAAGTTCGAAAAGAGTGGTAATATTTTCCATAAAAATAAGCGTGCTGTTGTCATAACGCGATTTAAGCCGTTCCAGAGCCTTGGGATAATTTTCATTTGTAATTTGGAAAGCCTTAACAGTTTCCAATGCTTGGCCTTGGAGGCAGTTGAGCAAATGGTTAAATTTCTCGATATTCGATATACCGTATTCACGATCAATAGTATGATTGAACGACGTAATAAAATTTTTGTACTCACTGTACTTACCACTAAATGTGGGCAATTTGAGTTGAGGCAGTTTATGGCTGGGAGCTGGGAGACAGATGGACGATTCAGCAACAGTTGTATTATGAATATCCTCGCATAGCTGTGACTGAATATTCATTTTAGCCGAGATATACAAATCTTCTATTTCGGGTCTAGCATTGTCCTCTGGATCATATTTTTCAATTTGGGTTTGGAACGACAAAATTTGTTTAAAATACGATTCCAAAATTCCCAGGCGACACTTTAACTCAGGGACTGAAAGTGCCTTACCTTCACCCCTACCATTGGCTTCGATTTGGTTTTTAATGCGGGTTAAACTTTTCTTCGTATTAGCCCGTTGCTGCTTTAACTCTTCCAAAGACATTTTAAAAATATTTAAAATTTTATATTTTATCAGCCGAACAAATTTTTAAATCACTGTATTTTTGATGATGGATGATGAGCAAAAAATTTTCAAAGTTGATTGATTTTCGTTTTAAAAATAAAGTGGAGACAAAATTTTGATGATGACTGTAACTGACGCCAACAAATTTTCGCCAAAAATATTTTTTATGTACTGTGTGAGCGACAACAAATTTAACATAGAGACACACTATGTACTGGACCAACACAACAACAAAATTGAAGCAAATATTTTTATATAATTATTTTTATAAATATGGCGAAAAGTTCAGAGTAACTGGCAAAAGATTTTTTTTTTTGTAATCACAAAATGTTTTTTATTTGACGAACCAAAAAACTTTTTTTTATGTTTATTAAAATGAAATTTCTTTAAATTTATTCTAGGTGGCGACAAAATTTTTAGATTAACTGTATTCACAATTTAATTTTTCCACAAAAGTTTTTTGTTCTTCTTTTTTTTTTTTAATTTTTAATTTGTATACACCAAAAGCTTTTTATTGAAAGCACCAACAGTTTTTTAATTGCAAATATTTATTTATTTGAAATAATGTTTTTGTTTTACACAAGCGACAACGACAAATTTTTTTTTCCAATTCACAAAGCGACCGTACACTTATTGCCTAAGATGTACATCAACGAAAAAGTATTTAGAATTTTTCACGGACCGCACCAAATTTTTGTTTAAAGTCTTTAACACGCTGCCCCACGTTGGGCGCCAAAATGTACGATGAAGAGCGTTTTCGTCACCGGCGGCTATATAGAGCAATTAGATTTTTTATAATTGTTGTCTATATGCCACTAAATATTTGTGGGACAGTGTTATTTGAGATAATGCGACCGTGAAACCGAGAAATAAGAAAAAAACACCACTCGCTTTCAATTTTAACAATACAATAATCATTTATTTAAAATAATCTCTAGCTTAAACCTAACAATTCAAAATACATAAAAGGGTCCACTGTCGTTGTTGGTATATTATGTTTCTTTGCTAAATAAAAAAAATTGACTCAATCATAAAATGCAGTTTATTTACAAAAACAACATACCTTATGCTAGAGTCAGTTGCATTAATATAAACTACAACAACACCATAACAAGTAATTATGGGCAGAGCAAATAAAGAGACAGAAAAATTGAATATGAAAACCAACGGTAAACTTTAACTAAACATAAATACAGTGGGTACTAGATATAATTGACTTGGACAAACCTACAGTGGATACAAGTTATAATGCATTAAACAATTTAAAGTAAATTAAATAAAATAAAATAGGGACAATTATACAAAACCAATACATAAAAATAAAATTAAAATAAATGTATTATACGGTGACCTAACAGTAATATTGTAAAATTCTACACGGTTGAATAAAATTTTTTTAATTTTCGACTGCAAAATGCCGTTTAAAGAAATTCTTAAATTTTGCCCCTGCAGCGCCTAGGTTGTCCCTAGATGGGTAAAATGTATGACCAATAGACTGGTCGCAATTTTTCTTTTTTTTAAATTTACATGTTTGCGCTGCTTAAAATATGAGGTTTGGTGTAAGAAATCAAGTCCTAATTTTTCAGCTCAATCCGACGGTGCCTAGTCGTGCCAAGTGGGGCCCAAAGTTCCCCATATGATAAAAAAAAACATCTATTTAATCAGATACTCGATGAAAAGCCGGTCTTAAAAAAAATTATGTTTCTAAAACGACTGCGCATATAAGAAAAACGTTTTACCTTTCTTAAAGTAAATTTTATTGCCGAATTTCGGTTTTTTTTAGTTTTTCAATAAGCTAAAGCGTTTTTGAGTTGCGCGAACATATGTTGTGCAACATCCTTAATTTTCGAAATAACGGTATATCTTGAAAACTAAAGCTAACATAAAAAAACGGCTAGCACCACTGGATTCAGCGACCCCGAATTAGTTAAAATTAGTTAAAAATCTTTCGTTCGTATCATACTAAAATATTAAACTGCAAATACTTTAATCTATCTATACAATATATAATTTCTTAGTATGTAAGGATGTTTGCATGTATGTCCTATTCTTTCCGCAACTTTCTGAAGCCATCTGATGACATAGGAAGCTGAAATTTGGCATACTCAAAGTATTTTCTCTGCGGAAGATCGTAACGAAGCCAGATTTTCGATTTTCGGTCTTTAAGACCGGCTTTTCATCTAGTATCTGATTAAATAGATGTTTTTTTTATCATATGGGGAACTTTGGGCCCCACTTGGCACGACTAGGCACCGTCGGATTGAGCTGAAAAATTAGGACTTGATTTCTTACACCAAACCTCATATTTAAAGCAGCGCAAACATTTAAATTTAAAAAAAAAAAAAATCCCATACAAGATGCGACCAGTCTAATGACCAACCCCACTTTGTTTTTCATCTCAATCATTTATTTCTAACATACCTACCCGCTATCTCCATGCCTTAATGGGGCTCCATACAAAATGTTTAAAGCTAACCGTAAGTCTACATTAAAGATAAATATCTCAGCAAGTTGGCAATAACAGAGCAATATATCTTATTGCTCAGCTTATGTTTTACTGCCTGTTTATACCAGAGATAATTATAGCGACATATATTGCAGTAAATGTCAAAATTATGTTATTTCTAATCTATACCTACTGCAATTTTTTTGTACATATTTATTGCCGGTAATTTATGTTGCAATAATTGTTAGTCCATTTTCGTTGACAAATATTGCTAACGTAAAACGTCAAAGTTGATTGTCAATTGAAAATAAAAGCAAAAAGAGGGAGAAAGAAATTGAATTTGTGAAATGGTACCAAATTATGATTGTAGTAAAAGAATTAAATTAAAGAATTAATTAAACACTAAAATAAAATACAAAAAATTATTTTTATTAAAATAATTTTTTTCTTATTCGATCTGTATTATTTAACAGCCAATCCCACGATGTCACACGTTAATGTTCGCATAGAAAATTACATTTAAAACAAAAACAATTTCTAAAATTTGTTTTTGTTTTAAATGTAATTTTCTATGCAAACGTTAACGTGTGATATCGTGGGACTAGCTGTAAATGTATATTATTTTTGCTTAAGTTCTTTTTTATATAAAAATATTGACTTTACTTTAACAAAAAAAAAAAAAAAAACAAGTTAGAGTGCTATATTCGGCTGTGCCGAATCTTTGATACCCTCCACCGACACTTCGAATGTTTTAGGACTAATATCTGTATGATGTCTATTTATTATTATAATCTTTGTAAAAACAGACATCTGCATTAAAATTTGTTGCGGTTTAGACCTATATAAAATTATTGATCGACAATCAGAATCAATTTTAAAAAGTTTGAGTAGAATATCAGTTTAAGATGAACTTAAATGATTTTCAAGAGAACAAATTATATAAAAGCCATGGTAAGCTATGAACCAATCATCCCAAATTCTCCAGAACGATTTCTGGTATTAAAAAACATAAATTTCAATACAGCGGTGCAATTAGTTTAAGCGTTTGCAGTAAATTTCAAAAGGCTGCTAATATGGAATATTAGGAAAATTATGGACCGTATATCACAAAATTGCATAACATTTTTTCTGGCCATATGAAGCTAAACTGGAAGAAGGTTTACCGCGTATTTAATTATTTTACCAGAGTGGGCTTTATATGAGGCCTATGGTAAGCTATGCACCGATCTTCACCAAATTTCACAGTGTCATTTCTAGTTCTATAAAACTGTGATGTATCAAATTTTGTTATGATAGCGTTATTTTATACGTTTTTAGGCGTACTAAGCTGTTTTCCGGGAGTAAGGTATATATGGGGCCTAGGGTAAATTATGAACTGATCTTCACTAAATTTCACAGTCTTATTTCTAGTCCTGTAAAACTTATATGTTCCAAATTTTGTTATGATAGCATTATTTTTACGTATTTAGGTTTACTAAGCTGTTTTCCGGGAGTAAGGTTTATATGGGGCCTATGGTAAATGATGGACCGTTCTTCACAAAATTTTAAAGTCTTATTTCTCGTTCAATAAAACTGTGATGTACCAAATTTTGTTATGATAGCATTCTTTTTTACGTTTTTAGGCGTACTAAGCTGTTTTTCGGGAGTAAGGTTTATATGGGGCCTATGGTAAATTATGGACCGATCTTCACGAAACTTAACAGTTTCATTTCTAGTTCTATTTAACTGTGACGTGCCAAAATTTGTTATGATAGTATTGTTAGTTAGGGTTTTAGGCGTACTATACTGTTTTCCGGAAGTAGGGCTTATATGGGGCCTAGGGTTAATCACGGACGGATCTTATTAGATATTTTACAGCGTGATTTCCAGTTAAATAAAACGAACTGTTGCGAAATCTTATATCATTCTGTGCATTTTTCCACCATTTATGTAAGTTTTTGTAACAAAATTATCAATTTTTTTTAGGTGGTGGTTCCACATTTTGATTCATAGCTCAGATCCTATTGAACCGATTTTGCTGGATTTCAATCCCAAACTGCTTAGGATAACTACAAGCAATTTGACACCAAGTTTGTTTATTTCTTTTGAGTTTTTCGAAAGTGAGCGTGTTTTCAACAGACGGACATACGGACAGACAGACGGACATGGCTAAATCGACTTAAAATTACTCAAGGACCCGGAATATATATACTTTATAGGGTCTGAGATGAATAATAAAAAAGTTTCACGCGGAATGACAAACTTAATATACCCTCTTCACAACTAATTGTGGTGGAGGGTATAATAATATTTTTATATCAAAAAATACCTCAAGCTTAATCAAATTAATTTATATTTAAATAATAACGTTTTCCCATGCCTTTAACATAAGTTGAGCAATAAGAAATATTGCTCTGTTATTCTGCCGACGTTATTGCCAACTTGCTGAGATATTTATCTTTAGTGTAGACCTAGGGTTAAGCGTTTTTGAGTGAGGCGAACATATGTTGTGCGACCTCCTCCATTTTCGAAACAACGTTATATCTCGAAAAAAGTGCCTACCCGAATAAGGTTAAATTTTTTTTGTCGTTTTAACCGTTAAAACGACAAGTGCCCAGCTTGCTTAAAAACAGTGTCAATTTCGAGCACAGTGTTATTAAATAAATAAGCTCTATGCTTTTTCTACAAAGTTATAATTTGTTTTGACTAACATTAAATAAATCTCATGTGAATAATATTCTCAGTCAAAAACGCATTAATGTAAACTGAAAGGTCATAATTACGAAATTGCTAGCAATAATTGTACGTATTGAAAAATTTCTGTATGAAATATAAATATTTATTTTAAGGTTATTTTAATAATATTAATCGGTTGCTATACAGTATTAGTCAAATAAGTGCGGCAAAAAAAATAAATTCAAAATGTTTAAAACAATTTTAGTTTAAGGTTAAATAAACTAACTTTTCAAGTTTATTTAGGGTCATTATTATAACTTGCCGTTAGTTATATATAGGATTTTGTCTTACAAAGGATAAGGTAAAATACCCTTTTTACACTTGGATACATTTTGGAGGAACGCCTTAAAGATGTTGAAAATGCGATCACAATTGAAATATCTAACATCTTTTATCAATAGGTAAAAAAAATTCACCATTTCTGAAAAAAACTTTCATTTGTTTTAAATACTTTTTTTCCACAAAAGTACAAAGATTTTAAAGGAAAACACCAAAATAAATTTAGAATTCATTTTGTTTAATAATATAAGAAAAATAAACAAGTTAAGACTTGCAAAAAAGTAAACACTTGACAAATGGTAACGCTGCTTTCAAAAAAAAAATAAATGCCATTTTGTCAGTGATGCTAGTGATGACAATAAAAATAATATATTGTTTATCGGAAGGTGTATAACACAGGGTCTCCACCTGAGATAAGATATAAGATTTTTATATCAGCAAACGTCAAATTCAATCGTAGAGAGAGATTAACACTAATATGATGTTAGTGTTAAGTATAGACTCCATGTTAGAGGTTTTCTCATGTTATAACACGGTTGTTAATACAAATGTTTTAATAACGCTTTTATAGCATAATGTTATAGCAGCAAATCGTGCCAGTTGTAGACGGGGAGTAAAAATTGTATAGGGCTAAAAATCAAAACTTTTTCTTCACCTTTAACAGATGTTCCTATCTCATGTTTCATTTAACATCTTTCGATTATTTTAGTGTCATCACTAGAAAAGTGGCAAAAAATCAGTGTGACCGTTTTAGAATTTTCACTGCTAAATTTAGCATTATTTATTTTGATTCAGCAGCGAATTTTTCAAATAGCATTTAGCATTATTTTCATCATTTTTGTAAAATTTGTTTAGCATTTTATATGTATATTGCTATTTCACAATATAATTTATCACTTCTGTCAATCTCTATAAATGTATTTTGTTACTTATATCACAACAAAATTTGGTACATCATAGTTTTATAAGACTAGAAATAAGATTATTAAATTTCGTGAAGATCGGTCTATAATTTACCATAGGTCCCATATAAACCCTAGTCCCGGAAAACAGTTTAGTACTCCTAAAACCGTAAAAAATAATGCTATCATAACAAAATTTGGTACAATACAGTTTTATAAAACTAGAAATTAGGCTTTCAAATTTCTTGAAGATCGGTTCATTATTTACCATAGGCCCTATATAAACCCTACTACCGGAAAACAGTTTAGTACGTCTCAAACCGTACAAAATAACCAGAATTAAAAAAAAATAAAATACTTTACACTTTTATAGGACTAGAAATGACAGTGTGAAATTTCGTGAAGATTGGTCCATAATTTACCCTAGGCACATATAAATCAAACTCTGGTAAAATAATTAAATACGCCTAAAACCGTAGCAGATATAGATATTGCGGTAAACTTTCTTCCAGCTTAGCTTCATATGGCCAGAAAAAACTGTTATGCAATTTCGTGATATACGGTCCATAATAAACCTTAGATCCATTTTGAGCAGCCTTCTGAAATTCACTGCAAACGCTAAAACTAATTTCTTCGCTGTATTGAAATTTATGTTTTTTTTTTTATTACCAGAAATCACTCTGCAGAATTTTGGGATGATTGGTTCATAGCTTACCATGGCTCCAATATAAATTCCCCTCCTGAAAATCATTTAAGTTCGGCTTTAACTATAACGAATCATTATGTTTTACTCAAGCTAGTACAAATTTAAAAAAGTCATAAAACTTTCTGATTGTCGGTCAATAGTGTAATATATGTCTAAACCGCAACCAATAAATAAATAAAAATAAATTAATAATAAATATACATCACATAGATATTACTCCTAAAACATTCGAACTGTCGGTGGAGGGTATTAAAGATTCGGCACAGCCGAATATAGCACTCTAACTTGTTTCTTTTACTTTTCTTGTAAAACCTAAAGGCCCAACTATAATATGCATAGCCTTGCTTAACCTACTGTTAAAAATTAACAAAAAGTCTCTCAAATGTATTTAAAAAAACAAAAACAAAATCAAAAAACATTCGATTCCGTACGGAATGTGCGATCAGTTTCGCACTTTGCTTAAGCAAATGACAGTTTCATAAAACTTAACAAAAATTTTCTTTAAGTTCAATATGGTTTGCCTCATATGATTTACATGTATTCGCACATTTGCCTAAGCCAACTTAAGCACATTATGGTGGCGCCTTATCAGTTTTTTTTTTGACAGTTGACAATGTTGCATATTTTGCAAACTGTAGGTTGTCAAACTACTGAATTGTTTTTATTAAATAAATCTATGTATGTATACATCAGAGAACCTCAAAATCACTATTTTTCTTGATTTATTCATACGCTAAAATTTACATTCATTCTTTGCTTGCAAAACAAAGTTCAACGTTGGTAATTTTTACATCCTTTCGTAGGTACACATTTTATTTTTGCATTTATTCGTTTTTTATTGAAAGTGCTTATTTGCATTTTTGTTGCTTACGCAATATAACACAACTGAGTAAATTCAAAAGAACACATTCTTATACTTTTGTTTACATTAACAACAACAATAAACCACTCGATGAGACGCTTTTTCCAAATTAACAACAATAACAAGAATACATTGTACATATATGTACCTACTACTACTACTACTGTACTTTTTAAAATGAAAAAAAAAGTCTGTTTCTATGGAATTGTGTGTACCTACATATGTATTTGTGTTTAGTTTCCCTGCAAATAATAGGACCAGTCCAAACACGCGTGTAAAGAGTAGTCCACAAGGGACCAGGACTAGTCCAAAAGTAACCCAAACGTATGGAAAAAACCTGGTCTATTTAACATTACGATGTCCTAGGAGAGGACCATATAACCCACCATTGGACCACTAAGGAGTAGTTTTAAAAGAACTCCATGGTATACTCAAGACGATTAGCTTTGAACTCGTTTAAACACGAAAGCATGTCGTTAAAAAACGAAGACATGTCGTCTCACTACAAACACTTTTTAACAATGACATGGTCCATGCTTGCATTACATCGGACTAGTCCATGGAGTAGTCCATTTTATCAAAATGGATCAGGTGGTCCAATTTTATTTGCAGGGTTCATTTCAATTTTTTTTCTTGCGGGTTTTTGTTCCATTCTAAAAATATATGCAAAAATGTGAGAAGTTGTCGTTTTCCTTTCTAAACATGTTGCAACAATAAATGGCAAATTTGTTCCATTTCTTACCCGCAGTTATAACTGAGTGTGAGATAATACCCTTTTTTGCATCTGCGTAAAGTACTTTTTTATGCAAGCAAATATTTTTTTTCTTGTGTTTGCGGACAATTTGCGTTATATTGTAATTTTAATTATATTGTGATGGATATAAAAACTTTTTGTTTTTCGTTTGTTTTACTTTTATTATATTTTTTTTGTCGCAAAATTTTTAACAATAGATGACATTAATTATTAAAAATCAGTGCTGTTAACGTGATGAATATCGCTTTTAGTACAAACTTTGCATTCAATATTTAACACGCTAAATACACATTAGTGTTGAGTGTAAAACGTAGCTATTATTTTGTTCCATTGTAATTAAGAAAAATGTATCACTTTGTAAGGGTTCGTGTAACCTAATAAATATATTACACAACTATAATGCATCATCATTTTTTAGAAAAGAAAACACCATAAGATTGCTTGATTTCTGGCTTTTTTGTTTGTATTTTTTTTTTCTGTACCAAAACAATCATTTTCGAACTGAACACAAAAACATCTTTATTAAAAAACGATTGTATAAATAACAAAGCACGATGTGCGTTATGCGGTTGAGGAAATTTCATTGTATGACCGCAAGCGAGTGTATTTGTTGCTGTTGATTAAATGCGATTTTTTTTCAATTGCATAAAGCTGTTCTCTGGTATACATATAATTTATTTTTATATAAACATCATTTTATTTTAAAGATATATAATAATTTCAGGTAAATTGATGTATAATTCATTCATAAAAATGATACAATTATTTAAGAAAATTTAGCATTTTTTTAGCATTTTCAAATTTTATTTTTAGCATTGTTTTAATCCCCATTTAGCATCCAATTTTTTTTAAGTTGTGGTCACACTGCATATATTATTATTGGGGCATCACTGACAAAAAGACTTTGTTTTGAAAGCAGCGCTACCATTTGGCAAGTTTTCCCTCTTCTCCAAAGTTTTTTTTTGTTTAAATTTTTTTATATTTTTAAACATATTGAATTTAAAATACATTTTGGTGTTTTCTTTTAAAATTTGGTTACTTTTGTAGAAAAAAAAGCTTTTTTTAATAAAAATTAACAAATGGGAAACATTATGGCTAACCATACAGATTTGACATTAACGGTCAATTTCACCAAGTTCAGTTAAAATTAACTACCAGTTATAGCTGTCAAAAACATATTGGTAACCGGAAGTTTAAGTAATAGTAAAAGGCTAGGTTCTTGGGAAAATTACAACCTATAAACAAAATTTCATTAAATTATCTCCGAAATTGGGACCAGTACTTTGCGTTCAAGGTGGACAGCCTGCCGGACGGACGGACATCGCTAGATCGATTCAGAGTTGTTCGATACAGTAAAAGGTGGGTCTAGGACTAATATTTAAAAGTGTTACCCACATCAGCACAAACACATACTACCGTTATGATGTACATAGGTATAAAAAGTAATTTAAAGATGTCCAAACTAAATTGTTTAATGTGACTTTTTTAAAAGGCATGCGGTATATGTATTATATAAATTCAAAGTCATGTTTGTTTCCCCAACCAAAACATTTTAATAAAAATCTAATCAATTAAAAAATCATATACACGCATATTTAACAATAGTTTCATTTAAACCTTGCTTTATAAATTGGTTTTTTTTAAATAACAAACGATTCTAATAAAATCATATTTAAATCTCAATGAATTTCAAATTTAAATTAAAATCCCCTTCCTTTTAAGCAAACATGGCATTGTTCCTTCTGAAGCTTATTTCAATTTTTTAATTTAATTAATTCCAATTACATATTTGAAATTGAAATTCAAATAGCATTTAAGTTATCAACAATTCAATAAAGGTTTACTTCAAAAATATTATGTGAAAACCCACTAAAATCATGTTTAATCTAACAAAAAGTGAAATTAATAACATCAATTAACACCTGATTTCGTTGACTCTTTTATCTTTTCCCTTGATGTTATTTTAATTCTGTTGGTGTTCCATTCAATGACTTTCCGTTTCCGATGTTGTTTGTGTGATTTGTTTATTTATATTAACACCTGTAGAACAAAAAAAAAAAAAAAACTTGATAAATAATTATAAATTTATCTGGTGGAGGAAGTGTTTAATTTGTTTAATCGTTTTAAACAACACAACACAAAGTGCAACAATTTAATTGTGAAAATATGTTTTAAATTTAGATATTTTAGTAAAACAAAAAAAAAAAAAAAAAAAAAAAAAAAAGAATGGTGCGACGAAAATCTTTTTTGTTTTTGTTCATTTAACTACTAGATCAGTTAAAATTAAATGTACATAAGTATATAGTATTTAAATCGTATCATTTATTTAAATAGCAGATTAAATTAATTAGTTTATTAATTGATTTGTTTAAGGTTTAATTTTTTATGGAACTCTTCTGTGTGGTAAGTGTTAAATGTGTTTTGCAAAAAGAATATAGATTTTTTTTAAAAAGTCTTAAAAATTATGCATGTAGATATCGGGTGTTTTTTTTTTTTTTTTTTTTTTTGCTGCATGAGAACTCGATATCGGAAAGTATGGTTTCACAGTGTGCCCATTTAGACAGGGGAAAATTTTGTTTGGTAGCAAAATACGGGTGGGGAAGAGAGAATGGTTTTTGTGTTCGGTACTCGGCGACACGATTTGTTCTCATTTTCTTTGTTGACATATACTTTGCTTTTTGAGAAAAAAAACAATACCTATTAACAGAATGTTTCCGGCAAAATGTCGTCTGTGTGGCCGCGAATGAAAAAACAAAAGAGAATTTCAGATGTTTTACTTCCAAATTTTCGCTCGTCTAAACTCGGACCGAGAATGTCAAACTGTGTTGACATTTCTGTTATCCCCCGTTTCCACATGCAAGCGCAAGTTCGAAAAATTCAATGCACTCATGCTATGTTCATACGACGACAAAAACCACTCGTTTCGCTCTCTGAAACTAGATTGTCAAACATGCTGTTCATACGATTCATTCTGGTTTCATTTTGACATTTTTTTTGTGTTGTTAGTGTGATTTTATTTAAAACAGTTAAAAAAGTAATTAAATGTTAAAAATATATTATTTAAGGCCAGTTTACACGGTAATACAATGTATTACGACTTTGTAGAATCAAAATATTATGAAATTCTCTCCGTGTTTAAAAGAAAAAAATCAAATCTTTTGTAAGTATAGTTCATGTTTACACGGATGGTAAAAGTAAAATCCAAAATAATAACAAAAAATCAGATGGTTGCAGTTTTATATATTTACAAAAACAACATGAAAATTTCCCGAGTTGATTTTAGTTGTTTTTGTAATCGTATAAAAATGCTATCACCTTCAATATACTCTGTTAAAATACACCTCTGGTGTGATGAGAATACATAAGTTTCTAAAATGGTTTAGAAAAAAATCATTTACCGACCGCTTGTCAGATTTTGTATCCGTATTCTCTCTTACTCAATACATTTTGCTTTTACATGATAAGATTTTTCTCATTCTACATAATCTTTCGACATGTCGTAATACATTATATTACCGTGTAAACTGGCCTTTAATACTTTTATTAATATTATTATTTGATAATTATCACTTTATTTTATTAAAGGCCAGTTTACACGGTAATATAATGTATTACGACATGTCGAAAGATTATGTAGAATGAGAAAAATCTTATCATGTAAAAGCAAAATGTATTGAGTAAGAGAGAATACGGATACAAAATCTGACAAGCGGTCGGTAAATGGTTTTTTTCTAAACCATTTTAGAAACTTATGTATTCTCATCACACCAGAGGTGTATTTTAACGGAGTACATTAAAGGTGATAGCATTTTTATACAATTACAAAAACAACTAAATTCAACTCAGGAAATTTTCATATTGTTTTTGTAAATATTTAAAACTGCAACCATCTGCTTTTTTGTTATTATTTTTGATTTTACTTATACCATCCGTGTAAACATGAATTATACTTACAAAAGATTTTTATTTTTTTCTTTTAAACACGGAGAGAATTTCATAATATTTTGATTCTACAAAGTCGTAATACATTGTATTACCGTGTAAACTGGCCTTAAACATCAATTTTTATTTTGTTTTGATTTTTTTGAGTTCAGATAAACTAACGATAATTGTTATCAAAATTAGAGATGATAGTACATTTTTCCTGTTTCGCAGCCTGTTTCAAAATGAAACGACCTGTTTCGCTCACAAAATTTTGTATGGGGAAACAAGTCGTTTCAGTCATGTTTGGGGCGAGAAACAGGAATAAGAGAGCGAAACACGAATATTGCTGTCCGTGTGAACATGGTATCACACTTTTTAACTAACATTCACACAATTTTTGTACTTTCAGCCAATCGGCTGTTTCCTTTATTTTTCGTTGATAATACGTATAAAGTACTTGCAAGTAATTACTTGCATGTGGAAACGTAAGGTTTGGCAAGTCATCATGAATCGTTTAACGCAAGATCAACGCTTCCAAATTATGAAAATAAACCTTGAAAAAACCAATCTGTTCGCGAAGTTCATAGAGCACTTCGTTCATTTTACGATAAATATAATCGGCCTAGTGAGCAAGAAATTCGTGCAGTTCGCACTAATTTTACTCTTCCCGATTTAAAACAGCGATCATCACGCTATGCCCCCGGGGGCCGAGCACTTTTCGTGAATTTCACACACACACAACACGAAGGTTAACGAAACAATTGTAAAAAGCCCCAATTTTAAAAAACAAGAACAAAACACATAGTTAATGTCTCAAACGAGTAAATTTATTTTCCTCTCTTTGCACTCACCACCACATACACATTTTTAACTGTCTGTCTTTGTGATGACCGCTGATTTAAAACCATCAACAAGATAAAAAAATGTGTGTACCGAAGAGAATATTGCTGTTGTAGTGCAAAGTATTAAAGAAGACGGCGAAAAGTTGATTCGTCGTCGTTATCAACTTGTTGGCCCTTGTCCTTCGACTACAATTTTACATAAGGATCTTGGCTTATTTGCCTTTAAAATACAGCTCGTGAAAAAATTGAAGCCAAACGATCATCGTTTGCGTCGTATTTGTGCTGATTGGGCTCAACTGAAACTGGCCAAAGAAGAAGATCATTTTTTATCAAAGAATTGTGTTTAGGTTATAAAGCTCATTTCTGGTTAAATGGCTACGTTAATAAGCAAAACTACCGCATTTTGAGCAAAGACAATTCTTAAGCGGCTAGCGAGTCACCATTACATCCATTAAAATTGACTGCTTGGTGCGTCTAACACGCTGGCGGCTTCAAGGGCCCTTTTTCTTTCAAAATCTGAAAGGAGCTGCCGTTACGGTAAATGGCGAGCGCTAGTGATCCTGCTTACACGCGGTTTACACTCTGACGGCTTCAATGGCCTTTTTTTCTTGCGAAATCAGCAAGGAGCCCAGCTCACTGATTTTATTTAAATAGGAGCCAGCTTACTGATTTTATATAAATAGTAGCCTGCTCACTGATTTTTTGTTTCCAAAAATTAATCAGCTTAACATCAACGACATTTGGTTGCAACAAGACGGCGCAACTTGCTTTACAACGCGACCAAAAATTTTACATTGATTTTTTTCTGTGTGTACATAGGTACGGAAATGTAAGATAGGTTTATGATGTTGTTAAAAAAATAAAATAAAAATGCAATTGCAATTGTGAGCATAGGATAAAACAATGAACGACCATTAGAGGAAAAGTCTGCTGGTTTGATTACCTTTGGGTTGCGAATCAAATCCAATTTAGAACATTATCTAAAGTTGCAATAAAATACCTTATAGTCCCTGTTGTGAACAACTACTTTAGATAATATTTATTATTTTAATCAATATACCTAAATTAAACAGAAAATTTTTAACTTATGTACTTTGATAGTAATATCAAATAATTTTATTTTAATTTAGTTGGAAATAAATTTTATTGAAAAGAAACTATTAATTTTGAAGTTAATTTTCTAAAATAAATAAATTGTTTAAACTTGAATAGAATTTACTTTCAAAAATAGTTTTATTTCCAACAATCTTCAAAATTAATAATAACTAAAGAATGTTTCGTACACCGCCAAATAATGATAATAGCTCAAATGGTCCCGGTGATCAAATCGGCGAGGGTAAAGCGGAAAATGTTCCTGATAACCAATTAAACAGTTGCGGCCAATGCAACATGGAGAATGCAGACGAGATGGTCCAATGCGATATATATGACACATGGTATCACTTCTCATGCGCTGGCGTAACCGACTCTGTAGAGAACCATGATTGGATATGTTCCAAGTGCAAGAAAAAAGCAACAAACAACAGAACAGTAAGTGAACGAATCGTAAATAAATCGAAGCCTGCATCAATATGTTCTGCCACATCTTCAAAGCAACGTTTGCTTAATTTGGAACTTCAACGTCTTAATGAAGAAAAAGCTTTAGAATCCCGATATCTACAAAGAAAATTTGAGATTCTCGCAATGTCAGAGGACTGCATAGGAAGTACTTATAGTGAAGCGATTTCTCGTACAAGGGAATGGGTTACGAATTTACCAAACTTCCCACCAGCCCAAATACGAACTTCCCTAGGTAGGTCACCCGTTCGTTTGGAAGGAAAACACCAGCAACATATGGAGAAAGGTGGAATACCTAAAATAAATTTGCTGGATCATGAACAGCCTTTAACAAAACGTCAACTTTTAGCAAGAAAGGCCCTGACAACCGATTTGCCTATCTTTTCTGGGAAAGCTGAAGAATGGCCTCTATTTTTTAGTTCTTTTGAAGAAAGTACAAAGCTATGTGGTTATTCTGATTCCGAAAATCTTTTAAGGCTGCAAAGATGTTTAAAAGGAAAAGCCCTTGATGCTGTAAGTTGCCACCTTTGTTGCCGAGAAATGGGCCAGAGGTGATTCGCACGCTTAAGATGATGTTTGGTAGACCAGAAATAATAATTAATACGCTTCTGGATAAAATTCGTTCAGAAGCGGCTCCGAAAGCAGATAAACTTGATACTCTTATAAACTATGCTATTTCAGTTAGAAATCTTTGTTCAACCCTTGAAGCTTCTGGATTAGAGGCTCACAGAAATAACCCGCTACTTCTTCAGGAACTCGTGGACAAGTTGCCAGCCCAGACAAAACTAAATTGGCCATGCATGTAGCAGCTAAAGTTGCTAATATATTTGTGTTTTCGAAATGGTTATTTGATATAGCTGAGGCAGTATCTAAAGTTAGTCCTTTATTAAGTTCACATAAAATAACTGGAAACATACATGAGCACGAAATGGAGAAATCAGCCATTGTTCAAAAAATATGTGTTATCTGTAATAAAAATCATTTGGTGGAATCATGTGAGAAGTTTTCTCAGTTAAAGCTGTCCGATCGTTGGGACAAAGTTCATGAATTTAAGTTGTGTCGTTTATGTCTTCAAAAGCATGGCTATTACCGCTGTTTTAATTCAAAGTGCCCAATTGAATGCTGCGAGGCCAGACACCACAAATTGCTCCACAAATTTAGCCAGAAGTCTACTGTCACATCACATTCGAGTTCGAATATTGGCGAAAAAACTTTTTTTAAGATTTTGCCCGTTACTTTACACAATAATGGAACTTTCACTGGTTGCTACGTACCTTTTTTAATTCAACTCTTAATCGTGGAATGTAATAGTATTGACGCAATTCATTAAGACACGTATCATGATGAATGTGATGAAATTTTGCATGGAAGTGTTGTATTAATTATTATGTGCAATAGTGATTTCTTGGTAAAATTATTTGACGTTTTAAATTTTCTGGTATACAGGATGCCAAACCAATTCTTCCATTCATTCTAATCACCAGGTTATCATCAATAAAAGGAGAACATCTATATAAGGCACTTGATTTTGGAACTTCTCTACCTTTGTTCGATAAAATAGCAAATTCGTCCTTAAACTACTCGTATTGCATTTTACGAAAAATTATATTTTCTGCCATTACATGTAGTTCAGATATTTCAGGAAATATAAACTTTTGTTTCCTTGACTTTTGAAATTTCATTTTTAATATGTTCATAAATTTGAACAGCAAATCTACCCAGAAATAATTGGCCTAAAGGTATAGTTAAATCAGTCTGCAGATCTAATGATGGAAATGTAAGAAGTGCTACAGTTCAAACAGGAGGTGGTGTGTTTAATAGACCAGTAACAAGGCTAGCCAAACTTAACGTTAGACAATCAACGGATTCTACGAATGATATTTTGGTTAAAATGTGATTTTACGATGGGGAGAATGTTGTGAACAACTACTTTAGACAATATTTATTATTTTAATCAATATACCTCAATTAAACAGAAAATTTTTAACTTATGTACTTTGATAGTAATATCAAATAATTTTATTTTAATTTAGTTGGAAATAATTTTTATTGAAAAGAAACTATTAATTTTGAAGTTAATTTCCTAAAATAAATAAATTGTTTAAACTTGAATAGAATATACTTTCAAAAATAGTTTTATTTCCAACAGTCCTGTTACTTTGGTTCCTTCAGAAAGGTGCTAATCAGTAGGGATGGGCAAATTGAAAAAATATATCGATATAAATCGAATCGATATCTTTTAAGAGTATCGATATTTATTATTTCAAAAATATCGATATATCGAACGTATTACCAAATTAAAAAATTTAATGTATATATATATATATATATATATATATATATATATATATATATATATATATATATATATATATATATATATATATATATATGTATATGTATATGTATGCACAAATCTTATTATTATTCCATTATTAATTAAGGACAAAGAAATACAAATTTTAGTGGAAAATCGTATTTCTTTGTCCTTATTTAATGCTAAATATCTCTTTATTTATTGGTAAAAGGAACAAAACTATCAAAGTCAAAATTAATAAGAATAAAATTTCCTATCAAACAAGACTCGACTCAGGTTCCGAGAATGAATGGTTTCGGTTATAAAGGCAAAGATATACGAATTTTAGTAAAAAATCGCGGTTTTCTTAATTAATGCTCAATGAGACACATGTTAGCGTTATCCAATTTGACTGAAACTTCGTCAATCGCATTTTCTATCCGATTGGCACATATTAGTGGGCTGCCCAGACGGAAAATCCAGCATTGATTTCTGGTAACCACCCTATAGGGTCGTTACAAGATATGGTAAATTTTATTTGGAGGCTATCTTTTGGTGTTCCCCTCTTAAATGTGCCAATAGCCTAGAAAATGCGATTGACAAAGTTTAAGCCCAATCGGATAACGCCAACACGTGCCTCATTGAGTATAAATTAGGGAAAACAGTGATTTTTCACTAAAATTCGTATTTCTTTGTCCTTAATTAATGCTAAATATCACTTTATCTATTGGTATAAGGAACAAAACTATCAATATCAAAATTAATAAGAATAAAATTTCCTATAAAACAAGACCCACCTCAGGTTCCTAGAATGAACGGTTTCAGTTATAAAGGCAAAGAAATACGAATTTTAGTGAAAAATCGCTGTTTTCCCCTAATTTATTCTCAATGAGGCACATGTTAGCGTTATTCGATTGGGCTGAAACTTTGTCAATCGCATTTTCTATGCTATTGGCACATATTAGGGAGTTGCGCCGATGAAAAATCCAACATTGATTTTTTGTAACCACCCTAAGGTACATACATTGTTCCAAAACCGCATGAAATAAATCTTTTCAAGTTCGTTTGACTTTATTGTTTTAATTAGAAATCTGCAAGGTGAAAAACCCGCTTCTTTCTAAATTGTTTTTCTATAAACCCAGCCTAAATGTAATTTGAAATTATCCAAACATTTAAAATTTGTTAAATATATTATAAGACTGTCGAAATATATTTAAAACTTTCAGTTACAATTTAAAATTGTCCATATGTATCTTAAGCTTTTTTTGTCAACAAATACAAGTATCTTAATGCAAGTTTTTAAAAAAAATGTAAAAATACTAAAGACTACTAAAGAGATTCGGGATTCGCCTTATCCCGAAAATTTCCCGATTGTAAGCCCTAGTGCTTACATAGATACGTCTCATATGTTCAATAAAGTGATATAAACAACGAACTGTAGCCTGATTAAAAACTAGTTAAAGTGTTCCTACTTGAGTACAAACATTCAGTAATATCGATATATCGATAGTGAAATCGGAACTATTGAGAAATATCGATAGTATCCCAGCACTAATGTCAAGAACTATTTCATAATTTAAAACTCAAATATTAACTCATATAACTTACATTTTTTACATGTACATATCAAATTTTATTACATTCTCGTTTTCTCATTTTCAAACAAATTCAACTCGGTTGTAAAGTAATAACACTATAATTTATATTAAGTTTTAAGCACTGGAATATCCGTTATTTTTTCATACCTATATCTATAAATACAACTCTGTAGTGTAGTAACGCCGTTTTACATAAAAACAATCATGTGCTTGCTGTCACACAAAAATAGAGTGTACAAAAACGAACGAATAATAAAAACGAAATAACATCACTAAATTGAAACGTTGCCAGCACTGAACGGGAACAAGGAAAAAAATTAGAAATATCCAGAACACAGACTTTTAATTTGTATAGAAGTTCCGCAAAAGGAAATTGGCGTTTTGGCCACGCAATAACAAAAAGAGTCCTTCAATTTCACAACAAATAATCAGCAAACATGACTCGTAAGTTAATTTCCATAAAAGTGTTGTGCAAAAAAATTCTTTGATGAGGAAAAATGGTGCTGTAATAAATTTTTTTTATTGTTAATGTTCTATCTCAAAAATGCAAAAAAAGAAAAATTTTTTAAAAAATCTATTTGTTTTTGTATTGCGTGTAAAAATAAATTTATTTATAGCTTTTGCCACCAATTTTTGTTGTAAAATCAATTGATTCGATTGCCAATTCCAATGCATTTTTCTACCTGTTTTTAGAATGCGAGCTCAAATGTGACTCGTTTAAATAACATTTAAAACAAATTTTGAAATAGTCGTTTTGTATTGTTAATATTATTTTGGTCTTTTAGGTGGAAATCAACGTGATTTAGCCCGTCAAAAGAACGCCAAAAAACAGGCTGAACAAAATAAAGGCAAACGTACTGACAATTTAACCGTTGATCAACGAAAACAAAGGTACGTACTATTTCTAAATGTTTAATTGAATAATTTAATTGTAAATTTTTACATATGTACATATAAGTCCTGAATACTCGTCTTTTAATATGAGGGTCATTAAACTTTTAAAAATCGATAGTTTTTGCGAAATTCAGACCGGTCAAAGCAGCCCATGGTATAATAATAGAAGAAAGCCTCAAAGAGCCAACTACTTGTTTTCTATTTGCTTGTTGGTAAATGGACTCGAAAACGATTTTCGATTTTTCGATCGACTTTTTTATTTCTTTTTTTAAATCGATTAGTCGAACCTCAAAATCGATTTCAAAATCGTTTAAGATTAATTTGCAAACGTATACCTTATATCACAAAGGGGTATACCAGCATGTTTTTGCAAACTACTAGAGAAATTGAATTGCTATTTTTACAGTGTTTAGATATGACTACTGTTTATAATTTCGTGCAAAAAGTGAAAATGTGTTAATTTTGAGATGGCCTTTAGAGGAACAAGTGCATGTACATACATACTTTTCACATATTAAAATTGTGTTCTTGTGTAGTTGATCAGGCCTGTCACAAATCAATTCCGATCAAAAGTAGAAGTAACTTCGTATCATGCTTTGCATAAAATGAAATCACTTTTGATCGGAATTGATTTCTGTGACAAGCCTGAATGTATGGATAGTAGTAATTCAAAGAATTATGACAATAGTTCCTGATCGGTGGCGACTGTTTCTTTGCTAAGTTACTATTTAGTTAGTGCAGAACGATGCAAAAATACCTATTTCCTTCGAATTTCGTATTTGTTAGAATTATTACATACTTTTTGTTTTTTCACTCTGCTTACAATAGAGTTGTCAATTATAAGCCTTTCAACTTTGCTCGAATAATTCCAATAATTGTTTTTGTTCGTTCAATCAAACGATTAAATCTAAAAAATTATTCGATTAATTGAAGAGAATAACGAATAATTAAAATTATTTTTACAAAAAAAATTACATATGGGCAAATCCTGCGTGACGAACGCTACATTCGCACGCGTTTTTTGATTGAAATATACACATTTTTTGGTCATTCAAAAAAGATAGCTTCAACTTATATATAGTATTTAGTGACATTAATATGTACTTACGAATGGCATATATCATAATTTCTTAGCAAGTTTTTGGTTGCGAAATAATTGATCACAAAGTTTTGTGACGCACCCTACAAAAAGTGGAAGTAACTTCAAAGGTTGAAGTGCGTTTTCCTAATTTTTAGCGAATTTTGCATGATAAGGTATACAAAATCTGATTCCTAAATGAAAGATGAGTATAATAGAATTCTAAACGCACTTATTTGCAGCCAAAAAATATTGTGATTTTTTGACAAAAGCCGTGAACCCTTTGTGACGCACGCTACGTAACGCACGCTACAGTTTTTCCAGTAGTATTTTATTATCAGCCTGTTCAACGATTTCGAACGTTAACGTTCGCATAGAATATTACATTTAAAACAAAAACAAATTTTCGAATTTTGTTTTTGTTTTAAATATAATTTTCTATGCGAACGATGACGTTCGACATCGTTAAACCGGCAGTAAATTTTATTTATTTTAACAAAACAAATTATATTTTTATGAATTGCTTGTCTTTAACTAATTTGTTAACTAATGAATATCAACTTTTATTTTAACGAAATTTATATTTTGATAAGTTTGCTCTAAGTGCTATTTTAAGCACAAAAATCACCTAAAATAATGCTAAATTCATGTATTTTATTAAAAAATCAGCAGTGGGGTAGGATTTGGTAAAAATTATTGCATTGATGATCATTGAAATACATATTTTTATACCCTCCACCACAATTAGTTGTGAAAAGGGTATATTAAGTTTGTCATTCCGTGTGAAACTTTTTTATTATTCATCTCAGACCCTATAAAGTATATTCTGGGTCCTTGAGTAATTTTAAGTCGATTTAGCAATGTCCGTCTGTTGAAAACACGCTCACTTTCGAAAAACTCAAAAAAAATAAACAAACTTGGTGTTAAATTGCTTGTAGTTATCCTAAGCAGTAAATAATTAAATACGCGGTAAACTTTCTTCCTGTTTAGCATTATATGGCCAGAAAAAATGTTATGCAATTTTGTGATATACGGTCCATAATTTTCCTTAGATTCCATTTTAGCAGCCTTCTGAAATTTACTGCAAACGCTTAAACTAATTGCACCGCTGTATTGAAATTTATGTTTTTTAATACCAGAAATCGTTCTGCAGAATTTGGGTTGATTGGTTCATAGCTTACCATGGCTTTTATATAATTTGTTCTCTTGAAAATCATTTAAGTTCATCTTAAACTGATATTCTACTCAAACTTTTTAAAATTGATTCTGATTGTCGATCAATAATTTTATATAGGTCTAAACCGCAACAAATTTTAATGCAGATGTCTGTTTTTACAAAGATTATAATAATAAATAGACATCATACAGATATTACTCCTAAAACATTCGAAGTGTCGGTGGAGGGTATCAAAGATTCGGCACAGCCGAATATAGCACTCTTACTTGTTTAATATAAAAATGAAATTAAACATCGAGTCTTATATTCCGTTAAAAAAAAATTCATTTGAAAAATTTTTGGTTGGTGGACTGTTTCTGGGATTTGCCCATATTTTAAATAAGATACATCCTTCCTTGAAAATCTTCAATATTCTTCTTTATTTTTTCTCAAATCCGCTTTTCATCTTAACTCCATATGGTTGTATAACTTAAAGGAATCGTAAAACCCTTAATTGTTAAATATTCGGATACTAATTTGGATTTTCGAAAGGCGTTTGCAGACCTTTCGTCTTCAGCCTACTATTTCTTCTATTTTTCCATTGGAACAAGTTCGGAATTTTTTAATTTGGTTGGATTATCTTCTACTACATCGATTTCAATGATATACATATATGATATATTAAAGATATTTATAATTTAAAAAAAAATATATATACTACAATAAAAACATTTTATACTCTCATGATATGATTTATATAAATCAATTCTTTATTTTTTAGCTTTTGGTTTGTTTCTAAGTTTTTCACCCGAGAGTGAAAGATCCCCTTTCTTGACAATTGTTAACGTTTGATTTAAAATTAAAACAGCTGTTATAAGTGTTTGTCAAAAATTTGTTTAATAAGAACAAAAAATACATTTTCAAAATACTATGAGTACTCAATACGGGGTTTGCTTAAGCCTAGATTACACTATCTCACAAGTCTTACGTATTCCATAATACTTTGTGAGATAGAAATCTAATGAGTTTTGTTGCGACTGTCAAAAAATCTAATGCATGTTCACATCATCACACAAAGTATAAACACTCACACATGAAATAAAATGCAACCCTGATCCAATGAAAAGTATTATTGTTTAGAAATTTTTCAAAAAACGATGAAGTCGTATGGGATGTCAAACTTTTTTCTTAATACTTGTCATTTTCGTAACACAGCATTCACACTATCACACTTTGTCATATTACTTGAGTTTTTGGCATGTATTAATACAAAGTATAATAGTGTAATCTAGCCTTTACTAAACATTGACATTGGGGGTATTCACGTCACAAGTTGCACCCTTGCAAAAAAGGAAAAGTGAAAAAAAAAATATAACAACAACCACAAAGACAATTATTTACGCACAACTAATTGTCGTGTGTGGTTGTTGTTTTATTTTTGCACATTTGCTTTTTTGCAAGGGTGCAACTTGTGACGTGAATACCTTTATTATTTACAAATAGCGCGTTAGCTACAATATTTTTTACCTTTCCTACATTTTGTATAAAATCACTAAAAAGGTATGAGAATAAATCAAATTCTTAGCTTTTATTTATGGCCTGTTCTTCGATTTCGAACGAAGACTTCGTTCGCTTAACTTACATTTAAAGCAAAAATAAATTATAATACATATATTGTTTTTGTTTTACATGTAAGTTAAACGAACGAAGCCTTCATTAATTTAAAAAAAAAATTCTATTAATCGACATAAATTAATCGATTTATTCGTTATTTGAAAATCGGCATTTTAAAATTATTCGAAAAATAGTTTGCTTTTGTTTGATCGATTAATCGAATTATTCTTAATCGGTTGACAACACTAGTTTATAACTAGATTTAAATATCGCTCACACACTGGTCTGTTTGTTTGATTTGATATAAGTTTCCTAGCGGCAATAGCAGCTAGTTTTTTAGCTGGTATATAAGTACATAACGCCATCGCCAATTCCCGCTAGAATATACTAGCGTCGTTCAATTCTTCAAGTGGAATTCCACCAATTATATAAATTATATCTTCAAAATTACAAGGTTAATGTCGAACCGTAACGCGGTACAGTTACCCGACGCCAAGTCATTAACCAAGGTAGCTGAGACCTAAAACGCACGACGGCAGTTACGATATGTTTAGGACTGTTTTGTTCATTGTCCTTTGATAACTTTAATGTCTGAAGAACAAGAGCCCTTATGTTAAACTTGGAAGTATTCCGAGGGTACTGAGAGGTAAATACGTAAAACTACAACTTTAAACCCTGAAAACTGCGTAAACATACCTACACACCAATGTAAGCACAAAAAAAAATAAGTTTTATTGTGCATGCCCATAATTATACCCACACCACAATAGTGGAGAGGGTATTATGCATTTGTGCTGATGTGTGTAACGCCTTAAAATATTGGTCCTAGACCCACCTTAAAGTATACCGATCGACTCAGAATCACTTTCTGAGTCGAACTAACGATGTCCGTCCGGCTGGCTGGCTGGCTGTCCATGTAACCTTGTGCGCAAAGTACAGGTCGCAATTTTGAAGATAATTTGATAAAATTTAGGACATAGGTTCTTATTGACACAAGGACCAAGCCTATTGAAAATGGGCCAATAGGACCACGAGGGAAGAAAGGGGGAAATTTCTTCCTCTCAGAAACTATCAAACCGATTTTAATGAAATTTAAAACATACATAGAACAATATCTTTATGGACACAAAAGGGATGCATTATTTAAAAAATAGGACCACGAGGGGAGATAGGGTTAATTTCTGCCTCTCAAACCGATTTTAATGAAATTCAAAACATAGATAGATCCATATCTCTATGTACACATAAGCTATATAGTTTTTCAAAAATAGGACCACAAGGGGAGGTAGGGGGCAATTTCTGCCTCTCACAAACTTTTAAACTGATTTTAATGACTTTTATAAACATAGATAAATCCATATTTATATGGACATATAAGCATGATGTGTTTTTTAATACTGTGGTGTAGGGTATCATATGGTTGGGCTTGACCGACTATACTTTCTTACTTGTTTATACATTAAAATTGAAAATTGCCAAATTTGATAACAATCAAAAAAAATCGATTTTAAAAACCCAATAATCTATTTCAGTATAAAATCGCATACGTAAATTCGATTGCAAAAAATCGATTTTTTTACCACAAAGTCGATTTTTTATTGGAATTGAAATCGAGTTTCCATTCCCTAGTTTCGTGATATGATCTGTCAAATGTTTATATTTTAGCAACATGCACGCACTATTAAATAACTTGTGTTTTATTTATGTAAGATGTGTTCATTTACTAAAAAAATTTAAAAATTTGTAACAATTGGTACCGGAAAGCAAGCCACCTTTACTAGAAAGTGAGGTCAAGTCAACAGCTGTTTTTTCGCAGCTTGATATTGTCAATGTGCCCAACTTGCTAGTTTTTGCTGGTAAAGCGTTCATTTACATCTTTTATTTTTTGTGTAATTGCGAGAAAAATTTTGTAAATTTTAAATTTGCGATCTAGTGGCAAGTTTCTGATAGTTAGGTAAATGAACACACCTATTGTTTGTTTTTAATTTTTCTTTCATTACATGGGGTTTTCACCTGACAACTTTTTGTAATAATAAACGTCAAGAAAATGATTCCGTAAAACTTTCAAATCGTGATTTTAAATATTGCATCGCCAATTTCAAAGTTCGAGGATATTAAACTATATAATTTACAATATTTAAGCTGAGTTCACAATCAAAAAAACATTTTCACTTGGTGTTCATAATAGAGCAACAATTTCTTTTGTAACTACACACATTTTGCATTAAGAAACCGTTCGCAAATCTTAGCCACATCAATATTATGCATTTATTTTTATTTTTGTAAACATTTTGTTAAAATTTTCATTCAAAACTAAATAAAATTATTATAAACGTCAGAAACAATTTCATACAAATTGTTGCTGAAGTTCTAGTTGACTCAACTTTAGTTACATGTTTAAAAAAATGTTAGTTACATTTTTGTTCTAAAAATGAAAGGAAAATATATGAAATACTTTGGGAAGAAAAAAGATAGAAGAAAAAACGAAATTGTTTTTTTGATTGTGAACGTAGCCTTATAGCCCATTTCACCAAGTTAAGTTGATATTTTAACAATACTATGTATTTTTTTTTTTTTAAATTATGAAATAGAAAATATTTTTGTTTAAGGAGTAAGGCTGCATTCATCAACTTACTGCTGACAATGGTTCAGGAAGACAGTCACTCTGACCACATTAAAGCAGCTCATACAAAGTGTATTAGTTTAGTTTATGTACAATCAAATTTGTTTGAATTTGAATAAATTTTAATTCTTTTGAAATAAAAAACGCACTCAGGGGATATTGCTATAAATATAAATTGCGTTGCGATGGTAATAGAAAATGAAGATTGTAGATGGAGGAAAAAGGGTGTAGTAATGTCTCTTATAAAATACATTACCCTCATTTGTAAACCATCTAGAATCACTTAACATATTTAGTCAGATCACTTAACAGATTTAGTTAGTGCCCTGTACACGTGAGATGTATTGAATTCTTGGTTAAATATATAAAGAAGAATATAAACAAGAGCATATGAAACTAAATAATTCCTCCAACTTCTCTGAACACCCAATCATTTAGAAGTGGTTTTTTTGCAACACAAAATATATACGGCGATTGAAACTTGTATTTGGCACATACATACATATTGTGTTCTTTTTGTCTTCCTAAGATTCTTACTTCGTCATCAAAATTACTTGCAAAACAAATCACTTTAATTATTTTCAGACATTAAGTTCGGCATAATTTCTTATTATTTAACACTTTTCTTAATGAACCAAGATTCTCAACAAAAAATATAAATATAATACAGGGTGGCGCATATGTAACTTTATGATATACATATTTAAGCCTGTATTCATAAACCATTTTTTAAATTTAATAAAGGTTTACAAAACAAATTTTGTATGAACATTATCCTTAGTAAACGCTTGTTAAATTTAATAATCGTTTATGAATACGGGGGTTAATGAATAATTTTTTTTCTCTGATTTTATTTAACGTTGGCATATATTAAAATTTTGATTATAGTTTGGAAATATTTATTTATTTTATTTATTTATTTTTACATTTCCTATAAACTTTAAAGGCCATAATCGGTTTTTTCGAAGATGCTGAATATCTTTCAAATGCTGCCCAATATTTGCTTCGGCCTCACATGATGTTTACAGAGCATTTCTCATAACTTCTTTTAGAATTTCAGGATAAAATTAATGCACCAGCTTTTTTATCTTTCTTTTCCTAATATTTTCTTACTTAATATTATCACCCATTGTTGTAATGGATTTACAAAATTTCTATCGAAACCTTTTTAGTTTCTTATTAATTTTTTGTTCCTAATTTCTCAGTTGCATTTTTATCATATTCATTTGTCTCATTTTCATTCACTTCAAATCCAAACAACAAATCTAAATCTTTTCGTTTTGTTTTCTTTTTCTTAAACAGAGATGCCGATTTGATGCGGGAAAAACAACGAAAAAAAGAAGAGGAAGCAGCAAAGCTGGCCTCTGGCAAAGTAAAATAAAATGATAAACTTTGACACATTTTTTGTGAGGCCATTTAAACAAAAATATAAATAAATGCCAGCAACAATTAAATCAAAATGTTGCCTGCAAAACAAACTACATAACAACCAACAAATTAATTGTAAAAAACGAAGTGATTTCCGAAAATTATGTATAAAACTGGAAGAAAAAAAACATTCTAATATACATACATACACATGTGTTCTCTAAACTCAAAACAAAAGCTGTAGTAGTTAATTAGACTTACAAAGGAAAACTTTTGTAGAAATCGCTCAACTTTAAAATAGTTCTTTTTATATACAGAAATTTCTTTGTTTTCAAACCACTTCCTCCATCCAGTCTTTACTCTGTCTTGGTATTATATTGAAGTTCCTTCTTAATCTATTATTTAGGTTTTTATTTGAAACAACTATTTATAGACAAAAACACTTCAACTCATACTCATTCAGAAACAGCCAAACACTACTTTTACCTGATATTTTATTTAAATTTTAAATTATTTACTTGCTATTTATTTCAATGTAATAAAAAAATATACATACATATATAAACTTTTAATTGCAAAATTCTAAAAGCCTTCAAAAATGTCTTGACGCCAAACTTTAAAAATCATCATCAATTGAGAGAGAAACAAAATAAAAAATTGTGTATTAGTGATTAGTTTTAATTAAATTTCTTTTAATTTCTTAGTTTTATAAGATGATATCAAGTTTATTGAAAAAAAAAACAAAACAAGAAAATTATAATTATTTAAGATTAAGCGAATACAAACAAACTGTTAACCTTAAAAAAATTGTATAAAATATCGATAATAGAAAAAAGCAAAATAGCAAAGATAATAAAATTTAACATTATAGAAATATTTTGTTTTGATAAAATTTTTAAATATTCCGTATTTTAATGCAAAATTCAAAACAAAAAATGATATTTAAAGATAATATAATTTGTTTTAACTAATTTATTAAAAATTTCCAAAAAATACAAATATGGTTTCTATTCGGAAAAAAATTCCACCGAATTCCCGGGAAAAATATTTTTGAATTCTCTGGAGTTTCCTTCTAACGATTTCGAACTAAATTACAAGTTTTTGTAAAACTTATCTGTAGTAAGAAAAAAATTAATTTTTTGACCGGAGCAAATTGAGTAGCTGATCCTTGTATTTGTTTATAAACACAGATTTTAGATTTCAATATTATTTGATAATTCTTTTCCAGTTTAAGCAGGATATAGAGACAACGAATTGAAACTAGATTAACCACTTTCGTGTGTTTGCCAGAAATAAAGCATATGCTGGAAGATATCAGCTTATATTTTTTTCAAAAAAGTCTTCTAACTTCTATTACGATTTGTTGTCAAAAAAACTTTTGTAATGCTATGAAGATATTAGATCAAGATGCAAAGGACTTTTGTTTGGCTTCCAAATATCGTACACCAAATCAAAAACAGCAGAAAGCAAAATTCGAAAATGCGTAGGAGAGGCAGAAAACTGGTTTCAAAACAGGGTTGCAAATTTTTAATCAAATTGAGTTTCACAAATGTTACAGAAGATAGTGGCATAAACGAAATTTTCGTGATCGATATAGATTTGTGAACTGGTTTATGAAAGAAAAAAACGATTTCGATAAATTTCGAGTTGTGCCTGTTAACGTTTTAGTGTGCGATATGTTTTTTTTTTTAAATACTCCAAACAATTTTGGGGTAAAATCCTGAAATTGTTAAATATGAAATAAAAGTCCTTCAATTGTTGATAAAGGGATTTTCGTGAAAAGGCTTCATTGTCCCCTCACATCGAATGAGGAACTATGTAGTTACATCTAGTTATATACTTTACTAATTCCGACAATGATTTTTAATTAAAACCCTTCTATAATTCGATTCGATCTTGAATTCGCCTCTTTAGATTCCATGTTCTTTGTTTTATTAAAATTTATTATTTAATTTACTATTTAAAACCTATAATTTCGTTGTCAGTTAAAAATTGATTTTAAGTACAGGGGTGTTCTGGACACCGTAAACGCAAAACGCAAGAATTTGGAAGTTGTTTTTTAATACAAACTTGATTAATTTTTATAATTTTTGTTATGAAATTCTGTTTTATAAAAAAATATTTGTCATAAAATTCATTTATCACAGAACTCTTATTAGAAACGACGTTTGAAATTGTTGCGTTTTCAAATTCCAGAACACCCCTGATACATTTTCCTTTGACCGCCTGCCATTATTTTTCTTAAATGTATATTTTATATGTTAATAGAACGGTTTTGGATTTATTCCAAAAAGTAGTTTAAATTTGTTCGAAATTCACCACACCTTTCAAAATTATCGTTTTGAAATCCCTCGATTTTCATTATCAGGCATGTTCTGAAAATCACTTTTTGTGAAAGTGATTTTAAATCACAAGAAAGGTGTTCTGGAAAAAAAACTGTTCATAATTTTGATTTTAAACTGATCGCTTAAGTGGTCGCCGATCAAAGATTTCTTGCTAATATTTTTCCACCATTTTAAGCCAAGTTAAAACTTTTGTGGTTTCCAAAACTCCCTTAATTAACAATTGTGATTTTAAATCACATGTGATTTGAAATTTTGTGATTTTCAGAACATGCATGTATATCCCGGAATTTTTTTAATAAAAAAGATTTTTCGATTTTTCAAAATAAAAATTATGAGCTAAATTCGATTTTCGACAGCAGATCGAACGAATTTTCATTTGGTATTATAGGCCATAATTTATAGCAAACTCTAAAAATAAGAACAGGGTGTCTGGTGGCAAATTTATCAGGGGTGTGCTAGAAATCCAAAACGCAAGAATTTGGAAGTTGTTTTTAATTCACTTTTAATCTAAATTTTAAAATTTTTGTTGCAAAATTCTGTTTAATAGAGAAATATTTATATAATATTTGTCATAAAATTCTTTTATTACAAAAATCTTATTAAAAACGTTTCGATTTCCAGAACACACCTGTATAGTTTTAAATACGATTATTTCAAAAAGTAATAAACGGTGCGGAGGGTGTGTGGCGCCGATGGAATTATCGATTGTGCGGATTTGTCAGTCACGATGTCGCAGTAGTCGAGTGAGATTCGCGCGTTCGCTGTGGATACTTTTTTTTTTAGAATAATGATTCTTACGTAGTTGCTCGTCGACAATTTTGTTCGAAGTTCATTTTCACTTAAACAGCCACGTCAACAAGCAAAATTACCGTTTCTGGTCCCCAAGAACCCGCAACCCCTCGATTGAAACATCAAATACCATTGCATTGCCCCATGGTAACGGTTTGGTGTGCCTTATCCACGCATGATATAATTGGACTTTTTTTCGACGGAAGACATCTGGGGTCTAATCACCGCATTCGATAGTATCGTTTCAAATAAACTATCGAAGTTTTTTGCATACGATAGACACTGTCGTATCGAATGAAAACTCGATAAATGTAATGTCGAGTTACTCGATATCGAATGCTATTATTTCAAATTCAATACATTTCATTCGATATCGAGTTTCATGATACCAAAATATATGATTTCGATCAATTTTGCTCGATATCGTATGCGGTAGAAATAAATGTCGAAAAACTGATTCAAGTATACCTTATTGTTCCTCATGCACTTGTCAATGATAAAATATATTGATTTTTATAAATTTGATTTTTATATTTTCGATCAAACTTAAGTTATTTTTTAATTTTTATTTTTTTGAACAAAAATAACTGTTATTTTTTGATTTTTATTTTTTCGATCAAAAATAACAGTTGTTTTTTGATTTTTATTTTTTTGAAAAAAAAATAACTGTTATTTTTTGATTATTATTTTTCGAGCAAAAATAAAAGTTATTCTCTAAATAAATGTACATGATTTAACAATTTAGTTGACTTAAAATTTTTATTTTAGTGTGTCATTATCATAGGAATTCCTTATGCACATTAATATAACTATTAAAGTCATCTAAATTGTTAAAACACGTACATTTATTTAGAGAATAACTTTTATTTTTGCTCGAAAAAATAAAAATCAATATATAACTGTTATTTTTGTTCAAAAAAATAAAAATCAAAAAATAACTGTTATTTTTGATCAAAAAAATAAAAATCAAAAAATAACAGTTATTTTTGTTCAAAAAAATAAAAATCAAAAAAAACCTGTTATTTTTGTTCAAAAAAATAAAAATCAAAAAATAACTGTTTTCATCTGACTTTTATGAAAAAAGGCATAACTGTTACGGTCCCTGGATTAGACCCCTGGATGGCATACTCTTTATAAAAAATCCATTCTATCGTTCAATGCTCTTAATACAACTTTGTGTGAATTATTACGTTTTTTATTTCAGTTTGAAAATATAAATCTGCTACCAGACACCCTGTACTATTGGGATTAGTTTATTCCAGGGCTGTGGAGTCGGAGTTGAAGAGTCGGAGTTGAGGTTTTTGTACCGGAGTCGGAGTCGAAGTACCCACAAACACTAATGACTCCGACTCCGACTTTTTGGCATTAACATTTTTTCTAATATTTTTCAAAATAAAAAAAAATTTTAATGACCAATTTCAGCAATTCTTTTAAAATATCAATTCATATTTAAATATAATTTTTCATATAATTTTATTTTTATTCCACATAAAAAAAAAAGATTTTTAAACATAAATTGATATTTAAATAAATTGGTGGAATTGGCCAAAAGAGGGTCTACTTTTTGAATTTGTGAAGTCAGAAGATAATGACCAGTATACTTTTCATATGAGTAGGGGAGTTAGAAAAATTAAAAAATTGAGATAACATCTTATTTTGACAGTTCTTTTAGCAATTTATGAGAAATATATAGATTGTATCGAAGCATGTCCTTTTCTATGTTTTTATGTAACCTAAAATTTCTGTAACAAAACTCGCTGGTTCACTGTTTGAATTTCGCCAAGATATCCCTAATGAAATAGAGCCGAATTAAGGAAGTTAAAAATTTGTTGCTTTTTATTTATTTTATATTAACAAATATTTTTGTAGCCATGTTCCTATATATGACTTGAAATCTGCTGTAGCTCCTGTGGTGAAAGCATTAAGTAAACTAAATTCTAACCTTCAAGGTGATTTATAATAGAAAAAAAAGAAAAGGAGATCTGAAAAATACATGACATTGTTCTAAATATAATTCCCATCAATCTGGGGGTAAAGCTGAAAAATGATGTGAGAATTCTTTTATCTACTCAATTTAGGAAAAATTGGAGAGATAATAAAGACTTGCAGTTTCAAATTTCGGTCTTTGACAATAATAATATTGAACTTGGAACGGAAAAAAGCAATGGTGTACTGAAGAAAAAGATTTCAATTTAGTTGTTTAAAAATTCATATTTTTTTTAACTCTGCAAGCCACATTTTGAAACATGTTGAAAATCGCAAATGATGCTATTTCTGTATTAAAAATTTGCCTTTGTCCGAATATTTTAATGATCCTTACATTTTTTTTATGTCAATGATAACCCTAAAAAATTATATCATAAAAGGTTCGTTACCTTGAGACAAACAGCACCAAGTCCAACAACAAAAGGTGTGCTATTTCCCAGAAATAATAGAACTTTTTACGGTACGTTCTCTTCAAAATGTGTTATAAAAATTGTAGAAGTAACAACTGAAGGCGCATCTGCATGTTTTAATAAAAATATATTTAATTTTCCTGAGAATGATTAACAAAGTTGGTCTAAATATTTGACTTAATAAATAAAACAAGACCAAAACGGCAGTGTTTGAATTTATGTATATTAAAAACAAAAGACCTCACTTCACAATTTACAAAAAAGAACTTATAATGTTCTTTGTCTCTACAAATTCTGTGGTAAACAATACTTAGTACACTTGGTACCCTTAACGTCTTAGCAAATTGGACATGGTATTGTTTTCAACTTTTTTATCTCGAAAGCTGCATTAGATAGAACTTATGGAAATTCACACATCTATAAATTACAACAGATATGAATTGGTGTAGTTTATCTCTCCCCTACACAACTATTGTTACATTTTTTAGCACTGTTTGCATATATTTAATAAATAAATATAACTTTTAAAATATACTAAAGTTTAATGATCCCATACGGTTTGAATCAAAACTCATATCTTTCGAAAGTTCGTAACAAAACTCGGTGGTTCCAAAATTAAATCCATTATTTTTCTATATTACAGTTGGCTTAAAATGTTCAACTGTTGAGTTATTAGTCAAGAATGACATAACACTGTAGAATCAAAAAAGTAGAGCTCAGTTGGTCTATTTAATCGGGCTCTATATGTTTTTTGAGCTTTCCTCCTCATATGTTAAAGCTCAATGCGGCACGTTAGAATTAAAATATCGATTTGAAAGTTTTACAGAATAATTTTCTTGTTATATTTAACCATTTAAAAGGTACTGAATTAAAAAAACAAATTAAAAGAGTTTAAAGTCAAATAAGAACTAGTCTCATAAATAATGATAGGTTAGAGTAGGAGTCGGAGTTGGAGTCGTACTTAAAAAATTACAGCAAAAGGAGTCGGAGTTATAACTATTTCTTGACGACTCCACAGCCCTGGTTTATTCACAGTAGTATATTTCTATCAGCTGGTAATTTCAATGAAAAAAATTTAAAGTTAAACATGGCCACGAAGGAATTTTGGTTAGCTTCAAAAAATTTAGCTCCTGTGAGGTTTATTCCTACTTTTAAAATCTAAACATTTATGCAAATCTTTTTTGTTTTAATAGAATTTTGTTTCATAAGGAAAACGTGCCTTGTCAATAGCGTTTACGACCTTAAACTTGTATTAAGTTAACCAAAGTAATTAAGAATGTGGTATTTACAAAAAATTTACAAATATTAACATTTTCAGCATGTTTTTTTAATTTATTTGCCGCATTGAGAGCAAAACTGGGGCCTAATTCTGGCAGTCGCGATCGAGTACTTTTCGATTCGAAAGCAATTTTATTTCTAATTCTTTGAGTCGATACTGAACGAATCGAAATTATTTTTTCAGTATTGTGAAACTCAAATTATTGCTTTATTAAAACACTGAAAAAATAATTCCGATTCGTTCATTACCCAACAAACACGAAGGTTTGATTTCAAATTGAAAATTATTTGAAATCAAACGTTTTCTCAAACGACAAACGTTTGATAATGATTTGAAAATCATAGCGTTCTCAACAAAAAGGGGAAATTATTTTCAAATTGAAAAATGCCTTTATTTTCAACTTGCTTTCAAACGTAATTCTCAAATGTTTTTCAAATGTGGATTATAATACAATGTGGAATATAAATAAAAATATTTTATTTTTTTTAATATAAATTTATTATTTATTTAAATAAACTGTGAGATAAACATTCGGCACCATAGCTTAAAGATTGTATAATGTCCTCTAATTCTTGGAAAGACAAACTACTTGGCTCCCTTTTATTTTGAGGATTGTAGCACCGCGATCGTTCAACAAACTTTCTTCACTTTCCCGTTTTATTTTCCTTTTTTTCGTATTTTTAATCATTGAAATTACTCACAAATAATTTTTATTTTTCACAAGAAATAAGCTGTTCACTTTATATTAAAATTTATTTTTAATAGTAAAACACATGTAACCGCAAAGTAAAAAATTTAACTTTAATCGCCATTTTTAATGATTACATTTATTTTTCGCTTTAGTATTGCCAAGTTTATTTTTGATTTGATTTAACATTTGACAAACATTTGACATCAAATTGATAAAACATTTGATATCAAATGTTTATTTTCAAATCATTATCAATTTGAATTTAAATGTTAAATCAAACAATTGAAAAACGTTTGAGAATTGTGTTTGATGTCAAATGACAAAGTCATTTCATATCAAAGGTTTGACTTCGTGTTTGTTGCGTATTGACTGAAATAATTAAATTGCTTTCGAATCGAGAAAGTACTCTATCACGACTGCCAGAATCAGGCCCCAGTAGTCGATGTTCGATAGCCAGCGAACAACGGTTGTCGACTCATAAAAGGGTCCTTATTTTATTCTATACTTCTACTTATTCCACTACTGTAAATGTTATAAATAAAAATATTGCATACCTTAAGGGGCTCCATTTTTTTTATCAAATACAGCAGTGGGTAAAATTATACATATAATACCTATTAATGTATTTTATCACAAACAAATTTACCTTTATAAAACCCATTTAAGTTCTGTTAAAATTTGGAAAAATCTAAAATATGCAAAATAATTAAAATATAATAAAATTGTAATAGGAAACTGGATAAATTTAAAGTATGTACGTTCTCATAGTCATGCACAATCTTTTAAATTTAAGTGGAATAGTTTTAAATGTTGCTATTACCCGGTGTATCCCGCTTTGGTAAACCATAATACAAAAACTGCAAAATTGTAAATTGTAGAGTGAGTTGTAAACTGTAATAAGTCTATCGTTGCATTGGTGCTGTAGTTATAAATAAATCTGGACTGCAATATCCCAATAGTTGTTCCTAGAAAGATCTTTAAAATCAAAACAAGGTAAGAAAGTGATGACAGTTTTGCCGCCCTTTTTTATTTAGATTCCAAATTTCAACTGAACTACAGATTGGCTGTCAGTTGATTTAGCTCTACTTTCACAAGCATATGAATTTGAAAACGTTAAAACAAATAAAAGCTAAATTTCTCTGCTTCCTAAAAACTTCTACGAATAATACAAATCTTCACGCCTTCAAAATTTATGACACAGCAATTTTTATTTCATACCTATAAAGTCAACATTTGTCTCTACGAACAAATTGTAGCTGCAATTGGAAAATTTCAACTGCTTACTGTGACAAAATTACACTGTTTTTTTCCTTCTTTAAGTTCGTGGAATCGTTAAAACACAAGTGACAAAATGTCTGGAAACTAAATTTATACGACAATAACAACAAAACTAACAGTATGACTGTTTAAATCCCCACAAAATGTTGTGTTAAAACATTTAAAACTACAAACGTTAATTCCAGGAATAATCGACCAATATAGAGTAGAGAAATTCAAATCTAAACGGTTTAAAGCAACTAAGCTGAGTAATTTTAACTACAACAATTATAGGAAAACTATGTCCACAACATTGTCTAACAAAAAAATGCCATAAATGAAATATTTACAATAAGCAAATAAAACTGAAACAAAATATAAAAAGCATTAACACGCAAACCATAAAAAGATATTGAGGTCAACCAGACAGCAAGCCAGCCATCCAATCCAATCTAACCCAACCATCCGACCGACCAATTGCAATCAAAATCTTTTTTCTGTTTTTGTTTCTTTACTTTAGTAGTAAATAGTAGTGGGAAATATTATGCCTAACGGAATCTTATCATATAAATAAGGACATCTGCAAGTACGAGTATAAAAAAACACAAAAAATCTTTTAAGCAGAAACCAACAAACAACTGCAACATTCAAAACTAAATAAGGCATTTAGAATTAACGTTAAAGCCATGATTTAACTGGCGAAAAAAGCAGCAAAACAGACACAAAAGAATCTTAAACAACTATTGACCATGATGAAGATGATGATCATGATGATGGTTTCTTGTTGGAACGGTTGGTTTGGTATAGAAATATAAACACAACATGATCACATTGTTTCTTTCAAGTACCTGTACTTAATATAAAAGGCAATCTCTCTTTCGGACTTTACAAAATGTTTGGTGACATAAAATTTAAGCGTTGAATTTCCTTAGTGTACCCTACGTTTGGATAAGGCAGCTTCTCAAGTTTAACGCTTTAAAATCTTTCGCTTATTACACTACGCAAAAAAATGAACCTTAAAAATGAGTATTTTTTACACTAAATTGGTGCCGCTGAACACAAATATGGCACTCATTAATTTCTCTCCAGAAGCGTTTTCTAGATATTTTTCTGGAGTTACATAAAATGTTTCGTAAAATCTCGAGAACTGTTCATTTGAATTTTACAAAATTTAAACTGTTAAATAAATACATATGTTTGTTTTTCCTCTTTCATCACATATTTGTAGTGTGTTGATCGGTTAAAAATGTTGCTATTATTTTTGAATTCCCGAGAATTTTTAAACGGAAAGTTTTGGTCATTTTAAAGTTTACGACTTAAATTTAAATAAAGTTAATCTAAATTATTTTCAGACCCCATAAGTCTTGTATAGATCAATAGTCTTATGCTGGGTACACACAGTGCAACTTACATGCAATCTGTTTCAATGCAACCTCAAAATATCAAAGCGTTTGGATGTTGATGCAATCTAGAATGAATGAAAATGAATTTTATTCACTAGATTGCGTAAATGCGTTGCATAGTGTGTACCCAGCATTAGATTTATAAATGAACAATCAAGTATAAATTAATGGCGTTCTCCACTATACATGTTTGTAGAAAGAAAAAAGCTTTTGACACTTTGAATCACAACGTCATATGGATTGCGTTGTCAAGCAAAGGAGTTCCAGCAAAACTCATTACCCGTATTAAGAGCCTTTAACATCAGGCAACTTGCCGAATCCCGCATGAAAGAAAACTGAGCAAGCAAATCTCAGTAGGCATTGGAGTACGACAAGGTTGTTTCTTATCGACGCTTCTCTTTAAAATTGTCCTCGACACCTAAATGGCTGTAACAATGCAGGATGGTAGAGGTACAAGGTGAATGAAAGCTTAGATTATGCAGATGATATCTGTAGTATGACTTTGACGAAATGGCTGCTAAACTGCAAAAACTTGTTGATACTACAGAAGTAGCTAGTCTGAAGATAAATATCAGAAAGTCAAAAACACTGCGAATCAATGAAGCAAGACAGGAAAAATTTCACATCAACTCCCACGAGTTGGAAGACGTGCCCTTCTGCTACTTAGGTTAGGTTCCACTGGCAGCCGCAATCAAGCACTCATTGCCCAAAATAAATCACGTTGGAACGTGTTTGTTGAGGCGCTATGTTCCTCATAGGAACAAGGGGAACACACATATACTATATTAGGAATGGGCAAAAAATATCGATATATCAAAATATCGATATTAAAAAATAATCGATATATATCACCGATATTTAAAATACCGATATATCTAAATTGAAATACGACTATCGAATTCGATATTTTTTAAAGTCAGTCTTCATTAAAAACTCAAAATTTTAGCCGTTTTTCAAACAATATGTTTTTTTAAGAATTGGCATCACTGCATGCATCATATGTTTTTTTGAACAAATATGAAGATCTAAAATGATTGGCATTTATAATATGAAGAATTAAGAAAAAAGCAGGGCTTTCACATTGCAGATTTCTAATAAAAAAAAACAGTAAAGTCAAACGAACTTGAAAAGATTATGCCCCTAGTGCGGCTCTTCACTCTTGTAACAGTTTGGTTGTCTTTAATAAATTCACATTGCCATTCTCAACTCAACTGGCAGTTGGCTATTCAGTTGTGTATCTGTTTGCTTCGTGGTATTGCCGTTTTCAACTTTGTAAAAGTTTGGCCGACAAAAATGTTAAATACACACAACTGCTAAAAAGTAGTTTCGTTATTCGCAGTTAAAGTTTATTTTTTTTAAATTCGGTGAAAATCGAAAACGAAATGCAGAAATCGTATGTATAAATTTTTGTAATAACTTTTTCGGTTTTTTTAAAAACTTTTATTAGTTTGAAAATAAAAACGAAAGCTCAATTTGAGCGACTCGTCCAGCTTATTTAGAGAAACTTAGAAATTGTTCGCGGAAAACACCAAAGTTTGGTATGATGAAAAATTCATGTAAGGAGTTTTGGGAAGAGTTTATAGTGGAGTTAAATAGTTTGGGACCACGACAAGATCTTCTTTTAAACACTTATAGTCTTCTTAATCTAATTATACCATTCTTGGCATAGGTTTGGATACACTATAACAAGGCAAGTACATATAAAGAAAAAACTTGCCAAAAATAAAAGAAACACTCAAGCGACAGGGGGAGGGCTATCACAAGAAGTTCCATTAAATAGCCTTGAGGATACTGTTTCGCAGCTCTTGTATTGCAAGTCCGGCCAAGTATTTGGTGTTGAAAATATTACTGAGTCAGTTGAACCAATGATACAACCAGCAGATTGGCCAACAGCTACCCCAACCAAAAGAAGAACTCATCAGGCACAATAAAGTTTCTTTCATTTTTAAAAGTTCTTAGTTGGCACTGGGAAGTTCAAGAGGGTTGAAATCATCACGAATTTGTTTTCTTGTACGTAGCGCTTCTATACAAGAGTTTTCCTTTTCATCATCATAAAAAAAATCGACACTAATATCAATTATAAATACTTTTTATTGAACACAACAATTAAAAATACTTTTAGTTTAAAAAAGTATTTAATTTAACAAAATTTTCACTTGTCAAACGTTATATTTAAAGTTGGCAAATCGATATTTTAAGTTAGCAACTTTATAGCAAACTCAACTAAAACCAGTTGGGTATCACAATACCTAAAATGAGTTTGGTTGTGTATGAGTTGGGTTGACTCCAACACGACCAAACTGAGTTGAGTGGAGAACCGCAATAGGGGCATTAATTTTATGCGGTTTTTTAATTTGGTAATACATAGTTTCAGCAAAATACGTTCGATATATCGATATTTTTGAAATAATAAATATCGATACTCTTAAAAAATATCGATTCGTATATATCGATATATTTTTTCAATTTGCCCATCACTATACTATATATAAATTTCAAACTTCATACACACACTCGTAAAACTGCTCTGAGTGGAGAAGCAGCTCGCACTCGTTGTCATTTTTTTTTTTAAGGATAATCAGGTCGTTCTTGTTTGTCTGCTTTTCGTGCGTTTTGCGGTGTCACCCCGCATTGGTTAATGGCTTGGCGTCGTAAAACTGTACCGAGTTACGGTTTTTGCGGCTGTCACCATTGATTTTGTGCAATCGTTTTTTTTTTTTTTTTTTTTTTTTTTTACTGTTAGGACCAGCACTCAGGGGATGACCCCTACTAATGCATTGCATTGTGTTGGAACTAGGAAAATAGGTTGTGGGAAGGAGGATAGAGGGAGTAGTGTTTGTGAACATTCGATTTGAACTTAATCATGTTGTAAGTGAGAGGGAAGACTTCTGCAGGAAGGTTATTCCACATACGAACTGTGCGGGAAAAAAATGAATTCTCTCTGTAATGCGTTGTACGATTCACCTGCCAATCGACCACATAAGGATGGGCTCTTGAGGAAAAACGTGTATTACGAACAAACGTACGGGTTTCGGGAACCAGATCCCTAATTTCGTCAGAACACATCCCATTGTAGTAACGATAAAACAGACAAATACAACCCACATTGCGACGGTGCTCGAGGGAGTCAATAGAATTGGATACCCTACTGTCACCAATGAGAACCTTCGCCCTCTCCTGCACGCGGTCGAGAAGCTCCAAAATAGACTTTGAAGCACCGGCCCACACATGAGAGTTGTATTCCATACGCGGTCGGATATAGGTGGTATAAATAGTAAGGAGATCAGATGGAGTGAAGTATATCTTACACCGTCTTAGAAAACCGAGGCACTTGAATGCTTCTTTCGACACCTTGAATATATGTTCTGTCCATCGGACATCACATTGTATCCTCATGCCCAGAACATCAAGAGATTCTGATTCCTCAATAATTATACCACCCATATATACAGATGAGGCACCTTGATTTGTCGCGCGTTTATGCGTCAGCACGCAACATTGGGTTTTTCGGGCATTAAAATCGACCCTATTCGCACGACCCCATTCCGAGATTATGTCAAGGTCTCGGCCAAGCGTATCATTCATATTCTGCCTCATAGCAGCGACATCGGATACGCTTGGTCTACATTCGAATGAGAACGAGTTGCAAAGGTTGCTGTCATCTGCAAAAGAGTAGATAGGATTGTAAGTTTGACAAAGGAGGTCGTTTAGAAAGATAAGAAATAGAGTAGGAGAAAGAACGGAGCCTTGCGGCACCCCTGAATGAATCTTGAACTCGTTTGACGAAACCCCATCTATAACAACTCGTATAGTGCGATCTCGGAGAAAACTCGATATAAATCGAGAGAAATTATCACCGACACCAAATGCAGCAAGTTTTGACAAGAGTGCACCATGCCAGACTCTGTCAAACGCCTTAGAAATATCCAAAGCAATTACCTTACTTTCGCCAAAATGGTGAATGGAATGACACCATTTTTCCGATAACAGAGCTAGTAAGTCTCCAGTAGAGCGACCTCTACGAAAGCCATACTGGTGGTCGCTTAGTAGGTAGTTTGATTCTAAATATTTGACAAGATGGTAATTTACCATACTCTCCATAACTTTGGAAAGTGCCGAACAAATTGCAATTGGGCGGTAATTTTCAGGGTTATTAGCGGTTCCCTTTTTAGGAATTGGCGTTACGTTAGCAGCTTTCCAGCAGACTGGAAATTCCGCGGCACGGTATAAAGTGCTGAAAAGATTTGCTAAGGGACGAGCTAGCGTCGAAGAGCACTGCTTCAAGACCAGTGCAGGTATACCATCCGGCCCAGGAGACTTGTTTATGTCGAGATCCGCAACCTCAATTTGAGGTTTTGTCTGGTGGATAACCATTAATAACTCAATGTGACTGGTGGAGAACCAAATATAACTCAGACGTTTTACTGGTGGAGTACCAAGGAAATAACTCAGAAGTTTACTGGTGGAGACCAATATACTCTGGAGCGGATTCTGGAAGCTCTCGCCTTCCTATACGAAGGTTTAGGTTGAACGAGGACTTTGCGGTTGAGGCTCCTAAAATTTGTGTGATACCCTGGCAATATAACTATAAATAGTTCGCCAAAAAAAATTTAGTTTTAAGTAAAGCCAAAAAAAAAAAAATAATAGCCAGCATAGCTCTGTTTCATGTATGAAATCGGCTTGGAAGCTACTAAATACATATTGATTTACAGCAAAAAATAAAGATATCAAAAACAATTTATGAATGGATGTGTGAGAAATATTAAAAAAATAGCTCAGCGATTTTATTTTTGTAAACATTATGGATTTTTTTAGACACTTCGATTCAGGATAATTTAACTCATTTCAGTTTGTATATGCAGCACTTTAAAGTCGACTTGCTCTTTATACCAACTTGTTAACTTGACTTAATGCAATGTTTACTTGTTGATTTAACATCTCACCCAGATGCCACTTGATGCTGAACTTTTAAGGTTGACGTTATTGTATCTTTTGCAATCAAATATTTGAAAAAGAAACAATACTCGTACTCGTATTTACTATGTATTGCAAATGTTTTATTTATTTTTTTAAATCATATTTTAACGTTGTATTTGTTGCATTTAACTCAGAGTCTTTTAGTCACACGATAGCACTGGCAAACATTTCTTATTTTGGTCTGTTTTCAAATGCATTTTCCATAAACATTCCATAAATGTTGTTGTTACCATATCTTGTGACTGTATTTGTGTAGTATTTGAACATGGTATCATGATATGGCCAACATATTTTGTTTACAATGAATATTTGTTTTGGGGCAAGGTTAAGGGTTATAAAATACATACTAACATATTTTTTTTTTAAACCATTGCTTAGATTTGCTTAGTCTGGGTTCACACTATGAAAGTTTTCTTTCAGAAAGTCTGAGTTTATTGGTGAGAGGGGAAGAGAACGTGCTTTTCTTCTCTCCTCTCTCACCCATAAACTCAGACTTTCTGAAAGAAAACTTTCATAGTGTGATCCCAGACTTAGTACCGATTAATATTTATTTAAAGTAAAGACTTTTAAATGTTACAACAAAATGTTGGGACTTTACATGATTTAAAATGTTTATTTTAAGATAAAATTTTAAATTCGAAACAGAATGGCAAAAAATATGTACTTAATACAAAATTTAAACTGTTTTGTAATGGAAAATTCTATTCTGACACTTTAAAAGTGTTAATAAACACAAAACTTCTTAACTTTTTAAAATTCTTTGTTTTTGGGCTTTATGAAGGGGAAAGATGAAATCAAGGACCGATTATCAGAAACTCCAAAATTCCAAATAATTTGTTAGTAGTTAAAAAAAAAAAACATGGGCGATCCTAAAATAGACCTAATGTACAAATAGCTTTAGTTGTTTAAAAAAAAAATGAAAAGGTGTCAACCTTATAAAAGATGAGTTTTATGCTTCAAGGCGCCATGTTAGTTGTGAAGAGGGTTATTAAGTTGTCATTCCGTGTGAAACTTTTTTATTATTCATCTAAGACCCCATAAAGTATATATATTCTGGGTCCTTGAGTGAATCTAAGTCGATTCAGCCATGTCCGTCTGTCTGTCCGTCTGTTGAAAACACGCTCACTTTCGAACAACTCAAAAGAAATGAACAAACTTGGTGCCAAATTGCTTGTAGTTATCCTAAGCAGTTTGGGATTGAAATTCAGCTAAATCGGTTTAGTAGGACCAGAGCTATGAATCAAAATGTGGAACCACCACCTAAAAAAATTGATAATTTTTGTTACAAAAAATAACATAAATGGTGGAGCAAGGCACGGAATGAGATAAGATTTTGCAAAAATTTGTTTTATTCGACTGGAAATCAAGCTGTTAAATTTCGTGAAGATCCGTCCATAATTTACCCGAAGCTTCATATAAACACTACTACCGAAAAACAGTATAGTCGCATTACTCTTTAAACATTCGAACTTTCGGTGGAGGGTATCACAGATTCGGCACAGCCGAATATAGCACTCTTACTTGTTTTTTGATCTATAAAAAAATTGATCTTAGTGAATCTGTAAACATCAAAAAAAATAGTTATGTAATTCAAAACTCTCATTTCCAATGTCTCCGTTCAATCAATATTTAAGCCGAGATTTTACTCAGGGGAAGTATGCTTCTTCGTTTAGGACTTCCGTTATAATTAACTATTATTAACTGGAAGTTAAAGTTGTATTTATTTTTAACTGGACTTGGTGAAATTGACTGTTAGTTGCAGAGCTTAAACGCAACAATGTATTGCTAGGATACATAAAACAAATTAAATTGGGATCTACTTGAAAAATGTTTCTTAAACTTACCCGAAAAATATGTCGGTAGTAGGTGCACCGATATCGAATGAAACGTATCTTAGTTTCAGAAAAATGCAATAGTTTACTCAATACGATATCTTACTTGATATCGAATGCGGTGATAAGAGCCCAGGCTTTCAATAACAATCTGCTGAAAATTAAACAATTGAAATAATTATTTTTCTGAAATCTTCAAAACGATACATTCATCACCTTTTGGCAGTAGTGAGTATAATATTTTTTTTAATATCTCTTAATTTTTCTATTTTATAAGACATGAGGAATATCTGTATATATGTATGTATAATAGTAAATGTTTATTTATTCTAAAAAATGTTGTTATTGCCCCACAGTGCGTCTGATTTCCCACAAAGCGTAAGATTTACTCTCTCGCATTTGTTTACATTTATAAACTTGTATACACTTATAAAATTATTACAGTAACTGATTGTGGGTTATTAAATTCGTTTTCCGTACTGTTGAATTTGAATAAAAATATAGTTATTTTACGAATAATTTTATTTTTCAACATTTATGTTTGTTATTCAAAAAACAAACTACCAAAAAATAATGTTTTTTCGTTTTTATTTTTTTATGTAGTTTGATTTTTGTCGGTTAAAATGTATTTTTTAAAAGTAAAAACTATTCAATTTTAAGGAATGTGCTGTTTAATAAATAAAAAATTTAAAAATGACTGTAAAAATCATTTGTTGTAAATGAAATGTAAATGATCCGTTTTTTAAATGAATTTTAATTTGTTTAAAATGAATTTTCGTTTGAATTTAACTACATAATATTTTGAGTGTATCTTCACTGTGAGGTCTTCCACCACTGAAACTTCATTGAGCCACAAATTATCTGCAATTATAAACCCTGTTTAAATTAAACAATTAAAGGGTTGTGAACAACCGTTTCATCTAAGAGATCAAGACTCTAATTTTTGAGATTTATATAAAACTTTCTTAACCCGACAAGCTTCGTTACCCCCATTCAATAAAATTAGTAAATTTTTTTTAAATAGATCTCACGTATTGATAACGAAGCTATTTGTAACAAATTGAGATACTTTTGCTGTTTCCGTTCTTCAGATATACAGAAAGCTATATTGCCTTTGTATGAGAGGTACGAAGCCCACTCTACAGTCTAGCTCACTTCTTGACAGATGTTTTTTTAGTATTGATTATCAAGCAATTTGTCGCACTGCGCGGAATATTATAATAAAATTGAACGAATTGTTATAGGTGAAAACAAGACATATCATTGTACTGGTGATATTCATAAACGATTATTAAATTTAACAAACGTTTATTAAGGAAGGTTTTCATAAAAAAATTGTTTTGTAAACCTTAATTAAATTTAAAATATTGCTATGAATACTGGCATAAGTGATAATTTTAAAAATTTTGCTGAATATGACCATATTAACATTATGCAATTAACGCCGCAACTTTCGCATGCAACTTTTTGTTTGTTAGCAAGAGTTGAAAAAATTCTTGAAAAAAATGTAAATGTGAAAAAAGTAAAATAGAAAATAGAAAAAAAAAATCGGCGTTAATTGCATAGATCTAAATGCGGTCTATATTTATGTATTTATATGGATATAGAAATCTTTATTGTCTTTGCATGGGAAGTGACACTCCCACTTCTCTTCTCTAAGCCATCCCACTTTTTGTCAGATGTTTTGTTTATATTGGATTTGCCGCGACCACTTCAACAATCCAGCCTACTTTAAGCAGCTGGTTTGGATTGATAACCAAGTTATATGTTTAAAATTTTAAAACTTACTTTTTATTGAAATTTTACAGATATTTTTTATAGCCTACTTATGTTTAGCTCCGGTTTATCACGAAAATGCTATAAAAATTCGATTCAGCAATTTAGGAGTCTATAGGGAACAAACAAATACATAAATGCATTTACATTTTTTTATATATACGTATATACATTTTTTAATCAAACCAAATATTCGAATTGAAATTTAATTGTTATTAACATAGTATCTTTAATGTGTGTATTTTATTTTCCTCAATTCATCTAACTATCATCATATAATGAATTATAGTTGCATTTATCACTTCATTATCACTGTTGCTCTGTTCACATGCCCACACAAAGTCACTGAAATTCCATTGTATTAAATTTCTTTTTTTATTTACGTTTTAAAATTTGTATTCCTATTAATTTAGAGGTTTCAACAAAAATCTTTAAGTTAGCAAAAGTAGAAAATCTAAAACATTAATTAATACTCGTAAACAAAAACGCTCGTGACGTCATTTTTATATGATCAATGTAAACAAAAACTCTTATAACGCTATTAAAAGTTTGAGCTTTTCGTATTTTAGTTAAAGAAATGATTTCTTTTTGTATTAAAATACTATTTTTGGTACTTTTTTGTATAGAAGTTACGTACAACTTGAACTAGAAAGCGTGCCCAATTATAAGCTCTTAATAAATTTCGATTTCATCCTCCCTTAATCACGGACAGCTGAGATAAGTTTACGGTAAAATTGTATTCTCTTAACAGATGGTGTTAACAACACAGCCGAGCTACTTGTTTCATAGTTTTAGAAAAAAATATCAAAAGTTCCATATGTTTTTGACTTATCGACCCACTAAAGCAATAATAAAAAACACATAAGGTTAACCGCAGAAGGCTGATTATCCCGATATAGAGTTATGTGGTTAAATTAACAACAACAAAAAAGATTTATATATTTTTATTAAATCTATTTTGTTGCTGATAGCATAACCTGATAATCAGTATATTGCTGCTTTACTTGTAGAATTGCCGCCACCTCATACATAAATTCGCCTTGATTCCCTATAGAAACCCACAGGTGATCACAAAATAATTGTTCATTAAATTGAGTAAAACTTTTAGAAGCAGTTTCACGCATGAAACACTCGTGATTTAAATTACTTTAAATAATAATTACGCCTGAGAGAGTGAGCGTGATTGCGTCTTCGATATTTTGTAAAGTGCACTTTGATATGTATGAAGAAATTGGTTTTAATGCCAATGTAATTTTTAAAAATAAAAATAAAAAGAAGCTAGATTAAAAAATCAATCCGATTTCTACAATTTATATAGTGCAAGGCGAATTTACTACAGGCGGTGGCAATTCTACAACAATCCAAAAACAACAGAAGTTTTTTGCAATGCATTGGTATTGTTTACAGTTCGAAATGTCAACTATTTCTAACAAAAAAATTAAGGCGAATTTAAATTGGTACAAACTGTCAATATCAGCAGGATTATTTCCGAAAGCCCCACAAAAAATTGTCTAAAGGTGTCAAACCGCATGATCTTGGTGACCAATGTACTTCTCTTCTACGAGCAAAATAATGCGATTTTCTAACTTTTCTTTCAAAAGACCATTGTTTCTCTTGCTGTGTGGCAAGTGGCGCCATCCTGTTGAAACCACATATTCTCCCATTATTTTTCCGCCAAAGCTTTGGATCATCTCCCTGTAGCGATTTCCATTGACCGATGATACCTCAAATTTGGACACCCTTTACTTTCTCTAAATGTGGTTGTGGGTACAATTTCTCACGATTATGGTGACTGATTCTAGTGATGCTTTGCTCAAACTCCAAATATAAGTCCGATTAGAAAACCTTGCGAAAAAAACAAGCCGAAATTGAATAAAAAACAACCATTTAAAGTCTTTTAACCCTACGCTGAATAAATATAAACATTAACGTACTTAGTACTCATGTACTTTAATATGATTTTTTTTAGAAAAATGATTAAATCAAAATTTTGTAGACTCTAGAAGAAATATATAGAAAAATCAGTTCATCTTGAGCGGGTTGAGTGAAAATGATAACGAAGATATATTATAGCTTAAAAGTGTATTTTCAGTCTCAAATTACTTTAAAGGAAGGAGAACTGCAATGCAACACACATTGAAATCTATTCAATAACAGCGTATCCTGTTATTGAATTTCGTAGGTATCCTTTTTACTCTACAATTAATCCAATAATGCTAAAATTTTTTATATGCTGTTTCCAAATGACAGGCAAGTGATTGTGAAGTAAAATTTATATGAAAAGCAGTCAGTTTGTTAAGTAATTTTCATATAAAATTTACTACAAAACCACTTGCCTGTTATTTAGAAACAGCACATTAATGTTATTAAGCCCTAATTACGACGACAATTATATATCTATATTTTTAATATTGAAGAAATGCGACAACTTTATCGTTAATAAACAAAAAAAGAAAGCCAGGTATGTACTTGATTATGGACCTTAGGGTTAACTTTTCTATTAAGATTCATTCTCATAATAATAATTCTACTTGAGTATTTTCTAGTTTCAAAATAAATAAACAAAAGCATTAAGACAAATTTGTACTCTGAAACGAAATTAAATTCATATAAAAAAATCTCAATGAGAAATACAAATGCTTAACGAATAATAGCAAAAACAACTAAATATATACAACAACAATAATATATTTTAATAGTATTATACTATAAAAAAGTTTAACAAAAACAAAAAAACAGCAAAACACGTAGATAAGAGAGACTGTGGCGAATTTTATATACCCTTCGCTATAGTGTGTTTTAAACAATACTCATTTAAGGCTCTTTTACAGTATAATACCGAGTATAACGGCATCTCAAAAACTCAAATAAATTTAAAATTAATCATATTGTGAAAACTATTTGTTATGAAATGCCAAAAAAATACGTATAGGATCTCACAATTTTTTTGAAAATTTTCTGAACGATAAGTCCCGATTCTCAAGTACATCATCATCATCAGTACATCAAATATTGGCAAAGGGTACTTTACACTATTATACTTGGTATTAATACATGTCAAAAACTCAATTAGTATGTAAAAGTCTGATAGTGTAAATGCATGTGGGATGAAAATGACAAGTATTATGAAAAAAAGTTTGACATCTTCATCTTCATCGTTTTTTTTTTTTAAATTTCTATACAATAATATGTACTTTTCATTGGATCAGGGTTGCATTTTATTTCATGTGAGTGTTTTTACTGAGTGTGATGGTGTGAACACAAACTGTCATGTTAAATTAGGTTTGGTGACAGTCGCAACAAAACTCATAAGATTTCTATCTCACAAAGTATTATGGAATACGTAAGGCTTGTGAGATAGTGTAATCTAACCTTTAAGGGTACTTTACACTTTTATACTTTGTATTACTCAAAAACTCAAGTAATATGTAAAAGTGTGTATTCAATGTGTTATGAAAAAATATTTGACATCCCATACGACTTCATCGTTTTTTATACCCTTCACCTCAGGTGGAAAAGGGTATATATAAGTTTGTCATAACGTTTGTAATTTCCACAATATTGATTTTAGACCCCATAAAGTATATATATTCTGGGACCTTATGAGGAGAGAACTTGATATAACCATGTGATGTCCCTCTACCCCCCCCCCCCCCCCCCCCCCCCCTTTCAATTGCTTACATATACTAGCATAATGCCCAATATGATTTTCGTTATCACCCTTCTTTATTATTTCATCTATTTAACGAAAATATTTTTACAAATAGAAACTAGGAATTTTTGTGTTTTTTGCTACTTAAAAACTCGCCAAAAAAGATAAAAGAAAACAAACAAACACACATACATGGCGCAAACTATTTTGGTGAATATATTTCCCAACTTTGTTGTGAACAAAAACATCAGAAGTAATTACAACAAAACTTTGTTGAATTTTGTGAACAGTCAACGTGCCATATTTCATTTTAATGATATTCGATTAACGTTCCTTCATGGTTCAGTTGTCTAGGGGGTTTGTTAGAAACTGAGAGTTCCCGTTTCGATTCTTGGTTTTTTAAAAAGAAAATTTTTTTTTTAATATTTTTATTTTTTTATGTTCTAAAAAAGATTTAAAAAAAATATTTACCAGTTTTCGCTTTTTAAATTATATTTATAATGAAGTTTGAGGTATTGCAAATATGTATGTATATGTAAAAATTATTTAGTTTTTGTCTAGTTGCTCTGTATTCTGCTCGCACAATGGTGAAGGGTATATAAGATTCGGCACAGCCGAATATAGCACTCTTACTTGTTTTTTTTTATTATTGTAATGTTGTTTTAACAATAGCTTTAGGATTAACATCACTTCAAAGGTGGCTATTTTGTTTATTGAAAAAGCCATTTTACCAAAAATGAACTTATTCACTGAACCAAATTAAGTTTGCGGAATTAATCCATGATAATCAAAATTAATTTAAACAATTTTTAAGCGTGGATTTAATTCGTTAAAAATTGCCAAACCCCAAATTAACCTTATAACAACCGAGAACTATTAAATAAGCAGTTAATTTTTGTTTCTCCGATTATAAACAAAATAAACAGTTTTTATATGAGGAGTGCAGAACAAAAGTTACTTTTATGCTCATTTAAGTTTTTGGAAAATTGAGGTTTGTTTATTTCGTCCCTTAAAAAACTTCATGAGCATTGATAAGGTAGCAAGCAAGACGAATTGACTAGAAGGTGGGGTCAAGTAAACATGTGGTGTTTTTTTTCGGTGGTCGAGTTGTCAAAGTTTGTATACAAACTAGTTTTTTTTGTAAACAAACCTGTTTTTTTTACTAGCAATATTTTTGACAACCGTTGCAATTTTATGTATCGGACTTGATCATTAACTCAAAATTTTTATTTTTCCAAAAAATTGATATAATAAAAATCTCTTTATGATCAATTGCGTTATGTACTTATGTTTATTTATTGGGTCTTGCATTATTATGGTACAATTTACAAATTGAATGACAAACATATGTACACTCTTTCAACCTGTAGCGAAGAGTCTGAAAACAATAACAACAGCTTTTGCGATACAAAACGTTTTGCCATAATAAACACGATCAGTTGAGAATTGAATGCGGAACGTGCGAGTATCTTAAACCCAATAGAAACGGATAAACGAAACAGTTTTATTTTAAAATTTGTTGTTTTTGATTTTGGATTGGGATGTTGAAACGGTGAAACATTAAAATAACGAAATTTTAAAAAGTGATTAAACCAATAATACTGAAAAATAATATTAATAACGCATTTAAAATATTGAAAATAAAAAAAAAAATATACAAAAAAATTACAACCAAAAAAGTTAAATCCAAAATTGTCTTGATCATTCTTTGAAAAAATTAAAGGTGAATTTCTTATTCAAAATATCAAATACTATTAATTAAAAAATTAAGTAAGAAAAAATTTATTTATGGAAAGATTTTTTTGAGCTTTTTATAAATGTTTGAGAAGAGTGGGTGTTTCATTTTTATTGAACTTTAATGCTGTATAAAACGAATAAGTATAATTTTTTTTTTTTGTTTTTAAATAAATGATTAGTGTTTTTTTTTTCTTTATATGTATGACTTTAACAAAAATGAAATAATATTGTTTTTATTTTGAATTAAACTTTTGAATGTCATGAGCATTGACTATCAACAATATCATCCAATGCGAAAAAAAACAAATTGTTTTTATATTGAATTTAATTAAATGATAAATAATCATCTGAAAATTAATCAATTAGGCGTTCAGCATTTTGTGGACTTAAAACATTTAATTAAAAAAATTAAAAGAACGCAAATTAAAATAAATAAAAAGCTGTTTGTATTTATTTGCTTTTTTTATAAAATAAATTTGCATTGCAATAAATGTTTATGCAACACCATTTCAAACCGTATTTCAAAACATTTTAATTTTACAAAAAAAAAAAAAAAATTCATTTATTCTTTCTTGGAACACTTTAATACTTTCAAATATCGGACCTGATTATACATTCTGATGAGAATTTATTATTATTACGAAGAACTTTCAAGGTCTTATTTTCAATAAGGAAACAAAATTCAAAATTCATTGAAATTATTTAATCGCTTGTTAATGCCTTAAAAGTGCTGCGGGTTAACATGGAACTCTAAATTCCTATTATTTGGCCGAATTGAGCACTCATGCCATGACAAATCGCGTCCACCTTGTTTACTCGTGCCAGCATTCCTGCGGCGCACAAATGTTCCAAGGAAAAAGTGCTTAAGTTGACTTAAGCTAAATTTGAGTTAAGGGCACCTTTGACATCTTCACGTTTTAAGGCTTTCATTGGCAAAGTTTAAACTATTTTGTACGATTTTTCAAGAATGTATAGCAAAATAACTTTTTGCTTATCTTTTTTAACTGTGCAACAAGTTTTGAATAAAAACTTAAATAAACTTCCTATTCGTGACATTAGGAATGTTAAGAAATAATAACTTTAAAAAACTATAACCGCAGAGAAGGGATGATTATATTAGAATAGAAGTCAATTTTCAAAAATCACCTTTATAGTTTAAAATTGCTCTCCTACAAAACTAAAAAAAAGTAGACATAGTGGGCACTAGGGTAAACTTTTGGCATTTGCCAAAGGTGGAATTACAGTCTAGGAAGAGCTGACCAGGTCAGGGTAGATTTTATGAGGGATTAGCTATTTTTACTGATGGATTGCGGACGAGAGGCACAGGTGCAGGGGTCTACCTAAAGGACCTTAATATTAGAATGTCATATAGGCTTCCAGACGACTGTAGTGTATTTCAAGTGGAGGTTCTAGGGATCTTTAAGGCCATAGATTGATAAGAAGTAGCCTCGGAGGTCACTATATATGTGGAGAGCCAGGCGGCTCTTAAGGCCATGATGGGCTGTTTTTTGAATTCCCATCTAGAGGATGATTGTAGGAGAGCTCTAAGGGATGAATGGGTGATACTGGGTTCGGAAATGGAGAATCCTCACTGTGTGGAGACATTCAGACCTCCAACAGGCTTTTATTTTGGGGAGATTAGGGAATGGGCTCTCAACAAGACTAATCGGGCCTTGAGGAATAGAACGAATTGTAGAGTATCATGTATCATGTATTATAATTATTATAACTGCATTATATCCAGGATATCGGTGGCAATGGTACAGGATTTTTATTTTATTTTTTTTTTAACATTCATCTTTATTAAATTATTTGATTATATACATATTTACATTTTTCGAGATTTTATCTATAGATATTACAGCGAATTATATTTTTTTTGAGTATGTAATTTTATCTACTAAAATTGTTAAAGGAAAAATAGGAAAACCTTTATATGACAAAAGAAAGGTATTCAAATATAGTTTGAAAAATATATATGTATACAATTGCATTATCTAAAGTAACAATGCATTACATACATATCATTTTCAGTTTGGTGATTTTTGTTTTAAAGCTACCCTTAGGCCGACTCTCTACATTCTCTTATCAGTTGATAAGACGAATTTTCTATTTTTTCGTAATATTTGTTATTCATTCTCTTTATGAAGTCGTCTATTCGTTCATATCCAGTTTCGTTGTGAAGAAGTTGCGTAGAGTGTCTCCAGTGTTTGTTATGTATGATCTTTAGACATTTGTTTAGGATAATCTGAAGTTTTTTTAGATGAGTTTTTGCCGCTGTATACCAAATGGGACATGCATAAGTGAAAGTTGGTCTTATTACACATTTGAATATTAAATTTTTGTTTTCTATGCTAAGCGATGAGCGTTTGTTTAGTATAGGCCACAGGGCTCGGACAGTTTTTAAGGTTTTCTTGCAAGTTTCGTCAATGTGCCTTGAAAAATTAAGTTTCATGTCTAGTCGCATACCTAGATATTTGACATAACTTTGAATAGTTAGCTTCTCGTTTTCAAAACTTAGCTGACGACTTGGCAATGGTACAGGAGATATAAAGACAGTTGAGCAAATTCTGCGCCACTGCTCTAGGATACAGAACAGCAGGCTGAGATAGCTTGGTAGAAGGTTCATAGGCGCATTGGAAGATGTTACGGGCTGTCATCTGGCCGTATAGCAGGTGGCTGGGGACTACTTATATGTATTACTAATGTGTTAAGTAGGGTTGTTTTTTTTTTATTGTCTTTTTCTATTTCTTCTAAATTATATCTGGAAACAGTTAAAGAATTTTCTTTAGTATGGATCGATAATTTTAAAATAAAACTGAGGATTTTTTAAGTATAACTTCTGACAAAAAATAGAAAATTAAGAAATACCTTAAAAAGGTAATAATACATTTGGAAATGGTGTAGAATTGAAAACTTTACAAAAATGTTTTAAATACTGATAAGTATCAACTAGACATTATAATCAGCTTTTTTTTAATGCACAATTACACCGCGAGCCATAATTGTGACCAAGTTTTAATTAAATGTTAAAATAAATTTTAAATGTGTATACCCTACACCACCGTAGACTATATATGTTTTTATGATGATATTTGTTTCACCAAAAAATATTTGATCTAGACCAGTGATAGCCACTCCATAGCTTCTCGACCAATAATCGTATTTTTCACATAGACACGGTCGGCAATTCATATGTTTACAACAACTTTGTTCGTTTCACAACATCAGACTATCATTACCCTGCAAATAAAATTGGACCACCTGACCCATTTTGATAAAATGGACTACTCCATGGACTAGTCCGATGTAATGCAAGCATGGACCATGCCATTGTTAAAAAGTGTTTGTAGTGAGACGACATGTCTTCGTTTTTTAACGACATGCTTTCGTGTTTAAACGACTTCAAAACTAATCCTCTTGAGTATACCATGGAGTAGTTTTAAAACTACTCCTTACTGGTCCAAAGGTGGGTTATATACCATGGAGTAGTTTTAAAACTACTCCTTAGTGGTCCAAAGGTGGGTTATATAGTCCTCTCCTAGGACATCGTAATGTTAAATAGACCAGGTTTTTTCCATACGTTTGGGTTACTTGTGGACTAGTCCTGGTCCCTTGTGGACTACTCTTTACACGCGTGTTTGGACTGGTCCTATTATTTGCAGGGTAGTCTCTGCGACCGCACACAAGCACATAATATCTTTGTGTGCGTGCGTTCGGGGCTTGGTTATCACTGATCTAGACCAGTGAAGGGCACACACATACTATTACATTTATGCTTGCGTTGACGAAATAACAACAAGGCATCAGCCGAACGTACATTGTCACAGACCACACAAAGAAGCTTATAGTGTACATGTGTCGACGTCACATAAGCAGCATTTTTATTCCTATGCACGCGTACATAGGATTTGCAAATATGCCCGTCACTGATCTAGATCCACCTTAAACAAATCATTAGAGATATAAAATTTTAGTTGATTTTACAATAATGATCGATTTAAGGGCTTTTAAGTTGAATTTAAGTGTACCACATCGGTGACTTAAGTTTCACTTAAGTTTTGAGTGAAGAAGAGAATTTTGTATTTAAAACGATTTTAAACATAGATGTGTTTTAATATCAATCCTAAAAATTGGGCATTAATGTCATAGGAATTCAAAGGATTCCCTTTGAAGCGATTCATCATTTCACCTTGCCCCGGTACTGCGCATGGAATCGAGATCCATTTTTAACTGTCGAATGATATTATGTTACAAACCTGTTTGGTTTTTTAGGGTTCTAGTTTTTTCTATACCATAAAAGAACTAAACTTAATTTAAAACATACCGTGAGGAAAGTCTTGAAAATTCGAGTTATAATCGGGCATGTTCTAGAAATCGAAATTGACACAAAATGTGCTATTGTAATAAAATGTTGCGGGTATATTCGGTCTTTAAAAGTATTAAAACAAAGAGTACGATAGCACTGAGTTTTGCAAGCGTGGTCCCAAGTCAATTTAAAGAGTAAATTTAATATTCAGGTATATAAGAAATATGTATTCAAGGTGAATTCACTAGAAGCAGTTTACATAAAAAACTGTAGTTTGTATAAAACTTTGACAACTCAATAACTCAAAACCATATGTTGATTTGAACTCACCTTCTACTGAATTCGCCTTGTACGTATTCAAATAATGTTACTTACTGCTTGGCCCACGATGTCGACAAGAACATTTCTTTCGTATATTTATATGGAAAACAAAAACAAATTTTAGTTTTTTATTATTGTTTTCAGTATAAGTATGCGAAAGAAATGTTCTTATCGACATTGGGGGCCTGGCAGTTCATTTTTGATGCACGTTAACCCTAACAACATTTTAGACTCAAATTAATTACAAATTGAAAACATCAAGAAGTATTTATCTTAATTTCTTATATAGAAACTGGAAATTATTTCCTTTCGAAGGTAACTTTTATATTATATTCAACATTTATTTAAGCCAAGAGCTGTCAAACAATTCGTTTCAATTACATGGTCGATTATATTCTTGATTTTTTATCAAAACCATTCGTTCTACTTAATTCAAAATAATATGCAATATTATTTTCATCTATAAAAATTAAACAGATGTATCTGTTAAAATAAAATTTAAGTTCAATAAACAAAACGAACTTATTTCTATAAAAAATAGCATTCCTAAAAAATAAAAAAAAATACAAAAAAAAAGTTCGGAAAAGCCGGATCTTTGATACCCTCCACCATTTTTTCAGAGGGTGCTTTTAATGGGATCTGTGATAAATTATAAGCCAACCCTGATAAAATCCCACTTCACAGTATTAGGCGTATTTAAGTGTATTCCGAGTGTATGCTTTCTATGGGACCTATGGTAAATTATGGGCTGACCATCGCACAATTTTACGATTTATTTCTAGTCATATACATACAACTTAACAGCCGCTAATTTTAACAAAACATCATTATTTGCTTCGATTTCAGGCGTATTAAAGTGATCTTACAAGACTAAAGTAGACCAAATTTGAATACAATAATATAATTTGATGTCATTTTAAAGTAATTTTCGAAAGGCGCTTTTATGTAAGACCTAAAGTTTTATGAAACTGTCATTTGCTTAAGCAAAGTGCGAAACTGATCGCAATTTCATACGGAATCAGATCTTATTTTGTAGCTTAAGCTTGTTTATGCACATTCACGTTGGGCCTTAAGTCTTTCACACGGAATGACAAACTAAATATGTGTACCCTCATTCACAACTCGTGGTGGAAGGCATAAAAAATTGTTTGCGCCAATTTGGCGAGAGTGTTAATTAATAAGTTGTTATTTCAATTTATTTATGTTTCTAGTTTTATTTGAAAAAGTGGAAGTAAGAAAAAAATATTTATGTAAAAAAATTTCATGGTCAATTAGTCTACACTGTAAATAATGCTTAGGTATTAATTTCCTCTATTTACTCATATTGCAATGAAAAAAATATGTTCTTAAAAATTTTGTTTTTTTTTTTTTGCTCAATTTAATTAAGTATTGCTAAAAAACTTTAAAGTTTTTGTTTTAGTTTCACATTTTCACAGTGTAGTTTTTCTTAAATTTTATTACGCGAATCTGTTACGAAAATGTAACAACTTGTGTATTAAGATTTCTTAAGTTATATTTTTATTTCAATTTACAACCAGAAGTCATAATTAATTTTTATCTTTTTAATGTATACAAATTATTGCTAATAACAACCCAAAAGCAATTTATTATTGTTTTTTTTTTTTGCTGCCGTTCGTTGACAGAAAAACGTTAAATAAAAGTGTTTTAAATTATTTGAGGCACATATATTTGCTGGAAAAATAGTTCTTTACTATAAAAAAAAACTTAAAAAGATACATATGTTTTAGGTCGGTTAATTTTTTTTTTTGATGAAGCGTATAGAAAAAACGTAATCTATACGTGATTCTGAGAAATTTTGCTCAAAAGACCATAGCTCTTAGTCGGGTTTGGAGCCCCCCAAAATTTCAAAATAGATATTTTTCCATATTTTAATAAATTCTGAATTTTCTTCGATTTTTTCGAGATTTTTTTTTTTTTTTTTTTTGCAGATTATGAAAGTTCAGATAATTTCCAACAACTTTTATAACGATCAATTTTTTTGTTTTCGAAAACCTTTTTGTAAGAAAATCGAAGAAAATTCAGAATTTATTATTTAAAAGTTAATTTTAGGCTATTTTTCGACAAAATTTTCCTAATATGTCTACTAAAAATAAAAAATATATAATCAAAATATAGTATCAATACAGGTTCTGAAAGGTGATAAAAATACTTTTCAAACAAGCCCAGATTGAGAAATCGACTATAATTCTATACGATTTGATGACGAATTTAATTAAATTATTCTATGTTTATATGAAAAAATATCTATTTTGAAATTTTGGGGGGCTCCAAACCCGACTTAGAGCTATGGTCTCTTGAGCAAAACTTCTCAGAATCACCTATAGATTACGTTTTTGCTATACGCTTCATCAAAAAAAATTGTTCCATATAATTTGACTCGCCCTAATATGTTTACTTCAAACATTTGTATATAAGGTTTGTTCTTTTACTTGCTATCAAACAAAACTAAAAAAAATCTTATATTTAAACGCCCCTTGTTCCAGTTAGAGTAGAAGTCATAAACATACCTATATATATATATAAACTACTGATTGATAACTTCTCTGCAGCAGCCAATCCTTTTAATAATTAACTTCCTTTTTTCAAATTAATTTCAATATCGATAATTTTTAATTTATCCAATATTTCTGTGGCAAAAAAGAAAAAGTGCTTAAGTGTACTTAAGCTAAATTTGATTTAATGGCATCTTGAGATCTTCATGTTTGAGAGTACATACCCATGGGTAAAGCTTGAAATTTTTTGTACGATTTTTCAGGAAGTTATAGCAAAATTACTGTTTACTTAACTTTTTTCATTGTGCAAAATTACATTTGGAATAAAAACTTTAGTTAACTTCCAATCTGTGACATAAGGAAAAAAACTTTTACCGAATGATGATAATATTAGAAAAGAAATAAATTTTCCAAAATCACAATTAAAATTGCTCTTTTACAAAACGAAAAAAATAGACTTAAGCACTTTTTCCTTATTGCCAATGATTTAATTCATCAATTAATATGATTTTTCTAAACATTTTCTTATTACCTGGGAAACCAAAAATATACAATTGCACCAAAGTTTTTCTTGGGATCCAAAAAATTAATTTACAAGGTTTCGTTTAAATGCGCTAAATTCCCATTTCATACTATTGATAAACTGAAATTTATTGTTGATGGGATAAGCTATTCCTATGTGTATTTCACTGGTTGCTTAGGCCAGATCGTCAGGAAACTTCATCCAAAGATTTTAGAAAAACTAAAGATATTCGGGCGTGTTCTACAAATCGAAATGAAGTGGATTTAAAATCGCAAAAATTTTGTAAACGAGCCTGTAAAGACAATTTATAAAAATATTTCCTTTAATATACTTCATACTTTAAGTACCAATTATCTAAACAAGAACCATTGTTGAAAACAGGAAAAGCTACAGAAATTTTTTTAAAAAATTGAGATCTAAATCTCACACGATTTCAATTCCACTTTATTTTGATTTCTAGACCATGCCCGATTATACAAATAAAACTGTTAATCGAATAAGAATTATAAACCCCAGTTTTACTTGTAACAATATCAAAGCTTAAACAAAAACAACAACAATAAAAAGTCCCGACTACAATTGGTTGATTTTGTGTCAACTCTAAATGCATGTTTTTTCCATGTGCAACCAATGAAGGCAGAAACAATATATTTATCCGTTTTAGATGTTTTCATGAATTTTGGCATCGATTTGTTAGATCATATTTTTGCATATTTTTCCGTTTGTATAATTTGTTTGCATAATTAAGTTAAAAAAGCCTTTTTGCAGAATTTTTCAAGTTTTTAGCTTATATTTTGCAAAAATTAAGAAAAAGGCATTTATAAACGTTTTTGGTGATTTAGATTTAATTCGCACCAAAAATATTTTACTGCAAATTAAATCCTTTTCGAATCGGTTCACATTTTCCCAAATCTAAAATCTATTTAAGACAAAAAATCTCATATGAATGTATCTAGATAATATTCGGCACAAATATGAATTTTAACCTCTTAACATATCTTTGGTTTTGGATGACTGCCTTTGCGCTTAACCGATTACAATTTTAGGATTGTTTCTATTAATTGTAAATATTATTAAATTGTTGAATATTTTGTTTTCCAATTAGCAATTTTTAAATTTTTTGGGGCATATTTTTAACAATTATCAGGGCATATTTTCAAGTTTTTACCGCATATTCAATGCGCATAAGACGTGTTTTTTAAAGCATATTTCTGGTTTCCCTGCTTGCTATCCCAGATTTAATAATAGAAAATTTATTTATTTCTGTATCGGTTCTATATAAAATCAGAATTTTTAAAGTTTGTTAGGTATAGGTATATACATATGTGGGGGATTTCATGTCAAATGACCCAATTTTTAAATCCATGTCTTCCGATTTGCACCAAGCTTAGTCCTATTGAATAGTAGCTTAGACAACAAGATCGGTCAAAAAGTTTCTGAGTTAGAGGGGGTCAAAATTTGACATTTTGGCCATACAGGTGTTCTTTCTCATCCATGTAACTTATTACCTATTGGTGTTAGCAAAGTTTGTCCCAAGTAGCTTCGATAGCTATTTGATCAATCTTTTGAAAGAATTTAAATGTTAAAAAATAGGACTAACCTTGGTGCAAATTTCATCCAAGTCGGAAAACATCGATTTAAAATTGGGTCACTTGACATGAAATCCCCCAAATGTATACATTTTCTTTAAGTTAAAGAACTAGCTAATTCACATAGAACTATGTATATAATATAATTAATTGCAATTTTGAAGAACAATTTAAAAATCATTGTGGCTTTCAATTTTCTTGCCGTCCGATGTTAACTTGAGCCATACACGACATATTTTTAAATCTGACTTGTCAAGTTTCCCACTTCAATATACATAGAAGCAGTAAGGTTAGTGAACGTGTTCTAAGCAAATGTTAAAAAAACTAAAAATAACATTTGAAGCGCTTTTTGTGTCAAAAATGTATTGCTTCAAAATTGGAACTCACCGTATAAAATTCATGTCTTCCGTAAGCGATACGGTAAGCGAAACTTTTACATTTCTTCCTTAAAAACCTGTTACGTCTGAAGCTCATTTTTTATTAGGATGTCGTGTGTTACCACTCGAATATTGCTTCTGTAACAGACAGACGCAAAGTTGACTGCCAGTATTTCAATTAGAGCATGCTCCATTTTCTCTCAACAAACCATTTGAAATTAAAAAGCTGTTTTCATTATGAAAAAAATATTGTCAGAAACCTTTGCTGTGAGAAAACAGGCAGCGGAGGCCCACTATTACCGAAAACATTAGCCGGTTGAAGTTGATATTTTACAATACCGATATATATATATATATATATATATATATGTTTTTAATTGCAATTATGTACATTAAAACATATATAAATAACGTTTCATTATTATATCCTAACTTGGTAACTTCGAATTTTAAGAAAAAATCTTAAAAATGGCGCAATAAACCAATTTTAACACACACAGTGCAACACGAAAAGAAATAACCATATACGGACACCACTAAGACCAAAAAAAAAAGACCCTTGTCTCCCAGTTTTGCCCAAATTCATGCACTTTTTTATGGGTCCCCAAAGATTTGTGGCCTCGGTGTCATTTTTGCAAAAAAGTGATCATTTTCTCAGGATCATATCTTGCAAACCATTCGGAATTTTGATTTACCCTCTGAGACAAAGTTGTAGCCCTTTTTCCAAAAATTACATACAGTGACATTGAACGACTTTAAAGTATGCAAAAATTATTTTAATAAAACTTGCGCATACATCATCTGTGATAAAAACATAACGTCGACTTATGGCCATTTTCTCATTAGGCGATTATCTTTTTTCCCAACGAAAAAATGCACATTAAAGAAATTTGGTTTTCTCAATGTCTCATTTGCTTCGATTTTATCGCAAAGCTAACCGGCACTCATCTGCCAATTATTTATTTTCCTTTTATTTGCCGTACAGATAAATTCAATCAGCTGACTCCCAACTTTTACATGTATTTTGAGTGGCGTTGCCAGCTGAAAACAATGTTTTTTGTCGGTATATTGAGAAACCCAAAATCGTTAACGGACAGTTTATCGGTCCAATAAATTTATGTTGACATTAAGTAACAGACAGTTTGTCGATACATTGAGAAAATTGCCATTAGAGTGTAAACCTAACTCTCTTTTAACAAATTTTACAGGAGAGACAAAAACCTTTTTATTTTTCCTATTTGCTGCTTGAGAGGAAAACCAAAAATATTGTTGATTTGACACACTTCAGTACCTCAATTCTGTAACTTTTTGAATTTAACTACCGATATCGTTAAGTAACGAGAAATATCGGTTACTTTAACGAATTTGTTATTCTGTATTTTAAATAAACATATATGTTTGTTTAGAAATATTGACGACAAATATCGGTAAAAATATAAGAACGTCAAATTTTTTAAAATTAATAAAAAATACAAAATAAATTTGCTTTATTGCATTTATTTTAACAAAACATGAATGAAAACGTGTAAATATTGATTATATTTCTAAACAAATATGTTGGTTGAAAATCTTTTTATACATAGGGAAAAATTTCCAGATGACTGAGCCACTCTAGCACAACATTCTGCTCTTACTTTTTATACCTGCACTACTGTATGTGAAGAGGGTATTATGTGTTAGTACGAATGTGTGTAACACATTTAAATAAAGTTTCTGGGCCTGCCGTTTAGTATACCGATTGACTCAGAATCAATGTCAGAATCCATTTAACAAAACCCGTCCTTCTATCAGGATGGCTGGTTGTCTGTCCAAGATAACCTTGTGCGCAAATTACAGGTCGCAATTTTAAAAATAATTTTTTAAAATTTGGCGCATATGCGTTTATTGTCACAAGGTCGAAGCCTTTTTATAATGATGAGAAGCAGTTATTTAATTTTTATACCCCACATGAAAACTTCTTTCCGGAATAGGGTTTTGTGCCTATTAATAGCCATCTTGTTTTATAGACATTTGAGTTGAATAAGATCCAAAAATATTTTGTCGCAACCTGCATATATCAGCAGAACAAATTTTATTAGGATCGGTCCATATTTGACCACAGCTCCCATACGAATACCCCAATAAAAAATGGAGCTTCTAACGAAGCAGGTTTGTAAGGGAGAAACATAAGGGTTTCGCCTACCATTGCGCTTACCGAAGACATGTATTTTATATGGCGAGTTCCCACTTTGAATCAATACATTTTTGACACATAAAGCGCATTATTCAGCGCACATAAATATTGTTGGATGTAACGATCATCTTTACACACTGAATGTTTTGCTTCGTAGGAAGGGAATGCCGTAGCACTTGAAATGTTATTTTTTTTTATAAAAGTTGTTGAGAGTTATTTCACTTACTTTACCGCATTTCTGTATGTCTAATTGCGTAGCGCATAATTGTGCGCTTATTTTTTTAAATGTACCTTTAGTGCTTCGCAAAATGGTAAAAATTTTTATTGGGACACTAATAATGGTAGTAGATACTTAGATAATATTTGGCACAAAAATGTCTAATGTGAATATTAACCTCACAACATACTCTTTTTGGCGGAAACATGATCACCCAAATACTGCAATGAAGATTCGGACTTGATCTACTATACTTTCTTACTTTTTTTGTGTTAAAAATTGGCTACTTTCTCTATATTTTTAATCTGTTAACAGTACATTTATTGTCGTTATTATTTAACAAGAACTTTTTTTGTGTCGTTAGCTACCGACATTTTTTGCCGATAAAAATTGTTAAAATTTCATTACAGAATAGCTCTTTACGACAACTTTCGTTAGCTAACGAATTTTGACTACTTAACGACAATTTTTTGTCGTTAAAAAGTTACAGAATTTCAGTACAGGACTCAAAATGAAGAAAAACTACATGCTGGTCGACGAGGAATATCTTTCTCTAGGCATTAAAATCTCAATTTAATTAATAAGTAGATTAAGCAGGCTTACACTCTAACCCGACGATAATATTAAAAACCTTAAGTAAAAAATATAATTTTGAGAGACAGATGTTAAAAACATGTCGTATATGGCAGGATTTAATATTATTGCCAGATGTTTACATTTTCAGCGAACAAATGAAGCTATGTGGCCGTTATTTTCTTTTTTTTTTTGATTTCTTATATTCTCCCCCCCCCCCCCCCCCAAATCGGTTCAGTTTTATATAAAAAAAAATACAAAAAAATATCGTAGCGATAAGTTGTGTTTTAAGGGGAGGGGCGCGCCCGGGCGTCCGCCCATCAAAGTTTGCCTTCAAGTCATTTATTCAAATGTAATTTGTAATATGATATATGGCAATATTTTAGCTCTTCTAGTCAACAACAATAAACTCGAAGAAAGTTTTTTGCTAAAATTAATATTTAAGAAAATATTAAGAAAATAACAACAAAATACCAAACATTTTATATACGTTTTATATATATAAAAGGGGGATTTAATGTCAAGTGACCCAATTTTGAAATCGATGTCTGTGAAATATTGCCACATATCATATTCATGTAAAATGTTGTTTTTAAGAGATAGTCATATGCAAACAAATAACATTTGAATAAATGGCTTGAAGGCAAACTTTGAGGGGCGCAGGCCCCCCCCCCCCTTTAAAACACAACTTATCGCTACGAAATTTGTTTGTATTTTTTTTTTTTTTTACATAAAACTGAACCGAATTGGGGGTAGAATATAAGACATCAAAAAAAAATAAGTTCTCCACACAACTAACGGCCACGCTAATGTATATAGAAGAAAACTGATTCTAATTTTTATAATTTATTTTTAGAATAAAATGTTAAACTTTTAGAGGGTTAACTGTAACAACGGCATATTGCTTTTTTTTATCTTAATCATCAATATAATTTCCTGAAAATGATCAATAGTTTTCCAATATATGAACAAAAAGATTTTTTATTATTTCGGACAAAATGATTACTTTAAAACATGCAAAATTTTTAAATAAAAATCTAGCCTAGTGACCTAATTAAAAAAAATAAAGTTTTGAAAGAAACAGGCAGTGATTGTTTTGAAATGTTAATGATGCAACATTGTTTTCAATAAAAATACACAAAGAAAGATACGATCAAAACAAAACTGCATTAAGAAAAGTTGAATAAATATATTTGTTTTACAAGTAAAAAATTAAAATGAATAATTCAACAAAAGGAAATGCTAAAATTATAGAAAAAAAATAATAAAATTTAATAACGACCTCACACATGCTTACGAGTATATTTTTGCACACCAAACTGACAACACTTTCGAAAAGAAAGAACACTCACAAAAAATGATGAGTTCATACATGTCAACAGAGAAATAAAATTTTTAAAAAAACATTAACAAAAATATCAATTGCTTTTGACATTGAAATTTAAAAAAAAAAAAATAACTTTTTTGGCAAGTTGTTGCTCCCGATTTTTTTTTTAAATAAGTGAAACATGTCCAAAATTTATGTTTATTTACAGTGCCAAAAAGAACTGGTTTAACTTTCATTTTTTTTATTGAATTGAATTTTGTTTTTACTTAATTCTTCAGACGAATAGAATGTTTAAAGAAATAAAAAAAAAAACGTATAAATTATATGAGTGCAATGTATAATATTAGTTTGCGTATAATTCTTGTCTTAAAATTATCATTATTTGTGGGCGTCGCGTGCATTGTAACCTTCATGACGTTTTTTTTTTCATAAAAATTTAACAATTTGAAATAACTTAACATTTAACAAGGAAAACTGAAAGTTTTATTTATGTATATACGTAAAAAGTACGATTTGTATACACTGAAAAAAAATGTTGTGCTAAAGGAATTTATTTCTTATAGAACTCATAATTCAATTTTTTTTAATAAATTCTTTAGTTTTCAATCAAAAAAATTGCTGTTGATGGAAAATCAACTTGCACACCATTATCGCTTAAACGCAAGCATTCTGTTCTTGTATGTTTGTAATTAAAATCTTGCATGGGGTCTTCACCAGAAAATTTTTTGTCATACCAAACGTCATAGTCTATATAAAAAACTCAAAATTTTTGTCGGCATTTTTTTTTTTTTTATATGAAGTTTGACGTTTATTTATATTTAATTTAAAACAAACTGAAAGAAGCTAAAAATTGAAAAAAATAAATGACAAAAGTTAGTGTTAGTTTACAATGACGATTTTTGAGGTGTCAATTTGACCACTTTTTCCTCAAAGTTTGACGATTTTTAACAAATTTTATCTGTCATCTCTGTCTGTGGGTCTGTATGCTGTAGAGTCACTCTACATTCTACAATTTTGTATGTTTTAATTGCCTCTTAAATCAATGTGTGTTTAACATGTTCTTATCCTCATTTTTACTTGTAGAAATTATTTGAACAGCTGTTTAATGTTTTTGTTTACAAAACAAAATTTTGAAAAGGTGTAAAATGTAATTTTAAAATGTTTAGGACCTTAAAAATTATTTTAGAAATTTTAAATAAGAAATAATATAAAATACATGTTTTTCTTAAATTTAGGAACAATAGGCATGTGCAACAATTGAATTACGGAAGACATATTTTCGTATCTTACAGAAGCGTTCCTTTACTTTTTGATTTTTTAGTAAATGGGAGAAAATGTTTGGAAAATTTAGAGTTATCTGCTCTCTCGTTTTCTGCTAGTAAAGTAAATGAGCAGACCTCTTGTCTGTAGAGCAGAAGTGGGCACAACTAAAACTGTGCTTGTATTGATGCCTATTAGTATTAGTGAGATGGCAGAAGTACCCACCAAACACAAAGCCAAGCATTTGAAATAAATGGTGCATTATATTTCCTTATTTTATATTTTACGCATTTGAAGTAATATAAAACATTTTTTAATAGTTTAAATTATAGAGATTTACTGTTCACAGAAAAAAGTAACAGTAAAAACAGTACAGTAAATTATTTTTCGCATAACATCATTTATTTGAAATGAAACACGTGTGTTTGCTGGGTAAATTATCTTGAAAAAAATACAAAAAATATAAGGAAATGTGTCTCATCAAAAATTAAATTAAAGAGGCTAAGAATACGTGTAAAATCTCTCAGCACAATTGTGCTATGGAGCGCCCACCATTGCTGTAGAGACTATCTGCTGGTACCAGGGACCGCAAATAACAGTTATATTGGAATTTTAAAACAAAAAAAGAACATAGAAGTAAATGTCGAAAAACTTATTCAAGTATACCATATTGTTCCTTATGCACTTGTCAATGATAAAATATATTGATTTTTATAATTTTGATTTTTATATAAAAATCAAAAAATGAAAAAACTCCCGGGGAATTTTTATTCATAATTAGGCTTTTGTTCTGTGCAAGCAATCTTTTCTTTGTTTTGTTTAATAGACTTGTCTTTAAGATAAAAGGAGCTTATGCGCACGTTGGGTGGCACTCTTGGAGTAGATGTACTAAAATGGACTCGTTAACAATTTTTTCGAGTTTGGAACAGTTACATGACAGCAGGCAGCTATTGATGCTCTAGCTGATGCCATAAACGTTAATCCTAGAGTATCGAAAAAAGCTTATCTTTTCAAATGAGTATCAGCCAGGGACCGTAACAGTTATGCCTTTTTTCATAAAAGTCAGATGAAAACAGCTATTTTTTTATTTTTATTTTTTTGAACAAAAATAACTGTTATTTTTTGATTTTTATTTTTTCGATCAAAAATAACAGTCATTTTTTGTTTTTATTTTTTCGAGCAAAAATAAAAGTTATTCTCTAAATAAATGTACGTGATTTAATAATTTAGTTGACTTGAAATTTTTATTTTAGTGTTTAATTATCTTTGGAATTCCTTATGCACATTAAAATAATTATTAAAGTCATCTAAATTATTAAAAACACGTAAATATATTAAAATAATAACTTTTATTTTTGCTCGAAAAAATAAAAATCAAAAAATAACTGTTTAATTTGTTCAAAAAAATAAAAATCAAAAAATAACTGTTAGTTTTGATCGAAAAAATAAAAATCAAAAAATAACTGTTATTTTTGTTGAAAAAAATAAAAATCAAAAAATAACTGTTATTTTTGCTCAAAAAAATAAAAATCAAAAAATAACTGTTTTCATCTGACTTTTATGAAAAAAGGCATAACTGTTACGGTCCCTGGCTGATACTCATTTGAAAAGATAAGCTTTTTTCGATACTCTAGGATTAACGTTTATGGCATCAGCTAGAGCATCAATAGCTGCCTGCTGTCATGTAACTGTTCCAAACTCGAAAAAATTGTTAACGAGTCCATTTTAGTACATCTACTCCAAGAGTGCCACCCAACGTGCGCATAAGCTCCTTTTATCTTAAAGACGAGTCTATTAAACAAAACAAAGAAAAGATTGCTTGCACAGAACTAAATCCTAATTATGAATAAAAATTCCCCGGGAGTTTTCTCCCTTCTCCCATTTTGCTTATGTAAATTCAATTGTAAAAATGGGAAAAAACTCCCGGGGAATTTTTATTCTTAACTGGACTCATAACTTTATAGATTTTTTCTAGTAGGTATAAGTTTTTGGTTTCTTCTTAACCACAGTCAAGGCAAATTCACTACATGTGGCAGTAAGCAGTCTGCTGACTTTGATAGTTCGAACCAACTTGTTTTGGTTTTACAATGTTCTGTTTAAAAATAGTGTACATTTCGCTCCGTTTAAACTAAAAATGCTATATACCTTTGTTGTTTTTGTATTGTTGTAGTATAACTGTCATCGTGTACATAAATTCGACTTGACCACAGTGAAATTGTTCTTTCAGTGTAAATCATATGTTTATTGCATTTCTTAATACAAATTTCTTATCTTTTTGAATGAAATTTGAAAAATGTTTTTTATGTTTCTTTTTGTTTGTCGCTCATTTCAAATTTTACGATGTGATGATGAACTTGACCAACTAACGTTTTCTTCTTCCACTGAAATGTTTTAATTAAATTTTTTTTGTTGTCAAAAAAATTTTTTGTCTGGCGCTGAAGTTTTCCATCAATTCGTTTTGATTATTTATAATTTCCTCAACTTTTAATTTATTTTTTAATGGCACAAGACCATTAAGTCAGAGTCACACCTTAACACATGTGTACATATTCATACATATGTACATGAGTCGTTGGCATTAGAAACTTTTTTGAGATATTTTTTTTTTAAAACAATTTTTAGTTTTATTATTGTTGTTGTATGAAAATTTTAAAGATCAATGACAAGAGAAGAAAGACATTCATAAGAAGATTTGAAAAACAAGGTCGTGTTGTAAATTTTTAGTTATTTAATAGACATTTAAATTTAATACAAAATTCACTATGGATCATTAATGTTTAATATGCGTGTAAATAAAATGTTAAATATGTACAAATATGTACCATATTTTTAAAACTAACCTTGAATGAAGTTTTTTTAAACAAATTTTATTTTTTCATGTTTAATTTTATGAGTGAAAAATGCTTTTAAATATTTTTTTTTTTTTTTAGTGAGAGTAATAATTTTATATCAAACGAATATACTATAATTAAAAAATACGTGAACCTATAAATACTAAATAAATATGAAAAAAAAAACTTTTATTTTATTTGGCACCACCCAAAAGAAAATGTTATAAATTAAATTTTGATTTTTCTTTTGAAAACCAAAATTCTGTTTCTGTTTATTCTATTCTTAATAAAAATTAGAATAGAAAATTTTGCATGATTCATTTATTTAAAAAAAAAAAACATTTTAGTGCGGTCGACTTTTTTATACTCTAAAAAACTATTTTTAAATTAATTTGTTGTCGCAGTTTATTTGATTTATAACTTTTGTCGGTTTTCATTGAAAATATAATTTTACCGATGTACCCAAAACACGCTAACATTAGTTTGGTGTCATATGTTTGTATTATTGAATTACATTCATAAATATGTATGTATATTTTAGAAACTAGTTTGTCAAATGATAATCAAAAAGTTTAATTGTAATTGAAATCGATCTAAACATGTCTGTTTGACAGTTTGAGTGTTCATGTAAAGTTTATTATTAAACTACAATTATACCCTTCAACGAAGTTTGTCTTTCCGTTTTTAATTTATATACTATTGATGTTAAATCCTATAAAGTATGTATATCGGGCATGTTCTACAAATCGAAACGAGATTTTAACTTTAATTGTTTACAAAATTACTGTAGTTCTTGCTGTTTTAAGAGCTGTTCTTGTAAATATAATTGGTACTCAAAGTATGAAGTACATATGGGCATTTCCTGGGGTCACAAACGTACGTTCGTACGATTTTGATGTTCAAATAATATAGAAAACAAAACTTTTCCTAGCATTTTTTTTCGATTCGATAGCATTTGGGTAGCTCTATGTTTAGTGCAAAAGATGGATTTCATAGAGTGTAAGTTTTCATAATAAGAGTTATAAACGCGTTGTCACGAACGTACGCAAAATAGAAGTCAACTTTGGCTGACAGTACACAGAAAAAATTATTGCCGAATTATTTTCAAACAAACGCTTGTTTAAAAATCATTTTAATTTCCATAAATTTTTTTACTGACTCAAACAATATTTTTGTTTGATTTTTATTTAACCAACAAAAATGTGGACAACTCTTCAAAAATATGATAAACGCGTTATTGGTGTCGTCTTTTTGCATTTTTTTATTTGATCGTAAGCAACACTTCTTTATGTGAAATATAAGAACAACAACAAAAAACACACACAAGTCTGGACGCTTTAAAAAAGTGCAACTATAAGAAAAACAATAGCAGAAACCACATTATAAGAAACAAAATCCCGTATTCAATTTTTTAAAACTGTTTGGTTAAATACATCAAATACAAAAATAGAATGATCACGAAAAACATATCGAGTCGGTCTGCTGTCGTTATTGGTTACATTTCTTCTTTAGCAAAGGAAAGGATACAGCAACAGAGAGTGATAAAGAAAAACATTGTGTTGTGTGTATAAATAAGACTTCTCAAAGCCAGCTACAGTACTTACTTGTGTGCGCTTCATTGCTTGTGCAAAAACTTTTTTTTTTATTTTATTTTAAAATTTAGTATATGAATTTCAGTAAACTTTTTGTTTGATTCAGTTAAATTATTTGTTTGAAAAAATCAGGGGCCTAATTCTGGCAGTCGTGATCGAGTAATTTCTCGATTCGAAAGCAATTTTATTTCAGTCGATACTGAACGAATGGTTATTATTTTTTCAGTATTGTGAAACTCAAAATAATGCTTTATAACACTGAAAAAATCATTCCGATTCGTTCAGTATTGTCTGAAATAATTAGATATTAAATTGCTTTCGAATCGAGAAAAAAACTAGATCACGACTGCCATAATCGGACCCCAGTGTTTTTTTTTTCAATTAACAAAATGCAAATAAATTGTTTGAATATGCGAATTTGTTTATAGGACCGATTTCAGACAAAAAATAGTTTGATTCTACAAATTTTTTGTTTGAATTGGAAAAATAATTTTTTCTGTGGAGTGAAATGTAAAAATCTACGCAATGGAACGGAATATTCAAAAGTGATTATTTTATTTTAAAAGTGTATTAATGTAGGTCTCCATCCAGTACTTACAAAATAAAATATCTCTCTTGGTTTTTGTTTAACCCATATCACCCTAGTGTTCCATTTTTGGAACAGTTACTTTAAGCATTCATATTTTTTTTTGCGTGAGTGCAGTTCCAATTATTTTTATGCTGTGGTAACCCTGAGGTGGTCACCTAACAAACTAAAGGTCCCTTATTTTTTTCAGTACTAAATTTTTGTTTTGTTGCGTATTGTTTGTTTAAGTTTTTTGAAAAAAAAAAAAAATGTTTCGACACAAAATGTAAGTTTATTTGTGTTTGGTCACAATGTAAACTGATATTTTTTTAGTGTTCATAAATTTATTGTCATATATATTATTTCTAAAGCACTTTTTTTTTGTCGGTTGCAAATATCTCCCATACCACCGCATCAAATTTAATGAATGATATCTCATTTTAAAGCTTATTTCTAACACTAATGACGAAAAATAATTAGAAATTGAAAAATTAATATTTTCATTGATAAAAATTACGGTGCGAAATAGTCGCACGGGTCATCTAGTTGATATATAAAATAATTATAAAACATTACCAAATTTTCGGTCTTTTGTGTTATGTTTTTTCACATAAATGCACCGTTCCATTATTGAAACAGTGGGACAATATATGTACCTTTGTAAATTAAAGTAGAACTTAAAAAGTTAAATAGTCTGTTTGTACTTGTTTTGTTCAACTGTTTTAGTATTATTACTAATATTTATTAATATTATTGTTTACATACATACATACCCTCTTAAAATTTTTTTTTAAATCTGATAACTGGAAGATCGCTTGGGATACGAACGTACGGATCGCGAAAGTACTATTTTTCCATATGTTTTTTTTATTATTATCACCACGCATTTTCACATAAATGTCTTCAAATTTCCTTAACAAAAAAACTTAATACTCCTTTTACAATTGATTGTAATAGGAACATTATGAAGAAAGAGTGTAAACATAACATATTTCTTGCATGTAAAATAAGTATGTATATAAAAATGCCTTTAGAACAGTGAAGGGCACACACATTCTATCACATTTATGCTTGTGTTGACGAAATAACAACAAAGCAACAGCCGAACGTACATTGTCACAGACACACAAAGAAGTTTATAGTGTACATGTGTCGACGCCGCACAAGCAGCATTTTTATTCCTATGCACGCGTACATAGGATTTGCAAATGTGCCCACTGCTTTAGAAGTAGAAAATACAGAAAAATATAAAATTTTCCAGTTTTCAGCCCAATTTCCTCAAGTAAAACAGCTGAGATATGCTATGAAACCATTCTTTTATAAGAACAAAAAGACTTTTTTATAATAATAAACAATAAAAGATGATGATAATCAACATTTTATTTTTTCTTCCTGGTAGACCGTTCTGGGGAAATGCCCATATATAAAAAGGAATATTTTTATGAATTTATGAAGACCTCAGAAACGATGGTGACTATATTGTTTATAGATATTTATGTCACATATACTCCGGATATGTTTGCTATTGAAATTCAGCTAGATCAGTCCACAAATGGCAAATAACCACGACTGCCTCAAATTTTACTCATTACTCCCTTGTTGCTCAAAAAAAAAAAAACAAATCGGCTATCATTGCTGGTTATATCCTTTTTCCATGTGCGCAATATCTTGGTGAAACCTCTAACCAGTTCTTTGTAATTTGCAGGTCTTATTGTACATATACGCAAAAAAACATGGCTGTGGTAAACATATTCTTAGAGAAACATATTATGATAAGATTCATGATTGTTGTCAACATATTACGATTATTATTGAATCATATCGAGCCCTAACCGCGAAAATAACGTAAGCGACATGATTTTCAATTTTGGTTTTTTTTAATAAATGACTTTATTGGCAACACTTGCATAATCTCCTAAAATTTCATGGTCACAAAAGGTACCGTTACGATTTTATAGCAATAACAATTTTATTGTAAGCGACAAATTTCATACAAAATTTATATGAAATAAAATAAAAAAGCTCTCTCCTGTAAAATTTCATTTTTGGCGCTTACGTTATTTTCGCGGTTAGGGGTAGATATTAATACTAAATATATCCGTAATATTGTATCATAATATTTTTGCCTTAATCATATTCTTATTATGTTAATCATAATAAGTTACGCAGTAATCATATTATTATCACGTTAATCATAATACGCTACGAAGTAATCATATTATTATCATGTTAATCATAATAAGTTAAGAACTAATCATAGTATCATACAAAGTGATTATATTATGGTTAAAAGTTAACAAAACATTAATGAAAGAATCATATTATAATCGTAGGTTATCATAATATCGTTGGTATCGTTTTTCATAGGTCGCAATTATGTATTTATAAATTATTTTAGAGAATTTTTTTTATAATTTTTCTATTAAAACAACATTAAACTTACATGCAATGGTCAATATTTTTCGCACTTTCACAAGGAAAAAGAAATTAAAATTTGTTTAGCAATGCTATTTTTTAGAATTTTTTTTAATTTTGCTATTTTGTTAACTTTGTATTAATTTCTCTGAAATATTACGAAAGAACTGCTGTAAAATTATATTCCAAATGGCGCTAACAAAATATTATTAGAGTAAAGATATTTTGTTTTCATCTTAAGCATACTATGACTACACGTATAAAAAGTTATCATGTTATATCATTAAATGGTTGTAAGTTATTTAATATGTTTTAAAAGTTATCATTATTTTGTTGTTAGAAAAAATATTGTTTTTTAGTCAACAATACTCAAATTTATAATTGCGATAAACATTTAAATGTTATCAGTAACTATAATATTGCTTATATTAAATAAAAATAACAATTTTTTATTGTTATAATAAACATAGTGTAGTTGCCGTAACAATGCCGAACCATATTTTTTCTCTGCGTGTGTTTTCCTTAAAAACCTATAGAGTATGATTTTGGTGCTTTGCATTGAACCAATGAATTCCCCCCGGGGGTGTAGGATACAACTAAAGGATATTTCGCGTTTTGGTGTTGCATCATCCGGTGCAGGAAACACCTTGAATTCGGCAAAAATCACAGAAATTCACAGATCTCATGAGATCTTAACGATTTCTTGCTGACCAGAGATCATATCTTGTACTACGGGAGTAATAGCTTCCGGTAACACAGTACCGGACTAACTATTGGTTGAGGTCTCCGGTAGTTTGCTTCTTGCGGGAAAAACTCCTGTCTTTCAGGGAGATTGTCTTTGCAGAAGTTTCGCCTGTCCGCAGGATAACTTGGGGGATCACATTGTGGATTTGGCCTTACAACCCAAAGTCAGCACTAGTGGGAAAGTTCGGATCTTCCCTAGGTGCTTTTGCAACTCCTAAATAACGAACGAGTGTTTAATCTTGCCGGTTTATGCTCTCAAATTGCTACGCGGGTGTGATGGTGCCTCTTACACCCAAGGGCGGTTGGTAAACACATTGCTTGTTATCAATGTGGTATTGAGATCCACCATGAGATAAGGACATATGGCAGGTGTACAAGTAAATCTTTTCCACAACTGTACCAATTAATTCTAAACTTTAACATACATATAAGATCCAGCAAAACAGAGCGGGCATTGCTAGTTTTTCTTATCAAACTACTTGCGAAATAATTTGTCCATTAATTGAGCATTTCTACTCTTTTACAATTTATGCAACAATTTTTCTTTTAATCTCTGCCGACCAGAATACACATACACAAAACAACAAATTAAAGAAACTTAATTAAAATTCTATATTATTCCGACTTTTATATACAATTTATTCCATAATCTTTCCATTGATTTCATTACGCAATCTTTTCAGTTTCTGTTTCAATCTATTTGATGTAAATTGAATTTGTCTTGCAAACATAAATGTTCATTGACTAACTAAATGTTTTCGATTGTAGTTCACTTGAGATATTTTTTCATTTAAAATTGTTTTTTCTTTTAAAAATTGTTTACCATAAAAGTGCGATTATTTGTATTTTTGTAACGTTTTCCGACAAACAGATGTCGATCGTTGCCGAGTGTATTGCAAAATTAAGAGTTGCGTTATTGTTTTTGTAATTAAACTCGTTGATGGTTGATCAATGAATTTTCAATTTGTTTAAAATTGAAATTCATCACGTAATTTTGAAGTACACATACGCTGTTTTGTAATTTTTTTTATGTTTTTACTAACGTATGTATGTTACACATAATTTAATTATTGTTTTTTTTTTTTATTTAATTGATTATGTACTTAAATAAAGTATTCACAAATCGCAGCCAAAAAGAGTTCAATATTATAACCATATAAAATTTGGAAGAGACTTTAAATATTGTTTTGGATAAGAGATTTATAATTAAACTAGCTGGGCCGGCAAACGTTGTTTTGCCACATAACTTATTTCTTTCAGATGTAACAGTGTCTGCACCCAGAGAAAAAACATGTTTAAATATGGTCACCTCCAACCAAATTATTTTTAAAGAAAATTTTAAACATATTATGTTTAATATAACCATATTATTGTCAGCGATAACCATATTATGGTTAAATTAGGCCTCCATCAAGAAGCCCCAACCATATTTTTGTTGCCTCCAAACATGTTATGCTCAATAATAACTAAAATTTGTTAAACACTTACAATAGCATGGTTTGTTTTCAAACATAGTATGTTGCCCTTGTAAAAGAGGAAAATACTATTGTAAATTTAAAAACAAATTATTATCATATTTGACCATAATATTTTAAGAGGCAACCATAATATAGTTGTGGGTTCCTGATGGAGGACTAATTTAACCATAATGTGGTTGTCCCTGACAATAATATGGTTATATTAACCATAATGTGTTTAAAATTTCCTGTTAAAATAGTTTGGTTGGAGGTGACCATGTTTAAACATGATTTTTTTCTACGTGTGCTAGCCAAATTTTAAGAAAAAATTATAGGCTGTCCTCTTTCCGATGTTACAGTATATGCATGCCAAATTTTAAGAAAACCTGTTGATTAGTTACGAAGATAGAGGGAGGGGGAGCTTTTACCCCCATTGCTCTATTTCACACCCTAAATAATTAAAGCTATAGGCTATAGTTCTTTCCAACTGTAACATTCTTTGCCTGCGAAATTTCGAAAAAATCGGTTGATTAGTTACGAAGATATAGGGAGGGGGAGCTTTTAGCTCTCTCACCCTATTTCACACCCTATTCCCTATTCTCTTTCAGATGATACATTGTCTGCATGCCAAATTTTAAGGAAACCGGTTGATAAGCTTAGAAGATTGGGGAATGGGAGCTTTTACCCCTCTTGCAATATTTTGCGCCCTCTAGCGATATAAAATATACTCGCATACCTAACAAATACACATACAAAATTTCATAAAAATCGGTCAAGCCGTTTCGGAAGAGTTCAAAATGGAGGGCATTTTATTAATATTTGTATGGGAATATAAATACATGTTTTGGAATGAATTCAGTGTTCACTAAAATGGCTATAACTCATGAGCCAATGCACATTTGAAGACTGTTGATACATAAAAACCTTGGTATTGACGTCACCATCCACTTGAACTTTACAGAAACAAAATTCACGCATTTCAGAGAACATCAATTACTAACACTATATATATATATATATATAGAAATGTAAAAAAATATTTTGACCCTTAAAATCTGTATGTATAATTTATTTATTATACATAAAGGTATCAAATACTTTTCACGTTTCGGAATCCCTGCTTTGGGATTTAAGAAAGAAATTTATGAAAATCATTAGTAAATCGGTGATATTCGCGATAATATGGAAGGGATCCAAAAACAAAACTAAAAAGTTGTGTTTTGTGAAAAAAGTAGTGAAAACATTTAATTGCTAAAATTGAGTTTTCATTTAAAATTGCTATTGTTTTTAACGATTTTCTTACTCTTTATCTTTGGAATATACATATGGGCATTTCTCCAATGTCGAATGTGACATTTGTACGCCTTAAAAGTCAAAAAAAAACATATGGGCATTTCCTGGGTTAACGAACGTAAGTTCGTACGCTTTTGATGTACAAATAATATAGAAAACAAAACTTTTCCTAGCATTTTTTGTGCGATTCGATAGCATTTGGGTAGCTCTATGTTTAGTACAAAAGATGGGTTTCATCGAGTTTAAGTTTTCATAATAAGGCCCGTTTTCACAACTTACCGATAGCTAAAGGTAGGATATTACCGGCCGTATAAAAAGTGTTCCATTATTACAACTTTACTTTAACCTACCAGGTAGGATGAACCTTAATCTAGTTTGTCGCTCACTTTAGTTTAAATTAAATTTTTAATAATGAAACACTTTTTATTAGGCCGGTTAAAGTCTACTTTTAGCTATCGGTAAGTTGTGAAAACGGGCCTAAGAGTTATAAACGTGTGGTCACGAACGTACGAAAAATAGAAGTCAACTTCGGCTGACAGTAGTGAAATGTAAAAATCTGCGTAATGAAACGGAATTTTCAAAAGTGATTAATTTGTTTTAAAAGTGTATTAATGTAGGTCTCCATCCAGTATTTACAAAATAAAATATCTCTCTTGGTTTGTATTAAATTGGCTTATGTACCGGTCGCGAACGTACGGATCGCGAACGTACGATTTTTCCATATGTTTTTTTATTATTATCACCATGCATTTTACCATAAATGTCTTCAAATTTCCTTAACAAAAAAACTTAATACTCCTTTTACAATTAATTGTAATGGAGAGATTTTGAAGAAAGAGTGTTAACATAACATATTTTTTGTATAAAAAATAAGTTTATAAAATGTCTTTAGAAGTAGAAAATACAGGAAATTATAAAATTTTCCAGTTTCCAGCCTAATTTCCTCAAGTAAAACAGCTCAGATATGCTAGGAAACCATTCTTTTATATGAACATAGACATTTTTTCTAATACAGTATAACCCGGTTAATTACCCCACGCTTAAATGCCTTTCACGCTTATTTACCTCGAGTTTGAAATCCCCGTTTTTTTTCTTCCATTTTTTAAACAAAAATGCACGTTTAATTGCCATACGCTTAATTACCCGATTCGGATAATTGCCTTAAAAATTTAACTCCCAAAACAAAATTATACCTAAATTTCATTCGTTTAATTGCCTCAGTACTATTTGACAAAAGCACAGCAAGTAATGCAACCAAGTTTTACATGTTAATAATTTGAAAATATGCACTAAAATTTTTTTTAAAAAATATGTCTAAAAAACAAAATATGGCTTGATTAAAACAAAATATTTAACAAATTAATATTTGCATTAAAAGTTATGTTATGAGTTCAAGATTCATATAAGAGTTATATATTATCTAGATACACCAAATTTATGAGATATTTTGTCTTAAAGAGATTAAAGTTTGAAGTTTGCATGGGGACTATGTGATATTATAGACCGATTCTTACAATTTACATAGGTTTCGTTCTTATGACAATTAAACGTATATACCCAATTTTATCAAATTATCTAAAAACTGCTACCTTTACTTTTCGCACAAGGTTAACATGGACATACAACCAGTAAGATGGAGGGACGGACACGAAAAGATTACTTAAAAAAGTGTTTCTGATTCGATCGTTTACTAAACGATGCGTCTAGGTTTCAACAAAAACTTGCTTTGGTTTAAAATTGTACAAATTTAATGTGGTTGGCGAAATTAAAGCAACAGAAAATTCATCTGTTAACTAGAATTTTAAGCAATTTTTTTATTTGCTGAACATGACCGCATTTAGACTATGCAATTATCGCCGAGTTTTTTTTCTATTTTCTTTTAAAGAAGTTGCTACGAAACTCTTTTCACATTTACATTTAAATTTTTTTCATGCATTTTTTCAACTTTTTCAACCCCGTTTTCTTCCCTACACCTCTTGCTAACAAACAAAAAGTTGCATGCGAAAGTTGCGGCATTAATTGCATAATGTAAATATGGTCCATGTATTAAAATATATTTTAATAACTTAAAATATGTCTGCAATAAAAATGCAGCAATAGCTAAAACATGTACTAAATTATTTACAAACAAATCGATACCAAAATTCATTAAAAGCTCTAAACGCATAAATATATTGTTTCTGCATTCATTGGTCGCACAAGAATAACCATGCAATTGAATATTAACGGGTTCCATGAGTAGTAGTAGGGTATGACAGGTCATCTCAAAAAGCACTACAGAAAAAATATAAGACAACAAATCCCATTGTTTTTACTTGCTATCTCTTAAGATTTAGCTGATGCATGTAAAAATTCCTGTCTTAAATTTTTTCATACATCAAAGTTAAGTTATCTTGTAAATAAATACGTCTAATTACCTCACTCAGGTATTTAAACGAATTCGCTTAATTGCCTCAATGAGGTAGTTAAACGTATTCTTATAATTACCTCAACGAGGTAGTTAAGCGTATTCGTTTAAATGCTTACCCCGCATAATTACCCAAAAATATTGGCATTTTTGTCGAGGTAATTATCCGTGGAATACTGTAATAAACAATAAAAGACGATGATAATCAACATTTTGTTTTTTCATCCTGGTAGACCATTCTGGGGAAATGCCCATATACCTAAACATTATTTTATTTTGACAAGAGGTGAAACTTATAGCTCTTGATAAGCACTAAAATTTGAGCAATTGTAAGTTTTCAAGATATGTAATTAAAAAAAACCAAGGCATTTGCATGCGACAAAAACAGAAGTCGCTTTTAATCCAAACAGCGCAAACACAGATTTCAGCGAAACCTTATGAAATATTTTAATGCGACTAATTTTTAAATATTATGTGATGTATCTTAATAATGCTTTATATTTGATTCAAAATATTGTGTAGTTTATTTTTTATTTAATATTAATCACTGTCGCACGCTACGTGTTGCATATGACATTTTGTTCCATCATACTTTTATGTTTATGTTTTTTACTTTTTATGTAATTAGACAAGCTTAAGATGATTCTACATTATTTTAAATACATTCAATATATTTTTATTTTCCCAACAAATATTATAAACTTAAAAAAATATCTTCAATAAAAAAAATACAAATATAGAATAAAAACTAACTTAACTGAAAATAATATTACTAGTCTTAAATAAAGTTTTCTAATGGAATAAGCTGTCCTTGCTGGCCCTCACAGCATAACTAATGTAATTCTGCCTTTACTTCCTCCCATTTTTCTTCGAACTTATTTCGTTTTATTTCCATTTGTGTTGTTTTCTGCAAATTGATAAAACAATAGTGCATCGGGTAAAACAATCTTTTTAGAGTTGGTTATTTGCCATATTTTTTTTATGACGGCTCAACCTCCATCAACGGTTCCCTTTCCGTGAGAACCAGCAAATTTTTTTAATAATGTCATCCAAGCTTATCAAAATATAGCTTCCATCAGAAACTATTATAATCTTTGAAAAATCCCAATAACTTCTTTTATTTCGGTTAAAAGGTTTAAAACAAAAATAATTACGTCGTGTTTATTATGCGTAAGTTTATCGCTTTTTACCGCAAACAGCTGCGAAGCACCAGCCAAGCTTTTTTTTTGTTACCGGTAGCTGAAATGAGCACTTTGTATTTCGTTTTGGTGTGTTAACCTATAATTCTCGGCAAAATCAATTTGAAGATATTTTAGAAAAAAAAATTATTTTGAATTTATGCATTTTACACTTACGATGTCGCACGCTACAAACTTAAAATAAGTACCAAGAGAAAAGCACTGATTATTTTCCAGCAAAATTTTTTTTATTAAATTTGTAACAAAAATATCTGTTTGTTACTAATATTTGATGCGCATTGTTCAAATACCCTCGACGCGCTTATAACAAATGTTCTTTTTCAATGTCGCATGCTACATCGAAATATACGTTAAGCAAAGAAAAAATAAACCGAGATTTGAAAAGCAATTGTCAATGCAAAATGTTTCCCATTAAGATCATTTAGCAAAACAAAACGTGCAATAGAAATGTTCAAAACAGAACTTTTGCACTTGTTCGTTGGTCACAGCTTGGAAATCGAGTAAAATTGAAATCGATAATGATTTTCAGTTAAATTTTTTATTAAATTTAATGTAGTTCTATAAAAGGGGTTTTTGTAAATTTTTTTTATTCGGTCAAGCTGGACCATATGGATAATATGGATAATAATGGATCTGGCGGAACAAAATTATGCTATGAGGTTAAGTTCATGTAAAAGTTCTTTATGCCGAATATTATTTAGATATCATCATCTATATGAGATTTTTTTGACAGTTAGTGATTTAAGCGGGCGGTTTATGTAGGACCTACCCTAGGGGAAAGGGAACCAACACCAAACTTGTTTTAAAGTTGTAGGTATTGGTTCTAGTTTTAACACTTTATATAAAGGGGACTTGTCACTTGAACATGGTGATGTCATAGGGGAGAGGGTTAATTTTTCGACACTTTGTAAAAGGTCACTGAAATAACCTAAATGTAAACATTCAATTTCGGTTAAAATAATGCCTGTCGCAGATATTGTCCCGAGTGAACTATGTTAATATGATAAATATACTTCATATAAAGTAATATTACCAGATAGCATCAGGCCGCACAAAATCCAGTCATATGACTAGTTTTGTGCCAATAACTTTTCCTCTGGAGTCTGTTTTCACTCATCACAATTCATTCGTTCCATTTTATTATATTATATAAGGCTGATTCAGCCTTATTCCGGCTGTCGATGACGATAATGGCAATTGACACACATTTCCCGCAGTGCCATGTTCAATTCTGGATCTACTAGTCAAAGTTACTGTCACCAAATTGTAAGTCAATACCTTCATTTATAGGGATGTTATGGCATTAAAATGCTAAATATGGACCGATTCAAATACAATTTAGTATGATGATTTATATCGCAATTAAATAAGTTTGGACCAAATTTAATCTAAATACCAATATAATAAGATGGATTATGACCGAGTGCCTCGGTTGGCTAGCTGGTAGCGAGCTAGTCTATCAGCGCCGAGGTTGCGGGTTCGATTCCCGCCAGAGACTCTGGTTTCTTTCCTGCAGACAAGCATAGAGCTTCGCGGGATTAGCTTAGGAAATTAAAAAAAAAAAAAAAAAAAAAAAAAAACTCTATTCCGGAAAGAAGCTTGTATGTGAAATTATGGACCGATTATCACCGTTTTCTATAGCCTTGGTCCTAGTGCCATTTCAAACCTATGAACTATTTCGTCAAATTATCTCCAAAATTACATGAACAGCCAGTCAGTCAGTGATTCTGAGTACGACCCGTATTTTTAGGTGTTACAAACACTGTAACAAAGGCATAATGCCCTCCTTACTATCGTAATGTAGGTATAAAAAAATTGTTTATAAATGTAACAATTTCATAGAAAAATCATTTTAAAGAAAATTGAGTTGTTGTTTTGGTGAAAACTGGTTACAAATATGGTTAAATATTTGTGATTAAAGTTTTGTTTACCAACCTTTTACTTCAGAAACAAACATAATAAAATAGACAATATTAATGTTTAAAATGCGTGGTTACGATAACTACAATATGAGAAATTTTTTTTTAATCATTTCACAAAATTTAACAAAAATAGAAGAATTATTTATGACCGGTTTGTGGGCCGTGTTCGTACCTATGGAATGAATTTAATAAAAATATAAAGTCTATTTTTTGCTACCAGACTTTTATGTAGGTTTTTTAAGAATTTTAGCTTAAAGAAATAGAAAAATGTTGTCATAAAATTAAGTTGCTGTTTCGCTAAATTAAAACGTTCCCAAATGGTAAATAAAATAAAAACTAGTCATTTAGCTTTAGACTCCAATCAAGAGTAGCTTATAATAATACTTTGTGTGTTGACAAAATATATAGATACAGTATCGGAAAAAATAATAGGGACCCATCAAATTTTTAAGAGTTTTTATATTTTTTTATTTTGGTTTTTCTTAAATAAGATGAAATCGATATATTAAACAAAAGCTTATTACACTTGTCTATATTTAAAGTTAAAAAAACCGTTATGTAATAATAAAAAGTTATGTTATTGAAGAAATATGTCTCGAAAAAATAATATGGGCGTTAAATTTTATGACTTTTTGCTATCAACCCCAAGTATTATTGTAATGTTTGGTAAAAGCTCATTTCATTTGAATAACTTCTTCGCAGTTCCACTTCATTGAATTCAGAAGATTAGAAATAGTCCGGTATGTATCCGGTTTAGTATCAATGTTTTTGAACCTTTTGCCACATTACTTGCGTATTTGTCGATTTATATGTCGGAAATTAATTTTTTATAATTCCCAAGAGGTTATTACCGAGTAAAAACTTCGCTTACTTTTTCAAAATGAATAGCTTCTCTCACTCATTATTTAGTAGCTTTCTTCGATAACTGCTTCTAAAGCTACTTCTATAACTACTTCTTTCTGAATGTACATATGTAGGTAAAAAAAATAATGACTTACATTTAAATGCGTTCATTTTGGGGTACCCCTTGTAAAATTCATCGGTTCTTTTTTTTTTGTAGCCGAAGTTTTAACTGGGTATTGAATTAATTTTACAGTAAGTTTAATCAATAAAAATTCAATGGACAATTTTCTACGACATTTGATTTAAGGAGGAACATATCGTCTCACTATTTTTCCCGTCACTGTACATAACATTTATGTGTATATTCAAAAGTCAATAAACTTTTTAGTTTATATGATAGACAATTAAAAATATTTGTTAAAGTAAATAATAGCCAATTTCACCAAGTTCAGTTAAAACTAACTATTACTTTAAATTCCAGTTAACAATACGTTTTGACAGTTATAACTGATAGTTAATTATAACTGAACTTGGTGAAGTTGGACGTTAATAGATTTTTAAATGTGATACTAAAATAAAAACCCATCTAAATTATTTGCTATTTGTAAAATTTTAAAATGTGGAGTGTATTCACATGTCCTACAGCGTGACTTAATAGAAATTTATGCAAATTAAAGAACTAATAAGAGCTGTACAATTTGTTTATCATAGTGTTTTGGAGTACAATAGAGACAAATCAAAATAGTCAAGTGAAAAGATTTTAAACTATACTTCTAAAGTCTCCATATACATAATTAACTTTTTTAACAAAATTCAAAAACTTCAAAAAATTTTCGGCTTCAGGTGTTTCATAAAATAGAATAAAAATAAAAACTCTTGTTTTGTTTTAATTTGTATTATTTATTTATTCCAATATTTCGACCAACTTTGTTGGTCATCCTCAAGGAAATAGTTTTGATTTAATGTTTGTCCAATGTTAGGGTTTAAAGTTTTCTTCACTGACTCAAGAATTATAAAGGGTGATTTTTTAGCTATTATCTTTTTGGCAACACTGGTTTAAACAGCTGACGCACGTTTCGTGTTTTGTTTCACTGTCAAACATCTTCAGTTTGATCTATAATTTAACCATGAATCGTCTTACAAACGAACAACGCTTGCAAATTATTGAATTTTATTATCAAAATGCGTGCTCTGTTAAGAAAGTTCATCGCGCGGTTCTTATGTTCAGCGACGAAGCTCATTTTTGGCTCAATGGGTACGTTCATAAGCAGAATTGTCGATTTTGGAGTGAAGATCAGCCAGAAGCATTGCAAGAGCTACCAATGCATCCAGAAAAAGTCACAGTTTGGTGCGGTTTATGGGTTGGTGGCATCAGTGGACCGTACTTCTTCAAAGATGATGCGAATCGTAACGTAACTGTGAATGGTGAGCGCTACCGTGAGATGATATCCAACTTTTTTTTGCCCAAAATGCAAGAGCTTGACTTGCATGACATGTGGTTTCAACAAGACGGTGCCACATGCCACACAGCACGCTCAACAATGGACTTCTTGAGAGGCGAGCTCGGTGAACATTTTATTTCACGTTCGGGACCGGTCAATTGACCGCCTAGATCGTGCGATTTAATGCCTTTAGACTATTTTTTGTGGGGCTATGTTAAAGCTCATGTCTATACACACTTGCCCGCTTCAATTGACGCATTGGAAGACAACATTGAAGCATTTATTCATGAGATACACGCCGAAATGTTGGAAAGAGTATGCCAAAATTGGACTAAGCGGATGGACCATTTGGGCGCAGTCACGGTCAACATTTGCATGAAAAAATCTTCAAACATTAAATTATATGGACCGTACTATCGATTCAAATAAAGATTCCATGCATTTTTCTGAATTTTATGTTTTTTTTAACATTCCTATAGCTCTTAAAAAAATCACCCGATATTAATTACTGAAAATTGTGATTTTTTCTTTTTCATCATTAAAAAATACTGTGCAATTTCAGACAATGTGTCAATGGATTCAATTAAAAAAATAATTAACAAGAAATCTATGTTTTATTCTATCCCCTCAGGTAATTAAAAACCAATAAATGAAGTAAATAAAAAAAACAATTTTTAAGTAGAAGTAAAAAAAAAACTATTGCGTTAAAAATTATATTTTAGCTTTTTTGCCCTTTCTCCAAAGAAATGCCATCCATGATAATGTACTAGCCCTTTTTCAAATGTCTTTACGCGTTTGGTTTCCTTAGAGTTGACATCACTGTGTATTCAAGAAATGTCTTAACAATTTATTTGTTTGAATAGCTAAAATTAGATTTTACTATATTTCAAAATACATGCAAATACTGTTCTTAAATACTTCCTTTAAAACGAATAAAGCAAAGAAACAAAAATATTTTCACGATTAAATTCTTTCAGATTTCTAGCTATTTGTGTTGTAGACTCTAAATGCCAACGACACTAATTGCTGATAGATAAACGACAAAAAAAAACGCAAAGACCTGAAAATCAACCGACAAAAGCTTAATACCAAAATAGTTTTGTGGCTTTATATAAAAAAAAAACAACCAAACTTTTGTCTTATCTATTGAGAAATGTCAAATGTAATTAAAAAGTTCAAATAGCGCAAAAAATTTAATAGTATTTTTTGAGAATAAATAAAAACATGAACAATAATATAAACAACAATGATTTGTACGAATAAAGAACCAGTGGTGGTACACGACGACCCAAATCAATTCATATTTAATTGGACCCATCAACGTGTCTACACGGTTCAATAAATTGGCACATTATTGTCATTCTTATTCGCATGTCTTTGTTTATTTTTTTCTTTTTTGTATTTTTATTTTAAACTTCAAATGGCAATACAAATGTAGTTCATAGTATCAGTAGCAGCAGATTGTTTAGAATAGATATTTGGAAATTGAAATCGATCATCAACAGAATTAAGTGATTTACACAATTCAAACTAAATATAAACAAGTTAGAGTGCTATATTCGGCTGTGCCGAATCTTTGATACCCTCCACCGACAGTTCGAATGTTTAAGGAGTAGTATCTGTATGATGTTTTTATTATCTTAAACTGTGACGATTTGTTATTAATTATGGTTTTAGGCGACTAAACTGTTTTCCGGTAGTTGGGTTTATATGGGGCCTAGGGTAAATTATGGACCGATCATCACGAAATTTCACAGTGTCATTTCTAGTCCTTTAAAACTGTGACGTACCAATTTCGGTTAAGATAGCATTATTAATTATGGTTTTAGGTGTACTAAACTGTTTTCCGGGAGTAGGGTTTCTATGGGGCCTAGGGTAAATTATGTACCGATCTTCACGAAATTTCACAGTATCATTTATAGTCCTATAAAACTGTGTTATGATTGCATTATTTTTTACGGTTTTAGGCGTACTAAACTATTTTCCGGTAGTAGAGTTTATATGGGGCCTCAGGTAAATTATGGACCGATCGTCACGAAATTTCACAGTGTTATTTCTAGTCCTAAAAAACTGTGACGTTCCATATTTTGTTACGCTAGCGTTATTTTTTACGGTTTTAGGCGTACTTAACTGTTTTCCGGGAGTAGTGTTTATATGAGGCTTAGGGTAAATTATGGACGGATCTTCAAGAAATTTAACAGCGTGATTTCCAGTCAAATAAAACATATTTTTGCAAAATCTTATATCATTCCGTGCCTTGTTCCAGCATTTATGTTATTTTTTGTAACAAAATTATCAATTTTTTTAGGTGGTGGTTCCACATTTTGATTCATAGCTCTGGTCCTACTGAACCGATTTTGCTGGATTTCAATCCCAAACTGCTTAGGATAACTACAAGCAATTTGGCGCCAAGTTTGTTCATTTCTTTTGAGTTGTTCGGAAGTGAGCGTGTTTTCAACAGACGGACAGGCAGACGGACATGGCTAAATCGACTTAGAATTACTTAAGGACCCAGAATATATATACTTTATGGGGTCTGAGATGAATAATATAAAAGTTTCACACGGAATGACAAACTTAATATACCCTCTTCACAACTAATTGTGGTGGAGGGTATAAAAAGAAAGAACATCATGTTAACACTCATATGTGTGGCCCACAATTATATTATTGAACTTTTCACTTCTTTTGTACTTTTTAAAGTAAGGTGTGAGTTTTTGTTTCATTCAATTCCCATTGTAATTTTTAATCGGGTCTAAGTTGTTATATTTTTATACACATTTAATTTAACGTGTGGCTGGCTACACGCTTTCGTTTTGTTAGTCATGGGTCAGATAATTGTACCAAACGGTTTTTGTTTTTCAAAATTTATTTGTAATATGTATGTATGTAGTTTTTTTGTACAAAAACAATTACATACATATTTGTTGAATTTAAAGCGGAAATTGTCATCTTTTTTAAAAAGTTTTTGGTTGTATACAAAATCATACGCCAATAGTTTGAAAATATTTTTAAATAATTTTATGCGTTTTTTGACTTTTTACGTTTATATGTATCGGTATGATGTTTCACACTTTGCAAATTTTAAAATATTTATGTATGTTCGTCTCCACATTTGTGATACAAATATGTTTTCAAACAGTTACTATATTTTTTTTTTTTTTTTTTGCAATCTTTATAGGAAGTTTGCAAAATTTAAAACAGTTTTAAAAATTAATTGCTAATTTAGTTTCCATACTAGAAACGAATTACATACATAGATATTAAACTGAACTAGAACTAAAGGGCCATATTATTCACACTATCTTAGCAAATAGTTTTATTTTTGCTACTAATTTCACGTGAGTGCAAATGCCCGTTAAATTGTCCGAGGTTAAAATATTAACATAAATATACATATTCTAAAACTGACTGCCTGTTTTTAGAAAACGTAAGCAAGTGAGTGAGTGAGAAATTATATTGAAAACAAAAACAAATTTTCGTTTTTTATTGTTGTTTTCAATATAATTTCTCACTCACTCACTTGCTAACGTTTTCTAAAGACAGGCAGTTAATATAAGTATGTTTGTATATTCATATAATACTACAACAACTAAATGTTCATCCGTTTTTGTTTCAAGTGGCCTGAAGAAAATCTAATTTAAGAAAACCACATATTTGATCGCAGAAATTACGATTTAAATTCAATAAACACTAGCAAATCATAAATAACCAGAGCAAATAATAATTTCTTAATAATCATGGCAGACTTCTTAAATTTTTTATTTATAATTAACAAATAAGAAGGTGAAGCCCGACCATATGATACCCTACAACACAGTACTTAGAGAAAAATTTTCGAGAGTGTATCCTATTTGGAGTCAATAGGCAATCATGGACACACCAGAACAAAATTGTGCTAGACGGATAAAATTCATACAAAAGGGCCCCTATTATGAGTTACATTCGACAAACGGTTTTCTCTGGCTATCGAATATCGAAAATCGAATGTACATTTTGTAATATAAAAGATGGCAGCACTGTCGAAAATTTCGAATTGCATCGAATTTTTCAACGAAAAAAAAATTTGCTTTCGACAATGCAAATAAATTTAAAAACCTTGTTAAAAATGTAAATATTTGTTGATTTTTTTGTTTTCTTATACCAAATACCACATTGTTTTGTAAATTTTATGCAAGTCTAAGGTCGTTAACAGCTATTGGAAAGGCTCGTTTTTTCTTAGGGAACAAAATTTTTTTTTTTGCAAAAAGAATTTGCATAGAAGTTCAGCATGAATAAAAGTGGGATGAAATCCGACAAAAGCTAAATTGTTTGGAACCAATCATAATTCCGTCGTTATCATTTTAAATTTAAATTTTATTTTTTAAATTTTTAAGTAATAATTGTTAATTTAAGTGCGTCAGCTGGCACTTAGAAAATGTGCAACTGTGAATAAACAAAATCACAATACATAGTACTTTTTTTTATCGAATGTGCGCCATAATAAAAATGAAAATTTGTTTGGTCAGTTAATTCGATTACTGTCGAAAAACGAATTTAGTACGTAACCAAGTTCTTTGTGCCGAATATCAGTGTAGCCATTAGGATACGAAAGATACATTTTTCGTATCTTTTGATGACTTCAAGTACCATGTATAATCCTGACATTTTTCGTATCTTTTGAATCTGTACGCAAAATGTACAGAAATAAAATATTAGAAGACTGATCATCGTTGCCGACTCAATACTAATACAAAAGCAGCTTTAATAATGAAGAAAGAAAGCATAAAGGATGTTTTAACATACGATCCACCTAAATCGATGATTACTAGTAGTGCGAAGTTGTTCTGAAGAAATATAAAAATCTTTTTTATTTTCAGGAAATTTATATGACCTTTTTGATGTAATCGCCTTAGTAAAAACATACCTAATATTTATGACTTAAATAATTATAAAAATGAATTAACATGGTATCCGGGTATTTTCGTTACCTAAATCGCAAAAGGCCCTAACTAACCAAAAATTTAAAATCAACTTTTTCATTTATTTTGATGTAATTAAAGCTTATTTTTTTAACACTTTTTATGTTATTTTCCGACAAGTTGTTTTTTTAAACGATTAAGCGATCTGAAACTAGTTTTTGAGTTTGTTTTAAATTTGACATGTTTCGATTGCAACCACTCAATCTCCTCAGAGGGCTTGCCGTTTAACACTCGCAGCCATCGACGACTGCTGACGTCATTGTAAAATAAATTAAAATAGATAATCATTCAAAGCAAATTTCGATCTACCAAAGGTTAAATACAATTTGGTTTAAGGATTGATGTTTGACTAATGACGTCAGCAGTCGTCGATGGCTGCGAGTGTTAAACGGCAAGCCCTCTGAGGAGATTGAGTGGTTGCAATCGAAACATGTCAGGGTAACCTGTCCGTAAAAACGCCTGGGTTCGAGCCCAGATTGAGTCAAGAATGAAAAATTATCAGTAAATTTTAATTAATTTTCATGTTGTAAAATTCCTTTCTTCATAAAAATAATTTAATGAAAATTAAATTTGATGAACTTAAGCCTAATTAAAAATATTAAAAATTTGGATTAAAAAGTATATGTATTCATTAAATATGAAATAAAAGAGTATGTTAATAAATGTTAAACGTTATAAATAGATTTTAAAATTTTTGGGAAAAAGTGTATCTTTTTGGCAACTAAAATGTATCTTTCTCGAAATTTCACTGGTAACACTCATGGTGGAATAAACAGGTGGCAGCACTACGCCAGATGACGATTTTTTGCTCTTGCATTGTTTGTGTAAGTTTATGTCAAAGTTTTGTTTAAGTTTACAAAAAGTTCACGTTTTGTGCTGTGATTATTGTATTTTATTAAAGTTTTTGATAATTTTAAATTAAAATAAATAAGATATTGACCATAATTAAATAAAAATTGGCTAAAAATGTATTTATTTCATCACGTTCTGCGGTACGCTTTGATTTTTGTTTAAAGTATTTTATGACTTAAACGGTGATGTAATTCCCATTTTTGTTGTAATGTTGTATTTGTTGCCGTAACGATGCCACCTGCTTATTCCACCATGGTAACACTGCCGAATATTATCTGGATATCAACATCTATATGACATTTGTTCGTCTTAAAGCGATTTATAACATTTTTTGTGAATTAGTAGCTTTTTATTAAAGTTATCAACGCCAAATTTCGTAACAATACCAAAATTTTTAAGGCATGGCATGGCATTAAAAGCTTTTGGGAGTAGTATTTGTATGGGAGCTATGCTCAAATATTGTCTGTTTACAATTAAATTTGGTTATATGATTTTGATTGTGAACCTTTGTAGTTTGCGCACAAAGTTTCAGCCAGCCGGACGGACATACATAGTTAGATTGATTCAAAAAGTTATTCTTAGTCGATCGGTATACTTAAAGGTGGCCCTATGACCAATATTTTAAGGTGTTACAAACATCAGAACAAACGCTTAGTACCCTCTCCACTATTGTGGTGTGGGCTTAAAAAAGTAGCACACCAAACCATAAAATAAACAAAAACAAAGTGATAAAAATAGATTAAGTTAGTGGCAGTAAATGTGTAAACAAATTTTTAAGTTTGTAATACAGTAGAAACGCGATAAAGTTAAATCACGGAAAAGTTAAGCGTACCTGCGTCGCTCTCAAAAGTTAACTGTTAGTTAACTTTTCTGAACGTATTAATAAAAAAAACATCGCAAATGAGCAGAAGTTTGAACAAAATTAATAAAAATATTCAAGCAAAACTATTAGCGATCTCAAAAATAAGAAAAAAAATTTTTTAAATTCTTGAGGCTGTGGCGAAAACATATGTAAAATCTAAGTTTATTTTTTGTTATGATGAAATCTAAGCCATTGGAATAAATTAAGTTTGTTATTTCCGATAGATCCATGTTTATTATCGCATATTTTTTCCCGTTTAGAAAAGTTAATATGTAGTTCGAAAAAGTTAACAACCCTTGGGACATTTTGGTTGACTTTTTCGCGATTCTATTGTATATCCAGTTACAGATAAAAGGAAGTACAATAAAAATAATAATTCAGAATTGAAATTAAAGAATTTAAATATAACTGTATTTGAAATGAACTAGAACTTTACTTTGACTAAAGCAAGGCGAATTCATAAAGGTGACATTTTCGAGTTATCTGTTAATTGTTTATTTTTTTCTGTGTATACTGAATGTCAAGCATTGTTTACATTTTGTGAAAAAATTAATTTAAATTTAAAATTCAATAAAAATCTAAATACCTAAAAAACTTTATAAAACAAAAAAAGTGAACATAAAATATAAACACAAGGATTTAAAAAGGCGTAAGGAATAAGTAGAGCTACATTAAATTTGCAATACAGGAAAAAGATTTACATTCCAAAGCAATTGTGTATATTTTATAAACAAAACAAGATTCCCATTTATATTTTCAAAAACTTATTTTGACAATCACTCTAACTTTTTACAAAAACAAAATACATAGGATTTTTTTAAAATAGGTAGCATCCCAATAAAAAATTGTATCATATTGCGAAGCACTAATGGTGCATTTAAAAAAATAAGCGCAGAATTATGCGCTACGCAATAAGACATACAGAAATGCAGTAAAGTAAGTAAAAAACTCTCAACAACTTTTATAAAAAAAAATAGCATTTCAAGTGCTACGGCATTCCCTTACTTAGAAGCAGGTTCGTAAGGGAGAATACGAAAAAATAACTGTATCAAAACATTCAGTGTGTAAAGCTGATCGTTACATCCAGCATTTTTTTTTGCGCTGAATAATGCGCTTGATGTGTCAAAAATGTATTGCTTCAAAGTGGGAACTCGCCATACAAAATTCCTGTCTTCCGTATGCGCAATGGTAAGCGCAACTCTTATGTTTCTCCCTTACAAACCTGCTTCGTTAGAAGCTCCATTTTTTAATGGGATAACTCTATCTCATGATGCGGTCACCTGAATGAATTCGCCTTGGACTGAAGTAGAACTGAACTAGAATGTTACCAAAGGTCAGTGATGCCAACATTTTCTGAGGAAATAATGCAAAAAGAATTTATATAAAAAGTAAAGAAAAATCTTCATTAAAATAAGGGCCAAGCACATTTTCTATAATATTGTGCATTTTGTCCTTCAGCTTTCGCGACGAGGTGTCAAATTGCCTTTTACAAAATCCCTTTTAAAAGGGATTGGATGGTTTTTAGTTATGCCCGTAGCATTTTTGTGCTTTCTCGTTTCTGCATATTGCTCCAGGCTATTAAATTTAGAAACAATATCGCATTTGCAGTACAAAATTTTAAAAGGTTTTTTCATATGTTTCTTTTACCCATTATTTTAACTTTAGGCGCCTTGTGAAACTTTTTTGAATAGGTTTTACAAATTTTTGAAATGTTTTTACTTTTTTGATTTTTATTTCAGTTTTTTTATATCCACATAAATAAAGATGGGATTATACCGGGTATTTACCTGATGTCTGGGCAAATACCGGGAACATTCCTTTTTTGGGAATTTATTTGGGTATTTAGAAAACACAAATTAATGTGGCAATCATTTACTGTCAATAAAATTAATTTAATTTTAAATTACTCAAGGCGAATTCATACAAGGTGGTCTTATTTTGAAAACATTTTACAACACTGTAAAATATTTTAACGTTGTGTCAAAAATTGAAACAAATATATGATTTTGTTTTTATATTAAATTGTGTTTTTTTGAAATGTTACAACTTAAAAAAGTTTTAAATTTCATAATTTTAATCGAAAATTATAGAATTTAGTTAAGATTCCCCAGAACCAACAGGACGGTATACTATTTTGACACAAGGTTAGTAAACAGCTGTTGCTTACTAAAACTACAATAAACCGGAGCATATAAAATTGTGAAGACGGTATTTGTTTATTAGTAAAGCTAATATTGATTAAAATAGTTAATACATTTTTAACAAATTTTGTTCAAAACGTAGATACCCACCCTTTGGGTAAATACCAGGGTATTTACCAATTCTTTTCCCTAGCATAATTTACCAATTGGATATTAACACTCTTCCCATCTATACACAATAAGTTAATATTTTAATATTTTGTTTAATATTTGTTAAACATTAATGCAAAATATTTAAAATACCACAAGAAGTTAAAAATGCGAGAAATTTTTAAATAATGTTAGAAAATATACTAGATGATAAATTAGTTTTTTTCATGCCAAATGTCTTACAAAACTGCGAGATCTAGCATGAAAAATGCTAAATTGGAAACACTGCCAAAAGTGAACAAATTGGAATTGAAATTACACCAGAATTGAAATAGATCTAAAGTAGTACTCAAATTGGACTAAACCAGAATAAAAGTTAAACTTAAAATGATCAGAACTATTCTAGAATCAAGTAGAATTGAACTCAACTAAAACTTATGTTGAACTTTGCTAGAAGGCAGCACTTGCAAGTTTTGAGAAAAAGGCCTCTGAACAAGATCCAAAATAGAAATAAACTAAACTTTATTTTACAACTTCATATAAACATAAATAGATTTTTGCTCATAACCGATTTTGCCGATTCAAATTGTTACATCAACCGATTTTGTTAACCTTCAAATAAAACATTCTAAGGGTAGGGTACTTTAAGAGCTACATTACCAAATTTTACTTCCTCTAAACATAATTTAAAACGTGCTAATTCTAAGAAGTGTTAAAAGTTTTGTTTAAACGAATATTTCCTTCTTCAGTTTAAGATTTAAAGTGTAATAAATATAAATAAAAAATCAAAAAAAAAGTCTTAAAGGTGCTGATAGCTATGTGATATATAGCAGAATGACATTGATGATTTTAGCATATTAATATTCATGATTTTTTGAGAAAAAAAATATTTATGTAATTTCTCAAAAAAAAAATATTGCTGTTATATAGAGTTAACTTAAAAATTAAGTCAATTTTAAAATAAATACATTTAAACAATCAAGAACCTTTTTCTATATAAAAGCTAATCCAGTTTTTAATTAAACTTGTAATTTGTTGTTTTTTATTTTTATAAAACATGTTTTAATTACAAAATTGTTGCATTTCCGTTTAAAAAAATTATACTCGCTTAAATCATTAAATCAGAATTCTGCCCCATTCTGTGTGACAAGTAAGAAAGTTGTGTTCAAAAAGCTCAAACAAATCTAACAATACCCTACTATGACCAAAATTAATAATAAAAAAAAGGGGTTTACGGCCAATTTTTGGTTTAATTTTAAATGCCATTTATTTTTAAATCGTTGTAAATGGAACTTAATTCACTAATCTGGTACATTTAAAATTAATTAAAGTTCGCATTGTGTATAACTAGGCAAAGTGTCCTCCAAAAACAGTCAGCTGTTTTTTGAGACCACATTGAAAATGTTTTTTATTATTCAAAAAAAATAATACAGGTTTATTAAAGGTTTATGAAACGAATTTTCTATGAAAATAAACATATACTACAAAAATGTTTCGGCGATAAATTTCAGTGGGGGTCACCAGCGACGCCAAAGTTTTAAATCAAGCTCTTTACGCTTAATTTCCAAAATTACACGCCAACTAATGCTACTATTCTCGCTAGTCTGTACCAATCAAAAAGTCTTTATTTGTTGGACAGTGTTATAAGCGATCAAGTGATTTTCTGGAATGCAACCTATAAACTTCTTATAAAAAGAGTTAAATTTTTTTCAATTCCAACTTCGAACAAAAGCTTTTTTAAACTTTAGTAAATCTATTTCGTACTCTTGTCTTTAGTTGTTGTATCCAACCAATTTTCACCTTTTTAAGGCTAATTTCGCCTATGGTATGGTAGCCTATGGTAAATAATTTATTTATTCATCATATTGTTTTCTTGTACAACAAGGCATTAAGTCTTATTATTACAGTACAGGATTAGAAAAGGTTAACGCAAATTTGCAAAACTTATTAAACAAAATTTTAACAAAATTTAAAATTACATACGTATTTAATTATTACATAATAAAGAATAATAAATAGTAAAACTAGTAAAAAATGAAAGAAAACAATGATATCTATTTGTAAAGGGTGGTTAAATTTTAAGGGCCGATGTTGATTTTGAATAAAACACAACTTATTTAGGAAATTACTGTCATTTCTTTTTATTATAAACCTATGGTTCAATTATGTATGGAACAAAATATCGTCCAAATGGCCGCCGCGACCTCGGCGGCTTACCTTCATCCGATGGTCAAATTTTCGATGACGCTGAGACATAATTGAGGTTCTATGCCGTTAATGTGTCGAATTATCTTATCCTTTACACAGCGTTTACATTTGACAGTACTGGCAAGGCAGTAAGAAAATACATATTAGTTGCCAAAAACACTACTAACTGTCTTCGTGACGTAGGCGTCCAGACAGTAGTTAACACAGTTCACTTTTAAAAATATGTCAAACGTGAATGTTGCAGCGCAAGTTCAGCTAAACGTATTTTATATAAACTAAACAAATTTAAAAAAATCTTAAAATAACTTTATTGTGTAAACAAATATAAAACTTAACTTAAATATAAAAAATCAAAGCAAAATATGTTTAATTATTTTACATTTTAATTTTTTTCTCTTTTGCTCACAAAACTTTAGATTACTGTTAGCAAATGTCAAATCACTGTCCAATTTTACTGTCTGCAAAATTTGCTAGACAGTAGACAAGACAGTTGGAAAAGTGTGCATGTATAAGTGAAAAGGTTTGCATGTATTGCTACTGTCTTGCAAGTACTGTAGGCCTGTCATACGTCCTGGTTTTCCAGGATTGTCTTGGTTTTAGACTACTTGTCCTGGTGTCCTGGTGTCCTGGTCCCCTATTAAATTGTCCTGGTTTTTTGTACAGGTCAATACAAACAAATTAGTTTTTTGCTTTAGTTGTTAATAAAGGTTAAGATTTTTGTAATAACACTGCTAACATAAGGTAATTGTATAAAGAAATTTAATTAAATTCAACTGTTTTCTGGTGTAAAGCTGGTAAAAGCTTTCAATAATATTAGATGATAGTCAATCCTCTTTCAAATTTTGTTTCAACTAGTGGCTGTAAAAAGTTATACCGTGAAAACAACTTTTATAAGTAATCGAACACCGATAACAAATTGCTTTCTCTAAGGCGCCCATACACGTTTCAATTCAATTTTAAACTGAGTCGGTCGTTGTCCAAATCAAAGCGTGTATGGCTTTTTCAATTGATTAGTTTAACAGTTGTCCAGTTGGTTGAACAAAAATCAAAAGAGTTTGATTTTTTTCAAGTTGAGTACTTAGTCTGCTCAATGGACTAAAGAAAGAAACTCGTTAAATACTGAATCACTGGAGAGTATTATTCAATGTAAGTTTGATTTTAATATAACATGCTGCCTGTTTTATAACTAAGTATATCAAAGACCGAAATGCAGTTCTAGAAAAAGTGCAATCTTCTTAAAATTATTTTAGTTTAGAACATTTTAAGCTCAACTTTTTATTATTTTTCATGGTTTTTATGTACATGATGTACACGTTAATTTTTTTCTATATATTGTTGGCTTTAAAAATAAAAACTGGATGGTTTTTACATATCGCACCCTAACTAGTAAAAGGTAACAACTCAAAATTCTTAAATTTTCAGGAGAGCCAAAAAACTGTTTATGTAAAAATGGTGATAATATTAAAAAAAAAAATTAGTTTCCATATTTAAAAAGTCCAATTTGAAGAAAGTTTGCTATGCCTTATGAGAACTAATTTATGAAAAAAAGTAATTTTTGAAAAATTTTGAGTTGTGACCCTTTAGTATTTAGGGTGCGATATACTACATTCATATGTATTAAAAAAAACTTTTCTGTTGGTATAATTTTTTATCCATTTTTCCATGTGTCCTGGTTGATAGGTTCAAACATCTGGCAGCCCTACAGTACTGGCAAATGTAAACGCCAGATTAGCTCTTGAATTGTTGCTTGCTTATCGACGTACACCTTTTCTTTCAAATAACCCCAAAGAAAGAAGTCCAACGGTGTAAAATCACATGATCTTGGCGGCCAATTGACATCGCCACCACGTGAGATAACACGGCCATTGAATTTGTCGCGCAAAAGAGCCATTGTTTCGTTAGCTGTGTGGCAAGTGGCACCGTTCTGTTGAAACCACACATCGTCCACATCCATATCTTCCAATTCGGGCCATAAAAAGTTCGTTATCATCTCACGATAGCGAACACCATTCACAGTAACTGCCTGAAGTTTAATGTGGTTCACATTCAACATTAGCCCTTAAAATTTAACCACCCTTTAAATGCATATTTGTTAATAAGACAAGCTATATATAGCCCTTTTAAAATGCATTGGACTACTAGTAAATTGAATACTGGGGGGTAATTAGTTCCAAAGACAAATTGAGGGGGAATAAAGTTGCCGAGTTGACTGTAATGTTCGGTATCTGACATGCATAAAATCATTGGATCTTTGTAAACGGGTAAACGAGATTCTCCTATAGAGATAATATATCGTCATATTAAATGCAAACGGACGTAACTAAACTTTTTAATTTTTTACAGGAGAAGCAAAAAACTTTACAAAATCAATAACAACAAGGTGTAATTGGCGTTTAAATTTCGTTAATAAAATCGCCATTTTTGATCGTAGGATTCTAAAATTTTGCTTGAATATGTATTTTGATAAAACGAACCATAATCGATAAAAAACTCCATTTCGAAATTTTGTGTAGTTACGTCCGTTTGCATTTAATATGACGATATGTAGGTATACGTTTATTAATAATTTTGTGCAACAGAGTCAATGTTTTTATTTTCCATAAGTTGATAAAAGTTACTCCATATAAGTATATGGTATGATATGATCAAATCTCCCTAAACCATACACATATCTAATAGAACGATATTCACGAAATTTTATTTCCAGTCTTATCAAACTGTTAAAGGTTAGATTTTACAACAATATTTAGGCAATTCACAAAGTGTTCTATTGTGTCATATTGGTTGTGTTTGCTTTAATTTTTTGAAAGTCAGAGTAAGAAAATAAAAGCATATACAACCAATATGACACAATATAACACTTTGTAAATTGCCTTATTATTATTTATTTACGGTTTAAATTATGGTTCGATCTTTACGAAATTTAATAGTGTTATTTCAAATATTTAGACTAGATTCGTTACGCTTTTAGCCATACTGACGTTATTTTGGAGAATAGGGTGTATATGGGTCCTAAGGTAAATTGTGGACCAATCTTCACGAAGTTTGGTGACATATAAAACGATTTGTTGAAATAAAATGACAAACGGTGCATTTTGCCACCAATTTATGTTAGATTCGTAAATTTTTTTGGGAGCTTAGTCCACATTTGGATGCAAAACTCTTTATATTAAACCAATTCTGCTGGATTTTAATCTTAAAGCTGCTAAGGAGAACTAGAACCAATTTGACATCTAAATTGATCTTTAACGTGGAGTCGTTAAGAGGTTAGCGTGGTAGAATTACTCAAGGACCCAGAATATACATGCATACTTCATGTGGAATGACAAACCTTCATTTACCACTGCTAATTAAGGGTATTAAAGTGTATATAGATATGTTATTAGATATAGTAAATTGAATATAATATTTGGTGGGAATTCCGCAATCCCAGGAAAATGATTTTTATTTCCCGCTTTTTCGGGATTAAAAAAAGTGCCGGAAAGCAAAAATCCTACTTATAAATTATAAACCTATTACCTTAACAAAATATTGCCTTGACATGTTCCATTTAATATATATGCCAAGTAGTGCTGGGAAACTATCGATATTTTCTACTATCGATATTTATCGATAGTTCAGATTTCACTATCGATATATCGATATTACTATCGACTGAATGTTTGTACTTGTGCATGAAAACTTTAATCATTTACAGTCCGTTGTTTTTATCACTTTATTGAATGTATGAGCCATTTGTACATGGGTAATTCCAAAGTGTTGAACGTGGCAGTCTTACGCATTAGAAATGCAATTCTAGGTCAAAGATAATGCAAAAGAAGTAGCGGTTCGAACGTGAAAAAACAGAAGTAGTTTTTTTGGCCATGTTTAAAAAGGCGTAATTCAGCGAAACCTGGCACAATTTTTTAGTCAAACTACTTTCAGAATTTTACGTAGCAATGTAACATTAAAATGTCTTGATTTGATTCCAAAATCTTCTGTATTTTCTTTTTTTTAAGCCAAAGTCGATACGTTACATTTCAAACGTGAAATTTTTTCCGTAATAATTTAACTGAATAATGATCAAAATAAAATAAAAATTTACCGTTAACCCGATTAAAATTTTTCTCTTTAAACTCTTCCTTAGATTGCAGACCATGTAAGAAAATTTGTTTGGAATAATTTTTATCAAATATCACCTCTTCAGAAAGATAAATATTAAAGAAAACTTACAATAAAACATTCTCACAAATAAGAAATTACGTTTGCACAACTTTGCAGTCTGATTGTTCATATAAGTGAACAAATTTATGTGTAAATTTATAAAATTAGTAAAATCTAAATATTTCTCTATAACAATATCGTAGAATAATCAGCTTTTAATAAATTTGAAATTTTCGGCCACGGTGGACCTTTTGAAGGAAATGCCCATATACGCACTTTATTTTAGATGCCAGTTTTTTAAAAATTGATAAGTACCTTTCTGATGGAACATAAGTAACAGGGACTATAAGATATTCCATTGCAACTTTAAAAAATTTTCTAAATTCTAAACCCAAAAAGGTAATCAATCAAGCGGACTTATCCTCTAATGGTCGTTCATTGTTTTGTTATATGCTCTCAATTGCATTTGGATTTGCATTTTGTTTACAACATTGCAAAAATATTTGCCATTTCAGTCCCTATATAAACATGTACAAATTTCGACTTAAAGGCCTTTAACCCAGCAAATAATAGGACCAGTCCAAACACGCGTGTAAAGAGTAGTCCACAAGGGACCAGGACTAGTCCAAAACTAACCCAAACGTATGGAAAAAACCTGGTCTATTTAACATTATGATGTCCTAGGAGAGGACCATATAACCCACCTTTGGACCACTTAGGAGTAGTTTTAAAACTACTCCATGGTATACTCAAGATTATTAGTTTTGAAGTCGTTTAAAAACGAAAGCATGTCGTTAAAAAACGAAGACATGTCGTCTCACTACAAACACTTTTTAACAATGACATGGTCCATGCTTGCATTACATCGGACCAGTCCATGGAGTAGTCCATTTTATAAAAATGGATCAGGTGGTCCAATTTTATTTGCAGGGAATTAGCAGTAAAAAGCACTGCTAAGCAATCCATACCACTTGCCATTCTTGTTGTTTGTATTCATTGCTGTAATTCAGCGCGAATTAATAATATCATGTAAAAATTTGCGGCAAAAAACTGTGTGTGTATATCTGCTATTAGATGTATTCATAGCTGTATTTTAAATAATAAAAATATCGATATTTATATTTTAACTATCGATATTTTCGATATTTTAAGACTATCGATAAAATCGATAGTCTATCGATAGTTTTCCCAGCACTAATGCCAAGTCTTATATTTATGTATATCAAATTTACAGAAGATTAATAGATATGAAAGTGAATTGCTGGTCTTTGTATGGGATCTATTGTCTTTTTATAAAATCTATGATCCATTATAGATCGATTCCCGCAAAGTTTTCATGGGGTCTAAGCAAAAACTTTTGCCAGATCAAACAAATCGTTTTCAAAATGTTTCGATTTTTCAAGTAGTTCTTAGTCGATCGGTGTACCACATAGTGGGTCTAAGGACAATATTTTTATGCATTACAAATTTTAGCACAAACGTATTTTCAGTGTTATTTTAAATTTGTTTAAATCTATTGATTTAATTAAATTTTTTTTATACTCGTGTGAATACAATGCATATCATAACATTTTATTTATAGAAATTTACTTATTAATTTATTTATTAAAAAGTATCACAATATGTATTAGTAATCTTTAGTCAGGTGTATACTTTTATGGCTCGAAATTCTTATGTTCTGTACGTCATTATATTTCGATGACTATTTTTTTTTTTTTTTAACAATAGATGGTTACTCATTAACTTTTTTTTGTAATGCTGGTAAACGTTTGATTATATTAAATCAAAATGGTTTTACTGATATCTGCACAAAGTTGTAATGTTTAAAACGCCAACGTAAGTTTAGTGTTTTATGAATGAAAATATGTAAGTTGTTGCTATTTTTTTTAGCTTTTATTACTTTTTTAAAGAAGTTTTCAATATTTTAACTAAAAGAACCAAATTAAAACCTACCGCCAATTTTAACAAGTTCAGTTAAAACTTACTGTTACTTTAACTTCCAGTTAACAATATATTTTTGACAGTTGTTACTGACAGTTAATTATAACTGAACTTTGTGAAATTAGCTGGCTGGTAGGCATATAAGAATCCACAGTGTATAGACAAATCAATTTTTTCATAGAAACAATTTTTTATATCTCTCATGACAAGTGCCCCGGTAGACTAGTTGTTAGTAGCAGGTTCGATTCCCGCCAACGACTTTATTCTGTTTCTCTACAACGGGCTGAAGGAATTTCTACGTTACGATAAAATAAGTCAGAACATATTTTGTTACATAAAATAAAAAAATAAATATATAATTACCAGGGAATCCGGAAATATTGTCTAAAAAATCGTTTTATGAGCATTAAATATGCAATAAATATTTGAAAATGTGCCCTAAAAATTGTTAAAAATATTAAAAAAAAAAAAAAAAAAAATAAAAGTGTTTTTTTTTTAAACGAAATATTAAACAATTTAATAATTGAAGCACAGCCGCGAATAAAGTTGTAAACGCCACATTTTGCAAATACTGTTTTTTAGCAGATAACCGTTAACCTTTACTCTCTTACACAGTTTAAACATCAAATCCAAAAAAAAACTATCCACCTTAACGCCTTCAAAATGGCATACAAAGTGTCAGCCAGTGGAAGAACATTGCAAGTTTCTAACAAAATGACGAAACCGAAATGGTTTTGCAGTGCGGATTAATGTTTTAAAAGCCTTTTGCATAAAAGTTTTTATTATCCTTATTTTTAATAATAGAAAGAAAAAAATTTTTAAGCAAATAATGATGCCTGTCAAAAAACGTTTTTTTGCTCTCCTGAAAAATTATTATTTTGTAACTTAAAACGTTATTCGCGGCTGTGCTTCAATTTATGCATTTAAAAAAAAAGAAGTCACTTTACAGCAAGGACCGGAAATTACGAACGGAAAACACAAAATTAAATTTTATTTTTTAAATAAAAAATTTTTGTGTGTGAAAAAAAGAATATTGTTTTACTGTGTTTAAAATTTAAACGAAAAAAGAAAAAAAAAATTTCTTTGAAAACAAAATTTATAGTTTCAAAAAAAAGCAAAAACAAGTTGCGAAAATGTACCTGAGCATAAAGTGAGAATGTGGAAGTTAAACCGCTAATTTTAGGAGTTTTATTTTATGTTTTTTTAATTGTTTTTAAGTTTTTAATGTAATTTTTGTTAATTTATTTTAAATGACAGTAAGAATCTTAACAGTTTGACTAATATTGATCTTTTTTCAATGAATTTGTTGTGTTTTTGCTTCTTTGTAAATGTCTTTTTATTAAATAAAACTTCAATTTTATGTCAGGTGTAATTTCATTTAAATCAGGTAATTTTGCTTCATCTCAAGTTTAATTTTGAATATTGCCGGTGGTAACACTGATTAATACAAAGAATAACTAGATGACCCGTGCAAATATTTCGCACCGTTAGTTGTCATTTTTGTAACATAAAATGAAAATAATTAATAGAAATTTTAGTAACTTCAATACATTTTATTAAAAGTATAAAAATATTAGAAATCATAATATATATCATACATATTTACATACATACATACATACATACATATGTTTAAATGCTTTTATAATACTTCTTTGAATACAATGTTAGAGGTAATGACATGATCATCGTTAACTTTTTGCCCGTACGAATCCTTAATACAAACAAAAATATATTTCTAATTATTTTTCGTCATTAGTGTTAGAAATAAGCTTTAAAATGAGATATCATTCATTAAATTTGATGCGGTGGTATGGGAGATATTTGCAACCGACAAAAAAAAGTGCTTTAGAAATAATATTTATGATAGTGTAAACTAGCCTTAAGGAAGTTTACTCTGTATGTATTTTAATTTTCAAGTTTATTTAAGATGAATCAAATTTAATTGTTTGCAAAATGATGAATAATTATTTTTCGAAAAATATTTTATTATATCATACTTAACAAAACATTTACAAAAAATAAACATCACGTTTTTTTTTACTTATTGAATATTATTAAAAACAAGTCTTCCATTAAAATTTGTATGCAAAATTTAATCATCGCCTTGTTTCTTTAAACATTATTACATAAAAAGAAATTTGACTTTAAATAAATAGTATTTCCAAAAACAAAAATATTTTCTTTTACTTAATTATTATGTTTATATTATTTTTTTTTTATTTGCCAGCAAAATTTAAAGAAAAAACATTAAAGTATTGACGTCAGCAAAATTTGAGTAAAAAAAAAACATGTTGAGATAACAATTTACGAAAATGTTCACCAAAAATGAAAAAAAAAACTAATTAAAAAGTATTTTGAAATTGACCATGCACAAGCACTAATGAGAAACAAAAATGTTCGTTTTTCGAAATATTAATATTGTAAATGTTCATTTCGGGATAAAACCAATTTAAAAAAAAACGCTGAAGCTTTGGGCGGGAAAGGAGCCTGCTCGTCAAGGATTTTCTTTTCTATGGTATAACGAACTCTTCTCGTAATAGCTGGCCTTCGGCCGGGCTCAAGGATTTTTTCCTCTATGGTATAACAAACACCGGCTTCGCTAACTAAAGCATCTCTGCATAACCGGCAAGGATTTTCTCTACTTTAGTATAAGAATTCGGGGGTTTTATGTTATCCCTAGAAACTTTTACATAGAATTTTATATAAATTTGTGTAAAAATGTTTGGGCTGATTTTCATTTCTTTAAACTTGCATTTTTTATTAGTAGATGACAAATAGCACCAAAGTAAAAATTGTGATTTTATTTGGGGCCATTTTTCATTCCTTGATATTGGGGTCATTTTTCATTCCACTTAAAATGCAAAAACACCCTAACGAAAAAATGAAAAATAACCCCAAAAAAAATTGCGCCAAAATTGCGTGTTGTTGTGTCTCATGTAAAATTTTGGGGCCGTTTTTCATTTTCCTTTTGGGGCCATATTTCCTGGGGTCATTTTGCGCACCGCCGAAAGATGGCCCGAAAAAATGGACTATTTTTCATACAATATTTTTGGGTAATTTTTCATAATGAAAATTCACCAAATTTAAAAGACGAAAAATCACCCAATAACAACGAAAAATAGCCCACAAATTTTGGGTCACTTTTCATATGAATTCAGGCCCAATTATACATGGAATTTTTTTGGGCGATTTTTCATTATTTTTTTGGGCCATTTTTCTTTGGGCGATTTTTCCTACAGCCACAAAAAGAACCGTATATATTGCTTGGAATATGTGTTAGACATAAGGGCCCAACAAAAGCCGTTCAGCTTGCCATTTGTTCCGAAATGTGTGGCATTGTTATCAAATATCATTTAGCATTCATTTGAAATTAGAATATTTAAAATTCTTTTTTTTTTTATAAGGTTAAAGATTCTATAAAGACTCTGTCGGACATCATTTCGTTGCGTTTCTTTACCCCTATACTGTTGAGTATTTGTAATTCTCATTCACTTTGCAGTTTTATTGACTTATATCTTTTGATTTTCTAAATCTTTTTTTTTTTGGGAGAATGTTTCCTGATGATATTTATAAAGAATAAAAACTGGGAATTAAGCCCGACAAACAAAATCTTGTCAATTAAAAATTTTGTATTCCCAAAAATTACTTTGCTAATTCAATCGAAAACTTTTGGAAGAAATTCACAAAGTTTTCCTTCTAAAAATTAAAGAGAATTTCCTTTAACTTTTTTCAAAAATTACTGAGTGTTTTTTTTATGAATAGCAAATCAAGTTTGGTAAAACGAACTTATGACAAATGAAAATCGCTAAAATAAGCATAAAAAACTGGAAGTCGAACCAAAATTTCACCGCAATAAGCAAAATTGGAGCATTTCAAATAGCCAGAATTACATATTAACAAAATGTACCCAGCAAAAACTTACATTGCAAAGTAATGAGTTAAAAAGCTAATATAACGACTCTTCACTACTTATACATTGGCATTTTAACTCATTATTTTAACACGGTGATGTCATTGGAGGCAAGGACTTACCACCCTCTCTTACAAATAGGGAGTTAAATAAGTCATTACCACATTCACTTACAAATAGGGACTTTAATAAGTTATTACTCCGATGTCACCAAAATTACAACTAACATGTCATGACTTTAAAAATATTTTTTTTATTATTTTTTTAAAATTATTTTTTTTTCTATTTTTTCTTATTTTATTTTACTTTACTTTATGTTTTTTTTTTTCTATTTTTTCTTATTTTATTTTACTTTGTTTTATTTTTTATTTTTTTTTCTGTCTCTGGCGGGATTCGATCGCGCAACCTCGGTGCTGATAGACTAGCTCACTACCAGCTAGTCTACCGGGGCAGTGTAGTTTTTGTATAAAAAACGATGTTTTTTACTCAATTAAGAGCGTAAATATGAGATTAAATTATTGGAGGCAACTACTTACCACCCTCGCTTACAAATAAGTCATTACCACATTCGCTTACAAATAGGGAGTTAAATAATTCATTACCACATTCGCTTACAAATAGGGACTTAAATAACTTATTACTCCGATGTCACCAAAATTACAACTAACATGTCATGACTATAAAATTTCAGTACAGCATAATTTTTCACATTCAAATTTATTACAAATTGTTTTTTATTTATAATAAAAAAAAAACAAACAAATTGTAAGAACAAATATTTTAAATGAATTTGTATTAGATTTGAAAAAACTTTAACCGTAGATGCATTTTATTACGAATGAATTATAAATTTCGTTAATCAACTCATACACAAGTACTTAGGTATCAGATTATATGTCAGCCATTACCAAACTACTTCTATGTAATGCAGATGGTATGAAGTAGTCATTGAAAAGTAAGTTGTTCAGTAATGGCAAGTCATTACCAAGTTTTTGCTGGGTAGTTTATATTTTCTTAATTTCTAAAATCACCAAAGCACGAAGTACAAATCGTCACAAATTTGTAGTCACAGTGATATTGTTTGCAAGATGTTGCATAATAAAAGATCTCAGCTCAGCCACAAATTATTTTTTCTTTACGTAGATTTTTATAATCGTTATGAATTTGTGTATACAAGAGGTGTTCAAACTTAAAGCCAAAGTTAGCTGAAAGTAACAGTAACGGAGCAAATCAGCTGCTTAATTTTTTTGTATGTAAGTGCACGTGGGCCAAGATAGCGTCGACGAAATAGCGTCGAATTTGGGAATTTAAAAACCGGGAAAACAAAATACCCAAATTATGGTGATTTGCAGAAAAAGAACAAAAAGTTAGCGTCGAATTTAGGGGAAGTAAAAATAACTACAGTCAAATCCCGATAATTCGTACCCCGATAAATCGTAATTCCCGATAATTCGTAATAAACTGTCGGTCCCTTGAAAAAATCTCGTTAATTCGTAAAATTTCCATACATTTTGGTCCCCTCGATAATTCGTAATTTTTTTTCGAAGAAAATCGTCTTTACATCTTATAAATCGTAATTGTTTGCTAACTACCACTTATAATTCGTAATAAAAACAACAGAAACATGGAAATAATGATTTTTTGTTTACCGTTTTTTTTGCGTGGGCTTTTGCTTGTTCGTGTGTTTCTTTTCTTAAGATAAGTTTGTTACATAAATAATTTTTATAGGTATATTTTATTTTTAACAATTGTCTTTTATGTGTTTTTTATTGTTTTAGTAAATAAATTGAAAAACCCCGTTAATTCGTATTAATTTTATTTAAACCCCGGTAAATCGAAATCCCGCTAAATCGAAAACCCCTATAATTCGTAAGAAATGGCCGGTCCCTTGCGATTACGAATTATCGCGATTCTACTGTAATATTTTTAATAAAAATACAACAAATAGTTAACACAAATTAAAAAATACACTTTTAGGAACAAAATGAGCGATGTGTGCAAAAAATCGTTTGGTCTGTTCCCGAGATATTTGGGTTCATCCAAAATGGTCAGTAAAAAGCGTTGCTGATTTATCCCATGGAGCACAGGCTTTTGCACGGTATAAACTGTATATAATCTGAAAGATAATAGTTTTCCAGACAAAACGAGCGATTCGTGCAAAACATCGCCCGTACCGTTCCTGAGAAATCTGGGTTCATCCAAAATGGTCAGTAAAATGCTTTATCCCATGGAACACAGGCTTTTGCACGGTATAAACTGTATATAATCTGAAAGATAATAGTTTTCCAGACAAAACGAGCGATTCGTGCAAAACATCGCCCGTACCGTTCCTGAGAAATCTGGGTTCATCCAAAATGGTCAGTAAAATGCTTTATCCCATGGAACACAGGCTTTTGCACGATATAAACTGTATATAATCTGAAAGATAATAGTTTTCCAGACAAAAAGAGCGATTCGTGCAAAAAATCGCCCGTACCGTTCCTGAGAAATCTGGGTTCATCCAAAATGGTCAGTAAAATGCTTTGCTGATTTATCCCATGGAACACAGGCTTTTGCACGGTATAAACTGTATATAATCTGAAAGATAATAGTTTTCCAGACAAAAAGAGCGATTCGTGCAAAAAATCGCCCGTACCGTTCCTGAGAAATCTGGGTTCATCCAAAATGGAGTAAAATGCTTTGCTGATTTATCCCATGGAACACAGACTTTTGCACGGTATAAACTGTATATAATCTGAAAGATAATAGTTTTCCAGACAAAATGAGCGATTCGTGCAAAAAATCGCCCGTACCGTTCCTGAGAAATCTGTGTTCATCCAAAATGGTCAGTAAAATGCTTTGCTGATTTATCCCATGGAACACAGGCTTTTGCACGGCATAAACTGTATATAATCTGAAAGATAATAGTTTTCCAGACAAAAAGAGCGATTCGTGCAAAAAATCGCCTGTACCGTTCCTGAGAAATCTGGGTTCATCCAAAATGGTCAGTAAAATGCATTGCTGATTTATCCCATGGAACACAGGCTTTTGCACGGTATAAACTGTATATAATCTGAAAGATAATAGTTTTCCAGACAAAAAGAGAGATTCGTGCAAAAAATCGCCCGTACCGTTCCTGAGAAATCTGGGTTCATCCAAAATGGTCAGTAAACTACATTGCTGATTTATCTTTCAGATTATATACAGTTTATGCCGTGCAAAAGCCTGTGTTCCATGGGATAAATCAGCAAAGCATTTTACTGACCATTTTGGATGAACCCAGATTTCTCAGGAACGGTACGGACGATTTTTTGCACGAATCGCTCTTTTTGTCTGGAAAACTATTATCTTTCAGATTATATACAGTTTATACCGTGCAAAAGCCTGTGTTCCATGGGATAAAGCATTTTACTGACCATTTTGGATGAACCCAGATTTCTCAGGAACGGTACGGGCGATGTTTTGCACGAATCGCTCGTTTTGTCTGGAAAACTATTATCTTTCAGATTATATACAGTTTATACCGTGCAAAAGCCTGTGTTCCATGGGATAAATCAGCAAAGCATTTTACTGACCATTTTGGATGAACCTAGATTTCTCAGGAACGGTACGGGCGATTTTTTGCACGAATCGCTCTTTTTGTCTGGAAAACTATTATCTTTCAGATTATATACAGTTTATACCGTGCAAAAGCCTGTGTTCCATGGGATAAATCAGCAAAGCATTTTACTGACCATTTTGGATGAACCTAGATTTCTCAGGAACGGTACGGGCGATTTTTTGCACGAATCGCTCTTTTTGTCTGGAAAACTATTATCTTTCAGATTATATACAGTTTATACCGTGCAAAAGCCTGTGCTCCATGGGATAAATCAGCAATGCATTTTACTGACCATTTTGGATGAACCCAGATTTCTCAGGAACGGTACAGGCGATTTTTTGCACGAATCGCTCTTTTTGTCTGGAAAACTATTATCTTTCAGATTATATACAGTTTATGCCGTGCAAAAGCCTGTGTTCCATGGGATAAATCAGCAAAGCATTTTACTGACCATTTTGGATGAACCCAGATTTCTCAGGAACGGTACGGACGATTTTTTGCACGAATCGCTCTTTTTGTCTGGAAAACTATTATCTTTTAGATTATATACAGTTTATACCGTGCAAAAGCCTGTGTTCCATGTGATAAATCAGCAAAGCATTTTACTGACCATTTTGGATGAACCCAGATTTCTCAGAAACGGTACGGACGATTTTTTGCACGAATCGCTCTTTTTGTCTGGAAAACTATTATCTTTCAGATTATATACAGTTTATGCCGTGCAAAAGCCTGTGTTCCATGGGATAAATCAGCAAAGCATTTTACTGACCATTTTGGATGAACCCAGATTTCTCAGGAACGGTACGGACGATTTTTTGCACGAATCGCTCTTTTTGTCTGGAAAACTATTATCTTTTAGATTATATACAGTTTATACCGTGCAAAAGCCTGTGTTCCATGTGATAAATCAGCAAAGCATTTTACTGACCATTTTGGATGAACCCAGATTTCTCAGGAACGGTACGGACGATTTTTTGCACGAATCGCTCTTTTTGTCTGGAAAACTATTATCTTTCAGATTATATACAGTTTATACCGTGCAAAAGCCTGTGCTCCATGGGATAAATCAGCAATGCATTTTACTGACCATTTTGGATGAACCCAGATTTCTCAGGAACGGTACAGGCGATTTTTTGCACGAATCGCTCTTTTTGTCTGGAAAACTATTATCTTTCAGATTATATACAGTTTATGCCGTGCAAAAGCCTGTGTTCCATGGGATAAATCAGCAAAGCATTTTACTGACCATTTTGGATGAACCCAGATTTCTCAGGAACGGTACGGACGATTTTTTGCACGAATCGCTCTTTTTGTCTGGAAAACTATTATCTTTTAGATTATATACAGTTTATACCGTGCAAAAGCCTGTGTTCCATGTGATAAATCAGCAAAGCATTTTACTGACCATTTTGGATGAACCCAGATTTCTCAGGAACGGTACGGGCGATGTTTTGCACGAATCGCTCGTTTTGTCTGGAAAACTATTATCTTTCAGATTATATACAGTTTATACCGTGCAAAAGCCTGTGTTCCATGGGATAAAGCATTTTACTGACCATTTTGGATGAACCCAGATTTCTCAGGAACGGTACGGGCGATTTTTTGCACGAATCGCTCTTTTTGTCTGGAAAACTATTATCTTTCAGATTATATACAGTTTATACCGTGCAAAAGCCTGTGTTCCATGGGATAAATCAGCAACGCTTTTTACTGACCATTTTGGATGAACCTAGATTTCTCAGGAACGGTACGGGCGATTTTTTGCACGAATCGCTCTTTTTGTCTGGAAAACTATTATCTTTCAGATTATATACAGTTTATACCGTGCAAAAGCCTGTGTTCCATGGGATAAATCAGCAATGCATTTTACTGACCATTTTGGATGAACCCAGATTTCTCAGGAACGGTACAGGCGATTTTTTGCACGAATCGCTCTTTTTGTCTGGAAAACTATTATCTTTCAGATTATATACAGTTTATGCCGTGCAAAAGCCTGTGTTCCATGGGATAAATCAGCAAAGCATTTTACTGACCATTTTGGATGAACCCAGATTTCTCAGGAACGGTACGGACGATTTTTTGCACGAATCGCTCTTTTTGTCTGGAAAACTATTATCTTTTAGATTATATACAGTTTATACCGTGCAAAAGCCTGTGTTCCATGTGATAAATCAGCAAAGCATTTTACTGACCATTTTGGATGAACCCAGATTTCTCAGGAACGGTACGGACGATTTTTTGCACGAATCGCTCTTTTTGTCTGGAAAACTATTATCTTTCAGATTATATACAGTTTATGCCGTGCAAAAGCCTGTGTTCCATGGGATAAATCAGCAAAGCATTTTACTGACCATTTTGGATGAACCCAGATTTCTCAGGAACGGTACGGACGATTTTTTGCACGAATCGCTCTTTTTGTCTGGAAAACTATTATCTTTTAGATTATATACAGTTTATACCGTGCAAAAGCCTGTGTTCTATGTGATAAATCAGCAAAGCATTTTACTGACCATTTTGGATGAACCCAGATTTCTCAGGAACGGTACAGGCGATTTTTTGCACGAATCGCTCTTTTTGTCTGGAAAACTATTATCTTTCAGATTATATACAGTTTATACCGTGCAAAAGCCTGTGTTCCATGGGATAAATCAGCAAAGCATTTTACTGACCATTTTGGATGAACCCAGATTTCTCAGGAACGGTACGGGCGATTTTTTGCACGAATCGCTCTTTTTGTCTGGAAAACTATTATCTTTCAGATTATATACAGTTTATACCGTACAAAAGCCTGTGTTCCATGGGATAAAGCATTTTACTGACCATTTTGGATGAACCCAGATTTCTCAGGAACGGTACGGGCGATGTTTTGCACGAATCGCTCGTTTTGTCTGGAAAACTATTATCTTTCAGATTATATACAGTTTATACCGTGCAAAAGCCTGTGTTCCATGGGATAAATCAGCAACGCTTTTTACTGACCATTTTGGATGAACCCAAATATCTCGGGAACAGACCAAACGATTTTTTGCACACATCGCTCATTTTGTTCCTACCCAGCAAATAAAATTGGACCACCTGGTCCATTTTGATAAAATGGACTACTCCATGGACTGGTCCGATGTAATGCAAGCATGGACCATGTCATTGTTAAAAAGTGTTTGTAGTGAGACGACATGTCTTCGTTTTTTAACGACATGCTTTCGTTTTTAACCGACTTCAAAACTAATCCTCTTGAGTATACCATGGAGTAGTTTTAAAACTACTCCTTAGTGGTCCAAAGGTGGGTTATATGGTCCTCTCCTAGGACATCGCAATGTTAAATAGACCAGGTTTTTTCCATACGTTTGGGTTAGTTTTGGACTAGTCCTGGTCCCTTGTGGACTACTCTTTACACGCGTGTTTGGACTGGTCCTATTATTTGCTGGGTAAGAGTGTATTTTTTAATTTGTGTTAACTATTTGTTGTATTTTTATTAAAAATATTAGTTATTTTTACTTCCCCTAAATTCGACGCTAACTTTTTGTTCTTTTTCTGCAAATCACCATAATTTGGGTATTTTGTTTTCCCGGTTTTTAAATTCCCAAATTCGACACTATTTCGTCGACGCTATCTTGGCCCACGTTGTAAGTGCTGGTTCACACTCTTCAAGTTTTAAGGCTCAGTTAGCCGGGAGTAACAGTAACGTTGAAAATCAGCTGATTCATTTTGTTGTATGTAAAGCAATTAGAGCGATTACAGTTAGCAGTAAGATGTTACGTCTCAATAATAACATAGGGTCTTCACCTGACAATTTTTTGTCATACCAAACGTCAAACTTCATATTAAAAAAACGCTGACAAAAATGTTCGAGTTTTTTTTATATAGACTTTGACGTTTGGTATGACAAAAAATTGTCAGGTGAAGACGCTATGTAAAGGCTCAGTTAGGCGAACGTTGTTGTACCCGTAATGTACCGCACCGTACTGTAAGCACGTTGGTGCATTTATAGAATGTTTAAAAACGTATCATATGTTTTCCCACACATAAACAAAAAGCAATAGTATACATTAAACAAAACACACAGTGATGGGAATCAAAAATGTTCAAATGGTGACCGTTGTGCAGAAAAGGTACCACATGATTTAAATGGTATTAAAACAGTATTTTGTGTATGTAAAACATGTTAATATGTATTTTAATATTTATATTACAGGTTTACAATAAAGAAATTTTTATTTTAGCATATATAAATTTTTAGCATACATTTATTGTAAATGTGCATACACCAAACAAGGTTTTGATACCATATAAAGTCTTTTATATGTTTCACATTTCCGTTGTATGTGTATATGCATTTGTTTATTTTAAACATCTAAACATACATATGTATATTTGTATATTTGGAAATATGTTGAATTGTAAGTTGTTTTGTCGCAATTCCATAGATATACTGAAAAAAGTACCAAAAAAAAGAGCAAAATTACCCTCATTCAATGTAACATACAAGCCGCCCATCACTGTCTTACAAATGTCACGTACCAACGGCATGAAATTCTATTTTATACAGATTGGTACAAAAAACGAACAGCTGATGTATACAGCACAGATACGGTACAGCAACGTTCGCCTAACTGAGCCTTAAGAAATAGATTGGTCTTACTTTTTTACGGAAAGGTTACTGTTACTATTACTCCCGGCTAACTGAGCCTTTAGTCGTCAAATCTTGAGCTTTTAGGATGGAAGGGAAAAGAGAATGCCATTTCTTTTCCTCTCTCTCCTAAAAACTCAACACTTGACGTGTGTGAACCGGCACTAACATGGAATTTAACCGTAACGTCTAAATAGGGTACACTCTCGACAACTTTCCTATAAATACTGTGGTGTATGGTATCATATGGTCGAGCTTGTCCGACTTATACTTTCATACCTGGGGCCTGATTCTCGCAGTCGATTTTAATTATATCTAATTATTTCAGTCAATACTGAACGAGTCGGCATTATTTTTTCAGTATTGTAAAGCATTAATTTGAGTTGAACAATACTGAAAAAATTAGAAATAAAGAAAGAACTAGAAATAAAATTGCTTCCGAATCGAGAAAGTATGTACACGATCACGACTGCCAGAATTAGGTCCCTGTTTTTTTAAGTTGTAATTTTTTGCTTATTTAGAAAAAAGTCATGCTAATGTATATTTTTATTTTTATTTCAGTCTCATTATAAAACAAAATGGCTGGACCGTTATTAAAGTCTTGCTGCTTCTGCCAATCCACCCGTAATGGTTCAATTGTTTCCGGTATTTTGGCAATTATTCTATCCATAATTACCATCATACTGATTTTTACTACCAGAGTACAATTCAAAACAATCGTATTCGACTGGATTCCAACAGAAATTGTGAAAATTATTTTGGTTATAAATCTCTGCATGACCATTCTTATATCACTGCTTATGATAGCGGGTGTTATAAAGGTAAACTTTAATATCTTTAAAGTACGGAAAAAAGGTCTTAAGTCAGAAACTCTGGTTTTTTGTAATGTAACATTAAAAATAACTTAATTGACTTATTTGCTTAAGAGCAAATGATTACGATTGGAAGCAGTTATGCTAGACTTAAGTTATTGATTCCAAACCAAAAGAGTAAAAAAATCGAATTTAAAAAGTCAGAATAACTTAAGACCTTTTGGCCAAACTTCAAAGATATAATCCCTCATTAAATAGACATACATAAAATAAAACATATGTTTTCCTTTTTTATTCCAAAGCGTAATCATTATCTTATGATGCCTTGGGTAGTATTGGGTATAATGATTGCCATAGGTTTATTGGTTTCTGTCATTTACACAGCCGTTGTCTTCTTTATTGATGGTTTTGTATTGACTGGCGTTCTATGGCTGGTATTTGGTTTGATTGCATGCGGTAAGTGTCATATAATCACAATAATTTTTATTGCATTCTTTTTTGTTAAATTCATATGAGGTTGAAGGTAATTTAAAACTTAGTTGTTAACAGTAAAGTGTTTTTTTTTTCAATTATCTGTATAGGTTAAGTGGTTTTTGAAAATTTCTATAGCGGGAAATTTTTATTTAAAAAAAATACTTTAATAGGTTATTGTATTTCTATTATGTATGTATGTATGTATGTATTTGTATATGTGAAATGTACTTAAATGCAACTTAAATTTAATATAATGAGGTTTTCTTTTTATGTAAGTTTTTGTCATGTATGTATGTAAATGTAGCGCAATGTATAAAATTACTACTGCATAGAAGTATAATGAGAAATTTTTATTGCTAAAAATGTATTAGAATTTTTAAAAAGGAACAAATTACAAACTTTTGGACATGGTTGTCTTGTCTTGCACGTATTAACTGTCATAAATGTGGTTGATGTTTAGAGAAATTGTATTTACTAAACCAAAATAATGAAAAAAGCAATTGTATACAAACACATATCGTCGCCTTTCTTCTAAGACCACGTAAGCGTAAGAAAACGAAAAAAACTTAATAACTTTTTTAATATGCGTTTTAGGTCGAAATTTTTTTGCGATTCTCTGAATGGTTTAGAAGCATTTTTTGAAAAAATTTGTTACTTACAAGTAATTGTAGTCAAATTTGTCGCTTTTGTGGGGTTGGTGCAAACAGCAATTTGCAAATTAAATTAATGGGTCGATTACGCATGGCAACTCAACTTCAGTTCTGTGGCCAGCAGCGAAATCAGGCAACGCCGCTCATATTAAAATATATAAAACTTTTTTTATTTTATATTTTAACATGACCGGCGTTGCCTAATTTCGCGATAATGGCTGGCAGTTTCCATTCGTAATCGAGCCATTAATTTTTAAATTGAATTTTTTTAAATTAAATGAAGTACCCCAATTTCTATGTCTCCAAGATTATGACTCTTAACTTCAAAAAAACCTTTATTTAATTTTCGTTTTTGAAAAAAATTTCAAAAGTAAACCATATTCAAACAATTTTGTGTTTTTTCCTATACATTTTACGGTTTATATGAAAGCTACTTCCCAATAAAAAATTTCATCATTTTGCGAAGCACTAATGGTACATTTATAAAAATGAGTGTCCAATTTTGCGCTACGCAACAAGGTATACAGAGATGCAGTAAAGTAAGTGAAGGAAATCTCGGTATTAAGAGCAAAGATAGGGATTTGAATTCTTTAAAAGTAATTGAAGCAGTGTTGCCACCAACGAAATGGTAAATTACACATGAATCATGCCAAAATTACACATGAAAATACAACTTACACATGCTATCTTTTGTTTGCAAACTCATGAGTTTTGTTTTGAATTTCATTATATGTGTAATCTTTTCATTTAGTTAAAAAAAATTACGATTGCGTTTTTTTTTTTCAAAAAATTAACTGGTCATCGTTTTTTATCTGATAAAAATAACGGTCCAGAACAAAAAAATTCATAAAATTTTTTATAGTAATTTATAAACAAAAAATCTATCGCACAATTGTTTAAATTGCTCAATATTCTTTCCGCAGCGGCATTTCAAAAGATTAAAACAAAAATAACTATTTGAAATAATCTGTCTACCAAGGAATTTCAAAAACCTTTTCCAATAATATACCTATTGGCTCCAAATTACTATGAAGCTAAAATTTTTTTTAAATGTATGAGTGCATTTTGTCGTAAAAATATTCTTGAAACTCCTTAAGTGTGCCGAGCATTATTTCTAATAAAACAAGATCTAATACTACGAAGTAAATTTTCAAAATATGTTGAAAGGTTCAGACAGGCCATCGACCCTACCAAATGTTTAAGGTGGAACGAGTATTTTATCAAAGCAATATCTGGCTTTCCGTTTTTTAATAACTTAACATCTGAATTGTACTGTCCAAACATAACATTAGGTGTATCTGGTGCAAATTCAACTAGATTTTTAAAAATAATAAAGTACCCGGGATGTTTCGTCGTTATATGTAATAATCTGTGACAAAAGCTATTTAAATGCCAAATGGTTAGTAGTTAATGATCCAACCATTTTTGGTTCAGCTCTCTTAACGCTTCCATTCTTTTAATTAAATTAACAAAAATCAGTGCTACAAAACGTTAAATTTTAAATTACACATGAAGTCAATTACACATGGGCTACACATGAAAAAAAGTTACACTGAATTGAAGTCGGTCTTAGAAATAACCTCCTCTAACAGCACGCGTTAACCCTTTAGTGTCAAAAAGCGAATTTCGGATCAGAATGGTGAACTCAAAATTTAAAAATTGTTATTATGTATCATCAAAAAAATTGTTAATTTTACATTAAAAGTACATATCGCTCATTTGCTACAAGACCGGCATAATTCAAAAAAATCCATTTCGAGATAAACGCATTTAAAGTTTTTGATTTGCACTTACTACTTAGAAAAAAAGAAGACACATTCTCTTCAAACTGGGAAAGTATAAAAGATATAAAGATGAATTTAATACACAATATAAAGAAAAACAAAGCGAAAAATTCTGCATCTCTAACTCCAAAATTTCATTTTTTTTGTTATGCCGGTCTTGCAGCAAATAAATGATACAGCAAAAAATAGACAAAATAGCACGATACATTTTACAGCCGTTAGATATGACTATTACGTGTCAATTTTTTTAACAAATTGAAAAAATAAAATTTTTGAGTTGATACACTATTGTTGAACAAGCGCGATATGTACCTTTCTTATTGCTTTCTTTTTTAAGTTTCCCTTTTAAAAGAGTTTGTTGGACAATTTTATATTTATTAGTAATTTCCCAAAAAGTAGACAAATTTTAAATATGTATAGGAGCTTGAATGATGCATAAGTGTTTATTTTTTTTTTAAGTTTGTTTTCATAAACTTATTTTTTATTTTTATTTTAAGTAGTAACTACAAGAATCTATTAATACCATTTTACTCATCCTAAAAGTATACTTTATAAATTTTGTAGCATACAAGATTAACAGTACACTCCAGTTAAATAAGAATATAAAAATTTGATTTCTCTTCCGCAGCTATATTGACTTATTGTTGGTGTGTTGTATACAGTGAGTATACAATTCTTGCAGAAGAAAACGAAAGAGGGCGCTACAACAAGCAACCTTATAGACGTTAAGTTATGAACTTTAAACAAAACTAAACTTAATACATAATTACATATTAACAATTTTAATATTTATTTTTTTGTATTTTATAATGAATTTATTTTTAAGCCAAAACTAAAAATAACTGATTATTAATATTAATTAAATAGTTGAACCATAAAAAAAAGGAAAAAAAATAAATGTTATGTAATTTAAACTAATATGCGAATAGAATAAGTAAGTCTTTTCGTTGACTTGATTCAACAAAAGCATAAGAAAATTGGAACAAATTTGAAAGAATTTAAAAAAAAAAATAAAAATCTCATTTTAACTTTCTATAAAATCTTTACGTATCGCACTGGTTCCTCTAAGGGGGGTTAACTCAAAATTTTCAATAGAGACAAAAAAAACTTTTTTATATGCAGTCCAATTATGGATACAAACTCCACGGGAGATTTTTCCCTTTTCCCATTTTTGCAATTGAATTTACATAGGAAAAATTGGAGAAAACTCCCGGCGAATTTTTATTCATAATTGGGCTGATGTACTCTTATGCTGGGTACACACTATGCAACGCATTTACGCAATCTAGTGAATTAAATTCATTTTTATTCATTCCAGATTGCATCTATGTATCAAAACGGGTACACACATTGCAACCTACATGCAAACTGTTTCAATGCAACCTCAAAATATCAAAGCGTTTTGATGTTGATGCAATCTGGAATGAATGAAAATTAATTTAATTCACTAGATTGCGTAAATGCGTTGCATAGTGTGTACCCAGCATTATATCACAAAGAGCGATACAATTTTTTTTTTTTTTTTTTTATTGCAAAATACTAGAGAAATTGACCCAAAATTTTTTACAGTGGGTAGATACAAAGACTGTTTATCCATTTCCAGAAAATGTGTAAGTTTTGAGCTGACTCTCTTTAGAGGAACCAATGCGATATACATACAAATGTATGTATTTAGTGTTGACAAACTATTTCTTATTTTATATGTTAGAATGTGTTAAGGATAGCAATACCATATTTTTGATATTACTTTGTGTTTGAATTCTATTTGTTATTATATCTGTCTGAAAATCAAATAAAAATAAAACTCGAAATTTTTATGTTTTGTATATCAAAATAAATGATGTGCTGTGTTTTTTATTTATTTAGTAAATATAATTATTTTTGTTTTGTTTTAAGTTAGAATTCTTAAATGTTTTGAACAGTTCCGTTTTTTAACCAATCAACTTAAATGCATTTTAAAAATAACTGTATCGCAAAAGACACAACATAAAACAGTTTTCTGGTTGTGTACGAATTAGTTGTTTGTTTTAATTTAACTATTTTAAGTCTTTTTATAAATTCGTTTTATTTGTTGAATCTTATAATTCATTTTTAACATATTTGGGTTTTAGTTCTTCTATTCTTTTAATAAAATCTGTCTTTTCCAAACAACCGTTACATTCTTCATCCCAATTGTTCAGTATTTTCTTTAAATCACGTACTTTGAGCTTTTTCAAGTCGACAGCGTTTAAGTCAATTTGTTTTTCTGAAAAAAAAATTAGTTTAAATATTATTTTTAAATTTTTTTCCGAAAACTTGAATTGTTTCGAAATTTAACAATAAATTGGGTATTATATGAAACCATGAACAAAAAAAAATCGCATTCAGCTTTTAAAAATGAATTGTTTCTTCCCATCTCTACGGCACATTAGCGTATAAGTACAGCTAAACTATAAAAACACAAGGAAACAAACATGTGTATTGTGCAATGATGTGACGTCATATTAAACAGTTAAATTTTGTTAACATGCCCAACGCGTAATCTTGTTTTTATCATTCTTGATAGGAAACTATAGCGAGAAAAGTTGAATACGTATCTTACTTGTCGGCAAAGCTGCCTAATTTCTAAACAAAACGGGTTTTTTTACACTGTATTACAAGCAGTAAAATTATTTCTCTGTGGTTGATCGAATCGGGAACTTAATTGGTATAATGAACTGCTGAAACTTAAGTCATACCGTCAGTTCGTTATTGGTTTAACCTACCGAACATTTTTAAACAAATAAGTTGGGTATGGTTTATATTTTGAATATTACCTTTCTAAATCCAAAACCTGTTTCACGACATTTTTTATGATTTCTGAGATATTAAGCATTAATTCTACTCCATATCAACTAATTTAAAGTTTATTAGGTATTATTTTGCTCTACACGCCACTGGTGGGCGAATGCTGCAGATTCCTTATACAAAAAAGAACGAAATAAATTTCACTCTTGCTTTGCTTGACCCCTTTCACACTCAGCAAGTTACTTGCACAACAACAAAGTCTGTACAAAATTTTTGTTTTCCTTACCCCGACCTTACCGTTGACGTCTACAAACCAAGAGTTGCGCACGTAACTTGCCGAGTGTGAAAGGGGTCCTTGTAAGAAAAACAAGTTGTTAAAGTGAAAGCAAAATAAAATGACAAGAAAAAAATTTACTCTTGCTTCGCTACATGGTCGTAAGAAAAAAAGTAGTAGGAGCAAAGTACAATGTCAACAACTAAACACACAGTAGTAATTATACGTATGCAGCACAAAAAGCTACTTTTTTAAAATAATTTTAGAAAAGTGGCGTATGCGGCTCAAAAAATAATTTTCACTTTCAATAAAATACTATTAACTTCTAAGTTCGTTTACGAACGTTCACAAAAATTTACTTTTCTTAAAAATATATGCCAGAAGCAGTGGTGAAAGTCAAAAAAAATTCTATCGGGTATATTTTCACAAAACTTCATGTAAACCTAAGCAGTTTTCTGAAAAATTATTGCTAAAACATAAAATTAAATTAGTTTTATTAAGTAACTAGCTGACCCGACAGACGTTGTCCTGTCCAAATTAAGAAAAATGTTTGCGTTCGATTTTTTAAATTCGTTAAAAAGATACGAACATTTGAAAGAAAAATTAGTCAAATCGATGGAGCCGTTTTCTGATTTTAGGTCAATAGAAAAAGTGGGCGTAAAAGTAGGCGTGTTACATTTTTTTTCGATGAAAATGTAAAATGGATTAATACGAACATTTAAAAGAAAAATTAGTCAAATCGATGGAGCCGTTTTTTGATTTTAGGTAAATCGAAAAAAGTGGGCGGGGCAAAATTATCTTTCCGTAAAAACCTAAGTTGGACCATGGCAATTACTTTGAAGAAAAAATCGGTCAAGCCGTTCTCAAGTTATTCGCCTAATAGAAAATGTGGGCGTAAAAGTAGGCGTGGTAAATTTTTCTTTCGATGAAAACTTGAAATGGATTAATACGAACATTTGAAAGAAAAATTTGTCAAATCGATGGAGAAGTTTTCTGATTTTAGGTAATTCGAAAAAAGTGGGAGGGGCAAAATGTTCTTTTCGTATAAATCTAAGTTGGACCATGGCGATCATTTTAAAGAAAAAATTGTCCAAATTATATAGATGTCATTGGTGGTGCAATATGAAAATTGGATTTTGCCACGCCCCTCCGCCCGCAGACCGAAAATCAGACTTCACAGTGTCACCCGCCTGAATATTCTGACGATTCCCTGAAAATTTCATCAAAATCGGCCCAGCCGTTTTGAAGTCCATACGTTACATACATACATACACATATCCTATTTTATATATATAGAAGATAAAATGCTTTGCGTAAAATCCTTACAAAATATTAGCTTTAATATTGTACCGTTGAAAAACATTTTGACTCAAAATATTAGTTTTGTTCAAAAACGGTGTTTTTTAGATCATCAGAATAGGTTTAACAAGAGTCAATAAATAAAAACATATTTTTTATTTTTAAAATTGTTTATCAAAAAAAAAATATTTCTTTAATAAAGTTAATTAGTCAATAATGCGTACTTCCCTCTTTATTTAAAATTGCTTCGAAAATCCTTCTTGGCATTTAGTTATGCACATTTTCTAAGTAATCCAAGTGGATTTAAGTCCAAGCATCTTTTATGGCATCAATCAATTCATTTTATGTTTCGAACTGACGGACCGATTCATAGATGTTACGTGAAAATACCCACACGTTTTCAATAACATTGAGGTCAGGTGAATATGAAGGCCATTGCAGTACAGGAACATTCTGTCCATCAATCCACTTTTTTACCAGCTTTGTAGTATGAATTGGCGCATTATTATGCTCGAAACTCCAGGTAATTGGTCCAAACATGGTATTGAGTTCTGGAAAAGCTTTTTCTATGACTCCTTTTTAGTTGATAGTTTTAATTTTTGTTGAAAGAAATTGCAGCTCAACTGTGTCGTAATACGATACAGTGCCCCACACCATTACTCTACCTACACAGCTATGATTCTGAGTTAAATTAGGTTCTTCCTCACGGAGTTCATGGAAGTAATAGTTATAGCCATCAAGACATTCGAGATTAAACTTTTTTCGTCAAAAAGACCACGTGCTGCAATTTTTCGTTCCAGGTCATGCAATTATTCACGAACTTTATGCGATTCCCCTTACGCAATGGGTAAAGTAAAGGCTTTTTCTGCCATTTCAATCTTTTGTAAGGCTTTGCATTTTGTATTAAGCGTTTTGCAGTCGCCAACTAGCCATAAGTCCAACTTTTTCCTTTATTTTTGCTGCTTCCTCGAAGTAGAAGCAGAAATTAGAATTGCTATTCGTTCAGTTGTTGAAGTGGCTCTATAAGTGCTTCACATTCTTTTCATAATTGGTCTTATTTTGTAAGAAATTACTCACACAATTTGGTTTTCGTTTATTTTGTTTGCTATTTTGACCGTGATTAAAACCGGCTTCAGCATAACTTTTAATTTTTACCCTTTCAGCTTCAGATAGAGACTTTTCTAAACCCATTTGAACTAAAAATCATTTTTACGGCTTAAAGAGTTTAAATCAGTGTTCGAAAATAAACAGTACATTATTTAACGTTCGGCTCACACACCCAAGAACGATATCTATTTTTTTAGTGATTGTGTAGACAAACACAACCCTTAATACCCTTCGTAACTATTTTCAAGAAAGAACCGAACATTATATAATATCCGGTTCTTCGTTAAAAAACAGAACAATTGTAGTGATACTGTAGACAAAGATTATCACCCCTATCGCGAATGTTATGGGAATATGATATATGGGAGCAAACCTAAATTCCCATCCCCAACAAATCGATATCGCAAATATTTTGGGAGTAAAAATTTATATTGTAAATTATTTGTCAGTGCTTTGTAAACAAAAGTCTCTATTGTGAATAAGATGTCAGTGCTTGTATTGTGAAAGAAAAATATACAAAGTAAAATACTAAAAAAATATAATAAAATTAAAATTGAATAGTGTTTATCTTCATTTTCTTTATGTGCACTCCTTCAATAAAATGAAAAAGCAATTTAATTTAGTCCAAACTTAGAAAACTAACTAAAATTAACATGTTCTCTTTTCGCTCACATTAACACTTGTTGGGAAATTATTTTGTAAAAATACTCGCGGGAGTAAACATTGGCGATGCTATTTTTTTTAAGTTTGGGAATACATTTCCAAAAAAAATTTGTTATGGGAATCATTCACAATACAAAATAAAAAAATATGGGAATACTTTCATGGGAGTAGTTGTTTGCGATAGGGGTGTATATTTTAATGTTCTATAATGTTTTTTTCGTGTGTGTATTTTGTTTTTGTAAAAAATTTTTGGTTTTTTTTTACCAGCCAAAAGGGACTAACATAACGAGCCGAACCGAACACATTGAAGTTCGTGGATTTAAAAAAAACCGAACGGAATTAAATGTTCACATCTTTTGTTGAGTTTGATAAAAAACTAACAGGGAAACTTTTTTTTTTTACGATTTTCTACACAAACACTATTAGCGTTTGTGTTTTCCACAAATCTACCGAACATTAAGAAACGATATTTAGTGATTATTTTCGAACACTGGTTTAAATATTTATAAAAAAAAACCGAAAATTACCATTGAATTTGTATTGCAAACTAAGGACATTAATCAAGAGCCTATTCTGATGAGCTAAAAAAATTTTATCTTTTTAGGCAAAACTTGTTATGCAGGGAATATTTTTAAACGGTACAATATTTCCGTTCATTCTTTACACAGATCTTACCTAAGGCATGAAATTTATTAAGAAACAAATTTTATTGGTTTTTTGACCAACAGGTTTTAAGAGAGCTACATATTAAAAAATATTGTAAAATTATTCAACCTATTCAGATAAGCGGCAATATATATATATATATATATATATATATATATATATATATATATATATATATATATCTAAATGTACTGTAGTTGCGATCGGTATTGAATGCGGCAATTTTCGCTCCGGAATTGGTTTCTTGTACGTGCTTTTTTAACAATTACAAAATCAATATTTTCACTCCTTGTTCCTTTTTTTTTTTACTTATGTAGGTACAAATCTAGTATAATTTAAAAAATAAAAAAACTTGGTGTTTGAAATGTAAAATCAGAATCAAAGAAGCTTAATTATATAACGTTTGTAATATTAAGGAACTGTTGCTTCGTTTTAACAAAATTGTCTTTTAACTTTAAAATGTTTTCCGTATCCATTAAGTTTGTATATAAACATATTAAAAATCATTTAAACTAACTCACCGTAACGTAAATCACAAATTTGAGCATCCTTTTTCTTCAATTTTTCACACACTTTATCGGCAGGCAAGGACCAACTCAGTGGTTTTGATAATTCATTCAAAATGCCAGTAGCAGATTCTTCCAAGCCACCCAAGTAGTAACACTGTTTAATGAGTTTAATTAAAAAGGTTAACAAATCATCTGACGTGTTCAATGTTTAATGAAGCACAAACAACACTTACAAATCTCTGTTCTTTATTCTTTTGGTTTTTACAGAATTTTTTGAATTCAGTTTCAATCAATTTATAATCTTTTTTGGTTTTTTCATCTAAAGATTCAGCAAAACGGCTAACAGTTTTAATGCAAACTAAAAATTAAGGGAGTAAATTTAGTGTTTAATTAAGTTCGTTAGTAAAAAATTGTTTGTAATAGATAAATTTTAAATAGAACACACAAAAACAACAGGTTTACCCACCTTCACAGTCTTCTTCTTTTAGGGCCCAAGAGACTTGGGCGAAAACAGCTACGCCAATTACAACAAAATATAGTATTTGGGATTTCATTTCTGAAAATAGAGGATTTAGTTTATTATTAATAAACTTTCATAAGCAGATTAATTGCTCCAGATTTATGACCATGTTAAAAATTTTTGGGCTACGTAAGCTAAAAAATTTTCATTAACACACCAGTTTTGTTGCTTTCGTTTCCAGAAAAATAAACGCACATAAAATACAATTTTACTTATAACACTTTATAAATAACTTACTGTTGTGTTTTTTAACAAATAATATAATTTCAAATTATTTTCAATTAATTGTCTGCTACCTGTTTTAACAAATTTTTAATAAATGATATTCACCCGGTGAAAAATTGTATAAAATACAAACGCTGATAAAAAAAAATGACACGAAAAATTTCAATTCAGTTTTAAAGAGAGCGTTTGAGAGTCCAGTGTCGCTTTTTTAAGCAACTAACGCCTTTAATTAAATTATGAAATATTAATAATAATTTATGTCAACAATTAAATAGGAATTTTAGAATTATATGTAAACACAAACAAATATAATAATTTTTAACAAAATTGTCTTCAATAAATGCAATTTTCATTCACTATTTTTTATTTATGTAGTATATATCCTACATTTGCATACCGTTTTGTCACAGACATAATAATAATTTGTGGTTTTGTTTAACTCTGTAGTCTTCCGAGGTTCTCTTCAACCACGAATTGCTTTTCTATTGGTCGGTTTAAAATAATGTTAAGTGCTGCCAACTTTTTAAAAAATTACCCGCTATAATACAATAATTAAATTAAATAAATAAATAAATATATTAGATGCTTAATAAAATACATAACCAGCATTTTTAGTGCTAGATAGATATAGACCTAGGTACATATATGCAGAAGTACAACAATGCAGCAGTTGAACAAGAAAGAAATGTAAATACCGTTCTGTAGATAAAAATAAATTTATTTTGTTCCATGCCCACTTATCCACTCCCGCCGACATTTTGCCGTTCTCCAGAAAAGTTTCACGCCCACATCACCAATCGCACCCACATTTTGTCTTGTGTATTGATAACAAATGGGATACCATATTTTGAAACTTTTGCTCTTTCCGTTCTCCAGTTCTCTACAAGTAAAATATAATTGAAACAAAAACAAGAATTGTAAAATTGCTGCTTTTTTAATGTATTTTACTTGTAGATTTGTAACTTGTAGTTTTGAGAAACAGGGCCCAGATATACAGAAAACCGGACGAACAGAAGACAAGGAAAACGTGTGTGCTCATAAAGTATGATAGTCTGGCTAGAAAAAGAAGTTGAGCGAGAGATATTTTTGACAAAACTACAAGCTTCCTTGTTTGATCAAATCTATTTGAAATCCAGTAGTACTTAGTAATGTTACTAGGATTTTTGCCATATAGTACAAAAAATTCATCCATGTGCAGGAAAAACGTTTTAATAAAAAAAAACAAAGATGTTGGTTTGTCAAACATGTTAAACAAATACAAAAATTTTGAGAAAATAAAAAAAAAAAAAAAATTGGAACAGATAATTAATAATTATATTACGCCGTTTATATTACAACGAAATCTAGTCGACTTAAATTGAAATCTTCCTCAAAATCTAGGGCGTTTACATTATAATTTTTGAAGTTAGCGACTATTGTTTACATAATAAAAACAACTGACTGAAGCTTTTTATATAACACATAAGATATATGCCTGTATTCATAAAAAATTCTTAAATTTAATAATGGTTTAAAGAACAAATTTGCTATGAAAATTGTCCTTTATAAACGTTTGTTAGGCATTACCTTTTATTTTGTATCAACTTCATGTATTTTATTAATATTATTTGTCTATTCCATTTTGTACTATTTTCTCAAAATCTTTGAATTTTTTAACAGTTTTATTTAGCATTATTGATTTTTTTAATATTTTTATTATTATTTTTCACACTTTTTTCTAGTGCATGGAAGTATTTCCTATATATATCATAGTCGAACTTTGAGCAGATTTCGTCATATTTTGTTTTTCAATCTTTAAGAAACCCAATATTAGTTAATAACGATATCAAAAAATTAATTGAAATTTTACTTTTAAAATAAGTTTAATAAGTTGAATAGAAATCAATAAGATTTTTAAGAACGAAAAATCTTAGATGATTAAGAAAGGTACTATGTATAAGTATTTCATACGTATTATGATATGTATGAAGGGTTTAAAATAAAGTTTTAAAATATTTTAATTCTACATAATTACGTTTTTAAAAAAATGCACTAAAAAGCACTGTGTTAGTAAGCACAGCATCAAGTATTTGGAAAGTAAAATAACTCTAAAAGATATCCGAAAAAGACCAAAATTGCAACGCCGACATAGATATATATGCATTTGTATAATTTGGAATAATTCAATAAAGTGTGTTGTGGTCATTGCTGCCAACTTTTTTGAAGACTTCCCGTCAACCGCACTTCAATAACCGCTCGAAAGAGTTAAATTTTTAATTTAGCTTGAAATGTTTTAAAAATATCGCTAAAATCTAAATATTTTGCATAATGTTTATACAAAACTGTAAGTCCAGACAATAAAAAACTACTAGTCGTAATGGAATCAATCTGTGAACAGATCTGAAGTCAGTGAACAAATCTGAAGTGATCCTGACTTTTTTGATTATGCTAATCAACGTTCAGTACAGTAAACTACATAAGTAACAAAACCGTGAACGTATTTTGTCAGAATAACAAATAATCCTAATAAGAAAATTAATAAAATCTTTTTTAAAAACGTTGTAAAATGTTTTTATAGCGAAAACAAATTCAATTTCAACAAAAATGTTTCTTCTCACTTTATAACTTTATAAAAAATATTTGAAATCTCTTATTTTGTTAAAAACAAAATTAAATTTTCAAATATGGATATATTACCGTGAGGGACACATAAAACCCGCTAGAATCTCCTCAAAACCGTCCAATTGGCATCAGTGTTAGTGGTAAATATTTCACCGGTTGGCCGAGTGTACACAATGAATATAAAACGGCTTTATAATAATTTGCGGTAGTGCAGAATATCGATAATACAGTTCTTTTTTTGAAATAACGGTATTGTGGTGAAAATTTATCTTGGGGGTTACACGATCACTTTTTGCTTTAAATTTTGTTTCAAATTTCCATACACTTACACTTTTTCACACATACTTTTAAAACATGATGCGATTTTCAAGAAAAAAAGAGACCTAATAGAAGGCTTTATTTAGCCAGCCCTTTCACACTCCCTTAAATAACAACTTTGTTCCCTTCCCAAAAAAGGAAGTAAGGAAGGTCACTAAAAAAAAAAAAAAAAAAAACTGAACAGCCTCCCTTCTCCCTTCTTAAAGATACTCCCTTCTCGAATGTGTACTGAATGTTTTGGAGGTCATTCAAAAGGAAAGTTATACCTTCTATAAAACATATTTCTAAAAGCAAGATATCAAACGAAGCGAATCTTTTGGAAAGGGGTATAGAGGCCTTCAAAAAGGTCTGCCACTTGCAGTCCATTCAATATGTACAGCTGATTGCAATTGTAATAAGAAAATATTTACTTTTGACTATATACTTACATATATTGTTTTCATGATGACATTTTAAAAGTAAATTGCTTAAAAATTGGGTGCAGTATGTGTAAAAAACTATTAAGAAAAACTTGAACGAGTAATTGCAGTACATATAAACCAAAGTATAAAAAGTTCCAGGTATGCCCTTTAGGGAGATTTTTTATTATTTACCCATATAATGTCAAATTAATTTATTTGATTTTTGACGCTTGTTTTCATATTTTCTTTTGTTTCACGTTATGCTAAGTTCACACTTGGGTTTTTAAACGCGTTTAAGCAAAATGTGGATTTAGCTAATCAAAGCCGTTCACATTACATTTGAGATGATTAAGATGACAGATGATGAAGAAAAAAAACACACAACAAACACACAAAAAAACAACAAACAAATTTATATTTCTTTAAAGTATTAAAAATGGATAAAAACACTTTTATAAAGTTATCAGAAGTTTATTTTAATAATTTTAATGATAAAATTGTGAAAATTTATGAATTATTTAAGGAAAAAATAAAAAACATTTAGCAGAAATCTTGGCCGGTTGTACACGATCATGTTGGCGATTCTACATTTGAGGCATGTTCAGTGGATTCTACGTGATTTAGTTGTAATCATGTCAATTTGAAGTGATTAACAAATCACTTCAATGTGTGGGTAATCATCTCGATTTTGAAGTGATTAGAGCTTAATCACGTTCGAGCTGCTTAAACGCGTTTAATGCTATGTTCTTATTTGGGTTTTTAAACGCGTTTAAGCAAAATGTTGATTTAGCTAATCAAAGCCGTTCACATTACATTTGAGATGATTAAGATGACAGATGATGAAGAAAAAAAACACACAACAAACACACAAAAAAACAACAAACAAATTTAAATTTCTTTAAAGTATTAAAAATGGATAAAAACACTTTTATAAAGTTATCAGAAGATTATTTTAATCAATTTAATGATGAAATTGTGAAAATTTATGAATTATTTAAGGAAAAAAAATAAAAACATTAAGCAGACATCTTGGCCGGTTGTACACGATCATGAGCGATTCTACATTATTAGGGTATGTTCAGTGGATTCTATGTGGTTTATGAAGTGATTTAGTGGTAATCATGTCGATTTGAAGTGATTAACAAATCACTTCAATGTATGGGTAATCATCTCGATTTTGAAGTGATTAGAGCTTAATCACGTTCGAGCTGCTTAAACGCGTTTAAGAACCCAAGTGTTAACATAGTATAAGAACCCAAGTGTGAACATAGTATTATATGGGTTTTGAAATTGAGAACAAAATTTCTAATGTCTATACCAAAGTATATTTATACCAAGTACATGCAAGTCTACAACAAATCAACAATAAAAAAAACGCAAATTTTGACAATATCAAAAGTAAAACAACTGAACAGCTGATCACTTGCATGTACTTGGTATAAATATACTTTGGTCTATACCTTGTACTTATTCTACCATGATATAAACCAGGGTTGATAAAGTTGGTACAATTATACTTTTTTTGGTAACTCATTTGGTACTATTTCCAAAGCTTTCAATCCGACATATAAAATGGCAACTAGTATTTACTGTCTAATAAATATAAGCGGAGTTTATTGTTTGGTGCAAATAGTGTTGCGAAAATGCAAAATTTCGTTGCTTTTTTATGAAATCTAAGGGAAACTCTATTTTTTGTTGTTGGATTTAACAAAACAGCTATGATATTTTGCAAGAGCATTTGCACCAAACACTGAACTCGGCTATTGTGAATAGATCTTTGCACTTGTTCATTGAACGATTGCTTACGCCACATTCTAAATTTAGTATGATGATATTGACAAGTATTTAAAGGATATAGGAAACCACTTCTGCAAAAGTTCTACATAGTAGAATGGACGAACTCCTATCAATTCAAGATTATTTTGGAACGAACTCATAATATTTTCAAATATTCGTCAACAAGATGGTTGTCACGTAAAGAAGTAAGGAACAGAATTTTGGAACAGTGGAAACCCACTCCATTATTATTTTACTCCGAATTATTTTGAAGGAGATTTAATGCTTAATTAAATTTTATTATATTCGAACTTTCTACTCCTTTCCTGATTCTGTAGTACATATCAAAAATTGGAAACACAATAAATTTGGAAACGCAATCCGAAGATGTTCGTATGTACATAATTTTAAAACTCTTAAAAATTTTATTTTCGGTTGAAAATCGAGATTACATTTTGAGAAAAAGACGATAAATTCTAAAAAGTGTATGAAAACGCTCTCTGGCGCCAATCAAAAATAAAAATTAATGGATTTCTTGACCCTAAAAACCGCATGATACAGGTCTGGCCTGATCAAAAATTTGTTTACCTCTATTCTTGAATATTTTCGAAAACTAACTATTTTGAAAAATCCGGGGATCGAATCGCGATGTGCTTTTGACGCGAACATATTTTACCCGCCCTACTATTATCTATAATTAATGCACAAATGAATTTTAAGTATGTACCTTTTGTTTTTGTTGTATTACATTTATGTTTTTAAAAATAAATTAAAAACATTTTTTAAAAAAGATTTAGTACTATTGGGGCTGAAAAAGTACGATTTTAAAAGTTCATTGGTACGATATTGGTTTTCTCATTTATCATCCCTGATATAAACTAAGCCGATCCATTATTTGACAGGGCTGCCAAGCTTTTTATAACCGTTTTGTTAATTTGACATTGTAACACTCCGAGGAATTATTTCTTAATTAATCCTTTTTGTCTAGTGGCGTCTCATTATTGGTTAATGCGTTTTCAGCATTTACCATATGCAATCGTTTTTAGCCAAACAATTTTAACGTATCTTTTATAGTGGCGCACCAAGGAAAAAAAACTAAGGAGTGACTGGTAAAGCATTATAAATACTCAAGACGTTTTACTGGTGGAAACCAATTTACTCTGGAGCAGATTCTGGAAGCTCTTCGCCTTTCTATACGTAGGTCTACTTCGCATACAACGACTTAATAGTTTACTGTATACCTGGATTACGGAAGGAACCAAACTTTCCAAATTAGGTAGAGCATCTCGGCTATTAATTCACAATATCTCACAAAATTTGAACGGGATTTAACAAGTGGACGTCTCACAAAACAGATTTATTTATATCTAAAGATTGGTATGAAAATTGTCCAAATTTGGTACACATAGCTAGGTAATCCACACAACCTCTCTAAATAATATGGGCGGGGTTGGAGAAGTTGTCGTGGCACCTCCCGTTCAATAGATTTATCTATATCTACAGAAGGGCAAGAGCCAAAGTTTCCAAAATAGGTGCAAGCATCTTGATTATCAATACACATTCGGCATAAAATTTACTTTTAAAAGTTTCTATAAGCTAACTGACGTAATTTGTATTTGATTAGAAAGAAAGTGATTTTTTGTTATTAAAAAACAAAAATTCAAAACTGATTTAAAATATCAATCAAGACTAAGAAGTAGTTTACACGGAGTCTTTTCAGGCATGTCTGTTTTTGACATTCTCTTTTGAACACGCTTCAAAAAACCTATTGTCTTTTCACGATTACTTTCCAAACATGTCTGTTTTCATGTATAATAGTCTAATATACAAATACATACATACAAATTAAAAACATTGAAATTCATATAAACAAACATGAAAACTCATTTCATGTCTGTTTGGCAACCCCTCTTTCTTCTCTACCCCGATCGCCAACAAGCAAAACAAACGTGTTTGTTAGACATGTCTGAAAAGACACCGTGTAAACTCCCTCTAAAAGTAGTTTAAAAAATCTAATTTTTGTGGCCTTCATGAATATTACTTACAGAATATTTGTTTCAAAAGTTTTACTGTTCGATTTTAGAAAGGCTTATATCGCAAAAATTAAAGAACGCTGTAACTGACAAAACATAAAGTATTCACCAGAGCCAAAAAAAAACCTGTATAAAAGAAAGTAGAAAAAAGTTCATATCAAAAAAACCATACAACCTAGGAACATGATTTTAAAAACGTATTTTATTATACCCACACCACAATAGTGGCTGGCAGGCTGGCTTTCTGGCTGGCTGGCTCGCTGCCCATGTAACCTTGTGCGCAAAGTACAGGTCGCAATTTTGGAGATAATTTGATCGTAGGACCACGAGGGAAGATACGGGGAAATTTCTTCCTCTCAGAAACTATCAAACCGATTTTAATGAAATTTAAAACATAGATAGAACCATATCTATATGGACACAAAGTGTATAAATTTTTAAAAAAATCGGACCACGAGGGGAGATAGGGGCAATTTCTGCCTCTCAAACCGATTTTAATGAAATTTAAAACATAGATAGATCCATATCTATATGGACACATTAGCTATACAGTTTTTCAAAAATAGGACCACAAGGGGAGGTAGGGGGCAATTTCTGCCTCTCACAAACTTTCAAACCGATTGTCATGAAGTTTATAAACATAAATAAATCCATATTTACATGGACACATAAGCATGATGTGTTTTTAAAAACTGTGGTGTAGGGTATCATATGGTCGGGCTTGACCGACTATACTTTCTTACTTGTTTTTTTTTCGCTTTATATATTGGCTCTTAACGTTTCCTTTTTTTTTTTGCGTAAGTGAATTTTTTTTATCATACAAATATGAGACCGGGACCAATCGACGCAGTATTTTTTTCTGATAAAAATGATGCAAAACAACGTATTTTCGATTTTTCGTCACTTACAGCGTTCTTTAATTCCTGCGACGATATGCAAAAACCAAAAAATCGCAGATCAAAAGGCGAACAAAAAAAATTTGATTTATAATAAAGTAGTGTTAAACATCAAACCATTTATGGACCAAAATTCCTGGCAAAATGCTTCCAATAGCAAGTTTGCTATTAATATCGATATATTTGCGTACCATGTTTTATCGGGCGAGCCGTACAAAATAAGCACTTACAGTTAGTTTGTATAGTACTATTATATTTTTACCTTCTTAAACACGTTTTAGATTATTTCTCTTTATTAAAGTAGGAATTCTTTTCACTGCAAAAAAATGCATAAACTCTTATTAATTATTGAACCACCCACGTATGTATAATATATAATATATAATATTAAAAGATATATATGTACATGTAAATATGTTTACATATCTTTCAATCAGCAGGATAGGATTTATTGTCAAAAATGTATTGGAATTTTCTTTCATTTTAATAGAATTTTTATGAATCATATTTTATGCTGTTTAACTGTTAACGTGCAATTTAATAAGAAAATTTCAGATAACCTTTCAAAAATTTATTATTTCTCACTTTTCTTAACAGGGATGGAAAAATGTTTTTTTTTAATTTTTAACCAAATTTTAAAGCAAAATGAATTGCGACCTTAACGATACATTTTATTGATTCAACATGATTTTTTATTTGTCCTTTATATATTGTTGAGTCTGAAAAGGATGCAATTTGCATAGTCTCCAACGAATGTAGAATATTAACATAGATTTTTTGCCACATATTTTTAAATTTCCGGAAACAAAACCCATTATTAAACTGAAAACTTACAACTTCCATGTTTCCATTACATTTTTCAACTTACGCGAAAAATTTACGTACAATAACTTAAATGGTATTTAATACATACATACATATATGGGTAAATCCAAAGTGTTGAACGTGACAGTCGTACGCATCAAAAATACAACAGCATTTTAAACAACAAATATTTTTACTTTCTCTTAATCCTTAAGTAATAGCACTAAGAAAGCACTATTATCTATGCTAAAGGTTATAGAGGGCACAATTCTAGGCCAAAGATAATGTCAAAAGAAGTAGCGGTTCGAACGTGAAAAAAATAGAAGTAGTTTTTGTGGCCATGTATAAAAAGGCGTAATTAAGCGAAACCGTGCACAATTTTTTAGTCAAACTACTTTGAGAATTTTACGTAGCAGTGTAACATTAAAATTTCTTTGATTTGATTCCAAAATCTTCTGTATTTTCTTTTTTTTTAAGCCAAAATCTGGGTCGATACGTGACATTTCGAACGTGAAATGTTTTTCCATAATAAGTGAACTGAATAATAATTAAAACAAAATAAAAATTTACCGTTAATCCGAATAACATATTGCTCTTTGAACTCTTCTTTAGATTACAGACCTTGTAAGAAAATTTTTTTGGAAAAGTTTTCATCAAATATCACCTCTTTTCAGGAAGATAATATTAAAGAAAACGTACAATAAAAAATTCTCACAAATAAGAAATTACGTTTGCACAACTTTGCAGTCTTATTGTTCATCTAAGTGGACAAATTTATGGGTAAATTTAAAAAATTAGTAAAATCTAAATATTTCTCTATAATAATATTGTAAAATAATCAGCTTTTAATAACTTTTAAATTTTCGGTCACGATGGACCTTTTGACGGATATGCCCATATGATATGTTATTGATTTTAAAATATCTAAAACAGCTTGGTTTTGTTTATATTTCTAACCATTTTTTTTTTTATTAAAAACATACAATTTTAGGAAAACATTAAAAAAAAAGCATTTATAGTTTTAATTTTTATTCTTTATTTTGTTACATGTAATATTTCTATCGTTAATTATTGTTGATAATAATATAAGCTAAAGCGGATGGCCTTGGCAGCCAGTACCAGCTATCATTATATTTATTTTATATGTATGTATGTATATAATATCAAGTAAATAAATAATAATAAAAAATATACATTAGTACATATATATAAATAAATAATAATAAAAAATATACATTAGTACATATATATAAAGTTGAAAAACAGTAATGTTGTTGTTGAAATACACAAATTAATAAAAATTTAGCAAAGAGGTAAACTATATGAGAGAAAACGCTTTCTCAAATCGTCTAGGCCGTTCTTGAAAATTATGAATTTATCCAAAGCGGCTGAATAAAAATGTGGAATTGAAGATGGAAGACGGAAAAATAAAGTGTATGGATAAAAACATATTCCGTTCTTGAAATTGGCTGCGGCGTATACAAAAAATTCTCAACCAAAACAAAATATGTAATTTAAAATGTTATAGAAACTAGGCAGTTTTAAGGGATTCAATATTTTGGAAGAAAAAATAGCGGTAGTTATACGGTCTAAAAAGTGTAAAATGTGTAAAAAAAAACACACACAATTTGAGCAATTTTTAACCTTTTTCTAATATCAAACTCCGTCCGGAATCCAAAGGTTTTTGATATTGTTTTTTTTTTTTCAATGTATTTGAGATCCTTTTTGTTAATTTTTGACAGTAGCTTTAGCAAGCACATGTTGGACCTTAAGTCATTTACAATTTCAATTTTAAAGGTCATCAGTACCAATAAAAGTTAAATTGTACAAACTTTGACAAAAGTTATATATATGTTATGCCAATAATTCCCAAAAAATCGAAGCAGAACAAAATATAAAAAAAATTCTAGGAATAACTAACTTACAGTGACTCCCTAAGGACTAGGCAATAAATCCCAAACTGCTGAACCTTTGATAGTTTGGATCACTAAATAAAAACATACATACAATTCTTCTTAGTCATTAAGTTTAGTACTTTTTCTATTCCGGGACCATTGAAAAATCACAATTTTCCATCCCTGCTTAGCTGCTAATTTTTCTCTCTTTCGCTCGTTTAAATATAAACAATTTTAAAAAATAACCAAATTCCCAAAACACGGACATTAAAACATTTAGTAAAGCGCAAGAATACAATTAAGATAAACGTTTAGTGCGGAAGAAATTTTTAAGTGATTTAATAAGATTTAAAAAATATTTAAAATAAAACTTAAATTATAAAAAAAAGTTTTTTAAAGTTCACATAGGTAAATAAATTAAAAAGTAATTAAAAATATTCCATAAATTAAAACAAAAAGTTTTTTTCGAGTAACTTACTTGGCAACCAATAAATATAAAAATTACCATAACAAACGAAACAAATTTAATTTAAATAAAAATTTTTATGAATGAAATTAATATGTAATAATAATAATAATAATAATAATAACAACAAACACTCACTAAAATTTAAACTAATAATTCTAAATCATTAAAAAGTCAACCAACGACAAATACCTACTTGGGCAAAATATTTTTCTTTGGCTAGCGTTCATGTTGTTGCTGTTAGTTATTCTTTTTCCACTTGGGACTCTCTAACATGTCGCTAAATTGATTCTATTTTTGTGAAAGCACATTATAGAAAACAAATAGATTTAAAAAAAATTAATTTATTGCACAAAAAATCTTTATCTACACAACAACCTACCAACTCATATATTGCTAAGGCAAAATACATACCTACCTAAAAATTATGCCACCGATTAAATATACTGCCACAATTGCACCCAATAACGTACAGATTGGTGATAAGGTGCGAATCAAAGGAAGTTTAATGGATGATGCAAAAGAGTAAGTTAATCTATATAAAAAAAAACATAATTATATGTAAATTAAACATAGAAAAGTTTGAAGTTATTTCAAACTCGATTACACAGTGCTACAGAGCAAAGACATACGTGAAATATTAAAATAATAGGATTTTTTTCATCATGATTCGGTTCACTATGGTTTTGATATTGTTAACTGTTGTAAATATGTATTTCTGATATCTGAAACGTTTTAAAGTTTAAAGTGACGAATTTAGAAAATCGTGATGGTTAACCCCCGTATTCATAAATAATTATTAAATTAACCAAACGTTTATTAAGTATAATTTTCATTGAATATTTGTATTGTAAACCTTTATTAAATTATAAATATTTATATGAATACGGCAGTAATTCACGGCAGTAAAAAACAAAAAAAAACTTTTATTAATTTTTATGAACATTTCATAAGGCATTTGACTTTAATTACTTAATAGGAAAACGTTAGCTACATACATTTAGTACCTTCTTAACCGCCATAAAAACGTTTAAAAAATATTTCGGGTTTGAGTCCAGTACAAATTAGATTCTATTGCAGAACAAAATCAGGTGCAGTTAAAACAAATTATGTCAGCACATCACACACGCTTAAAATCCAAGTTTTAAATTTATTTATGTGCTGTTTTTAAACACAAGTGATTGGACGTGTAGTAAAATTTATATGAAAAGCACTCAAAAAACTGAGTGCTTTTCATATAAAGTTTACTATAGTATACACGTTCAATCACTTGTGTTGTGAAAACAGCACATTAACCTCCGTTTTACACTGGTTTTGATTTTCCATTCGTAACGTACTGAAAAAGGGTCTGGCCAGACTGATGTGAACGGCGAAGGGTTTAATAACAACTTATGAATGTTATTTCAGTTTTGTTATACCCCTCCTAAGTCCCAATTTTCACTAGGTACATTTCTTACCGGACATTTTTTTAATTCTCTTTTAATCTTACCTGAAGCGTTTACATATGAAACATTAGAAGTCAGACAGAAATTGATACTTGTATGTAAACTACGAAAAGTAAGAAAGGGAATGAAAAAATGTCCAGTACAGATAGTCATGTACTACACACTATACCTTTTCGACCCCTCGCCTTCAAACTTCGTCTGTCCGGCAAGAAATGTCCCTAGTGTAAATTGGGACCAACGAAACAGCGTTGCCATTTTGGTGCCTTTCGGGTGCCTTTCGGGTATTTTTTGGTGCTTTTTTGCTCATGCAATACCCGAAATTTTGTTAAACACCCGTTTTTGAAAAGCGGGTATTTATAGTGCTTTTAACAATTTCTCACAGTGCTTTTTAGTGCCTTTAACAATATTTATTTTTTTTGTACCATTTTTTAAAACTTCGATTATATTGAGGATGATTAAGATGAGATTTGCTATTTGGGGTACAATTTTGGAAAGGCCTGTAAAGATTTTAAGGTTTCAAATGATAAAAAAAAAACTGATAAAAGAAAGTTGCGTTCGTTTTACCAAAAACTTTATTTACGAGGTTAGAGCTAGGCTTCCTAGCAATTTGGAAATTTTACAAAACGTTTACTTTTTTGCGTTGACAACATATTTTTTTTATTAAAATTTGGGCTGTCATTAAGTTTTATTAGGAATGGTCGGTCACTGCAAATTTTCGGTAATTGCAACAGGCCAGATTTTTTCTAACTACGAAAATCTAGCTCGCTTTATTACTGTTTTGCGACCAATTCAAACCCAGCTTATGATGATCCAAATGATTTGGTTGATATAATTTTTATTGAAGGTAATCTATGTATATATAAATCGGCTAAGGCAAAACAGTTAAGAACACTTTCTCCTCCGTATGTCAACCGATTTGAACAAAATATACACCATTTAAGAGGTAGAAGTGCACAATGTATATTTTATTAAAATCTGTTCAATAATTTCAGAGTTATAAGCGTTCAAAATTGTAACTAACAAAAATGCAAAATAAATAAATAAAAATTTATTTTCAATTATCAAATAATAAAAAATTAGGGTGATCGATTATTCGACATTTTTCAGAAACCGGTTTTCGAATATTTCGACTATAAAAATCAAACCAGGCAAAACAGTTAAGAACGCTTTCTTCCTTTGTTTGTCAACCGAACCTCTATGGGGAGAAAAAAGGGGAAATATGGGAAACTAAATTTCTTTTTTTTTACTTTTCTGCGCTTCATTTGATAATTGTTAAATTTTCTGTAATATAGAACTTAGAAACATAATATTATAGGTGTAGATCCTGAGTGAGTGATAACCTATAAGATAAAAAATGCTGGTATTTTTTGTTTTTCATCTGGAACTTTTTGAATTTTCGTTAACATTCGACCTATAAAGATAAAATTATAAATTAAACTGGGTGAATAAAAACATGTTAGGGGAGCTTTTTGGTACTTTTCGTTGTACATCTGGTACTTTGATTAATTTTCGTTAATATTAGACATAGAAACATAAAATTAAACGTGCAACGTCCTGAGTGGATGACAATATATATAATCGAGACTTTTTGATACTTTTTTGTTTTTCAATTGGTATTTTTTATACGGAAATTTCAAAATTGAGTTTTTTATGGATTTTTATTCCCTATATCATAACGCATATGTGTGCAAAATTTTGAACACGTAATATTACAAATGACAAAGTTTTTGTACCTAGAGGACCGTTACGCACAAAAAAAGAGAAAAATAAGTCATAAAAAATCACGATAAAAGTTTAATTTTGTTGCATAGTGTAATTTAAACAAACATTAAGTCCTTGTTTTTGCTTAAACCAGTAAAAGAAACTACTACTGTAATTATTTAATGTTTATAATATTCATATGTATAAAGAAATTTTTATTTATTCATACTAATTAGTACTGCAGATAGGTTATTTGGTTTCAGATTTTTACAATTCCAAAAAACCTAAGTGTCATAACATAAGCTGTGATTAGAAAAGCAAAATTTTCCCAACCGATATATATTACTGGTTTCATTTTAATCAAAATGTGTAATTTTCGTTTCAATATCGTTAATAGTTCCAATTTTATTACGTTTTTTCCCTCTCCTGTAAACTTTTGAAAACTGCAGATAGGTTATTTCGTCTTTTAGGTGACGATATACTTAGATGAATTATGTTTTCTTCATATTTACAAAAAAAAGTTATGGTCGAATTTTGACCATAAGGCGAACACTAGTAATAATAAATTTAAAAATGTTTATATACAAATGTAAATATATTTATTATTTAATCTTAAAAGAAAATGGTCCCCATCAACGCCATCGCCTTTTTTTAAATTTTGGAGGTATATAATATTCGGCAACGAGTTTTGTGTTAAATTAAATTTAAAAAATGGCTTAGTGCTTTTTTACCCTTTTTTTGTTCAAAATAGTGCTTTTTAGTGCTTTTTTTAAATTTTAAAGTGCTTTTTGCTCTCAAAAAGTTGGCATCACTGCAACGAAACCATTTTCAACAGTAAATCAGAAAAAAACACTTTTCAAACGAGAGTGTTTATTTATAATATAGAAAAGAAGAACTTAAAATTAGATTTTCCATTTTATATTCCAAATAGAACAATAAAAACTGAGATTTTTCATTTTTTTTTATAATGGGCGATTTTTTAAGAGCTATAGGAATGTTAAAAAAAACACATAAAATTCAGAAAAATTCATGAAATCTTTATTTGAATCGATAGTACGGTCCATATAATTTAATGTTTGACGATTATTTCATGCAAATGTTGACCGTAGCTGCGCCTCAAATGGTCCATCCGCTTAGTTAAATTTTGGCATACTCTTTCCAACATTTCGGCCGGTATCTCATGAATAAATGCTTCAATTTTGTCTTCCAATGCGTCAATTGAAGCAATGGTCGATTAAACTGACCATAAAATGAAAGAAGCGCGCGATGAACTTTCTTAACAGAGCACGCATTTGATAATAAAATTCAATTATTTGCAAGCGTTGTTCGTTTGTAAGACGATTCATGGTTAAATTATAGACCAAACTGAAGATCTTTGACAGTGAAACAAAAAACGAAACGTGCGTCAGCTGTTTAAACCAATGTTGCCAAAAAGATAATAGCTAAAAAATCATTCGATATTATATTCAGAAAATAACAAATATTAATAAGATTTTTCTGCTCATATTCAGAAAAAAAAATATTAAAATTGAGGTTTTTCAAAAATTTTGGGGAAACCTAGAAAATCTTATTTTTAAATGCTTTTCTCTGAAATTTAGTTTAAAAATTTAATTTTTAAACATACTTTAAACTGAAATGATTAAATCTCATTTCAAAACAGTCTTTAAAATTTTTGTGAAAAATTGGGTTACCAAACGGATTTTTCTAAAACCGAATTGAAAAATCACAATTTGAATTATTCCATTCAGAATATGAAATGGAAAATCTCGTTTAAAGCTTTTCTTTTCTAAATTATAAATATGAATTCACATTTAAAATTAATTTTTTTTGATTTATTGTTGTAATATTGTAGTTATTCTTAGCAGTTTGGGATTGAAATCCAACAAAATTGGCTTACAAGGACTTGAGTTATGAATTTTTATTCATAACAACAACCATGTAACAACCTTGCTAAAAACATGATAATTTTGTTACAAAAACTAAGATATATGTAGCTGCAAATCATAATACTAAATTCGTGAAGATCGTTCCATAATTTACCATAAGCTTTAGTTTGCCTAAAACCGTAACAAATTTGGTCTGTCAAAGTTTAATATGACTTAAAATGGCAGTATAAAATTTCCCATATAACGTCCACTTTCAAAAAAAATTTATTACGCCTAAAACTGTAACAAAAAAATACTTTTGTAGTAAAATCTGGTGTGCCTGAGTTGCATACAACTTTTAATCACACTAAAAAATTTCGTAACGATCGGTCCATACCATAGGCTCCATATAAAGCCCACCCTTGGAAAACAAGTTAGTACGACTTAAACCGTAAATGCATTTATATTTTATTATTCGGATTAATTTTATATTACTTGAAATAAAAACACAAATTTCTGATGGTCGGTCAATAATCTAACATACATATCGTTAGCTGAAGCGCAAAAATACAAATGCCCACAAACATTTTTGGAATCTTTCGACCAAAATTTGCGATTTTATTACAAAAAACAAAAGGCCCCATCTACAAAAGATTAAATGTTAAACCTTTAAAGGACTACATATATAGCAGTTTGAATAATATGCAAAATTGTCAATTGTCAAAACAACTGGTAGGTTTTACGAGAAAATTAAATTATAAACAGTTTAAGGCGATTTATCAATTTATCATTTCGTCGTGCCGAAGTTATATATGACAAATATATTTACGTATAGTTATAGTTTTTATATTATCGAATTTCCTTATGTATGAATAATTTTAAGATTTATTACTACTTAAGGGTGGTCTAACCATATTGCACGATGAAAACTGTGTGTCGCACCGTAACGTCAAATTGTTGTCCAACTTAATTTGACATTTCTTGGTATCAGTGCCAAATTCAACCATGGAGAGGTGCACCATTGAGCAGCGCGTTAAGATTGCTGAAGCCTTTTACGAAAATGGGCGTTCAGATCAAAAATACATTTTGTGCACATCTTGATTTTTTTGGTCAACATAATCAATCAAATGAGTCCACAATCGGGATAATTGTGGGCAAATTTTAGCAAACCGGCTCTGTAGAAAATGTGAAAACGCCTGTGCATGCATGCTTGGTGCGGTTAATGGCCAGGCGGCATCATCGGGCCTTACTTCTTCGAAAATGAGTTATGCCAAGCATTTACTGTGAATGGTGTTCGCTATCGCGAGCTGATAACGGATTTCTTTTTGCCAGAAATTGAGGATATGGACCTGGGCGATAAGTACCTAGTTCCAAAAGAATGTCTCACACGGCCAACGAAACAATGGCTCCTCTGCACGAGAAATTCAATGGCCATGTTAACTCGCCGTCACGATCATATGATTTGACACCGTTGGCCTTCTTTCTTTGGTAATATTCAAAATAAAAAGTGTACGTCAATAAGACAAGAACAATTCAAGAGCTAAAGGATTAGATAATTTGACACATTAAGGACATTGAACCTCAATTAGTTCTCAAAGGCATTGCAAATATGGACCATAAAACAAAGGTATGCTACCGAAGCCGCGACGAGCATTTGGCCGATATTTTGTCTCACACCTTGTTATCATAGATCCTTCTATAATAATAAAAAATTCAGATAATTCTCTAAAAACTTTTTGTTTTATTCACAATTAACATTGTGCACTATGGTTGGACCATCCTGAATATTTAACCTTTAACTGCTTAACAATAAAGTGAATTTAGGCAATATTTCATCAATACAAATAGCCGTTGTGTACTTCGTCCGTAAAATATCTTTACATATAAAAACAAAAATGTTAAAATAACAGTAATATTAACAAGATAGTCTCTTTTTTGTAACATGCCTAATATACTTTGTTCACATACAACAAGATAACGCAAGATTTTTTAATTGAAAATTTTCATACGTTTTTTGTCGTATATCCACAATTATGCTACATACGATAATATAACGCATTAAATTTTTCGCAAAAGTGGATATACAACAAAATGGCTTCGTAATATCTCATTAACCATAAGAGATAGAGACGTGAGGATTGCGCAGATCGATAGATCTGTTAAATTTACCAAAGGAAACGGTCTTATCTCATTTTTTTCGAAGGCTGGGTTGCATCTGCTAACTGCCTACGAACGTCTGCCTTAGGGTCCAATTAGACGCGACATTTAAGCTGAAATTAGACGTGACATAACCATAATGCCACAGCCGTAACGGCGAATTTAGGAACCAAAATTGAATTGGTTTGTATGGTATGTTTATGCCGTTTTGGTAATACAGTGGCTATGGTAATACAGTTTTGCTATGGTTATGTCACGTCTAATTTGAGCTTTAGCTCTTGACAGCTAGCACTCTCTAATGTATATACATATGTATGTATATACCTCATGAATATGCCTTACCTCACACATGTTGTTGTATAACTTAGAAAGGTAAATTTTGAAATATGTATAACAACCGATTTTAAACTTTAGTATCTTTATTATTTCTAAATTTACAATGTTGGTAATTCCATGTTTCCACGGTACGTTCTTCGCTCTCTATTCATGCTTCACACCCTAATCATGAACATTGATCAAATCTTTTTTAAGTGGGTACTTTTTTTTATCAAAATAATGTTATCTCTCAAAATCTTGTGAAATAAATGAAATTTTTACAAGAAACTAAAAATTTTGTAAATTACATTTTTTTCCTTTAGCTGCAAAATTTTTATAAAATTGTGATATTTTATTATCGTAAAAATTTGATAAGATTTATTGATAAAAATGCTTATTCATATGATAAGTAATATAAAATAAATAGTCGGTATAAAAAAAATAACCCTTGAAGTGAATTATTTCCGATTGTAATAATTGACAAGGTACGATTAAATTTATTGCCAAATAACAAATGACTTGTAATAATAACGAGATATTTAATATAAATTTAAATTTTATTTATTATAATTTAAGTAACCTTTAAAGGGTTAAATATAAAAAAATTCGTAAGCAACACATAGCGATATGCCAAATATAATTATTTAAATGTTTATTTAATACAAATGTGCAAATATTTAGTTTATTTTTTTTTTTGTGCAAATATTTAGTTTATTTTTTTTTTATTAATTTTATTAGTTTTTTGTAAAGAATTTTAGATTGATTTAGGAAATTTTTTATTTCGTTTACACGTTAAAAGAAATTACACACTTTCAGCCTGTTCATGAATTTCAGACGTCATTGTTCGAAGTTTGTTTTTAATGTAATTTTCTATGCGAACGATGACGTTCGATATCGTTAAACAGGCAGTTACAGTTTCTCGCCCAATTAAAAATATCAGTGGATTTTGTAATATATTAAATATTTTATTTCTTTAAATCTATATATGTTTATATAAAAATGTATAGTAATTCATAAAATGAGAACGGCTGGGCCGATTTCTGTAAAAAATCGAAAATCGAGTTCTTGTATGAAATTTTGTGTGAAACTAGTCCTTAATGGCTTTCCAAATCAAACAATAGAAAGTTCTTAGTGTAAATCATGGAAAATTGGAAAATCTCTCCGCAAAAGTCGGAGAATTGGAAAAATCGAAAATTGATTTTTTTGTACGACATTTTGTGTGAAATTATTCCTTAATGGCTTTCCAAATGAAAAATAGAAAGTTCTCAGCCAAAATGACGTTATACGTTGTCTTAGATTTTGCGCAATCTGACAGGTCTCATTTTGGCATTGTAATTTTCTACAGTAAATGTGCTATTTTTCTTGCTCCGCATAATTTACAGCTGAAGGTGGGATCGATCATAATCATGTTGCGGAATCTCAATCCTCCAAAATTGTGCAACGGTACGCTGTTGTCTGTCAAAAAGCTAATGAACAATGTGATTCAGGCGACAATCATCAAGGGAAAATTCAAAGGAAAGGAAGTTCTTATCCCACGAATTCCCATTATTCCAACTGTCCTTCCATTCCAATTCAAGCGGATTCAGTTCCCCGTTCGATTGGCATTTACGGTGACAATCAATAGATCGCAAAGCCAATCACTAGAAGTCTGTGGGATTAATCTCGAATTTCCCTGTTTTTCGCACGGTCAGATGTACGTTGTTCGTGTGTTGGGAAACCGTCTTCGCTATTTGTTTTTGCACCGGAAAACAAATCGAAAAACATTGTTCATCAAATCGATCTCTACTGATGACTTTCAAATAAACCACATAGAAAATATTAATATTTGTGTTGTATTATTACTCCAAAGTTTGTCCGAAGGCTTAAAATTGGGACGAGACGAAGTTCTCCGGGTCCGCTAGTTAATAATAATAATAATTAAAAAAGTTGTTCCAATTATCACTTTCGTTATTAAAGTAATAAAATTACAACTGATACCATACCTTTAATGCAATCACACAATTTATTTGAAGTTTTTGTCTAATTGTCTACTTACATATTTATTTTCTTTAAACGAACAAACAGATAATAAAAAACAATCAAGAAATTATTAAAGCAGATCCACCAAATGATTCCCTACACAGAATGTAATTTATATTGAACCTGTAGGTATTTTTATTTATAAGTATGGAAGATGTTTTCAATACTCTGACATAAAATTAGTTTTCAATCAAAAGGCTGGAAAACATATTCTGCTTATCCCAATTTAATCTGAAGGGTGGGTAGCTGACGTATTGGCCAAAACCCAATGTGCACAAAAACACTGGATATGCAGAAAGCGTCCATCGGCGCTTTCATGTGTGATTGTGCTGACCACAATAACGCATACACGTGCCAATTCGAATGAATGATCCGGCAATTAATAGACTTGCTTCAAATAGAGTTGGGCAAAATCGTTCCTTTTGTGGAATTATTCCGACCGATCCGAAAGATTAAAGGAACTAGGTCTTTCCTATTTTTTACTTTGAACAATGAATGAACGAGGAACAGGAAAACTTCTCTGTCGTTCGTAAAAACGTCAACGAACAAACTTTTGTTATTGTTTGCTCTAAAGAAGAATTAATTATTTCTAAAAAAAATAAAAGCTTTTTCACTGAATTGCAAACGTTTTAGGAATTACTTAAGTTGTACCTGTTTTAATCTACGAATACCTGCATGCCATTGCTGGTGGTGAACGGGTGATAAATTGCTAAAAAAGATTAAAATTATATGAAAAACTACATTTAATATGAATTGATATTTAAATAGAATTGGTGAAACAGGCCATTAGTCTTACACACGGGGTGTAAAACTCATAATACCCCCATTCACCATTAGCGGTTGTTAAGGGTATACAAAATTATTTAAATTGTAAACATTTGAAATTAGAACTAAAAAATCTTTTTATCTTTAATAAATTCTTCTAAAATTAATTTTATACAAATTACCAATAAAACTATGATTATCTCTTTAAAAGACTACATGCAGACGATTAAAAAAATAAGAAAAAAACGCTGATTTATTAGACATATTTTATAGTACTTATAATCGTATAAATACACAAATTTTTAGACAAGAGATGATGTCATGAAACATAAAAGTAAAACAGTGATTTGCAAAAGTATACACACACATTTTTAGGTTGATTAAGTTGGCTCAAACTCTAACAATAAACCTATAAACATAAAAAATAATCAATATTGTTTTTCAGTTGGCCTAAACTTGTTTCTATTTTTCTTATCGTTAGTTAGAAAAATTTAATTTAATGTTTAAGTAAAATTGTTTGCAATTTTTGTTCTATTTAAAGAAAAATATTACCTGGCGTAAATTATGTATGGTTTTTTTAATAGTTTTTTTCACAATGAATAAAACATGCATATCGCTGGCTCAATATTACAAGGTTGTATGTAATTTTTTTGTATTCAGCTAGTTATGTTTAAGTGTTGTATGAGACAATTTACAACTTTTAGTGTTGATCCAAAGCACTTCCTTGGTCGCCATAAACAATAGTGTTTGAAAGTTGTATTCTACATGTGATTAAAAATTCAGCAATAAAGTTGAAACTTTAACATATAACACAGATAATAATGTTTAAGCATATTTTTAAAAATTTTGTTAGGATATTTTATTACACCACCATAAGCGGACAGGGTATTATGCGCTTGTGGTGTTATGTGTAACATATACAAATATGGGTTCTGAATCGATCTAATGATGTCCGTCCGTCCAGCTGACTGGATGTCCATCTCCCATACAAATATTACTAGCGCAACGGCTTGTAATCCTTATCATCTGCTCTTTAGGAAAAAATTACGAAACAGTATAAAGGGTATTCACGTCACAGCCAATTAGTTGTGCGTAAATATTTGTCTTTGCGGTTGTTGTTATGTTTTTGCACATTTGCTTTTTTGAAAGGGTGCAACTTGTGACGTGAATACCCTTATAGTTTCTGACTTAAGATAAAGAATTTGGCAACGATAAGTTTTATAATAGCTACTAACTATGTCATAGCAAAATTTTGTAATAGTATAAAAAAAATGTATCTTATGTCCTATATAAACCCCCTCTCCAAGGTACTTTAAGCCAAACAAATCTCATGTCGATGTTGAAAAAAATATTCGTCACAAAGAACTCTAATATTTATATTTACATAATTCTTATTTGCCGGATCCATGATTGGCCATAGGCTACAATCTTTAAAATGTGTCTTTATATACTGTAGTGTAGTGTGAGGTAGGGATTGCTGTTCGGTTTTAACCGAAACCGAATCCGCGGTTTTAAATGCCTAAAAACCGAAACCGAAAACCGACAAAAAAACCTCGGTTTTAGCTTTAATTTTAACAATGTATTTATGCTTGAAAAAATTGCAAATTAAACATCAAACTCGTACTTAATATACAAAAACTTTATACATAACAACCTTAAACAATGACAAGTTATTTTAAAATTCTTTAAATTCAAAATAAGAAGAACAAATGTTATCTTTATAACTCTTAAGTACACACCTTATTTGTGAGGCATAAACTGCCACCTGGGCCACTTGAATTTTGTATGGAGTTTCTTGTAGCTATAGAAAAAACTCACACTAACGAACCCCTGGGCAAGGCTGGGACTACTTTTATATGTATGGAGTTTTATGGCTATAGCAGGAACATTTTGTTGGGAAATAAAATAATTTTTCGAAAAAACAGAAAAGGAAGAATTCTTATGTGCTGTGTATGCTTTTTTAAAAAGTTTCATTTTGATTTTATTAACTGCAGTACATATATTATAGGGAAGGGCCTGACCAGGCCCAGGTGGATACAATATGCACAACATTTTCATTTGGCCAATTGCGGAATTGAGGAATACATAAAGTTTCGTTCTAATATACTTAATAATTATATGAAATAAACTAGAAAAAGTCAAAAAATGCCTGCCCAGGCCCAGGTATACACTTAAGGGCGAATAAAAGTACCTGTATTGAAACAAAAAAAAACTTGCAAAAAAAAATATATATGTTTATGTATGAATTTTCCTTTGATATTTTCAAAACCGAAAACCGAACCGAAACCGGCCGGTTTTAATCATTTTAAAACCGAAACCGCGGTTTCACATTTTTACGGTTTTTAGCAAACTCTAGTGTGGGGCATCAAATCGAGCCCTAATAGCAAAAATGATGTAACCAACAACATTTTAGATTTTTGTTTTTTAATGAAAATCGTTAATTTTGGATCATTTGCATCATCTCTAAAAATCTCATATCTCTGGGAAGTACCGTTACGAAGTAAGAGCAAAAGCAATTTCGGACTTAAAGCAAAAATATTAAAAAAAAACCTTCTCCTTAACAATTTCATTTTTGTTGATTACATCATTTTTGCTATAAGGGCTATAAGGGTCGGTCACGAACGACTATACTTTCTTACTTGTTTTATGATGGCATTGATACTGAATTCTGCCTTAAAATATTTTACGGCAACGTAAATCAGGTTACCAAAAGTTACTGGTATCGCTCCATATGTGACCATAGCTCCTATAAATTACCACTTTCGAAATTTTAATGTCGTAACTAAAATAAAATTGTTATAACAAACTTGTTGATAATTGCAATTTTAAGTCATCCATTTCAAATTATAATATGTGACAGTTTCAGTTAAAAGGATGAAAAAATCGATTTTTACTTTTTTGGTGATTCTTAAAATAGACAATACGCTCTTTCTAATGTAGCAAAAGGCAGTCTTCTAACTTCATTACTTGTTTCAAAAGTAAGCTTTAAAATACACCTTTGTTAAGAAAAAAAATTAACTTGTTAACTTTAAAATCGTTTTTCTCCAAAACTCATTTTTTGCCCATAGGTCCCTTTTAACTGAAACTGTCACATATACATATTAATAATTCTAAAAAATCAAAGTTCGAAGTATAAAGGAGCAAAAAAATAAGAAATTAAAAACTTCGAAAAATCACAATATGTTTGCTTTTGCACGTACAACCTTATAATATTGAGCAAGCGATATGTTTTATTTCTCAAAAACTCCGCACACGATACAATAAATTTAAGTAAATGGGTGGTTTTATAAGTTATTAAAATTTTTTGTTTAAGTGTTAAGAAATAACTGTCATTTGATAATTTTGTAATATGCAATTGAATATGGCTTTATTAATAAAAGGTTGTCAGTGAAAGAGACACCTAAGCAGTGTTGCCAATTTGGCATTTAAGTGGCTAGATTTAGCCATTTTTCATCCGGTTTAGCCATAAAACAATGAGTTCAGCCATTAGCCATTTTTTTTAGCCATTTTTCAACTTATTTAGCCATAAATTTTTTTTTGCCGTTTTTCCTTTAACATAATAATTTTTAATTTCTTATAAAAATTTATTAAAGTAAAATAAACATTTTTAACAATTCAAACTCATTTCATTTAAATCACAACTTTTACAAATGTTGGAAATCGCTATAAACTATGATGCTGAAACATCTTTCAAAATAAAGCAATAGTAGCCCAATATTAAATTTATAAAATGGCGGCAAAAAAATTTTTTTTAGAAATTTCAGAATGGACTATATAGTTGTTCTCAGTTGCATTGTCTAATGATGAAGTAAACATCGTTTAAAGTAATTTGAGAAAAAGGATACATTAAGCAACCGCTAATTCTATTTTATCAATAAAATATTTATGCCAGCACCACAATAGTGGAGAGGGTACGATGCGTTTGTGTTGATGTTTGTAACACCTTAAAATAATGGTCCTAAGCCCACTTTACGTAAAACGATTGACTCAGAATAATTTTCTGAGTCGAATTAACGATGTTTGTCCTGCTGGCTGGCTGACTGTTTTGGAGTTTTATCAAATCTTGGTACATAGGTTCTAATGTGGTGTAGGGTACCATATAGTCGGTGTTGACCACTATACTTTCTTACTTGTTTTTTATTGTAGATCTGGACTGAAAAGGTTGGGTAAATGTTGTTGTGATTATGATTTACCTTCAAATTATTAAAAACTAATAGTCCCGAGTGATTCCTATGAGATGAATAATAACGCCATCGAATTTATCGATGATTTAATTTTTTAAATATCTATCAAAATATTAATTTACGTTAATTCTTATTTAACAAATTGATCTTAACTTACAATTTCATCGTAAAATGAATTTAAATGAATTATTTCAGTTTTGTTATTGAATTTTAATGTGTTTTTATTTAAAAAAGCTTTTAGCCATTTTTTAGCCCATTTTTAGCCATTTTTAGCCCTTTTTTCCCTAAATTTAGCCATTTTTGGTCACCAAGTTTTGGCAACACTGCACCTAAGGGCGACTCTATTCTGACGGGTGCAACATTTAGACGCTTTAAACGTCTTTTACTAATAGAAAGAAACACATTTGCAATTAAGTTATTTCTAGAAGGGGTAACATTTGTTATATACTATTTTTATCTATTTACAAGAATTTATATGAAACGATCAAATAGCCACGAGAGAGCTTTAAAGTGCATGACGGGTGCAACCAAATTGGCCCACTTTCATAAGATCATACCACAAAAACACAAAACTCTGTAAATTTTTAAACTTTTATTGTATTATTCTTTTTTATTGTGAAAGATGAGATATCAGACGATGATTATCAAAACAAACATCGTAGAGAAATATAATCCAATAATAAGAAATTCGCTCTTTAAGCCATGACGGGTGCAACATGCAATGAATTTTCTGTTCGCGCCAAATCTATGAATCTTATGCTGGGTACACACAGTGCAATCTACATGCAATCTATTTCAATGCAACCTCAAAATATCAAAGCGTTTTGATGTTGATGCAACCTGGAATGAATAAAAATGAATTTAATTCACTAGATTGCGTAAAAGTGTTGCATAGTGTGTACCCAGCATTAATGATTCGAAGTGCACAACAAATATATATTTAAGCTTACGTCTAAAAAAATTAAATTGTTATAAAATATAGATATTTTACTTTAAATTGGCATCAAAAACGTGTCCAATTGTGTGATTGGAAAATTGATGTTAAAAGTTGTCTAGAATAGAATCGCCCCTAAGCTTGATATAAATTGATTAGGTGCGTTTGAGTACTTTTACAGTAAAATGCCGTAAATGAGTAAACTTGAAAATTTGCTGTCACAAAAAGCTGTTGTCCAAAAAAGTACGCGAAAGCAAAATTTGTAAAAATTCGTAAAATAAAGGCAACAGCTGATGGCAAATAATTGAAGGGTTAAAAATTGTTTACACATTTGACTACTTCACTCGTTTTCTTATCGGTACTCGATTAAATACTTTGTATAAGACGAAAATTTTTGGAAAATACAAACAAATTATTTTATGTAATCTTTCGTATTTGTTTTTATTTGATGTTGCTAATTCAAAAGAACATAAATAATTTTCTTGCTTTTGATAACTTAAAAAACAAGTGCAGTTAGTTCTAAGTAATCAAATATTTTACACTTTTACAACTCTAAAAAATTAACATAACAAAAAAATGTTTCAGAAGTTGGTATTAAACCATATAAATGCTTCATTCGTTTCGTTTATATTTCAACTATTCTTTTATCGTTTATTTTTCGGCAATTGACAATCCAGAAAAAGCCATGATTTTACTATAAGTAAAACATTAAATAGGTATAATATAAATAAATAAATTAGTTTTAAATCACTGAACAATCCATCCGCATGCTTGTTTCATGTACAAATTGAAGAAATTCTACTTAAAGGAAATTAAGTTGCATGTTCCTTTAAGGAAATTCTTGTAAAATGAAATTTAGATTTGGAGATTAATTCGAAAAATAGTGTAATTTTTACTAAATACGTTTAACCCTTTTATACATGTTAAATAAGACTTTTGTTTTTTTTTTAATAATATAGAAGCACAAACATGAATTACTTTTTCAAAAGAATACTGTTATTATTTTTAATAACTTTTAATTGTTGACAGAATTTTATTATTTATAACAATCGCATTTGTCGCACAAAAACAATTTAACTGAGTTGAATAATTTTTTAATTAAAAAAATATATTTGAATAATAACGTTTTATGAAAAATTTTAAATAAAACGAGACCAATTCTGTATTCAAGTATTAAGAGTTAATTATTAAGACAATTAACTTAACGTCACACCAGAAGAAAAATGTTTGTTAATTAAAAAAAAAAATATTTCGTTACCTTAAACGCAAAAACCCTGACTAACCCAAAATTAAAAATCGACTTTTTTTACTGATTCTGATGTAAAGCATCAACACAAATTTCCACCAATTGGAAGTTAGGGTCTTTTGCGTTTTAGGTAACGAAATACATATCGCACTTGATCATAAAGAGCGTATCAACTCAAAATTTTTATTATTTTACTGTTTTGAAAAAAAAAATCGACACGTAATGTTCATATCTATCCGCTGTAATTTGCTGCAACAACGTCATACGTCAAAAATCTGAAATTTTAACTTAATATCACTACAGCATAGTAAATCAGGTCGTTTAAAAAGTGGTTATTTCATATGAAGATATTCTAAACTGGACTCTGAAGAGCTAAATAAAATGTCCTTTTTCTACTATGTTGGGTGTAAATTTAAAACTTTAAAGTCTGAAACACTAAGGCCCTTATTATGTAGAACGCAACGCAACGCCAAAAGATTACATCGAAAGCAAAAACGAAGTCATAAATATTTTGTAATTTTCTTGTTGTTTTCTACATAAATTCACATTGCCTTTTAAAATTTCAAACACCTAATTAAAAATATTAAAAATTTGGATGAAAAACCATAAATAGTTCAACAAAATAACCACAATACTAATTATTTTCAAACGCCTCATAACTTGTGGCGTTACAAATTTTAAAACGGTACATGAATTTCTGTAGAAAGCAACAACAAAATTACAAAATATTTAGACTTTGTTTTTGCTTTCAATGTAATTCTTTGGCGTTGCGTTGCGTTTTATATAATTAGGGCCTAATATTTTTGAGTTATAACGATGTAACATGAAATGCGCGATATATACATACACACATATTTTTAAAATACATAACGATGTTTTAGAATTAAACAAAAATACTTAGTTAGCTAGGAAAAAAAAACTTAATCCCGTATATAAATTTAAATTAAAGGAATACAAGACAAAGAATATAATTGAGAACAATTGCATTTATAACAAGTAAGAAAGTATAGTCGGTCAAGCCCGACCATATGATACCCTACACCACAGTATTTAAAAACACATCATGCTTATGTGTCCATATAAAAATAGATTTATCTATGTTTATAAACTTCATGAAAATCGGTTTGAAAGTTTGTGAGAGGCAGATATTGCCCCTTACCTCCCCTTGTGGTCCTATTTTTGAAAAACTGTATAGCAAATGTGTCCATATAGATATGGATTTGTCTAAGTTTTAAATTTCATTAAAATCGGTTTGAGAGGCAGAAATTGCCCCTATCTCCCCTCGTGGTCCTATTTTTAAAAAAATTCATACATTTTGTGTCTATATAGATATGGTTCTATCTATGTTTTAAATTTCATTGAAATCGGTTTGATAGTTTCTGAGAGGAAGAAATTCCCCCTATCTTCCCTCGTGGTCCTACGATTTGGCCCAATTTCAATAGGCTTGGTCCCTGTGCCAATAACAACCTATGACCCAAATTTCATCAAATTATCTCTAAAATTGCGACATGTACTTTGCGCACAAGGTTACATGGACAGACAGCCAGCCAGCCAGCCGGACGGACATCGTTAGTTCGACTCAGAAAGTGATTCTAAGACGATCGGTATACTTTAAGGTGAGTCTAGGACCAATATTTTAAGGCGTTACACACATCAGCACAAATGCATAATACCCTCTCCACTATTGTGGTGTGGGTATAATAATTAAATTTCAAAAATTTGGTTCTATAAAAGTTTGTATAAAATAAATTGCCATAGAAATTCAATTTCATATATCCGTCCTGCATTATACAGAAAAGTACTATACGGGTGTTTCCACAGAAAATTACCCCTTATAGCTCAAAAATGAAATTATTATTTTGAATTTATTTTTCCGCTAATATTATACAAAAAAATATATCTGACATTTTCCGAAAGATTAACTTTAATTTTCTATATGCTAAGAGAAATAATTTTTTTTTTGTACTCATAAGAAATGAGTTCAGACACAAAATACTTTTAACTTTTTATAATGTAACGACCGTTACTTTAAAAAAAAAATTTTTTTGGTAGCTAATTTCTTTGGGTTGAAAATAAATCCATTCCTTAAACAAAACAATTCAAAGAATTTAATCAGATATTTTACTTCATATCCTGTGCAAAGTTTTACAATACATGATGTTTGTTTTCGACCATTAGGTCGTGACCCGAAAAATAGAAAGGGACCTAAGGGGTTTGTTCAGGAGAGCCATTTTAAAGATTTAAATACGTGTATCTTTGGTGTGCCATCACTGAGCGTGTTGGTATTGGTCTCATTTGAAAGCGACACATCTCATGACGTCAGGAACGTGTTGGTCAACCTTGAACACGCGCGTAGGTCGTCCCTACCTCTTGTTTTGTGTAGTTGGTTTTAACTGTTCCCTTTACCTTACTGGTCCCTTTCTCTATGCGCTGTCACATATATAAAATTATTGACCGAAAATCAGAAAGTTTAATGCTTTTTTAGCAATTTTAAATAGCTTGAGTAAAATATCATGATTCGTATCGATTTAAGCCGAACCTAAATGATTTTCAGGAGGGGAATTTATATTGGAGCCATGGTAAGCTATGAGCCAATCATCACAAAATTCTGCAGAGTGTTTTCTGTTATTAAAAAATATAAATTTCAATACAGCGGAGCAATTAGTTTTAGCGTTTGCAGTGAATTTCAGAAGGCTGCTTAAAATAGATCCAAGGTTTATTATGGACCGTATATCACAAAATTGCATAAAATTTTTTCTGGCCATATGAAGCTACGGTTTAAGGCGTACTTAATTTATTAGTGCGATTTCTAGTTATATAAAACTGTGACGTACCAATTTCTATTATGATAGCATTATTTGTTACGGTTTAAGGCGTACTAAACTGTTTTCCGGGAGTAGGGTTTATATGGTGCCAAAGGTAAATTATGGACTGATCATACCGAAATTGCAGTCTGATTTGTAGTCCTATTAAAATGTGACGTATAAAATTTGATATGATAGCATTATTTTTTACGGCTTAAGGCTAGATTACACTACAAGCAATTTCAATTTCAAATACATGTCAAAAACTCAAGTAATATGACAAAGTGTGATAGTGTGAATGCAATGTGTCACGAAAATGACAAGTATTATGAAAAAAGTTTGACATCCCATACGACTTCATCGTTTTTTGAAAAGTTTCTAAACAATAATACTTTTCATTGGATCAAAGTTGCATTTTATTTCATGTGTGAGTGTTTATACTTTGTGTGATGGTGTGAACACAAACTGTCATGTAACATTAGACTTTTTGACAGTCGCATCAAAACTCATAAGATTTCTATCTCACAAAGTATTATGGAATACGTAAGACTTGTGAGATAGTGTAATCTAGCCTTTAAGGCGTACTAAACTGTTTTCCGGTAGGAGGGTTTATGTGCGGCCTAAGGTAAATTATGGACCGATCCTCACGAATTTCACAGTGTAATTGCTTGTCCTATAAAACTGTGACGCACCAATTTCTATTATGATAGCCGTGTAATTACGGCTTTAGGCGTACTTAACTGTTTTTCGGGAGTAGGGTTTATATGAGGCTTACCGTAAATTATGGATCGATCTTCACGAAATTTAACACTGTCATTTCTATAAGCCAATCATCACAAAATTCTGCAGAGTGTTTTCTGGTATTAAAAAATATAAATTTCAATACAGCGGAGCAATTAGTTTTAGCGTTTGCAGTGAATTTCAGAAGGCTGCTAAAATAGGATCTAAGGTAAATTATGGACCGTATGTTACAAAATTGCATCAATTGTTTTTTTGGCCATATGAAGCTAAGCTGGAAGAAAGTTTACTGCAATATCTATATCTGCTACGGTTTTAGGCGTATTTAATTATTTTACCAGAGTGCGCTTTATATGGGGCCAAGAGTAAATTATGGACCGATCTTCACGAAACTTTACCATGTCATTTCTAGTCCTATTAAACTATGACGTGCCAAAATTTGTTATGATAGCATTGTTAATTAGGGTTTTAAGGCGTACTATACTGTTTTCCGAGAGTAGGGCTTATATGGGGCCTAGGGTTAATTATGGACTGATCTTGAATGAAACGAATTTTTGCAAAATCTATGTTAGTTTTTGTTACAAAATTATCAATTTTTTTCAGGTGGTGGTTCCACATCTTGATTCATAGCTCTGATCGTATTGAACCGATTTTGCTGGATTTCAATCCCAAACTGCTTAGGATAACTACAAGCAATTTGACACCAAGTTTGTTTATTTCTTTTGAGTTTTTCGAAAGTGAGCGTGTTTTCAACAGACGGAGATGGCTTAATCGACTTAGAATTACTCAAGGACCCAGAATATATATACTTTATGAGGTCTGAGATGAATAATAAAAAAGTTTCACACGGAATGACAAGCTAAGTATACCCTCTTCACAACTAATTGTGGTGGAGGGTATAAAAATTTTGGAGATTATTAATAGTACTCATATGCGTATTTCGTATTGCATTAAATGGAATGGATTAGTTCTAATATTATAAACGATATATTTGGATCGTATTTGTATGTGTAGCTTTTCTTTCTGGATCGCTATAAAACACAAGTGAATCCTATATTTTTTAGATTTGGTTAAAAGAGTTTATAGCCGCTTTTAACGAAGTTACAAACAAAGAACAAAATGGACGTTTTTTGGAAACTTTAATTTCTTTTATTTTTCTGTAATTTAATCATTTATTTCGAAAAGGGCTCCGGTACAAATTTGCGGAAATTGAGTTTTTTGCAGTATAAACCGTGAGAACGAATGGTTATATATCCCTTCCATAGCGGTAAAAAACAGGTGGCTTTTTCAAATGAATTTCAAAAAGGGCTCATCTCCATATTTATTTCGAACATTTAATATGTGTGTTTTATGCCTGTAATTTCTACAAACAGATATCTGGTCGTGTATGTCCCTAACAGTTATCTTAACCTAGCCGGTACCAATATTTTGGTAATTTAAACGTTAATTTTACCTACGTGAATTAACTATCGAAAATACATTACACTTTAACCCGTAGCTATGAAATACGTTTTAAAATTCTGAAAATCATGGATACCTATACACAGCTAGATATCTATTTGTTGAAATTACGGGCATTAGTTAGAAATAAGGTAATTTTTTTTTAAAAGCCATCTTTGATTTTGTCATTATTTAAAAAAGTCTCAATAGTGAACACCGTTTCAGGAACACCGTTTCAAATAATAACACAATTTTTTGTTTATCTTTTTTTTAAAAATATGTGAATGCAGATGTTTTGAGGATATTGATATCCGAATCGCCGATTTCCATAATTTTTATGAAGATATTCTGCAACAATTAAGGGTATTCATTTCAATTTTTTTTTGGTTGGAAAAATGGAAAAATTACACTCTTATTGACGTGAACGGGTTTTTTTTTTTTTTTTTACAAACTGTCAAAAAAATCTGTCAAATAATTCGTGGAAGTAATTGATATTTTTCAAGATGCCGAACAAAAGTGTTAAAAGTGAATTAATTGATTATTAAATTTAAAACGAAGTGATTAGTGTTATTTTCATCATAATATTCGACTACAAAAAGTTACTCAAAATGGCGATTGTCTGCCAAAAAGTCGAGTATTTTATTAACTTCAGCTTCTGTCAATTTTTTTGACCCCATTTCTTTTTTTTTAATTCTTTTTTAATAACTTTTTTCATTGAACACATATTTTATATGAATTTTTCTTTTTGAAAGATTAAATGAAAAAGAAGTTATCTATGAAATGTTGTAACTATAAAAAATAATTTTTAAAATCAGAGTTGTACAATTCAAGAGTTTATAAAAAGAGATGCAATTTTTCGTACTTTGTATTAAAAATTAGCAATATTTTATGAATAGCAACATCATTTCGTTTGACGTTTAAAGCGGAAAATTACATCTTTTTATCCTGACTTTTTTACACTTGGTTATAGTCTGATAAAAATGTAACTTTTGGTGGAATTTTTTTTCTTGTGGTTGTTGTAACAAAAATTACATTTTTCCACTTTTCCATTTTTCCAACAAATAAAAAAACTGAAATGAATACCCTTATTGTGATTTTTAGTTGAACTGTTAATTTTTAATTTTTGAGATTTATACCCACACCACAATAGTAGAGAGGGTATTTTGCATTTGTGCTGATGTGTGTAACGCCTTAAAATAGTGGTCCTAGACCAACCTTAAAGTATACCGATCTACTCAGAATCACCTTATGCGCAAAGTACAGGTCGCAATTTTGGATATAATTTGATAAAATTTGGGTCATAGGTTCTTATTGGCACAGGAACCAAGCCTATTGAAAATGGGCCGAATCGCAGGACTACGAGGGAAGTTAGGGGGAAATTTCTTCCTCTCAGAAACTATCAAACCGATTTTAATGAAATTTAAAACATAGATAGAACCATATCTATTTGGACACAAATAGATCCATATCTATAGGGACACATTAGCTATACAGTTTTTAAAAAATAGGACCACAAGGGAAGGCAGGGTGCAATTCCTGCCTCTCACAAACTTTCAAACCGATTTTCATGAAGTTTATAAACATAGATAAATCCATATTTATATGGCCATATAAGCATGATGTGTTTTTTAATACTGTGGTGTAGGGTATCATATGGTCGGGCTTGACTGACTATACTTTCTTACTTGTTTTAGTTAGGCTTGAGTTTATAAAATTTAATTTTCATTAAACTAGTTTTACTTAAGGAAGGAATTTTACAACATGAAATTTACTCAAATTTATTGATAATTTTAATTCTTGGCTGAGCTGGGGTTCAAACTCGGGTTGAATTTACATGTTTCAAGAATCACCACATTCTTTCATCAGAATTCGTTGACGTTCTAACCTCTGCACCGCTGCGGTGCCTGCCAGCCAACAGTCAAACGTCAATATTTAACCAGTGGTAGTGGTGGTCGCTGTAATTATAATTTTCAATTTTATTTACATGTTGCTTCCTTTCTTCTGTTTTTCGTATTCTTTCTGTCAAGACTTTGTCTTGAAAACCTGAGTACATTTGTTTATTATGTTTTTTATCCACTTTCGTCGACTTTCGTTTTATTTGTACAACTTGAAGTACAAATGTAATTGAATTTTTTCAACCCCTAATAAAATTTTTTATTTTTCTTTTCATTTTAGATTTTCCATAAACTTTGTGAATGATATATGCCGAAATCCCTCATTTATAACATACCATTTCAAATGGATTCTAGATGAAAATGTTATTGTCGAGAACTACAAAGAAAATGGCGAATGGATTGATCATAAAGAGAAAATGTATGATCAAATAGATGGTGTGTTTCATAGTAAAGATTCATTGAGTTCTGATCAGCTCTGTAATGACAATTCAATTCTAAATTATTCTGTTTTAGGTACAATATTCGAATTAGAATTTGCATTCCAAGATGGTTATATTGATGTTTATAAAATCTATGAGAATACGCCAAATCGTATTACAACATATGAAACAGAATTAGATATTTCCCAAATAAAAGCCTTACAAGTGTGGGGTGATGTTAAGAAAGTTTCCGAAATTACCTTTAAATATGCGTAGAAATTGCAAGAGAAAGAAAAATTACAATAAAAAAGCACAAATTCTTTCGTTTCATATTTCTTTTTATTTTTTTGGAAATCTAACTTGGAATGGAAATTTCTAAATCAAATGGATTGAACAGAAAAGCTAAAAGAAAAAGTTAGTAAAATTTTATTTATACAAGTTTAATATATTAATTTTACTTATAGCCAATTTCACCAACTTTAGTTATAATTAACTATCAGTTATAACTGTCAAAAGCATAGTGTTAACTGGAAGTTAAAGTAATAGTTAGATTGAGCTGAACTTGGTGAAATTGGCCGTTAATGGATATTGAAATCCATTCAAAAATGCAGTATTATGCTTTAATTTTAATTTTTGTTTTATTTGATTTTTTTTTTTATATAATACAGTTTGACAAAACCTAAATTTTCCGTTCTTCTACTCACCCCTTGTCCTACAAAATTACTATTCAAATATAAGCTTATTGGCTTCAAGCAACATTTGCACGCTGTATACATTTGTCCCTTTGTATGTACGTACTTAAATGTCTTGTGTAAGGGTGACTGAGTGCAGCATAGAGTTTTGCAATATAATCTTAAGCCTGGTTTTAAATTTTTACCTATTTATTATTTATTTGTTTGTTTATTTATTTATAGAGATAATTAAATTTTCCTTAATTATGCCAAAGACTTGAATATTCACTTACAAATAAGATACGTTTCGCACAAAAAACAGCATACCCATTAAACGTTTTACATTTTAGCACAAATTGTTTAATTAGTTTCAAATTTTACTTAACATTAAAAACTTCCCAGCTGCAAAACTATCACTTTGACATCCCTTTAAGTTTTAACACTTTCTTCAAATTGTCGTTACTTGTATTTCCACTTAGTGCTTACAAATTTAAAATTGTCCATTGTCCTTTACTTTTATACATTCGCTTTTTTATCAAAAATTGTTCACACAAAAATTTTGCTATTTATAAGTTTAAAACTAAAAATAATAGTAATTTAATTATAAGTAGTTTTGTTATGTTATGTTAAGTGATTAATTTATTTTGCTTATTTATTTAAATTTTAATTGCATTTCTTATAAAATATTTTAATAAAACTAAAATTAAATTATCACAGCTTTTTATTAATCATTACTGATTTAAAAAAATATGTCGGTAAGTTGGAGAGTTTCTAAATAATTCCTGATTCAACAGAAAAAAAATCGCAAAAAGTTGGACAAACAACGATAAGATTACGCAAGTTATTTGTATGTTGTTCGGAATAAAAGCTATTTAACATTTCATATTTAAGTCTGGGTTCACACTATGAAAGTTTTCTTACAAGAGAATGATAGCATGTTCTCTTCCCCTCTCATCAATAAACTCAGATTTTCTGAAAGAAAACTTTCATTGTGTGATCCCAGACTAACTTCAGGAATGGTATAACCCAGAGGCCTAAAAGCTTTGAGAACTCAACCCTAAACACTTAGGCTGGGATTTTGGGATCTCAGTTAAACTGGGTTTAGTTAATCTGAAAACAGTTTGTGCCGCCATTACCAAGTTTGTATACAAAATTTTGACGGAGCAGCTTAGTTTTGCTTTAAATATTAGACTTTAATTTAAAAATAAAAAAATCACATTTCGCCTGATAGGCAGTGTTGCCAATTTAGCCATTTTTTATCTCGTTTAGGCTGATAAAATCAATTTCGCCATTAGATATTTTTATTATTAAATTTCTTTTTATTTTATTTTTAAATTTCTTTAAATTTAAAACTTATTTTATATAGAAATTGCAAACATTTGTGTTTAAAAATATAACTATTTGAAAAAAATCGGACTTTTTGAAATCGGGTATGGTGCGAAACATGTTTGAACCCAAATCACCTAAAAAAGTGATATTCATTTATTGTACAATTTTTGCCACCATGTAGTGGTATGCCAAGTTTTTCGTAAAATTTGGTAATATGCCTAATCAGGGTTGCCGAACTTGGTCTTTTTCGGCCAAATTTGGTCAAATGGTAGGCCAAACCTAATTTTGGTGAGTTTTAGAAATGTACAACATACATTTATTTTAACAAATTTAAAACACTGGTCGTAAAGCAGACAAGTCCATGTCCAAGTTTTTACCAAACAAAAAATTTTTTTTACTGTTGATGAAACTATGGATGAAGCAATGAAATGTATTACGTTAGTAGCAAGTTACTTTGAAGGTGTTAGTTTTACAAAAAAAAATTTGTCACCTTATTTGAGTTTACCAAGTCAGATGCCGCTTAAATTGTTTTTCTTTTAAAAAACTTAAAATAAAAAATAAAATAAATTTGACGCCATGACTGATAATGTTGGTAAGCTTAAATCTTACTTAGCAAAGCCAAAAATGTTGGGGTTCTTTGTGGTAATAAGTTTAATAAAGTTTTTTAATTTTTTTTCGCAAAGTCCTAAAAGAATATTAAGTTTCGTTTTGCTCTCTAAAAATTTGTTGCATTTTTCATTACGATATACATTAGGGCGAGTCGATATTTTTTTTTTAAATCGTATAGCAAAAACATAATCTACATAAAATTCTAAAAAAATTCTGTGAAGAAACCATGGGTCTAAAATAAAATCCTAATCCGCGCCTCTCGACTTGAAAATTTATATGCCCGCCTTTGCAAAAAAAAATTTTTTTTTTTCGAAAAAATAGCTTTTTCCAAAAAGGAATCGAATTTTTTGAATAAGATTGTTTAGTAAGGTAGTTCTTTTGCACTTTATATTTTTTTACACTCAAAATTTTTTTACATTAAAAAAAAATTTTCACCCAAGTAAAAAAATTTTCAAGTCAAGAGGCGCGGATTAGGATTTTATTTTAGACCCATGGTTTGTTCGTAGAATTTTCTTATATTTTTATGTAGATTACGGTTTTGCTATACGGTTTTTAAATTTTTTTTCATCCATACAAATCGACCCGCCCTAATATGCATACATATTTTTTTTAAATATTTACAAAATTTGGTAGGTTTCAAAGGATTTTGGTGGGTTTTGCAGACAATTTTGGTCGGATAAAAATTTTTCAACCATAAATCATGTATGTACATTAGGGGTATAACCAATTTTTTGGCATAGTACCATGAGGTCAACCATGTCCTAGTAACCACGAAAATCATAATCTTTTGTAATTTTTCTCAAAAAAGTTCACGCACCAATTGGTTTTTCTAAATCAATGCAATATTGACTATTCATAATTTTATACGGTGTTTTTTATTCTTTTTTAATTTTTTTTATTTTTTTTGTTAAAACATTTACGGTAATATGAGTTACTATTTACGTTTTACTTTACGGAAAAATCTCTTACCATCTCTAAATATTAATGAAATTTCATACTTGAGCTATTTTTTGTTTTAAATAAACATATTATTAATTTTTCTTAACCAAAAAGGAAATTAAATGTTTTCAAAACTTCATCGCGGTTGGTGCGTGAACTTTTTTGACCTTAGCGAAAAAATAAATATACGTTCCCTTATAGTTGTTTATGGTCTATCGGACTGTGCTATGCCAATTTTGATATTTTAAAAAATTGTTAAATAGTTATATCCCTAATGTGCATACTAAAAAAATACGTATTTTTCAAATTAAGGGGGTAATTTTGTTGTTCACTTCACTTCAATACAACATTTACATTAGGCCGAAATCTTGTAGATTTGATTTAAAATCTGCTTTGAAATCTAGTGCGTTTACATTAACTTTTTTGACATTAGCGAGATTTTGTTTTTATAACAAAACAACTGACTAAAAGTTTTTCGTTACACATGCAAACACAAAAAGAAATATACATTAAAAAATTTGAATTACCTTTTATTAATAATCAACGATATATATTTTATCAATATTATTCGTCTTTTTTGTTTTTTTTTTACAATTTTTATACAACTTTTTTAGTTTTTTTTTTAAATTTTTGTTGTGTGTTTTTAAATGTAATTTTTTCTTGTGCAGGGAAGTATTTTTTAGTACTATATTGAAAAAACCATAGTTGCATCATTAAGTACTACTAGATTTTGAGTAGAGTTCGTCGAAATTTAGTCACGAAGTAGATTTTGTTTTGTATTGGAAATCTAATAGGTGTAAATGTAGTATAAAAAAAAAATTTTAAGTAGCAATTTCATAAAAAGGGAGTGCAGCTTACAGGCAGATACAAGGGAAAACAGAAGTAACAAAGTTATAAAAAGAACTTAATGTGTCAGTTTCAGTAAAAATGGACCTATCGGCAAAACATGAGTTTTGGAGAAAAACGATTTTGAAGTTAACACGTTAATTTTGAAACGCTTGAATAGCTCGAAACCCGTTATAAGGTGTTTTGGGGTCGCTGAGTACGAATCTGGTGCCAAATTACGGCATTCGATATCGACCGAAATTCCCATTTAAATTGTATTGTAATTTCGATCAATATCGAATGCGGTACATAATTTGGCCCCTAATATTTGATTTTGAAAATTTAAATTGGCGGATCCAATATGATTGAATATTTTTTGTAATTTAAAAGATATTTTTATTCGTGCTTTATTCCCAATTTTTATTCTTGATAAAAACACTAAAATTTATTGTTGATGGGATAAGTTATTCCTATGCGCATTTCACTGGTTGCTTAGGCCAGATCGTCAGGAAACTTCATCCATTTCATTTTGTAATGTTATTGGATTTGTTTAAAACAAGTGGATTTTGATACGCCTAAATGTTTTTATGGCTTGAAACTAGTTGGTTGTTTTTGAGGTCGAAGATTACGAATCTGGGGTCTAATCACCGCATACGATATCGAGCAAAATTGATCGAAATTACTTATTTTGGTATTATGAAACTCGATATCGAATGAAATGTATTGAATTTGAAATAATAGCATTCGTTATCGAGTAACTCAACATTACATTTATCGAGTTTTCATTCGATACGTAAGTGTCTATCGTATGCAAAAACATTAGATAGTTTACTCGACACGATACTATCGAATGCGGTGATTAGACCCCTGGTATTAGATTTTGAAAATTCAAGATGACGGATTCAGTGTGGTGGACTTTTTTTGTAAGTTTAAAGATACACCTGAGCACTTTAATGGCTTGAAACTAAGCACCCGGGGGTTTTTGAGGTTGAAGATAACGAATCTGGTATTGGATTTTGAAAATTTAAAATGGCGGATCCAATACTTATAGCATTATTCGATTTGCTTGCGGTTCGTCACTCAATTCAATACGGCGGACTATTTTTTGTAACATTACTGGAATCGCATGAAACTCGTCACTTAAGGATTTTCGGGGTCGCTGGTTATGAATCAAAAGTCAGACTTTCCAAATTCAAAATGTCGGAGTTTAAGGCTCTGCCATATTCGTGATCAACGACCCTAAAAACCCCTAAATGATGAGTTATAAATAAATCCCATAATGCTACAAAAACACTCCTCCATTTAGAATTTTTAAAATCTAATATCAGATTCGTAATCAGCGACCCCAACAACCATTAAGTTACGAGTTTCAAACAAATCCCATAATGTTACAGAAAAAAGTCACCCATATTGGATTCGCCATTATGAATTTTCAAAATCTTAGAACAGGGGTCTAATCACCGCATTCGATACTATCGTATCGAATAAACTATCGAATATTTTTGCATACGATAGACACTGACGTATCGAATGAAAACTCGATAAATGTAATGTCGAATTACTCGATAACGAATGCTATTATTTCAAATTCAATACATTTCATTCGATATCGAGTTTCATGATACCAAAATAAATAATTTCGATCAATTTTGCCCGATATCGTATGCGGTGATTAGACCCCAGGTTCATAATCTAACTGATTTCAAGCCATAAAAGCGATCAGATGTATCAAAATCGACTTGTTAACTTTACACTGAAAGAAAAATGCTTCATATATTTAATGAATCATTTTCATAAAAAAGTTTTCCTTGGGTAAATAAAAATTTTCATTGTCTTAATGGAATTTCATAGGTTTGATGAAGTATTTTCGTTAAAATCGCTTCATTAGATTTCGTAATTACGTTAAAAATTTTCATTGGATATATGAAAACTTAAGTTTGTCCAAGTAAAACAAAAAATTTTAATTGGGAACACAAAAAAACAATAAACAAACATAACTATATTCATAACTTAATACAAAATTATAGTTTCATTAAAAAAATGTTTAATTGTTATTTAAAAAATGTAAGATTAAATAATTTCATACATCTAATGTTACATGTATGCCATTAAATTTATGAAATCAAAAAATTTTTTTATAAAAGCAACATATTTCAATAATTGCCTTCATAAATTTAAATTTTCATTATGACAATAAAAATGTCATTATAGTAATGAAACAAAAACTTTCAATCCACTTTCAATCAACGTTGTTATTGTTATTATGGACAATTTAATCTCATATTTACGCCCTTAATTGAGAAAAAAACATAGTTTTTTTATACAAAAACTACACTGCCCCGGTAGACTAGCTGGTAGTGAGCTAGTCTATCAGCACCGAGGTTGCATGTTCGAATCCCGCCAGAGACAGAAAAAAAAAAAAAAAATAAGAAATAAAATAAAGTAAAATAAAATAAGAAAAAAGAAAAAAAAAAATAATTAAAAATAATATAAAAAAAAAAATTTTTACTTTATTGAAAGTATTCATCCAATGAATAATATTCATGGATCTAATGTAATGTTTCATTAAGTCCTTTTAATGAAACAGGTTTCATTGATCCAACGAAGCGCTGCATAGGTTCCTTTATAATGCAATTTTTCATGGGATTAATGTCAAAATTCGTTAGTATTGCGAAGAAAATTCTTTCAGTGTACAAAAAGCCCACCATTTTGGATTTTAAAAATCTAATACCAGATTCGTAATTGTCGGTCCCGAAAGCCTCCAAAAGGCGAGTTTCAAGTAAATTAGATCAATTACATCGGGGTTTTTTCTTTTCTTATCAAAGGTGTATTTTAAAGATTACTAATGACAAAAGTAATGCAATTAGAAAACTGCAGCTCGCTGCATTAGAAAGAGTGTATTGTCTATTTTAAGAATCAGCAAAAAAGTAAAAATCGAATTTTTTATCCATAGGTCCCTTTTAAGTTAATCAGTTAAGACGAGTAAAAACTGTTTCTCGCACAGTAGGAGTAATCTAGCATATTTTGGATAGTTAAGTCGAATTATTTATCGCCCATTGAGGCCAGTGACAATCTTGATTCTGGCGAACTACTTGCGGAGGCAGGTGTTGCGCAGGTCTTTTATTCGTTTTTGCTTAGATTAACCTTCTATAAGTCGACGTGTAAGGGTGGGTTAAGTCCATATCTTACATAGAGATTGGCTAACTTCTAGGCAAACATTTCTTGATAACATAATGCCCTTGATCGCAAGATATTTGTATTTACATACGCTTTTATAAAACAACCAATAGTTGGACATTATAGAAAACAACACTAAAAAATTTGCTGTAAAAAAAAGATTCCCTTTTCGCTCAATGTAGCACTCAAGACACAAACACTAAATTTCAGGTTCGACGCAAATAACACTAAAATATTAAAAATACTAGAGTTATAACGTTTACTCAAGGCGAATTCATGTATCCGTATATTTTTAATAAAACAAGCTTTATTTCATTAAAATCGATAAATAAAAATATAAACAATCTCCTTAAAGTGGCTTAAAGACGACTAAAAATCGGACAAATCTGTATTAAGTTAAAAAAAGTCGTTCAGCACTCTCTTCAAAACTAAATTTTTTCCAAAATCAGCATTTTTCACTTTATTGTGAATATTATCGTCATTTGTCCATCGATTTTCATGAAATAAAGCTTGTTTAATTTGAAATAAAGGGTGGTTAAATTGTAAGGGCCGATGTTGAATGTGAACCACACCTAAACGCCGAATTTTATTTGACATTTCTCTATTTCAGACTTACTCAATTTGAACCATGGAAAGATACACAATCCAACAACGTGTTAAAGTTATCCAGACTTATTATGAAAATGGGGGTTCAAATCAAAATGCATATCGTGCACATCATCTTCAGTGATGAGGCACATTTTCACCACAGTGGATTCGTCAATAAACAGAATTGCCGCATTTGGGCGAATGAGAATCCAAGAGTGATTGTCGAAAAACCAATGCACCCACAAAGAGTGACTGTTTGGTGCGGTTTATGGGCTGGCGGCATCATCGGGCCGTATTTTTTCCAAAATGAGGCCGGTCAGGCAGTTACTGTGAATGGTGTTCGCTATCGTGAGATGATAACGATATGTGGTTTCAGCAGGACGGTGCCACTTGCCACACAGCTAACGAAACAATGGCTATTTTGCGCAACAAATTCAATGGCCGTGTTATCTCACGTAATGGCGATGTCAATTGGCCGCCAAGATCATGTGATTTGACACCGTTGGACTTTTTTCTTTGGGGTTATTTGAAAGAAAAGGTGTACGTCGATAAGCCAGCAACAATTCAAGAGCTAAAGGATGAGATAATTCGGCACATTAACGGCATAGAACCTCCAATATGCCTCAGGGTCATCGAAAATTTGGACCATCGGATGGAGGTGTGCCGCCGTGGTCGCGGCGCCCATTTGGCCGATATTTTGTTCCATACATAATTGAGTAATACCAATATATCATAATAAAATAAAATTACAATAATTTCCTAAATAGTTTGTGTTTTATTCAAAATCAACATCGGCCCTTTATATGCAGTTTTAAGAAAATTATCAAAAAGTAATTTCAATTTTTGGGAATACAAAATTTTAATTTCAAAAGATTTTGTTATTCGTGCTTAATTCCCAGTTTTTATTCTTGATAAAAACACTTGAAATTTATTGTTGATGGGATAAGCTATTCCTATGCGCATTTAACTGGTTGCTTAGGCCAGATCATCAGGAAACATCATCCATAAAGATTTTAGAAAAACTAAAGATATTAAACCAAATAAACCTGTTAAACGTATAAGACTTATAAGCAACAGTTCTACTTGTAACAATATCAAAGTTTAAACAAAACACATCAACAATAAACAGTGTGTTTATCTCATCTTACATTCTTATACGTTTAACAGTTTTATTTGGATTAATATCTTTAGTTTTTCTCAAATCTTTATGGATGAAGTTTCCTGATGATCTTGCCTAAGCAACCAGTGAAATGCGCATAGGAATAGCTTATCCCATCAACAAAAGAATAAAAACTGGGAATTAAGCACGAATAACAAAATCTTTTGAAATTAAAATTTTGTATTCCCAAAAATTGAAATTACTTTTTGATAATAAACGGGCAAGTGCACGGCCTAAAAAAACACTTAATTGACAACATGCTTTTGTATGTTTTTGTTGTTTTTATTTGGTTTTTCTTAACCTACTTACAACTACAATTAATGTTGAGAGAATTTCAACTAATTGTAGTAGGGAATGTAAGATGAGATAAACCCACTGTTTATTGTTGATGTGTTTTGTTTAAACTTTGATATTGTTACAAGTAGAACTGTTGCTTATAAGTCTTATACGTTTAACAGTTTAATTTGGTTTAATATCTTTAGTTTTTCTAAAATCTTTATGGATGAAGTTTCCTGATGATCTGGCCTAGGCAATCAGTGAAATGCGCATAGGAATAGCTGATCCCATCAACAATAAATTTCAAGTGTTTTTATCAAGAATAAAAACTGGGAATTAAGCACGAATAACAAAATCTTTTAAGAAAATATTATAAAATTAGTCATTTTTTTCCATTTTGAATTTTTTATAAGTTTTTACAAAATAACAATTTTTCAATTTTGCCAAAAATAAATTACTTTTCATCATTGCGGTCTGAATTTTTCCGAAGACATTGAGTATATAAGAAAATAATATTGGCACGACTTTAAGACAATTTTATTTAAAGCTATTTAGCGTTTTTTGTAATAAAATTGGATAACTTCTTCCTAAGTTATGGTAAAATCGGTGGAACAGCCTCTTCACAAAATGTATCTATAGAATTTTAAATTTCGACTGTTTTTGTAGTAAGAGGAATGTTCAATAGTGTAATTAATGCTTGAATTGAAACAAAAAAATAACCACCTACGAGACAACAAAAAACTTTGAAGAATATTAAACAACTAATAAAACTTAAAAATACCACAAAAATTAATATTAATAATTTATTTATAAAAATAGACAAAAAAATAATAACAATAATAAATCGAAATTATATGCTTATGCCGAATCTTTTCCTTAGAATAATAAATCGTGTATGGAATGTTCAAACATGATAGTGTCTCCATGTCAGCACCTATTAACACGTTCACAATTTGTGTTTTTAATAGAATTTAAATTAATTGGGTGTTTAATCACTAAAGGAATTTAAAAATGTTTGGTAATTTTTAGACTCCAGCAAAAAAATTTTTTTTGTTCACCATTGAATACTAGAAAATCATGCTGAATCATCATAAAAAAAACTGGAAATTTTTTAATTATTAGATTTGTTGCTTTAATTTAATAGCAAATTTCTAAACAAATCACATGCACGCTTCATGATAATTAAAGAAGAAATTTTAAAATAGTAGGTGTTCTGTGTATATGCATAGATATTAAAATTTCCAAATATTTTGTGGGTTTTAAAGAACTGTTTGTTGGCATTCTTCTGTATTTTTTTTACTGTACTTTCGGACCAAAGGTTTAGGGATACATTTCAGGAATGACATTTTTGTAACGTTTTATGTGATACATTTAACGGTATTATGTAGGTTGTGGTCGATGTTAGTTTTAAGGCGTTGCAACATTAAATCGATGACTATAAGGTATTTAATGAAATTCGATTTTAAAAACGATACGATTGGAAACCGAAATATCGTTTTCAGTATCTTTTAAAATGGATTTTAAATGCATCTTCCTTTTATTTTCAGTCTTTATTCTTTCAAATTTTATATTATATACGTTAACTGAAGTGTACTCTGAATGAAAATTTAAGACTATAATTCAGAAATAGATTTTAAAATCCTTCGAAATTCATCACACCTTTTAAAAACGTTCGTTTTGAAATCGATCGATTTTCATCACATACCTGTATATCTCTTCCTTTTTAAGTTTGGAATTTTCTAGGAATGTTGTGTCGATGTAGGCTATTTATCGAAAATCCGACAGTACAAAGTATCATCTCTACTTAGGCCCCTCAGTTGAGTTGTAATTTCTTAATTTTTGTATTATGGTTTACAACTTTGCTATATTAATAAGATTTTTGTATGACGTGCTAAGTTCCCAATTTTTCATATTTGATAAATACACTGAGATTTATTGTTGAGGGAAAGCTTCTATGCGCATTTCACTGGTTGCTTAGGCCAGCTCATCAGGAAACCTATTCCAAAGTTTTTAGAAAAGCCAAAAATATTATACAAATAAACCCCTAAAAGCGAATAAGTCCTACTTGTACCAATATCAAAGCTTAAACAAAACACCAACAATAAACAGTGAGTATATCTTCTCTTACATTCCCCTACTATTGGTTGGCTTTTCCTGACTCGAATTGTAGTTGTATGTGGGTAAAAAGAAAAAAACAAAATTAAAAAACAAATTGCTTAATTTAATTGTCTTCGTAAGAAAACAACAAAAAAACAATTTGCCAGTTCAGTTTTTTTGCACGGGCACATGCAAGTATATTATCAAAGTTATTTTTGGGAATACAAAATTTATTATTAATAAGATTTCTGTATGACGTGCTAAGTTCCCAATTTTTCATATTTGATAAATACACTGAGATTTATTGTTGAGGGAAAGCTAGCTTCTATGCGCATTTCACTGATTGCTTAAGCCAGCACATCAGGAAACCTTTTCCAAAGATTTTAGAAAAGCCAAAAATATTATACAAATAAAACCCTAACCCCACGTCTCCACGCGCTTTCGATTAGAACATGACATGACCATAACGCCGGCAGAGTAGCGGTATTAATTTTTTCATGTTCTTGTATGTGGGGAATACGTGTTGATGTTCATGTTCTGATTGACCACAATTTTTGTTGTTGTGCGTTTGGTTGTATACAGAAAATACATTGTATGGCCAACATCATGGCGCACATGGATGCTAAGACGAATGGACGAAAGATGAACATGAACAGTCTACACGAGTAGAATTCATGTGCGACATGATGTTCTTACCAAGTTGATGGATGGTGGAGACGGGTAGTTAAAGCGAATAAGTCTTACTTGTAACTTATTTCCTTTAACCTACTACCAGTCGCAGGCGTATTTTAAATTCGCTAACCACGATAAGGGTGAATATGCTCTCCGAAAGTCGGGTAATAAATATTCCGTATATTTATCGATATTTTCAATTAAATTGCACTGCAGTTTCGATCGAAATGGAATATCGTATTTTGTACAAATATCGACTTTTTTTTATTAATTTTGATGTAATAACAGCTCATTTTTTAACGCTTTTTATGTTACTTTCAGACAATTGGTTTTTTTTCAATCGATTTGACGATCTTAAATTAGTTTTTGGGTTCGTTTCAAATGTTGCACATTTTCACGATTTTTAGCCATGTTCGCGATACAGCGATTTGTTCCTGTAAGTTTTTTGAATAGTCGACTTTGCCATCATACTGCTGTTAGCAAATTTTTAAAAATGTCCGCTAATTTAGCAATTTTTACCGAATTTTTGCCATTCTTTATAGTTTTAGGGACTTTTAATCAATTTTATGGCTTGTTTGAAATGTGTATTCAAAATTTTCGCGAATTTTTGCAAATTTTTTTTTTTTGTTATTTTCCGACATTTTGTTTTTTAACCCATTTAGCGATTTTAAATTAATTTTTTGGTTTGTTAAGAGTTTGCAATTTTTGGGAATTTTAGCCATATTCGCTATAGCAGCGATTTGTTCCTATGATTCTTTACAGCTTTTATAATTTGTAATAAATATTACCCTTTGCTATCTGCCGCGCTTAGCAAATTAGCGATCAACTAAAGTTTTTTCGAACAAAAACTTCGAATACACAAAAACATTTTCGTTTTCAATTCGAGTCGAAACCTAAATCATACCTGATACTCAGTTTTGTTGAAGTTTTATTCGAGTAGTTTTAGCTATGCCTGTGTATTATCATATTAGTAACAAATTCAAAACAGTGCAAATTGTTAAAATTTTTAATCAAAACAACTCGGCGAATGGGCTGAAGCACAAATTGATATCACTGGTTTACAGCCAAAAAATACCAAGAACACCACATGCCTAGATAAGTTAATTGGGACCTCCTGTACACGAAAATCGCTGTAATTTTTTTTCCTAAGTACCGTTTTTTAGATAACGGCACTTTTGCGTTTTTCGGTGTATGGTCCCACTCAAACCCTTGTGGAGCCCAACCAAAAAGTCCGGTCGAAATAAATGGCATATCTTTAGAAAGGTAATCGAATGCCTTTTCCATCGATATGCTACAAATTTCTATCTGATAAGAAATGGCTGAGTTATGGCACCTCAAAGTTCAAAATTTTTTATTTTTATTTCGTTTTTTACTACGTTATATTAAATATCTGGAATGTTTTATTTCTTAACCAAATAGTATATTTAACTACCAACATTTTAAGCGTAATTTAAAAAAAATCGGATGAAAAATAAAGTTTTTATTAAGGATTTTGTGGAACGACAATATTTTCATCTCATATAAAACTCCGTGTTTTTTAAATCCATCAGCTTTAACGTATTTAAAAAATAAGAAATTTCAGCGATTTTCGTGTTCAGGAGGTCCCAATTAACTTATCTAGGCATGTGGTGTTCTTGGTATTTTTCCAAATTAAAAATTTGTAAAGCAGTGTATTTCCTTTCAAAATTTTATTTTCCGATGAAGGCCATTTCTGGTTGAATGGGTACGTAAATAAGCAGAGTTGTCGCAGTTGAAGTGGAGAGAATCCACAAGCTTTGTCGAAACACCATTACATCCACAGAATATTACTGTTTGATGAGCCTAATGGGTTGGCGGAGTCAATGCGAAAAGTTGTTGAAAATTTGTGTACCAGATTGCACACCGTCTACGCGCCAGCCGTGGCGGCCACATGGGAGAAATCATATTTAAACATTATGTAATTTCATAAAATTTTCTATCGAATAAAACCAGTTTCATTGATATTTAAAATATATTTACTTGTTTTATTATGATTTAAACTTGTGTCACTTAAAAACACCCTTTATAAAAGACCTTCTCTACTTGTAATAACTAAGGTCAGAGTAATTATCTCTTATGCAAATGTGTACATACTTGTGTACATGAATGTGCCATGGCAGCACCGCTAAATAAAATCAATTTATGATTTTAAGAAACTTTTTCTTTAAATTATATGATGTGATGTGATTATTGTGTACGCATCGTTACCTTTTTTTTGCACTTTGGGACAGATAAAATTGTAAAATTCTACACGGTTGCTTTGTAAAATGCATTTAAAAAATGAAGTTGCTTTGCAACTAACGTTTTGGAACTCACATCCACACTTTAATGATTGTAAACAAAAATATACATATGTATGTATATTAAAAACAAATATTAAACCATATTTCGTATATTTCTAATTTTGTTGCTTTATTTTAATTTATACAATACATATTCTATTAAAATTTAAACGTTATGCATAACTAAATCTTTTAAAACTACACGTACATATTAACTTATTTTTATTTTATAGAAAATGGCAAGAGATTTATTTATTTATAAATATTTGATTTATTTTTACAGATTTACACAATATTCTTTTCTGACGCATAACAATTTCTTCAAAAGAAAAATATTTAAAAATTATAAGTTAATATTAATAAATAAATGTGTTTTCTTTTTATTATTCTCTTATGTTTAAACTAAAATAAAAATTGATAAATTAAAATTGCATTGCAAATTGTGAAATGTTTTTAAGGATTTTTTTTTAATTTTAAAGGTTTTTTAATTTTAGTTTTAAGAATTTTTTTGTTTAAAAGTATTAAATACTTAATTAACATAAGTAATTGTTGTATTATTTATAAATAAACTAGGTTTAAATTATGTTTATGTAATTCAATAATTTTTAGTAATTTTTACTTAGAAATTACAAAAAAAAAATAAAACAAAAAATAAAAAATATTCGATAACAACAAAAAGGAATTAAACAGAAGTCCATTAGAATGTCTTTTATTAAAAAAAAGTGTTGTTAGAGAAATATTAGCGTATCTAATTAAAAATTGCACATTATTGAGACCGCTTTAAAGATACTTTTAGTTAAAGGTAAAAACGAAAAGCTTTACAAATCTTCTTCTTGAACTGTAAAAGAGTTCCAATTTATTATTTTCATTTATCATTATTATTAATTAAATTTATTTATAAAAAAGGACATTGATTTTAGTTTAATATTTAATTATTACTTGAAGGACTGAAAATAAAAGGGATACAAGTGCCGAAATTAAAAAAAAAAGAAAATATGTTTAAGGCAGCAATAAACAATTACTACTACTATCTATCATTTTACAAAAATTTGGACCTGTATAATCATTCCAAGTTGCGGTATATCGACCAAAATTTCGAAAGACTTTAGCAAAAGAAATTTTCCCACAAAGCCTTCCAATTTAAGTAAAGGGTTTGCGACATTAAATGATGATAACTTTCAGTTCAGTGATTTCGATCTTAGAAAAATTTTTGGACTAGAAAAAATGGTAATTAAATAAGCAAAATTTTTAAATTAAAAAAAAAATTAATTTTAATAAATTTGGCTAAAATCTGAAAACATTCAAATCGTTTATATTGAACAAGGGCGCCTTTTTATGGATGGAAAAGCACAGAAAATGATTTAACATTATAAAGCAGAAATGGTTAGTATTTAGAAATGCTGCTTAAAGCATTCTGCGAAGCTGCCAAAAGGCCCTTAAAATAATTAAATAGTGGAGAGGGTATTATACGTTTGTGCTAATGTGTGTAACACTAAATTATATTGTTCCTTGTTACCTTGTGCAATTTTTAAGATTGAAATTTGGTACATATGTTTCAATTGGCATAAGAAAAATGGGGAGTAACGGTCCATAATTTCACATGGCTCCCAAAGAAATTTCTTTCCTGAATAGTCATTGTACTATCTAGGAAGCGAAATAACAAAAGATGGCGGCACTACTGATGATATACAGGCACGTATTAGGCTGTTGCAAAAGTACAAAAAACAAATACTTAAACACATTCCCTTTTTTTCGTGTATTTGTTTTATTGTACCTTCTCTTTAGAGAGACAATTGCTGTTCTCTTTTATAAGAAACAAACATTGTGTTTATTGTTTTTGAAAAAAATAAATAAAGCAAGTCTTAAGCATGGTAAGAAGTAAGCAAAATAAAAACAAGAACATGCACATGTTTGGACTTAAGACAAGAAGTTCTTAAACCATTTACTAAAATACTTGAGTATTTTTGTAAGTTTTATTTTGTTTGTATGAAATTTCGCTTTTGTTTAATTTGATGTTATGATCAAATTATCAACATAGCAATAGTTATATAGGTATACCTAGATACGTATGTACATACATATGTATATTCCATAAAATTAACTGCTAAATTAATGCTAAAAATAAAAACCAAGAGAATTTCCGTAAAAATATTTACCTACATATCGTCATTTAAATTTACAAAAGCCATAAGTTGCGTTGGAAAAATTTTACAGGAGAAGACAAAGACTTAAATCAAAACTAGAAAAATTTTTATTTTTATTTTTATTTTATACTGTATTAAAACTATAAAAATTACCAAAAGAGACAAAATATAAATAACGGTAACACAAAGTAATAGTTTTTATTTTAATAATTAGTAATAATCTGCAAATAAGACAAATTAAAAAGCAATAACCATTGCTTGCATTTAATGCTTAAAATACCCACATTGTAAAATAAGAATCTTGCAAAGTACTTACAGAACATTAGCAAAAAAAATGTTTACTGTAATTTATTTATAGTGAGTAAGAATGAGTAAATACAAGAACTCTGAGCGTATAAAGAGAATAATTTCTTTTATTTGTTTTTTTTTGTTTTGAATTTATTTGCTTTGATTCCCTTTTGTACTTAGCTTTACTCTGAGAATTTTTAAAAAAGCAAATGTTTTTGAATTTAAATGTACTTAGTGCAAAAGCCTAGCACGTATTAACAAGGCAAGAGTTGCCTTCCAAGCACTGCATAAGGTATGGAAAACCAACATCATCAGTAGGAAAACAAAACTTCGGCTCCTAGATTGTAGTATAAAGTCTGTGTTGTTGTACGGCTCTGCTACATGGGGAATAACACAGTCCAATTTGAAAAAACTTCAAGGATTTATAAACCGTTGCTTGCGCCGGATTCTTTGTATCTTCTGACCAAACACCATACCAACAGAATACCTCTTAAAAGTTACAAACAATATACCAATAGAAAACGAAATAATGAAACGCAAATTGACATGGATTGGCTACATTTTGAGAAGACCTGAAGATGATATCACCCGATCTGCACTTCAGTGGAACCCTCATGGCCATCGTAGACCTGAAAGACCTCGCACAATGTGGATACGAGCTGTCAAACAAGAATGCAATATAGTTAACCCTAGATACACTTTCTTCGTCGTATTGACGAAAAAAGCCTTGGCTTGCTTTTGTTGTGTTTTTAGTATTAAGTCTTGAAGTTAACTATAATATTCTATTTAAAATGAATAACAACTTAGTATTTTTTAAACTAAACAAAACTTTTCGTGTTTCCGTATATTGGGTGGGCTTGGGGCCAGATCATAAACGGACTTCTTCGATTCGACGAAGAAAGTGTGTAGTGTATTACAAATAAGAAAGTGTATCTAGGTTTAATAAATCATGGAATCAAATTAAGTATCTTGCCAGGAATCGTAGAAAATGGAAGCAAATTGTAGACGCCCTATGTTCACCATGAACTTTTATTTTTTTATATTACATATACATAAGTATTTTTCATGAATATTTAAAAATAAATAAAGGACATATATATATAAATATATATTCTACCCATTAACCGTCTAATTATGTTGGTATTTTAATACAATTTGGTCCAAACTTATTTTATTCCAATTTAAATTATCTTACCAAATTTCCAATACAAATACTATTTGGTATGACATCATAATTGGCGACAATAACTTTTACGAATGCGCTATATTATCTCAAAACATGGCGCTGATAGGTCCAAAATTAACCATAGGTCCCATATCAACTCCAATCGTGAAATCACTTAAAGGCAAACAAATCCCAAAAAGATTAAGGTATATTTTATATAAATAACACTGTGCAACAAAAAAAAACCAGCCTCAAGACTTGCAACGCGAAATAAAAGTGTACTACTAGTAAAGCAAATCTGCCAAATGGTTTTGAAAAGTTAGCTCGTGCTCTCGAAATATGGGCCCCTAAAATTGAATTTTAGGACAAAATTGACCCCTTAAAATGAGTGTTAGAGGGTTAATATATTCTATGAAAAGAATCGCCATTCAACTCTACTTGAAACATCTGAAATAGTCTTTCAGGTCAGAAGTACATTATGTATATTTTTTTGATTTGTACCAAACGCCTTTTCAAGAAATTCAAAAATTTCAATACCTGAAATTTTGAGAATTCGTTTTAGATCCATTGCACGAACTTTTGGTCTTAGAAGACCCGTGTGAAATTCAATACAAAAAACATTCGTAGAACATTTATACCCTTAAAAGTGACGTTTTAGTATACTTTTGTGTAAGAATTGGGAAAAAGAACACAAATTACCCCTTAAAATAACAGTTAGAGAGTTAATAAATTCTAAGAAAAGAATCGCCATACGATTCTACTGGAGACATCTAAAATTAGTTTTTAGCTCAGAAATACATTTAGTATATTTTTTGACTTATACCAAACGCATTTTCAAAAAATTCAAAAAGTTTAAGGACCCATATTTCGGGAGCCCGAGCTAACTTTTCAAATCCCTTTGGCAGATTTGCTCTATAGTAGTCTTTTTTCATTTCGCGTTGCAAGTGTTGAGGCTGGCGGCGATGACCCGAATTTTGTTGCACAGTGTAATAATTGGCACAAAAAAATTTTACATGAGTCTTAACCTCATAACATAATTTTATTCTAGCGGGTCTATGATTGCCAATTGGTCCCATATAGGGAACACTCTCGAAAATTTGTCTCTATATGCCATAATGTAGGGTATCAAATAATCTGGCCGACTTGACCGACTATAATTTCCTACTTGTTTTTCTCATTTCTTTCATGATCTTTATACTAAAATCTTAGGGTAATGCGAGCAGCGAACGTACATCCATTAGGACTTGTCGATTCCAAAAAATTTGGAATAACCTTTCGTAAGTTCTATCAGTCTTAAAAAATCAAACTTTAATTTTTGCATTATTCTTATGAAAAAATTCGAGGAGTTAAGCTTAGGCACGATTTTGGCATGAGATAGAAGCAATCAAATTTGTTCTCAATATTTTAAACATTGAATCGGCAATTTAACTTTAGTTTTTTTTTATTATTTTATTATTTAAACATTTTTTGAATGTGCTAGTTTGAGTCAAAAGTCAATTTATAAAGCTTTTTTCTTAATAGTCCTATTCCCTTAATATTTTACATAATTTGTTCTTCAGCCAACCTTTGGTTAACAGTGGAACTATAGATATGTACATTAGCGTGGCCGTTAGTTGTATGGAGAACTTTTTTTTTTTGATTTCTCATATTCTCCCCCACCAAATCGGTTCAGTTTTATGTAAAAAAAAATACAAAAAAATTTCGTAGCGATAAGTTGTGTTTTAGGGGGGGCGTCGGCCCCTCAAAGTTTGCATTAAGCCATTTATTCAAATGTAATTTGTTTGCATATGACTATCTCTTAAAAACAACATTTTACAAGAACATAATATATGGCAATACTTTAGCTCTTCTGTTGTTGTCATGATCTTTATACTAAAATCTTAGGGTAATGCGAGCAGCGAACGTACATCCATTAGGACTTGTCGATTCCAAAAAATTTGGAATAACCTTTCGTAAGTTCTATCAGTCTTAAAAAATCAAACTTTAATTTTTGCATTATTCTTATGAAAAAATTCGAGGAGTTAAGCTTAGGCACGATTTTGGCATGAGATAGAAGCAATCAAATTTGTTCTCAATATTTTAAACATTGAATCGGCAATTTAACTTTAGTTTTTTTTTATTATTTTATTATTTAAACATTTTTTGAATGTGCTAGTTTGAGTCAAAAGTCAATTTATAAAGCTTTTTTGTTAATAGTCCTATTCCCTTAATATTTTACATAATTTGTTCTTCAGCCAACCTTTGGTTAACAGTGGAACTATAGATATGTACATTAGCGTGGCCGTTAGTTGTATGGAGAACTTTTTTTTTTTGATTTCTCACATTCTCCCCCCCCAAATCGGTTCAGTTTTATGTAAAAAAAAATACAAAAAAATTTCGTAGCGATAAGTTGTGTTTTAGGGGGGGCGTCGGCCCCTCAAAGTTTGCATTAAGCCATTTATTCAAATGTAATTTGTTTGCATATGACTATCTCTTAAAAACAACATTTTACAAGAACATAATATATGGCAATATTTTAGCTCTTCTAGTCAATAACATTAGCCTCGAAAAAATTTGTTTTTTAAAAAGATTGATCAAATAGCTATCTAAGCTGCTTGGGACAAATTTTGCTAACCCCAATTGGTAATAAGTTACATGGATGTGAAAGAACACCTATATGGCCAAAATTTCAAACTCTGACCCCCCCAAACTCAAAAACTTTTTGACCGATGTTGTTGAAAATTTGTGTCTAAACTACTATTCAATAGGACTAACGTTGGTGCAAATTTCATCCAAATCGAAAGACATCGATTTCAAAATTAGTTCACTTGACATTAAATCCCTCTTTTATATATATAAAACGTATATAAAATGTTTGGAATTTTGTTGTTATTTTCTTAATTATTTTCTTAAATATTAATTTTAGCAAAAAACTTTCTTCGAGGCTAATGTTGTTGACTAGAAGAGCTAAAATATTGCCATATATCATGTTCTTGTAAAATGTTGTTTTTAAGAGATAGTCATACGCAAACAAATTACATTTAAATAAATGGCTTGATGGCAAACTTTGAGGGGCGGACGCCCCCCCTAAAACACAACTTATCGCTACGAAATTTTTTTGTATTTTTTTTTACATAAAACTGAACCGATTTGGTGGGGGAGAATATAAGAAATCAAAAAAAAGAAAATAACGGCCACCCTAATGTACATATTTATTTGGAAAAAGAATTGTGGTAGTGATTGGAATCATACAAAATTATATACTTATGTACATTAGGGATATAACTTTTAACATTTTTAACATATATCAAAATTTGCCTGCCAAGGCTTTATATTCCATGGAAAAAAAAGAATAATTGTGTTTTTACTTTTTCGCGATCGTTAGAAAAGGTTCCGTCCGCATCAAATGCGATGAAGTTTAGAATTATGATTTTTTTGATAATCTTCAATTTTTTTTTTTTTTTTGCAATTTGTCTTAAATATCTTATAAAAAACGCCTCTAAGCCCCATTTGATTACTGCTAAATTTGTTAAAAAATAATATATAAAAATATTTTGGAAGGTTTTACAAATCGCATTTGTTGCGCTAGGTTTTTGTTTCAAACTGCGCAGTGCCTGGAATATTTTTCCTTATGTTCATTTCTAAAGCTTCATTGTTAAGCAAAAGTTGGCTAAAGAGCAAAGTATACGAAATGTTAATAGAATAGAAATTTTAATAAAAACAAAGCTTTATTAATGTTATTTTCATTTAAGAAAGCACATTCGGAAATGTTTAAATCATAAAATTATACAATCTGCATTAAATCATCATTTTCATTTGAATCCTAATCATAAATATACTTTACCTAAAACACACGAAAATTTCAATTTAAACGTTCTTAAACTTTTAACAAATAAAATAATAAATTTGTAGTTTATTTTAAAGATAAACACTGGTGGATAAAAGTGGGGCTTGGTGATGATGTAAACTAAGAATATTGTAAAAATATTTACAAATAAATAGTTAAAGTTAAAGTTAAAGTTATCTTTATTGAGCCTTTTCAAGGTTATTAAAAGTACAAAGTAAATAAACAAAACGAAAACTTAAGACTATAATGTAACATCTTAAAAAACTAGAGCGCTTATAGCAACAAGCATACAATAAAAGTAATTTACATATATAAAACAAAAAAATATTGTTTTTTCCGCCCTTGCTCCCGAGGCTTCCATAACTTGAGAGAAAATCTCCTAAACTTAAATTATCAACTTAAAACTACCTTAAAAATAAACTTTAAATAACAACAAACAAACACAAAACAAAAAAAAATAAAAAAGAATTAACCCCTATGTGTTCCTAAAGAACTTTTGGAATAAAAAGGATGTCTAATTGATAAATTCAAATCAAAAGAAGGTGATTCATTTATAAACCCAATGGGTGACAAGTAATTTGTATTTGACCAGGTAAAATTTTTCTGATTATTAAAAACATCTGTAATGAATTTATTTTCATGAAATCGTGATCTAGTAACAAACCTACCTAATATATCACAAACGTATAAACCTATAGGTGTAACATTAGATTTTTTATAAATGTAAAGATTTGAATAGCGTTTTGTAAAAGACTCAAAATGTTTTCCAATACAGCAACGTAAAAATTTCCGTTCCAAAATTTCAAGTTCTTTAATTATTATAGGAGAAATGTTAAACCAAATAGGAAAACCATATAAAAAGACAGGTCTTATACAAGTTTTGTACAATAAAAGTTTAGAATTTTTTGATAAATTTTTATTATTAAGGATTTTACTAAAAGAACCTATTATTTTATAAGATCTTCTTATCACAAGTCTTGCATGTTTATTAAATTTTAAAAGCTTATCAAAAGTTATACCAAGATATTTTATTTGATCCTTAAATGGAATTTCAATACCATCAAGAAAAAGATTTAGTTTTTTACTCTCAGGAACCACAAATCTACGACATTTTCCGGAAGCATTTCGTATACATATTGCTTCGCACTTTGAGGTATTAAGCTTAATTCCCCAATAATCATAATAATTTTTTACTAAAATCAAATGATTTGAAACCTGACTTAATGCAGTTTGTGGAGATTCACTGTGAGAATAAAGCAATGAGTCATCAGCATACAATAAACCAATTGAATGAGTGTTAAAATGAGGAAAATCATGTACAAAAATATTGTAAAGATGAGGTGCCAATATTGAGCCTTGAGGAACTCCACAGTTAACATTTCCAAAACTACTAAAACTTGTATTAAAATGAACACAAAATTTTCTATTAGAGAAAAAACTATTAAACATTTTAATAATAAAAGAATCAAAACCCAATTGAATCATTTTATACAAAATACCCTTGTGGTAAGCATGATCAAAAGCTTTTTCGACATCTAAAGATACTGCCACTGTGCATTGTTTAATGCGAAGATGTTTAACTACATCATCTTGAAACTTAAGCATAGCATCAACTGTTGAGTGATTTTTTTTGAATCCAAATTGTAGCATCATCGGGCCGTATTTTTTCCAAAATGAGGCCGGTCAGGCAGTTACTGTGAATGGTGTTCGCTATCGTGAGATGATAACGATATGTGGTTTCAGCAGGACGGTGCCACTTGCCACACAGCTAACGAAACAATGGCTATTTTGCGCAACAAATTCAATGGCCGTGTTATCTCACGTAATGGCGATGTCAATTGGCCGCCAAGATCATGTGATTTGACACCGTTGGACTTTTTTCTTTGGGGTTATTTGAAAGAAAAGGTGTACGTCGATAAGCCAGCAACAATTCAAGAGCTAAAGGATGAGATAATTCGGCACATTAACGGCATAGAACCTCCAATATGCCTCAGGGTCATCGAAAATTTGGACCATCGGATGGAGGTGTGCCGCCGTGGTCGCGGCGCCCATTTGGCCGATATTTTGTTCCATACATAATTGAGTAATACCAATATATCATAATAAAATAAAATTACAATAATTTCCTAAATAGTTTGTGTTTTATTCAAAATCAACATCGGCCCTTTATATGCAGTTTTAAGAAAATTATCAAAAAGTAATTTCAATTTTTGGGAATACAAAATTTTAATTTCAAAAGATTTTGTTATTCGTGCTTAATTCCCAGTTTTTATTCTTGATAAAAACACTTGAAATTTATTGTTGATGGGATAAGCTATTCCTATGCGCATTTAACTGGTTGCTTAGGCCAGATCATCAGGAAACATCATCCATAAAGATTTTAGAAAAACTAAAGATATTAAACCAAATAAACCTGTTAAACGTATAAGACTTATAAGCAACAGTTCTACTTGTAACAATATCAAAGTTTAAACAAAACACATCAACAATAAACAGTGTGTTTATCTCATCTTACATTCTTATACGTTTAACAGTTTTATTTGGATTAATATCTTTAGTTTTTCTCAAATCTTTATGGATGAAGTTTCCTGATGATCTTGCCTAAGCAACCAGTGAAATGCGCATAGGAATAGCTTATCCCATCAACAAAAGAATAAAAACTGGGAATTAAGCACGAATAACAAAATCTTTTGAAATTAAAATTTTGTATTCCCAAAAATTGAAATTACTTTTTGATAATAAACGGGCAAGTGCACGGCCTAAAAAAACACTTAATTGACAACATGCTTTTGTATGTTTTTGTTGTTTTTATTTGGTTTTTCTTAACCTACTTACAACTACAATTAATGTTGAGAGAATTTCAACTAATTGTAGTAGGGAATGTAAGATGAGATAAACCCACTGTTTATTGTTGATGTGTTTTGTTTAAACTTTGATATTGTTACAAGTAGAACTGTTGCTTATAAGTCTTATACGTTTAACAGTTTAATTTGGTTTAATATCTTTAGTTTTTCTAAAATCTTTATGGATGAAGTTTCCTGATGATCTGGCCTAGGCAATCAGTGAAATGCGCATAGGAATAGCTGATCCCATCAACAATAAATTTCAAGTGTTTTTATCAAGAATAAAAACTGGGAATTAAGCACGAATAACAAAATCTTTTAAGAAAATATTATAAAATTAGTCATTTTTTTCCATTTTGAATTTTTTATAAGTTTTTACAAAATAACAATTTTTCAATTTTGCCAAAAATAAATTACTTTTCATCATTGCGGTCTGAATTTTTCCGAAGACATTGAGTATATAAGAAAATAATATTGGCACGACTTTAAGACAATTTTATTTAAAGCTATTTAGCGTTTTTTGTAATAAAATTGGATAACTTCTTCCTAAGTTATGGTAAAATCGGTGGAACAGCCTCTTCACAAAATGTATCTATAGAATTTTAAATTTCGACTGTTTTTGTAGTAAGAGGAATGTTCAATAGTGTAATTAATGCTTGAATTGAAACAAAAAAATAACCACCTACGAGACAACAAAAAACTTTGAAGAATATTAAACAACTAATAAAACTTAAAAATACCACAAAAATTAATATTAATAATTTATTTATAAAAATAGACAAAAAAATAATAACAATAATAAATCGAAATTATATGCTTATGCCGAATCTTTTCCTTAGAATAATAAATCGTGTATGGAATGTTCAAACATGATAGTGCCTCCATGTCAGCACCTATTAACACGTTCACAATTTGTGTTTTTAATAGAATTTAAATTAATTGGGTGTTTAATCACTAAAGGAATTTAAAAATGTTTGGTAATTTTTAGACTCCAGCAAAAAAATTTTTTTTGTTCACCATTGAATACTAGAAAATCATGCTGAATCATCATAAAAAAAACTGGAAATTTTTTAATTATTAGATTTGTTGCTTTAATTTAATAGCAAATTTCTAAACAAATCACATGCACGCTTAATGATAATTAAAGAAGAAATTTTAAAATAGTAGGTGTTCTGTGTATATGCATAGATATTAAAATTTCCAAATATTTTGTGGGTTTTAAAGAACTGTTTGTTGGCATTCTTCTGTATTTTTTTTACTGTACTTTCGGACCAAAGGTTTAGGGATACATTTCAGGAATGACATTTTTGTAACGTTTTATGTGATACATTTAACGGTATTATGTAGGTTGTGGTCGATGTTAGTTTTAAGGCGTTGCAACATTAAATCGATGACTATAAGGTATTTAATGAAAATCGATTTTAAAAACGATACGATTGGAAACCGAAATATCGTTTTCAGTATCTTTTAAAATGGATTTTAAATGCATCTTCCTTTTATTTTCAGTCTTTATTCTTTCAAATTTTATATTATATACGTTAACTGAAGTGTACTCTGAATGAAAATTTAAGACTATAATTCAGAAATAGATTTTAAAATCCTTCGAAATTCATCACACCTTTTAAAAACGTTCGTTTTGAAATCGATCGATTTTCATCACATACCTGTATATCTCTTCCTTTTTAAGTTTGGAATTTTCTAGGAATGTTGTGTCGATGTAGGCTATTTATCGAAAATCCGACAGTACAAAGTATCATCTCTACTTAGGCCCCTCAGTTGAGTTGTAATTTCTTAATTTTTGTATTATGGTTTACAACTTTGCTATATTAATAAGATTTTTGTATGACGTGCTAAGTTCCCAATTTTTCATATTTGATAAATACACTGAGATTTATTGTTGAGGGAAAGCTTCTATGCGCATTTCACTGGTTGCTTAGGCCAGCTCATCAGGAAACCTATTCCAAAGTTTTTAGAAAAGCCAAAAATATTATACAAATAAACCCCTAAAAGCGAATAAGTCCTACTTGTACCAATATCAAAGCTTAAACAAAACACCAACAATAAACAGTGAGTATATCTTCTCTTACATTCCCCTACTATTGGTTGGCTTTTCCTGACTCGAATTGTAGTTGTATGTGGGTAAAAAGAAAAAAACAAAATTAAAAAACAAATTGCTTAATTTAATTGTCTTCGTAAGAAAACAACAAAAAAACAATTTGCCAGTTCAGTTTTTTTGCACGGGCACATGCAAGTATATTATCAAAGTTATTTTTGGGAATACAAAATTTATTATTAATAAGATTTCTGTATGACGTGCTAAGTTCCCATTTTTTCAAATTTGACAAATACACTGAGATTTATTGTTGAGGGAAAGCTAGCTTCTATGCGCATTTCACTGATTGCTTAAGCCAGCACATCAGGAAACCTTTTCCAAAGATTTTAGAAAAGCCAAAAATATTATACAAATAAAACCCTAACCCCACGTCTCCACGCGCTTTCGATTAGAACATGACATGACCATAACGCCGGCAGAGTAGCGGTATTAATTTTTTCATGTTCTTGTATGTGGGGAATACGTGTTGATGTTCATGTTCTGATTGACCACAATTTTTGTTGTTGTGCGTTTGGTTGTATACAGAAAATACATTGTATGGCCAACATCATGGCGCACATGGATGCTAAGACGAATGGACGAAAGATGAACATGAACAGTCTACACGAGTAGAATTCATGTGCGGCATGATGTTCTTACCAAGTTGATGGATGGTGGAGACGGGTAGTTAAAGCGAATAAGTCTTACTTGTAACTTATTTCCTTTAACCTACTACCAGTCGCAGGCGTATTTTAAATTCGCTAACCACGATAAGGGTGAATATGCTCTCCGAAAGTCGGGTAATAAATATTCCGTATATTTATCGATATTTTCAATTAAATTGCACTGCAGTTTCGATCGAAATGGAATATCGTATTTTGTACAAATATCGACTTTTTTTTATTAATTTTGATGTAATAACAGCTCATTTTTTAACGCTTTTTATGTTACTTTCAGACAATTGGTTTTTTTTCAATCGATTTGACGATCTTAAATTAGTTTTTGGGTTCGTTTCAAATGTTGCACATTTTCACGATTTTTAGCCATGTTCGCGATACAGCGATTTGTTCCTGTAAGTTTTTTGAATAGTCGACTTTGCCATCATACTGCTGTTAGCAAATTTTTAAAAATGTCCGCTAATTTAGCAATTTTTACCGAATTTTTGCCATTCTTTATAGTTTTAGGGACTTTTAATCAATTTTATGGCTTGTTTGAAATGTGTATTCAAAATTTTCGCGAATTTTTGCAAATTTTTTTTTTTGTTATTTTCCGACATTTTGTTTTTTAACCCATTTAGCGATTTTAAATTAATTTTTTGGTTTGTTAAGAGTTTGCAATTTTTGGGAATTTTAGCCATATTCGCTATAGCAGCGATTTGTTCCTATGATTCTTTACAGCTTTTATAATTTGTAATAAATATTACCCTTTGCTATCTGCCGCGCTTAGCAAATTAGCGATCAACTAAAGTTTTTTCGAACAAAAACTTCGAATACACAAAAACATTTTCGTTTTCAATTCGAGTCGAAACCTAAATCATACCTGATACTCAGTTTTGTTGAAGTTTTATTCGAGTAGTTTTAGCTATGCCTGTGTATTATCATATTAGTAACAAATTCAAAACAGTGCAAATTGTTAAAATTTTTAATCAAAACAACTCGGCGAATGGGCTGAAGCACAAATTGATATCACTGGTTTACAGCCAAAAAATACCAAGAACACCACATGCCTAGATAAGTTAATTGGGACCTCCTGTACACGAAAATCGCTGTAATTTTTTTTCCTAAGTACCGTTTTTTAGATAACGGCACTTTTGCGTTTTTCGGTGTATGGTCCCACTCAAACCCTTGTGGAGCCCAACCAAAAAGTCCGGTCGAAATAAATGGCATATCTTTAGAAAGGTAATCGAATGCCTTTTCCATCGATATGCTACAAATTTCTATCTGATAAGAAATGGCTGAGTTATGGCACCTCAAAGTTCAAAATTTTTTATTTTTATTTCGTTTTTTACTACGTTATATTAAATATCTGGAATGTTTTATTTCTTAACCAAATAGTATATTTAACTACCAACATTTTAAGCGTAATTTAAAAAAAATCGGATGAAAAATAAAGTTTTTATTAAGGATTTTGTGGAACGACAATATTTTCATCTCATATAAAACTCCGTGTTTTTTAAATCCATCAGCTTTAACGTATTTAAAAAATAAGAAATTTCAGCGATTTTCGTGTTCAGGAGGTCCCAATTAACTTATCTAGGCATGTGGTGTTCTTGGTATTTTTCCAAATTAAAAATTTGTAAAGCAGTGTATTTCCTTTCAAAATTTTATTTTCCGATGAAGGCCATTTCTGGTTGAATGGGTACGTAAATAAGCAGAGTTGTCGCAGTTGAAGTGGAGAGAATCCACAAGCTTTGTCGAAACACCATTACATCCACAGAATATTACTGTTTGATGAGCCTAATGGGTTGGCGGAGTCAATGCGAAAAGTTGTTGAAAATTTGTGTACCAGATTGCACACCGTCTACGCGCCAGCCGTGGCGGCCACATGGGAGAAATCATATTTAAACATTATGTAATTTCATAAAATTTTCTATCGAATAAAACCAGTTTCATTGATATTTAAAATATATTTACTTGTTTTATTATGATTTAAACTTGTGTCACTTAAAAACACCCTTTATAAAAGACCTTCTCTACTTGTAATAACTAAGGTCAGAGTAATTATCTCTTATGCAAATGTGTACATACTTGTGTACATGAATGTGCCATGGCAGCACCGCTAAATAAAATCAATTTATGATTTTAAGAAACTTTTTCTTTAAATTATATGATGTGATGTGATTATTGTGTACGCATCGTTACCTTTTTTTTGCACTTTGGGACAGATAAAATTGTAAAATTCTACACGGTTGCTTTGTAAAATGCATTTAAAAAATGAAGTTGCTTTGCAACTAACGTTTTGGAACTCACATCCACACTTTAATGATTGTAAACAAAAATATACATATGTATGTATATTAAAAACAAATATTAAACCATATTTCGTATATTTCTAATTTTGTTGCTTTATTTTAATTTATACAATACATATTCTATTAAAATTTAAACGTTATGCATAACTAAATCTTTTAAAACTACACGTACATATTAACTTATTTTTATTTTATAGAAAATGGCAAGAGATTTATTTATTTATAAATATTTGATTTATTTTTACAGATTTACACAATATTCTTTTCTGACGCATAACAATTTCTTCAAAAGAAAAATATTTAAAAATTATAAGTTAATATTAATAAATAAATGTGTTTTCTTTTTATTATTCTCTTATGTTTAAACTAAAATAAAAATTGATAAATTAAAATTGCATTGCAAATTGTGAAATGTTTTTAAGGATTTTTTTTTTAATTTTAAAGGTTTTTTAATTTTAGTTTTAAGAATTTTTTTGTTTAAAAGTATTAAATACTTAATTAACATAAGTAATTGTTGTATTATTTATAAATAAACTAGGTTTAAATTATGTCTATGTAATTCAATAATTTTTAGTAATTTTTACTTAGAAATTACAAAAAAAAAATAAAACAAAAAATAAAAAATATTCGATAACAACAAAAAGGAATTAAACAGAAGTCCATTAGAATGTCTTTTATTAAAAAAAAGTGTTGTTAGAGAAATATTAGCGTATCTAATTAAAAATTGCACATTATTGAGACCGCTTTAAAGATACTTTTAGTTAAAGGTAAAAACGAAAAGCTTTACAAATCTTCTTCTTGAACTGTAAAAGAGTTCCAATTTATTATTTTCATTTATCATTATTATTAATTAAATTTATTTATAAAAAAGGACATTGATTTTAGTTTAATATTTAATTATTACTTGAAGGACTGAAAATAAAAGGGATACAAGTGCCGAAATTAAAAAAAAAAGAAAATATGTTTAAGGCAGCAATAAACAATTACTACTACTATCTATCATTTTACAAAAATTTGGACCTGTATAATCATTCCAAGTTGCGGTATATCGACCAAAATTTCGAAAGACTTTAGCAAAAGAAATTTTCCCACAAAGCCTTCCAATTTAAGTAAAGGGTTTGCGACATTAAATGATGATAACTTTCAGTTCAGTGATTTCGATCTTAGAAAAATTTTTGGACTAGAAAAAATGGTAATTAAATAAGCAAAATTTTTAAATTAAAAAAAAAAATTAATTTTAATAAATTTGGCTAAAATCTGAAAACATTCAAATCGTTTATATTGAACAAGGGCGCCTTTTTATGGATGGAAAAAACACAGAAAATTATTTAACATTATAAAGCAGAAATGGTTAGTATTTAGAAATGCTGCTTAAAGCATTCTGCGAAGCTGCCAAAAGGCCCTTAAAATAATTAAATAGTGGAGAGGGTATTATACGTTTGTGCTAATGTGTGTAACACTAAATTATATTGTTCCTTGTTAGCTTGTGCAATTTTTAAGATTGAAATTTGGTACATATGTTTCAATTGTCATAAGAAAAATGGGGAGTAACGGTCCATAATTTCACATGGCTCCAAAAGAAATTTCTTTCCTGAATAGTCATTGTACTATCTAGGAAACGAAATAACAAAAGATGGCGGCACTACTGATGATATACAGGCACGTATTAACAAGGCAAGAGTTGCCTTCCAAGTACTGCATAAGGTATGGAAAACCAACATCATCAGTAGGAAAACAAAACTTCGGCTCCTAGATTGTAGTATAAAGTCTGTGTTGTTGTACGGCTCTGCAACAATTTGAAAAAACTTCAAGGGTTTATAAACCGTTGCTTGCGCCGGATTCTTTGTATCTTCTGACCAAACACCATACCAACAGAATACCTCTTAAAAGTTACAAACAATATACCAATAGAAAACGAAATAATGAAACGCAAATGGACATGGATTGGCTACATTTTGAAAAGACCTGAAGATGACATTACCCGATCTGCACTTCAGTGGAACCCTCATGGCCATCGTAGACCTGAAAGACCTCGCACAATGTGGATACGAGCTGTCAAACAAGAATGCAATATAGTTAACCCTAGATACACTTTCTTCGTCGTATTGACGAAAAAAGCCTTGGCTTGCTTTTGTTGTGTTTTTAGTATTAAGTCTTGAAGTTAACTATAATATACTATTTAAAATGAATAACAACTTAAGTATTTTTTAAACTAAACAAAAATTTTCGTGTTTCCGTATATTGGGTGGGCTTGGGGCCAGATCAAGAAAGTGTGTAGTGTATTAAAAATAAGAAAGTGTATCTAGGGTTAATAAATCATGGAATCAAATTAAGTATCTTGCCAGGAATCGTAGAAAATGGAAGCAAATTGTAGACGCCCTATGTTCACCATGAACTTTTATTTTTTTATATTACATATACATATGTATTTTTCATGAATATATAAAAATAAATAAAGGACATATATATATAAATATATATTGTACCCATTAACCGTCTAATTATGTTGGTATTTTAATACAATTTGGTCCAAACTTATTTTATTCCAATTTAAATTATCTTACCAAATTTCCAATACAAGTACTATTTGGTATGACATCATAATTGGCGACAATAACTTTTACGAATGCGCTATATTATCTCAAAACATGGCGTGAATAGGTCCAAAATTAACCATAGGTCCCATATCAACTTGAATCGTGAAATCACTTAAAGGCAAACAAATCCCAAAAAGATTAAGGTATATTTTATATAAATAACACTGTGCAACAAAAAAAAACCAGCCTCAAGACTTGCAACGCGAAATAAAAGTGTACTACTAGTAAAGCAAATCTGCCAAATGGTTTTGAAAAGTTAGCTCGTGCTCTCGAAATATGGGCCCCTAAAATTGAATTTTAGGACAAAAATGACCCCTTAAAATGAGTGTTAGAGGGTTAATATATTCTATGAAAAGAATCGCCATTCAACTCTACTTGAAACATCTGAAATAGTCTTTCAGGTCAGAAGTACATTTAGTATATTTTTTTGATTTGTACCAAACGCCTTTTCAAGAAATTCAAAAATTTCAATACCTGAAATTTTGAGAATTCGTTTTAGATCCATTGCACGAACTTTTGGTCTTAGAAGACCCGTGTGAAATTCAAAACAAAAAACATTCGTAGAACATTTTAACCCTTAAAGTGACGTTTTAGTATACTTTTGTGTAAGAATTGGGAAAAAGAACACAAATTACCCCTTAAAATAACAGTTAGAGGGTATATAAATTCTAAGAAAAGAATCGCCATACGATTCTACTGGAGACATCTAAAATTAGTTTTTAGCTCAGAAATACATTTAGTATATTTTTTTGACTTATACCAAACGCATTTTCAAAAAATTCAAAAACTTTAGGGACCCATATTTCGGGAGCCCGAGCTAACTTTTCAAATCCCTTTGGCAGATTTGCTCTACTAGTAGTCTACTTTCATTTCGTGTTGCAAGTGTTGAGGCTGGCGGCGATGACCCGAATTTTGTTGCACAGTGTAATAATTGGCACAAAAAAATTTTACATGAGTCTTAACCTCATAACATAATTTTATTCTAGCGGGTCTATGATTGCCAATTGGTCCCATATAGGGAACACTCTCGAAAATTTGTCTTTATATGCCATAATGTAGGGTATCAAATAATCTGGCCGACTTGACCGACTATAATTTCCTACTTGTTTTTCTTATTTCTTTCATGATCTTTATACTAAAATCTTAGGGTAATGCGAGCAGCGAACGTACATCCATTAGGACTTGTCGATTCCAAAAAATTTGGAATAACCTTTCGTAAGTTCTATCAGTCTTAAAAAATCAAACTTTAATTTTTGCATTATTCTTATGAAAAAATTCGAGGAGTTAAGCTTAGGCACGGTTTTGGCATGAGATAGAAGCAATCAAATTTGTTCTCAATATTTTAAACATTGAATCGGCAATTTTACTTTAGTTTTTTTTTTTATTTTATTATTTAAACATTTTTTGAGAGTCAAAAGTCAATTTATAAAGCTTTTTTGTTAATAGTCCTATTCCCTTAATATTTTAAATAATTTGTTCTTCAGCCAACCTTTGGTTAACAGTGGAACTATAGATATGTACATATTTATTTGGAAAAAGAATTGTTGTAGTGATTGGAATCATACAAAATTATATACTTATGTACATTAGGGAGATAACTTTTGGCATTTTTAACATATGTATATCAAAATTTGCCTGCCAAGGCTTTATATTCCATGGAAAAAAAAGAATAATTGTGTTTTTACTTTTTCGCGATCGTTAGAAAATGTTCCGTCCGCATCAAATGCGATGAAGTTTAGAATTATGATTTTTTTTAATAATTTTCAATTTATTTCATAAGCCATATAATTTTTTTTTTTTTTTTTTGCAATTTGTCTTAAATATCTTATAAAAAACGCCTCTAAGCCCCATTTGATTATTGCTTAATTTGTTAAAAAATAATATATAAAAATATTTTGGAAGGTTTTACAAATCGCATTTGTTGCGCTAGGTTTTTGTTTCAAACTGCGCAGTGCCTGGAATATTTTTCCTTATGTTCATATCTAAAGCTTCATTGTTAAGCAAAAGTTGGCTAAAGAGCAAAGTATACGAAATGTTAATAGAATAGAAATTTTAATAAAAACAAAGCTTTATTAATGTTATTTTCATTTAAGAAAGCACATTCGGAAATGTTTAAATCATAAAATTATACAATCTGCATTAAATTATCATTTTCATTTGAATCCTAATCATAAATATACTTTACCTAAAACACACGAAAATTTCAATTTAAACGTTCTAAAACTTTTAACAAATAAAATAATAAATTTGTAGTTTATTTTAAAGATAAACACTGGTGGATAAAAGTGGGGCTTGGTGATGATGTAAACTAAGAATATTGTAAAAATATTTACAAATAAATAAAATCAATAGAATTGAAATGTGGAATATAATTATACAAATAATAAACTAACAATGTTTGTTTAATCGACAAACAAAACTGAGATATTTTTCCACTCAAAATTTATGATTTTTTTAATGAAAAGTAAAAACAATAACATTAAAATGTACAACCTAATTCTGTAAACTACAATTTTGCATGCAAAATACTTATATAAAATAATAATAAACAAACACAAAAAATACTTACAAATATATGAATTTTACACGTACTATTCATTTATTATTTTTTTTATAATACATATGGTGTAGAGCTGTGGGCATTGTGATGATTACACTAGACTTTTTTTGTACATTACCGATGATCATTTTTCAATTTTAAGCCCCATTATCTGACCAGTCGTTGCATTCACAAATTGAGCTTGAGATAGTTGGACGAAGTTTGCCAGAGATGTGGGTAAATTTAATACGGTTGCATCGTGATGATTACCACCTCCGGCGTTACTGATCGCCGTACTACCACTAAGTGTAAGAGTTTTTAAAGCATTCGATTGAGGATCATTCGCCTGGGTTATTGTTATTGTATTGCCGGCCATATCTTGGGTGGTAACAATAGAGGTAGGAAGTTGTAAATGCATTATTTGTTGTGATTGAACTTGATTTTGTTGTTGTAATTGTTGTATTTGTTGCTGCACTAATTGTAATTGTTGTTGCTGCTGCGTTTGCTGTTGTTGTTGCTGCTGTCTAATTTGTTCTGTTTGTGTCACTGTCTTTTGCTGCTGCTGTTGTTGTGGTTGCGTTTGATATTCTATTTGATTTGTGTTATTGTTATTATTATTATTAGCATTGTTATTTTGATTTGTTGTTTTTGTTTGTGTTGTATTTACAGGCTTTTTGTCCTAATAACAAAAAAATATAGTTTTATAATCAAAGATTTTTAGACTTTGCAAAGATTGCTCCAAATATTACCTCTTCCGTTATGGCTTTTGTTTGATGTAATAATATGTGTTGCTCGTAGTATGTCTTTACAGCAAATGATTTATTACAAAATTCACAGACATAGTTGTTAGTATTTGGATCCGTATGGATTCTGTAATTTATAAAATAAATAATGAAAATGTTAAAAAAATTTGGGTTTCGTTATAAGCAATATTTAAGTAGGAATGCTTTAATTAGCAGTGCCAAATCTATGAAACTTTTTTTACATTTTTTTATCGAAGAATCGAAGGTATAAAATGCAAGTTGGGTATGTTACATACCGTCGGAAAGGTTTAGTTGTCTAGTTTCTCAGCATAAGTTTTATGTTTCAGGTTTTAGGTTTTTAAAAATAGCAAAAAATTCAAATTAGTGCATATGGGCAATTCCAAAGTGTTGAAAGTGACAGTCGTACGCATCAAAAATGCAATAACATTTTAAACAAAAATATTTTCACATTCTCTAACCCTTAAATTATAGCACTAAGAAAGCACTGTATTCTATGCTAAAGTTTATGGAGGGCGCGATTCTAGGTCAAAGACAAACACAAAAGAAGTAGCGGTTCGAACGTGAAAAAAACAGAAGTAGTTTTTGTGACCATGTATAAAAAGGCGTAATTCTGCGAAACCTGGCACAATTTTTTAAGTCAAACTACTTTCAGAATTTTACGTAGCAATGTAACATTAAAATGTCTTTGGTTTGATTCCAGAATCTTCTGTATTTTCTTTTTTTTTTTAACCAAAATCTGTGTCTATACGGGACATTTCGAACGTGACCTTTTTTCCGTAATAATTTAACTAAATAAAGATTAAAATAAAATAAAAATTTTCCGTTAATTCAAATAACATATTTCTTTTTGATCTCTTCCTAAGATTACCGACCATGTAAGAAAATTTTTTTGGAATAATTTTTATCAAATATCACCTCTTTTAAGGAAGATAATATTAAAGAAAACATACAATTAAACATTCTCACAAATAAGAAATTACGTTTGCACAACTTTGCAGTCTGATTGTTCATCTAATTGAACAAATTTATGGGTAAATTTATAAAATTAGTAAAATCTAAATATTTCTCTATAACAATATCGTTAAATAATTAGCTTTTAATAACTTTTAAATTTTCGGTCACGGTGGACCTTTTGACGGAAATGCCCATATGCTTAAAATTGAAAAACCCTCGTCTTGAGTTAGAAATTATTTTTTATACATATGCCACTCGCCACCCAATAAGCGACCAAAACTTCCTTAAAGGAAAAGCTTTCTTTTAAGCAAAGAAAAAGATAGTACCCGCTTAAAAAAATTTTTAGAAAGATTTATAAAATAGCTATCAAAGCAACTGGGGACACCAATAGGTAATCAGTTACATGGATGAAAAAGAACACCTGTTTGCTCAAAATTACAAACTTTGACCCCCTCTCACTCAGACACTTTTTGATCGATCTTGTTGAAAGGTTGTGTCTAAACTACTATCCAATAGGACTAACCTTTGTGCAAATTTCATACAAATCGGAAAACATCGATTTCAAAATTGGGTCACTTGACATGAAATCCCTATATATAAAAATTTCGTTGCTTAAGCCCAACCCGTATGATTAATATCTTGCCAAAATATTTATTTCGGGGGGACATTTATATGGGGACCAGGTTAAATAATGAGCAAATTTTATCTATTAAATCTGTAGTCTAAAATATTTTGAAAAAATTTTTTGAGTCTGCCATTTCGAACATAATCGTGCTTTAACAGATACACAAGCATATGGACACGCCAGAAAGTATTGAATTATTACACAGAAGTAAGAAAGGGGGTACAGAATCAACACCTGGTTCTCTAAACCGTGACAGTACGGTCACGGATAAGGGAACCAAGCCTGATGATGTACCACCCTCTACTAGCTGCGCGATGAGGACTGGTAAAGTCTTGATAATCTCCGACAGTCCCCCCCAAAGGGAGGTCACAAAGGGGATTACTGAGAAATACCAGCCAACATCTGCAGGGAAATCGGGTGATCACCGACAGAGCTCTGCTAAGGCCCCCAATAAGGGGGTATTTAAGAGAGTTAGGTCTGGTGATGACCAGAAATCCCCAGCGGCCAAAAGGAAGGATCCCCGAAAGGAGATCACTAAGAGGGCTGGCTCCAGAGAGGAACAACCCTCTACGTCAAAGAAGCTAAAGGAGTCGTCAGGTAAGGACGGTATTCTAGCAGCTGTCATTGATCGTATGGATCCCGATGGAAGGATCAGTGTCGAGAAATGGCAGGTGCTAGAAAACAAACTACTCGACGAAATCTTTAGCGTCAAAGGAACCTTTGAGTTTTTAAAGGATTCCTCCACCTATAAAACCGGTGGAGGTCATACTGGGGTTACTGGCCAATCAGAACAATGGGCTCTTTACAGGCCAGTGGAAGATGATAGCTTCACTGGGTTGTAAGGAGAACCAAGGAAGAGATTTCAGGTTCGCAGTAGACCGGGAATCTCTGAGAAAACTGAAATCAATGGGAGGGGTTGCTATATTCGGGTTAGGGTCTATCAGATTTAGGTTTCCTAAAAATGATAAACCCTAAGAGGCTGAGAGTGGTGCAGATAAACTTGCACCACTGTGAAGCGGCCTCAACGGAATTAGTAACCCCCCTCATTGATAACAATGTAGACGTGGCTTTAATCCAAGAGCCCTGGGTTAACAAAAACCGGGTAGTTGGATTAAAGATCACGGGGTATACCTTGTTCGTATCCCGCTTTGATGAGAAGGTACGGACTTGTATACTGGCGAGAACTGAACATAAATTTATGATTTCTCATTCTTTCAGTAATGGAGATCTCACGGTTGTGACAGGGGAAGCCAAGGACAAAACGGTCCTGGCACTAGCATCGGCATACTTGCCATATGAAGCTGCCGATCCACCTGGTGAAAAACTGCGAGAGTTGGTGGAGCACTCGGGCAGAAGCGGTTCGAGGCTGGTACTAGGATGTGACGCCAATGCACACCATTCCCAATGGGGTAGTGCCGACATCAACAAAAGAGGTGAGTCTATGTTTGATTTTATTATTGCCAGCAATCTTTTTATCTGTAACAGGGGGAATACGCCAACGTTCAGAACTAGGGATAGAGAGGCAGTGATAGATATAACATTGACGAGCTGTAGGGAATTAGTAGAGGACTGGAGGATGGCTTTGGATTTTTCCTTCTCTGACCATAGTCGTCTGTCCTTTAGTCTAATGTTTGAGAGGTCGAAAAGGTGTCCCTATAGGAATCCGAGAAGGACGGATTGGGATTCGTTTTCGGGACTAGTGCAACGGAACCTTAGGGTTACACGGAACTGGGGGTCGACTCCGGCCGGTGTGGAGCAACTGGTAAACACCTTCACGGGGGTATTGACCAGTAGCTATGAGCGATCCTGTCCGTTAAATTTTCCGGGCAGGCGTACACAGCCAAGATGGTGGACAGACGAGTTGAAAACTCAAAGGTCCACCGTCAGAAGGCTGTTCAATAGGGCGAAGTATACGCGCAGCGATGAGGATTGGAGTAACTTCAGGTTGAGTTACGGGAGGTATAAGGGAGATATTAGAAGGGCGAAAAGGGACTCGTGGATTAAGTTTAGCGAGTCAGTTGAATCCGTGAATCAGATGTCTAAATTCAGAAGAATTTTATCTAAAGACCCTGTAGTCCCTGGATTTATTCAGAGATCGGACGGCTCATGGACGGAATCTGGCTCTGAATCTCTCTGTCTGCTTATGGAGACTCACTTTCCGGGATGTGTGGATCCTGGGTCGGGGGAACAGGCTGCATGTGGTGACCCCTTCTCTGGTTCGGGCTCAGGCGGTGAGGAAAGGGAGACGGTGGGGGATATGATTACCTTGGATAAGGTAACATGGGCGGTAAATACCTTTGGGTCCTACAAATCGGCGGGGCCAGATGGCATATTTCCGGCGATGTTACAGAAAATCGGGAAATCATCACTCCTGTTGTTGGTGGAACTGTTTAGGGTATGTGTGCTGAACGGGTACATTCCCAAGAGGTGGACGGAGGTTAGGGTAGTTTTTATTCCCAAGGCGGGTAGAACCGGTCACTCTAAACCCAAGGGTTTTAGACCAATCAGCTTGTCGTCTTTTCTCTTGAAGACGTTGGAAAGACTGATTGATCTACATCTGAGGACGAAGATTGACGCCGGCATCGTCAGCGGCGCTCAACACGCCTACCTTAAAGATAGATCTGTTGAGAGTGCGTTGCATGATGTGGTTGGTTATGTGGAGCGGGGTTTGCGAACCAGGGAATACACCCTGGCGGCATTCCTTGACATAGAGGGCGCCTTTAACAATTTGAGGATAGAGGCCATAAGGCAGGCACTGGTTGACCTTAGGGTTCCGTTGTTCTTGGTCGAATGGATAACTATGATGCTTAGCAGCAGAGTTATTCACTCGGACTGGGGAAACGAACGCTTAAGGAAATCGGTGACTAGGGGGACCACACAGGGGGGAGTTCTCTCTCCCTTATTGTGGCTCTTGGCCGTCAATGTCGTTCTGAGACGATTTCACAGAATGGGTCAGAAGGTCGTGGCCTACGCGGATGATGTGGTGATATTGGTGTCGGGCAAGTTTCTGCCGACAATTAGCGACATCATGCAAGGGGCGCTGGGCGAACTGGCGGCATGGACAAGTGACAAGGGACTAGGAGTTAATCCGGAGAAGACGGAGTTGGTTCTTTTCACTAGAAGGTACAAGGTGGAGGAGTTTAGACTGCCGGTACTGGGAGGAGTGGAGCTTGGACTATCTGATAGTGCTAAGTATCTGGGGGTTTTTTTGGACAGCAAGCTGTCATGGGGTAGGAATACTCAGGAGAGACTCAAAAGGGGTCTCAATGCCTACTATGCTTGCAGATCATCGATAGGTTGGAGCTGGGGACTCCGGCCGTCAGTGGTGGGATGGCTGTACACTTCGGTGGTTAGACCCATTCTTACGTATGGATGTTGTGTTTGGTGGGAGTCATTGAGATTGGCAAGTCGTAGGAACCTACTTTCTAAGGCTCAGAGGTGTGCTTCAATTGGCATGATAGGTGCCATGAGAAGTACTCCTCAGGCTGCCCTGGATGTCATTCTACATCTTCTGCCTATTGAGCAGTATGTGATGGGAATGGCGGCTAGGAGCATTCTTAGACTGAGGGAGTTAGGACTAACGAGGAATGACACTCAGGGTCACTCACGGATCCTGGGAGAGATTGAGGCTGGTGGCTATTGCCTAGGACCGTCGGGATCCACTGATTATGTTGGCACCAGAGTGGATTTTGGTCGGTTGCCGGAGGTAATAATGCCCTCTAGGGAGAGCTGGTCGGGCAGGAGCAGATTATTTGGTGGATTTGCTATTTTCACTGATGGCTCGAAGATGAGGGGCACGGGTGAAGGGGTCTACATTGAGGATCTAAACATAAGAAGGTCATATAGGCTTCCTGACGACTGCAGTGTTTTTCAGGCGGAGGTTCTGGGGGTAGGGGCTCGGAGGTCACTATATATGTGGACAGCCAGGCGGCTCTTATGGCCGTTAGGGGCTGTTATGTGAACTCTAGGCTGGTTGATGATTGTAGGAGGGCTCTGAGGGGAGCCTTAGGGGAGTATTTGCTAAGGTTGTGCTGGGTGACGGGTCATTGCGACATAGGCGGCAATGAGATTGCTGATGAGTTGGCAAGACAGGCCTCAGAGATGGAGGATCCTGACTGTGTGGAGGCGGTTAGGCCTCCATTGGGCTTCTATGTTGGTAGAATTAGGGAATGGATACTGAGCGTGACCAATCGGGCCTGGGGGAGCCGAACGGACTGTCGGGTATCACGGACACTGTGGCCGGTGCTTAGGAAGTCCGATTCGGTGTCGCTGTTGAGCAGGAGCAGGGTCTTCGTTAGGACCATGATAGGAATTATCACGGGCCACTGTATGATAGGCAGGATGGCGGTGAGAATGGGATCCGACTTGTCGGATATATGCAGGTTGTGTGAGGACCCTGAGGAGTTGGAGTCAGTTGAGCACTTCTGTGCCACTGTCCCAGGTTGCAGGGTAGCAAGTTGAGGTGGCTGGGCAGTAGATTCCTGGGCGAATTAGGGGATGTCTCGGGTTGCGGACTCGAGAATCTGATAGGACTCGTAATGGGGATGGCCTGGCTGCGCGAGGGGAGACTGGGTGCTAACCGCACGTAGGGCGGATTTGGTTTTAGTGGGATTTCTCTCCGGGTTGGTCCTTTACCTTCTTTTCTTTCCTTTCTTTTCTACCTATCTTTCGGATCTGTCTTATGCTTTCGCTGCTTATTTCACCTACTTTCTGCCATCATGGCTATCTCTAATTAAGGCGTCACAATGGACCATATTGGTCTCTGGGTGAAGGTGTGAAGGAGACTTCACACCGGCCTTTCTACCTGACTACCTACCTACCTTACACAGAATAATACATAAATAATTTCAAAAGTTCTGGTACATGGTTTTTTAACAGCACGTTGTATTTTATTTGTAACGTAAGTAAACATTCGTGTTCAACAAATTCAAGCGGTATTTTTCGTATAACAACTTTTTTTTAAAGGGCGGGATTGGCCCCTCCCATACAAAGACAATTAAAAACCTAGACAATTAAACCTAAAAGGTTATCAGTAGGCAACATCCAATTTTTGATTGAAAATTCGTATTCGGCGAACATTGGCGCAGTTATTCGTATTCATATTCGCTAATATTAAAAATTGATACCGGACGTTTGGCCCAATCAGTAATTTTTCCAAAATAAATGTATTACCGAAACCGCCACAAGAATGAGGTTTCTAAAGCTTTGTGTATTACAACGGATTGACAATACGATCTGGAAACTCAAGTACGGAATATTTTTATAAACTTTTAAAACAGAAGAGTTTTCAAAATTTGTTTGAAATCAATTTCACAGAGCATATATATAGCTAACAATGATTTTTTGAAAAAAATAAAACTTTTGTAAGAAATTAGGATTTTTTTATACAGTGTGATGGCGCATATAATGGAAAAATTATTTTTGAGCACAGAAAACTATACGCGACCAAAGGTTCGGTACTTTCTTGTGAACCAAATAGACTTTTTTTACAAATTAATTTGTTTGTAAAAAAATGCACTCGTGTTGAAATAAAATTTTATTTTTAATGTGACGTTAAAAAAGACGGAAAGGAAAAACAGTATGACGAAAACGGATTTTATTAAGAAACGGAACCATCACTACAAATTGCAAAAAGAAATAAAATGTTATTGTAAAATTTATATTTAAAATGGAAACCAATGTTTTCATTTTATTTCATAAACATACAAATTTTAACTCGTGTTATACTATACTTACTTCCTGTGTTTACTTAAGTTATCCTTTCGTGAAAATGGTTTCTGACAAATATCACAACTAAACATTTTCTTGCCCGAATGCGAAACCAGATGACGCAATAAATGTTCTTTGCGATGAAAAGCTTTTGTACAGCCCTCTTCGTTACATTTAAAAGGTCTTACGCCCGAATGCAATTTTACATGTTGTGTTAAATGTTCTTTTTTTTTAAATACACGACCACACTGACCACATTCTAAATTATTTTTCGGCTGGGTAACAGAATTACTAGTATTAATTGAGTTCGCAGGCGCAGTGGATGTTGTTGTCATCGTTGAGTTTTTACAATCTGTAGACGGTGCTGAATTTTCATTCGATATAGGTAAAATATTTGTTATATCAGTAACATAGTGTACTACTTGTGTTGTAGGAGTCGTGGATGCAGTTGTTATATTTTGTGTTGTGGATGTTAGATTTACAGTTTGTTGTGGTATATTTGCTTTTGTTTGGTTAGTTTCTATTAGTTTTTGTTGTGGCTTTTTAAAAACTTTTTTTACAGGAGAGATTCTAAGAGTAGTATTAGGTATGTTGGATACAATCTGAGGATGTTGCTGAGATGCTTGTTTTACCGGTGTATGCTGGTTTCTAGTTGGTAATGTTTGTTGCTGTCCTGTTGTTGTAATGTGTGGTTTCTTTGGTTGCTGTACAACTTTTAATGTAGTATTAGCAATTTGTGTTGTTTGCTGTGGTTGGATTTGAGATTTCGTTTGAGGCGTTATGCGGCTAATTGTTATATTTTGTTTATTTAACATAGGAAGTTTTGGTAGTGTTACAACTTGTTGTTGAGTTTGCTGGTGTACTGGTGTTATTGTTGCTTGTCTTGTCGATTGTGTTACAGTTTCATTTGTAGCATTTCCTGTTGATGATGCTGTGGGATTTAATTTTGTTGTTATACGCTGGACTGTTATTCCGCCATGTTGTGTTGTTACTGTTGTAGTTGCTGTAGATTCGCTTGAATTTTGTTGTTGATTTAGTTTCTGTTTCTGCTGTTGCTGCTGTTGTACTTGCTGCATTATCTGTTGGGTAAAACTAGTTGTTGGTGTTATTTCTATCGTATTACTACCGGGCTGTTGTGATATTTTATATTTTTGCTGCTTTATAACATGTTTGCCGGCAATTTGTGAGAGTGGCGTTGATACTTTTGTTGATAATTTTTCTGTTTCTTTGGAAGTTGAGACTTCTACTGGATTTGTTGTTGTTATCTTTTTATGTCCTGTAGTTAGTACTTGTTGAGATGTTATTTGCACATTTTTTGGTAACTGGGAAATTTGCAAAGCCTGTGATTGTGCTTGAGGCGATGGAGGTGGCGGTGGTTGAACTTGTTGGCCTTGAGTATTTGTTAACTGTTGCAGTACCTGCTGCTGAGTTTGTGTTGTTTGAATTTGTGAGGGTTGTTGCTGCTGCTGTTGGTTGTGTTGTTGCTGCTGCGGTTGATTTTGTTGAGGCTGTTGCTGAATTAATTGTGTGGGCAATGTAGAATTGTTGCTGAAAGCCGCAACAGCTGCAGCAGCTTGGAATGTGGGATTTGAATTTATTGCTTGTGGTGCCAGCTGTAATGTTGCTGGTATAGAAGTTGGCGCCAGTTGCATTATTGGTTGACCATCAGCCGTGGCTAATTGAGGCTGTAGCTGTAAAGGAATAAAAGAATTTTAAAAATACAGATAATATCCAAAAATTAAATCTCTGTGTATGCTGGTTTCATCTATTTTAAAATATGAAAAATAAGAAGTTTTGCTTCTTGTATTACAAAAGATTAAAATACAATGGTTTAAAAAATTGCACCACTTTCAAGAAAGTTTTTCATTTAATTTTTAAAAATTTCAAAAATCTTTCTTTTTAATATAAACATTTACTTAAAAAATCCAAATTCTGTATTTAAAAGAAAAACTACAGTAGACGACAATCAACCGTAACATTTGCCCTTGTTTTTTGCAATGCGGTCTTATTTTGCGAAATCATTAAGCGGGTGTCGCAATTTAACGGAGCTCAACTAAACGAGTATTTTTACATACAGCCCAATTATGAATAAAAATTCCCCGGGAGTTTTCTCCCTTCTCCCATTTTTCCTATGGTAATTCAATTGTAAAAATGGGAAAAGGGAAAAATCTCCCGGGGAGTTTGTATTTTTTAATTGAGCTGATAGACAGTTATACTGAATGATTTCGTTCCATGATTTTTAGTGCAATTAAACGGGAAACTCAATTAAGCGGGGCTCAACTAACCAAAAACAACTGTACTTATTTTATATGCAAAAAATATGTTATGTTTATACTCTTTCTTCATAATCTCTCCATTACAAGCAATTGTAAAAGGAGTATTAGGTTTTTGATTGAGGAAATTTGAAGATATTTGTGGGAAATTTTTATCGCCTCTACCGTGGTTGCTTACAGTCAACGGGATTCTCAGGTCATTTGATTCCATGGGCAGGAAAGTTGTTGCCTATGCGAATGACATAGTTCTGCTGGTCAAGGGTAAATTTCTGTCCACGATCGGGGAAATTATGCAGGTGATGTTGGGCGAACTCTCGGCATGGGCAAAGGACAGGGGCTGTGTGTTAACCCTGTGAAGACTGAGCTGATGCTATTTACCAGAAGGTACAGGATAGAGGGATTTAGGGGGCCAGTGTTAGATGGTGTCGAGTTGCCTCTATCGGACGGTGAAAAATACTTGGGTAACTTTCTGGACTGCAAACTGTCTTGGAAGAGAAATACTCAGGAGAGGAAGAGAAGGGGACTCAATGCCTACTACACATGCAGGAACTCCATCGGTAAGAACTGGGGTCTGAGGCCTGATATGGTAAATTGGATTTACACATCGGTGGTTAGGCCTATACTTACCTATGGGTGCACTGTTTGGTGGGGCGCGTTGAGTGTGGATAGCTATAGGAAGATGCTTAGCAAGGTTCAAAGGAGTGCATATCTGGGCATCACGGGTGCAAGGAGCAGCACTCCACATGCAGCGCTGGACATCCTACTATATCTATCCCCTATCGAGCATTATGTGAGGAGTGTGGCTGCTAGGAACTTACTTAGACTTTACGAGTCTTCCTTAGTTAGACCTAGGCGGGATGATCACACGATAATCTTGTACGAGGTGGGTCTGCTTGATCGGGGTACTATTCTTGAGAGAATTTCGGATCATAGGACTACGACTCTGGACTTCGGTGTTACACCACCGGTGGAATTCCCGGATAGGGAAATCAGGAGTGGATCCAATAAACTGTTTGAGGGGTGGGCAGTATTTACGGATGGATCCAAGATGGAAGCAGGCACTGGTGCCGGTGTATATATCGCGGACACCGAGGTAAAAAGGTCATTCAGACTCCCTGATGAGTGCAGTGTCTTCCAGGCTGAGATCCTAGCGATCTGGAGGGCGACGGAGGTGATACTGGATCACATAGTGGGTGGATCTTAAGTGGCAATTTACCTCGATAGTCAGGCGGCGCTTCGGGCATTGTAGAACTATATGGTGCGATCATGCCTGGTCGCGCGGTGTAGGAACGCTCTTAGGGAACTCATGGGGGCATTCAACGTGAGGCTGTGTTGGGTACCAGGACACTGCATGGTTGATGGGAATGAGGTGGCGGACGAACTCGCGAGAGGGGGTTCGAGTCTCGACTTAGTGGTAAGTGAGGGGGGGGTAAAGCCCCCCCCTATGTTACTACTATGGGGTGATACGGGAGAAATTCCGTGATGACGTTGAACGATCCTGGAGGGACAGAATGGATTGCAGGGTGTTTAGGGCACTATGGCCCAGATTGGACGCGGGGGCAACCAGGGTTCTACTGGGATTGGATAGGGGTAGTCTCAGAACACTTATAGGGTTCTTGACGGGTCATTGTCCTGTCAGGGCTTTTGCAGGCAGATGGGACAACGCCATACCGGACTTCTGCAGGTTATGCGAGGCTTCGGAGGAGTTAGAGACGATCGAGCATGTACTGTGCCATTGTCCTAGGATGCAGGGTCTCAGACGGAAGTGGTTAGGAGATAGGTTTCACGACGAACTGGGGTGCATAGCTGGATGTAATCCGGCCGATCTACTGGGGTTTGTCAGGGAAATAACGCGGCTGTTTCTACTGAGGGGACTGTAAGGGGGGTATTGGTCCTACTTTCTAATTTTCTGTCTATCTCATACTTCCTTTTCTCTACTTTTCACTTCCTCTTATCTCATTTTTCATATTTCATTGAAGGGATTCACAATGGACCGTATTTGGTCTCCGAGTGGAGGTGTGCCAATGGGCACACAACCCTTCTTAACCTAACCTAACCTAGGGACAGCCGGGCAATCGGTTTGTTTCAGAGGAGCATTCCACGCCGCTGCAGAAGTTCCTCCAAACATTCCGTTTCGCTGATCTATGAAATTAGCAACTTATATAAACCATAAAAGGCCCTAAGGGCTCGGTTATGTAATTGAAGAAAATAAAATAAATAAAAAACATATGGAAAAATCGTTCGTTCGCGACCCGTATGTCGCGGCCGGTACATAAGCCAATTAAACAAAAACCAAGAGAGATATTTTATTTTGTAAATACTGAATAAGACCTACATTAATGCACTTTTAAAATAAGTTAATCACTTTTGAATATTCCGTTACATTACGCAGATTTTTACATTTCACTACTGTCAGATGCTAGGAAAAGTTTTGTTTTCTATATTATTTGTACACCAAAAGCATGCGAACGTACGTTCGTGATAAATTAAATTTTGGACCTGGTGATTCATCTTTACATCTTTTGTACTTTACCCGTTTGAAAAGAATGTGGCGGTTTTTGTTTTGTAAGTGGTGCAAGCCATTCAAAAACTTTAAGCACATTTATTTCGAAATGTATCATTTTGCGTTATGACGACGTTGCAGCAAATAAGCGATATATAATCATCACTTCTCAGCGGTTATAGTTTTTAAGTTTTTATATAATATTTTATATTCCTAATGTCACAGATCGAAAGTAAACTTAAGTTTTTATTTTAAAATGTTATTGAACGTTGTAAGAATAAGCAAAAAGTAGTTTTGCTTTAACTTCATTAAAAATCTAACAAAATTATTGAAATTTTGGTTTTGTAAAAAAGCAATTTTAAACTTTAAATTTGATTTTTGAAAATTTTCTCCTTTTCTAATATACATATTGCTCATTTGATGAAACTTAATCATAACACAAAAAATTTAATTTTGAAGTTAGTGATGCAGAATTGTTTGATATGTTTTTCTTTGAAGAGAATGTGTTTATTAAATCAAAAACTTTAAACACGTTTATTTCGAAATGTTTTTTTTAGTGCATGTATGTAAGTATATATTAATGTAAAATTTCTTAAATAAAAATATTATTGATTGTTGGAAATACTTTTAATTATTCTCGATATATTGCAGTTTTTGCTTTAAAAAGCAAATCTGATGCATTTGGTGCATTTAAGGAATATTTATATATGTCAAAAAAACAAACTGGAAATAAATGAAAACGATTGAGAAGTGATAATGGCCGAGAGTACATAAATTCAAATTTCAACAAATTCTTGAAAGAGCATGGTATAGTGCACGAAACCACGGTTAGTTACACACCTCAACAAAATGGAGTTTCTGAAAGAGCTAATAGAACATTAGTAGAAATGACTAGATGTATATTAGAGGAATCAAAATTGCCAAAAACATTGTGGGCCGAGGCTATTAGCACTAGTTCTTATATAAAAAACAGATCATCCACAAAGGTTTTAGATAATGTAACTCCATTTGAACGGTGGACTGGTAGAAAGCCTTGTGTATTCTATTTTAAAACTTTTGGATGCAAAGATGTAGTTTTGGATAAGAAACCAGGAAAATCAAAATTAGAACCCAAAGGTAAAATGTATACTTTTGTTGGATATCAATCAAATACAAAAGATTATAGGTTAATTGATCTCAAGACAAGAAAGATAATAATTTCTAGAGATGTTAAATTTTTCGAAAATGAATATGAAAGGACTGCTACTGATTGTCATGACGAATTATGTGATATATTGGATAGTTCTAATATAGTTCTTCATCAAAATAAAATACAAGGCAGTAATTTTGAAAATCAAAATCATTTTGAAGAAGATTTAATTTGTGAAAATTTCCCTGTAAATCAAAACACAATTATCAACAGAGATGTAACAAGTGAAAATGGATCTTATTCAAGTGAAGAATCCGTTTTTGTGGGTTTTGAAAATGAGTGTCATGAATCTGAATTGGATGAAACATACGAACAAATTATAAATTCAACGGGAAAGCGTAAAAGGGGCAGACCTAGTATATTGAGAAATGGAAAACCTGGTAGACCTAAAAAAATATATAGGTTAGATACAGAAGAATTAAATTTGGTAAATAATTTTTGTTTCGAGCCTACAACAGTAAAACAAGCTATAAATAGTAATGAATCTGAAAAATGGCAAGAAGCTATGAATAAAGAATTTTCTAAATTAGTTAAAAATAGAACGTGGGAATTAGTTGAAAAACCTCAAAATAAAAATATTATTGGATGTAAGTGGATTTTTACTAAAAAACGACTTGCAGATGGTACGGTTGAAAAATACAAGGCTCGGTTAGTAGCTCAGGGATGTTTCCAAAAATATAAAGAAGATTACTGCGAAACATATGCACCAGTTATTCGTCATCCCACTATTCGTTTAATTTTATCATTGGCTGTAAAATATAAATTATTTATTAAGCATGTAGATGTAGTTGCTGCATATCTTAATGGAGACTTAAAGGAAGAAGTATACATGAAGCAGCCTGAAATGTTTGTCAAGAAAGGTGAGGAACATTTAGTGTGCAAGTTAAAGAAATCATTATATGGACTCAAACAAGCTGGAAGAGAGTGGAACCATACAATTTGTGAAATTTTGTTAAAAATTGGATTTGTTCAATGCAAAACAGATAGCTGCGTTTTTATTAATCATGACAAAAATTAAATAAATGTTATTGCTCTTTATGTTGATGACATTTTGTTAGCATGTACTTTTAGTAAATCTATGGAAATTATATTGGAAAAATTAAAAGAACATTTAGAAATTGTCGATCGTGGTCCAGCAAACTATTATTTGGGAATGGAAATTATAAGAAATGATCCGAAAGGTGATATTGAGGTACACCAAAAGAATTTTGTTAAAGAACTTTTAAAGCAATGGAATATGCAAGATTGTAAGCCTGCTAAGACACCTTTTGTTGCTGGAACCATTCTGGTAAAGTGTGATGATGAAAACTGTTGTGAAATGGTCGAAGTAAAGAAATATCAATCATTAATTGGGAGTTTAATGTATTTATCAACAATTTCAAGACCGGATATTGCACATACAATTTCAAGTTTAGCACAGTTCAGTTCTCATCCGCACAAAGAACATCTTATTGCAGCAAAACATGTCTTACGTTATCTTAAATATAACGATTTTTCTTATCTTAAATATAACGATTTTTGGGGATCTAATATGATTGATAGAAAATCATACAGCGATTATGTTTTATTTTTCGCTGGTGGGCCGATTTCTTGGGAGTCGAAAAAGCAAAACATTGTTGCTCTTAGTTCGATGGAGGCAGAATACATTGCGATGTGTCAAGCCGTTAAAGAAATAATAAATGTGTATCCTGTACGTTTTTGAATTAACCGAATTTGAAGATTGATTTAGAATGTCGAATTCAAGTTTCCAAATAGAAAAGTTAAATGGTGAAAATTATGCATCTTGGTCAATACAGATGCGAAGTCTTTTGATAACGCAAGATTTTTGGGACGTAATTGAAACCCCTATTAGTGAATCTGCATCCCAACAAGAAAAAATAGCTTGGAAAGTAAGAGATAGTAAGGCGCTGGCATCAATAACTTTGGCGGTGAGAACAACCGAACTGATTCATCTTAAAGATTGCAAAACTTCAAAAGAGGCTTGAAAACTACGATAAGTTTTTATCGTAGTATTTTAAATGAATTGGGACTTGTAAATTTGTTAAAGAAACCAACTGTCTTATGTTGTGATAATCAAGGCGCTCAGTTCTTTACAAAAAGTCATATGACTATGAAGAGGAGTAAACATATTGACATACGTTTTCATTACATAAAGGAGAAGTATAATGCAAACGAAATTGACTTAAAATATGTTCCTACTGAGAATAATGTTGCAGATATATTGACAAAATGTTTATGTCATCAGAGTCATATGAGATGTGGTAATTTGTTGAATTTCAAATGTTAAATTTAAATTTTATGTTAATAAGGAGTTTACATTGAAAGGGTGTTTGTTGGAAATACTTTAATAATAATTTAATATAACATTGATAAACAGCAAATTCTAAATTACCAGCTAAATAAAATGTTGTAGAATTTAGAAAAAACTGTTTAGAAGGACAAATTTCATTTATACAAAATTAAATATTACCTTCATTTGCAATTGATATGTAGTGGGTAGAAGAAAGTTTTTCGCATCAATGTGTGCAACAAATTGTTGATCTGTACTTTCGTCCTTAATCGTTATTGGTAAAAAGCACTTATTTGGTGACATTATACTCGCTCCAGTACTTTGTGTAACATTCGTCAAGGCTTGTGTTTGTAAGGCAGCATTCAGCTGAGTCTGAGGTTGGAGTAAAGGAGCCAAGTTTGATAGTAAAGCGGCGGTAGCTGCATTTTGATTTTGCTGTTGTTGTGTTTGCTGTAGTTGTAAGGTTGTTTGTGGTGTTAAGGTGGGTTGAAATTGTAATTGTATTTGAGGCGTTGTTGGTTGTTGCGGTTGAGAAACGCTTGTTGCAGAAGCGGCAGTTGTTAGTTGAGGTATTGATGTATTTAATGTTTGATTTGTTGTTTGATTGGGTGGTGTGAGTACGAAATTTAATTTTGGCTTTTTGTTTTTCGATGGACTTAAGTCATCGTTGTTGTCATTTAAATTGTTGTCTATGGTTAAAGTTGACTGTAGTAATGGCGGCGGTTGGTGTGAGTGCTGTGTTACGGATGGTGCTGTTATTGTGATTTGTTGAGGCTGTAACTGTGATGTTAATAGTTGTAATTGTTGTTGCAACTGTTGCTGTTGTATTTGTTGCTGCAATAATTGCTGAAGTTGAAATTGTACTAACTGTTGTTGTTGTTGCTGTTGTTCCTGGTGTTGTTGTAACTGTTGTTGCTGTAATTCTTGTTGCTGCTGTTGAAACTGTTGCTGTTGTTGTTGTTGCTGCTGTTGTTGCTGCTGTTGTAGTTGCTGCAGCTGTTGTTGCTGCTGCTGTTGTTGCTGCTGCTTTTTACTTATAGGGGTTACCTTTATATTTGGTTTCATTTTTAAGAACTCTTCCAAAGCACTAAATTTATTTATTTGTAGTCATATGTTTATTAATAATTTTTAAATCTTTTGTTTCAAAAATACTTACTTATTTTTTGTATCTTTTTCCTTATTTGGAGTCGCAGGCTGTGAATTCGTTTGTGATGGAGCCTGCTGCGGCTGCTGCAACGTGTTATTATCTACTGTTATAGTATATTGCGGTGTCGTGTGAGGTCTCTCAACTTTAATTTGATCATTCTAAAAAGAAAGTATTTAAAGAAAATTTGATTGATTCTATAAGCTAGTGAACATTTCGCATTTTTTGTAAAAAGCAAATAAGAAATTTCAAAACATTTGTTGTTTTAAGATCAACTAAAAATGCAGGAGCAAATTGGGTAAAATATAGCGCCTGATATTGATAATATAATCAAGTCAAATCAAAAATTACTTTAAAAGATATTTACGAATAAATTTAGTCATGGTTTATATAATAATTATACCATGAGGTGCAATAACCATCTCAAACGCAAACTTGTATAAATAGAATTATAAAACATACCTGCATACCAACTGCTTGCATTATAGAATTAAGAAAATCTTGATTTTGCAGGTTACCTGAAGCTGATATTGTCAAAGGATTAAGCACAGATTGACCGATTATATTGGAACCCTGTATTGTAAACAATTGCTGCTGAGTCTGTGATGGCTGTTGTTGTTGCGGCAATTGCGACGCTATTGTTTGATTTGTGGATTGTGAAGCAACATTTTGTAATTGATCCGTGTTGTTAGCGGCATTATTTAAGTTTAAAGAATTTGAAGCATTACCAAGAACACTTAAACTTTTACCAGTTGCTGAAAGTATATCTTTTATTAAAACTTTACCACCATTCTGAGCAGAGGCTGTGTTTAGGCATGACGTAAACATAATTTGTGAATTGCGGCAAATGTTGCGAAATTCCGTATAAGTTTCTAAATTTTGAATGCATTGTGGACACAATACTTTTGGCAACCGATCCTTTTCGTCAACCTTAAAACATAAACTTTGAGAATGATTTTCTTTAACAATTTTATTTAAACTTACACTTAAAGGCAGGCATTCATTTATTTTAGCACATAAATTTTTTGTTTTACCTTCCGGTGAAAAAATGTCAATCTTTTGATCTGTTGTGGCCGTACAAATGCGGCATAAATCATAAAAATTTACACTTTTAACATTTGCCATTTTTGCGCAAATATTTGTAGATAAGGCTTTATTATTTAAAAGGTTTTTTTTGCTTCACTGTCTGCAAATAATTGCCCCATTTTTTCATGTCTATTTTTGCATTTTACTCATTATTTTCTTATTTTTTGATTCCCCTGCCATTATTGCTGTTATTTACAAATAGTTGGTTTTCATTAGTTGTTGTGCTTTTTGTTTATAAACAATTTATTAGTAAAAATTATGCAATGTAAATAATAAAATAAACTTTTATAGTTGTACAAAAAAAAATGCACATACAAATAACAACAAAATAATTTTGTTTTATTAAATTGACAGCTAGACGAAGACGCTTTAATAGTTGTATAAAAAGGTACTTAAAAATTTTATTGTAAAAAAGTCGCCGTAACGTTTTTCACATATCGCCAACTCAAAACTGGTTTAGTGCATATGCCAAAAAGTCTCTAGCGAGAAAATCGTAAATGAAGGTTCGATAAATGTTTTTTATGTTAACAATGAATTTATGCACATAATTTTTGCAAATAACAAAGTTTTTGTACGTTTTCATATGATAAGACATCATTTATTAATCTTCTATGAAAATAAAAATAACTATTGTTTTGTCTCCCCATTCATATAAAATATAAATTTTACTCTTTATTCATATATTTAATGTAGCAAAATTATGAATAAAATTTAAAGTTAATTTAAATAAAAAAAAAATAAAAAATTAGCTTTGAGTATAAAAAATATTAAATGTACGAAAATATAAGTAAACAAGTAAGAAAGAACAGTCGGTCAAGCCCGACCATATGATACCCTACACCACAGTATTTAAAAACATATCATGCTTATGTGTCCATATAAATATGGATTTATCTATGTTTATAAACTTCATTAAAATTTGTTTGAAAGTTTGTGAGAGGCAGAAATTGCCCCCTACCTCCCCATGTGGTCTTATTTTTGAAAAACTGTATAGCTTATGTGTCCATATAGATATGGATCTATTTATGGCCTAGATTTCATTAAAATCGGTTTGAGGGGCAGAAATTTAACCTATCTCTGGTCCTATTTTTTAAAAAATGCATACCTTTTGTGTCCATATAGATATGGTCCTATCTGTTTTAAATTTCATTAAATCGGTTTGATAGTTTCTGAGAGGAAGAAATTTACCCTTATCTTCCCTCGTGGTCCTACGATTCGGCCCATTTCAATTTTCCTTGTGCCAATAAGAACATATGACCCAAGTTTTATCAAATTATCTCCAAAATTGCGACCTGTAATTTGCGCACAAGGTTACATGGCCAGCCAGCCAGCCAGCCTGCCAACCAGCCAGCCAGCCGGACAGACATCGTTAGTTCGACTCAGAAAGTGATTCTGAGTCGATCGGTATACTTTAAGGTTTAATTTAATTTTAAGGTGTTACACACATCAGCACAAATGTATGGGTATAACAACAAAGGTTTATTGCTTTTTTAATGTCAACGGAGCGAAATGTTAACTATTTTACAAAACATTGTAAAACATAAGCTGCGTAGCTTATGTGGTCATATGAATATGGATCTATCTATGTTTTAAATTTCATTAAAATTGGTTTTATATAGGCAGAAATTGCCCCATCTCCCCTCGTGATCCTACGATTCGGCCCATTTTCAATAGGCTTGGACGGACATCGTTAGATCGACTAAGAAATTGATTCTGAGTCGATCGGTATATATTTTAAGGTCTTACACACATCAGCACAAATACATAATACCCTCACCACAATTGCTAAAAACAATAAATTTTTAACGTAGGGAAAAGTGTAGGGATTTTTTTTTATTGTAGTTGCAGACAAAACGTGGACTATATCGCTAATGTGACTATGACACTATGAGGCATGCTACAAAATTCGAATATATTCAAGTTATGTGAATATAGAAAATAAAAAATTCATATAAATTACACCGACATCAGGCTTATAGTTTTGCAACAGAGTTATTTAAATAGTTAAAATAATAACAAGATATTTCATAACTGATACCAAAGATTAAATTCTTTCTTTCTTTGTATGAATTGTGGTTTCGAAAACTAAAAAGAACTTAGTAAATATTGCTAATGTGACTATAACGCCATTAATTTGCATTACTTTTCCCTCTGATGACTGTTGATAGATGGCATATATGGCAAATGGACTATAACTTTAATACTTTATATTAAATTAACTTATAGCGGCAAAATAAACATATAAAATTGACTATATCGCTAATGTGACTATAATCGGTAGTGACTATAAACGAAAAGTACTGTACATAGTTTCAAATATTTTTTTCGCATATTCCGTGAAGTAGATGACGCAACTTGAGGGGTTCATCGTTATCGCTTCTCCATTGATCTTCGACGATAGTGGTATGTGTGACAAGGACCGGAAATTACGAACGGAAAACACAAAATTAAATTTTAATTTAAATAAAAAATTTTGGTGTGGGAATTTTTGTTCCCATGAAATTTTCATTCCCCTCGAATGGAAAAAAGCAATAGTTAATCTCATGTGAAAAATTTTCCACGCTATCAGTTCCAGTGAATGTAAAAAAAGAAGAAAGATTAAAAAAATTAAAAATCAATGAAATTTTTGTTAAAAAATATACAAGTATATATTTTAAAGAAAAGAAAATGTAGTAAAATATTTTCCAAAATTCTGCCACCAAGTCAATCGAAAGCTTTACAAATCCGCAGGCAATCGACCTGTTGTTTTGCATTTTGTTGAGCAATATATCGGTATGTGCCTTATTAACTTTATTAACCCTTAATATTCGATTTATAGGAGGAGTAACTTACATACGTGTTCTGTTCCCAAGCAAAAATAAAGTGAGAAAATCTAAGGGAAATGTGAACAAATTGCGAGGGAAAAAATTTTTCACGATAAGGGAAATTTTTGCACGTTATTATTCACCCCTATCGTGAATAACAAGTGGAATTTTTGTTCCCATGAAATTTTCATTCCCCTCGAAGGGAAAAAAGCAATCGTGAATCTCATGTGAAAAATTTTCCACGCTATCAGTTCCAGTGAATGGAAAAAAGAAGAAAGATTAAAAAAATTCAAAATCAATGAAATTTTTGTTCAAAAATATACAAGTTATTAAAATATATTAACTTTATTAACCCTTAATATTCGATTTATAGGAGGAGTAACTTACATACGTGTTCTGTTCCCAAGCAAAAATAAAGTGAGAAAATCTAAGGGAAATGTGAACAAATTGCGAGGGAAAAAATTTTTCACGATAAGGGAAATTTTTGCACGTTATTATTCACCCCTATCGTGAATAACAAGTGGAATTTTTGTTCCCATGAAATTTTCATTCCCCTCGAAGGGAAAAAAGCAATCGTGAATCTCATGTGAAAAATTTTCCACGCTATCAGTTCCAGTGAATGGAAAAAAGAAGAAAGATTAAAAAAATTCAAAATCAATGAAATTTTTGTTCAAAAATATACAAGTATATATAGTTTAAAGAAAAGTTAAAATAATAAAGCAAAATATTTGGTACTGGAGGGATAGTTTGATTACAACGTTAGTTTTTTGCACTTTTTAAATTTAATGTAGTAAAATATTTTCCAAAATTCTGCCACCAAGTCAATCGAAAGCTTCACAAATCCGCAGGCAATCGACCTGTTGTTTTGCATTTTGTTGAGCAATATATCGGTTTGTGCCTTATTAACTTTATTAACCCTAAATATTCGATTTATAGGAGGAGTTACTTACATACGTGTTCTGTACCCTACCAAAAATAAAGCGAGAAATGTGAACAAATTAAGAGGGAAAAAATTTTTCACGATAAGGGGAATTTTTTCCTGTGAACATTTTTTCACGTTATTATTCTCCTTTTTTTTTTTTTTTTTTCATTATTTATTTATTGAATCTTCATATATTAAATATGAACTAACAATAATTAATCAAATCTTAACCTAATATTATTTTTTGTCCTGCCAGTGCCAGACAAAAATTTTCTTCATCGCGGGTTCTGTTCACTTTTATAGGTGTTTATCGCTCATCTAATTGGATAAGTGCTGCAGTGTCTCTTCTTCTTAAGCGAGTGTGGCCGCTATCATTTAAAATATTTCGTGCTAGTGGGTTCGGGTGCAATTCGAGCCTTTTTAAGTATTTTACTGCATATTTCGTAATCATAGTTTTAACTAATGGAACATTGAGATCCTTGTGAATATTTGAGTTTTTAACATACCAAGGGGCAGCTGTGATTATTCGAAGTAGTTTATTTTGGCGCCTTTGAATTTTTTCGATATTAGAGGCCGAGGCAGTGCCCCATAACTGAATACCATAGCACCAGATTGGCTTTAAGATGGAGTTGTAAAGAAGAAGTTTGCAGTCGAGACTAAGGACAGAGTTTCTTCCAATAAGCCAATGAATTTGGATGGCTTTTAGTTTCATTTGAGTTAATTTTGCCTCTATATGGCTTTTCCACGTTAAACGGCGATCTAGATGTATACCGAGGTATTTTACATGCGAATTTTGAGGTATTATTTGATTATTGATTTTAATAGGGGGGCATGATTCCCGACGCAAGGTGAATGTTATATGTACGCATTTTTGCTCATTGACCTCTATTCTCCATTGCTTTAACCATAGTTCGAGTTGAATTATATGATCCTGTAGGTATCGAGAGGCTTCTTGACGGTTTTCGTGCACGCTCAAAAAAGCTGTATCATCAGCAAATGTTGAAGTTTGTGTGTAGTTGTTTGTTGGCATATCCGAGGTATATATTAAGTATAAAAGTGGGCCCAGGATGCTTCCCTGAGGGACTCCAGCGTAAATTTGCTGAGGAGAGCTTAAATAATCACCTTCTTTAATAATAAACTTTCGACCGACTAGGTAGCTTTCTAACAGCTTGTGTGTGTTTACTGTTAAGTTTAGCTTCAATTTATGTAATAAGCCTTCATGCCAGACTTTATCGAAAGCTTGAGAAACATCGATGAAGAGAGCGGAACAATATTTTTTTTCTTCAAAGGCTTTTCTTATTGCGTTTACTATACGATGGGTTTGCTCAATTGTGCTGTGTTCTCTTCTAAAGCCGATTTGGTGGTGAGGAATACATCTATTGTCATTTAAAGTTGGGGTTAATTTTGACGCTAACAGCTTCTCAAACAGCTTTGATATATTAGAAAGTAAGCTTATAGGCCTATATGACTCAACTTTTGTGTGATCCTTTCCAGGTTTAGGTATCATGGTGACTAAGGAGACCTTCCACTTTTGAGGATAGTATTTAAGGCGTAAAATAGCATTTAAAATTAAAAGAATAATTTTCTTTGCTATGCTGGGTAGCTCCAAAAGCATTTTGTTGCTGATATTGTCAAAACCAGGAGCCTTCTTGGGGTTTAAATCACAAATAGCCTTTTCGATTTCTCTTATCTCAAATCTTAGCGGAACAGCTGCTCTAGCAGCAACAGGTGGTAACTCGACCGCAATATCGTGAGATATATTTGGGGTAAATACGTTTTTTAAATGATTGACAAACAGATTTCCTTTTTCAACATCATTTCTTGCCCAACTTCCATTCAAGTTTCTTAATGGTGGTTTAGAGACAACTGGCCTTTTGAGATTTCTAGCTGCACGCCATAATGAGTAGTCTGATTGTGGGGTTGCATCAAGTTCCTTAAGATATTTTTCCAGAGAAGCCGTTTTCTTAGTCTGCAGTAACTTTCTTAGTCTTTTTGTACACTCTTTAAGTAAGTTCTTAAGTTGAGGGGATCTGTGCAATTGCCACTCTCTTCGAGCCCTCCTTTTTTCAGACAAAAGATGCTCGACATCTGTGGAATATATTTTAATAGTTTTTGTTTTTTTGGGGGCAATATTGGAATGTTGAACAGCTAGTTTCAGAAAACTGTCAAAATTGTCAATAGAGCGATCTACATAATCCGGTGTACTGAACAGAATATTTTCTGTGCAATGGGTACTGAGATATTTTTTATATTTTAACCAATTAATTTGCGTAGCTGTCGTCGGAGGTACAATTCTATTGGGGTTCATTATAGTAACAATTGTAGGTGTGTGGTCGGAAGATAAATCTAGGGAGGCTTCAACTTGAATCGTTTCTATGGGGATGTTTTTAACCACGCCGAAATCTATGAAATCTGGAATTTTTTGATGATCAGTGGGCCAATATGTTGGTTGTCCGCTCGCTACCACATTTAAATCCATTTTAGAAATTATGTTAACTAAAACACGACCCTTTGGTGTTATAAGTCGCGACCCCCAGAGGGTATGTTTAGCGTTATAATCGCCAGCGGCTAGGAAACACGGTCCTAATGATTTAAAATATTTACAATATTGGTCCTCCGATATTGAAAATCTAGGCGGGGAGTATAACGATGAAATTATTAGGTTTCTATTTAATTCCTCAACGCAAATGTTCGTTGCCTGGAGATAATCTTCACGATGATCACACATTAGGTAGTGTTTGACTCGGGCCTTTATTAAAATGGCAGAACCTCCACAAGCTCTATCTCGAGGGTCCTTGGTATCATATAGTATATAACCATTTATTTTAAACGTATTTCTTGAGGTTAAATGAGTTTCAGAAATCATCATGACATCAATTTGTTTATTTTTAAGAAAGTATTCTAATTCATTTTTATGTTGGCGGATGCCGTTTGCGTTCCAAAAACAAATTTTTAAACAGTTCATGGTTTGTTAAGTACAGCTTGCAATAACATCGATTGCATTCTAAGCATTTCCTGCATCATATTACCCATTGTGTTCGTAAAATTATTTACCGTTTGCACTAATGTTTCCATGGTTTTTTCTAAACGACTTAAGTTAGAAAATTGAGTTTCATCATTACTTGGCGAGGCACCTTGCATTGGCTCATGGTTTGATTTTAGGACGTTAGCGTAAGAGGTTCTGTTATTACTAGGCTGGGGGGCTTGAATTGCATTTGTGTTAACCTGATTTGTTACCTGCATTTGAGGGGGATTAGTTTTCGGTCCGACCGACTGCTTGACGATAGTATATACAGGGCATCCTCTATAATTGGCAGTGTGATTACCGCCACAGTTGCTACATTTTTTTACGTTGGGGTCGGTTTTAGACTTGTCGCAAAGAACTGTTCCATGTAATTCACCACATACTACGCAAACAGGGGGTAAGTAGCAGTATGCCTTAGTATGGCCAAATTCCTGGCAGTTTAGACATTGAACAGGACCATTTCTTTTGTGCGGCTCCTCAATAGTTACCCTTCTGTACAGAATATATTTTAAATTATAAATTGGATGCGTTTCATTTTTTTTGAGCTTAACGTCGCCGGGTTCAAGCTCCACTCGAAATAGTGGTTGGGGATTTTTTTTCCCTATTTTTGATATTTGTTACGTTTTTGATTTTAAAGCCCTTCTCTTCCAAAAAAGCTTTAATTTCCCCTGGGTCTACGCATTAGTCTATGCCCTTGATTACTACCTGAAGACCTTTACTGCTCTTCAGTTGATACGTATAAAAGTTTTTATTCAGAGTCTCAAATCTTGTGATTACCTTTCGAAAATCATCCTCGTGATTCACCTGTATTTTAGTCTCGTTAATGATACCGCGCTTTATTGCAGCTACATAAAAGGAATTTTCACCTATCACCGAAATTAAACTTTTTATTAACTCATTAGAGTTTTGCTCTCTAAGGTATATCGGGGGTGGCTTAGACGATTTAATGACGTTTGGTGCTTCAGAGGATTCATCCTCCAGAATCGCGAACCGATTTTGTGTATTTATTTTATCAAAAGATGGTACTTTTGAGGCCGAAGCAACTCCTTTGAATTACATTTTTTTATGGGAGTTGTTCATGATCGCAAATATGTGAAAAGGGAAAAAATTACGAGGAAAAAATTATTCACGATAGGGGTGATTCTTTGAATTGCATTTTTTCATGGAAGTTGTTCATGATCGCAAATATGTATGTGAAAAGGGGAAAAATTACGAGGGAAAAACTATTCACGATAGGGTTGATTGTTTTTCTGTGTTTAAAATTTAAACGAAAAAAAAAATTTCTTTGAAAACAAAATTTATAGTTTCAAAAAAAAGCAAAAACTTTTTTGTAAAAAAAAAACAAATAAAAATGTTTAAAAAACTTTTTTTTTTTGTTGAAAAATATTTTAAAACGTTTTTTTTAGAAATTTTTTTTCTATGTATGTATTTTAAAAAAATGTAATATGTATGTATGTATTCTCAGAAACCTCTTCATAAATTTTATTTAAATTTGTTTTGAAGAATGAAATTTTTATGACGATGCTTAAATATAATTATTTTGTTTTTGTTTTTTAAAAACTTAATTTTATGTTTTTAAGAAAACGTTTTATTTTAAAAAATTTATTTTATTTATTTTTTTCGACGGCTGTTTTTCAAAACTATTTTAGAAATTTTTTATTTTCTGTAAAATTTAGAATTTTTTAAACTTGCACAATAAATATTTTTTTAGTATTTTTTTACAGTGCAGCCACACGATCAAGATTTTCTTGATAGTCTTTTACATATACTGATTGTCAAAATATGCAAAAGTTGACAGCTGTGACGTAGGCTGCACGCAAGTTGAAAGCAATTTACTTCTTCAAGATGGCGTCGCCGAGAAAACAACTCAAAATGTTTTGCTATTTTCCACTTTTGATTTTCTGCACTGTAGGCTGTTCGAAGGGACTTTATCATTTTGCTTATTAATTTTATTCATAAACATATTTCACTATTTTTTTAGGTTTTTAGTTAAAATTTTAAAATTCCCGCAACAATTTGTAAAAAAAAGAACTTCAGCTTTTGCCGGCAAAATATTTGTGAAAAAAAACTAAAACAACTTCAAAAGATTTGTAATAAGCTGTTTTCTTGAACGAAAATTAAAACACTCACTGGCAAGAGAATTTTAGAGGCAAGTTCGTATCAATTTTTAAAAGTATGAGTGCATTGGTAAAAAAGTGTGAGTGGGTTTTTCATAGGAAAGCAGCGTGGAGACAAAAAGCGGACTGTGATTTATATAAAAAGGAAAATTAAATATTTTTACACAAATAAAAGAAATAAACGGAAAACTATAAAACTTAATAACTGGAATTGTTAATTACAACACAATTAGTATTGTGGTGCCTGTAGGGAGGCTAATTTGACCTCATCATGGATCATGATGCAGATGACGAAGCTGGAACATTCACTCAGAAGACGGTTTTAATTGACGACAACGGTTCGGCTAAGAGGAAGAGGCTGGAAGGCGCAACATCGCCAATCAAGATAAATGTTACGGAACATGGATGTGTTTTCAACAGCGAAAATAGGTTTGCTCTACTGGGTGAACTTGAGTTTGAAAATACAGTCAACGACAACAGAGGCACCCAAACGAGAGTGCCGAAATTAAATTCTGCCACCTTAGAACAAAATGGTACAACGGCTAAGCGACCGTTCTGTCCGCCTATTTTCTTATACAACGTGAATATTTCACATCTTATTGCCCAACTAGAGGCTAAGTCGCCAAAAATTATTTATAAAATTAAAAACGTAAATAAACAAAAGAGTAAACTCTATATTTCAGATCCGGTGGTGCACTCTGAAATGATGGCTCTGCTTAGGGAGAAAAAAATTAAGTCTTATTCTTTCACTCCAAAAGAATATAAACAAATTTCATTGGTTCTACGTGGCTTGTATTATAAAACGGACCCACAAGATATAAAAAGTGCTTTAGATATAATAGTACCTGATATTGTACGCAACGTATCTAAATTTACAACATCTCTTTCGAAAAAAAATAACACTGAAACAGGACTTTTTCTTATTTCACTGTCCCCTGGTAAAAAATTAAATGACATCGCTTATATTAGGCATTTATTAAATCAGACTGTGGTTTGGGAAAAACCAATGAAAAAAAATAGTGAAATTCAGTGTCATAGATGCCAGCACTGGGGTCATATAGCGCGTAACTGCAACTCAGATTACAAATGTGTAAAATGCGAGAAATCCCACCTGCCTGGTGAATGCGGGCATATACAATCTGAGGGTTCAAAACCATTTTGTATAAACTGTGGAGAGCCAGGGCATCCTGCAAATTGGAGGGGCTGCAACACCTATAAAAATTACGTAAAAAACAAACTTGAACGCATGAAAAAAGTACGTGAGGAAAAATTAGTAGTAAATCGAAATGTCAACAAAGCTATTAACCCGTCAATCGTGTCTCAGGGCACGACATTTGCGAGCTTATTTCATCAACAAGAGGGACACAAAACCACGTCTCAAAAACGAAACCCACCTATTATTGAGGAGTTTTTAAAACTTGCCAATTTCTTTCTGGATCCGGAGGAATTGACATTGGAACAGGAAATTAATAATTTTCTTAAGAGCTACAAAAACATGCAAAAGAAAGAGGCAAAAGACGAATTCCTGCGTCTTTTAAAAAAGGTAAAAAATAACTATGGCCCATAGACATTTAAATTTTTTAACATTCAACGTTCGTTCCATTGTCGACACTAGTCGCCAGATTGATCTTTCTAACACTCTTTTCCATAACAAAATTGATATTGCATTCATTCAAGAATGCCATCTACGCAAAAACCAAAAAGTACGAGTTAGGGATTATAACTTTTTATATGACTTCTCACCCCTTGGTATGGCCATTGCAATCAAGGACTCCATTGCCTATAATAATGTAAATATTAATGTTACTGGTTTTCAAGTTAAATTTATTCAAATAGAATTTAAGATGCAAAATACTCGTAAGAAAATTTTAGTTGGCTCTATATACATTCCATGCAATATCGCCGCGTCTGACCTTTACAATGGCTTGGATAAAGTAAGGCAGACTGCCAGTACCTTTGACGGTTTTATTCTGGGAGGGGACTTAAACGCCAGGAACCCAATATGGGGTGATCCTTTAGAAAACAGAAATGGGAAAACTTTACACAAATGGTTACTTGATCACTCATTAGATGTTGCTCGTATATGTGGTAATGTTCCATCTTACCCAAATGGTCCATCCTACTTAGACCATTTTCTTCTAAGTCCACATCTTATTAATATGGAAATTCCGAACTTCAAAATATCGAGCTGCCCAACATTCTCCGACCATTTTCCCATTAAATTGGAACTACAGCAAGAACCTGGTGAACTTATTCTTAAAAGACCGCTGCATTTTACTTCGTACAAAAATACAAACTGGTCTCAATTTCATCAGGACCTAGAAACATCATGCATCGGTATTATGCCTCCTAAAAATAGAAATCTACAAAATAATGAAATAGACAAACTGATTGATGAATTTAACTCCAACTTTACCCATATTCACAACTCTCACTCGGAGAAAATAGAGCTAACGAACTTGAAATTTCCGGTCCCTGAAAATATAAGGAAATTATTTAAAACAAAATATAGATGGCAAAAGGACTTAAAAAAAATATTTCACCGAACTGGAAATAGACAGAGCCCTGAATATAATATAATTTCAAAACAAATACAACTTTTAAAAATTATTATAAAAGAGCTGGTAAATTTAGAACAGGCCAACAAGTTTAAAGAGAAACTGGAGAAAATAAAACCGGGTCCAACCGCATTCAAACAGGTTTACCAAATGTTAGGTAAAAGGAAATCGCCCTTCTGCCAACAGATTTTTGTGAACAATCATAATATTACAAATGGTACTGAAATTTCTGAACATTTTAGAAATTATTACACTGGCGTGTACAGTGAATGTATTCCTGAAATTCCAGTCGACAATTTGGATTCACAAATCTCATCATGTGTAAGTGTAATACCTCAAAAAATTTATACATTTGATAATACGTTTCCTTCTTTCGACAATAATGATGATTACCACTTTACGGACGTTAAATCTATTAAAGGTATAATAAGCAATATAAACAACAAAAAATCCAGCAGTTTCGATGGAATATCAAATTTTTTGATTAGAAAGTTTCCTGATGCAACACTACAACTTTTCGCCATACTTTTTAATAATTGCCTCAACAATTGTTATTTTCCAACAGCGTGGAAATCTGCAAAAATCATACCTTTAAAGAAGAAGTCAAATAGTACCAGTATGGAAGATTTCCGCCCCATCTCACTATTATCTAATATTGGCAAACTTTTTGAACATGTTTTAAAAACAAAACTTGAAAACGAATTTATCATTAACCCGATTTCCTCATTCCAGTTTGGTTTTAAACGCTACCACTCAACTCAGCATGCACTTTTAAAGTTTCACACTGACGTTGTTCACCATCTCCGTGAAAGAGTCTGTACGGTAGCCATATCCCTAGATATTGAAAAGGCGTTTGACTCCGCTTTCCACAAAGGTATCTTATACAAGCTAATAAACCTACAAGTGGATCCTTTTTTGGTAAAAATGCTCCAAAATTACTTTTCAAATCGATCATTTAAAGTTCAAATAAATGATTGCATTTCAAATAGCGGATTTGTTAACAGTGGTGTCCCACAGGGGAGTGTTTTGGCACCATTTTTATTTAACCTCTTTCTTCATGACTTCCCTCACACGACAAGTGAGTCCAAAGCAATTTTGTACGCAGATGATTGTATGATATACTCTCACGATGAATCTCCTCACCGTGCACTTCTGAAGGCAGCCTCGCATCTTGGCAAAATTTACAACTTTTACAAAACTTGGGGAATTAAAATAAACGCCTCCAAATCTGAAGCCATTTGCATCAGAAATGCTTCCGGGAAATGCTCTAAATACGTGGTACCTGAGAGCAAGCTGTTAAAACTACACCTAGACGGAGCTGAAATCCCCTTCAAATCCACCATTAAATACCTCGGAGTAAACTTTGATAAAATGCTAAAATTCAACAATCACGGCAGAATCCTGTTAACAAAAGCTAAACGATCAGCTGGTATGTTTTCCAGGCTATTGAATAATAAATACCTTCCTCAAATGACAAAGCTCCTTCTATACAAAGTTGCAATCAGATCAGCACTTATATACGCCTTTCCAATCTGGTTTACTATTTCTCCAATAGTGGCAAAGGAATTGGAAATATTCGAGAGGAAGATCCTGCGAAAATGCGTAAATAAAAACTACGCAGACTTCACAAAACGTTACTCCAACACATATATTTACGAACAATCTGATGTCAAACCCTTTTGTTACTATGCAATGTCCCTACAAAAAAGATTTGTGCAAAATCTGGCCAATCATGACAACACATTAATGAACCAAATCTACGAATATGAACGGGATACTGATTGGTCAACATATTCTTACTTGTCCCCCGTTGGCATCATGTGTGAATCCGTTATAGAGGAAAATCCCTACATTACCCCGGAGTTCTACAAAGTAACACTTTCTGGGTCACATAGAGGTTAGCTGCAATGAAAAAATGAACAATTATAGGAAAAATATCAACATTTTTAAAGAAAACCACTTATTGTACATACCCACTCTTGCAAATTATGACCATTTAATGCAGGACTGTATATGTGCACTATTTTATTTATATTTATATTATATAGAAATTATATTTATACAATTAATTTTCTTTTTTTTGTTTTTTGTAAAATTGTTATTTTATATAAATGTTATATAACGTTAATATTTTTTTTTTATATAAGAGAAAAAAAAAAAAAAAAAAAACCTACGCATATTGCACTATCAGTTTGATTTTTAAGCCCAACTGAAATTCACTTTATAAATTAACATTTCATTATCTTTGTTCTTAGATATAATTTGAACAGTTCGTTTTTATTTAGAACATTTCTGTGATAACCTGTTAAGATACTGTAAATTAACATTTTGTTTCGTTTATTTAGTATTAAGCGTTATCTATTTTTAAGTACCTTTACAGAACCATTCTCTGTCTGTTATCGTTAATGCCGGGAGCAAGCATTTGTTTTTTTTTCTTTTCGAACAAATGTCAAAAATACATTATACTATTGTACTGTCCTTTTAGCAAGTTGCTTATTCATATTAACTTTTTATTAGAACAAGATGTAAATAGTTCTAAGAATAATATTATTCTATCGATAAGTAAAAAAAAGTATCTCATTGTAACTGAACCAAAATAAGACTCAATAAAACAAATTACTTACTTACTTACTAAAAGTGTGAGTGTATTAAAACTTGATAGCCAAAACTTGATCGTGTAACCCTCAAGTTAGTAACAACTTCCATATTATCGGAAACATCTCAGGGTACTTAGTTTCCATACAAGTCATCGTCTTCACCTTCATCCTGTGGTGATGCCTGAATTGAGTTAAAGCTTATGCACGTCGTTTGTAATATGTACCAACTTTACTATTGTGTCTTAATAATGTCATGAATTGTTATTTTAACCCAAAATAGTTTTTTTGTGTAAGGGAGTTTATTGGTTCGCCATTTAACCCTTGGAACAAATCTTAACACATGAGCACACTAAAACAAACAGTTCGGAAGTGAACAGCAGCACTTCATACGCTATAGCGAGAAAAACAATACACAAATTAAGCCGTTTTATGTTTTTTATTATATTGCAGTGTTATAGAATTATTATAATATCTTTTTCACTTCATTCAGCCAAATCGTATAAAATAAACTAAAAAAGTACCATCAGTACAAAATAAATCGCTTACAAAAACCGAAGATTCCTCATTTTAATTTAAAATTTGCGCACCGCTTATGGTACAGCGGGCTATAATGGAAAAATATTGTTCCAGGGCCCTTTTTCTCATAACTACAAGTTACAAATCTACAAGTAAAATACGTTAAAAAAGCAGCAATTTTAAAATTTTTGTTTTGGTTTCAAATGCATTTTACTTGTAGATTCGTAACTTATCGTTTTCAGAAACAGGGCCCAGATACTAAAAACAACATATTTATTTTATAAGAGCGGCTGAAGTTCTGCGACATCTTAAACAATTATATCGCACTAGATCATATTGATGGTAATATCTCAAATTGTTTTACACTTAATAAAAAACACGAAAAATTCAGATCTACCCGCCGTCAAAATATCGTTGTGTCTACTTTTTGATAATGAAATGGTTAGTTTTAAAATTATTTTTCATATGCCTTTAATATCAAATTAAAAATTGTTTTGCTTCTACTAAAAAATTTTAAATTTCGAGTTAATACTTTCTATGATCAAGTGCGATATGTATAATAAATACTTACAAAACTAAAAGATTTCAATGCATGCTTTGCATACATGAATTTTATGTCTCATTTTGTGCTTAATTTTTTAATATACAATTATTTAAGGACCTTAAGCGTTCTAATGTTAAATAAAGAAACAAAATTCTTTTCAGCTTTTTTTCTAGCACTTTGTAAATCATTTCCTGACGCAATGAACTTGCGCGTTTCTGCCTTTATTCTCGCCTCCTTTGGTTTGATGCCGTCTTCCAAATATCGCAGATACCATTTAATACACGCTTTACTAAGACCTTTTCTATATTTGTCGTCAAATGATACTGGACCCTTCTCTGGTACAGGAGGTATTTTCTTTACTCTTTTGGCCACTGGTTCTTCATTCTTTTTTTCCGATGTATCTTTAATATCATTACAATTATCATCAGGAGTTAATAATTTTACCTGAAATTGATAGCCTTGGTACTGATAGCCATTTGTGTTTGCAGCTGCATTGTAAGCAGACCTAAAAAAGCCATTGAAAGGATTACAATCAATACCTAATGTCTTACATCTTACCCAGAGTTATCAAAAAGTATAAACGCAAACGGCGGCTTACATCGATTTTTAATATCAACGAATAGTATATGACCATACGATTGATATAAAAATCTTAATTCTTCAACTTTAATAGAAGGTGGAATATTTCCTACATAAATTTCCATTCTTTTTTTATAAAAACAAAAAACAAAATTACTTTGCTATTTATGTTTACGTTAGTGTCGCCAAAGTGTAGAGTACTCGTTAATAAAGTACCCAAGTCATATTCATAATATGGTTACCGTAACAGCCCAGCTGACTATTCGTTCTTTACCTTACAGCCACACGTTCAAGTTGTTCTTGATGGTCTTTTACATATACTGTTTGGCAAAATTTACATAAATTGAAAGCTGTGACTTTCAAGATGTCATCAAAAAAACAATTTATAAAGAAAAACATGTTTCATCTGTTAAATTGCCAAACAAATGGAAAGGAGAAATTGAAAGCCATCTCGTGGTAATTTAAAAAGTGTGAGTGTGTTAGTCCCAATTTACAACGTTGAAATTGAAAGGCAGACATTTTTCTTATTCTCTTTTGAACTTGCCTAAACCTTTCACAATCGCGAAATTAATAGCCAGACAGAAATTATTGTTTTCCTTTCTTCGTTCTTTTTCGTTGTTGACGAAGATGAACATTTAACAGGCATTGATACTAAAATTACATTGGTGTGAGAAAAATGATATGAAGCAACAACATGAAAATGCCGAAAAGTGTAAAAGATAAGCAAAAAATGTTCAGTACAGATAGTCATGTACTACACACCCTACCTCTACAACCCCTAATTTTTGACAGTAGGTTAAGCCTCACTACTACAACCAAGGCGAATTCATAAAGGTGACATTTTCGAGTCATCTGTTTATTGTTTATTTTTTTGTGTGTATACTGAATGTCAAGCTTTATATACATTTTGTGAAAAAATTAATTCAAATTTAAAATTCAATAAAAATGTAAAAATTTGAAAAAAAAACTTATTTAAATTTTATAAAATAAAAAAAGTGAATATAAAATATAAAGACAAGAAATTAAAAATCCGTAAGGAATAAGTGGGGCCACAATTAATTTGCAATTGAGTACTTTCTAAAGCAATTGTGTGTATTTTATTAACAAACAAATTTCCTTTTTTGTATTTTCAACAAATATTTTTGACATTCAATCTAACTTTTTACAAAAACAATATACATAGTATTTTTCAATAGAAAGGGATAGCTAGCATAACTCTATCTCATGATGCGGTCACCTTTATGAATTCGCCTTGACTACACCAATCCAACCAAGGTATATTTATAGCAGGTAGTCTCGGAAAGCCAGCTGGTTATTTTTTATTTGCTTGTTTTGCGATACAAACTGTCAAATGTTGTATAGTAAACAAGTAAACAAGTTTTTTGTCTCTTTTCAACCCCTTTGCTGTTTGACAGTTCGTATCGCAAAACAACAATAAAAAGCCCTGTTGTTTGTTTTATTGTACAATTGTTGTAATCTCGCGGCTACCTGCTATAAATATACCTTGAATCCAACAAAAGAAAAAACAACAGGCATTTTGTTGCTAGAATTATGACGACAAATGTCAAAATAAGCAAATTCGCCTTTATTTGAGTGTAAACAAATAGCCAAATCGCCTAGTTTTGATGTCAAAGCACCGAAATTTGCCTATGTTTTTCTGTCAAAACTGGCAATTTTCTTAAAAAAAATTAAGCGGATCATACACTTGCAATAAAATTGCTCAATTTTACGTATTGTACAATTATATCGTGTATGTAATATTCGATGGTAGCACAATATATTGACAACAATCAAAAGACATTTGATTTTTATTGCACAACGAAAATAAAGCGATGTGTGTTGGCAACATTGTACAATGCTGTTCATGTTATTCCTATAGGTTATGTTTACCTTTTTATTGAATGATTGAAACCATTGTGCGACTTATTGCATAATATAGGACAAAATGGAAATAATATGGCGAATATCATATACAATACTATGGCAGGTGTATGGGCCGCTTTACATAAAATTCAATATGGCTTATTAACACGTAAAAGTGAAAGTTTTAATAAGCCAACAAGTTCCGAAGAAATTAAGGAGCCTGCCAACAAACGCTCAAAACTGACTGATGTAGCAAAAAGGTGAAATAACGATAACAGCCTCAACTGCGGATGAGTCACAACAAGATGACCTGGTAACCTCCACTGTAGGTCTAAGACGTTTCAAACGCTTAGCAATATTAACGATGATGTGTTGGAATTTATTTATCGTTGTTTGGCTAGCAGACATTTGCCTTTAGAAAGTAAAACTTTCATCCAGATATGGTAATATCCAGAGTTCAGAGATATTCAAATGTGATCGCTCATTGAATACCATTCTTGAATTTTTTTCATAAATGAAAAATGTAAAATATATATTTAATAACAATTCATTTAATAACAATTCATTTAATAACAATTCATTAAACAATTCATTTATGACTGTGAAAAAAGTTACATATTTCGCCAAATTCATTCATGTTTTTGAGGAAAAATCCAATTTTGCCTTTCTTCAGTCATGAAGAATGAGGAAAAAAAAGTTTTAGAAACGATCCTCACTATTAATGTTGTTGTTGCTTGACAGTTTGCATGGCCACAGCTCGAAATGACTGTGTGTATTTGTTTGTGTAAAATATTTTTGGTAAGGGCAACCAGCCAAAGTGTCCGTTGTATTTTTTGTAAGAAAACATTATTGAAAAAAAATTAAAAGAACTGCACATATCGTAATCTTAAATGCAGAATAATGTAACATCACATTTCATAATTTTACATGCAAAGCAGAAAACTTTGTAAAATGTTTATGAGATTTATAAGCAATTTTAAATATTTCAGCTAAAAATGCGATAACCGATATATTTTTAAGGAAAAAATATTAAATTTATTATTATTTTTTAAGTTGTGTGTGTTACGTTTTATAAATTTGTAATTTTCCGAAACAAAAAGACGTATCATCAACGAAAGTATATTAGTATTAAGTGAAGCAAAGATTTAAAATATTAAATATTTGTGTTAAATTACCGGAAAAATAGGATATATGTATATATATGATAATTTTTTTTAATGATTTTATTACTAATAAGTAGTGGTTTAAACTAGAAAATGTTACTTCATTTAATTTAGCTACGAATTAATTTTAAAAAGCCATATTTTTCATTCTAATTAAAAAGTATTTTGATCTCCTTAAAATTATTTTTTTACAATGAACAAATTTAGCAAATAAAAATTTTACTCATATAACATAACATGTATATATCAAATTTTTTCAAAAGAACTCCGTATCGCATTCTTACAACGCTATGTACGTTGCAAAAAGTAAATTTTAATTAGGTAAAATTTCTGAAAAATAATAAGAAAAAGGAAAGCGTAGTGTTGATAGCAGCTCCCATATTAAGTTAACATAAATGTTGGACAAAGTAGTACTTCTCCAAAGAAAGATATGTTTACAATTTAATAATTCTATAGGATTAACACAAAAAAAGCAAAACAGTCTATATTTCACTACTTTTTAAAAAAAAAAGGCAATTATTCCAAAAATGAAGAATAACTGTCTTTTTTGAGGATATTGATGAAGGGCCACTTGGAAGAATGCAATCCTAATTAAAAAAAAACAGTTTATTTTGAAAAAACTAATAAAAATATTTCTTTTGAATAATTAGTATTGTGGTTATTTTTGTCGAACTATTTATGGTTTTTTAATCCAAATTTTAATATTTTTAATCAGGCTTAAGTTCATCCACTTTAATTTTTCATTAAATTATTATTAAAATTTGGATTAAAAATATTTCTTTTGTATTATTAACTTTTTATATTATAATGAAGAAATTTTATGGTCCCATACAGATTCATTATAGGGAAGTTCGACTTTATTTAAATTTATTAAAAAGGAAATACATACCTAGATATTATAGTTCATAAGGATACTAACATAATAATGATGACAGTCTGATGGAAACAAAAATCTGAGGACCTGCATATGTTGCAATTTATTCTTAGAATTTTTCAGCGTTTGGAAGTACAATGGGGTAGGCTGCAAAATTTCAAAATTTCTAACAGTCCTATAAGGGAGAAGCTGATAGTCACACTTATTATAAATTTTGTAATACATACGTATATGAATAAGGCTTTTATAATTTTACAGCACTTTTATTAATTTTTCTTTTGCAATAATTTTTAGTCCACTAACACCCTGGTAACAGTTATAAAACAAATTACCCAGTTTTGACGTTTAAAAATATTAATGTGTTCTTATAAAAAGAATTAAAAACTCTGCTAATTTTTTTCTTGAGTGTGATTATACATTATTTGGTAGCAGTTTAAAATTTTAAAAAAATATGTAATGTGAATCGTAATCAACAAAACAAATCAATTTAAAATTTTATAAAATTGTTTTGCATATAAGCTAACGATATGTTTTTTTTTTTTTGTGTAAACAATTCTTTGGTGCCTTTAAAAAGGGTTACTTTTTCTTTCGTTAAAAAGATGTACCTTTATGCAGAAATTATTGAGAAAAAAAAAAATAGACACAAGAAGTTGTTGGTATTTTGTGTTTGTAAAAATATTTTGGTTTCTGTTCCAATCGCGACGATGTGTTTTTATTGCTGAAAACACTTTTCTTACGTAGGTAAAGTTATTTGGAAAACACTAACAAAGTTATGTTCCGCCACAAGCAAAGCGACCGTAAGTATAGTTGATGGGTAAGAAAATTTGTTTTATTGTTGCATTAAAGTAATTTTATTGATTCCCGCCAAATTAACCAGTTTTTGAAAGTTCAATGTAGTGTTTTAAACCAGTGTTCGAAAATAAACACTAAATTCGGTAGATTTGTGGAAAACACAAACGCTAATAGTGTTTGTGTAGAAATTCATTAAAAAAAATAACGTTTCCCTGCTTGTCATCTTTCGAACACAAAAATAATGCTGTTTTCATCATATTCAACAAATAATGAGAACATTAAATTCCGTTCTGTTTTTTTTTTTGAAAATCCACGAACTTCAATGTGTTCGGTTCGGCTCGTTAATGTTCGTCGCTTTTTGCTGATTAAAAAAAACCAAACATTTTTTACAAAAACAAAATACACACACGAAAAAAACATTATAGAACATTAAAATATAATGTTTTTCTACAGTATCACTACAATTGTTCTGTTTTTTAACGAAGAACCGAACATTATATAATGTTCGGTATTAAGGTTTGTGTATGTTTACACAAACACTAAAAAAATAGATATCGTTCTTCGGTGTGTGAGCCAAACGCTAAATAATGTACTGTTTATTTTCGAACACTGTTTTAAACACCGTTTCGCTTGGTCCAGAAACAAAATTTTTTTCACAAGACTTCATATTCAGTTCTTGCAGGTAGTATTTTGTTTCAATTATTTTTGCCTTTATGTCTTTTAAAGGAAAAAAGGGGACCCTTTTAGAGACATCAACAAATTTTTTACAAAATCAAAACCCATTTTAGTTTACCAGCCAACAAATAATTTTACAAAACACACACAGGCTATCGTGCTGCATAGCGGGAAAAATTGCGAGCACTTTGACTTTTCAGGCCTTAAAGAAGGTTTACAACTAGATTTTCAATAAACTTTTACTTATTCCGCTCTGCCTTCTTCGAAAAGGGGTTTTAGAATGGGTTTTATGAAATAGTTTACAAATTCAAATTAACTTTTCTGAGATAAGGCCTGTCGAAATAGTTTTTTAGCAGCTATGTTGGAATGTGTAGCAAGTTTAGTTATTAATTTACTCACTTCGCGTTATTAGCAACAACAATTTGCGACCTTAGCTCAACAAGGATCTATATGCACCTAAACAACATGTAAGATAGAACCTTGTTGTCCTAAAACAGTTGGAATGCGACTGGAAAACTTAATATCGGTAAAAAGGCCTTCTTTAAGGCCTCGTTACTACTTCATTTTCCCGCTGCTAATGGACGGGCAAATCGCGGTTTTTTTCATTATGAGGAATTTGAATGTGAATTTTTTTAAATTTTTCATATCTGACAAATTCACATATGAATTTTTCATGAATGAGGAAATTCAAAATATTTTTTTTTCCTCACCCTCATGAATGTGAAAAAACAGTAAAATTTTAAATTTTTCACGCTCGCTCATGACTGAAAAATGAGCGAACGTTTCGGTACTCTGCTAATATCACAAGAAATACCCCTGCAAATAAAATTGGACCACCTGACCCATTTTGATAAAATGGACTACTCCATGGACTAGTCCGATGTAATGCAAGCATGGACCATGCCATTGTTAAAAAGTGTTTGTAGTGAGACGACATGTCTTCGTTTTTTAACGACATGCTTTCGTGTTTAAACGACTTCAAAACTAATCCTCTTGAGTATACCATGGAGTAGTTTTAAAACTACTCCTTACTGGTCCAAAGGTGGGTTATATACCATGGAGTAGTTTTAAAACTACTCCTTAGTGGTCCAAAGGTGGGTTATATGGTCCTCTCCTAGGACATCGTAATGTTAAATAGACCAGGTTTTTTCCATACGTTTGGGTTACTTGTGGACTAGTCCTGGTCCCTTGTGGACTACTCTTTACACGCGTGTTTGGACTGGTCCTATTATTTGCAGGGACCAGCCAGCGCTCTTAATGATAATGAGACTAAGTTAGCCGAGTTAAGTATTGAGAATTGGACTATGCCGGTCTGTTATGCTAAGCATTTTAATCGTGTGGTATGGGAAAAAAATTCTTGGTGCAATCAAATGCCTTTTGGCAAGGATAATTTTAAAGTTGGCCACAAAGAAGATAAAATAAGTGTAGACTGTTGTTTGGACTTTTTCATATCAGAAGGTTATTGTCAAATTACAAAAGCTTTTGAAGGTTAAATTCCAGGACGTCGATCGCAAATTATTTGTTAGAAAACAAATATGTATGTACTCGGCTTATGAGCTCAACTTGGATCAGCTTTTTCATATTTAATTAATTTTTGTATATTTTATTGAAACAAACTTCTTTGTATAAGAGACATAATTCATGATTGTTATCTTCAAATTTTTCTCGATAACCATCATGTTCTATTTAATATTTGAAGCATAACTGGAAATTAAAAAAAGCCCAACCTTGACCAACAGGCGTTTCTTTCAGATCCAGAGCAGATTGGTAAAATGTTGTAGTATCCCAGGCAGAAAAAGACAATCACCACGACGCTGTGCCGACGTTGCAGGGGGTACTATCAACATCAATACAACGTACTGTTTACCTTTAAACGTGATTTCAAACCGAACAGACGCTAAAAATGTCGGATGAAAAATATGCTTTGGAGGAAAAAAATGTTATTTAATAATTTTCTCCTTCTTTTCTTCAATTTTTTTTTTATTTATTAAAAAGCAACACTCTTAAGGCCCAAAGACACTTGTCAAATGCTTGTCCAGCCGGCGAATTCATCGTGTACGTGTGCTTGACGTAATATTCGCCGTCATATCTAAATTTTTTGATTTTCCATCCAGCATCGTCGGTGTGACACATACAAACACATTTTCACTTATACTACCACAATGCTTGATGAGTATTTTGATCAATGTATTTGGGCCTTTAAAAGTATGTTATCACAATTAAACACTTATTATCTATATTTTAATATTTTTTGCTCCTGCTGTTGTCACTTCAAAATAAAATGCAAAATGAATGCTTGACAGCTCATCCAGCAAATGCATGTTCTAATGTCAAGGACGCGTACACGAGCTTGATGTCAAGCATTTGACTAGTGTATTTGGGCCTTAACATTAACACTAATATGATGTTAAGACTCAGCCATAATATGCATAGCCTTGCTTAACCTACTGTCAAAAATTAACAAAATGTTTCTCAAATGTACTTAAGAAAACAAAAACTAAGAGGTTTTCTCATGTTATAACGCGGTTGTTAATGCAAATGTTTTAACAAAGCTTTTATAACATCATGTTATAACAGCATATCATGTCAGTTGTAGACGGGATCGTTCTGAAAACTTCGATGTTTAAAAACAGATTTTCAGTAGCAAGGAATAATTTGAGCAGTCAGTAAGTATAAATGCAAAGTAGTTTATCACTAGTTTATAATGCCATGTTTCCACGGTACGTGCTTCGCTCTATATTCATGCTTTTCATTCCAATCAAGCACGAAGCAACTGCTTTGCTATACAACATTTTGAGAGCGAAGCAATTAGATTCACATTGAATCTACTTATACCATGTTCACACGGACAGCAATATTCGTGTTTCGCTCTCTTATTCCTGTTTCGCGCCCCAAACATGACTGAAACGACTTGTTTCCCCATACAAAATTTTGTGAGCGAAACAGGTCGTTTCATTTTGAAACAGGCTGCGAAACAGGAAAAATGTACTATCATCTCTAATTTTGATAACAATTATCGTTAGTTTATCTGAACTAGCTCTCAAAAAAAATCAAAACAAAATAAAATACAAAATAAAAATTGATGTTTAATAAAATAAAGTGATAATTATCAAATAATAATATTAATAAAAGTATTAAATAATATATTTTTAACTCTTAATTACTTTTTTATCTGTTTTAAATAAAATCACACTAACAACACAAAAAAAATGTCAAAATGAAACAAGAATGAATCGTATGAACAGCATGTTTGACAATCTAGTTTCAGAGAGCGAAACGAGTGGTTTTCGTCGTCGTATGAACATAGCATTACGAATCACATTGAATCTACTTGCGAGGCATGAAAAATTACTCTCTTCTCCAATTTTTATCGCAAGTTTATCTGAACTAGCTGTAAAATTGGATTGTTTCAGAGTTGTCAACTCGGTGCGTTTCGCACCATTTTTGGTACTTTTTTAAATTTTTTCTGCGATAACAACAATGATGAAAATATTAACTTTATTAATTTGGAATAATTATTATAAATTTTTTATATCTTTTTAAAAAGTTTTAAATATAATTTATTAAATTAATTTACGAAAATGTATCATCTTGCACAAATGAATGCAAACATAAATACTATCCCCCATATTCCAAAAAAATATTTTGATTAATAAAAGGTTCATGAAACGAATTTTCTATGTACAAATTTGTTTACTTTTTTGATAAAATTTTTGGGGTTTCTTTTTCTACTATGTATTTTTACATTCTACTGTTTTATTGTTATATTTTTAATATGAAAATATTAAACTTTATTTGCTACTCTGTAAAGTAGTTTATTATTTAATTGCGAAAGTTTGCCGGCTGCTATGTAATAAGGAACAATCTAAAAATATATCGCGAGTTGTATATATTTTTTACAATGTGCCGGAAGTAAGAAATAAGCGAAAATGTGTATAAATCAGCTAATTTGCAACGTTACTTTTACTGCCGGCTAACTGAGACTTAAGCTTGACGGACGCGATCAAAAAGAGAGCATGTGTCGCTGTGAGAAGCAAAGTGTCAAGGCGAATTGACTAGAAGGTGGAGTCAAGTCAACACATTGTGTTTTTTTCGGTGGTCGACTTGTCAAAGTTTGTATACAAACTAGTTTTTTATGTAAACAAACCAATTTTTTTTACTAGCAATTTTTGTGACAACCCGACCACAGAAGCAGTGTTGTTGTAGAGTTGACCTCACCTTCTAGTCAATTCGCCTTGTAAAGTGTATTAAGACCTAACCATAATGTGCTTAAGTTTGATTAAACAAATGTGCGAATAGATGTTAATCATATGAAGCAAACCATATTGAACTTACGGAAACTATTTGTTTAGTTTTATGAAACTGTCATTTGCTTAAGCAAAATATGAAACTGATCGCACATTCCGTATGGAATCAAATGTTTTTTGATTTTGTTATTGTTTTTTTAAATACATTTGAGAGACTTTTTGGTAATTTTTGACAGTATGTTAAGCACCGCTATGCATATTATAGTTGGGCCTTTAAATGCAACCACGTCAGTTTTAAGGAAGGTGTCTGAGAAACACATATAAACATTATATTTTTGTAGTGTCTCCCAAACAACACGACAAAAAATTGTTTTCGATATTTTATATTTTTTATTAGTTTTGTTTTAATGGATCGCTTAAACACGAAACAATTTCTAAAAAAAATTGTTACATAGCGTCTTCACCTGACAATTTTTTGTCATATTAAACGTCAAAGTCTATATAAAAAAAACTCGCAAATTTTTGTCAGCGTTTTTTTTTTTTAATATGAAGTTTGACGTTTGGTATGACAAAAAATTGCCAGGTGAAGACGCTATGTTAGGTTTACAAAACAGAACTTGGCAAAGAAATATAAGCCGTCGAAATGGTGTCTAGTATACCATAACGTCATTTGAATTGTTATAATAACGTCACGCCATATAATTTTGTGATACAACTTTTTATAACCAGCAAACAAACTTAAATTCGAAAATAAAACTTAAATTAAATTAACGATTTGACGCCTGAAAATTTTGTTTCTGGTTATAGAAAAGCATATTGCCATTGATATTGAGCAAAATAAATTTAAAACTATAAATTCCTAATTCCTAAGTGTGTTAATGGTTCTTCCAGAAATAAAACATTTAAAATGAAAAATATATAAACCTTTTAAAAAATTTTACCAAATCATGAACTGAATGGACGAATCTATCAGTTATGTGATGGAAATCGATTTTAAAAACGAAACGATTTGAAACCGAAAATATCGTTTTAAGTATCTTTTTAAAAGGATTTTAAGTACATATTCCTTTTATGTTCAGTCTTTATTCTTACTAGTGTTCGCCTTATGGTCAAAATTCGACCATAATTTTTTTTTTTTTTTTTGTAAATATGAAGAAAACATAATTCACCTAAGTATATATGAATTTATTTGTTTCGAGCGTTTATTTTTTCCTTCAAAGTGAATTGATTTGGCGAGGGAACAACCTCCGGTTCATATTTTATCTTCTACGTGAGTTAATTTAATTTTGTAAGTTCAGTATAAAAAATACCAATTGAAAAACAAAAAAGTATCAAAAAGTCTCCTTTATATATTGTCATCCACTCAGGACGTTGCACGTTTAATTTTATGTTTCTATGTCTAATATTAACGAAAATTAATCAAAGTACCAGATGTAGAACGAAAAAGTACCAAAAAGCTCCCCTTACATGTTCTTATTCACCCAGTTTAATGTATAATTTTATCTTTATAGGTCGAATATTAAAGAAAATTCAAAAAGTTCCAGATGAAAAACAAAAAATACCAGCATTTCTTATCTTATATGTTATCTCACTCAGGATCCTACACCTATATTTAAAATTAAATTTAAAAATTATTACATGAAGCACATAAAAGTAAAAAAAAAAAGAATTTAGTTTCCCATATTTCCCCTTTTTTCTTCCCATAGAGGTTCGGTTGACAAACAAAGGAAGAAAGCGTTCTTAACTGTTTTGCCTGGTCTGATTTAAATAGTCGAAATATTCGAAAACCGGTTTCTTAAAAATGTTGAATAATCGATTACCCTAATTTTTTATTATTTGATAATTGAAAATAAATTTTTATTTATTTATTTTGCATTTGTGTTAGTGACAATTTTGAACGCTTATAACTCTGAAATTATTGAACAGATTTTAATAAAATATACATTGTGCACTTCTTTGAGTAATTACCTCTTAAATGGTGTATATTTTGTTCAAATCGGTTGACATACAGAGGAGGAAAGTGTTCTGAACTGTTTTGCCTTAGCCGATTTATATATAGATTCTGAAAATTTAAGACTATAATTCAGAAATCGATTTTAAAATCCCTCGAAATTCATCACACCTTTTAAAAACGTTCGTTTTGAAATCGATCGATTTTCATCACATACCCGTATGTTTCCTGATATTTCACTAATTGCTACCGGAATTCTGTCAATAACCCATTCATCAGCAGAAGGTATTGTATTCAAACGATTAACCGTTGTTCGATTAATCGATTAATTTTGGTCGATTAAATGTTCGAATAATTTCAAATTGCTTATTTTCGATTAACCAATAATTCGAATAATTTATGTCGATTAATCCAAAATTTGTTTTGTCAAAGTATTAGTTTTTCCTTTATTTTTTAAAAAATATTTTCAATACCCTTTTATTGTTTTTAACTCAGGAACATTTTTTTCTAGTTAAAATTGTAAAAAAATCAAAAAGAGATTCAAGTGGTATAATGGAATGGTATAATTTTTAAAAAAATACGGGAAAAAGAGCAGATAAATTAGATATGCTTTATAATGCTTTACTTTCAATTCCTCCAACGTCAACAACAAGCGAAAGAATCATTTCTTAACCACGTTTCAACCAAATAAAATAAAGAAATCGTTTCAAACATAAATATTTAATCTGTATACTCTTTTTGAAAGATTATTTTAGAAGGTTTACAAAATTTTGTTGCTATTTTTTATTTAAAAAGTTTTCCTCTTTTATCAACCTTTTTAATTTAATTTAATTTATTATAATTATGTAGTACCTTTTGTTAAATTGTTGTTACTTTTTAAATTCAATTTTTATGTTAAAAAAAGTATTTTTTTGGTATTATTTTTAAACTACTAAACTAGACAAAATTAAAATTATTCGATTAACCTTATAATCTTAAAGTGTTCGATTATTATTCGATTAAATTTTTAACTCGAATAATTGTTTGCGCTATTAAGTGCCGGTTTACACACGTCAAGTTTGACTCGTCAAGTCTTGAGCTTTTAGGAGAAAAGGGCAAAGAGTATGCCATTTCTTGTCCCCTCTCTCCTAAAAACTCAAGACTTGACGAGTCAAACTTGACGTGTGTGAACCGGCACTAATCGATTAATACAAAACATCGATTTATTGAATACCCTAGCCGTAGTTGATCGTATACGTATACGTTTTCAATACAAACCCTTTCAAGTTTAATTAAAGATCCAGGCGAATTCATACAAGGTGGTCTTATTTTGAAAACGTTTACAACACAGTAAAATTTTTTAATGTTGTGTCAAAAATAATACAACACTGTAGTAAACAATTCAAGCAAATATTTCATTTTGTTTTTAATTTTAAATTGTGTGTTTTGAAATGTTATAACTTAAGAAAATTTTTCATTAAATTATTTTTATGAAGAAAGGAATTTTACAACATGAAAATTAATCAAAATTGTTATTGATAATCTTTCATTCTTCCATCTGAGGAGATTGAGTGGTTGCAATCGAAACATGTCATGGTAACCTGCCGGCCGGGGTTCGAGCCCCAGCCTCGTCAAGAATGAAAGATTATCAATAACAATTTTGATTAATTTTCATGTTGTAAAATTCCTTTCTTCATAAAAATAATTTAATGAAAAATTAAATTTCATGAACTTAAGCCTAATTAAAAATATTAAAAATTTGGATTAAAAACCATAAATAGTTCAACAAAATAACCACAATACTAATTAACTTAAGAAAATTTTAAATTTCATAATTTTAAGCGAAAATTATAGAATTTAGTAAGGATTCCCCAGAACCACCAGAACGGTATACCATTTTATCAGCTGTAGCTTACGTAGAAAGATAAGGTCATCTGGTGTAAATTCGTCTTGCCAAAGATCTATTAAGGTCTATTGTTTTTGTTGTTATAGTTATAATATTACTAATTATGTTATTTCAAAATAAACGAGCTATTTAGTTATTTGTTATTTAAATTTTTTTTTTTTTTTTGTTATTTTTCAATGAAAAACATATTTAATATAAATTGACAAAAAGTATAGTACTCTTTTGTTTGGTGATCAGTACCATCTCAGTTTTGCAATTTTCCATCACTAATACGGAATATCCCAAAAAAAAGCCAAGCTCACTTTTTTGCCAAATATGGCATCCCTCTATTTTACGATTACGAATGGCGTTTTTTTGTTCGGCATCAGCAGCGACGAGTGACCGATAGATTTTGCTTCGCGTAATACATTTTTGTCGAAATTTAATTAAGTTGCAAAATTAAAAGAAAAATGGAGCGTGTTTATGTTGGAAATTTACCACCAGATATTCGTATTAAAGATATCGATGATTTTTTCAGACCCTTTGGAAAACTTATCTATATTGATGTCAACCATCGTGCAAATCCGGTGTATGCATATGTGCAATTTGACAGTGCAAGGTAAGAATATTTAGAAAAACCATGGTATTTGTTTAAATTTTTAGTTTTAAACTTGCTTACATATGTATAGAAATGCCTTTAATGCCGTCAAATCAAGACATGGCTATGATTATGAAGGTTACACTTTACAACTGCGTTTGGTAGAAAATGAGGTTAGAAAACGAAGGGACGCCACACCACCGCCGCCACCACCACCAATGTTAACCGGTTATGGTCAACAAAATTATAAGGGTGGTGGTTTTAACAATGATTTTGGGAATAGTAATAATAATAGAATGGGTGGAAACTATTCTAATTCCTCGTGGTCCAATAACAACCGTTCCGGTATGCCACAACAGCAGCAGAATATGTCTCAATATTCCAACAATAACCGTTCCGGTATGTCACAACAGCTGCAGAATATGTCTCAATATTCCAACAATAACCGTAAGATGGAATATCCAACAAATAATCGCTCCAATATGCAACAACATAATTTGATGGCATATTCCATCAGCGGCCGATCAAATACCCAGCAGCAATATTCAAACTCATCAAATCGTTCAAATATGCAGCAACAATATTCACAATTATCAAATCGTTCAAATATGCAGCAACAAAATCCCAACTTAAACCGTTCGGATATGCCACAACAATATTCCAACTCAAACCGCTCGGATATGTCACAACAATATGCCAATTCCAACCGTTCGCATATGTCGCAACAAAATATGAATTATTCAGACATGTCACAACAAAATATGGCCAACTACTCAAACCGTTCCAATATTCCACAACAACAAAATATGAATATGATGGATTATTCCAACAATACTTCCTGGAATACAGGTAATAATATGGGATGGAATAATGATAACAGTGGTAATAACTATAATAATGTTGGAACCAATGAAATATACAATCCAAACAATGATCCTTATGCTAGATCCGGTTATGAGGACAATTACACCAGCGGCTTAAGTGGTTCTGGCCGTAAATGGTTTAATCGTTATATACGAAAAGGTTTCTCTCCTAAAATAGCACGTTCTAAAGCGTTGGAACATAGAACTGTTCCATACCTTAGAGATGCTCCTACAAATGATCAAATTCCTAATGATCCTACTAACATGGCTTTGGAAACTATTGGAAATACAATTTTATCTTTGTTATCAACAAATCAAGCTGATAACTTTAACAATGATAACCAAATGGTGGCATCATTTTCAAATTGGGGAGGCGACAATTTCCAAGGTAGTAACAATGGAGGTGGTGGTAGTTTTGAGACACCTGGTCCAAGTTCATTAATTACAAGGGGCAAAATGGCGTCACAGGTATGTAAATTTAAATTATAAATAAAAAAATTAAGATACTTAAGATACCTATACATAAAAAGAAATATTTATTGTTAACACAGTGCAGAAAGTTAAAATGTCAACACTATAATTTCTAAGAAAAGCTAAAAGTTGAACACCAATAGAAAAAATCTCTTCATAGAAAACTTTTCTTACTTTTAAGAAAATTTAACTTACCTTTGTTTTATATGAAACCATTTTTGTACATTGTACAAAAACCTTTTCAGGCTGTTTTATAAAAGCATCTAATAGTGTCCGACCGAACGTTCGGGTTCGGTTACGAAGTTCGTCAAAAATTGATATTCGGTCAAATTTTTTTATGAAATAACATAGGTATTTATTATAATTTCAAATTATGATTTTCATCATTGTTTATGAAAATAATACGAAATCAATACAACTATTTTTCTCTATGATTATTAGTTCGAAAAAATACAGCGATGACTAAATAAAATGCTTAAGTGTACAAAAAAACTTTGTGTGTAATTTTTAGAAGACGGTAAAAAATACAACAAAAAAAAAAATGGTTAATTTTTATTTGGCAAATAAATACTCTATACATATTTATATTCTGCGAATGGTAAGATAATCTATAGTTTTGGGTGAACCACAAACCAAACTTTATGGTATAGGTACATATTTCCAGATAGAAATGTCATCCAATTTGGAGTTTTTTGAACAAAATTGAGCAACCGCTCAATGCAAATGTTGCGCCAAACAAATGTCAATGGGGAGTTCATTGCCAAGCAAACAAACTACACGCCAAACGAATTCAAAAAATACATTGTAGAGGTTTGAGTACTAAATTATTGGCATAGTACGACGGAGTGGCCAAGAATATTTTAGTAATGAAAACACCTGTCTCCCGTCGTTTTGCGAAAAAAAACTCACGCAGGGTAGCAAATTTCTAAAACCTAAGAAATTTTGAACTGCGATGAATTGTAAACCGTAGGAAAATTTTTATATCTATAGCAGTGGATAAATTTAAGCATTAATTAATAGCATTTAAGCGATACGTATAGGTATATATTTACCTCAAACCGTTCCCTGCGTGAACTTTTTTTAACAATCCTAAAAATTATCATATTTATCTACAAGGCTATACTATGCCGTTTTTGATTTGCGCAAAAAGGGTGGAAAAGTTATAGCCCTAATGTATACTGTATTAAAATTGAAGTTTTTTTTTTGTCTTAAAAAAAAGCAAAAACTAATTATTTTTTAACTATAAAATAGGTTTGACTAATATAAAGTGCAATTTATCTTTTCATGTTGCATCCTTTCAAAAGTGAAAATGTAATAATTTTCCGAAATTTTATTTTGTAAAATCTTTTGAAATTTAAATACCTAAATACATTAAAAAAAGTACAATTGTTCAGATGTATTAACAAAAAGACCGAACTTGTCAAAATTTACCGAAGTTCGGGTTCGGTCTCAAAAAGTGCGTTCGGTCGGACACTAGTAATTAGTCTTGAGCTGCGTCTGGCTGGGGTCTCCAAAAAAAAAAAAATTAATTTAATTTAAAGTGCACTTTTAATAAAAATAATATTTATTTTGTTACTCCGTATGCCTAATAAAATTAGAGGTGCGCACGTGACCTGTGAAAAAGTATTTTTGCAGGGGAGTTTCAAAGAAAAATTTTTTTAAGTAAGACCATGTACAAAAAAAAAATGATTCCCCGTACACCCTCTTATATAAAGTATTTTTGCAAGGAGGTTTCGAAGAACAATTTTTTTCTGCCGAATGTAGGGGCCGCCTTTAAACATTTTTAATTATATATATTAAGCATTTACAGTCCCATTTTAAAATATGATATATCAATGTTTTAGTCTCGACAAGACCAATGTTTTGTCCTTAAGAGCAATTGACCTCAAGTATCTCGTTCTAGTATTTATCCACTAAGGAAGCAATTCAATAATTCCAGCAAAAACATTTATAAATTTAATTAGAAAATTAAAGCACGCAAAAAATTATAGTTTTGTTAAGGAAGTGAGGGGTTTTCAATAAGGACTTGACAACTTTTGTGCTGTGTGGCTTGTTGCACCGTCGTGTTTTTCAATTTGGGCCAAAAATAATCGGTAGTCATAGAGCGATAACGATCGCCATTCACAGTAACGTGACGATCGTTATTGTCGACGAAAAAATATGTCCAATGACGCCGCCGGCATGCAAACCGCTCCAGACAGTTATTTTTGGACGATGAAGTGGTGATTCATGAAGCACATGTGGATTTTTACCAAACCAATAACGCATATTTTGCTTATTGATGAAACCAGTGACCCAAAAATGAGCTTCGTCACTGAAGATGATTTTGTGATGGAATTGATCATCTTGGCGCATCTTCTCCAGAGCCCAAAGATCATACGTTGTTCGTTCGTGTAGTTTACCAGGATAAAAATGTTAAGTTAACTGAAAAAAGGAAAGTAACAATAACAGATGATCAGTGAAATAGTGCGTTCACAAATTAAATTCAAAGTTATCAAATTTTTTCTCGGGATTCAAAAATTAATTATCAAGGTTTCGTTATAATGTGCTAAATTCCCATTTCATACTATTGACAAACTGAAGTTTATTGTTGATGGGATAAGCTATTCCTATGCGCATTTCACTTGTTGCTTAGGCCAGATCGTCAGGAAACGTCATCCAAAGATTTTAGAAAAACTAAAGATATTATACAAATAAAACTGCTAGCCGAAAATAATTATAATCCCCAGTTTTACTTGTAACAATATCAAAGCTTAAACAAAAACAACAACAATATACAGTGAGTTTATCTTTTCTTACAATCCCGACCACAATTGGTTGATTTTTTTGTAAACTCTAAATGTAGTTGTTTTTTATTTTATTTGGCCAGTTCAGTTTTATTTACACTGCCACATGAATATTTGTTATCAAAGTTTTTCTTGGGTTTAAAAAATTAATTATCAAGGTTTCGTTATAATGTGCTAAATTCCCATTTCATACTATTGACAAACTGAAGTTTATTGTTGATGGGATAAGCTATTCCTATGCGCATTTTCAAGTATCTGTTGCAAACCCCTATATTTCTATTATTCCTGCAGAACAATCGACAGCCTGGGATTTTATCAGAGGCGGTGCAAGCCATTAATGCAGTGTGACCACAATTGGAAAAAAATTGGATGCTAAATGGGGATTAAAACAATGCTAAAAATGCTAAAAATTAAATTTGAAAATGCTAAAAAAATGCTAAATTTTCTTAAATACAGTCAAATCCCGATAATTTGTACCCCGATAATTCGTAATAAACTGTCGGTCCCTTGAAAAAATCTCGTTAATTCGTAAAATTTCTATACATTTTGGTCCCCTCGCTAATTCGTAATTTTTTTTTTTTTTTTCAAATAAAATCTTCTTTACCTCTTATAAATCGTAATTGTTTGCTAACTACCACTTATAATTCGTAAAAAAACAACAGAAACATGTAAACAATGATTTTTTGTTTACCGCTATTTTTGTTTGTGTGGGTTTTTGCTTTTGCTTGTGTGTGTGTTTATTTTCTTAAGATCAGTTTGTTACATGAATAATTTTATATATTTTATTTATAACAATTGGCTTTTATGTTTTTTTTTATAGTTTAAGTAAATTAATTGAAAAACCCCGTTAATTCGTATAAATTTTATTTTAACCCCGGTAAATCGAAACCCCGCTAAATCGAAACCCCTATAATTCGTAAGAAACGACCGGTCCCTTGCGATTACGAATTATCGGGATTCTACTGTAATTGTATCGTTTTAATGAATGAATTATACATTAATTTACCTGAAAATATTCACCCTTATCGTGTTTGGCGTATTTAAAAAACGCCTACGACTGTTTGGTAATAGATTAAAGAGAACGTGAACTTATTTCCTTTAATCTATTACCAAACAGTCGTAGGCGTATTTTAAATACGCCAAGCACGATAAGGGTGATTATATTTCTTTAAAATAAAAATAAATTATATCCGTACCAAGGTATATGTACATAAGGTAAACTCGTTGGCCCATATGTTTGACAATTTTGACAACTTGGTTCCTTTTATAGAGCAGCATGTCTACACTACCAAATGAGTCTACCTTGTGTAAATATATCTTGATACATATGTACATAGATTTATTTAATAAAAACAATTCAGTAGTTTGACAAAATTTACCGATCTTTTAACCAAAAAAACAAAAGTCCCTATCTACAAAATAATACATGATAAACGCTTAAAGCCCTAACCTACAGATTGCAAAATATGCAACATTGTCAACTGTCAATAAAACTGTTAAGGCGCAACCATAATGTGCTTAAGTTGGCTTAAGCAAATGTGAACTTAAAGAAACCACGATAAGGGTGATTAATAATGGCTTTAGTCGAAATTTCGTGTTTTGAGATATTAAGGGTTTTTTTTTAAATGAATTATGTGTTGTATTGTGAAAGTTAAAATATAAATGCAAATAGTTTTATTAATAATGACATTTAATACTTGAAATTAAGCAACGTGAAGAAGATAATCACCCTTATCGTGCTTGGCGTATTTTAAATACGCCTACGACTGTTTGGTAATAGATTAAAGGAAATAAGTTCACGTTCTCTTTAATCTATTACCAAACAGTCGTAGGCGTATTTAAAATACGCCAAACACGATAAGGGTGAATAAGAATATGTAATAAAATTTAAAAGCATTCAGCTTTATTCCGGTTGTCGTTATCGTCATCGACAGTGCTGTTTTTTGTAGAAGATTAAAGAACACAGGCAGTGTGTCACTTTAATCTATTACAAAAAACGACACTGTCGATGACGATAACGACATCCGGAATAAGGCCGATTATTCACCCTTATTGTGTTTGGCGTATTTAAAATACGCCTACGACTGTTTGGTAATAGATTAAAGAGAACGTGAACTTTTTCCTTTAATCTATTACCAAACTGTCGTAGGCGTATTTTAAATACGCCAAACACAATAAGGGGGATTATTTATTGCCACAGATATATATTCACCCTTATTATGTTTGGCGTACTTAAAATACGCCTACGACTGTTTGGTAATAGATTAAAGAGAACGTGAACTTTTTTCCTTTAATCTATTACCAAACTGTCGTAGGCGTATTTTAAATACGCCAAACACAATAAGGGTGATTATTAAATACAAAATATAAGTAAAAACAAAAATTATCATTGAAAACATAAAAGGCTATTCAACAGCATTTTCAGTAAATTTAATTACACATTAAACAAACCATTATATGAATAGTTTTCCTTAATTTCCAAAGTGTTGGTCAAAATACCATCATATTCTAAACACCTATCCATAATTCAATAGTTGAACTTTGGTTCATCAATTCGTATGCATTCAGCTTTTGCCATTGCTGTTCCAAAACCGTTATTTCTTCTGTAGTAAAATCTACCACTTCTTCTTTAATTTTTTTTTTTTTTGGTGTTTACAGGGTTGCTATTATTATACATTTCTATAAACGAATAAATGTCAAAATACAATTATAGAGATTGACAGAACTGATAAGTTATATTGTGAAATAGCAATATACATATAAAGTTTTTAAGATTAAAAAAATGCTAAATAATGCTAAAAAAATTTTACAAAAATGCTGAAAATAATGCTAAATGCTATTTGAAAAATTCGCTGCTAAATCAAAATTAATAATGTTAAATTTAGCAGTGAAAATGCTAAAAGGGTCACACTGCATTAATGATTAAAATGTTGGTACAACTTTTGATTTTAGTCAGAAAAGATGAAAAATTCGAATTAAACTTTAGAATTTCATAAAACGACATATTTTGTTTGGAAGCCTCCTAAGGGGTGGAGATAAGTATGTTTTAAGAAAATGTTAAGGACAGAAAACTTATTAAGGTCGCCCTTAGGGAAAACTAAGCAGTTATGGGACTTTTTCTTACAAATATTTTTAGCCTGGAGATATGTTAGAAACAAATGATGAGAATGGAAATTAAAGTGGGCTCGGCCATACCTTTGATCCGTCTAGGGCCACCCTAGGCGCTGCCAGGGCAAAATTTAAGAATTTTTAAAATTCTTAAAAAAAAATTTGTTTTCGAATACTTCATATTAGAGGGTCTTCTCTTTTACTTTTATTCTTTTTAAGTACTTTATGCAAAGAAGAACATGAAATAAAGGGTGAATTCCAGAATGTAACCATTTAAACTAGGGATGTAGTAACGAATACCGATATATCTGCGATACTTCGGATTTTGATATACAGGTATCGGCGATATTTTACTGGCGATACAACGCCACTTTTTTTTCAACAACAACTTAATTTTCAATTTCTTTTTTCTTTGCATAACAGCTAAGAGCAATAAGCCATTCAAAGCAGAGCATAAAATCAAACAGAGTAATAAATTGTTTCTTTTAATTCTTAAGCGTTCTACGCGTATGTAACTTTTTTTAAAACGCATGCTTAAGTTGAATGTAATCCACTTCATGATTTCGAAACTTATATGCATTCTACGCGTTTGATGTGTAACTTGTCAATAAAATTTTGCACTACTACTTTTTGGACTGATACATAAACGCATCGAACGAATGATGCGTAAATTGAAAAAATATATCGATATATATCGATATTTATTATTTCAAAAATATCGATATATCGAACGTATTTTGCTATAACTATTGACAAATTAAAAAAATTATTAATTAAAAAAAAATATAAAAATATGCACAAATCTTATTTTTATTCCAAATATATATATATATATATATATATATATATATATATATTTTTAATTAGGCTCAAGTTCATGAAATTTAATCTTTCTTAAATTATTTTCATGAAGAAAGGAATTTTACAACATGAAAATCAATTAAAATTGTTATTGATAATCTTTCATTCTTGACGTGGCTCGGGCTCGAACCCTGGCCGGCAGGTTACCATGACATGTTTCGATCGCAACCACTCGATCTCCTCAGATGGATTTGCCGTCTTACACTCGCAGCCATCGACGACTGCTGACGTCACTAGTCAAACATCAATCCTTAAACCAAATTGTATTTTAACATTTGGTAGATCGAAATTTGCTTTCCTGAATGATTATCCATTTTAATTGATTTTACATGTTTTTTCTTTTACTTCTGTTTTTTCGTACTTTCGTCAAGAATTTTTCTTGAAGTCCAAGTACATTTTTTGTTTTTTCACTTTGTCTTTCTCTTTTCTGTTGACCTTTTTCAGCACAACTTGAAGGACAAATGTACACATAGAGCTCGTGCCTTAGCTTTAACAATAATTAGTATTGTGGTTATTTTGTTGAACTATTTATGGTTTTCAATCCAAATTTTTAATATTTTTAATTAGGCTCAAGTTCATGAAATTTAATCTTTCTTAAATTATTTTCATGAAGAAAGGAATTTTACAACATGAAAATCAATTAAAATTGTTATTGATAATTTTTCATTCTTGACGTGGCTCGGGCTCGAACCCTGGCCGGCAGGTTACCATGACATGTTTCGATCGCAACCACTCGATCTCCTCAGATGGATTTGCCGTCTTACACTCGCAGCCATCGACGACTGCTGACGTCACTAGTCAAACATCAATCCTTAAACCAAATTGTATTTTAACATTTGGTAGATCGAAATTTGCTTTCCTGAATGATTATCCATTTTAATTGATTTTACATGTTTTTTATTTTACTTCTGTTTTTTCGTACTTTCGTCAAGAATTTTTCTTGAAGTCCAAGTACATTTTTTGTTTTTTCACTTTGTCTTTCTCTTTTCTGTTGACCTTTTTCAGCACAACTTGAAGAACAAATGTACACATAGAGCTCGTGCCTTAGCTTTAACAATAATTAGTATTGTGGTTATTTTGTTGAACTATTTATGGTTTTCAATCCAAATTTTTAATATTTTTAATTAGGCTCAAGTTCATGAAATTTAATCTTTCTTAAATTATTTTCATGAAGAAAGGAATTTTACAACATGAAAATCAATTAAAATTGTTATTGATAATCTTTCATTCTTGACGTGGCTCGGGCTCGAACCCTGGCCGGCAGGTTACCATGACATGTTTCGATCGCAACCACTCGATCTCCTCAGATGGATTTGCCGTCTTACACTCGCAGCCATCGACGACTGCTGACGTCACTAGTCAAACATCAATCCTTAAACCAAATTGTATTTTAACATTTGGTAGATCGAAATTTGCTTTCCTGAATGATTATCCATTTTAATTGATTTTACATGTTTTTTCTTTTACTTCTGTTTTTTCGTACTTTCGTCAAGAATTTTTCTTGAAGTCCAAGTACATTTTTTGTTTTTTCACTTTGTCTTTCTCTTTTCTGTTGACCTTTTTCAGCACAACTTGAAGGACAAATGTACACATAGAGCTCGTGCCTTAGCTTTAACAATAATTAGTATTGTGGTTATTTTGTTGAACTATTTATGGTTTTCAATCCAAATTTTTAATATTTTTAATTAGGCTCAAGTTCATGAAATTTAATCTTTCTTAAATTATTTTCATGAAGAAAGGAATTTTACAACATGAAAATCAATTAAAATTGTTATTGATAATCTTTCATTCTTGACGTGGCTCGGGCTCGAACCCTGGCCGGCAGGTTACCATGACATGTTTCGATCGCAACCACTCGATCTCCTCAGATGGATTTGCCGTCTTACACTCGCAGCCATCGACGACTGCTGACGTCACTAGTCAAACATCAATCCTTAAACCAAATTGTATTTTAACATTTGGTAGATCGAAATTTGCTTTCCTGAATGATTATCCATTTTAATTGATTTTACATGTTTTTTCTTTTACTTCTGTTTTTTCGTACTTTCGTCAAGAATTTTTCTTGAAGTCCAAGTACATTTTTTGTTTTTTCACTTTGTCTTTCTCTTTTCTGTTGACCTTTTTCAGCACAACTTGAAGGACAAATGTACACATAGAGCTCGTGCCTTAGCTTTAACAATAATTAGTATTGTGGTTATTTTGTTGAACTATTTATGGTTTTCAATCCAAATTTTTAATATTTTTAATTAGGCTCAAGTTCATGAAATTTAATCTTTCTTAAATTATTTTCATGAAGAAAGGAATTTTACAACATGAAAATCAATTAAAATTGTTATTGATAATCTTTCATTCTTGACGTGGCTCGGGCTCGAACCCTGGCCGGCAGGTTACCATGACATGTTTCGATCGCAACCACTCGATCTCCTCAGATGGATTTGCCGTCTTACACTCGCAGCCATCGACGACTGCTGACGTCACTAGTCAAACATCAATCCTTAAACCAAATTGTATTTTAACATTTGGTAGATCGAAATTTGCTTTCCTGAATGATTATCCATTTTAATTGATTTTACATGTTTTTTCTTTTACTTCTGTTTTTTCGTACTTTCGTCAAGAATTTTTCTTGAAGTCCAAGTACATTTTTTGTTTTTTCACTTTGTCTTTCTCTTTTCTGTTGACCTTTTTCAGCACAACTTGAAGGACAAATGTACACATAGAGCTCGTGCCTTAGCTTTAACAATAATTAGTATTGTGGTTATTTTGTTGAACTATTTATGGTTTTCAATCCAAATTTTTAATATTTTTAATTAGGCTCAAGTTCATGAAATTTAATCTTTCTTAAATTATTTTCATGAAGAAAGGAATTTTACAACATGAAAATCAATTAAAATTGTTATTGATAATCTTTCATTCTTGACGTGGCTCGGGCTCGAACCCTGGCCGGCAGGTTACCATGACATGTTTCGATCGCAACCACTCGATCTCCTCAGATGGATTTGCCGTCTTACACTCGCAGCCATCGACGACTGCTGACGTCACTAGTCAAACATCAATCCTTAAACCAAATTGTATTTTAACATTTGGTAGATCGAAATTTGCTTTCCTGAATGATTATCCATTTTAATTGATTTTACATGTTTTTTCTTTTACTTCTGTTTTTTCGTACTTTCGTCAAGAATTTTTCTTGAAGTCCAAGTACATTTTTTGTTTTTTCACTTTGTCTTTCTCTTTTCTGTTGACCTTTTTCAGCACAACTTGAAGGACAAATGTACACATAGAGCTCGTGCCTTAGCTTTAACAATAATTAGTATTGTGGTTATTTTGTTGAACTATTTATGGTTTTCAATCCAAATTTTTAATATTTTTAATTAGGCTCAAGTTCATGAAATTTAATCTTTCTTAAATTATTTTCATGAAGAAAGGAATTTTACAACATGAAAATCAATTAAAATTGTTATTGATAATCTTTCATTCTTGACGTGGCTCGGGCTCGAACCCTGGCCGGCAGGTTACCATGACATGTTTCGATCGCAACCACTCGATCTCCTCAGATGGATTTGCCGTCTTACACTCGCAGCCATCGACGACTGCTGACGTCACTAGTCAAACATCAATCCTTAAACCAAATTGTATTTTAACATTTGGTAGATCGAAATTTGCTTTCCTGAATGATTATCCATTTTAATTGATTTTACATGTTTTTTCTTTTACTTCTGTTTTTTCGTACTTTCGTCAAGAATTTTTCTTGAAGTCCAAGTACATTTTTTGTTTTTTCACTTTGTCTTTCTCTTTTCTGTTGACCTTTTTCAGCACAACTTGAAGGACAAATGTACACATAGAGCTCGTGCCTTAGCTTTAACAATAATTAGTATTGTGGTTATTTTGTTGAACTATTTATGGTTTTCAATCCAAATTTTTAATATTTTTAATTAGGCTCAAGTTCATGAAATTTAATCTTTCTTAAATTATTTTCATGAAGAAAGGAATTTTACAACATGAAAATCAATTAAAATTGTTATTGATAATCTTTCATTCTTGACGTGGCTCGGGCTCGAACCCTGGCCGGCAGGTTACCATGACATGTTTCGATCGCAACCACTCGATCTCCTCAGATGGATTTGCCGTCTTACACTCGCAGCCATCGACGACTGCTGACGTCACTAGTCAAACATCAATCCTTAAACCAAATTGTATTTTAACATTTGGTAGATCGAAATTTGCTTTCCTGAATGATTATCCATTTTAATTGATTTTACATGTTTTTTCTTTTACTTCTGTTTTTTCGTACTTTCGTCAAGAATTTTTCTTGAAGTCCAAGTACATTTTTTGTTTTTTCACTTTGTCTTTCTCTTTTCTGTTGACCTTTTTCAGCACAACTTGAAGGACAAATGTACACATAGAGCTCGTGCCTTAGCTTTAACAATAATTAGTATTGTGGTTATTTTGTTGAACTATTTATGGTTTTCAATCCAAATTTTTAATATTTTTAATTAGGCTCAAGTTCATGAAATTTAATCTTTCTTAAATTATTTTCATGAAGAAAGGAATTTTACAACATGAAAATCAATTAAAATTGTTATTGATAATTTTTCATTCTTGACGTGGCTCGGGCTCGAACCCTGGCCGGCAGGTTACCATGACATGTTTCGATCGCAACCACTCGATCTCCTCAGATGGATTTGCCGTCTTACACTCGCAGCCATCGACGACTGCTGACGTCACTAGTCAAACATCAATCCTTAAACCAAATTGTATTTTAACATTTGGTAGATCGAAATTTGCTTTCCTGAATGATTATCCATTTTAATTGATTTTACATGTTTTTTCTTTTACTTCTGTTTTTTCGTACTTTCGTCAAGAATTTTTCTTGAAGTCCAAGTACATTTTTTGTTTTTTCACTTTGTCTTTCTCTTTTCTGTTGACCTTTTTCAGCACAACTTGAAGGACAAATGTACACATAGAGCTCGTGCCTTAGCTTTAACAATAATTAGTATTGTGGTTGTTTTGTTGAACTATTTATGGTTTTCAATCCAAATTTTTAATATTTTTAATTAGGCTCAAGTTCATGAAATTTAATCTTTCTTAAATTATTTTCATGAAGAAAGGAATTTTACAACATGAAAATCAATTAAAATTGTTATTGATAATCTTTCATTCTTGACGTGGCTCGGGCTCGAACCCTGGCCGGCAGGTTACCATGACATGTTTCGATCGCAACCACTCGATCTCCTCAGATGGATTAGCCGTCTTACACTCGCAGCCATCGACGACTGCTGACGTCACTAGTCAAACATCAATCCTTAAACCAAATTGTATTTTAACATTTGGTAGATCGAAATTTGCTTTCCTGAATGATTATCCATTTTAATTGATTTTACATGTTTTTTCTTTTACTTCTGTTTTTTCGTACTTTCGTCAAGAATTTTTCTTGAAGTCCAAGTACATTTTTTGTTTTTTCACTTTGTCTTTCTCTTTTCTGTTGACCTTTTTCAGCACAACTTGAAGGACAAATGTACACATAGAGCTCGTGCCTTAGCTTTAACAATAATTAGTATTGTGGTTATTTTGTTGAACTATTTATGGTTTTCAATCCAAATTTTTAATATTTTTAATTAGGCTCAAGTTCATGAAATTTAATCTTTCTTAAATTATTTTCATGAAGAAAGGAATTTTACAACATGAAAATCAATTAAAATTGTTATTGATAATCTTTCATTCTTGACGTGGCTCGGGCTCGAACACTGGCCGGCAGGTTACCATGACATGTTTCGATCGCAACCACTCGATCTCCTCAGATGGATTTGCCGTCTTACACTCGCAGCCATCGACGACTGCTGACGTCACTAGTCAAACATCAATCCTTAAACCAAATTGTATTTTAACATTTGGTAGATCGAAATTTGCTTTCCTGAATGATTATCCATTTTAATTGATTTTACATGTTTTTTCTTTTACTTCTGTTTTTTCGTACTTTCGTCAAGAATTTTTCTTAAAGTCCAAGTACATTTTTTGTTTTTTCACTTTGTCTTTCTCTTTTCTGTTGACCTTTTTCAGCACAACTTGAAGGACAAATGTACACATAGAGCTCGTGCCTTAGCTTTAACAATAATTAGTATTGTGGTTATTTTGTTGAACTATTTATGGTTTTCAATCCAAATTTTTAATATTTTTAATTAGGCTCAAGTTCATGAAATTTAATCTTTCTTAAATTATTTTCATGAAGAAAGGAATTTTACAACATGAAAATCAATTAAAATTGTTATTGATAATCTTTCATTCTTGACGTGGCTCGGGCTCGAACCCTGGCCGGCAGGTTACCATGACATGTTTCGATCGCAACCACTCGATCTCCTCAGATGGATTTGCCGTCTTACACTCGCAGCCATCGACGACTGCTGACGTCACTAGTCAAACATCAATCCTTAAACCAAATTGTATTTTAACATTTGGTAGATCGAAATTTGCTTTCCTGAATGATTATCCATTTTAATTGATTTTACATGTTTTTTCTTTTACTTCTGTTTTTTCGTACTTTCGTCAAGAATTTTTCTTGAAGTCCAAGTACATTTTTTGTTTTTTCACTTTGTCTTTCTCTTTTCTGTTGACCTTTTTCAGCACAACTTGAAGGACAAATGTACACATAGAGCTCGTGCCTTAGCTTTAACAATAATTAGTATTGTGGTTATTTTGTTGAACTATTTATGGTTTTCAATCCAAATTTTTAATATTTTTAATTAGGCTCAAGTTCATGAAATTTAATCTTTCTTAAATTATTTTCATGAAGAAAGGAATTTTACAACATGAAAATCAATTAAAATTGTTATTGATAATCTTTCATTCTTGACGTGGCTCGGGCTCGAACCCTGGCCGGCAGGTTACCATGACATGTTTCGATCGCAACCACTCGATCTCCTCAGATGGATTTGCCGTCTTACACTCGCAGCCATCGACGACTGCTGACGTCACTAGTCAAACATCAATCCTTAAACCAAATTGTATTTTAACATTTGGTAGATCGAAATTTGCTTTCCTGAATGATTATCCATTTTAATTGATTTTACATGTTTTTTCTTTTACTTCTGTTTTTTCGTACTTTCGTCAAGAATTTTTCTTGAAGTCCAAGTACATTTTTTGTTTTTTCACTTTGTCTTTCTCTTTTCTGTTGACCTTTTTCAGCACAACTTGAAGGACAAATGTACACATAGAGCTCGTGCCTTAGCTTTAACAATAATTAGTATTGTGGTTATTTTGTTGAACTATTTATGGTTTTCAATCCAAATTTTTAATATTTTTAATTAGGCTCAAGTTCATGAAATTTAATCTTTCTTAAATTATTTTCATGAAGAAAGGAATTTTACAACATGAAAATCAATTAAAATTGTTATTGATAATTTTTCATTCTTGACGTGGCTCGGGCTCGAACCCTGGCCGGCAGGTTACCATGACATGTTTCGATCGCAACCACTCGATCTCCTCAGATGGATTTGCCGTCTTACACTCGCAGCCATCGACGACTGCTGACGTCACTAGTCAAACATCAATCCTTAAACCAAATTGTATTTTAACATTTGGTAGATCGAAATTTGCTTTCCTGAATGATTATCCATTTTAATTGATTTTACATGTTTTTTCTTTTACTTCTGTTTTTTCGTACTTTCGTCAAGAATTTTTCTTGAAGTCCAAGTACATTTTTTGTTTTTTCACTTTGTCTTTCTCTTTTCTGTTGACCTTTTTCAGCACAACTTGAAGGACAAATGTACACATAGAGCTCGTGCCTTAGCTTTAACAATAATTAGTATTGTGGTTATTTTGTTGAACTATTTATGGTTTTCAATCCAAATTTTTAATATTTTTAATTAGGCTCAAGTTCATGAAATTTAATCTTTCTTAAATTATTTTCATGAAGAAAGGAATTTTACAACTTGAAAATCAATTAAAATTGTTATTGATAATCTTTCATTCTTGACGTGGCTCGGGCTCGAACCCTGGCCGGCAGGTTACCATGACATGTTTCGATCGCAACCACTCGATCTCCTCAGATGGATTTGCCGTCTTACACTCGCAGCCATCGACGACTGCTGACGTCACTAGTCAAACATCAATCCTTAAACCAAATTGTATTTTAACATTTGGTAGATCGAAATTTGCTTTCCTGAATGATTATCCATTTTAATTGATTTTACATGTTTTTTCTTTTACTTCTGTTTTTTCGTACTTTCGTCAAGAATTTTTCTTGAAGTCCAAGTACATTTTTTGTTTTTTCACTTTGTCTTTCTCTTTTCTGTTGACCTTTTTCAGCACAACTTGAAGGACAAATGTACACATAGAGCTCGTGCCTTAGCTTTAACAATAATTAGTATTGTGGTTATTTTGTTGAACTATTTATGGTTTTCAATCCAAATTTTTAATATTTTTAATTAGGCTCAAGTTCATGAAATTTAATCTTTCTTAAATTATTTTCATGAAGAAAGGAATTTTACAACATGAAAATCAATTAAAATTGTTATTGATAATCTTTCATTCTTGACGTGGCTCGGGCTCGAACCCTGGCCGGCAGGTTACCATGACATGTTTCGATCGCAACCACTCGATCTCCTCAGATGGATTTGCCGTCTTACACTCGCAGCCATCGACGACTGCTGACGTCACTAGTCAAACATCAATCCTTAAACCAAATTGTATTTTAACATTTGGTAGATCGAAATTTGCTTTCCTGAATGATTATCCATTTTAATTGATTTTACATGTTTTTTCTTTTACTTCTGTTTTTTCGTACTTTCGTCAAGAATTTTTCTTGAAGTCCAAGTACATTTTTTGTTTTTTCACTTTGTCTTTCTCTTTTCTGTTGACCTTTTTCAGCACAACTTGAAGGACAAATGTATACATAGAGCTCGTGCCTTAGCTTTAACAATAATTAGTATTGTGGTTATTTTGTTGAACTATTTATGGTTTTCAATCCAAATTTTTAATATTTTTAATTAGGCTCAAGTTCATGAAATTTAATCTTTCTTAAGGGTTCGAGCCCGAGCCACGTCAAGAATGAAAGATTATCAATAACAATTTTAATTGAATTTCATGTTGTAAAATTCCTTTCTTCATGAAAATAATTTAAGAAAGATTAAATTTCATGAACTTGAGCCTAATTAAAAATATTAAAAATTTGGATTGAAAACCATAAATAGTTCAACAAAATAACCACAATACTAATTATATATATATATATATATATAGGCAAATAAATTCTTGACCCTCAATACAAAGCTCGAAAATTTTAAAGACAATAGATTGAAAAAAGTCTTATTGAGCTACTTAACATGACAGCATTCCGAAAGTGTTGAAGACACGTTCACCTCTACACCTTCTAAAAGTTCTAATAAGTCTACAAGAACTTATCTTTGGAGCGTTTGTGAAAAACTTAAAATAAAATTAAGAAAAGGATAATCCTCTGTCCATCCTACGCTGTGGTTCAGCTTAAGAAGAAGTCTGGCAATATCTTTGATCTTCTAATTTTTCTAGAGACGCAGATTCGCTTGTTCACTGGCGCAATTAAATGTTATAGCCAAAATTTAAGAACATGGCGCAGAAATACTTAAATTTTAAAATGAATTTAGTCACACCTGAGAGTCCATTTTCCACTACAGGACTGCTTCAAGCGGAGTTGTGAAATCGTCTATCTCCGCAAAATAACTTGTTTTTTAAACAAAAATCTTATTTTTATTAATTTTAAATATTAATAATCTCTTACACGGTAATTTTGTATAAAAAAGAAATTACTCTACTTTAATATTGTTTGTTTAACCTTGAATTTAAATATAATATTCGTATCGGTATCGCCGATATTTCTTTTTGAGTATAAGTATCGTATCGGCAAAAAGGCGTATCGTTACATCCCTTATTTAAAAATTGTCAACAAAATAAAAGAGAGTATATTAAAAGCTATACATACTATGTTTTAGAATGACTTTCTTGGCACGTGATGTTGGATTAAAAAGTCACCAAATGCAAAAATAAAGCCACTGTCAAGCCATGAACAACGATATGCAATATGATGAGATCGGAATTTAAATAGCAGAGCTATATATAAAAAACAAAAAGGGATGTATTAAGGGGTGTGGCAAAAAATATCTTTTCCTGGGGGGTTACCGCGTATTTCGATTCGAAAGAAATAATTTACGAGTTCGAACAATTTGTACGATTTTCGTACTATGTATTTGTTTCGAATGAACGGAAGTTGTTAATACCTTTTCGAAAAAAAGTCCCTTTCGTAAAACGGCAACTCTATACTACGAACAATAAAAATCCTTTTCAAAACTCCAACTCCGTATTACGAAAACGAGCGTCAGTTATGTAAAAGGCGTTAGGAAATGGTTCGAAACCTATTTTGTTAGTGACAAAGTGCAAATCACAAAGTTCAAGATAAATAATAGTGTAAAACAAACTAAACCTAATAATATTGTAATTGATATAAAATAAATGTTTACTTACGTTATTATTGAAAATGTTTTAATATTTGTGGTCTTGAAATTTAAAAAAAAAATTACATTTACAAACAAACCACAGGGAAATACATAAATTTTTATTAAAAAACACAATTATAATATTTTTCACACATTGAATAGTCTTTATTATTTGTTTTGTTGTGGGATATTTTTGTCCATTTTGGTATTTTAATAGCAGTGCTACCAACTTTTAATCAAATTTCCCATTTGTTTATAAATACAACTCTGTATTCGTTTCGAACGAGTTACGCAGTACGGTTTAACTTTCGAATCGGAAATTTCTTTCGAAAAATTTTGCTTTTCGAATCGAAATACGCGGTAGCCCCCCTGTTTTAGAAACTTCATTGGCATATCTTTAATTCTAGGAGGTGACTGCCACAAAATGTTTTCTTTTGTTTGGAGGTCGACCTGGCCCGCTCTATTGTTTATAAACATTTTTTTTTAACAATTCGAAGTTAAATTATTTCATGCAAAAAATTTAAACTGTAATATTAAAGGTTTTATAATACGAATTTTGTAGAAAAATTATTAAATTTTTATTTGAAAAAACTATTAAAAGTCGTAATTTTTTTAAAGAAAGCTTCGTGGGTAAGATTTTTGTACAAAGCTTTTACTACTTTTAAATTTCATATAAAAAAACTTCCCCACTATTTGCAAATATTTTTTATCAAATTTTGTAAATAGAAAATTCTCTTTCCTAATTCCCCTAATCATATAGATATCTAATGAAAGCTACGTCAATAAACTTGCATATCATCTTTATAACAAATCAGTCAGTCTTTTGGAGAAAATTAAGAAAAAAAAATTAAATGGTCCTTTAACAAAACAAGAACTATTAGACGAAATTTTACATAAACAAATTATAGCTGAATATGAGGAATTATACGCTAGTAAAAATGAGACATCAAACGAAACTGCTAATCCAGAAAAAAGTAAAGACTCAGAATTTATACAAGTTCAGAAACCAAATTTGAGCACAATGTCTGAACCAAAGCAACAAAAAAGTAATGAATCAAAAAGTAAAGTCAATATCGTAAACTTAACAACATTTCCAAAGACTGAGAAATCTTCTGTAGCATTATACAAAGAATTTAATGTTTTAAAACAAGCCTTAATCAAACAAGCTATGTCAAATCCCAAAAAACCGAAAAAGAAAGCTAGAAAGAAAAAAAGTTTACTTATGGTACAAGGTGGCTTAAATGAGAATGAGGCAAATCTTTTGGCAACATTGCCAATTGATAGTTTACAAAAATTGTTAGAAATTAAAAATAAATATAATATTAAGGAAAAGAATGAACAAATAAAAAATCATAAAACTAAACAAGCCAGTTCAGATTTATGTAAAGACAAGTTTGAAACTGAACAGGTTGTCAACACGAAACCTAATTTAAAGAAAACTGCTTGTACATCGCTTCCCGAGCAGTGCAAAGAAAAAAGACATCTTAATAAAGAACCCATAAGTACTTCAGAAGAAATGTTAAACCGTTTTGAAAAACGAAAAAAAATCCTTCTAAAAGATGCAAGGCTTATTGCCAGGAAACCTGAAAAATCGCTATCTTCTGACGACAAGAAAAAAATAGAAATGTTAACTTTAGAAGGTGGTCTAAGTGAAGAGGAAGCAAAAATAATGACTGCTTTAAAACAAAAAACTATAGTCAATTTTTTAAATTTAAAAAAAGTTTACGAAATTGAAAAGAAAAAGGAACTTGGAAAAGCAGCAACAGTAACAACTAAAATTATAAATTTAGAAAACAATGAAAAATCAAATTTACAAACTTCTACTAAAAACCTATTTGAGAGAGCGAGGGATGAGATCACTAGGGGAAATATTAATAATATCTACATTAATTATATGCGTTTTTTAAATATATATAAAAATCAAAACATTTCAACTTTGTCTGAAAGGTCAAAAACTATTATACGTTTATGTCTAAAAGGAAAGCATCAAATTGAAAAGGATCGAGGTCTAGCAATTCAAGATTCCCCATTTGATTGCTTATTAAACGAAAAAATATATCTTAGAGAAGCATTAAAAAAAAAAGATGTTGAACTATTCAAAACCATTTGCGGAGAAAGTCTGGAACGCAGTATTATTCAATTTAATAAGGAAATAATTGATGTACAAACAGAAGACTCAAGAATAAAAAATCTTAATAAAATATCACACGAGCAATCACTAGCTAATAAAAGTGTAAAAAATGATAGTGCAGAAGTTATTGCAAAAATGTTTGATACTATAATGGATGCAACAGAAAATTCAAATAATAATGAATTGCAAAACGTAAAAGATGTTATTATTGAAAATGCACAAAACCAAGAAACTATGGAGTTAGAATTTAGCAATGCAAATAACAATGTTTTAATAAAAAAACCAAACAACCAAGACGATATTAGTGATCATTACGGGGAAAATAATGTCGATGAAATTATGAGTAAATTATTGGAAGAAAATACAACAAAAATGGATGTCAGTGGAGATTCAAATAATAATGAAATGCCAAACGTTAAAGGTAAAGAAATGTTAGAGTTGGATTTTAGCCATACAAATAACAATGTTTTAATAAAGAAACTAAATAACCAAGACGATATTGGAGATCATTACGAGGAAAATAATGCCGTAGAAATTTCGAGTGGATTATTTGAGGAAGATGGTTGAAATAAGTCTTTAACAAGTTTATTTATTTCTTTTATTTATAGCTTTTTGTTATAAGAGATAAAATAAGAAAGCCTTTGTTAACAAAAATTATACATTATTGAATTTAAAGTGTACTTTAGATTTAAAAAGGCACTGGATTTTTTTTTATTTATATACGAATGATTTTAATTTAAATTTTGCAAAGGAAATAAAAAATTATTTCTATTGAATTTTTTAATATGTACTAAATAATATTGCAGTTACATTTCTTTGTAAATGCTCTTGTTTTTCATTATTAGTTTTTTATTATTAGTTTTTTATTATTTTTTTTATAAATAAGAAATTTTTTATTTTAAAATTTTGCGAAGGAAATACAAATTATTACTATAATTTTTTTTTATATGTGTGCATATAATATTGCAGTGACTTTTGTTTGCAAATATCTATTTTTTTTTTTTTTTTTAATGAATTAGAATTTTATTTTTATCACAAACATTGTTAATTTTTTTTAAATTAAATTTTTTTCTTCAATAAATTTGCTTGTTATTAACTTTATTACACATAATATCGTGGCCTTGTATTCAAAATAAACTATTTTAAGATTCCATCTAAAACAGTTTCTGGTGTAAAAAATATCTTTAATTTTTGGATAAAAAGTAAAATTTTAGAGATCCCAATTTTTTTTACCTCATTAAATGAAAGGACATTTTTTACCCCTGAAAGTTTGTTTTTTAACAATAATAATTTTTAATATTTTTTTATAAACATGTTTCTTTACGCGAAAAAATGTGAAAGAAAGTTAATTTTTCAAAGAATAACAAATAAAAAGTAAATATGATTTACACTTTTATTAACAACTATTTATCATTTTTACTAATAAAATGTATTTAATCAAAAGTATCTGAGTGGCTTCTATTGTTTGGGAACTGTTAAGAAATTTGAGCTCAATAAAAGTCCCCTTACCTTTCTTCTGTTTCATTACTTCTTTATTATTTCGATTAATAAGTCAAAAATCACATCTTCCCCCAAAACTAATTTTTCTTTATTTATGTCTTTAATCTTTGAATAAATTCTAAGACTAAAAATTGTTTTACGGGCATAGTTTCCGGGGTTTCCATCTCGGTGTTAAAGTGACGACATACATACATATGTATGTAATTTTATATGTACATATGTAAATAGTTTTTTAATATACTATGTACATTTTGGCCAAATTTAAAAGTGTTTTGATTCCAGTTTGCCGGGCAGAATTTTATTCCTTTATATTAAAAAAACGAAGTAAAATTTGGAGCGAATCCGATCGACTTCATTTTATTCATTTCATGCCTTATATCGTCCCCTTAATAAAACAATAGTGTATAATTTTTTTGGGGTTTTGAGAAAAACGTGTTTAAAGTTTTTTTCAAATCGGATGTCTATTAAAACCTCAATATCGCGGTAAATAAAAATTGTTCATATTGGATTTTTTGACAAATAGATAATACCAGTTCTTGTCTTTAAATTGACCAATTTTTTTTTATTCTACGCATCCTATAAGACCATAATTATGTCATTCAAAGTGCAAGTTTCCATATAGGCTATTTTATTTTTTTATATATTTTTTTTTTGTTTATTTTGTATGGTATACGCTGTTTTATTCAATAATTTTTCGGTATGTTTATTAAAATATTTGATCTCAAAAATATCAATTTGTAACATTATAAAACAGTGATTAATTCATAGTTTTGTTAATTCAGTGGCACATATTCATTACTTTCCAATTTGGGTTATTATAAACAAAAAACTATGACAAATTAAGGTATACATTGCGTAAATCAATGTTCGTCTTCTTTCTCTTCCTGTGCTACATCTGGTTAAAAAAAATGACTGCGAGCCACGAGGAATTACATTCTTCTTGTACAAATTTTGAGATCATGCAGCGGAATGAAACTTTTTCTCAAAAAATAGTGTATATTATTATAAGCTATTTTATGAGTTAAAGTTTTCATAAATTGTATTTTTTTCTACAGGCTAAAATGGAGTATAATGCATTTACACTATTATTCTTTTAACAACTTTGAAGTGGCAATTTCAAGTAAAATAGCGCATATGAGCTTACACACTTATTGAAGGAAAATTTTATATAAGAAATTATACACTATTTTTTTCAAACGACATTTTGACCCACTTTTTAGAAGTTGAATTTGACGAAATTTTGACCAGACATAAAATCAATGATGGAGATTCTAAATATGCAATAAAAAAAATAATAGCGTATGAGCACATACGCTATTGTTTTATTAAGGGGACGGACGATATATCAAAAGATCGGAAATCTTAGTAGAAAATGTTCTCTGAAAAACTCGGTGCAAGGATTTTCTCCTCTTCGATAAAACAAGTACCGGCTTCGTTAACTAAAGCTTCTCTGTCTCTGGACACTATGACACTGGATGTTATGACATGCCACCTTTTTGCAATATGCCCCGTTATTTTTACAAATAACATTAAGGAATTCGACGTTTAATGATAATGAATGCTTAAGACAAATAGTATGTAAGATTTGAACGAAATTTTAAAAATGAAAGATGGCCCGAAAAATGGGCTATTTTTCATACCATATTTTTGGGTGATTTTTCATAATTAATTTAAAAAACGAAAAAAAAAAATAACGAAAAATAGCCCAAAAATTTTGGGTCACTTTTCATATGAATGCAGGCCCAATTTAACATGGAATTTTTTGTGCGATTTTTAATTTTTTTTTTGCCATTTTTCTTTGGTCGATTTTTCCTACAGTCTTTTAAAAAATATACTTTTCCTTTGAACTCAAGACCCCAAAAATGACCTTTGACCTTTTCTTAAAAAAATACAATATGCATATCATTTTAAAAGAGTGCACTTTCACATTTAAAACGATACAAAAAAAAAAAACAAATTATCTTGCATAGTTAAAAAGTTCTATCCTGTTTTATAAGAGACTTGTGTTTTTTTAAACATTTTTCACATCTCTTATGACGTCATATTTCGGAAGCCGAAAGAACCTGGCGTCTGAAAATGTATGTTTTGTTAAAGTCCAATAACATACAACATTTGTGTTGAATTTCATTATAATCGGACGTGATGATGCTGAAAATGCCATTTTTTCGTGAAGGTTTGACCCAGTGATGCCAAATGTAGGAAATTTTCCCTTTTTGTTGGATTTTTTCGAAAAATTTCAAGCGTAGGAAAAAAGGACAGATTTTTTATTTTACGACAAATGTAGGGAATTGTCAAATTTATATCTCATTTTCAATAGATTATCTAAAAATACGTAAATATTCATGTAATTTTCATTTAAAAATTAAAATATCTCGAAAACCAAAGCTAACATAAAGAAAAAAGTTTTACCTTTCTTAAAGTAAATTTTATTGCGGAATTTCGGTTTTTTTTTTGTTTTTCAATAAGCTAAAGCGTTTTTGAGTTACGCGAACATATGTTGTGCAACCTCCTTAATTTTCGAAATAACGGTATATCTCGTAAACCAAAGCTAACCTAAAAAAACGTCTAGCACCACTGGATTCAGCGTACCCGAATTAGGTTAAACATCTTTCGTTCGTATCAATCTAAAATATTAAAGAGCAAATACATACTTTAATCTATCTATACAATATATAATTTCTTGGTATGTCAGGATGTTTGCATATATGTCCTATTCTTTCCACAACTTTCTGAAGCCATCTGATGACATAGGAAGCTGAAATTTGGCACACTTGAAGTACTTTCTCTGCGGAAGATCGTAACGAATATCTAATAAATGAAATTTCTGCATAGAAATTTATTTGTAAAAAAACAATCACACCTTCTAAGCTAAGAGAAATAAAAATATACAATTTCAAATTTTTAAAAAATTTTAAATGAAAACTTTTAAGGATATGAAATGATTTACTTTTAAAAGGAACTTTTTTTATATTTAAGTTCAGGGCAACTGAAAAAAAACATTTTTTTTTTTTTAATTTTACAGAGCCCCCTTTTATTTGGTACCAAGTCTGCTAAAAATTATTAGATACTTATGTTAACAAAATTATTAAAAATAAGTATTCTTGAAAACTATTAAGCTCTTTAAAAATGAACAAAAGATTGTTTTTTTTATAAATAAATTTTATTATAATAAATATGTACAAAATGTTAACAAAATAAAAATGTATTTGTTGTCTTGTCGCTAAAAACAATAAATTTTTAACGTAGGGAATTTTTTTTTGGTTGTAGGGAAAAAAAGGATTTTTTTTGGACACGTAAAGATTTTATGAAATTTTTCCTGGCATCACTGGTTTGACGTGTTTTAACTCATATACTCCGTTAAAGTTTGCTATTGAAATTTAGCCAGATCGGTCCATAAGTGACTTAGATATGAACAAAAACAAAAAAAAACACTACTGCTTCTAACATTACCGAAAATTCCCTTGTTGTTTTTTCTGTATTCTGGAGAACGGCAATAACCAAAGTTCCCAAATTAGATACAGGCAGGTAAAAATCACGGTGACAACAAAAAAATTAATCACTGCATACGGTATCGAGCAAAATTTATCGAAATTTTTTATTTTGGACACCCGATATTGAATACATATAATGTATCGTAATATGAGATGATAGCATTTGATATCGAGTAACCAGATATCGAATGCGGTGATAAGTCTGAGTTCATACGGCTCATGTCTTATTGACAAGATTGCTACTTTATAGGCGAGAGGGACGAGGGGAAAAGAAACGAGTACACAGATGCATGTCCTGTCTTTACGTTTTGCTTTTTCATTCGTTGTTTAATTTTGTTATTGTTTTCAATATCAAAAAAGCACATGTCGTCAACATGACGAATCATTTGAACGCCAATTCATGTTCAAAGAAGAAAAAGGAAGAATCTTGTCAATAAGACATGAGCCGTATGAACTCAGACTAAGACCCCAGCTCTAAAAGTATTGAGTAACTACTTTTAAAGGCCGTTACACACTATCCCACAAAGGCGTACGAGTTTTATAAAAATGCAACCCTGTTATGATAAGTTGTTTTTGTTTTTTGAAAATTTATAAACAATAATTAGATCAGGGAAGCATTTTCATAAAATACGTAAGACTTTTTGGGATAGTGTGTAACGGCCTTAAGTTGTATACTCAAAAAAATACGTGGTATTAATCTACAATACCTAAATCTACAATATTTAAATTTAAAGTATATGCATTTAGTTGTTGGAGTGCTTAATCCTCAAGGCCCAACTATAATATGCATGAGCTTGCTTAACCTACTGTCAAAAATTAACGGAAAGCCTCCAAATGGATTAAAAAAAAACAAGAACAAAATTAAAAACATTTGATTCCGTAAAATTTAACAAAAAGTTTTTTATGTTCAATATGGCTTGACACATGTGATTAACATTTATTCGCACATTTGTTTCAGCCGGCTAGCTTATGCATATTTTAGTTGGGTTTTTAGATTGTGTAATAATGTGCATTTTTTATGCAGGGTGATTATTATAAGGTTGCAGTTGCAGGTGCCACATATGGGGCTGGTGTTTTTTTACTCACTGCTGTTTTTCAAACTAAAATAAAAGGTTTCGTTTAGAAATTAATGTATGTCTATAGAAAACAAAAACAAATTTGAGTTTTTTTTTAGTGTCAATAAAAAATTCCCAAGTGAAAATTTTCATTATACCCACACCACATTAGTGGAGAGGGTATTATGCATTTGTGCTGATGTGTGTAACGCCTTAAAATAGTGGTCCTAGACCCACCTTAAAGTATACCGATCGACTCAGAATCACTTTCTGAGTCGAACTAACGGCTGGATGGCTGTCCATGTAACCTTGTGCGCAAAGTACAGGTCGCAATTTTGGAGATAATTTGATAAGGGAAGATAGTGGGAAATTTCTTCCTCTCAGACCGATTTTAATGAAATTTTAATTTAAAATTTGACCACAAGGGGAGGTATAGGACCACGAGGGGAGTTAAGGGGCAATTTCTACCTCTCACAAACTTTCAAACCGATTTTCATGAAGTTTATAAACATAGATAAATCCATATTTATATGGACACATAAGCATGGACAGTATGGCAGGCTCGATAGTGTTTTAATTTTATTTATTTAAACAAGGTTGCCGCAAGTTCATAGGGCCAAATTGGCTAGTCTACAATTAGTGTCCTTAAAAATTTATTTTGTCTTAACTTAAATGAAAATTATATAAAACCTTTTCCACCTGTGATAAAGGGTATACATTTTACAAGAGCGGAGTTCAGTATTAGGCTTGCAGAAGTGCAAATGCAAAATGAAATCTAAAGAAAGCTCTGTACATTTTGTTGTTGGATTTAAAAAAAGCGCAACGATATTTTGCATTTTCACGCCTAAAATGCCTATAAAACTACAGTTGTGTTGTGTAAGACGTTGATGACCGACCAATTAAGTAGGTCAAGCACCATTAGTTGACAAGGGCGAAGGGCTTCAATCGTTGGATACTATCACAGCACTTTAAAAGGAGGAGAAAATTGCAGAAAGTTCGTATTTATCAATTTCTTTATAAGGTGGAAAGTAAATAAATTTGATGTTGAGAGTGATTTCGATGGCAATGGGAGGGAGGGATGTACACAGATGGAGAAGAATTTTAAGTGCGTTTTCAAAGATACCGGCACAGTCCCCACGCGCATAGCTACATCAAAGACAAAAACAAAACTTTAGAATTTGTTCTTCCCTGAAATGAAACCGCTTGACAGGAAGAACCATCCCGATATCGCCTAACAGGCAGCAGAAAGATTTTCAAGGTGTTATTATTAGAGTGGGAGAAAATTTGACTGTCCTGAAGCCATTGTGGGCGCATACGTAGGTGATTGTTCCATTGACATCTTATCAAGAGATTCCATTGGAATGAAGTATGATTTGTGTTGATTAATTGTTGTGTTAAACTGGATATTGGTGAGTTTAATTTACTTGATTGTGTTTGTGAATTAGTATTTTCGTCTGTGATTTTTGTTGAAGTTTCGTTGGTATTTTTAGTTAATGTTGTATCAGTTGTTGTTGTTGTAACAGCACGACTTGTTTTTTAATATATGTTATTCAAAAAAAGTAATACAAAGCTTTCAAGGCCAATCTTACGTATTTATGGTGAAGGGTATATAATTTTATTTTTTTATTATTTTTTATTTCCCTAAGCTTATCCCGCGAAGCTCTCTGGCGGGAATCGAACCCGCAACACCGGAGCTGATAGACTAGCTCACTACCAGCTAGTCGAATAAAGCACTCTAGCTTGTTTAAATAAGTGTTAATTTGTAGTCGTTCTTCAGATCAGTGTAATTGCTAAGTTTCTTTACTTAGTAAAAAAAAGGAATGGAGTTATAAAACAATTGTATATTAGAAGCAAAAGTAATATATATTTCTGAATGTTTAACATTTTTTGTAATTTAAAACTTATATAATTTTGGTAAACTCAAATGTAACAAAAATCTAACACATTTTTAATACCCAAGAAATCAAACGATATCGTTTTCAGCTATACATATCGCTCATTTACTTCTATAGTGTCGTAATTCAAAAAATTCTACTTTTCAGTAGAGCCGTATAAAGTTTTTGACCAAAAATATCGTTCATACACAAAAATATATGAATGTTTGTAATAAAAACCTTACTTTCTAACCTAAGGGACGACCTTTACAAAACAGGTGTGTCATTGTTATAATTATTTAACAATTTATTGAAGAGGGCATATGCTATAGAAAATTAAAATACATACATATAATGTATGTCTACAAAACCACAACAATTGTTCTGCTTAATAACGAAGATCAGAACGCTATATAGTGTTCGTTACTTTGTTGAAAATAGTTATTTTAAATCCAAAACATTTTTATTAAAGCTCGAAATATTTTTAATAATTTTTTTTTTTTTTTTTATTTGAAGTTGTTGATATTTAAACTAGCCTTAAGTTAAAGTCTAATTTTCATTAAATCATTTTCAGTGAAGGAAGGAATTTAAAACATTTTCTATTATTATTTTACATTTAAAATTTTACAAATACTCGTACAAACTTTTCTAGCCTGTTCTTCAGAACAGAAAATGAATTAGTTTTTTAACACATTTGAAGAAAAATTTAATTTTTATTTATTTGCCGTGGACGTGAGACTTTAAAAAATGTTCGTGCGTGAAAATACGCGATTAAAAATGATCAGTTATCATATTCTATGCGTTAGGATCTGTCCTAATGATTTTGTTTGTATTTTTGTCTTCAAGTAACATTCATTTCATTGCCTTTGCATTTTCATATTCTCTTTGTACATCAACAAAATTTTTTTACCTTTATCAAATTTTTTTTAAATATTTCATCTTTGTGTGTTTTTGTTTAGTCAAAGATGTCCAAAATATTAATCTTCTTGTCGTTATTTTTCATTTTATGTGTTAAAATTCTGTTAGCTAGTTTTACCCTAATATCCTCTTTTCTCCTATCATTTATTAGGGATTGTACCCATTGCTTTAATTCAATTTCAATTTATTGCAAGTAATATAAAGCCTCATTAGGCCAATAAACTATATTATAAAGAAATATACCTGCGTTAATACTAAAAATATTTAAATTTAGAATTTAACTTAAACCCCTTGGTCCCAAACCAAAATATAAAATCAATATATATATGTACACATATACATGCATATATATATATATATATATATATATATATATTTAAAGGTAGAATTAAATAGAATATATCAAAAGACAATTGACCCCATAAATATATAAGCAACATCACGTTTAAATTAAGTATGAAGAATTGTTCACTATAAGTTCGTAAGAACAGCCAAAATTTTCACACGAAAGGCATTTTTTGAGTGTGAAAACACGCGAAGCTCAATGAGGGTTCCTTGTTGAATGGGAAAAAAGAAATTTGGAATAAAGTTGCGTGGGAAACCCGCTTTTTATAATTTTATAGAAAAACACTAGGTAGGTAGGTAGAAAGGCCGGTGTGAAGTTTCCTTCACACCTTCACCCAGAGACCAATATGGTCCATTGTGACGCCTTAATTAGAGGTAGCCAAGAAGGCATAAGTAGGTGAAATAAGCAGCAGAAGCATAAGACAGATCCGAAAGATGGGTAGAAAAGAAAGGAAGGAAAAGAAGGTAAAGGACCAACCCCGAGAGAAATCCCTTAAACCAAATCCGCCCTACGAGCGGTTAGCACCCAGTCTCCCCTCGCGCAGCCAGGCCATCCCCATTACGAATCCTATCAGATTCTCGAGTCCGCAACCCGAGACATCCCCTAATTCGCCCAGGAATCTACTGCCCAGCCACCTCAACCTGCTACCCTGCAGCCTGGGACAGTGGCACAGAAGGTGCTCAACTGACTCCAACTCCTCAGGGTCCTCGCACAACCTGCATATATCCGACAAGTCGGATCCCATCCTCACCGCCATCCTGCCTATCATACAGTGGCCCGTGATAATTCCTATCATGGTCCTAACGCAGACCCTGCTCCTGCCCAACAGCGACACCGAATCGGACTTCCTAAGCACCGGCCACAGTGTCCGCGATACCCGACAGTCCGTTCGGCTCCCCCAGGCCCGATTGGTCACGCTCGTTATCCATTCCCTAATTCTACTAAAATAGAAGCCCAATGGAGGCCTAACCGCCTCCACACAGTCAGGATCCTCCAACTCTGAGCCCTGTCTTGCCAACTCATCAGCAATCTCGTTGCCGCCTATATCGCAATGACCCGGCACCCAGCATAACCTTAGCAGATACTCCCCTAAGGCTCCCCTCAGAGCCCTCCTACACTCATCAACCAGCTTGGAGTTCACATAACAGCCCCTTACGGCCATAAGAGCCGCCTGGCTGTCCACGTATATAGTGACCTCCGAGCCCCTATCAATGTTGTCCCTCATCAGTTCCACGGCCCTCCAGACCCCCAGAACCTCCGCCTGAAAAACACTGCAGTCGCCAGGAAGCCTATATGACCTTCTTATGTTCAGATCCTCAATGTAGACCCCTGCACCCGTGCCCCTCATCTTTGAGCCATCAGTGAAAATAGCAAATCCACCAAATAATCTGCTCCTGCCCGACCAGCTCTCCCTAGAGGGCATTATTACCTCTGGCAACCGACCAAAATCCAAACTGGTGCCAACATAATCAGTGGATCCCGGCGGTCCCAGGCAATAGCCACCAGCCTCAATCTCACCCAGGATCCGTGAGTGACCCTGAGTGTCATTCCTCGTAAGTCCTAACTCCCTCAGTCTAAGGATGCTCCTGGCCGCCATTCCCATCACATACTGCTCAATAGGCAGAAGATGTAGAATGACATCCAGGGCAGCCTGAGGAGTACTTCTCATGGCACCTGTCATGCCAATTGAAGCACACCTCTGAGCCTTAGAAAGAAGTTTTCTACGACTTGCCAATCTCAATGATTCCCACCAAACACAGCATCCATACGTAAGAATGGGTCTAACCACCGAAGTGTACAGCCATCCCACCACTGACGGCCGGAGTCCCCAGCTCCTACCTATCGATGATCTGCAAGCATAGTAAGCATTGAGACCCCTTTTGAGTCTCTCTTGAGTATTCCTACCCCATGACAGCTTGCTGTCCAGAAAAACCCCCAGATACTTAGCACTATCAGATAGTCCAAGCTCCACTCCTCCCAGTACCGGCAGTCTAAACTCCTCCACCTTGTACCTCCTAGTGAAAAGAACCAACTCCGTCTTCTCCGGGTTTACTCCCAGTCCCTTGTCACTTGCCCATGCCGCCAGTTCGCCCAGCGCCCCTTGCATGATGTCGCTAATTGTCGGCAGAAACTTGCCCGACAGAAAAACACTAAGTTACGTAAAGTTATTAAATTACCGAAAGAACAGCCCATGAAGCGTTTAACATATTCAGATATGTGATCATTCCTACGAACACCATAAACGTACCGTACAATCGTGTTAGCGATACGACCTAACTTTGAGGTTATATAATTCGTTGAACCAGAAAAAACTTCAAGACCATATAAGATCTGTGGCATTAAAACTGCATGAGCCAAACGCAATTTAATTCGTTGTGGCAAATAAATATTCGTAGAGTAAAGTTGACGCACTAACCCTGAAACTTTCCAGCTAATGTTATCAATATGAGTCTCAAAGTTTAAACATTTACCTAAATAAATGCCTAGACACTTCAACCGATCCACGAAGTTCACGCATGTTTCACCAACATGTATGTTCAAATCAAGTAATTGCTGCTCATTAATACCAAAAGCAAGAGCTTTAGTCTTCGACGAATTTATGGATAGGCAATTTTCATTAGACCAATATAGAAAACGTTGAAGAATATCATTGATATTTAAACATAAATTATTAATTTCCGATTTTCCGCCATTAAACAAAAGTAATACGTCATCAGCGAACAAAACTGATTTACATATATGTATGGTTATCAATATAACTTGATAAGTCATTAACGTATAACGTGAAGAGAATGGGTCCCAAAACTGAGCCTTGGGGTACAACAGATGTAAGATGTAGTAGATTCGAGTATATATTGTTAACATCTACAAACTGAACACGATCCGTCAAATACGAATAAATCAACTTACAAGCCGTTGCGGAAAAATTAAATATTTCTCTTAATTTTCTTATCAAACTTCGGAAGTTAACAGAATTAAATGCTTTAGTCAAGTCAAGTGATACTAAGGTCGCTACCCTATTATCATTCAAATGACATCTGATGTCATCAGTTAGGCTAAGTAAAAGAGATGTAGTACTATGACCACGGCGAAAAGCATATTGCGAAGAAACAATACTATTGCGAACAAATGACAATGTCTGATCCTTCATAATATGTTCAATTGGTCTCCAGTCTTCAAAATCACGAATATTTTTTGACTTAGGGATAGGTACCACACGTGCCGTCTTCCACGAAGACGGAAACGCTGACGATAGGAAAATTGTGTTAACATGATGGATTAAAATAAGTGAAATATAAGGATAAATAATTTTGAAAAAACGAATAGGAATCTTATCGACACCTATAGACTTTGATTTAACTTTACATATGGCTTCATATACATCATCTTCACTAATACGGTTGAAAGAAAACAATCTATCCACAGCGTCAAAAGACCCAAAATCAATAAAATTATCATCTACTATATAAGAGTTATTAACGAAAGACTGGTTAATATCATTGATATTAAAATTACAATTACATGACCATTCACTAGTCCCAATACAACCAGATCCTTTCAACACCTTCCACACTCCAGACCCATCTGGATCAGAGAACAAACTAGCATAACAATTTTCTTTTCTCCTTATGAATGATATTTTTGGCCCTGTTTCGGTATCTGCAAAAAATAGCCCAGTTTTCGGTAGATCTGCTAGATAAAAAAGCTGAATACGCCAAGTCTCTAAGGGATGTAGCCAATAAAATAGCCCTGGACTTCATCCAAGTATTATTGTCACGTCTTACTTTTCTTCTGACAATCGGAACAAAACAGTAAAGTGAGGCAACCAATGAATTAATCCAATTGTTGACAAATTGTCGTTGTTTATTCGAAGAGAAAACTTTGATCCTAACGAAAGTTACCATTTGCTTTCCTCAGGCATATGAACAGAAAGAAGTATTGTTCACAAAACATTCTGTATTAAATGTCTGATTATATTCTCTAATTTTTTTTTCTTTTTAATGTGCTGTTTCTAAATAATAGACAAGTAATTGTGTAGTAAAATTTATATGAAAATCATTAAAAAAACTGAATGCTTTTCATAGAATCATTTGTGTCATTTGGAAACAGCACATAAGATTCTATTTTCCCCCCCCTTAATATGGCCCCTATTATGAGTTACATTCGATAAACGATTTTCGCTGGCTATCGAACATGGACTATCGAATCTTAATTTGGTATTATGAGTTGGCAGCACTGTCGAAAGTTTCGTTGTACATCGAATTTTTCAACGAAAACAAATTTGCTTTCGACTGTGCAAATAAATGTAAAAAACTTGTTGAAAATTTAACTATTTGTAAATTTTTTGGTGTTCGTATACAATATTCTTAATCTGTTTTGTTCATTTTATGCAAGTCCAACGTCGTTAACAGCAATTGGAAGCGCTCATATTCCTTATGGAACAAAATTCTTTTTTCACCAAATGATTTGCAGCAATGTTCAGCATGTAAAAAAATGGGATGAAACCCCACTGAAGCTAAATTATTTGAAAACAACCATAATTCGCAGTAATCACGTTTAACTTTAATTTAATTTTTTAAATTTGTAAACAAAAATTTTTTATTTTAAGTGACAGCTGATCGAAAATGTACTACTGTGAATTAACAAAATCACAAAGTAAATTTTTATCGAATGCGCGCCATAATACCAAATGAAAATTCGTTCGACCAGCTAATTCGACTGCTGTCGAAAATCGAATTTAGTTCATAATAGGCACCTATGTCTGCTTTTCAACAGCTATTAATCCATTGTGCCTTGATTTTTGTCTTGAAACAAACTAAATATTCCACGTTGCTTATTGTTTACATTGTGTCGAAAATAAGCTAAATCGGTTTTTTCTTACAGCTAAGCCACACAAAGAGGCAACAATTTTTTTTAAATAAAAACTCAATTTTTCTTTATTACTTACTAGCTTTTACCCGTGACTTCGTTCACCTAAAAATGAGGGCAAGATTTAATGGAAAGAGTTTATCCTATATCATAAAAAGTACCTTATATTTTAATCTGGGCTATCTCTATACCAAGAGCACCAGCTTATTCTCATTTTCCTCAACTCAGTCAGAGTTGTAATTTCTTAATTTTTGTATTATGGTTTACAACTTTGCTAAATTGGGGTGAAAAAAAAACATAACAAAAATTACAACTGATCACAACCAGTTGTCTTTATTACAACTCAACTGAGTTGAGTTGTGAACCGTAATAGGGCCTAAATTCCGCACAGTTCATTAAAAGTGTTATTTAAAGTGATTCTTAAGTAACCACAATCCAGCGCATGGATCATCAAAATTGTTGTAATATCATAGGCTCCTTTGTGCTTTCGGTGGAACGAACAATTTTAGAATTCGATCTAACGCTGGCATTAGTGTTACCCAGTGTGTTTTACTGTATTAATGTTGAAGTTTTTGGGTTTTTGGGAAAATAAAACTTATAGTTTATAGAATACATTTTTCTTTAAGACTTATTTACAACAAAATAACGGCCTGTTTTTAGAAAACGTAAAAAAGTGAGTGAGTGAGAAATTATATTGAAAACAAAAACAAATTTTCGTTTTTTATTGTTGTTTTCAATATAATTTCTCACTCACTCACTTGTTTCTGCCTTCTTTGGTCGCACAAGGAAAAACATGCAATCGCATATTTATGGTTTCCCTGTATATAAACTTCATTAAAATCGTTTTGGTATTTTCTGAGAGGCAGAATTTTCCCCCTATCTTCCCTCGTGGTCCTACGGTTCGGCCCATTTTTAGTAGGCGTCCTTGTACCAATAAAAATCTATGTTCTCAATTTTATCAAACTATCTCCAAATTGCGACCTGTATTTTGCGCACAAGGTTACATGGCCAGCCAGCCTGAGTCGATCGGTACATTTTAAGGTGGATCTAGGACCAATATTTTAAGGCGTAATACCCTCTCCACTATTGTAGTATGGGTATAAATATATTCACCCTTATTCTATTTGGCGTCGTCAACAGTAAACAACGCCGTTTTTTATATTTTGTTTCAATTTCGTATTCCCGTTGGCAATATTGCCATATTTCGATGACTGTTAACATATGTTTGGTATTTTCTAAGAAAAATTGGCGTTGCTGTTGCCTTAAATTGCCCTTGATTTTGTCGTCGGAATTTTTAGTGTTGTCTTGTGCTGCTTTGGGTCGTGTTTTAAAAATTTTACGTTATGGTTGGCTGCAATCATTATTTCTTCGGCGGTTTTGATATTTTTCTTCATTTGTGTTGTGTTTTGATATATTTTTTGTGGATATAATTGAAAAAATTAAATTAACAACTAAGTGCCAGTTCGAGAAGCTAGTGGAAGAGCTTGTAAAAAATCCATTACTAGCCAGAGGATTATGCAGGGTCTCTTTTCCTAATAAATTAAATATCCCTTGCGATTAAAGAAGAGATGGTAGTGGGTTCCGTCCACACAGCCAATTACACCTGGAAATGCTGCTTTTCAAAGAAATGCAACTTTAATTTATCCATTGTGGACAAAGTTCTCTCTTCATGACTTCCAGAATCTCAGACAAAATTTTTAAACTTGTGGCTGGGACAGTCAAAAGTGGAAATAATTTCCAAACCTAAAATGGTACGATCCCTGGGTCAAAAAACGCAATGTTGCTGCAAATATATATAATGAGGCTCTATTATTTCCAACACATGTTTAAAAGAAAGTTTATACAGCCGAAAATAACTTTCAGATCTTAAAAAGATTAAAAAAAATCCATTAGGCACTTGTGAAAATTTAATATAATAAAAAAAATGTTCATTTAAACATTATTTTTTTACAAACAAATTTTTATTTAACTTAAAATTTGCACAAACAGCACAGAATTTTTTTTTTCTCATAAAAAAACAGTAAACAAAATGAATCAGCTGATTTAACATTTGAGATGTGTGCTGTATTTTATTAACATTATCGATAAATAGTCAACGGCGTCATAATACTCTTACAAAATACCAATTTAACATAGAATTGATGTTGTCTTTGATAAGAATTGCTGTTGCCTTAAAATTGACATTGTTATTGCCGACGCCAAATAGAATAAGGGTGATTGTATTGGGTAGATTTGTATATAAATGGTTTAATTCCCCTTGCTTGGTTTTCTAAGCGTCAAAAAATAAACATGGCTACAGTGAATATGGAGCTTATAATTTCATCCGTACAAAGCCGACCGAATTATGGCAAGACAGATTACCAAATTTTAAAAATAAAAATATGACCGAGAAATCATTTTTTTGTTTTTTCAATCTGGTGTTAACTTTTTGCAATAGCAAATCAAAGGATTTCACAGACATACGGCAGTATTGTATTGGGAAGACTTGTATAAAAATGGTTAAATTCATTCGCCTTGCTTGAATTATATATATTTTATAATTTGTTTTTGTTTTAAAATTTAAATGTTTGTTTAAACGAAGTCTTCGCTCTAAATCGACAAACAGGCCGCAATTTTTTTTCTTTTTTTAACGCATTAAATTTTTATGAATACGATTTTCCCGGTATAACATTAAACAAGCCACTATTTACAATGGTATTTTAACAAACTAACCGCTCAGAAGTTATAAGCCACTTGCCATTCAAACTTGCCGCTTGACGCTTAGGCGCTCATTTCGTGGCCTAGGCCGAGCGTCAAAGCGTCAAGTTTGAGCGGCAAGTGGCTTATTACAGAACGACACTTCTGAGCGGTTAGTTGTTAAAATCAGGGACCGTAACTGTTATGCCTTTTTTCATAAAAGTCAGATGAAAACAGTTATTTTTTGATTTTTATTTTTTTGAACAAAAATAACTTATTTTTTGATTTTTATTTTTTCGATCAAAAATAACAGTTATTTTTCGATTTTTATTTTTTTTTTAACAAAAATAACAGTTATATATTGATTTTTATTTTTTCGAGCAAAAATAAAAGTTATTCTCTAAATAAATGTACGTGTTTTAATAATTTAGATGACTTTAATAATTATTTTAATGTGCATAAGGAACTCCAATGATAATTACACACTAAAATAAAAATTTAAAGTCAACTAAATTATTAAATCACGTACATTTATTTAGAGAATAACTTTTATTTTTGCTCGAAAAAATAAAAATAAATAAATAACTGTTATTTTTGTTCAAAAAAATAAAAATTAAAAAAGAACTGTTTATTTGATCGAAAAAATAAAAATAAAAAAATAACAGTTATTTATGTTCAAACAAATAAAAATCAAGAAGTAACTGTTAAGTTTGATCGAAAATATAAAAATCAATATATTTTATCATTGACAAGTGCATGAAGAACAATATGGTATACTTGAATCAGTTTTTCGACATTTATTTCTATATGCTTTTTTTGTTTTAAAATTCCAATATAACTGTTATTTTCGGTCCCTGGCTAAAATGCCATTGTAAAGTATTAATTAAAATTTAATGCGTTTTGTTCGTTAGCTTATCTTAAATTTAAAACAAAAACAAATTATAAACAAGTAAGAAAGTATTGTCGGTCAATCCTGACCATATGATACCCTACACCACAGTATTACTAAACACATCATGCTAATGTGCCCATATTAATATGGATTTATCTATGTGTATATAAACTTCATTAAAATTGGTTTGAAAGTTTGTGAGAGGCAGAAATTGACCCCTACCTCCCCTTGTGATCCTATTTTTGAAAAACTACATAGCTTATGTGTCCATATAAATATATTTCTATGTATGGTTTGGTCCTTGTGCCAATGAAAACCTATGTACCAAATTGTTTCAAATTATCTTCAATATTGCGACCTGTACTTTGCGCACAAGGTTACATGGACAGCCTGCCAGCCAGCCGGACGGACATCGTTAGTTCGATTCAAAAAGTGATTCTAAGTCAATCGGTATTCTTTTAGGACCAATATTTTAAGGCGTTACACACATCAGCACATGTGCATAATAAGAGGGTTTTATTGTGGTGTGGGTATATGTGGAGGGCTCAGAGCTGAAGCGAACCAAGTCAAAAATAAAAATTCGATAATATTTTGAGTTTGAGTAAGTGAATTTCCATTAATTTCTGGAGCCATTGACATGGGTTTATTACCGTTACCTTTGGAACGAAAAACTTTTTGATTAAGTCCTTTACAGAACTCGAAAGAGTTAAACTTTGCAAAGAATTTCACACCAGTTTTGAAATACATATATGCATTTTATTTTATGACTTGGTTCGGTTCAGCTTTGAACCCTCCATATATACTATATCGAAATCGACGAACAGGCCTTGGTGTTCATCCTATAAATCAAGCAAGGGGAATTAAACCCTTTATATACAAATCTACCTAATACAATACTGCCGTATGTTTGTGAAATCCTTTGATTTGCTGTTGCAAAAAGTTAACACCAAATTGACAAAACAAAAAAATAATTTCTCGGTCACTTATTTTTATTTTTAAAATTAGGTAATCTGTCTTGTCAAAATTCGGTCGGCTTTGTACGGATGAAATTATAAGCTCCATATTCACTTTTGCCATGTTTTTTTTTTTTTGACGCTCAGAAAGCAACTGAAAATTAGAACAAGTTTTATTCCTGAGCGACGCCCCTTAGCCGCTCAAAAATTTCGCTCACATGCCGCTCATTTCGTGGCCACTTCCAGGGTTGCCAGATTGAGTTTGACCTTTTTCGCCAAATTCAATGTCAAAAATCGCCAAAATCGCCAAAGCCTTTATTTTCAAGTTTTTGGCAGTAAAATACATATTTTTTAATTTATTATAAATATTCTTTATAAATTCTAAAAAAATTAATTTGTTCCGTATCGCTAAAATACGCCAAAAATTCAAAAAAGTCGCCATGGTATATATTTTGCTTAATTTTTATTTAGAAAAATGTAAAAATAGCTAGTGAACACAAAAATGGTACGATGTTTACTACAAAAAAAGTTTTTTTTGCGGCTAGTATTAAACAAATATTGGATATATTTACATTTTATATATGTATGTAGTTGCAGTTTTATTATATATCTAAAACGCTTCACCGGCAAAGCTACCTATTTATCTTCTTTTTTGGAATACATTGTAAGGGTTTTTCATTTATTCAACGATGGTACAAAAAAAGTGCAACTTATAACTCGTAACAACGCGTCTAGAAGTTCGTATTGCATTCTACTTCAAAGGCGAGTTGTAGTGGAGTTCATAGCTTAAACACAGGCATTACTTATAATAATATAAAGAACATATAAAGAACAGTCAAAGTAAGTTCCTTGAAATTGTACGTACCTGCCGTTTCGTTGCAGCTTTAAAGTTTTGGCATAAACTTATTTATCTTTGAAATTAACCAACGCTAATTTTTTCATTGGGTTTCAAAAATGTCCAAAGGTATGTAAGAGTTCATCAAAATCATTAGTATTGTGGTTATTTTGTTGAACTATTTATGGTTTTTAATCCAAATTTTTAATATTTTTGATTAGGCTTAAGTTCATGAAATTTAATTTTCATTAAATTATTTTTATGAAGAAAGGAATTTTACAACATGAAATCTCAAAATCTTTAAAATATCACTGACAACAACGTATTGTATCTGGGATAAAAATTTGCCACATACATATAATGAAAAAATGTTCATAGACTTATAATATATTTATGTGAATTTCTATTTATTGATTCTTTCAAGAGCACTTTTAAATATGAAAAACTATTTTCTCGAAGATATTCATTATCTTCATCAGCCATTTGAACTTTCAAATACTGACCATACATATGAATGCCTCAAACTTCATACATAAAAATAATATAAGTATGTAAAATTAATATTATTTCTCAGTATTGAATTTAACGATTTTCAAAGCAAATGCATAGCTCATCAAAAATAGCCAACAAAATCGCCAACTTTTTTGTTAAATCGCCAAAAAATCGCCATGTCGCCAAATCAAAAATTAGGTCGCCAAACAAGTTTGAAAATCGCCACGTTTGGCGAGAAATCGCCACATCTGACAACCCCGGCCACTTCAGCAGTATTTCATATGTTTTCATTTTTTGACGCTCATCGCTCAGCCGCTAATTGCGTGGCCTCGGCCTTATTCCGGTTGTCGATGACGATAACGATAACGACAACCGGAGTAAGGCTGAATGTTTATTGAAATTGTACAATATTTGAAAAATGAACGGTTAAAGGTTTATTTAACTTAATGCAAGTATGTATAAGTTTTTTCTGGCTCACTCTTTGTGTATATTTTTACTTCGCACAAGCAAAAAAAAAAAAGGTGAAAAACCAAACTTTGTTGTTTAAAACCTCCGTATGTCTAAAAGGGTTTTAAATGTAAAATACTAAACGTGAATCCCGCCATTGTTTTATTTTGGCACTGATGGGTTAAAATCAGTTATAACAACAAGTATAGCAGCGATAAATTTGCAACGATTAAGAAAGAATTATAAACTCATAAATTCGATATTGCGTACATTTCTGTATATGTACTTAGCTAAATCGTGCTTTTTGAGTTATGACACCATTTTTTAAATAAATGAGCGATATGTTTGCCCGAGCATGATTTAATTTTCTATACTTACATTACATTACATCGGGCATGTTCTAAAAATCGAAATGAAGTGGACTTAAAATCGAACAAGTTTTGAATAAAGTTCATGAAAATACATATACCTTTTTGTATACTCCTTACTTTAAGAACGAATTAACGTTACAAGAACTACTCTTAAAAACAGGGAAAACTAATTGAGTAAAATGCAACGCAACACCAAAAATAACATTGAACGCAAAAACAAATTCAAAAATATATTGTAATTTTGTTCTTGTTTTCTACAAAAATTCCTATTGCGTTTAAAAATTTTCAACGGCACAAGATATGCAGCGTTTGAAATTTTAAAATCAATACAAAATTGTAAAATATTTTTGACTTTGTTTTTGCTTTTAATGCTATTTTTGGCATTGCGTTGCGTTTTACACAATTAGGTCCTACAGTAATTTTGTAAATAATTGAAATCAAAATTTCGTCCGATTTTAACTCTACTTCATTTCGATTTCTAGAACATGTCCGATTAGTAATACATATTTTAAATGATAACGATAAATTAAACAGTTGAGTTCAATATTTTGCGAAAAAGAGAACTTATAAAAAATTGTTACTAAATATTAAAATTAACAATTGTCCTTGACGTATAGAAATTTTTAGTAAAAATGTTTAAAAAGTAAACAATTTAACAAAAAGTCAATCAATTTCAAAACGATCGTTTTTAAAAGCTGTAATGAGTTTCGAGCGCTTTAATAATATGTATGTATCTTATGTATCTACTTGTGGATTTAAGTCTTTCTGTCGCATTAATAAAAATCTAAATTTGACTTTTTTTTTTTTTCTTTTTTAAGAAGGAAAATATGTATGAAAATTTATGTGCTATTTTCACAACACAAGTGATGGAACGTGTAGTCAAATTTATAAGAAAAGGACTCAGTTTTTGAATGTTGTGAAAACAGCACATTAGTTTTAAAATACGTTTGAAATCTACATTATTTTTGATAAATACGACAGTAAATTTTTTGTTCAAAATACAGTTCAATTAACAGGGCGATTCTATTCTGACGGGTGCAACATTTAGTCCCAATTTACACTAGGGACATTTCTTGCCGGACATTTTTTTAATTCTCTTTTAATCTTACCTGAAGCGTTTACATATGAAACATTAGAAGTCAGACAGAAATTAATACTTGTATGTAAACTACGAAAAGTAAGAAAGGAAAATGAAAAAATGTCCAGTACAGATAATCATGTACTACACACTCTACCTTTTCGACCCCTCGCCTTCAAACTTCGTCTGTCCGGCAAGAAATGTCCCTAGTGTAAATTGGGACTTAGACGCTTTAACCGCCTTTTACTAATAGAAACACATTTGCAATTAAGTTATTTCTAGAAGGGGTAATATTTGTTTATATACTATTGTTATCTATTTACAAGAATTTATATGAAACGATCAAATAGCCACGAGAGAGCTTTAAAGGGCATTACGGGTGTAACCAAATTGGCCAACTTTCTTTAGATCATACCACATAAACACAAAACTCTGTTAATTTTTAAACTTTTATTGTATTATACTTTTTTATTGTGAAAGATGAGATATCAGACGATGATTATCAAATCAAACATCGAGAGAAATATAATCCAATAATAAGAAATTTGCTCTATAAGCCATGACGGGTGCAACATGCAATGAATTTCCTGTTCGCGCCAAATCTTTGAATCTTAATGCTTCGAAGTGCACAACAAATTTATATTTAAGCTTACGTCTAAAAAAATTATATTATTATAAAATATAGATATGGGAACTTCCACAGAAAAGCTGTCTTTTTGTCACGTCACGTCACCTAGCAATTATTCTTGTATTTTAGAACCACGTTGTTAAAATTTTTCCTCTCTTTCACTAAATGAAAACCTAGTTGCGCTCTACACCCAAATGCAAAAAAGTAAATAATATTTTCACTATTCTTTGAGAAACAATTAAAAATGGTTGGTGACGTTACGTGACAAAAAGTAGACATTTCTGTGGAAATACCAATATTATACTTTAAATTGGCATCAAAAAAGTATCAAATATTGTGATTTTAAAATTGATGTTAAAAGTTGTCTAGAATAGAATCGCCCAACATATTTAATATAAAATTTAAAAGAATATGTATAAGAGAAAAATGTATTAGAAATTTATAACACTGTGCTAGTTAAAAAAACTGACAAGCGGGGCACCTGGCGCTGAATCCATTGGTGGTTACCGTTTTTTTTTTAAGTTATCTCTTGTTTTCGAGATATATTGTTATTGCGGAAATGGAGGAGGTTGAACAACATATATGTATATACGCGTATCTCAAAAACGGTTTACCTGAGCAGTCGTTTCAGAAACCAAATTTTTTGATGCGAGGCCGGTCATACATTTTATCCCCCTAGGGTCAACTACTAGGAAGTTATAAAACTCCACCCCTCAGGGGGCTACCATACAAATATGGCTTTTAATGAAATTATTAAGTTTAATTAAAATTGTTCATATTTTGTGAATAAAATTATTTTTTTTTAATTTTTAAAAAACAAAAATTTTGGAAATTTGCTGAAAAATTAGTTTAATTTTGCAACAAAATTTGGTATTAGAAACTTTTATTTATTTATTTTATTTTTACATTACGTATAACCTAGCCTTTAAAGGCCATACTCGGTTACAAATTTCTACTAACAATTGTAAATAAATTAATATATGAATGTATTATATAAAAATTAAAATATATTAAAGTTAAAATATAATTACAAAAGGGTTAGATAGCTTAATTAAAATGTAAGAGTTTTAGCTATGAAAAATCCCAAAACGAACGATTCAGAAAGTTATATGAAAAAAAAAACATGTATACACACATATGTACTTGCATACCCACCCTGCAAATAATAGGACCAGTCCAAACACGCGTGTAAAGAGTAGTCCACAAGGGACCAGGACTAGTCCACAAGTAACCCAAACGTATGGAAAAAACCTGGTCTATTTAACATTACGATGTCCTAGGAGAGGACCATATAACCCACCTTTGGACCACTAAGGAGTAGTTTTAAAACTACTCCATGGTATATAACCCACCTTTGGACCAGTAAGGAGTAGTTTTAAAACTACTCCATGGTATACTCAAGAGGATTAGTTTTGAAGTCGTTTAAACACGAAAGCATGTCGTTAAAAAACGAAGACATGTCGTCTCACTACAAACACTTTTTAACAATGGCATGGTCCATGCTTGCATTACATCGGACTAGTCCATGGAGTAGTCCATTTTATCAAAATGGGTCAGGTGGTCCAATTTTATTTGCAGGGCATATATGCGTGTATACATACACATACGTATAAGTAATAAAATAATAAAAAAGTTTCGAAAATACTAGCGGTTTTCACCCTTTGTATTAAGTGTACACCTCTGCTCTATTTAATACGATTTTATACTACAAAGCGTGAGTGACTTTTTCGTTAGTATTGTAAATTAATAAAGTTGCTGAGTGAGGGAGAGAGACAGATATAGTTTCTTCAACTGTTTTATTTTGGGTTATTTAACAAAGGTGTTTACTACAGCTTTTTGTTGGATTTTTCAACTACAGCATAGTAAATTTTAGTCTAATACATTTTGTTGTTGCAGTGTTGTAAATCTTAGTACTTTAACTAAATTAATAAGATTCACAAGGCCTACAAGGAACTTTACTATCAAGGGTGAAAACCGCTACTAAGAATTAATACATAAATAAGTTTACACAGAAGAAAAAAATATAAAGTGGATATTTATTAACTTCTAGAGTACAAATAATGATTTATTTTTTGTTCATAAAGAAAATACTACACACCAAGCTTCATAGAAATAAATTTTTAGATCTCATGAATATAAACCTTTAATGAATATTCAACACAACAATATAAAACAATTACATAGAAGATTGATTTCGTGAAAGTTCCATAAACAGTCTTTTTTTATATGTGTTTGCAGAAACATCAAAAGTTTTCAAAAAATTAGGCAACTTATTATAAGACCGTGCAACTCTAACATAAAAAGAACGTTCCAATACGGCAGATAACTTCGGTATCTTTAACTGTCTATTCCTCGTTGATCTACAAAAATCAAATAACTGAATTAAATACCCAGGAGTTTGCAACCTATAAGACTTATAAAAGTGAATAAGATTTCTAAAATTTATGAACTCCACAAATGGAAAACCTAAAAATTTTAAAACAAATGGTGAGACGTGCTGTCTTATTCTCAACGAGTAAAGATATCGCATAACTCGATTAAAAACCAATCTTATTTTTTTTAGAATATAGCCAACTGTTCCAGAATACACCTCCAATCCATATAAAAAAACTGGCATTATAAGCCCATAAACAATTTGTTTCTTAACATAAGTTGGCAAGATTAAATCTGTATTGTACAATTTACGTAAAGTAAAGTTCACTTTAGTTATTATGAAATTAACATGACCTTCAAATTATAGTTTTGTATCAAGTATTACACCTAGACAATTAAGACGATCAGCAAACTCAATTTCACCACCACTTAGCGTAATAGTGAACTCAGAACTACTACATTTGCCAAACAACATAGCCTTGGTTTTACCAGTATTAACTACAAACGCATTATCCAGAACCCAAGTATCTAACAACTGAACTGTATAATTGATCACATTTTGCAATACATCAGAAAATTCAGGTGTGCCCTTAAACAAAAGCTGCACATCATCAGCAAATTAAAATGGAACACACGAATTTTAAAAGTAATTTTATTGCGGAATTTCGGTTTTTTATTTATTTAATAAAATAAAACGTTTTTGCGTCACGCGAATATATCTCAAAAACACGAGCGAACCTAAAAAAACGGTTAGCACCACTGAATTCAGCGTACCCAAGTTAGGTTAAAACGCCAGGTTCCCCCCGTTTATCACAAAAAAGTGTCAAATTCTTGCACAGTTTAACTAAATTAAATGAAGCTGCCTTGCATTTATGTTTTTTTTTTTTTAACAACTTTGCTATTAAATTTATAAAAAATAATAAAGAACAATAATTTTCTTGATTTGTTGGGTATTTAGTTTTATAGAATCGAAAGCTAAAGCAGATTATTTAATTATTCCTAGAATTAAACTATAACATGTTTGCTTAAAATAATGACAAAATTAATTATTTTCTTTTTCACTTATTGTAGTAGACCTAACACAGACAACTTTTTAAAAATCATCAATTTTAATTTTTTTTTTCTTTCATCTAGACTCCTCGCAATGCAGCAACAAAACAACAGTATCTAAAGTCATTAAATATTTTGAAAAAACTTGGAGAAAAACGTAATAAAACTACCCAAGATCGACTTTCTAAAAGATACCATACACAAATAGTAAAAGATTATGAGCGATTACAAAAGAACACAGGCAATCAACGTGCTACTACATCTTCGATAAAAGATAAAAAAGTAGTTTCTTCCACCACATCCTCACTCAAATCCTGTAACGATCTATCGTTGGAAATAAGAAAGAAGAAGCAGCAATTGTTTTTGGCTGCCAGGGGTTTAAAAAGTAAGAAATCGCGTTATGGTGGCGCTTTTAAGAAAAGGATGAATATTTTAATTAATGAAGCTGGTTTTACTATGATTGAAGCTAAAGCTTTGGCCGTACATCCTTTAGAAAAACTTCAAACTCTTCTCTCTTTGAAAAAGGAGTATGATATAGCTTCAATGGAAAGCGATTTTAAATCACCAACTCAAAATGCAAAAATTGAAGATTATCACAAAAATTTAAGGTACTTGAGAGCGAATGAAAAACAAAGGTTTGAGGATTTAAGCTCAAGAGTTAAGGCCGTCTTGCGTTCTCGTTTAAGCAGAATACACAACTTTGAAAAACAAAGAAACATGACCTTAACTAAGAGTAAATTCACAGAATTATTGGCACCTGAACCAGGAAAAAAAACTACGAACACACAAAAGATTCAAGGAGGTAATAAAATAAACTCAAATGCAAAGAAAATTGTTGGGGGAAAGGCCAAGAAAATTGCTGGTGCAAATAAAACGAAAGTTGCTGCTACAAGTTCTACCAAAAAGGAGGAAAAAAAGGAAGAATTAAAGAAAGATGAAGAGCCAGCCAGCAAAAATGAAGATGAAGAGCCAAATAGCAATAACAAAGATGAAAATGCTGAAACTGCCGCTGAGGAACCTGAAGGAAACTTTGAAGATCAGGATAATATAGAACAGGTTAATGAACAGCATGACGAAGAATTTATAGATGCAGAAAATAAAGATAATGAAGAAACTAAAGCAGAGTAGAGAGTAATTAAAAATGTCATTTATTTTAAACTTGAGTGGTATTAGAAAAATCTAAACATATTTTATTACGTTAAAATAAAATATTCACCAATTTTTTTGATTTAATGTCTTTACAGCATCTAATCATTTTATATGTAGAATTAAATACATAAATTATCAAACGTAATTACATACAGATATGTTTCAATAAATCTTTAAAATAAAGTAATCAGTTTTTTTTAATGCAATTAACTACAATATTCATTAGACTATTTATTAAATGATAGATTTGTATATTCTCTTACATCTAAATATGATTCAAATATACATAAAGAACGAATAAACCCCCAATTACGGTTTACAACTCAACTCTTGTTTAGTTAAAATTTTGCAGTTTTTGTATTATGGCTTACAACTCTGTTATATTGCGGTTACCAAAAAAACATCAAAAAATTACAACTCATCACTTAGTTGAGTTGTAAACCGTAATAAGAACAAAAATATTTGTTAAATGGCAACGCAACTGAAATAAAAATTTATATTAGGTAAGGCAACAAAGGCCGTTTTGACATAAATTGAAAACAATCAAGGCAAACAAATGGATCAGAATGGTATTAATTCCGATCGAATTTAATTTAGATTCTTTAATTAATGGGTCGATTACGAATGGTAACACAACTGAAGTTGAATTGACAGCAGCGAAATCAGGCAACGCCGCTCATGTTAAAACATACTCATTTTTTTATGTTTAATATTTTCACATGCGCTACTGGCAACTCAACTTCAATTCAGTTGCTATCCGTAATCGACCTATAAGCATTGTTTTGCTCTAAACGCCACTGTTTGGCGATGTTGCAAATTCCTCATACGAAAAAGAACAAAATAAATTTTAGTCTTGCTTTGCTTTGCTTCAATGCAGTCAGAAAAACAAAAACAAGCGTCAAAAATCAATAAAATAATTTGACATTACATGGGTGAATAATCACAGCTGTCCCTAATGAACATACCTGGGGGTTACCGAGTATTTCGATTCGAAAGAAATAATTTACGAGTTCGAACAATTTGTACTGCGTATTACGATTTTCGTACTATATGTTTCAAATGAACGGAAGTTGTTATACCTCTTCGAAAACAAAAAGTTCCTTTCGTAACGGCAACTCTCTATTACGAACAATAAATTCCCTTTCGAAACTCCAACTCCGTATTACGAAAATAAGCGTCAGTTATGTAAAAAGCGTTAGGAAATTGTTCGAAACCAATTTTGTTAGTGACAAAGTGCAAATAACAAAGTTCAAGATAAATAAAAGTGTAAAACGAAAAAATTAAACCTAACAATATTAGATTTATTATAAAACTAGCTGGCCCGGCATACGTTGTTTTGCCACATAACTTATTTCTTTCAGATGTAACAGTGTCTGGTAGCCAAAGTTCTTTCCAGATGTTACACTATTTACCTGCCCGATTTCAAGAAAATTAATTGATTAGTTAAGAAGATATAGGGAGGCGGAGCTTTTACCCCTCTTGCCCGATTCAATGCCCTGTCCTCTTTCCAATGTTACAGTGTATGCATACCAAATTCTAAGAAAACCGGTTGATTAGTTAAGAAGATAGAGGTAGGGGGAGTATTTACCGCACTTGCTCTATTTTACGCCCTAAATAATATATATATCGTTAGCTAAAATGCAAAAAGACGTAACTAACAAAAAATTCAAAATCGAGTTTCTGATTGATTATTATGAATGCTATAAAACTTTATGTCTTGACAAAATTTTACACTTCTGCGATCAAAAATTGCACTTTTATTAACAAAAAACAAAGGGACGTAACTACAAGTTTTTTTGTTTGAGGTATGCAAAACGACGTAATTACACATTTTTTTTTCTAAGAAAATATAATGAAATGGTTTTCTTTGAACATTGGTTGAAGAATTCCATGGACGACTTATCAATGCATGTTTTTCTGACATGTTTATAGTTTTCAATTTACAAAGTTATATGTAAAATTATATTTTTGTTAGTTACGTCTTTTTGCATTTTAGTTAACGATATAGTTCTTTCCAACTGTAACACTATTTGCCTGCGAAATTTCCAAAAAAATCGGTTGATTAGTTACGGCGAGCTTTTAGCCCTCTTACCCTATTCTCTATCAGATGTTACATTGTCTACATTCCAAATTTTAAGAAAACCGTTTGATTAGTTTAGAAGATTGGGGAGTGGGAGCTTTTACCCCTACTGCAATATTTTGCGCCCTCTAACGATATAAAATACTCTACGACCTATTCTCATACCTAACAAAGACACATACAAAATTTCATAAAAATCGGTCAAGCCGTTTCGGAGGAGTTCAAAATGAAGGGCATTTTGTTGATATAACTCATGAACCAATACACATTTGAGTCGTTCAGTGTATAAAGGGAATGAGTCAATTTTTGGCGTTTTTGAGATTTAGCGTGGATACACTTTCTTTTATGACTAACAATGTATGGTAAAAATTTTGTTGTCAAATTTCAACGGTAACCCACTTTTAAAGACAAACCATTTTTTTGTACGAAACACAAAATTTTTATTTTCATTGGAAAAAGGGAATAAGTCCACGCTTGCATTTATATTGCATTAATCACTTGTTAACTTTGCTTTCCATGAGTTTCACAACAATGCTAGAGCCATGTTTGTTTGCCCAGAAACAGAAGGCTCAAGAGGGTCGCAAGATATCGCACCTTGTTCGGTCAAATACATAAAAATGTTTGCTGATACGCACGATCGGATTGTTTTGTGGTCAACATAGGTTAGGTTAGGTTAAATGGGTAGCCGTCACGAAGACGACTCACTTGGGTCCTTATAGCGGTCCCTTTGTGATACCCCTAGCCAGTGACAAGGGTCAGCCAGTATCCACCAGACTATTCCCCAGAGGTCACCGCAGTCTCGAACCACCCCGATTCCCTGCAGAACAGGTAGATCGATTTCAGTCCCGCATTGGACCAATCGTCCAGACATGGCTATTCCGGTCTCCCAAAATGCCTCACCCTAACGCCCGCCAGACCGGGGTTGCAGAGGAAGTGAAACACCGTCTCCTCCTCATCATGACAACTCCTGCAGTAGTCATTATACGCAAGACCCATCCTCCTAGCATGAGTCCATATCACCCAGTGACCCGTGATAACCGATATCACTGTCCTTATCCGGTCCCTGCCGAAACCGAGTAGTACCCGCGTTCTCTCCGCGTCATAGCCAGGCCATACAGTCCTGGCCATCAAACAGGTATGCTCGCCCTGCCATCTCCCCTGAGCCCTACTGTACGACTCCCGTCTGATGAGAGTCCTGCAGCGGGCCATTGAAGTGCCAATCAGGCCGTCGACGAACATGTCGTCCAACAGACAGCCTTGTTTGGCTAGACTGTCCGCAGTATGGTTGTCCAGAAGCCCACTGTGTCCTGGTACCCATGTCAGCGTTACACTGGAATGTTTCGCGATCTCATTTAGAGACATCCGGCATTCCACTGTTAACATAGATGTCGTAAAGACACCAGCCAGAGCTGCAATGGCAGCCTTGCTGTGCGTAAATATACATATATCCCTCGATATACGATAGTACTTCAGCCAGTTTGCCGCCCGCTTTATGGCAGAGATTTCCGCCTGCAGCACACTACTGCCATCTGGCAGCCTAAAAGAGACCCTGATGTCCAATTCTTCGATGAAGAAACCTCCACCCACTCTGTCGCCCATCCTGGAACCATCGGTGTAGACCCGCAGGGTCGGCTCCAGAGATCGCGTATTATCGAGCAGCTCATCATAGTTACCATGATGAACCGTGAACAAAGCACCGAAAAAGGGTTCCGGAGTGCAATAGTCCAGCCCCGCCAGGTCGTATGACGCGTGAAGCGTGACCCTGGCATGACCATAGTTCCGCGTAGACCATAGGCCCACCGCCCCCAGTCTCATAGCGGAAGTCAAGGCCTGTTGTTCGGCCATGATATCAATCGGCAACCAGTCTAGCATAGTAAACAGTGCCTTCGTCGGTGTCGAGCGGAATGATCCCGTGATCATCAGCGCAGCCAACCTATATACTTTCTCAAGCATCCTGCAGTACCGTCCCCTTTCCATGGCAGGCCACCACACTATGACCCCATAGAAGAGAATCGGTTTTACCACCGCTTCAAAGATCCATTCGACACCCCTGGGGCCCAGGCCCCAGCTCCTGCCCAAGGATCTCTTGCAGGTGTATAAGGCCACAATAGCCCTATCAACCCTCGTCCGAACGTTGAGTTCCCATGATAGTTTGCTATCGAGAATTACGCCCAAATATTTGGCACTGTTCGAGAGCCTCAGCTCCGTGCCGTTTAGCCTAGGAAGCCTAAAGTTGCCAACCTTGTACTTCCTGGTAAAGAGTACCAATTCAGTTTTCTGTGGATTGACACCAAGTCCACAGGAAATGCTCCAAGAGCTTAGAATCTGCAATGCAGATTCCATACAATCGGACAATGTGTCCAGGTGTTTACCCGCGACCGCCACGACATCCGCATACGCGACGGTTCTTATCCCTAATCTGTCGAACCGGCCCAGCAAAGTGTTCACCGTCAGGTTCCATAGTAGAGGGGACAGAACCCCACCTTTCGGGGTGCCCCTGTGCACAAATCTGCAAACATTAGTAGCACCCATCGTGGATTCAATGATCCTATTATCGAGTAGATTACCAATAAATCTACAAATTACATCGTCAACCCCAACCTCCCTCATCGACTCCAAGATGGAGTTGGGTTTGACATTATTGAAAGCTCCCTCAATGTCCAGAAAGGCCACAAGTGAGTATTCCCGAAATTCAAGGGATTTCTCAATGTAGCCGACCCGTGTGTGGAGCGCCGTCTCTACCGACTTGCCCTTGGTGTAGTCATGCTGCGATGAAGAGAGCAAATGTCTAGGAATAGACATCCTCAGACGAATATCAATGACCCTTTCAAGGGTCTTGAGAAGAAAAGACGACAGGCTGATTGGCCTATAGTCCTTAGGTCTGGTGTGGGATGCTTTACCTCCCTTTGGAATGAAAACAACCCTACATCTAGTCCATCGGATAGGAACGTACGAGAATCTAATACATTCCGTATAAATAGCGGACAGCCAAGGAATCAGAAGCCCCGCATTCTTTTGAAGGTCGGCCGGAATAATACCGTCCGGACCAGGAGCCTTAAAGGAGTCGAAGCTCCTTATCGCCCAATTGAGCCTATCATAGCACAGAGTAATGGACACGGGTCCAGGCTCTGATAAGCAGTTGATCTTCCGTGGTGTTGGAAGGGAATTGCCAGGAAAGTGCGTGTCAATTAACACCTCCAGCGTCTGCTGACTATTCGTAGTCCAGCTACCATCAGCTTTCTGAATGTAGCTAGGGACAGCCGGGCAAGAAGCCATTATTTTGCGCAACCGGTTTGTCTCAAAGGAGCCTTCCACGCCGCTGCAGAAGTTCCTCCAGGCATTCCGTTTCGCCGATCTAACCAAATTCTTGAACCAATTCAATGCCGACTTATAATCCGCCCAGTTTCCCAGTCGTTTAGCCATATTGAATAACCTACGACAGTCTCTGCGAGACTGTGCAATCTCCACCATGGTGGCTTGCCCCCCTTCTTCCTAACCACTGGCCTACAGGCCAGTGCCGTTGCCTGACGCAGTGCCTCCGATAGGAACTCCACTGCCATTTCAGTCTCCGTAATGCCACTAATGACAGGGACTGAGCCCAGACAATCAACGAATAGACTAGCCTGATAGTCCCACCTCGTTATCCTCCTATTCACAAAAGTACACACCCCCAAGGGGGGTGGACCTAATTGAAACTCAACATACCTGTGGTCCGAAAAAGAACAGTCATTTGAGACCGCCCAGTTACTTATTAAGTCGGAGTGTTCCGAGCTGACCAATGTCACATCAAGAACCTCCTGCCTATTAGCTACAATGAACGTAGGTTCCGCGCCTATGTTTGCTATTTCCAAATTACTGCTACAGATAAAAGAAAATAGCGACTCACCTCTAGTGTTGGTGTTGGAGCTGCCCCACGTGATGTGGTGCGCGTTAGCGTCAGCACAGATAACCACCGGGGTACCCATGGAGCCGGCTTTGGCTACCAAGCCACGAACAAGCCCATTAGGTGGCTCATTGTCCTGGTCATGCGCCATATAGCCCGAGACGATCCAGATCGACATGTCGCCCATCTCTAGGGCCGCTGAAGTTTTGTCTTCATCACTGAAATCAGAAAGAATGAAGATATCCAGCGTGTTTTTAGCCAAAATACAAGATCTAATTTTACCTGTTGCTTTGGAATATAGGAGCTTATAGCCCTTGAGGTTTAATCCGCAAACCCGATCCTTGTGGATCCATGGCTCTTGGATCATTATTAGCTCCTCCTCTCTCTCTACCACCCGGAGGAGCAGTGCAGCGGATGCTGCCTTAGAGTGGTGAAGGTTTATCTGCGTCACCTTCACCATGTCCAGTATTAACGACCGTAAAATTGGCGTCCTCCTGATCTGATTCCAGGAGGGCGTCCTCATCAGCCAATTCACCCATGCGTTCAAAGAGGTCACCAAGCATGTCAGAGACGGACGGGGTGTCTTCATTGTCACATGAATGAACGAAAGCGTCATTCGTGCAGTCCGCAGACTGCGTAGGCTCCACAACCTTCGGAGCGGGATCGCCCTTGTCATCACCTCGGTAGACACGGAGCAAGATGGTACTGAAACCATAGTAAATCTTGCCCTGTTTCTCCCTCAGTGGCTCCAAGGAGTCCTGATTCAGGACTACGATCGCCGTTCCTGAGGATCCTTCAGCTGCTGAAACCTTGACGACTTTCCAGTTATGAGTGGGAAGTTGGGGGTTGCAGCACTGAATAATCTTCAAGATTTCCTCCGGTGCAGAGGGTTCCGCTGGGATGGTGACGATGGATCTAGGTCTCCGTGGTATCTCACTCACCAAAACCACGTTGAGCCTAGCACCTTCCCATATTTCGCCAGTCGCTCCAATGGCAAGCTTCAGCAGAAGTGCAGAGCGCTCGTCCACACACGCCATCAGCTTAACGTGACCCTGGTACCAGCCAGCATCGTCGCATTGCGGGGGTGCTCCTGGATTCTCACTAAGAATCTTCCAAAAGACACCCATCATTTGCTGCTTCACCAAGTCCCACCTAGAGTGGGAGATGGATCCATCAGCAGCACTTCTGTCTATAATAGCCCTAACAAGATGGTCTTTCGCCACCTCGCTGTAGGACCTATTAGTCGACTTTGGTGCGTACTTGGGACGTTTTGTCCCTGGTTGCTGTCTAACGGCTGTCGCTTCTTCCTCCGAACGTTGCCGTTTAGGCATTGCCTTTGTAGGGGCAGGAGGTGAAACGCTTTGAAGCCCAGCAGTAAGGGCCTTAGCCCATGCCAATGAAGCTTCCTGTTCTGCAGAAAGCTCATTGGCATCTTTGGAGCCGAATAGCTCGATAACACGCAAGGCAGCACGCCTTGAGTTAGATGCCCTCTTGGAAGGATTTTTATGCCGAGGTGTCTTCTTAGTGACGCCGGAGTTGGCGGGGGGAGGTACAGAAGTGGGACAGGATGTAATCATCTGCGTCCCTCTTTGCACAATAGGCATATGGGAGGCTGCTTTGTTGGACGACTTTGTCATTTCCAACTTTACAGTAACCGAAGCATGGGCTTTATCCGCTCTGGCGGAAAGGGCTGATGCGGCTTTTGATGTACTTGGCGCGAAAGACAGAGGTACATCGCCGCTGTTAGGTGTCGAGACTGATACAGCCACCGACGGGATCGTCTTCGTCCCATTGTCCTTACCATTGGTCCTTTTCGTGTCTTGTTCCGTGCCATTATCAGTTTGTTGTTTGTTTCGTTTTTGATTTTTGTTGTTTTTTAAAAGAGAATTCATTTTTTCTGTCTGGTCCCACGAGTGTAGGGGATCTGGAGGTCCGCCACGTCATAGCCCCCGATAACGCGGTAAGGGCGTAGTCTATTTGCTGAGGTGCCCAGGTATCAGCAAAACTCCGTGATAATACAGTCGGTAACCCCTGACTGCAAACCAACCGATAGGCACGGGTCGCATAACACCTCGGTTTAGGGGATGGATAACCTTTCGTTGCCAAGGCCTTAAAGTTCACTGCCCTCATCTCGGGAATCACCAGATGCTGGCAAAATGCCCGGATCAAGACACGAACCACAGCTAAGACGTAAGCCACCACATCGCTTCAAGATTGTTATCCATAATAGTGGTGGTTTCCATGGACGACTTATCAATGCATGTTTTTCTGACATGTTTATAGTTTTCAATTTACAAAGTTTTTTGCTTCTCCTGTAAAATTATATTTTTGTTAGTTACGTCTTTTTGCATTTTAGTTAACGATATAGTTCTTTCCAACTGTAACACTATTTGCCTGCGAAATTTCAAAAAAATCGGTTGATTAGTTACGAAGATATAGGGAGGGCGAGCTTTTAGCCCTCTTACCCTATTCTCTTTCAGATGTTACATTGTCTACATGCCAAATTTTAAGAAAACCGTTTGATTAGTTTAGAAGATTGGGAAGTGGGAGCTTTTACCCCTACTGCAATATTTTGTGCCCTCTAACGATATAAAATACTCTACGACCTATTCTCATACCTAACAAAGACACATACAAAATTTCATAAAAATCGTTCAAGCCGTTTCGGAGGAGTTCAAAATGAAGGGCATTTTGTTGATATAACTCATGAACCAATACACATTTGAGTCGTTCAGTGTATAAAGTGAATGAGTCCATTTTTGGCGTTTTTGAGATTTAGCGTGGATACACTTCCTTTTATGACTAACAATGTATGGTAAAAATTTTGTTGTCAAATTTCAACGGTAACCCCCTTTTAAAGACAAAACATTTTTTTGTACGAAACACAAAATTTTTATTTTCATTGGAAAAAGGGAATAAGTCCACGCTTGCATTTATATTGCATTAATCACTTGTTAACTTTGCTTTCCATGAGTTTCACAACAATGCTAGAGCCATGTTTGTTTGCCCAGAAACAGAGGGCTCAAGAGGCTCGCAAGATATCGCATCTTGTTCGGTCAAATACATAAAAATGTTTGCTGATACGCACGATCGGATTGTTTTGTGGTCAACATGCAAAATAAAGGAACAGTTTCGAGTGGTTAAAATGACCAGTTTTGATTTTTTCTTTACAAAATCTTTGGAAAATAACGTATGCAATCGCAAAACCAACACCGCGGTAAAACCGGTAAACTGGCTCCAAATGAGGTGGATCAAACTTGATAGATCGAAACCATGGGTAATACAATATAAAAATAATATCCATAAAAAATTTGGATTTGAAAATATAAACATAAGAAAGAAAGGTAAAGTAATGTTATTGAATAGCGTGAGTCAAAGTCTATTGTATCCTGAAACTAGATCTTTAACAAAAGAAAAGAAAAATGATATAATTGATTTATTAAAATATATCCCTCCCGCGTACCATACTTTCTATAAAAACTTGAAAACAGTATCAAGTCAGGAAGATTATTCTGAAGAAGACATCTTATTTTGTTAAATTTGTTATACTTACGATTCATTTAAAAAGAAGAAATTTTTTAGTTAATTTTTGTTTTAAAAAGAAGAAATGTTTTATGTTATTTTTTTAGGTAGGTAGGTAGGTAGAAAGGCCGGTGTGAAGTTTCCTTCACACCTTCACCCAGAGACCAATATGGTCCATTGTGACGCCTTAATTAGAGATAGCCAAGAAGGCATAAGTAGGTGAAATAAGCAGCAGAAGCATAAGACAGATCCGAAAGATGGGTAGAAAAGAAAGGAAGGAAAAGAAGGTAAAGGACCAACCCCGAGAGAAATCCCTTAAACCAAATCCGCCCTACGAGCGGTTAGCACCCGGTCTCCCCTCGCGCAGCCAGGCCATCCCCATTACGAATCCTATCAGATTCTCGAGTCCGCAACCCGAGACATCCCCTAATTCGCCCAGGAATCTACTGCCCAGCCACCTCAACCTGCTACCCTGCAGCCTGGGACAGTGGCACAGAAGGTGCTCAACTGACTCCAACTCCTCAGGGTCCTCGCACAACCTGCATATATCCGACAAGTCGGATCCCATCCTCACCGCCATCCTGCCTATCATACAGTGGCCCGTGATAATTCCTATCATGGTCCTAACGCAGACCCTGCTCCTGCCCAACAGCGACACCGAATCGGACTTCTTAAGCACCGGCCACAGTGTCCGCGATACCCGACAGTCCGTTCGGCTCCCCCAGGCTCGATTGGTCACGCTCGTTATCCATTCCCTAATTCTACTAAAATAGAAGCCCAATGGAGGCCTAACCGCCTCCACACAGCCAGGATCCTCCAACTCTGAGCCCTGTCTTGCCAACTCATCAGCAATCTCGTTGCCGCCTATATCGCAATGACCCGGCACCCAGCATAACCTTAGCAGATACTCCCCTAAGGCTCCCCTCAGAGCCCTCCTACACTCATCAACCAGCTTGGAGTTCACATAACAGCCCCTTACGGCCATAAGAGCCGCCTGGCTGTCCACGTATATAGTGACCTCCGAGCCCCTATCAATGTTGTCCCTCATCAGTTCCACGGCCCTCCAGACCCCCAGAACCTCCGCCTGAAAAACACTGCAGTCGCCAGGAAGCCTATATGACCTTCTTATGTTCAGATCCTCAATGTAGACCCCTGCACCCGTGCCCCTCATCTTTGAGCCATCAGTGAAAATAGCAAATCCACCAAATAATCTGCTCCTGCCCGACCAGCTCTCCCTAGAGGGCATTATTACCTCTGGCAACCGACCAAAATCCAAACTGGTGCCAACATAATCAGTGGATCCCGGCGGTCCCAGGCAATAGCCACCAGCCTCAATCTCACCCAGGATCCGTGAGTGACCCTGAGTGTCATTCCTCGTAAGTCCTAACTCCCTCAGTCTAAGGATGCTCCTGGCCGCCATTCCCATCACATACTGCTCAATAGGCAGAAGATGTAGAATGACATCCAGGGCAGCCTGAGGAGTACTTCTCATGGCACCTGTCATGCCAATTGAAGCACACCTCTGAGCCTTAGAAAGAAGTTTTCTACGACTTGCCAATCCCAATGATTCCCACCAAACACAGCATCCATACGTAAGAATGGGTCTAACCACCGAAGTGTACAGCCATCCCACCACTGACGGCCGGAGTCCCCAGCTCCTACCTATCGATGATCTGCAAGCATAGTAAGCATTGAGACCCCTTTTGAGTCTCTCTTGAGTATTCCTACCCCATGACAGCTTGCTGTCCAGAAAAACCCCCAGATACTTAGCACTATCAGATAGTCCAAGCTCCACTCCTCCCAGTACCGGCAGTCTAAACTCCTCCACCTTGTACCTCCTAGTGAAAAGAACCAACTCCGTCTTCTCCGGGTTTACTCTCAGTCCCTTGTCACTTGCCCATGCCGCCAGTTCGCCCAGCGCCCCTTGCATGATGTCGCTAATTGTCGGCAGAAACTTGCCCGACACCAATATCACCACATCATCCGCGTAGGCTACGACCTTCTGACCCATTCTGTCAAAACGTCTCAGAACGACATTGACGGCCAAGAGCCACAATAAGGGAGAGAGAACTCCCCCCTGTGGGGTCCCTCTAGTCACCGATTTCCTTAAGCGTTCGTTTCCCCAGTCCGAGTGAATAACTCTGCTGCTAAGCATCATAGTTATCCATTCGACCAAGAACAACGGAACCCTTAGGTCAATCAGTGCCTGTCTTATGGCCTCTATCCTCAAATTGTTAAAGGCGCCCTCTATGTCAAGGAATGCCGCCAGGGTGTATTCCCTGGTTCGCAAACCCCGCTCCACATAACCAACCACATCATGCAACGCACTCTCAACAGATCTACCTTTAAGGTAGGCGTGTTGAGCGCCGCTGACGATGCCGGCGTCAATCTTCGTCCTCAGATGTAGATCAATCAGTCTTTCCAACGTCTTCAAGAGAAAAGACGACAAGCTGATTGGTCTAAAATCCTTGGGTTTAGAGTGACCGGTTCTACCCGCTTTGGGAATAAAAACTACCCTAACCTCCCTCCACCTCCTAGGAATGTACCCGTTCAGCACACATACCCTAAACAGTTCCACCAACAACAGGAGTGACGATTTCCCGATATTCTGTAACATCGCCGGAAATATACCATCTGGCCCCGCCGATTTGTAGGACCCAAAGGTATTTACCGCCCATGTTACCTTATCCAAGGTAATCATATCCCCCACCGTCTCCCTTTCCTCACCGCCTGAGCCCGAACCAGAGAAGGGGTCACCACATACAGCCTGTTCCCCCGACCCAGGATCTACACACCCCGGAAAGTGAGTCTCCATAAGCAGACAGAGAGATTCAGAGCCAGATTCCGTCCATGAGTCGTCCGATCTCTGAATAAATCCAGGGACTACAGGGTCCTTAGATAAAATTCTCCTGAACCTAGACATCTCATTCACGGATTCAACTGACTCGCTAAACTTAATCCACGAGTCCCTTTTCGCCCTTCTAATATCTCCCTTATACCTCCCGTAACTCAACCTGAAGTTACTCCAATCCTCATCCCTGCGCGTATACTTCGCCCTATTGAACAGCCTTCTGACGGTGGACCTTTGAGTTTTCAACTCGTCTGTCCACCATCTTGGCTGTGTACGCCTGCCCGGAAAATTCAACGGACAAGATCGCTCATAGCTACTGGTCAATACCCCCGTGAAGGTGTTTACCAGTTGCTCCACACCGGCCGGAGTCGACCCCCAGTTCCGTGTAACCCTAAGGTTCCGTTGCACTAGTCCCGAAAACGAATCCCAATCCGTCCTTCTCGGATTCCTATATGGACACCTTTTCGACCTCTCAAACATTAGACTAAAGGACAGGCGACTATGATCAGAGAAGGAAAAATCCAAAGCCACCCTCCAGTCCTCCACTAATTCCCTACAGTTCGTCAATGTCATATCTATCACTGCCTCTCTATCCCTAGTTCTGAACGTTGGCGTATTCCCCCTATTACAGATAAAAAGATTGCTGGCAACAATAAAATCAAACATAGACTCACCTCTTTTGTTGATGTCGGCACTACCCCATTGGGAATGGTGTGCATTGGCGTCACATCCTAGTACCAGCCTCGAGCCGCTTCTGCCCGAGTGCTCCACCAACTCTCGCACTCCCTCACCAGGTGGATCGGCAGCTTCATATGGTAAGTATGCCGATGCCAGTGCCAGGACCGTTTTGTCCTTGGCTTCTCCTGTCACAACCGTGAGGTCTCCATTACTGAAAGAATTAGAAATCATGAATTTATGTTCAGTCTTCGCCAGTATACAAGTCCGTACCTTCTCATCAGAGCGGGATACGAACAAGGTATACCCCGTGATCTTTAATCCAACTACCCGGTTTTTGTTAATCCAGGGCTCTTGGATTAAAGCCACGTCCACATTGTTGTCAATGAGGTGGGTTACTAATTCGGTTGAGGCCGCTTCACAGTGGTGCAAGTTTATCTGCTTCATTAAAAATAAAACTGTGCGAATGCACTGAACTAAAAAATTAGCTGCAGCCTTTTTTTTGCCAAATTATAAAAAATGTACTCATTCCAAAATATACTAATTCAATTTAAACACTACGCGATGTAAGCCAATATTTAGATGGTTATTTTTTCTTTTTATTTTCGAACGAGTGCTCAAAGTCAAAGCATAATTAATTTGAATTTTTACGCTATCGATTTTAACCACAAAAAATTTGGTGGACTTATTCCCTTTTTCCACTGAAACTCTTATCAATAAAAATGTATTTGTATCATATTAACAGGTTTTGTGAACACATACACTAACATACTAACATTATATATTTACAAATTGTAAAAGAAGCCCTAATAATTAATTCTGCAATTTTAGTTTTGAGTTTTGTTGCAACAACTAGTTTTAAAGTCAACGTCAACTGTTCTGTCGTTTTTCTCCATTTCAAATTTTTGGACTCATTCCCTTTATCCACTGAACGACTCATTTGAAGACCGTTGATACATAAAAACCTTGGTATTGACGTCACCTTCGACGTGAACTTTACAGAAACAAAGTCGGTTCACGCATTTCAGAGAACATCAATTACTAACACAATGCAACTTATTTTTATATATGCATATAGATAAAAGTTTACTAATGTTATTATTGAAAATGTTTTAATACTTGTGGTCTTTAAATTTTAAAAAAATTAAAAAAAAAAATACATTTACAAATAAAAATCAGTTTAAAGTAATGATTGGCTATTTGGGTATTTTAATAGCAGTGCTACCAACTTTTAATAAAATTTCACGTTTGTTTATAAATAAAACTGTCATCGTTTCGAACAAGTAACGCAGTACGGTTTAACTTTCGAATCGGAAATTGCTTTCGGAAAATTTTGCTTTTCGAATCGAAATACGCGGTAGCTTCCCTGTTACCAATGTACATTAACACAAGGTAGACTCATTTGGGAGTTTGGACATACTGCTCTATAAAAATAACCGACTTGACAAAATTGTATACATATAAAACAAAAACAATTTAACGCACACATGTACGACAATAGGGTTTTAACTGGGGTAAACAGCTGACAAACATGGCCCAACGAGTCTACCTTGTGTAGTTGTACCATGCCTGGTACTAATTATATTCAGCCCAATTATGAATAAAAATTCCCCGGGAGTTTTTTCCCTTTTCCCATTTTTACCATTGAGTTAACATAGGAAAAATGGGAAAAGGGAGAAAACTCCCGGGGAATTTTTATTCATAATTGGGCTGATTATGATAAAAACAACATTCGTAATAAATGTAATCACTCATAATTTATTTTTTGTTAAAAAATTTTATATATTTATCTTTAACATTCTCCGTTTTACTAGAAAAACATTCGGTTAATGGACTTTGCAGTGAAGTCAACTTTGCAACATCTCTCCAAGAACCCTTCTTCAATACACCGTTTCTCAAGTCTTCTTTATCCAAAATTTCATCCCATAAATGTTTTTGAGTTCTCCTTCTCAAAAAATTGTGCAAGTAACAACATGTTAAAACAATAGTCTTCACTTTCTCAGGTGCCAAACAAATTGGTATTTGAAACACTCCAAATTGAGAGGCCAAAATACCAAACGTATTTTCTACAACCTGATGAACTCGTCTCAAATTATAATTAAATACTTTTTGTTCTCTTGTAAGGTGTTTTTGATGAATTGGTTTTAAAAATTGTTCGGTTAATTGAAAAGTATTCCTTCCTACAAATACAAATGGAAGACGCTCTTCCGGTTCGAAGTTTTCGCTAATTGGTATATTTGATCCGTAACCAAATATTTTCCCACCTAATGAGGTGCGACGAAAATCTTCCTGACCTGTTATTTTACTGCTGCTGTCTACATCGACAGCTATAAATTCATAGTTGGAGTTCACTACGGCCGTAAGTACGACACTATAGAATTTTCTATAGTTCAAATAAAAGTCTTGTGTACCGGTAGGTTTAATGATAGCAATGTGTTTGCCATCAACTACGCCTAAACAGTTTGGGAAATTCCACTTTTTATAAAAATCATTTGAGATAGACTTCCATTCATCTTGTGTTTCTGGCAGCTAAAAATATATTTGTTATAAAAATAAAAAACAAAATAAAAGTTTTAAAATATATGTATAGCTACCTTCATAAATTCCCTTAGGCGAGAAATAATTGCTTCACAAGTTTCCAACACAGTTTTCGAAATCGTACTGATCGACATTGTACTGGCAGCTTGCATACTACCAAAATGACACCCGGTCGCAAGAAATCGTAAAGTTGTTGATAAGCGCAGACCAACTGGTACTGCATTACGCATTTTAGTGTCTTTTTTTTTAATAAGCGGTCCTATCATACTCAAGAGCTCTTCATAAATGGCAGCATCGGATATTAAAAATTGACGAAAATCTTTTTTTGGAGTCATTCTAAGTTCCTCCAATAAATTTTGATAGGTAAATTCATTTCTCTTCTTGTTGCGGTCTTTCATCCATAATCTTTTTTTACGCTTTTTTCTTTCAATTTCCTTTAAACAGACGGCTAAAATGGCCACTAATGTATCATTATCTAACATTTTGAAACATTTAAATAAAAACTGTATTGCCTATTACTCCTCTTATTATTCAAAGGATGATTTATTTATTTTAAAGGATAAATTTGTATTTAAACTTCAAAAAGTCAATAGCAATGCAAAACCCTACGTTGTTTCTGTTGTTTTTGAATTGTTGTAGTTTCACAGGGTTGTTATGCTTTTTCTTAAAAAATCGTCAAAAGTTTTTACAAAATCGTCAAATATTTAAATTTTACCCTAGGTCTACACTAAATATAAATATCTCAGCCAGTTGGCAATAACGTCGGCAGAATAACAAAGCAATATTGCTTATTGCTCAGCTTATGTTAAAGGCATGGGAAAACGTATTTAGGTTAACTCATAATTTGAAAAACATCAAGGAAGAAGGTGCAGTGTAAAAACAGGCGCATTCTTGCAAAAATTATTTTTATTGATATAAATTCTTTCTTATTCGACTTTATTATTAAAATGTATATTAATTTGTTTAAGCTTGAGGTCTTTTTTATATAAAAATATTAATTTTACTTTAACAAAAAAAAAAAAAAAAAATTAATAAAATTAATATTTTTATATAAAAAAGAACTCAAACTTAAACAAATTAATATAAATTTAAATAATAAAGGTCGAATAAGAAAAAATTATATTAATAAAAATAATTTTTGTAATTTTATTTTAGTGTTTATTAAATTCATTAATTTAATTATTTTACTACAATTATAATTTACTGCCATTTCACAAATTTAATTTTTTTCTCACACAATTTGCTTTTATATTTTTCTTTTTTGCTTCTTTTTTCTCAATTGATAACCAAATTTGACGTTTTATGTAAGCAATAATTGTCAACGAAAATGGACTAACAATTATTGCAACATAAATTGCCGGCAATAAATATGTACAAGAAATTGCTGTAACTGTGACGGGCAGTTACAAATCGGAGGCAATTTATTGCACTGGAATTTTTTGTTTCACACTTCATGTGAGAAATTTTACGATGCGGGAAATACTGAAACGACCCTACAAGAAGACTACCGGTCATATCACAGAATACACAGAATTGTCACGAGACGGAAGATTTTGCTTTTTTTTTGTCTCTTTCAAAGAAAGCTGCTCTTTTGCATTTCTCTTTTCATCATCTTCTATGCCGCAATACAATGAACACAAATTTATTTAGTTAAGATTTATTTACAAAACTGTTGTAAAAATTAACTTTTAAGTTCACCACAACACGATTAAATTATATTTAAGTAAGTAAATAACATTAGGTAGGTAGGTAGGTAGAAAGGCCGGTGTGAAGTCTCCTTCACACCTTCACCCAGAGACCAATATGGTCCATTGTGATGCCTTATTCAGAGATAGCCCTAGGGAGATAGAAAGTTAGTGAAATAAACAGAGAAAGCATAAGATAAATAGGAAAGAAGGTTTCGGACCAAACCCGAGAGAAATCCTACTCAACCAAATACGCCCTACGTGCGTCCAGCACCCAGCCTACTCTCGCGCAGCCAGGCCATCCCCATTACGAATCCTATCAGATTCTCGAGTCCGCAACCCGAGACATCCCCTAATTCGCCCAGGAATCTACAGCCCAGCCACCTCCGCCTGCTGCCCTGCAACCTGGGACAGTGGCACAGAATGTGCTCCACCGTCTCCAACTCCTCAGGGTCCTCACACAACCTGCACATATCCGACAAATCGGATCCCATCCTCACCGCCATCCTGCCTATCATACAGTGGCCCGTGATCATTCCTATCATGGTCCTAACGCAGACCCTACTCCTGCCCAGCAGCAAAACCGAATCGGACTTGCTAAGCACCGGCCACAGCGTCCGTGATACCCGACAGTCCGTTCGGTTCCCCCAGGCCCGATTGGTTGCGCCCACAATCCATTCCCTGATTCTTCCAAAATAGAATGCCATTGGAGGCCTAACCGCCTCCAAACAGTTAGGATCCTCCATCTCTGAGCCCTGTCACGCCAACCCATCAGCAACCTCATTGCCGACTATGTCGCAGTGACCCGGCACCCAGCACAACCTTAGCAAATACTCCCCTAAGACTGCTCCAAGAGCCTTCCTACAATCATCAACCAGCTTGGAGTTCACATAACAGCCCCTTACGGCCATAAGAGCCGCCTGGCTGTCCACATATATAGTGACCTCCGAGCCCCTATCAATGTTGTCCCTTATCAGTTCCACGGCCCTCAAGACCCCCAGAACCTCCGCCTGAAAAACACTGCAGTCGTCAGGAAGCCTATATGACCTTCTGATGTTCAGATCCTCAATGTAGACCCCCGCACCCGTGCCCCTCATCTTCGAGCCATCAGTGAAAATAGCAAATCCACTAAATAATCTGCCCCTACCTGACCAGCTCTCCCTAGAAGGAACTATTACCTCCGGCAGCCGCCCAAAATCCACCTTAGTGCCCACATAATCAGTGGATCCGGGAGGTCCCAGGCAATAGCCACACGCCTCAATCTCACTCAGGATCCGTGAGTGACCCTGAGTGACATTCCCCATCAGTCCTAATTCCCTCAGTCTAAGAATACTCCTGGCCGCCATTCCCATCACATACTGCTCAATAGGCAGAAGATGTAGAATGACATCCAGGGCCGCCTGAGGAGTACTCCTCATGGCACGTGTCATGCCCATTAAAGCACACCTCTGAGCCTTAGAAAGAAGGTTCCTACGACTAGCCAATCTCAATGACTCCCACCAAACACAGCATCCATACGTAAGAATGGGTCTAACCACCGAAGTGTACAGCCATCCCACCACTGACGGCCGGAGTCCCCAACTCCTACCTATCGATGATCTGTAAGCATAGTAGGCATTGAGACCCCTCTTAAGTCTCTCCTGAGTATTCCTTCCCCATGACAGCTTGCTGTCCAGAAAAACTCCCAGATACTTAGCACTATCAGATAGTCTAAGCTCCACTCCTCCTAGTACCAGTAGCCTGAAATCCTCCACCCTGTACCTCCTAGTGAAAAGAACCAACTCCGTCTTCCCCAGATTAACTCCCAGTCCCTTATCACTCGCCCATGCCGACAGTTCGCTAATGATGTCGCTAATTGTCGGCAGAAACTCGCCCGACACCAATATCACCACATCATCCGCGTAGGCCACGACCTTCTGACCCATTCTGTCAAAACGTCTCAGAACGACATTGACGGCCAAGAGCCACAATAAGGGTGAGAGAACTCCCCCCTGTGGGGTCCCCCTAGTCACCGATCTCCTCAAACGTTCGTTTCCCCAGTCCGAGTGAATAACCCTGCTGCTTAGCATCCTAGTTATCCATTCGACCAAGAACAACGGAACCCTCAGATCAAACAGTGCCTGCCTAATAGCCTCTATCCTCAAATTGTTAAAGGCGCCCTCTATATCCAGGAATGCCGCCAAGGTGTATTCCTTGTTTCGCAAACCCCGCTCCACATAACCCACCACATCATGCAACGCACTCTCAACAGATCTACCCTTAAGATAGGCGTGTTGAGCGCCGCTGATGATGCCGGCGTCAATCTTCGTCCTCAGATGTAGATCAATCAGTCTTTCCAACGTCTTCAAAAGAAAAGACGATAAGCTAATTGGTCTAAAATCCTTGGGTTTAGAGTGACCGGTTCTACCCGCCTTGGGAATAAAAACTACCCTGACCTCCCTCCACCCTCTAGGAATGTACCCGTTCAGCACACATACCCTAAACAGTTCCACCAACACCAGGAGTGATGATCTCCCGATATTCTGTAACATCGCCGGAAAGATACCATCTGGTCCCGCCGATTTGTAGGACCCAAAGGTATTCACCGCCCATGTTACCTTATCCAAGGTGATCATATCTCCCACCGTCTCCCTTTCCCCACCCCCTGAGCCCGACCCAGAGAAGGGGTCACCACATACAACCTGTTCCCCCGACCCAGGATCCACACACCCCGGAAAGTGAGTCTCCATAAGCAGACAGAGAGATTCAGAGCCAGATTCCGTCCATGAGTCGTCCGGTCTCTGAAGAAATCCAGGGACCACCGGGTCCTTGGATAAAATTCTCCTGAACCTAGACATTTCATTCACGGATTCAACTGACTCGCTAAACTTAATCCACGAGTCCCTTTTCGCCCTTCTAATATCTCTGTTATACCTCCCGTAACTCAACTTGAAGTTACTCCAATCTTCCTCCTTACGCGTATACTTCGCCCTATTGAACAGCCCTCTGACGGTGGACCTTTGATTCCTCAACTCGTCTGTCCACCATCTTGGCTGTGTACGCCTGCCCGGAAAGTTTAACGGACAGGATCGCTCATAGCTACTGGTCAATACCCCCGTAAAGGTGCTCACCAGCCGCTCCACACCGGTCGGAGTCGACCCCCAGTCCCTTGTAACTCTAAAGTTACTTTGAACCAATCCCGAAAAAGTGTCCCAATCCGTCCTTCTCGGATTCCTATACGGACACCTTTTCGACCCCTCAAATATCAGACTAAAGGACAAGCGACTATGGCCAGAAAAGGTCAAATCCAACGCCACCTTCCAGTCCTCCACTAATTCCCTGCAGTTCGTCAGTGTTATATCTATCACTGCCTCCCTATCTCTAGTTCTGAACGTCGGTGTATTCCCTCTGTTGCAGATAAAAAGATTGCTGACAATAATAATAAATAATAAATAACATTATAAAACAAAACAATATTACTAAAAACATTTTTTTTGTACAAAAAACAACGTTTGTTGAACTAATGCAATTGTTTAACGTGGTTTGTGTTTTGTTTTTTTTGTTTTGATCACGCCATTTGTGTTGATTGTTGCGGCCTGTTTTTACACCTTGCCACTTCACTTCCAAAAAAAGCTTTCTGTCTCTTTCTTCGAAAGCCACCCTCGCAACTGATTTTGGCCTTTTTCACACGTCACTTTTTAAAGTTCTGTGTATTCTGTGGGTCATATTACTAGTTATATGATGGTAGTGTGGACTGATATATTGGATAAAGTTTCTATTAGTTTATTAAGAGCAAAATTAAAAAACTAACCGAAACTCTTGGGTACATGTGATTTTGCCTCTCTTTCTAACTAATCAATTCCACTCGACTACGGAACATATATCTGTACTGCCTTCTCTGCTACTTTTTATTAGTCAATGATAACCTAAATAGTGGTTAACGCTGGCTAGTTAGTCATAACGTAAATATTGGTTAGCACTAACTAGTTATTCATAACGTAAATATTGGTTAGCACTAACCATTATATAAAAATACTATTTTATTTTAATATTATATTAATTTTTTATTAGAAATATAAATAATCCACAAACAAAATAATAAAAAAAAATTTTTGAAATATCTTAGCATCCTCGGCATTAACACGTTCATCTTAGTACTGCCACAACGTTAGCTTGATTTTCATTTTTACCTGGTGTAAGATTCGTTATTGATCGGCTGGCTTCCCAAACAGGTTTTACTTTATCCAGTTTCATCTCTTTATGTCCCTTATTGGCCGACAGACGTAAAATGAAATCGATGGAAGTAGCTTAGTTACCGTTTGTTACGCTTTCATGTGGCACGTTGGGTAAAGTGGTTTACGTATAGATCTCTGCCACCTTTGCCACATTGACACCGTTGCCTTTACCTTTCATTTCACCGCTATCGTAGTAAACATTGCTTTTGCAATCGTTGCTGCATACATTTTTGCAGTATTAACTGAGCTACCTAAATAAGAGCGGAAGCGTTTTTTGTATGTCAAAACTTCTAATTTGCATACAATTTATACGAAACAAACCATTAGAATGCGAATTAGAAACAACCCGGCTGATAAATCTTATTTGACAGATCGCTATGTCGGTTTGTTTTATTGAAATTGTATTTAAATAAAATTTTCATGTTTAAAAAAACGCTTGCCGCTTTTGTTTAGGTTGTTCAGTTAATTGATCAAATTTAAAAAATTCACGAGTTCTTGCACGTACTGGAAAGTCAAGCGTGTTATAAAAATATACTAAAAATTGGTATTATTAAGGTAGTGTTAGTTGTTCCACTTTAACATATGTATATGTAAGGGTGGAACAACTAATATAAAATTACTGCAAGTGTGTCAGTAAAAAATTGTTTTTTTTTAGTTTTGGTTATGCATTTCTTGTAGGGGAGCTACTGGTTTTTTACCCAGCAAATCGAGATAAAGCAAATAGGATCGACGGAAATCGGGGCTCTAATGTATATCTTTTGCAGTATCAATGTCATTCATATTATTGTAGAATTCGAATTACTAATGCTTCTAGTGAAAGTGAAATTTTTTTTTTTTTTAATTTCCAATCCTTTTTGTATTTCGAAAAATTTATTGTTATGTTTTAAACTATTCCCAACAGGGTTGATAAAGTTGGTACAATTGTACTTTTTTTAGTACAATTCAGAACTAAAAAGTATGCTGGTACCCCTGTGACTTATTTGGAACTATTTCCAAATTTTTCAAACCTACATATTTATAATCCATATAAAATGGCAACTAGTATTGACTGTCCCATGGTCCCACTCAAACCCTTGTGAATGCCTCATTATCTGATAAGAAATGGCTGAGTATAGGCACCTTTGCCTATTTTTTACGTTTTTTTTTAATTTTTCATTTTTATTTCGTTTTTTTTCTACGTTATAGTAAAGAACTGGAATTTTTTAACCATATAGTTTATTTAATTACCAACATTTTAAGCGTAATTTGAAAAATCGGATGAAAAATAAAGTTTTTATTAAGTCTGGGATCCCACTATGAAAGTTTTCTTTCAGAAAGTCTGAGTTTATTGGTGAGAGGGGAAGAGAACATGCTTTTCTTTTTTCCTCTCTCACCTAAAAACTCAGACTTTCTGAAAGAAAACTTTCATATTGTGAACCCACCAAAGGATTTTGTGGAACGACAATATTTTCATCTACTAATAATATATTTCATAACTCAGCCATTTCTTATCAGATAGAAATTTCATTTATTTCGTTTGGTTTGGGCTCCACAAGATCTTTAGTGGGAATATACACCGAAAAACACAATAGTACCGTTATCTAAAAAACGGTGCTTAGAAATAAAAATTACAGCGTTTTTCGTGTTCAGGAGGTCCCAATTAACTTATCTAGGCATGTGGCGTTCTTGGTATTTTTCCAAATTAAAAATTTGTAAAGCAGTGTTATTATTTTACTCCGAATTATTTTGAAGGAATAAACATCTGGCTTATTGAATGAATGAAACCATTGGGCGACTTATTGCATAATATAGGACAAAATGGAAATAATATGGCGAATATAATTCACAATAATATTGCAAGTGTATGGGCCGCTCAACATCTGAAAGAAATAAGTTATATGGCATACTTGGTGGCCACACGATCAAGTTTTGCCTTTCAATTCCTTTCAATTTGCAATACACTCTCACTTTTTTACTAAAGTCCAAAATACACTGGTCAAATTCCCATCCAGCATTAAGGTAGTATTAGTGAAAATGAGTTTGTATGTGTGACACTGACGATGCTTGATGGAAAATCAAAAAATTTAGATATTTAGCATGCTTGACGAGTGATTTTGATGAATGTATTGGCGTTACTCTTCAAGCACCCACACACTTTTAACGTGATTTCAAACCGAACAGACACTAAAAATGTCGGATGAAAAACAAAAAAATGCTTTGGAGGAAAAACAATGTTATTCAATAATTTGCTCCTTCTTTTCTTCAATTCTTTTTTTATTTATTAAAAATTTATTAATATTTTTTGCTCCTGCTGTTGTCACTTCAAAATAAAATGCAAAATGAATGCTTGACAGCTCATCCAGCAAATGTTTGTTCTAATGCCAAGCACACGTACACGAGCTTGATGTCAAGCATTTGACAAGTGTATTTGGGCCTTAACACACTCACACTTTTTAAATTGACCACGAGATTGTTTTCAATTTCACCTCTCCATTTGTTTGGCAATTTTACTATCAATTTTACAGCTGATTACATGTTAGTCTTTATAAATTTTTTTTTACGACATCTTGAAAGTAAATTGAAATTTTTGTAAATTTTGACAAACAGAATATGTAAAAGATTATCAAGAACAACTTGATCGTGTGGCCGCAGGGATAACAACGTTTGCCGGTTCAGCTGGTATATATATATATAAACTTTAGGGATCCGTGGCTCGAAAGCTATGCGTTAGCGCAATTCTATCACCCTATGTATTTTTTTATATGTAGACGCGTCAGTAAACTAGAATTGCCTCATTCATGGCCATGTTTCAACTAATGATGTGTCGTGTTTAGAAGTCATAAAATGTGGCAGCACCTTTTACATGGAATCATTCATTGCTGTTTAATTACACTAAAAATACAACTCTGCATATTAGCTTCACAATAATGGCGATTTTTTATTTTGTGTAATTTCGCCTGCGTCGCTGCCTACGTTTATTCAAGAAAGAATTGTAGACAAAGGTGCGTGGAAAAAGACTTCTGAAAATAACAAACAGACAAAAAGAAAAATTTACAAGATCTTGTATAAAATCTTATAAAACTTGAATTATAATTTTTAAAACATGGGATCACGTACAGAATCACGCATTTATGTTGGTAATTTACCACCTGATATCCGGACCAAAGATATTCAGGATTTATTTCATAAATTTGGCAAAGTTACATTTGTCGATTTAAAGAACCGGCGTGGTCCGCCATTTGCATTTGTGGAATTTGAAGATGCAAGGTAAGCAAGTAGAAGCTACGCCGTATGTATGTATGCTATATTATTATATTGATTTTTCTTGTAAAGTATTTGATAATGATAGAATGATACATACATATTTATTTTATACTTCAATATTTGTTGTCTTTGTGCACTTTTGAATTGATGAAACTTTTATAGAGATGCGGATGATGCAGTAAAAGCTAGAGATGGCTACGATTATGATGGTTATAGGTTAAGAGTAGAATTTCCCCGTGGTGGAGGTCCTGGTAGTTACCGTGGTAACCGTAATGATGGTGGCGGTAGTGGAGGCAGTGGACGTGGTGGCAGAGATGGTGGTGGTGGCCGAGGCGGTCGAGGCCCGCCTACAAAACGTTCTCAGTATCGTGTTATGGTTACGGGTCTACCACCGTCTGGTTCTTGGCAAGATTTAAAAGATCATATGCGTGAAGCTGGTGATGTATGTTTTGCTGACACATACAAGGATGGTACTGGTGTTGTAGAATTCTTACGTCATGAAGATATGAAATATGCCATAAAAAAATTAGACGATTCACGTTTTCGTTCGCACGAGGTAAGTGAAAAAAATATGGTTACAATTGTTATTATGTTTGTACAAATGTTTGCATGTAAACAATTTTGTTTTCAATATGAATCATAAAGTAAATAAATGAAACACAATTTTATTATATGTACTATTCTTGAAGGTCACAACTTGAAGGTAGCTTTTTTAAGAGACAGAATTATAGTTTTTAGTTTTCACAACTTACCGATAACTAAAGGTAGGATTTTATCGGCCGTATAAAAAGTGTTCTATTATTACAACTATACTTTAACCTACCAGGTAGGATGAATCTTAATTTACTTTATCGCTCACTTTAGGTTAAAGTTAAGTTTTAATAATGGAACACTTTTTATAAGGCCGGTTAAAGTGTACTTTTAGCTATCGGTAAGTTGTGAAAACGGGCCTTATACTGTTTGAGTTTGCTTAGTAATATAATGGTTAAGATTTATTGCGACATATTTTTATATAGTTTTAATAATGAGGACGTGGTCGCTAAAAGGCAGGGACATAATCCATAGAAGCCCATTGTAAATTAGAAATTTTTTAAATTCATATATTTTAAATAAAATACAGACAAGAAGTAGGTACCTACCTATAAAAAATATAAAAATTAAAAAAAAAAAAAAAAATTATTGCTGGTTGTTGGAGCTTTACCAAAAAAAATTTAAACTAATACCTATAACTTGCATTTTTATTACCAACCATAAAAAAGTGTAAGTTAAAAAACAGTACAAATTAGTAAGTAATCTTAAATGTTTAAATGGTATAGGTAGTAAATAAATATGTTTACTGACTTAGCTCCATTGACCAATGTTAAAGATCAACTGTGGGGGCCATTGCTTTTTGAGCTCTCGTCCTTTTAATGAAGCTACATTGAAACATGAAGTCCCTTTACTTTGTGTTTTAAATAAAATTAGAATTTAAATTATTATAACACACAATGTCTTCTAGTGAACATAATTAACAAAATTTAATCGATTTGTTATGCAAATAAGCTTTAATAATTTATTAAACATACTACAACAAGACAAAAAAAGACGTATGAAATAAATATTCCGATTCTTTGGTAGCTGTCATTTTCGTTTTTATTTTATACTTTTATATTATTTTAGGGCGAAGTATCGTATATTCGTGTACGTGAAGACTGTGGCGAAGGAGGAGACCGTCCTATGGGTGGACGAGGAGATTTTGGACGAGGCGCTATGGGCTTGAGGTAATATTAATCGTTGTTATTATCATTATTTAGAAAATCGAAAATCTTTACTAAAATTAATTAACACTTTTAGATCACGATCACGATCCTTCTCGCCACGTCCTCGAAGACGTGGTTCACCAACATATTCGCCAGTACGCCGACAAACATTTTCAAGGTCACGATCTCGTTCAAACTTTTAAATTACATACAAATCAATTAAAAAAAAAACAGCTACTTAATACAAAACAAAGTTAATTTTAACAACCTTTAAACACTATTTGGAAAAAATTAAAAACTTAACTATTAAGTCAGTCACAAGTAAAACAACAAATTTAATTTAAAATCACCAAAATTATACACAAAAGTTTTAAACATTCTTACAATTTTGCTTTTAAAGGCAAATTAACAAAGAACCATTTTTAATATTTGCATACAATAAGATTTTTTTAAATTATACAATACTGTGAACCAAATCAAAAAGTTTTAGAAATCAAAGTCAAGTTGGTTTTCAGTGCATTTTTCTTTTTGTATTTACAATTTACAAAAAGACATTTCATATCCCAAAAGGTTGATTTTTAATACCAACAACACCCTTTTAATTATAACAGATAAATCCAAGAGAAAAACGCAAAACGCAAGAATTTTAAACGTCGTTTTTAATAGGATTTCTGTAATAAAAGAATTTTATGACGAAAATCATACAAAACTTATTCAGGGGGGTTACCGCGTATTTCGATTCGAAAGAAATCATTTACGGATTCGAACAATTTGTTCTGTGTATTACGATTTTCGTAATATTTGTTTCGAATAAACGGACGTTTTTCATACTTTATTGAAAACAAAAAATAACTTTCTTAAAAGCCACTCTCTATTACGATCAAAAATGGTTCATCAAATTTCCCATTTTTTTAAAAAAATACAACCTCTGTCATCGTTTCGAACGATTAAGAAAATCGTAATACACAGTACAAATTGTTCGAATCCGTAAATGATTGCTTTCGAATCGAAATACGCGGTAACCCCCCAGAACAGAATTTTATAACAAAAATTTTATTAAAAGTGTATTAAATAAAAACAACTTCAAAATTCTTGCGTTTTGCGTTTTCGATATCCAGAACAACCCTGTATGAATGATTTAGATTTGTTTTTTAACATTCCTTGATATTTTTTTAACAAACTAACAATATTTTTGTTTTGTTAAAATCTCTACAAAAATAAAAACAAAAGAAAGCGAGAATTTTAGCGAACCAATTAACTTGCTCTCAAGGAAAGAAAAATAATTTAACACTAAAACTTCTTTAGATGTTTAAAAAAATCCAACTCAACCCTCTATTCACCTTGTAAGAGCATGTACTATTTCTTTCCTTGCTAGTCAGATTACAGTTAAAAATAACCACCAACAAAAATCAACAATCTTAACATTAAAAAACAACTTATAGATATTCATTCACCCAAATAATGTATAAAATATATTAATAATTACTTTTTTCTTAATTTTTCTTCTCTTTCCTCTTCAAATGGATGGAAATGTTATTTGGAATTGGAGGGAAGGAGTAAAGGAGGATTAATAGAAAAAAAAGGATATAAGGATTTGATTTAAATAAATATGGATTTGATGAAAGTAAAAAGGCAATTTTTGGACAAACTCACTTGAAAGGACTTTTAGAGGAAAATAAATAATGGATAAATATAAAATGACCGACAAAAAAAAAAAAATTAAATGGAATTTATTAATTTAAAATTAAAACTTCAAGGATTTTATATCAAGGAGGATCAGCAGGATTTTAGGAATTACGGAAAGGATAATTGTACGCATTGATTGTAAGTTTTTTGTTTTTAGAAAATTTTGTGGACTTTCATACTCTTTTGAGTATTAGGACAGCGTGGGAGGATTTTTCAACTGGATTTCTTCTCATTTTGACTAACAATTATGGATCTCAATTCATTCTTATATAGAAAATATATAAAAATACAATCTTAATTAAAGTTTGGATCTAAAAATAATTATTAGCCCAAATCTTTGAAAAATCTAAAAAAAAAAAAAACTAAAAGGATAGCACTTCAACTCTCTTTTCTTCAGTTATTTGGATTTCATTTCCACTTCATAGTCCGCTGCTATTCAGGATTTATTCATAATTAGGAATTTTCGTCATAAAATATCGCTCAAAACTCTGCCCCGCCTTTAGGACAACGTTAACACAATCACACATTCTTCAAAATGTCCTTTTAAACTCGTTCTTTCTGGATTTTGTCGGTATGTGTTTTATTATTCTCTTAAATTCATTTAAACTGTTCTATTATTATTTTTTGATCTTTTCTCAATATGTAAAACATTGAAAAATAGCATTACATAGTACATACATACGTACATAATATTTACAAAACTATCTTAATAATAATATACATACATTCAAATTATATCACTTATATTTTCTCTTTAACATTTTGAATAAATAAAGCTGATGAAAAACTAAAAAAAAAGAAAAATTTTAATTCTATTTACGGCCAATTTCACCAAGTTCAGTTAAAACTAAATATTACTTTGACTTCCAGTTAACCATACTATATGTTAACAGTTAATTATAACTGAACTTGGTGAAATTGGTCGTTAATGGATTTATCGGCTAATGAAAATTATTAACAGCATAAAAAACAAGTAAGAAATTATGGACGACGATATAATAAGCTACACCACTGTATTTAAAACATTTTTTTTCGAGATTGTACCCTGTTTGGAACCAATTGACAATCAAACAAAAACTCGACCGAGCAAAATTATTGTTATGAGGTTAAGATTTATGTTAAGTTCTTTGTGCCGAATATTTTTAAGAAATTTTCATCTATAGGAGATTTGTTTGCCTATAAGTAGAGATGGGATTCTACCGGGTATTTAATTAATGTCTGGGTAAATAACAGGTAGTATATTCCTTTTTGGGAATTTATTTGGGTATTTATACAACATTTACTTTATTGCTATATCAAATGCTACTATAGCGCTACTGTATGCTTCATTATTTTCAATCTTAACTGCTGTTCTGATAGCTCTATTGTTTTAGTTTGCTTTCTTATTGTATATGTAACAGTGGCAAACAAAATTTAAAAACTCTCCAGGGGGGCTACTCTCTATTGCGATGCGAAAGAAAATTGTAGCAAATCTAGCGATTGGTACTCTTCAATACGTTTGCGCATGTGTCTTTCGCATCTTTTAATTTTTTTTCTTTTCGTAAATCATCACTTTATTTTATTTAAATTTTCCAATTTCAAATTCTTTTACACACTTTGGCATTTCATTACTGTAAATCCGCGTCATCTTTAATTTTTATTGCAACTATCGCTTCATTTTCAGAAAATTTTGCGGAAGTGATAGAGAGTACCAAGTTGGCATTTAGCTTTCGCATCGAAATTGTTTTCGCATTGCAATAGAGAGTAGACTTCCAGTTCTTTAACTTTTTTGTGTTATACCTACAATTATTAGTAGTATCGAAAATATGAATTAAAACTCTGTTTTTAATTTTTAACTAGACTCGTAAACTTTATAAAATATTGGGCTGATTTATTCCATCAATCAAACAAAATCGTGCAATGTATGTAAAACAGATATTCGAAATTCCGGGCCTTGAAATTTTTGAATTTTTGAATTTTTTCGGCAACGGTATTTTGGTTTTAGAAGACCCCTAGTGAAATTTGATGCATAAAATATTCGTCGAACCTCTTAACCCTCTAAAGTACCGTTTTAGTATACTTTTTTGTGGAAGTTAAAAAAAGACAAAAATGACCCCTTAAAATAATTGCTGGAGGGTTAATATATTCTTAGAAAAGAATTGTTATACAATTCTACTGAAGACGTATGAAATATATAGTAATTTAGCTCGGAAGTACATTTAGTATATTTTTTCGACTTGTACCAAACGCTACTCTCTATTGCGATGCGAAAGAATATTGAAGCAAATCTAGCGATTGGTACTCTTCAATACGTTAGCGCATGTGTCTCTCGCATCTTTTAATTTTTTTTCTTTTCGTAAATCATCACTTTATTTTGTTACAATTTGAAATTTTTTTACACACTTTGACATTTCATTACTGTAAATCCGCGCCATCTTTAATTTTTATTGCCACTTTCGCTTCATTTTCAGAAAATTTTGCGAAAGTGATAGAGAGTAGCAAGTTGGCATTTAGCTTTCGCATCGAAATTGTTTTCGCATCGTAATAGAGAGTAGACCCAAGTATTGATTCTTGTTTTGTTTTGTTGCAGTTTCTTTATATTTCCGTACAAAAAAAAAAGATCCCTGTACCTAAAGTTCCCTAATATTAAGTTTTTTTGCAAGGCGTTTTTAAAAAAAATCATTTATTTTTGTCTTCTTAAATTTTTCGTTATGTCCTGGCATTTATAGTCCGGTCTTAAAGTGTGTATGATATATCAAAGTTTTTGTCTCAATATACCATTGTTACGGACCGTTACTGGTGTTATTCGTGTTTACCGAGAGTATTTAATGAAGCCATATTCTAGCCATTAACAAAGATATACGATACGATGAAATTGGACTTTAAATTGCAATGCTATATTCAGTCAATAAGGGTATTCACGTCACAAGTTGCACCCTTGCAAAAAAGCAAAAGTGCAAAAATAAAATAACAACCACACAGACAATTGAAGCACAGCCGCGAATAACGTTTTAAGTTACAAAATAATAATTTTTCAGGAGAGCAAAAAAACGTTTTTTACAGGCAGCATTATTTGTTTTAAAAATTTTTTTTTTCTATTATTAAAAATAATGATAATAAAAACTTTAATGCAAAAGGCTTTTAAAACATTATTCCGCAGTGCAAAACCATTTCGGTTTCATCATTTTGTTAGTAGCTTGCAATGTTCTTCCACTGGCTGACACTTTGTACGCCATTTTGAAGGCGTTAAGGTGCATAGTTTTGGTTGATTTGATGTTAAAACTGTGTAAGAGAGTACGGTTAACGGTTATCTGCAAAAAAACAGTTTTTGCAAAATTTGGCGTTTACAACGTTATTCGCGGCTGTGCTTCAATTAGTTGTACGTAAATAATTGTCTTTGTGGTTGTTGTTATAGTTTTGCACTTTTCCTTTTTTGCAAGGGTGCAACTTGTGACGTGAATACCCCCAATATATAAAACAAGAAGCGTGGCAAAAACAAATTCTTTAAAAGTTATTTAAACTTAATAAATATACCTTTGATTCTAGGGAGCGACTGATGCAAATTTTTTTGTTTTGTATTGGGTTCTACCTGGTTTAATGTAATATGTATGTGAAACAGAAAAAGGGCTTAATTTAGAGGCGTGTCGTAAAAGTGAGTATACTAAAATCTATTCATACAAGTTTTATGGCATAAGTGGCGCCCAGAATTTGATGTCGGAGTTAAAAGTCACCAAAGGCAAAATGAAGCCACTGTCAAGTCATAAACAACGATATGCGATATGATGACATCGGTCTTTAAAAAGCAGCGCTATATATAAAAAAGGGATGTATTTGGGTACGTAACAAAAATAAATTTTTAAGGGGTTGACTGGCATAACTTTTTTCGACCCACCTTAACATACACATTTATAAGTATTTATTATGGGTGCGTTCGTAAATGCATCACTGCGCTGCATCAGAAAGCAAACTTTTTTTAAAGCCGATTTGAAATCACTTATGCAGCGCAGCGAACCCACCCTATATTTTAAATTTGCGGCGCCATAATCAAAAAATTTTAACACTTTTTTACAGATTTAAAGTCCCTGAATTTGTAAAACGCAACGCAATCCCAAAAAATAACATTGAAAGCAAAAACAATGTCAAAAATTTTTCAAAATTTTGTTGTTGCTTTCTACAGAAATACATATTGCGTTTAAAAATTATCAACGCCACAAGATATGCAGCGTTTAAAATTTAAAAATTCAATATTAATTTCTATAGAAAACAACAACAAAATTATGAAATATTTTCGATTTTGTTTTTGCTTTCAATATAATTTTTGGCGTTGCTTTTGCGTTTTACAAATTTAGGGCCAAAATATTTTTTTTTTGTGCAGAACTATTGCATTACCATTAGCTTTACTAGTTTTTGCACTTCTTTTTCTTATCAGCGTAGTGTTTTGTTTTTTAAATACCATTAAATTGTATGCCAATTAATGCACTACTTTTGCATTATTATTAAAACTTACCATGATTAGTGCAATATTATTGCATTATCACTAGAGAAAAAATAATGCTTCTTATGTAAATGGCTTAAGAATTTACAAGCAAAGAGCATTTTATCATAATAAAACATACAAACATTGCATTCTGCAATAGTCTGGGCCTGTTCGTCAATGCATCACTGCTGTGCATCATACAAGCAAACATTGCTTGCACTGCCATCATCTTTTAAATGTGCCGTATAGGTTCTTTAAAGTTGTACCAAATACCTACAATAATGTGTTAAGGAAATTACTTTGCTTACAGTTAACCTTTCGTTTTAATGTCATAATTGTAACGGTCTGTGCTTATTTGCCTTAAATAAAATCAAATAAAGTTCTATTTAAGTTTGCTTTTCATAATGCAAAAATAATGCATTGTTATTTTTACACTACTCTAGTGACAATGCAATAAAAATGCACTTTTGATGATGTGTTGTAATAATAATAAGGGTATTCACGTCACAAGTTGCACTCTTGCAAAAAAGCTAAAGTGCAAAAATATAACAACCACACAGACAATTAGTTGTGCGTAAATAATTGCCTTTGTGGTTGTTATTTTTTTGCACTTTTGCTTTTTTGCAAGGGTGCAACTTGTGACGTGAATACCCTTAATGAAAAAAGTAGTGCATTATTGTCATACAATTTAATGGTATTTAAAAAATATTCCACTTCTTTTGTAAGAAAATAATGTAAGCAAATAGAGCATTAAAACGGTAAAAGTTAATATTCAACATTTTTCATTTTTCGAATTTATTCTATGAGATAAATTTCAGTTATGTATTTTATAAAGCTTTTTTGTCATAGTTCTTTTCCTTCAATTTTTCAGAAATGGCTTTATACACTACCAAACTATTATTTTGAAAAATGTTGAATAGGTAAAATATAAAGTAACCTTCGGAAGGAAATAATTCCCAGTTTCTATTTGTAAAAGTTAATGGTAATGTAAAAAAAATTGTCAATTCATTAGTATATTTAATGCATTTGTCCCAGGGCTGCTTTTTAATAACTTTCATTTAAAGTTCAAAAACTTAAAAAAAGTTTTATAAAAAAATATCAGAAAATAAGACATGCTAATCTATCTATACATATAAAAATAATCTATATTTAGGTTTAAGTATACAATGTGTATACATACATACATATGTACTTGAAGTTGTGCAAAAAAAAGTGTGAGTGCAACACATTGAGTTCCAAAGAGCAGGTTTATGTGTGTATTCTACATGTATAAAAACAAAAATCAACAACATAAAACAAAGACGCTTGCAGTCTGCCTCTGATAAGAGCTATAAGAATCCGGTTAATGAAAAGAAACTATGTATGTGGAATCAAAATAATAAACAGTTGTTTACTAAAAGTGAAAGAGCAAAGTTCTAAAAGCGGTAAAATAAAGACTAAACATTTTTACAATTGGTGTTAATTTTTATTTTTAAACAAAACGATAACTCGCCTTTAATAATGACGGTAAACAATGATTTGGTCAATGAACGGAAAAATGCCACAATTAATAGTGTAGACTTTGCTGTGTGGTGGTCTGGAGGTAAAGATGAACTTTTTAAGCGCAGAGCTTTGGAAAAGCTTTTCTTTGACGACCCACAATTTGAAGATCCCAAAAATATTATGTATTTATCTTACAAAGAGCTTAATGAGTATACTATGGCAAAGTCTACTAAATTTATAAAAAAACTAAGAGAATGGTATGGTGAAGAGAAAAAGAAACAGGGTGCCAAGTCAATATCAATAGATGATATGTATTTTTTTCGTTCACTTCTAAGTGGCCCTTTAGGAACGGGCTTGTTTCAGCAAAATTTTCCTTTGCGTTTACATTTCTCCATGTTTTTAACGGCTCTACTGGGTCAATCAAATGAGGAGCAATGTCGTGAGTGGTTAGAAAAAGCTTGGAATATGGAGGGTATTGTCGGGACTTATGCTCAAACTGAATTAGGTCATGGTACCTTTTTACGAGGTCTGGAGACACGAGCCGATTATGATATAGAAAAAAAGGAATTCATATTAAATACCCCCACCTTGACGTCCTATAAATGGTGGCCTGGTGGTCTGGGTCATACCGCAAATATGGTGATTTTAATGGCTCAACTTTATATAAAAGGCAAACATTATGGTCTGCAGCCATTTTTGGTACGTATACGTAATGAGAAAACCCATGAACCTGAGCCAGGTGTAGATGTAGGCGACATTGGTCCAAAACTTGGAGCTAATGGGGTCAATAATGGATTTTTGGGCTTAAAAAATGTTCGCATCCCATTAAAACAAATGTTGTCGAAACATAATCAAGTCTTACCGGATGGCACTTTTATAAGGGGACCAGAACCTGTGATGTTGTATAGTTCCATGTCATATGTTCGTGTAAATATCGTTAAAGATGTTTCCTTTAATTTACTGCAAGCGGCTACAATTGCAACCAGGTAATTATTTCTTTTGCAAATTTAAAAAGTAATGTATGGAAAAAGTTAGCAAACTATTCCTATACATAACAATAGTGATTTTCCAAAGTCAAACGAAAATCTATTAGCCGCAATTAAAAGACAAGTAAGGGTGTTATATTCGGCTATGCCGAATATTATATACCATTCACCATGGTGGGATAAGAACAGAAAGAAATATACGTAAATATAAATATGTACCGGTCTTTGTAAGTATATAAATAAATCTATTTTCTACCACGCTCACCTTTCCAATCCCGCCCACAATTTTTTCGGATGTTGTGTTTTGATAACCAAGTTGGCCAGATATACAGAAATTTCTAATCTTTATATTGAGGGTGCCATGCCCACAAAGTTTGGTTATAGCCCTATTGCCCACTTCTCAAATTCTGCCCATTGCTTTTAAAGAGGTTGTGTATGGATTACCCAATAGGCTGTTGGAAAAATCGCCCAAAGAAAAATGGCCCAAAAAAATAAATGAAAAATCGCCCAAAAAAATTCCATGTAAAATTGGGCTTAAATTCATATGAAAAGTGACCCAAAATGGTTGGGCTATTTTTCGTTACTATTGGGTGATTTTTCGTTTTTTAAATTTGGTGATTTTTCATTATGAAAAATCACCCAAAAATATATGAAAAATAGCCCATTTTTTTGGGCATACTATTTGTCTAAATCATTCATTATTACTATACGAAGAATTCCTAAATGTTATTTATAAAAATAACGGGACATATTGCAAAAAGGTGGCATGTCATAACGTCCAGTGTCCGTGGACAAACTCGAAAGCATAGCTTACAAACTTGAAAGCATAGCCGGCCTATGACCGGGCGCAAGAATTTTCTCCTCTTTGATAAAAACAAGTACCGGCTTTGCTAACTAAAGCTTCTCTGCACAGACGGCCTTCGGCCGGGGGCAAGGATTTTCTCCTCTATGGTATAACAAAAACCGGCTTCGCTAACTAAAGCTTCTCTGCCCAGCCGGCCTTCGGCCAGGCGCAAGGATTTTCTCCTCTATGGTATAACAAATACTGGCTTCGATAACTAAAGCTTCTCTGCGAAGTCGGCCTCCGTTCGGAAACAAGGAAGATTTTAGAAGCTTTACTTAGCGAAACCGGTACTTGTTATACCATAAAGAAAAAAATCCTTGCGCCCGCCCAAAGGCCGTCTGCGCAGAGAAGCTTTAGTTAGCGAAGCCGGTCTTTGTTATATCATAGAGGAGAAAATCCTTGCGCCCGGCCGAAGGCCGGCTATGCAGAGCAGCTTTAGTTAGCGAAGCCGGTTTTTGTTATACCATAGAGTAGAAAATCCTTGCGCACGGCCGAAGGCCGGCTATGCCGAGACGCTTTAGTAAGCGCTGCCGGTATTTGTTACAACATAGGGGAGAAAATCATTGCGCCCAAAAGTGTTTTCGTTATATGTTTAATATATGCACCCAGAGAAAAAACAACAAAACCATTTTTAAAAAAATGTTGACCATATTATGTTTAATTTAACCAAATCATTGTCATCGACAACCACATTATGGTACAATAAGTTTCTTTAAAAATAGTTTTGTTGGTTGTGACCATAATAAAACATGTTTTTCTCTTACATTTGTAAGTTACTAAATTTATATGAATAATAAACACTGTTTTGCAAATTGGATAATTTTTAATTTTTTTTTTGGGAAAAAATTCGTTTTTTCTTTTTGGGTCATTTTTCATTTTTATTTTGGGCTCTTTTTCGTTTCTTTTGGGCAAAATTTCATATATAACTTTTTGGGTAATTTTTCATGTTCTTTTGGGCGATTTTTCATTTTTTTTTTGGGCCATTTTTCTTTGGGCGATATTTCCTACAGCCGGATTACCCAATAATGTGTAGCGAATTAGGACAATTCTTCTTACCGTTCTTTAGATATAAATAAATCTATTTTGTCCCATGTCCACTTCTTTTTTTTATATGATCTTTATTTGTCAAATTATGTGGATCATTTCTTTTTTCTTTCTTCAGTCCTATTTTCATCCATACATGATCTAGAAACAAAATCCGCCATCATATTAGAGTTATTACAAAATTGCATTTATATATATTCCAGAGCCCCGTGTAAAATGCATATAATTTGCACAAATCTAAATTATTTACATACAAAGATGATATACTTGGCAAAAGATAAAATTTGATACCCATATTGCCCTCTTTAAAACGAAGGGTTACCACCCCATTGCTTTTTTGTCAAAACGCGAACTAGCTCGAATTTCAAAAAAAGCTGAGACACATATTTAATTAAATCGACTAAAGATTAAAATATGTTAATTTGGCACTTTTATTACAAACAACCCCGAACAAAAAATTCAAAAACCGTTTTTTTACAGAAAATCCTTAAAAAAAGGACATGAATGATCGTCCTTGAACAAATTTTATATACAGTTGGACGCGCCTTAAAAAAACCTTTCTTACGATACCCAACTTGTATATGTTGGTAAGGAAACAGATTCTTAAATTAACAAAACATGCAAAAATAGACCCTTTTTCAAACTGGTCCAGCTCACTAGAGGTCAAAGCTGGAGCCGAAATATTCAAAATGTCATCTTAAAAAAGTCCAAGGTTCATTTTTAGGAGGGCACATCGAGCACGAATTTTGCTTCCATACAACTTGAGTCGCTCTAATGTATATGCATTCTATGCGTTTGCTGTATAACTTGGTAATACAGTGGTACTGATAATTTTTTTTTTTTTGACAGATACATTAAACGCATTGACTTATTGAAGGTGTGATCAGAACCTCCAGTTTTATCAGCATATACCAGTTACTTTTCGTAGCCTCACAGGAAATAAACGAGGTGGCAAATCTTTCCACCATGTAAGCCAATTGACAGGTCCAATTTTGATATTTACTTTTTGAAAAATTCTGATTTCAAATTGAAATTTTCAATAAGTCGATGTTAGGGATGCCAATCGGGACTGATTTAAGAAAATCCCGGGATTCGGGATTTTGAAATCCCGATTCCGAAATTCCGGGATTTCTGGATGAACGAACATTTTTGTACACAAAACTTGATATATTAAAAATTTACTTTATTTAATCCCGGGATTCGGGATTTAAAAATCCCGGGATTTCGGGATTCAGGATTTCCCATTTGGCATCCCTAGTCGATGTCGTTGGGGTCTCCGTATAGCACGTAGCGCCATCCTATTGAAACCAAATCTTGCCCGGATTAATGTCATCCATATTTTTAAGCAAAAAGTTGTTGGATATGGTGTACAGATCTTAACGCAGGCTACGGCTTTTATTTTAAAAAAAATAAAGATCCATGATCTCAGTAGCGTGTAAACCGGGTCTGTTGTAGGTTGCTCTCACTCCATATGCCTCCACTTTGTTTATTACCCAACACGTTTAGATGGACGATTATGTGCGCCATAAAAATCATCTGTATGTTGTGCAAATCGATGGCTTATTTTTTTTAAAATAAATTTAGTAGCCTTTAAGCGAAAATCTATTCATAATGATTTGCTAGGGAATACTGATTAATAGGGTTGAAATTTTAATGCACTAAAAAATCAAAAATATGCGCTTAAAATATGCACTAAAAAATCGTAAATATGCATTAAAAAAATTAAAAATATGCACTAAAAATTTTCATTAAAATCGTTTTTTAATTTTAAATCAAATATATTGTTATTCAATTGTTTGTTTTAACAAATAAGTTGGCTATTATCATTTGTACATGGAAAACTATCTATCAACGTCAACCGATGTTATAGGAGAATATTTGAAGGATGCCAATGTATTTGCAGAATATTTTATTTTAGATCCCACTTCGGTTCCACATAAGATCAAAAATATTTGAAATTTATTTTATTTTTTAAGTCCTTCTTTTTTTTAGAAAAATGTTTTGGACTTTTTTTTTAATTTGTTGGGATATTCTTCCTTTCATATTGTTAATTTTACTTTCTGCAATATTAATAAATTTTATTTGAGTATTAGGTGAAGTAAATCCCTCCAATTTGGTTAATGTTTCAAAAAAAAAAAAAAAAAAAAAATCCGTTATATAAATTTAACATTTCTTTTACTTTTTTAATTGCGTGATCATTAATATCAACAAGCTCTTCTTAAATTGCTCAAAGTTTTTTGAATAGAATTCTGAAGCATCACGTCAGGTTTGCCCCTCTTGGCTGCGGTGGAGGGGCAACCAAGGGTTACATTTCATCTAAAATATAATATCGCTCATGTTCAATAATAGTGAATTAACTTAAAGATTTTTTTTTCACTTTTAGACTTTTGAACATAGACACGTAATATTCATATCTACCCGCTGTAAAAATATCGAGAAATTTTGTCTAATTTTTGGCAATGAAAAGTTTGGCTTTAAAATGTTTTTTCATATGCCTTTAAAGTAAAATAAGAAATTATTCTGCTTCTACTGAAAATTTTTAAATTTTTAGTTAATACAGTATTGTTAAACAAGTGCTATACGCATTTGGAAATTTTTATAATAAGGAAATTTAAAAAATCACTCAAATATTTCAAAATATGCATTTAAAACCAAAACATGCAACAATATGCAAAAACAAATCAATGCCATTTTAACGCAAATTTATTGATTCGGAAAATAATTGTTCAACATCGTCTTTAGTCTATCGACAAAAAACATGCATTTGCAAGGAAATCGCAACCCTACTGATTAGAAACGGTTCGATTGACAGCTAACGCTTTCGTAAGTTCTATTGGCCTTAAAAAACCGAAAATAACAGTTATAATGGAACTTTAAAACAAAAAAAGCATATAGAAGTAAATGTCGAAAAACTGATTCATGCACTTGTCAATGATAAAATATATTGATTTTTATATTTTCGATCAATCTTAACAGTTGTTTTTTGATTTTTATTTTTTTGAACCAAAATAACTTATTTTTTTATTTTTATTTTTTAATTTTTCGATCAAAAATAACAGTTATTTTTTGATTTTTATTTTTTTTCAACAAAAATAACAGTTATATATTTATGTTTATTTTTTCGAGCAAAAATAAAAGTTATTCTCTAAATAAATGTACGTTATTTAATAATTTAGTTGACTTTAAATTTTTATTTTAGTGTGTAATTATCATTGAAATTCCTTATGCACATTAACAAAATTATTGAAGTCATCTAAATTATTAACCTATTATTTAAAACCTAACGGAGATCTGCATCTTAAGTAATTTTTGAGATAACAAACATTAATGTCAAAACACTGTTGTCAAATTAAAATGGTTTTGCCCAATTTCCAAGATGAGCGAGTTTTAAAAGTGGTTGATGAGAAAAAGATGACTTGGGAAGAAGTAAGCAAGATGTTCAAAATTGATGGAAAAACTATTTTATGTCTCTCGGCGGAAGCTAGGTTTTGATTTTAGACCCATAGTTTCTTAGTCAAGTTTTCTTAGAATTTGTTGTAGATTGCGCTTTTGCTATACGCCTATTAACAAAAAAAATTTATATTTACATAGTATACATTAATGTATTAAAGATATTTTTAATAATTACTTATATGTTTTTCAGATATTCCGCCATTCGCCGTCAAGGCATCGATTCTGCGGAGCAGAAAGAAGTACAAGTATTAGACTTCCTTACGCAACAACATAAAGTATTTCCACAAATAGCTAAAGGTATATTCTATCGCCTTGCTGCTGACTATGTATGGAATCTTTATCAAACAGTACACAAGGAACTGGAACAGGGAAATAAACGTAATCTACCCGAATTGCATGCTTTATCGTGTTGCCTAAAAGCGGTTTGCTCTCATGACGCGGCCAAGGGAGTAGACATTTTACGAAAAGCTTGTGGTGGTCACGGTTATTTAAATTCGGCAAATTTTGCAACCATATATGGTGTCACTACTGGAGCTTGTACGTATGAAGGAGAAAACACTGTATTATTGTTACAAACTGCCAAATTTTTGGTTAAATATTTTGTGGATGGCATTAAACGTAAATATTTGCCCAAATCGGTGGTTTATCTGCGCTCCAGTAGTCAAGTCAAGTGGTCGCTCAATTTAGATACAATAGTTAAGGTCTTAGAAACCACATCTTTAGAACGCGTAAAATATGTTTTTGTAACACAAAGATCTTTTGCAAAAGAGCTAGAAAATAAATCTGAGCAAAAAGCAAATAATCGAGCAGGGCTGATATTAACTCAAACCGCTGTACTACATGGAAAAGCTTTTTTGGCACGTATGGCTTATGAGGAAATTAAACAACAAACTCAGCAAGGGAAATTTAATGGTACTTTAAAGACAGCGATGAATCAGCTTTTGCACATCTTTATCCTGGAAATGTTCTTAACAAGTTTAGATGATGTTTTACGTTTTTATCGTACGGTAACCGCTAAAGAAATTCATGAGGTAGAAAGGCTTTATGAGGAAATGCTTATAGCTTTCAGACAAAATGCTGTGGCCTTAGTGGATGGCTTTGAATTTCATGATCGTGTTTTAGATTCTGCACTGGGTTGCTATGATGGTCGTGCTTATGAACGTCTTATGGAAGAAGCACGCAAAAATGATTTGAATCAAGAGCCAGTTAATCGAACTTTTGATACACATTTAAAACAGTTATTACAAGCTAAATTGTAATAAGTAAGATAAAACGATTTGGTGGTGGGTCTTTTTGTACTATGTATGTGTGAAAATAAAATTTTAATTAACCATAAGATTTTTGCTTTTTTTCACTAGAGATATGTATCTGTTAGCCGTTAATGTTTATATAATTTTGTGTTTAAAAAAGTAAGCACTTATTACACTGGTTTACGGCCAAAAATTACCAAGAACGCCACGTGCCTAGATAAGTTAACTTTGACCTCCTGAACACGAAAAACGCTGTAATTTTTTTTTCATTAGTTAAGTTTTTTAGATAACGGTACTTTGGTGTTTTTCGGTGTATGGTCCCACTCAAACCCTTGTGGAGCCCAACCGAAAAGTCCGATCGAGATAAATGGCATATCGTTGGAAAGGCAACTGAATGCCTTTTCCGTCGATATGCTAAATTTTTATCTGATAAGAATTGGCTGAGTTATGGCACCTCAAATTTGAAAAAAATCGGATGAAAAATAAAGTTTTTATTAAGGATTTTGTCGAACGACAATATTTTTCATCTCATATAAAATTCCGTTTTTTTTAAATACGTTAAAACTGATGGTTAAAAAAAAGGCGGAATTTTATATGGGATGAAAATATTGTCGTTCCACAAAATCCTTAATAAAAACTTTATTTTTCATCCGATTTTTTTCAAATTACGCTTAAAATGTTGGTAACAAAATAAACTATTTGGTTAAAAAATAAAACATTCCAGATATTTACTATAACGTAGAAAAAAAACGAAATAAAAATGAAAAATTTTGAAAAAAACGTAAAAAATAGGTAAATTTCGAACTTTGAGGTGCCATAACTCAGCCAATTCTTATCTTAGCATATCGACGGAAAAGGCATTCAGTTGCCTTTCCAACGATATGCCACTTATCTCGATCGGACTTTTCGGTTGGGCTCCACAAGGGTTTGAGTGGGACCATACACCGAAAAACACAAAAGTACCGTTATCTAAAAAACTTAACTAATGAAAAAAAATTACAGCGTTTTTCGTGTTCAGGAGGTCAAAGTTAACTTATCTAGGCACGTGGCGTTCTTGGTAATTTTCCAAATTAAAAATTTGTAAAGCAGTGTTTTAGAATAAAGGATTAATCATGTTACATTATTTAAGATTTAACGGTATTTCATCGAGATAATAATGTATTTCCTTCAGACACTGCACTACCTGCAACGCTTTTATAACATACTGTAAAGCTTTAACGTTATTGCTGTTATTGTAACAGCCTTGCTGTTATTTAACATAAATAATTATATTTTACCGCATTCACTTGAAATTAATAACATTCGAACATTTTAGTTTGCCTGCTGCTTCCGAGCCAACATGTTTAATCAGTTTCTTCGAGTTCTTTGCGTGAAACGGTCGTGAATATCGGTGAAAAAAAGTTTAGTGGTTTGTTTAATCTTCTTTTTTCTTGTTAAAACAAAATAAAAAGTTTGTTTTAATCAAAAAGCCATTTTGGCAATACTAAAAGATATTTAAAAATAATTAGTACCTATTGTGGATATTAAAAAAAACAAAATGTGTGTGCAGTAAAAAAACGTGTGTTAAATTTATACATAGATTTTGGATAAGTCATGGTAACAATAAGGTTTTTATTGTCTGTGGTAGTGGAGTGAAGTGCACTAATAAAAAAATCCAAAAACTAAAATAGTTACTAGTGAGAAAAAAAAAATTGCCAAAAAATTATAATAAAGGCAAAATTCTAAAGCAACATCAATACGAACGCTTAATAAAAACAGTTAAGAAAATTATTGTGCGAAAACACGTTGTATTTGTTTTGGTTAGTTGCTGTTGTTGTTATTATTTTTATTTTACTTCTGTTTTGTGCCTTTCTTCTTTTTGTATTTAAAAGCGATCACTAAATCAAAGTCTATAAAATATGATGTATGTATGTATGAATGTTTTATATATTTAGTGTTTGACTAAAGTATGGGTCTCCTAAAATTTCTTCTTAAACAATTATTTAAAACCGGTATAAACAAACAATAACATCAAAACAAACTACATACCTACATATGTAAATACATATTGAAAAATTTAGATTTATTAATCTTTTTTTTTTGCTTTTTTTACTCCGCATATCGTTTAATTTGGTAGTTTTGCACCTTTTTTCAGCGGTGCCAGTAACATTTTTAAAATAGGGGTTTCTAAAAGGGCATTTTTAGGGTATTTAAAAAAAGGGTGATGTTTCTTTATTATTTTATTGCTAATGCTGGGTACACACCGTGCAATGCATTTACGCAATCTAGGGAATTTAATTCATTTCATTCATTCCAGATTGCATCAATATCAAAACGCTTTGATATTTTGAGGTTGCATTGAAACAGATTGCATGTAGATTGCCCTGTGTGTACCCAGCATAACCACTGATGGATTTGTGGTACAATTCCCCAACCCTCAAATCTTTCATTCAGAGCAATGCTAAGAAAGTCGCAAATTCTTGGGATTCTGAACTATTGTCCATCTCAGTTTATTCATTTATTATATTTTCTAATAATGTTCGAAGACTGTTAACTACCGGAATAGCATTTGAAAATGTAGCACTGGATTTACTTATAGATTTTGTAGCCTCTTCGAAGTAACCCAAAATTAAGCAAAATTATTTTACCCTCCACCACAATTAGTTGTGAAGAGGGTATATTCAGTTTGTCATTCCGTGTGAAACTTTTTTACTATTCATCTCAGACCCTATAAAGTATATATATTCTGGGTCCTTGAGTAATTTTAAGTCGATTTAGCCATGTCCGTCTGTCCGTCTGTTGAAAACACGCTCACTTTCGAAAAACTCAAAAGAAATCAACAAACTTGGTGTCAGATTGCTTGTAGTTATCCTAAGCAGTTTGGGATTGAAATTCAGCAAAATCGGTACAATAGGATCTGAGCTATGAATCAAAATGTGGAACCACCACCTAAAAAAAATTGATAATTTTGTTACAAAAACTAACATAAATGGTGGAAAAATGCACAGAATGATATAAGATTTCGCAACAATTCGTTTTATTCAACTGGAAATCACGCTGTAAAATTTCGTGAAGATCCGTCAATAATATACCCTAGGCCCCATATAAGCCCTACTCCCGGAAAACAGTATATTAAGCCTAAAACCCTAACTAACAATGCTGTCATTACAAATTTTGGCAAGTCACAGCTGCATAGGACTAGAAATTAAACTGTTAAGTTTCGTGAAGATCGGTCCATAATTTACCATAGGCCCCATATAAAACCCACTTCCGGAAAACAACTTAGTACGCCTAAAAACGTAAAAAATAATGGTATCATAAGAAAATTTGGTACATCCAAGTTTTATAGAACTAAAAATAAATCTTTGAAATTTCGTGAAGATCGGTTCATAATATACCATAGTCCCCATATAAACTTTACTCCCGGAAAACAACTTAGTACGCCTAAAAACGTAAAAAATAATGCTATCATAACAAAATTTGGTACATCAAAGTTTTATTGGACAAGAAATAAAATTGTGTTATTTCGTGAAGATCGGTCCATAACTTACCCTGGGCCCCATATAAACCTTACTCCCGGAAAACAGTTTAGTACGCCTAAATCCGTAAAAAATATTGCTATCATAACAACATTTGGTACATCAAAGTTTTATAGGACAAGAAATAAAACTGTGTAATTTCGTGAAGATCGGTCCATAATTTACCCTGGGACCTATATAAACCCTACTCCCGGAAAACAGTTTAGTACGCCTAAATCCGTAAAAAATAATGCTATCATAACAAAATTTGGTACATCAAAGTTTTATAGAACTGGGAAAAATACTGTGAAATTTCGTGAAGATCGGTCCATAATTTACCCTAGGCCCCATATAAACCCTACTACCGGAAAACAGTTTAGTCGCCTAAATCCATAATTAATAACAAATCGTCACAGTTTAAGATAATAATAACATCATACAGATATTACTCCTTAAACATTCGAACTGTCGGTGGAGGGTATCAAAGATTCGGCACAGCCGAATATAGCACTCTAACTTGTTTTTATTCTCACAACAAAAATAAGCAGGAAAATTATAAAACGTAGAAATACATATAACAGCCGTACCTAAACAAGAACGGAAGGCGGAACGTTTTCTTTCGCTTAGCTTTTACGCTGATATGCCATACCAGTGATGGAAAATTGAAAAATCGAGATGGTACTGAACACCAAGCAAAGGAGTACTTTTGTCAATATTTTGGTACTTTTTTCAAACATATTTTTATTGAAAAACAAACTTGAAAATAATAAACAAAAATACATAAAATTAAAAAACTAATTAATTTTAATAAAAAAATATAAAATATTTTGGTTCAGAAACTAAAAATAATTTAATTTTTGAAATAAACATTTAAGTATGTAAATGCATATGTATGTATTTGCTTATGATCATGGTGGAATAAACAGGTGGCAGCACTACGCCAGATGACTATTTTTTGCTTTTGCATTGTTTGTCTAGGTTTATGTCAAAGTTTTGTTTATGTTCACAAAAAGTCCACGTTTTGTGCTGTGATTATTGTATTTTATTAAACTTTTTGATAATTTTAAATTAAAATAAATAAGATATTGACCATAATTAAATAAAAATTGGCTAAAAATGTATTTATTTCATCACGTTCAGCGGCACGCTTTGATTTTTGTTTAAAGTACTTTTTGACGCAAACGGTGATATAATTTCCATTTTTTTGTAATGTTGTATTTGTTGCCGTAACGATGCCACCTACTTATTCCATCATGCTTATGATTTATTATAACCAACCTAGTTAGCATAGGCTGTTCTAAAAGAATCTTCTAATGATTATCTGACTAGTAACAAAAACAAAAACATAAAATTTTTTTTATTATTACCTTTTTATTCATTTTTTGACACGCTCGTCTTTTTATCTTGGAATGAACCTTTTGCGACTCTGTGTAAGAGTCGTGCAACAATTACTGAGCTACCTACATATGTATATAAAAGCGTTTTTGAAATATGAAAATTCTATTGCCAATACAATTTCAATAAAACAAACCGGCCTAAGGATCTGTGAAAAGGATTTTCCGACAGGATGGTGTTGATTTCGCGACCTTAAGGTTTGTTTTATATACATTGTATAAAAATTAGAAGTTTTGGCATGTAAAATACGCTTGATGTCCTTCTTAAGGTAGCTCAGTTATACGGCTAAGCATATCACGAGTTGTAAAATAGTCCCTACATGGGTCTCATACGACTCTTGGCATGTTTTTTGAAAGACTCGTTTGATAATCTCTACATACATCATAAACAATTCCCTTTATGATTCATTAAAGCGTCATTCGGAATCGTCTACAATTAAAAAATGAGCTCGTCGACGATCAAAAACACTCTTTATGAGATTCCCAGCAGACTCCTAGACGATTGAAAATGTTAGCTGGGCAGTTAGGTACACACATTTCGATGACTAAGACTATAGCGCATTTTGTTTAATTTCCTTAATGAGGTCATTAGTAATATTATAATTGTAACAACAAGAATCAGCTGATTTTATTAAATCTGTAGTTTTAATTAAATTTGAAAGAGTTTGTACTTGCAAACGATTTCTTTCTTTCGTTTTTGTATCATTTTGAATTAAAAAACGTGCGCTTAACTGCTGCTGATGAATGGGATATTGACAATATTCCGATAGCAATACGTGAAATATCAGGAAACATAAGTTCGTCCATTTCGTTCTTAATTTGGCTTACATTTTTTCCAAAAAATCGAAATATCTTAATTTTTTAAATGTTTTATTTCTGGGAAATCCGCTAGCGCACGAAATTGGGAATAGATTCTTAAAATGTATGACAAAATTAAAAAATACATCTTTGTTTCAACGTTTAAAATTTAAGTTCCAATAAATTTAAGGCGTTAATTTTTATGTCCGCTCTCAGAGTTATCTAAATTAAAAAAATACGTTAGCGCTTCTCATTGCTTCAAAAATCTTTCAAACACATCCCGTCTCGAAAGCCATCTAGTATGGGCCAACCTTAAAATAACGTGAACTTCTGTTTCAAAATAGTCTTGAGTCTTGACATGCACAGCCATTTACGAACAAATTTGTTAATAATTCTTTTAATCTGGCCTGAGCACCCCTAAATTGCCCCATTATTACATTGCAATTATCAGCCGTAAGCCCAATCATTTTTTCCAGAGGAATACTGCTTTTCCTCAAAATGTCTACAATTTTGTCTGCAATTCCATAACATAACAAGGAAAGAGTACTAAAATTGACATATGGGTACCGTGGTCTATTTGAAATGAAAAAGTACTGAAAAAAATACCAAAGTACTGAATTTTCCATCACTGTGCCATACCTAAAAAAAGAGCGTCAAAGGTGTGTCACGAACAGTAGTGCTTATTTAAAAAAACCCAAATATCTAATAGAAATAAAAAAGAATTGAGATAAAACCGCTAGACTGACCAAAAAATAGCTAAATTACCATTATTTGCTAACAATAGCGGCCAACTTCACTATTAAACGCGCTGGTAAAATCAAATTTTCCAATTGCAAAGCGTTGACGCTGCACTCTTTTTTACCAGCTTTAGTGATGATTGTTTTTTTTTACTACCACTCAAAACATTTAGTGATATTGCAAATTTTTTCACTATCACTAACGCAGATTGAATGCAAAAATCTGTACTCAATTTAAATATGTAGTGCGAAATTTGGATTTGCAAACATAAAAGCTGCATTGTCCCACTAAATTTAAAAAAATTTAGCTTTGTATGTGCATGGTTTTTGATTTTTTTTTAGGATATGCATATGCAAACGGTATAGTTATTGAATTTAATCATGAAAAACCCAGTTTTTGATTTTAAATTTAGTGTACCATTTTTAGTTGCACTCAAATGAGTAAAGAAAAAAAAGTTGCAATAAACTGAAGATTGCTTTTTTTAAATCAAACTATTTTTTTTGAGTGCAAAATTTTTTAACATCACTATTACTCATGTTTAGTGAGGCTGCAAATTTTCAATACATCACTTACCGTCAACAAAATGATTGCAATATACATATTTGCACTATCACTAACTGTGAGTTGAAACTGCAAAATGAGTGAGTGCACTACCCCCATCTATGTCAAAAATAACAAGAAAAGAAAAGAAGACAAGTTACGCAGCAAACGCGTAGAATGCAAATATAAGAATAGGACATACATGCAAACATCCTGACATACTAACAAATTATATATTGTATAGTTAGATTAACATATCGCACCTGTTCATCAAAAGTAACACAACTCAAAAAATTCTATTTTCCACTTTTTTGAAGGAAACAGTGTATGATTACCATATCTAACGACTGTAAAATTTTTGGTATTCTATTTGTAATATTTCATGAGAGAAATGCCTTTATGTCTTTCTTTGCGTACTCATATTGTTTGTTTTGATTCAATTAAAGAGTTGTAATTTTAGTTGCGTTGAAGTGTTCAAGGGTTATGGTGCTCAAATGAATCAGCGAAACTGTATTAATTCGAGTTGTGATTGTTTTCATGTTAAAAATCTGTTTATCAATAGCTGTTGATTTTGGGTTGTGATAAGCATAACTTGAAATAATATTGACATGTAGATCAAAAAATTTCATGACAACTGTATTAAATCAAAAATCCGTAATAATTTCGGAAAAAGGAAGAAGAGAAATAAGTTTTGTGATTTTATTGAAATATTAGTGAGTTTCCTTTATAACATTATATTTGTTTATAACAATAATTCCATTTTTGCCTCTACTGAAAACTTGTAAATTTTGAGTTGTGTTACTTTTGATGAACAGGTGCGATATGTTCGCGCAACTCAAAAACGCTTTAGCTTATTGAAAAACTAAAAAAACCGAAATTACGCAATAAAATTTACTTTAAGAAAGGTAAAACGTTTTTCTTATATGCGCAGTCGTTTTAGAAACATAATGTTTTTGATTTTCGGCTTTTCAACTAGTATAACTATAAAGATCTGATAGAAAAGATGTTTTTTTTTATAATATGGGGAACTTTGGGCCCCACCCGGCACGGCTAGGCACCGTCGGATTGACTTTAAAAATTAGATCAGGATTTCTTACACCAAACCTCATATTTTAAGCAGCGCAAACAATTAAATTAAAAAAAAAAAAATTTGCGACCAGTCTAGTATGTATATCGAACGTATGTATGAAGTATGATTTTTTTCTACTTTTGCATGCGTGGCATGCGTCTTGAAAAAAGGTCAAGAAAGTACCAAAAACGTGGTGTGGACATCCAGCTTAAAGGTAGAAGTACATAGCACGCTTAATTCGTCGACGAGTACCGTGCGTTTAAAAACTTTAGCGCATGGAAAATGGCAAGTTACACAAGTTTTAATTGTATGCTCTGCTTTTTGTCTGTTATGTAACAAATAAGCATTGAACGTTTAATTGTTAAAAAAAACACTTAAAGAAAGTTTCCTTGTATCGACAGCAAAATATCGCCAGTACCGATATTTCGACAAGTATGGCCGATATATCGGTACCAAGTACGTTCCTAATTTAAATCTTTCATTATGTAAAAGATTTTCTAATTTTTTGCACTCAAACGCTTGAGTCGAACAGAAACTCTTAAGTATAAAAATTAATGACGAAAATCAAATTGAACTCAAAGTTTAGTTTGAAATAAATTTTGCAAACCTTGTGAACAATAGTCCTAAATTTTTTCAATCATTAAATTTGTTGTTGTAAATATCATTACAACAATCAATACTGCTTGTCACTTTAATGACAGGCCAGTTATTAATTTGTACTCATTCATTTTGTTTATTTTGTTGTTGAAGTTTCTTCTTACCTTCTGTTGCTTGTTGTGCATTTCTTTTTACACTTTTCCTGCTGTTATCAAAAATGTGTTATTTGTAGTTGTTTTTGGAGATTAAAAATAAAAAATTAATTTTGTTAGGGTATTTTTTTTAGTCATAAATAATTAATAATGATCATAAGTTCGTTCTCTAGATAAAAGGTAAAGCCCAATTTGCTAAAAGTTAAATGGTGAAAACCAGTGTTGCCAAGTGAACATTAATCACTGTATAGTTTTCTTGTATGTAAAGCAATTAGAACGATTGTAGCTAGCAATAAGATGTAACTTATACTTCATTTACATTAGGCCGAAATCTTGTAGATTTGATTTACAATCTTCTTCGAAATCTAGTGCGTTTACATTATACTTTTTTGACATAAGCGAGATTTTGTTTTTAAAACAAAACAACTGACTAAAAGTTTTTTCGTTACACATACAAACATATTACATTAAAAAATTTGGATTACCTTTTATTAATAATCAACGATATTTATTTTATCAATATTAATCGTCTTTTTTATTTTTCTACAATTTTAATAAAAATTTTTAATTTTTTATCAATAAGACTTCTGTAAGACGTGCTAAGTTCCCATTTTTTCAAATTTGACAAATACACTGAGATTTATTGTTGAGGGAAAGCTTGCTTCTATGCGCATTTCACTGGTTGCTTAGGCCAGCTCATCAGGAAACCTTTTCCAAAGATTTTAGAAAAGCCAAAAATATTATACAAATAAAACCTAAATAAACCCCAATATCAGAGCTTAAACAAAACACCAAAAATAAACAGTGAGTTTATCTTTTCTTACATCCCCCTACAATTGGTTGGCTTTTTTCCAAATCGAATTGTAGTTGTAAGTGGGTAAAAAGAAAAAACAAAATTAAAAAACAAGTTGCTTCATTTTATTGTTTTCGTAAGAAAACAAATGTCAGTTTTTGTTGTGCAGCGAAGTATTTTTTAGTGCTATATTGAAAAAAACCAAAGTAGCATCATTAAGTTCTAATAGATTTTGAGTAGATTTCGTCGAAATCTAGTCACGAAGTAGGTTTTGTTTGTATAGGAAATCTAGTCAAAAACAACTAGATTAGGCTCGAAATCTCGTAAGTACGAGATTTTGCGTAGGTGTAAATGTAGTATTAACCGTCACGCCTTAATCTGTAACAAATATATTTTTCTTACTTTTTTACATTACGGCAACATTACTGTTACTGTCAGCTTATTTGCAAAAGGTTGCACAAGACTGTAATTTGCAAAATTTTGGTTTTATTTTTAAAATCTGTTTTTCGTTCAGTTAATTTAATGTGCGGTTTGTTTTTGTGCAACGAATAACTAACTCAAGGTCAGTGGTATGAAAAATGATTAACTTAGACAAGTTGTCGTCAACAATATTAAATAAAAAAAAAAAAAAAAAATACTATTTTTAAATATTTAAATACAGTGGACCTTATTATTAAATTATTTTTATGCATGAGGGGGATAGATAGCCTTTAAAATATTAGCGGATACAAAAACAAGCATTAGGCTGCTCTTAAAGTGTACCATTTGGAATTTTTTTAAAAGATGAACCAAGACTATTGTTGTACACCCTACATAACCTTAAAGAAAGAACCCCGTTTCACACGATAAGTTAGGGGAGAGAGGGGAGAGAATAATAGCATGTTCTCTTCCCCTCTCACCAATAAACTCAGACTTTCTGAAAGAAAATTTTCATAGTGTGATCCCAGACTTTGCAAAGTCTTGAGTTTGTAAGATCCTGAAGAGAAGAATGATGGGAAGGACATTCTTTGCTTTACTCGCAAAGTTGCTTCTTTTTCGTTTGCATGTTTGATATGACAAAAAACAACAAAGACACAAAATTTTTCGCAGTAATATTTGCGCGTTAAGTAGTGGAAGGAATTTTTAAAGAAAATTTAAAAGACTTTCAAAGCAAACTTTGTGTGTGAGAAAAAGCTCTAACGCCTGAGTCGAATAATGATTTTCATTTATAAGATTTCATTGCTCAATTAAAATTGGTTAAAATCGGTCCATGCTTTCAATTGCAATTGCAGTGATCACCGAGATCAGTGCTGCAAGAAAATTTTGTTTTTAAAATGGCTAAACTCCCATGAAAACCCAATTTCTTCCGACGCGCCTAAATTTTGACGAATAGATACCGGCCATTAAGACCTTAAATTCACATAAATCTTCTTAAAATGCTGGTATAAATAATGTAAAAATATTTTAGGGATCTGTCCCTAGTAACATTAACATAAATTTCTCTAATCTGCTTTAGGTAATTATGAGTTTTTTTTTCTTAAAAAAACTTTTTTTGCATTGTTTTCGCAGATCCCATGAATATTTGTTACGGATCGAAATTTGAAAATCGTTAGTGTAGGTTATTATGTGACCATGTTTCACCGATTTTCTTTTAAACATAGAAAAACTAGCACAGTATAAAGATACTTACAAGCCGTTAAGGGTATTATGCGATCATGCTAGACCGATTTTTGCTACTTGTTTTTGAGGTGGCATGTCATAACTTCTACGGACGCTATGACTCTTTTAAAAGTGTCACATTGTCTATGAACGGCGTGTCATAAGCAGTGCTGCCAAAACTTATTAACGATGAAATGCTAGATTTTGTTAAAAAAATGGTGAAAAATGCTAAATAAATGCTAAAAAAAATTTATATGAAAAATATAGAAACATCTTTATTAAAGTAAGGGCCAATAAATTGTTTATTATATGCTGCATATTGTCCTTCAACGAAGAGCTGCCAAATTTCAGTAAAAAAAGGTTTGTCAGATACACGACAGGTGCAACCGAACTATGCACAGCACATAAACTTAATGTGTCCTCTGCTGAAAATTGTAACAAATTCTTTAGAAAGGGATAGGATTGTTTTAAGTTATGCCCGTAACACTTTTGGGCTTTCTTATTTCTTCGTGCTGCCACTAATTTATGACAATATCGAATTTGCAATAATTGCAAAAGGGGTTTTTCTAATTCATCTGTTTCTTTCACCCATTCTTTTTACTTTAGGTGCTTGCCCCAATCTTTGCGAAACTTTTGTGAATAGGTTTTTACTAATTTTCTAAAATGTTTCTCCTCTTTTGATTTTTATTTCAGTGAAACATGAATAAGCATTTACATTCCGTTATTTTCTTTTATATTTGTATTAAACATTTTAAAAATGGAAAATGTTAAAAATATCACAAGAACTTAAAAATTCTAGGAATTTATTGTTGATGGGATAAGCTATTCCTATGCGCATTTCACTGGTTGCTTAGGCCAGATCATCAGGAAACTTCATCCATAAAGATTTTAGAAAAACTAAAGATATTAAACCAAATAAAACTGTTAAACGTATAAGAATTTTTAAATAATTCTATAAAAAATGCTACATGCTAAATCATTTTTTTCAGGGCAAATGACTTTAAAAAATGCTAGATGTAGCATGAAAAATGGTCAATTGGCAACACAGGGACCTAATCACCGCATTCGATACTATCGTATTGAATAAGCTAACGAATTTTTTTGCATACGATAGACATTGACGTATCGAATGAAAACTCGATAAATGTAATGTCGAGATACTCGATATCGAATGCTATTATTTCAAATTTAATACATTTCATTCGATATCGAGTTTCATGATACCAAAATAAATAATTTCGATCAATTTTGCTCGATGTCATATGCGGTGATTAGACCCCTGGTCCTAAGGGCCCTGATCATTATTACATTTTTAGCGAGTTATAGTCAATTAGTAGTTGGTTTCATTATTGTTAAGCTTTGCGACGAAATATTAAACAAACTCCCGAATTTTCGAAATCCCAAACTTTATAATCCCTAATTTTGAAGTCCTAAAATTAAAAATTTAGAAACTATACTTAGCGAAGCCGGTGTTTGGTTTACTATAAAGCAGACAATTTGTGCGCCCGGGTGAAGGCCGGCAATTCAGGGAAGCTTCAGTAAGCGAAGCAGTGAACAAAGCCGAAGGCGTTTGATCGGCGGCGGCGGCGCGGGTATAATTGATCGGCGGCGGTGGCGTTTGCGTCATTGAATCGGCGGCGGCTTAAATGTCGGCTTGAAATGTTTAAAATTGTTATTTAACTGAGCAACCTAAATAAGAGCGGAAGCGTTTTTTGTATGTCAAAACTTCTCATCTGCATACAATTTATACGAAACAAACCATTAGAATGCGAATTAGAAACCACCCGGCTAATAAATCTTATTTGACAGATCGCTATGTCGGTTTGTTTTATTGAAATTGTATTGAAATAAAATTTTCATGTTTAAAAAAACGCTTGCCGCTTTTGTTTAGGTTGTTCAGTAAGGAAAACTATTATGCCCAATTTTTGGGATTGATATTAAAACACATTTATGTTTAAAATCGTTTTAAATACAAAATTCTTTTCATCACTAAACACTTTAATGTAACTTAATTCACCGATGTGGTACATTTAAATTCATTTTAAGTTTCCATTGGAAAATTTTAGCAAGGTGGTCTCAATAGTAAACAAATGCAACAACAACAGGCAAAGCAATAGCAAACAACTGTTTTTGGAGGCCACCTTGTAAATAAATACACATTTTTATGATATTTTTTTGTATTTAGTAGTGCTGCCATACTTTTATCTTAATTAAATAAGACTTTTTAAGCAAAACTCAAAAAATCAATCTGTATTTAAATACGATTTAAGTTTATATGAAAATTAACTTAATATTGATTTAAATATTATCCTGAAAATTGGGCAATAATTATTTCTCTATCTATTTATTATTATGTTAAAGTACAAAACATCAAATAATAATAAAAGGATAGTGCAATTTCGTTTTTTTTCTCATTACTGTTTTAAGCTGATGCTATCTGTAGGACCACATCTCCATTTACAAAAAGTAAAGCTTTCTGCAATAAATTATTAATAAAAATGTAAGCTTTAAATTTCAAAGTTGTGCTTACCGACTTAAAGCACAAGCTGCAAATCTTGTACTTTTCTTAAACCACTTTGTTTGAAACAAAGAGGTCACCAAAATATTGCCAACACTCTGCACTTCCATACAGTGTCTTATGCCCAATTTTCAGGATAGTATTTAAATCTATATAAAGTTAATTTTCATAACAAACATAACTAGAAGTTGCAGTTTCGTTGCAGTTGCGTTTAACCGTCTGTTCTGGGCCTAAGTGTACCACATCGGTGACTTAAGTTTTTAGTGAAGAAGAGAATTTTGTATTTAAAACGATTTTAAAAATAAATGTGTTTTAATATCAATCCTTGAAAATTGGCCATTAATGTAAGACACTTCTTTAATTTTTTGTTTTTTATTTAACAACTGCTGGTAATATTTTATACTTTTTTCTGTCACATTAAAAACTTCACTATCAGAGTAATGGCGATTTCTTTTCTGAGAAAAATGTTGCATTAATGTTACATGTTCTACATTTTTGTGTTCGTTTGTACAAAAAATACAACTGTGGGAAAAATTTTCAAGTTCTTTTGTGAATATGTTGATGAAAAATTTGCAAAACATGTTGCATATCTTACCCTTACTTTTACTTAAGGTGTTCATACTGCCCTGTTCTACAACTTTGGTACTTACTACTTTGTTTGTACAACAAATGTTTTATTTTGTTTGCCATAATTTATACCGCTCATAATTTTGCAAAAAAAATTGTTTTAAAACAAAATATAGAAATATTTACACATTAAAATCAAAAAAAGTCTATTTATATTATAATCGTTTTAATTTTTATAAGCCATTAGTGATGTTAATATTTGTTTCAAACCCGTAATAGCGTGTAGAAACCGCTAAAATAGCTTTAAAAATCGCTCATTAAGTACATTAATGATGAAAGTGTAATAGTTGTAAATAAAAGCACTAATTGTGTTCTATTGAAATTGCACAACATGTAACACTTCGAGTGATTATAGGTAACATTAGAAAATGTTACATGTATATACTGTAACATATTTTTCTCAGAGAAGAAATCGCCATAAGATTCTGATTCAGAATCTAAATCATTTTGTTGTAGTTCACTTGTCTTTTTTGTAAAATATTCCTGCAGAGATTTTTGTGTGTTAAGTACATACAATGTAGGGAATGGTAAATGGATACCAAAATCGATTTTCGATTTTTCGATCGACTTTTTTTATTACGGTTTTTGAAATCGATTAATCGAACCTCAAAATCGATTTTAAAATCGATTTCAAAATCGTTTAAGATAAATTTGCAAACTCATACCTTATATCACAAAGAGGTATACTCCAGCATTTTTTTTTTTGGGAAACTACTAAATAAATTGAACTGAGATTTTTACAGTGTGTAGATATGACTACTTTTTCTAATTTTCCTGCAAAAAGTGAAAATGTGTAAATTTTGAGAACGCCTTTAGAGGAACAAGTACATGTACATTTAACATATTAAAATTGTGTTCTTCTGTAGACAATCAGGCCTGTCACATAAATTAAATCCGATAGAAAGTGGAAGTGATTTCATATCTTGCTTCACATTAAACGAAATCACTTCTGATCGAATTTAAATCTGTGACAAGCTTGAATTTATCGATAGTATTTCAAAGGATTATGACAGCAGTTCCTGATCGGTAGCGACTGTTTCTTTGCTAAGTTACTATTAAGTTAGTTTAAAAAAAACGTCTGCATGCCATTGATGCCAGAAAGAGACATTTCCTTGTAATTTCGTATTTGTTAGCATAAATTACATACTTTTTGTTTTTTCACTCTGCTTATAACTAGATTTAAATATCGCTCACAGAGCCCTTATATTAAACTTGGAAGTATATTAAGGATACTAATAGGAAAATACGTAAAATTACAACTTTAAACTGGAAAAACTGCATTAGCATACCTACAGACGTATGTACGCACAAAAAAAAATACGTTATATTGTGCATTCCCATAATTTATCGATTTAATTAAGATTAAAAATTGCCAAAATTTTGATAAAAATAAAAAAATCGATTTTAAAAGCCCAATAATCGATTTCAGTATAAAATGGCATACGTAAATTCGATTGCAAAAAATCGATTTACCATTCCCTAATACAATGACGCTTTGAAAAATTTTAAGAAAATATAACGGCACTTGAATGTTGCACTTGAATTGATGCTAAAACGTACCATTTTCGACAAAGAAATAAATACATTAAAACGCAAATCTGTAAAATAAACTTAGTCACACAAATTAAGAAATTTCACGGCGCAGCTGCTGCCATCGGCGGCTTTAATGGAGCCGTCTAAGCCTTGTAAGTCGGCGGCGGCGCGGCTTGGAGAAATCAAGCGGCGGCGGCGAGCCAATCGGCTTGGTTCTCTGAAGCGAAGTCGGTGTATATAGAAAGTATTTTCTACTCTATGGTATAAGAAACGCCGGCTTCGCTAACTAGACGTTATGACATGCAACCGTTTTTGATAATTTTCCTTATATAAAAATAATTCGCAATTTATATAATTAACATTAATTCTTTGCTTTTTATTATTTTATTTTCAGATCTTGACACAACAAAATACCAGCCATTAGTAAAATAAATATTTTAATAAAATAAATCTATAACAAAATTGTTTTACAAAAAAAAAAAAAAAAAAAAAAAAAATGAGTTATCAATAAAAAAAAAACTCCAAAACGCAGATGTTTGCTTTAATTTAATATACTTTTAAAAGCAATTTACAAAATAAAATATAAACAATTATAACAAATATTACTGATTAATGTCTATTCATTTATTTGCAAAAGAAAAAAAAAAAAAAAAAAATCAAAGCAATTGAAAAAAAATAATACAAAAAATTTGTAGAGCTAAATTGTAAAAAAAACAAGTGCAAAAGTTTAATATAAAGAAATCAAATTATGAATGTGTATTGGAATTACAATAAATAACAAGTATACAAATAATTTAATAAAAAAAAAAATATTAAATAATTAAAGTGTTGAAATCTCCAATTTAAATCTAATTCAAGCAAGAAAAAAATATTAAATAAATAAATTTTAATTAAATCAAGTGTTAATGTTAAACAATTATAATTGTATGCAAAAATTTTCAAGAATTCTATTAAGAATTTCATAAAATCTTTAAAACAATTTGGTAAGTTTATTTTAGTTAATAGATTTTTTTTTTTTTGGTATTTTCCAGTTTTAGCTTTGAAAAACGGAAAAAGCCGCGATTTTTGTGTCACAAAAAAATCACAACCGATAAGTCGGCCTTAGGTTTGGTAAGGTTAGGTACAGCGTTGCCGTTGGAAATTTTCTAAAAGGGTCACAAAAACGGGATTTTACAAAAAAGGGGTCACAAACAGGTTATTTCAAAGTAAAAAAAGGGTTAGAATTTTTATAAGTAGCTTGTACCAATAAAGGGATCGCAGAAAGGACATTTGAAAGAAAAGAATAGGTCAGGTTTTTTTTTATAATAAAATCTTCACTTCAAGTCCATTCTTCCAGATCCGTTTCAAACCAATAAAGAGGCGAAAGCATGGAATTACAAGTTTTTTTTTTGAGTCTGTTCGAAAACACTTGTTTGGCTGGAGCAAAACTTTGAGGTAAAGAAAAAATAAATGCAAAGAATTTATATAAACTTGGCTTAAGTTTTACGTTAAATCTATTTTTAAATTTCTGACTACAATAAATCATTTATCTTATTTTCTTTATAACTTACCTTCGTTGACAAAAGCGTCTTTTTTAAAAAGTATGTCTTGAATTCGGCGGAAACAATTTCAAGATAAAATATATCGTGTTTGTATTTTATCTTAATATCATTCGATTTTATTTAGTTTTGAAACAATTTCGTTATACACAGCCATGTCACAGAGTACATTCAGAAAATGACGAAAAAATTTTTCGGAATGAAACCATGTTTGTTTTCATGAAAGCTTTCTGTATCTGAAAGGCCAAAATACTATCAAAATACAGTTAACACTTAACTTAACTCAACTCAATAAACAAATATGTTTTCTTCGATTCCGAACGGAATTTTACTCTGTGACATGGCTGATAATTTAAAAAATGGTCAAAAAGGGAATTGATTTAAAGTGATAAAAAATGGTTATTTAAAAAATGGGCCATAAAAGTCGCAAACTGCTCACAAAAGGGTAAACTTTATCAATTTAGGGGAACAACGGCAACGCTACAAGAGCTGTCACAGTAGTGCTGCCAAAAAACAAAATTTAAGTAATATTTCTAAAAGCAAATGATAAAAAAGGGTAATTAAAAAAAGGGTCACAAATGGTATCAAGAGCGTTGAAAAAGGGTCAAATTGAAACTTTAGTATCACAGCGGTAACGCTGGTTAGGTAGATCCATTGTTGAACCATTGTATTACATTAATTAGACAGGACAGTGATAGAGGAGATGATTCATGTTTTCTTTCTTTTTTCTTGATCGCAGCTGCAGCAGTAGTTCTAGTGTCTGGCTCCCAGACTATGTGCATAACAGATATCAAAAATTAAACATCCCTTTTAGTCATTGGTAGTAGAGACAATGTAAGCCTGTCCTCTGTTCGGGGCCGTAATTACCAGGTAATCGTTAATAATGATGAAAGTCAGTCGCCGGAGTTTGAGATTGCAGGAAAGCAACTTCCCTTCACTTCCCTTCCAAATCCAGTGAAGCCCGTAGGCTCATTCGCCTTAATTTTCCCAAGTGTATTCCTAACTTGGTTTTACTCGATTAAGATCCAGTCATTTTTATTTTTAGAACTCTCAATTAATGTTTTTATAACAATTTAATTTCAACATACTTAGATTTCTGAGCTCATATTTAATTGAAAATTTGAGGTAAATATAACCTTTCTTTGTATTTTTTGTCACAGCATCTATCTTTTAAATAAATAAACATAGAAACAAAATTTTTGTCATATTCGTAACTTTTCTAAACAATATAAATATAATTATGGTACTTTTTTGAAATTCGAACGTTAGGGGTGAAAGTCGTCCTTATATTTTGGTACTTTTATTACAAAACATTTTTCTCTATTCATTGAAACATACGTACAGGGATGTTAGATGTGACGATTTTACGTAATTTTGACGATTTTTTTCGATGAATTTACCAAAATGACGATTGACGATTTTTAATGTAGAGTCATTTAGGTTTTGGCAATTTAATCCCGTCAATAAATTTAGTTAAAACTTTAATCCGGCATCAATTTTATAACACTTCAATCTGGCAAGTAAAGTTTTTTCTTAGCCATAAGTGTATACTTATTATCAACGAAAAATCGAGGAAACAGCCGATTGGCTGAATGTACAAAAATTGTGTGAATGTTAGTGAAAAAGTGTCAGTGTATTGAGTTTTTCGAACTTGCACTTGCATGTGGAAACGGGGGGTTAGTTTATATAGGATGTAGAGGCGAATATATATTTATACTAGCGGACCCGACGAACTTCGCCTAGTCGCAATTTTAAGCCTTCAGACAAACTTTGGAGTAATAATACAATACAAATATTTAAATTTTCAATGTGATTGATTTAATTTGAATCAGTAGAGAGCGATTTGATGAACAATGTTTTTCGATTTGTTTTCCGGCGCAAAAACAAATAACGAAGACGGTTTCCCAACACGCGGACATGCAACGTACAGCTGACCGTGCGAAAAACAATGAAACTCGAGATTAATCCCACAGACTTCTAGTAATTGGCTTTGCGATTTATTGATTGTCATTGCAAATGCCAATCGAACGGGGAACTGAATCCGCTTGAATTGGAATGGAAGTTCAGTCGGAATAATGGGAATTCGTGGGATAAGGACTTCTTCTCCTTTGAATTTGCCCTTGATGATTGTCGCCTGAACCACATTGTTCATTAGCTTTTTGACGGAAAACCGCGTACCGTTGCACAATTTTGGAGGATTGAGATTCCGCAACATGATTATGATCGATACCACCTTCAGCTGTAAATTATGCGGCGGAGTTCCTGGTACATCTAGCGAGTTCAAAAATTCCGCCGGTCACGCAGTCAACAGATTTGTACGTATGCAGTTGTCCTGCGATTTGACTTTGAATAATTAAGTTTAAGCTATCGACGTCCTTATTTATTCTTCGCTGCTAGTATTGCTCGTTCATCAATTCAATCGAGATTTTTGTAATTTTGTGCAATGCCGGGGAACACTTTGCTGATGAGTTTTACCTTGGACGATGTGAATTCACAAAAAATTTCAGGAAAAGATATCAATCCATTCGAAACATCAACAGGAATTTGGCCGTTGCCAAGCTCCAGCAGTTGTCTCGAGAATTCAGCAGCCGATGGGTCGTTCTGCATGTTTGTGGTCAATTGCAACTTCTGGACATGCCTCCACAAAGACGACGATTTCAGGCACGCGTTAAGTTCATCCGCAGCGGAAGATTTGGGGATGACGGGAAGTGTTTGACGAAAATCTGCGGAGAGCAATATCAAAGCCCCACTAAATCGTCTTAAGTATCAAAAATTCTATATTTTTTGGTTTTGTATGAATTTATACTTAATATTTTTTGATGTTTTAATAGAGTGATTAATCCGTGTTGATAAAAAAACCATTTTTTATATGACGATTTGTTGACGGGTTTTTTCAAAACTATTGACGATTATCACGATTTTTTTTTAAACTTTTGACGATAATTCGAAAAAAACAGTTTTGAAATTTTTGTTTCTTTAATAGGGAGAAAAAGGTATACATATATAAAAATGAAAAAAAACGGGAAATTTAATTTCTTTCTTTTAATTTTCTGAATTAAAAAATATCAGAATTCCAAAACTAATATGTTTTTTAATTTCTTTCTAAATCTGGCTAAATTAATAATAATTTAAATTTTCATATTAATTCGAATGTGTTTTCTAAGTCAAATTACAATTTTTAATTTATACTTTATTTTTTTATCATAATTTCTTAATTTGAATTTTATATTTTAATTGAGCTTGAAAAGCTTAAATCTGTGGTCACAAGCAATAACCGTCTAAGTCGAAATAAGTTTTAAGAAAAAGCAGTTTATATTTATGCTTGCGTTTCTGAAAAAATTAAATGCATAGGAAAACAAGTAATTCTGAATCAAAGATTCGCACCCCCACAATGCTAAGATAAAAAAATTATGACGAAAGTTGTATTTATTTCAAAAATATTTAATAAAAACCAATTTAAACTCAACTGTTTCTTAAGTCGACTTAGGCGGTTATCGCTTGGGACCACAGAAATAAAACCTCAATTTCTAAACTCGTTTAACCAGTTTTACAAAAAAGTGGAAACTGGATTTCTATTAAATGCTTAAGAAACTTTAACTACTTATCCTCCACAAAAAAAAAAAATTGCGAACATTTTTATTACTAACCCCTAAAAAACATCTTTATTTAAGGGTAGTGGTCATTTACATAAGTTTGAAGTAAAATATGAAAGTTAATTGATGCTTGTTTAACTTCAAATTAAATAAAAATATAATTGAGTTAAAAAAAACAATTCCAAACGAAGTTATTATAATTTTTCAAAAGGTAAGGGTAAAAATTTATCCCAGCAAAAGTTTAAAAATCTTTAACAAAATTGCAAGTGGAAAAGCGAATTTTTGTGGAATTGTAAAAGTAAAGTGGGAAATGTTTTAGCAAAGTTAATGCAGCCCGATTTCGCTTTTTGAAAACAGAGTTATATTTGTGAAGTTAAACAAAGTCGAATATCCTTTCGATTTATTAATATATATTGCTGTTTGTAATTCTTATAGAGAACGTAGGGCCGCAACAAAGTTGTTTCAATCGTCTCTTCCAACTGTGTAATAAAGTTCTGATTTCACAATCGAGCTGCCTCCTCCATGTATGGCCAGGTCTGCCAACACGTCTCTGGCATTGGGGGTTACAATCGATGGCCAGTCTGGTTATGCCGTCTGGCGATTTCTTAAGTATTTCCGCCTATGAATCTCTGTATGAATGGTGATTTGACGGGTGGTGTGCCAGAGATCAATGTTTCTTATTCATTCGGACCAAACCATACATAGTATTTTACGAAGGCAATTGTTGACAAGGACTTGGATGCTGTTGGTTCTTTTGGTGCAGCTACCATAGAGCAGTACAGATTTCGATTTATTATTACATAGTTTCTTGTTTTCATTAGCAAAGAAACCCCAAATTTTCAAATATGTATTTGATACTAAAACATCGATATAGCCTCCATAAGGGCTAAAAAATCTGAGCAAGTTAAACTCTCTTTTTGGTCTAAAATGTGTTTAAACCAACAAATCTATAAATCACTATACATATAAACCATATTTAAACGCATAAAATTGGGCGTTTAAACTACCAATACAGACCATATGAATTTGATAAGATTTATCGCAGTGCTGCCACATGTTATTTTTTTAACAACAAATAATACATGGGACACTGATTTATAGTTGTTGAGTTTAAACTACACATAAATTCAAGTTTAGTTCAACAAAACCAACGTTTAAGCCATTAGCGATTTATTAGCCATAAGAGTTATAACGCGCTTTTAAATATTTTACGATGCCAATTTCGAATGTCTTTAGAGTTTCTTGTTAGATTTAGAAAAATCTTCGGTAAAAAACACAGTTATAACCACCGTTTAAAAAACTGCAGTCGAAGCAAGGCGAATTGACTAGAAGGTGGGGTCAAGTCAACATGTGGTGTTTTTTTTCGGTGGTCGAGTTGTCAAAGTTTGTATACAAACTAGTTTTTTATGTAAACAACCCTGTTTTTTTTTACTAGCAATATTTTTGACAACCCGACCACAGAAGAATTGTAGTTGTAGAGTTGACCTCACCTTCTAGTCAATTCGCCTTGAGTCGAAGTAAAAAAACAACCATTTCTTCCCCTTCTTCATTTACCTTTATTGTGTTTGGCGTTTTTAAAATATTAAAGAGATCGTGAACTTATTTCCTTTAATCTATTACCAAACAGTCGTAGGCGTATTTTAAATACGCCAAACACAATAAGGGGGATTGTCATTAGCCAAAGAAAAACTGTTGCTTTTACTTCTGATTCATTTAATATAAACAGTCGCTGTCAAACAAACTCAAAAAGTGAAAAGTTGTACACAATTTTTTGTTCGACAGTTTTTGGTTTCGACTGCAGTTGTTTGAACCCTGGTTATAATATTTCTCTTCTGTAGTTCAGGAAAGTTGGAAATACACAATTCTTCACTATTTCTTAATTAAAATATTTTCGCGAAAAAAGGCAATTAATATGAATCCCAAAGGTCCAAAAAACAACGCATTTCCAATCTAATACGCTCAGAATCTCTAAGTTTTAAATGTTCCGCGTAAGAGTGGCTTAGTTAATAAAGAACGATCTCTTTGGTTGGGAAACGGCGAAAACAATGGTTCTCCGAAGATGCGTAAAATTGGATTTGCATTTCTTCGTTGTAATTCGAAGATTGCGGTTATTGTATACGATTTAATAAAGAAATTACTTTCGCCCTGCTTCTAGTTCTTAGATGTAAATCGAAATATTTCTGTAGCGATAATTGAAATTTCCAAGATCCCAAAACTATTGCATTGGGAATTTGAAGTTTTAAATGTTTTATGTTATATTGACTTGATGAATATAAAACGATCTTCAGTTAGGAAACGATAAAAAACTTTTTCTTTTTTCAGTTGACTTAAGTTGTAACTGACCTACGTTGTTGTCTAAAAACGGAGCGATAAACCATAACCGATGGAAGTTATGTATGTAAGTCCACAAATTTTAAAATTTCAGTAATCACAATTAAATATTGAATATAATCGGTTATCCTTTTTTTTTTAAGATGTCAATGATCATCACTTTGACTTAAGTCAAAGTAATAGAATATTATTATTTACTTTTGCTGTATTCCGCCCTTTGTTTACGGAAGAACTCTCAATAAGACACCAGCAGCATGCCCGATATAGTTTTCGTAAACATTCTACTTTGAAAATTTGATGTATTTAACTAAATAATTTAAACAAATAGAATATGGGAATTTTTGCTTCTTATTTTATTTTTGAAATATGAAAATAATGTTAATAAAACACAATGTGCCATCGAATTGATGTCACTGCAGTCATAGCATAAATGACACATAAAATATGACGAAATTTTAAGATTTCGTTCGTCATAAGATTGATGTCACCTTTTGCCTCATTGATGCCATGTAATTACATTGATGTCACACTTTTGTTGTTAATATGAAGATGCATTTTTCTATGAGTCTAGGTCTTTTTTGTGAAGAAATCTATCGCGTATTACATAAAACCCAATTTTTTGTTACTACAATGATAATAATCCGAGACATAAAATTTCTTTTTAGTTTCGCACGAAGAACACACCTTTCTGTTCTTCGTTTTTTTTTCTGAGACTTTAAAGTTTTGAATCATGTGATAACGAAAAATTTTTACGTACAAATTTGCACTGTGTATTACGATTTTCGTACTATTTGTTTTGAATAAACGGAAGTTTTGTATACTCTAAGAAAAACAAAAATCCCTTTCAAAACACCAACTCTTTATTTCGAATAATAACTTTTCAGAAAATTTCCCATTTGTTTATTAAACCAGCACACACAGAAAAAAATCAATGTAAATTCGTTCAAAACAAGGTTGATTTTACATTTTCCAGTAGTGATTTTGCTTCATTGTTGTTTTCTGTTAATTTAACATGATTTTACAATAACTTGCGAACAACATTTTTTTCTTTTAAAATAACTTTAATTCATGTTAATTTAACATTGCATAAAAGTTAGAGCAAAATGTCATTTATATTGAAATAACAATCCGAATCAAGTTAAATATTATTAGTTCCTTTAAACTCCTACAAGGAGCATAGGAATCAAGTTGAATGAAAGTTATTTCCAGTTGAAACAAAGTGAATTTCATGTAGAATCAAATTGGTTGGAGTGTGATATAACAGTGTGAAGACAAAATATGGGCATTTCCCCAGAATGGTCTACCAGGATGAAAGAACAAAATGTTGATTATCATCGTCTTTTATTGTTTATTATTAGAAAAAAGGGTATGGACTTATAAAATAATAATTTCCTAGCATATCTGAGCTGTTTTACCTGAGAAAATTGGGCTGGAAACTGGAAAATTTTATAATATCCTGTATTATCTACTTCTATAGACATTTTTATATGCTTATTTTACATGCAAAAAATATGTTATGTTTACATTCTTTCTTCATATTCTCTCCTTTACAATCAATTGTAAAAGGAGTATTAAGTTTTTTTGTTAAAGAAATTTGAAGACATTTATGGTAAAATGCATGGTGATAATAATAAAAAAACATGGAAAAATCGTACGTTCGCGACCGGTACATAAGCCAATTTAATAAAAACCAAGAGAGATATATTATTTTGTAAATACTGGATGGACACCTACATTAGAACACTTTTAAAATAAACTAATCACGTTTGAAAATTCCGTTTCATTATGCAGATTTTTATATTTCACTACTGTCAGCCGAAGTTGACTTCTATATTGCGTACGTTCGTGACCACACGTTTATAACTCTTATTAAGAAAACTTAAACTCGATGAAATCCATCTTTTGTACTAAACATAGAGCTACCCAAATGCTATCGAATCGCAAAAAAAAAATGCTAGGAAAAGTTTTGTTTTCTATATTATTTGTACATCAAAAGCGTACGAACGTACGTTCGTGACCCCAGGAAATGCCCATATGCATTTATTTAAGAATAATTCAAAACACTTACCCCTGTAACACATGTTTCACTTATTTTGTATCTCCTTTGTTAACAGAAGCATCAGCAGAATGGCCCGATATGGTTTTCGTCATCAACCTACTTTGAAAACTTGATGTACTATTTAACTAAATAATTTTAATTAAAAGAATACGGGAATTGTCTTCTTTTTATAACATATTTTAAACATGAAAATTTTCATACTTAAGTATGCATGCATATTAATTTAACAAGATAAACTTTTGATTTTAATATAAAACAGGTTTTTATGGATTCAATATTGCACACTGTTATTTTAACAGTGAATAATATTAAATTTACGTGATTTAAGATTATTTTAATATTTTGCATTTAAAATCAATATGAAATAATGATAAATTTTAATAAGGGGCATACTTTTGCAGAAATTTACCATGACTCTCAATCAACATTTCGCCATGTTATTTAAACATTGGTATTTTTTTCTGTGTGCACAGGCATTGTTTTGCACGAGTACGAAAATCGTAAAACACAGTACAAATGGTTCGAACTATTTCTTTCGAATCAAAATACGCGCTAACTCTCTGATTTTTAGGAATTTGCCTGTAAAAGTATTCCTCATACATACATTTTTTGCTCCGATTTTTAAGTTTGGATTGTTCCTTGTACTTAATACGATAAACGTATGATTCGACCATGATACTCTGATGAAAAAGTTTTTAGAGAATTATCTTAATATTTTTTATTTAGATAGAAAGATCTATGACAATAATGTGTGAAACAAAAAATAGGGGCCAAATGCTCGCCACGGTGGCATACCTCTATCCGATGGTCCATATTTTCAATGACTCTGAGACATAATTGAGGTTCAATGTCGTTTAAGTGCCGAATTATCTCATCTTTAACTCTTGAATTGTTATTGGCTTATTGACGTCCACTTATTCTTTTCAATATCCCCAAAAGAAATAAGTCCAACGGAGTCAAATCACATGATCGTGACGACCAATTACCATCCCCAGGACGTGAGATAACTCGGCTAGTGAATTTCTCGCGCAAAAGAACCATTGATTTTTAAGGCTGTGTGGTAAGTGCCACCGTCCTATAAGAACCACATATTGCCCAGGTCAATATTCTCAATATTACCCGCGATAGCGAACACCATTTACTGTAACTGCTGGGCCGACCTCATTTTCGAAGAAGTACGGCCCGATGACGCCGCCAGCCAGTGATGCATTTTTATTTTTTTTGTATTGGGCCAAATTGGCGATTTAAAAGTGCCAAAACACCTTTGAAAAGGCCTTAATAAACGTTTGTTTAATTTAATAATCTGTTACAAATACGGGGGTTTTTGTCTCACAAATACCATTGCTCAAAAGCAACATGAAAATTTATTTTTCAATACAAAATTTAAAATATGTATCAAGGCGAATTCATCCCAGGTAATCTCTTTAATAAATTCGCCTTGATATGTATGAAGCATTTTTATCATTTGACGGTCTACTTTGATTTTTTGACATTTACCTACTTCAAATAATTTAAATGTAAAGCAAGACTGATTTGCACATTAAAGTAACAGTTCTTACTTTAAAGGGCCAAGTATACAAAACAATTGGTTTGACAAAAACAACAGGATGTTTTTGTAAATATTTAAAATTTTTGATTTTAATAAACAACCGCTTGTGTGGTTTATTTGGTCCTGTACAAACAAAACAATTTCGTAAATAAAAGTATTGTTTGAAAATGTAAGAAAATAACATTGAAAAATGTGTTAATCCCGCGAAGCTCTACGCTTGTCTGCGGGAGACCAGAGTCTCTGGCGGGAATCGAACCCGCGACACTGATAGACTACCTCACTACCAGCTAGTTGAATTTTGACCTGAAAGGGTTAAAATAGATTTCTACAGGGCCATCAAACGTTAAAAAGTGCCAAAAATGGCCAAATTGTGCCACGTTTTGCATCACTGCCGCCAGTCCTTGAACAGCACCAAACAGTCACTCTTTGTGGCAGCATCGGCTGTTCAACAATCACTCGTGGTTTCTCAGTTGCCCAATTGCTGCAATTCTGCTTGTTAACGAATCACTAAAATGAAAGAAAAAATCACTAAGTGTACGAAATGCATTTTGTTATGAATTCCCATTTTCGAAAAAGGCTTCAACAATCTTAACGCGCTGCTTAATTGTGTACCTCTGCATTGTTGATTATGTCAAACGCTGAAACAAAAAAATGACAAATTAAGTTGGGCCAAAAACTTGACGTTAAGGTGTGACTCGCAATTAACATCTTGCATTATGGTTGGAACACCATTATTATTAAGCATTTTTATACTTGTATTGCGTAAACCTGCTTACGACATGACCGACTTCATATCTTATCTTTTTGTAAGGATTTTGAGGGATTTAATTGAATGGTTAGTAAAACTAGGCAGGGATTTTTTTTATTTAAAAATCACAAGAGATTCTTATAAAATCAACTCTTATTAAATACCCATATGATTTTTAGTGTGACATAAAAAAAATAAATGAAATGGTAAGAATATTATCAACATGAGAGTAATAAAAAGTTTTAACACCCAATTTTGACTAATTTCTTTTAACAAAACATTTTGCTGGGGTGTTTATATACAGAAAAAAAAAAAACAAATAAGGATTTCATAACAATGCGTAAGAAAGAAAAGAGGATATAATTGTAAATTTAGTTACGAAAAAAGTAAGAAAGAAAAAATCACAGAAATTTTTTAACTGACACAGCATGACAGCAACGACTACAGTTCATACCAGTGCCACAACCACCGCCAGTACCACTGCGACTTGTACTTTTAGCCATCATTATGGGCTCATAAATTGTATATTTACGCACTTAATGTCAGTTGTAATTGCTCAAAAGGCCGTCTAACAAGGAAGTATTTAACAAAAAAAAATATGATTCTTCTTCTTTTTCTCTAACAAAAACTCAAAACTGCAGGGATGCACATGAAAATTGACTAAATACGTTTCATTCCACGTTTGGACAATGCTTCTTTTTAGCTACTTGTTATTTTAGACGTTTAAATATAAAAAAATGTAAAGAAAGTAGTAGACACATTGCTTTTCATGATGACAGCAATGATGATACTATTTAACTTAGTTATGTTAGAAATGTGATAGCTCTACCTGAAGTGTTGCAAATTAATGTGTTTTTTTCGCTTTTATTTTATAACCATTTCAAGTACTGTTAGTGCAAGGCGAGATGAGGACTACTACAAGATACAGCTGTCCTTTTGCCTTTCTCTTCACTGTGGGCAGACTTTAAAATAACTATTTTGAAATTAAATTATTTGTTTTGAAAGTTATTTATTAAGCGTTTTTATTTAAATTGTATAGCGATAATTTGCAAAACATTGTATATTGATAAAAAAGTAAATGAATGCTTTTAGTTTCTGTTTAGGGTCTCTGTTCTTTCGGACTTTTTATGTTACCCACCCAGAATGTATAAATTCTGGGTATGTCCAAAATATTTTTAAATAATCATCTGAAATAGTACATAAGCTTTATGTTATAGTTGACAATCAGAAACTCTGATTTAACTGTTTTGTTTGGTATCTATTTCAGAAATTAGAAGTCTCTTAGATTTCCTTTCGTTCCAAAATATTTGGAATCGTCATTGAATCTAGATGAATTTTAACATTAAAGCTTCGTTCACAATCAAAAAAACATTTTCACTTGGTGTTCATAATAGAGCAATTTTCTTGTTGCTCTGATTGTGCACAAAGCTTAATTTTATATAAAATTTTGAAAAACATAAAATTTGCAGTATATTAAATGAAAATATTAAGTGATGTTTTTGTGCAATTTAACGATCTTATATTTTCTCTGTGCTTTATTATTGCAACAGTCTTTAATTGTGTTTACTCCTTCGTACCTTTAAAACCCCAAATATATTATTGTAGGTGTTGAAGTAACTTTAGCACTGGATTCATAGAAGTTATCTGAATATGATGAAATGGACTTAATTTAGAACTTTGTAATGGTCTGCTAAAAAAGTTCGAATTTAATAACGAACTCTTTTGGCAATTTTCTCAATATATCGACAAACTGTCTGTTACTTAATGTTAATATAAATTTATGAGATTGGATTTCTAAATATACCGACAAAAAACATTGTTTTCAGTTGGCAACACCTCTCAAAATACATGTAAAAGTTGGGAGTCAGCTGGTTAGCTTTCCGACAGAGTTGAAGCAAATGAGACATTGAGAACACAAAATTTCTTTAATTGGCAGTTTTTCGTTGGGAAGAAAGACAATCGTGTAATGAGAAAACGGCCATTTGTGAAATAAAAGGTAACCAGTTGATTTTTACTCAATTATGTGTCATTTTTACAACAAATTTAAGAAGTTTGAAACAAAATTTATGGAAAGAGCAACAAATTTAACAAGTTGTTCAATAATTGATTACAGTACTTTTCGCTTATAGTCCATTCCGCTTAAAGGCCAAAAACGGATATAAGCCAAAACTGTCATATTCACATTTTTTGGAATTTAATACAAATTATTTGTTCTAAGGTCCATTTCGCTTGTAGTCCATTTTCGTTTAAAAGCCACATTTTCTTAGCATGCGTATATATTTCTTCATGCAAAAATGTTCGCTTATAGTCCACTCTGTTTTTTATATATTTTTAATCAACTGGCGACATGTTTTAATTTACCTTTCTGGCAACTATTATAAATGCCAAATTTCGCAATTTATATTTCATGACATGGTGTCTTCGTCTGACAATTTTTTGTCATAATAAACGTCAAACTTCATAAAAAAAAACGCTAATAAAAATATTAAAGTTTTTTTATATGGATTTTGACGTTTGGTATAACAAAAAATTGTCAGGTGAAAACCCCATGTAAAAATCCTATGAAATGGATATGTTGTGGTTGATTTCGTCATCCAAAGAATTAAAATTAATCTTATACTCATTTGTTTTTATTGAAATCTTTTAGAGCATTTGAATTATTTAATAAAAAAGATTTTTGTTCTAACTATTTATTTAAAATAAATTAATATTCGGTTATGTTTTAAATAAACTTTTCTTTTGTTTAAAAAGAGTGGATTTATTGAAGAAAATAATATTTATAAAGTCCAAAATGTGGATTATACTAGGTTTCACTTATTATCCATAAAATGGCTTATAAAAAAAATCGGTTATAGTCCAAATTCGCTTATAGTCCACAAAAGTTGTGCAACTATAGTAGTGGACTATAAGCGAAAAGTACTGTAATTCAATTTTGCCGTTACGTAATCTACAGCAAAAGTGTAGCGTATTTTTTCAAAAATTAATTTTAACAAAAATAATGTGAGAAAGAAAAAACTCTATGCAGTATAAAAAAAAAACAGACTTTTTGAATAAAACCTCGATTGTACAAACTTTAAGCAATCAAAAGAAATGGCTCTAAATTTATATGCATTTGATTTTGTTGTTTTTTTTTTCTTAAATAAGTATTTCCTTGTTATATAATTGTTTGGTTAAATAGAAAAAATGTTTTTTATGTAATATTTTCTAAATCTTAATCTTAAAATTTTTAAAACATTTTTGTGTTTTTTTTAAATTAATTTTTGGCACTTTTGTAGAAAAAATGGTTTTTCCGAAATAAGTTTCTTTTAAAAAAATTTATGGCAACGCTGCGTGTGATGGTATTAAATATCAATTATAACCAAGGGGAATTCATCAGTAAGTGGGTTCAAGTCCACAAGTGACGTTTTTTTTCGGTGTTCGAGTTGTAAAAATTTGTTAACAAACTACAGTTTTTTATGTAAACAAACATAATTTTTTAATAGCAATATTTTTGATAATCGAACCACAAAAGAAGTGTTGTTATAGAGTTAACCTCACCTTCCAGTGAATTCGCCTTGGATTATTACCAAGACATAGGCCAACAAAATCTTAAGTGTTGAGTTAAAATGATAAAAGTCAAAATTATAAAAAAAAAATTGCAAAAAAATTATTTAAATTAATTTTAAAGTTAATTTGTAGGAGTTTCTGAAATAAAGATTAATCCACACAGTTCTTACGTCTGGAATATGCAAAGCGAAGATAAACATAAATTGATGGAGAAGTTCTGAATACAGATTCGGATTCAGCGCAGCTCAAACCGTTACCGTTACCCAGGAATCCCAGGGTTTCGACTTTTTCCAGCCTTTCCAGGCCTATATTACTTAACCCTGCGTTACTATCGTCTGGGTGGATTCCACCCAAAAGGCTTAACTTTAAAGAAAACTATATCATTTTTCATGAAAATCGTCCTTTTAGTAAAATGTAATCTATATTTGAATAGTTTTTTATGTTAAGAAGTACATTATACTACATTAATTTTAGATAAAATTTATATAAAATTTGTTTTAAAAAGAGCTTGGATGGTTAACACCCGCGATAGTAATAGCGTTTAATTTTTTTATATGGGGGATGGGTGTTTTATACCCATCGATAGTAACCATGTACATCATTTTAGGGATTACTTTTTGTGCAAATACGAATTTTTTTTTTCAAAAGTCACAGCCACCTACTGTGTACTAGTTGCTATCAATCTACAATCTCAGCATTGTCAAAAAATTACGAAAACCATGATGAAAATTACGAAAAACATTGATGAGTAACTAAATTTTGTTGGTAATTCGCTTAATTTTTACGCAAAATTTTACGTTGTTAAAAAAAAATTTACTTTGTTTAGAAAAATGTTATTAAATTTTTTGTTTCTATATCCTTTCAACTTTCCAAATCAGTAACCCGCATAGGATTGGCTTACAAATTTTCTTAATAATCACTAGTTTTATATAATCCATTTATATAATTTTTTATTTTTTTTTAATGAAATGTACATTTAATTTGAAATAAAATAATAGATATACGAATAAAACTAAATTTATTCGGTATTTTAGTGCTCATTATTTTAAAAAATTACGTTATTTGAATATTTGAATTGGACAGTTAAGAAACGCAGACACTTAAAAGGCGTGGGTGGATTACACCCAACGATAGTACAGATGTAAGTGAAATATACGATAGTAACGGAGGGTTAAGAGCCTCCTAGGTCCGCCTTCATTATACATAAAACAAATTTAAAACTTTAACTCGACTATACCTCTGCTATTAGAGATCAGCAATGAGTAGTGAATAAGTGAGTAGAGCTAAATCATGACTCATAAATTCTTGTACTTATACGCACTCATACTTATTGCAATGTTATTCAAACTCATATATTCATACTCACAAGTTTCATTTTATTTATCCTACTCATACTCACTGTTGCCAACTTTTTTTGAACATTTCCCGCCAAATCGGACGTCAAAACCGCTAGAAACCGCTAAATATTTAATTTAGCGGGAATTTTTTTAAAAATACCGCTAAAACCTAAACATTTTTTAAAGTTTTATATAAATCAAGACATAGGCTGCTTTTTTAAAGGCATATGACTCTCAATTACGTTACATACTCAGCTCAATTATGAATAAAAATTCCCCGGGAGTTTTCTCCCTTTTCCCATTTTTCCTATGTTAATTCAATGGTAAAAATGGGAAAAGGGAAAAAAACTCCCGGGGAATTTTTATTCATAATTGGGCTGACTATGTTTTCCATTTTCCCTAGTTATTTTATTCTTAAAAGAAAATAAGTTAGAGTTATATATTTATCTGTGCGAATCTTTTGTACCCTCCACCTACAGTTAGAATATTTCCGAAGTGGTCTTTATATGGGATTTTGGCTTCACAAAATTTGAGCAAGTAATTTATAATCTTATAAAACTTTGACTGACCAAATGTTATTATAATAGAACACAGATTGAAAGCTTTACGGTTCTACGCGTTCCATAGCTTTTTCCGAGAGTATGCTTTATATGGGGCCTATTATAAGTTAAGGATTGATATGCACGATAGTTGACAGTGTAAGTTCTAGTCATATAAAACTGTGACAAACCAAAATTTAAAAAATAGCATTATTTTTTAGGGCTTTAGACGTTCTGTTTTCCAAGAGTAGGTTTTACATAGGGCCTATGGTAAAATAGGGAGTGATAATCACGAAAATTTACAGCGTAAGTTCTAGTCATATTAAACTGTGGCGGACCAAATTTATTACAATAGCATTATTTGTTACGTTTTTAGGCATACTAGAGGTTTTTTCCTATCGTTAATTATGGACCGATTTAACAGTATGATTTTAAGTCATATAGAACGAATTTGTGCATAATCTTATATCAATATGTGCATTCCGCCACTAGTTATGTTAGTTTTTATGGTGGTTGTTCCACATTTTAATTTATAGCACTTTTCCTACTGAACCGATCGTGCTGGACTGCAATCCCAAACTGCTTAGGTGAATTCTAAACAATTTGATGCCAATATTTATATTCCCTTTTGAGTCGTTTGAAAGTGACAACAGACGCATATACAGACGGAGATGGCTTAATGCGTGCTTAAAGTTGTGAATTTTTACATACAGGATTAACAAAATACTAACTGAAAATCGAAAAAAATGTCATATACAATCTTCAGTTAACTAAAACTATAAAAGAAATTAAAACCGTGAACATAAACCAGAAGCTTTTAGCCAGAAAAACAAAAAGAAAAAGTAAAAAATCTGTAAACTTTAAATTTGAGAAAGGTTTTTGTAGCGAAAATGAGCCGCTGAGAGCTGTTTGAAAATCGCTAGATTTCCCGCTTACCGCTAAAACGTATTTTTTCCCGCGATTAACATTTCAAAAACGCTAGATTTAGCGGGAAAATCTCTAAATTGGCAACAGTGCTCATACTTAGCAACATTTGTAGTCGTTGATTTAGAATCTACTCAACTCAATGTGTATAGGCAAAGCAAACTGCGAGGGTGCCAGATTTGCCCCGAAATAGCAAAGTGCCGATTTGGCAATTACAGTTTACTAAAGTTGGACGATTTTTCGGCAAATTTATCAGAGGAAAAAGCTTGGCTGGGGCTTGAAATTACTAAATCTCCTAAGATTGGGGCTGACAGAGTACCATCTAATACCAGGGGACCAATAGCCTCAAGAGGATAGAATTGCCACTAGGCAGTTGCTTAGAGAGGTTTTTTAAGGCGACTACATTGTGGCCGTGGAAATCTTAAAAATGCCGGCTAATGGGCTGATTTTGCCCGTAAACAAGCTGCTTTGCTGTGAAGGTAACAGGTCCTTAGAAGAGGTTGCTTATAGCAAGTGTTCATACTTTTCCCTAGTGCCAACAAACAAGGGCTCTGCTAGGCGCATTTTGTCCATTGTTTGGTGTTGAGATAACTGAAAGTTTAGACTTAAAATCTGGCACTCAAGTTAATCTAAATCATTTTTGTCTCCCTTTATCTTAAGATGTCTGCTAAATTATTTAAAATTGTGAAAAATTTATTTTTTTTTAATACTGTTATAATTGCATTAAATTTGGTTAACATTTGGTCTGATCGAAAAATTTTCTTTAAAGTAAAGCAAATGTCTCAAAATCTTAGACTTAAAGCCTAGACTTTGCTTAAAATTCCCGTTTAATATTTCCGGAATCGGAACACTATTTGCGAGCTATGCAAAAGCGTTGAATCAAATTTCGATAAATAAATTGAGCAAAACAATTTTTTTAACACCTAAGAGATTGTTAAAACTATTAGGAATGCTTTAGTAAACAATAATTCATTCTTTTAGACATTTTTTTCCTAACTACGATAGAGTTGTATTTCACTGCAAATGTGAATTTGTACATGTTTCGAAGGAACAGATAGACTACATTTGTTTTTGTCACAACCTAAATGCAACTACTTGTCGTACACACATTTTACTCTGTTTTGCTTTTGCTTTAGGTTTTATATTTTTGTATTTCCTTATTCAAGGGAAAGGACCTCCCAGTATATAATGTTGCGTAATCTCATTTAGTATTTGTTATTTCAATAGGATTATACCACTACCACCGACAACACCATTATCATCATCAGCTTTTGGCGGATGCACTCCAAACAATATTACAAACTCATATAAAACGTCACGTAAGCACGTTAGTATCTTTTGTTATGCAGTTATGATCAAGTACTATTTTTTTATTTAGATTCTTTATAAAAGAGCGTTATAAATAGGGTTTTTTCCCGGGATTTTCCGTCCCGGGAATTCCCGGGAATTTCAATGATTATATTTCCCGCTTTCCCGGGATTTTTCATGCGGGATCCCGGGAAATAAAAAAATTCTCATAGTTTAAGAAAACAGCTATTTATACTTTGAAATTTAGTTTTCTATTCTCTTAAAATAAGCATCTGTGGATGGGCTGTCGATTAGATCAATTACAAGAAGTGAGTACATACGTAAATCAATGTCTCCTGATGCAATAAATCTACTTAAAGCAGAATAGGCAGCGCAACAGTTGATAATTAATAAATTTAGTGAAGTGAAAAGTTAATAAAGAATATTAATTCAAAATAAGATGCAGGTAGTAAAGTTTAATTGTCCATGGACAAGTCTTAAACATAGCAGATACCTTGACATATAGCTCCTTTATTGCAACATAGTCATATCTACAAAAACAAATGAACTTGGCAAAATGCGATTAAAGTTTTCAAAATGTACCGATTTAAAGATACATTTTGCTATAACTTCGGTTCAGTTTGAGATAAAATACGAGAAGGCATGAAGGAACACTTTGCTTAAATAACTAACAATTTTTGATTTTTTGAGATATGACTATGTTGCAATGAAGGAGCGATATGTTTATTAGGTGATAAACACATTTTTTTTTCAATTTGTGTTGGTTTATATACCCTAGAAGTGCGGGGAAACCGAAATAAAAAAAAATTTGGAAACTCGTGTAAGATACTACAACATACAATTTGAAAAACACATTGTCCTAAAGATTACATAGACCTAATGAAATGAAAAGGTTTGTAAGAGTTTGATGCTATTTTTTGCATGAACCTTGACATACATTTGACTGATATAGACGTTGTTTATAAAAAAAATGCTTCATATTGTGAATCAAAAGCCTTCTACAACGGTGCACTTTTAACTATTTATCCAACCTCGGTAAAAAAATTAACGAAATTTTTGGGAAACATGGTAATTAGTAAATAAAATAATCAATATACTTTTTGACGACTAACTAAGCGCTTTGAGTGTGTCAGAAAGTTATTTCCTAAGCCGTTAAAAAATGTCAATATATTTATTTGAAATATTTTAACTATTTTATGAATTAACTTTTTGATCTCATATCTTGAGTACCTCAATTTGTGTTTGTTTTTATTATTGTTTTATGAATTAAATTGTTAGGTTAGGTTAAATGGGTAGCCGTCACGAAGACGACTCACTTGGGTCCTTATAGCGGTCCCTTTGTTATGTTTATCTTAATTTTTTATCTTGTATCTAGAGCATAATATTAATACGGAATTTACATATAAAACCGTAAGGTAATAATAATTCAAGTTCCTCTTTTAATCTTCATTTAATTTTGTAGTATTTAAGGATTTCTTTTACTTACTTTGTAAACAAGTTACCTTACGTTTTTTTATAAAAATTTTTTTTCATTATTTAAAAACAAATTTACTGTGTATTATTTATATGGAGCGGGATCCCGGGATCCCGGGAAATTCAAAAAAATTTCCCGCTTTCCCGGGAATCGAAAAACTCCGGGAAAAAAAACTCTAGTTATAAATTAAAAACAAAACTATGATAAAAAAAAAACAAAATTGTAACAAACCAGAAATTATGCCACATAGTAATTTGAGACAGTGTGTAATATGATGCTGCCACATACGTGAATTGGGGTTGTTGTTATATTTTTTTTTCTCTAGTCACTGTCATTCTCATCGTAATCGTGTATAAAAAACTTGGGCGTTTTTACCAATTTATGCCTTAAATTTGTTGCTTTCCTTTGTCGGTGACTAAATACATTTTTTTTTAGTATTTTCTTGTTGTTTATGTGTGTAGGGGTTAAGTGCAATGTATTATGCATATAAACGAGGAAGGGATAAAAATTAGCTTAAAAAAGAAGGAAACATATTCGGCCTTATAGTGTAAGACGTTGTCGTAAACGCCTGAGAAGTTGTTTGTACTAGATTAAAGTAACACAGAAACCGTGTTCTTCAACCTATCCTAATGTCCGAGCTTACGAGAAAAAAAATACAAATTAAGGAAGCCCTAGAAATCCCAAAAATATTAGATTTATTGTCTGCTAAACTTGACAGTTATGGTTGTCAGTTATCAGCAAAAAAAAAAAAAAATAGAAAAACCATTGGTTAAGAAGCGTTAAAAACCATCTGCGCCTAAAAATTTAATGCTTTCTAATATTTACTTACGCATTTTATTTGAAAATAGTGGATCGGAAAAAAATCATTCAACAGATAGTTAAGATTTTTTTTTCAATCAAGTCATAGACTTGAATTCTGGATTGGGTATCGCAAAAAAATTGTTGATCGGAAAAAAATCGTTCAACAGATGGTTAGGTTTTTTTATAGCCTCCACCACAATTAGTTGTGAAGAGGGTATACTAAGTTTGTCATTCCGTGTGAAACTTTTTTATTATTCATCTCAGACCCCATAAAGTATACATATTCTGGGTCCGTGAGTAATTCGAAGTCGATTTAGCCATGTCCGCCTGTCTGTCCGTCTGTCCGTCTGTTGAAAACATGCTCACTTTCGAAATACTCAAAAGAAATAAACAAACTTGGTGTCGAATTGCTTGTAGTTATCCTAAGCAGTTTGGGATTGAAATCCAGCAAAATCGCTTCAGTAGGATCAGAGCTATGAATCAAAATGTCGAACCACTACCTAAAGATAATTGATAATTTTGTTACAAAAACTAACATCACTCGTGGAACAATGCACGGAACGATATAAGACTTTGCAAAAATTAGTTTTAATCCACTGGAAATCACGCTGAAAAATTTCGGGACGATCCGTCCATAATTAACCCTAGGCCCCATATAAGCCCTACTCCCGGAAAACAGTTAAGTACGCCTAAAACCAAAACTAATAATGCTATCATAACAAAATTTGGTAAATCAAAGTTTTATAAGATTAGAAATAAGACTATAAAATTTTGTGAAGATCGGTTCATAATTTACCATAGGCTCCATATAAACTTTACTCCCGAAAAACAGTTTAATACGCCTAAAACCATAATTAACAATGCTATCATAATAGAAATTGATACCTCACAGTTTTATAGGACTAGAAATGACACTGTGAAATTTCTTGAAGATCGGTCCATAATTAACCCTAGGCCCCATATAATCTCTACTCCCGGAAAACAGTTTAGTACGCCTAAAACTGTAAAAAATAACGCTATCAAAACAAAATTTGGTACATCACAGTTTTTTAGAACAAGAAATGACACTGTGAAATTTCGTAAAGATCGGTGCATAATTTACCCTAGGCCACATAAAAACCCTACTCCCGGAAAAATGTTTAGTACGCCTAAAACAGTAAAAATAGCGCTAATATAACAAAATTTGGTACATCACAATTCTATTGGACAAGAAATATGTAAGACTATAAAATTTCGTGAAGATCGGTTCATAATTTACCATAGGCTCCATATAAATTTGAAATTAATGTTTTTTAATACCAGAAATCACTCTGCAGGATTTTGGAATGATTCTTTCATAGCTTACCATGGCTCCAATATAAATTGACCTCTTAAAAATCATTTAAGTTCGGCTTAAACTGTTACGAATTATGATATTTTACTCAAGCTATTTAAAATTGCTAAAAAAAAGCATTAAACTTTCTGATTGTCGGTCAATAATTTATTATAGGTCTAAACCGCAACCAATTTTAATGCAGATATCTGTATTTAAAAAGATAATAATAATAAATATACATCATACAGATATTACTCCTAAAACATTCGAACTGTCGGTAGAGGGTATAAAAGCAGTCTAACTTGTTTTCTGGATTGGGTATCGCAAAACACTACATGTCTGTTAACTGGGAAATATCTATTATGGACTTTCTATTTTCCAAATACAGAAGTTCCAACTTTTTCCTCGATTCTTATCCTTATAGGCTTTTTACACTGATCGACATTTACCATCAAAGATGTAGAAAATGTGAAACCCAAGCATCTGCCACCGAACAAAAATGTCACCATTTTTGAAAAACAAAAAAAAAAATTTTTTTTTAAAGAAAACACAAAAATGTAATTGAAATTCAATTTGTTTAAAAATATAAGAAATAATAAACAAGAAAAAACTTTGGAAAAAGGGAAAACTTGTCAAATGGTAACGCAGTGATGCAACAATAAAAATATATTTTTTGCCGCTTTTCTAGTGATGACACTAAAATAATCGAAAGATGTAGAATAGAATAAAATGAGATAGGAACGAACATCTTGTAATGATGGTGATTTTTAGCCATATGTATTTCCTATGAGAAGATGTTAACATCTTCGCAAATTGATGGTTCTTGTTAGATGTTGATCAGTGTAAAAGCCAATTACTGATAAACTAATGATACGATTTGGAACTAAGTAATAAACATAGTTTTCAATGTGTCTCATTCTTGACAATTTTTTCAAAACAATCATAAAAAATCCAGTTTTGCAAATGTCATTTCTTTTGTTGTGTCAGCGACATATACAGCACAAAGGATTCTATGTGCCTCGGCCTCACAAGTACTTTGTGCGTAGCATTTTTTTTACTGCCACTTACGTAACGAAGAAGGAAGGGGACACAATGAATACTTGGTTGACGGATATTTAATCAGCTGTTTTTGAAACAAAATTTAATTGAAATACATTTGCAATGATATTCGAGGATATTTTCGAGATTTTTTTTGTTTAATTGTAATTTTGCTTTCTAAAGATCGGACGTGTGTTGACGTAATTTATTTGTTTGTCATTGTCATTTTATTTGTTTTATTTTATTTTTGCTGCTGAATTCAAACAAATCAAAAAACAAACTGATAGCTTTTGATAACTTAACGTCCGTTAAAAGTTGCCCAACTTTAGTGCTTTGCGTTAACGAAGAAGTACGAAATGGGATAAAGCTCATAAGAAACCCTGTTTATTAACTTCGTCGTCTGCCTTTAAAGAGCTCTAAAACCTAAAAATTCACTTGTGGGTGAATTAGCAATTTTAAATGAATTTTCAAATTCACCTCTTTATATATATTCACTTCTTGCACACGAGTTAAATACCGCATAAGTTTTAATAAACCGATTATAATATTATTATGTAATTTATGATTGTGCTTGCCTTTTGTGGATTTTTATGCACGCTTGTGTAAAAAATTGTAAATTATGTTGCATAAATTACATATTTTTCAGAGATGTTTATTAAATAATGCGAGCCATAATAAACTAGATAAAATTGTGAATTATACTACCGCAATATTTAAACTACATAAATACGTTTACAGACATCCAACCGTAGATATATGGACGTTTAAATACTCGTACTTTCACATTTCTGGCCATTGTTTTTTTCACTTTCTCTCTCTCTCTCTTTCTCTCTATCACGGCACTTCACTGCTGCAAACTGCTGTGTACAATAGAAGGATGTATGTTGGCTTATTGTTAAATGGCCTTGAGAAATCTAGAGTAGTAGATACGGGTTTTTTAAATTTTTAATGCTACCAATTAAACACTTATAAGGTACTTTAATGTGGTACAATGTTTAGTGCGACAAAATTATAATGATGTAGTAATTTTGTTTTAAAACAATGGATTACGTTTCATTGTCCCTCATTGATTTTTTGTTTTAAGAAATAAACAATGAAAACTTTTGTTATTGCTTATACTTCGTTTTTGCTGGTTTCGGTAAGTTAAAAGTTTTTGTATGCGAAGAAAAATGGGGAAACGTCTTTTAAAACTAAAATATTAAGTCCGCAAAGTCAAAGGATTTTCCATATTATAATAAAAATACTTGTAATTGAAACACTCTAAAACTTTATTGAATTAAGAAACCATTTATATAGAGTTATGAATAGTCCTGTTAATCCGTAAAGGTTAAAAAAGGGGTTAAAACTGCTTCTTATCTATTTTCGAAGGAACACGTCGTTCGCTTAAATTACATTTAAAAAAACATTATAAAAAATTTTCGATGCTGCGTATTTGGGGTCGAAGTTATAAACTGTAGGAAAGTGATGTTTATTTGGCAACCAGAGCTTAAGTAATAAAATTAAGAATGCTATCCAAGGCGAATTCATTACAGGTAATCTCGGTACTACAACAAGTACAACTCGTACTAAACCCGCAAGCAACCACACAGAAAAAATTATTGCCGAATTATTTTCAAACAAACGCTTGTTTGAAAATTTTTTTGATTTCTACAAATTTTTTTACTGATTCAATCAATATTTTTGTTTGATTTTTATTTAACCAACAAAAATGTGGACAACTTTTCAAAAATTTATTAAGCGCGCTATTGGTTTGAAGTTTTCATAATTTTGTATGAAATATTTAACGCTCTTTAATGTTGTCGTCTTTTTGAATTTTTTTATTGATTGTAAGCAACACTTCTTTATGTGAAATATAAGAACTACAACAAAAAACACATGCAGTATATTTTTGGACACTTTAAAAAATAAGTACAGCAATAAGAAAAATGATAAAATAGCGTGACGAGGTTTGTAGTAAAAAAACAACAAAAACAATAGCAGGTAAAAAAAACGTTTCATTTTTTTTAAACAACAGAAAAAACACATTATAAGAAACAAAATAAATTTTTGGTTGGTTTCAAAGTTGGTAAAAAAAAACAAAATCCCGTATTCAATTTTTTCAAATAGTTTGTTTAAATACATCAAATACAAAAATAGAATGATGGCGGAAAACATATCGTGTCGGTCTGCCGCCGGTTTTGGTTACATTTCTTCTTCATTAGCAAAGGAAAGGATAAAGCAACAGTGAGTGATGAAGAAAAACACTATGAGCATAAATATGACTTCGTTCAAAAATTATTCCAACAAAAAAATGTGTCTCAAAGCCAGCCGGCCGCTCTGCTTCATCTTCGCCAACAGTGTTTGCTTGTGTGCGCGGCATTGCTTGTGCCAAAACTTTTTTGTTTGATTCAGCAGAATTATTTGTTTGAAATTTATATGAATTTCAGTAAACTTTTTGTTTGATTCTGTAAAATTATTTGTTTGAAAAAATCGGCGTTTTTTTTCAATAAACAAAATGCAAATAAATTGTTTGAATATGCGAATTTGTTTGTAGGACCGATTTTAGACAAAAAATTGTTTGATTCTACAAATTTTTTGTTTGAATTGGAAAAATAATTTTTTCTGTGCAACATCATTGTACAATGTCAAAAACGAAAAAGAAACAATGATATTAAACAACATTTTGATAGGGTTATAAATAAAGTTTAAAAAAAGTTATCGGCAGGGCAAGACAATGTATTCGCCTTGATACTACCGAATTTTTTTTTATAGAATTGATTTTTAAAAGATGTTTTTGAATTATACAGGTTGGCCCAAATATAAGCTACTAATGTCGTTGTTGGTGGTCTTGTGGTATCAGTGCTTGCCTAATTTGAATTTTTTATGTGTAGATCTTAAGATCCAACTTTTAAATTCCCTGTAATGATGTTCTGGAAATGCCCAATCGGCAGGAATGGCGACGAATTGAGACAGATGGATCATTATCAACACTCTGTCGCACAGCTTTCACGTTGTCCTCAGTGCGAATATTTCGATGAACACTTTTACCAGGCAGTCGATCACTGAACACCGTTCCTAAAAACCGCCGACTAAAGTCTTAATCTTGAAGGCTGTGGGAGCTCATCTTGAATTCAGATATTGACGATATTACGCTGCGTCATTACAATTGATCGTTGGCAAGAATAGAAAAATTTAATAATTTATACATGATGTTGTGTACTGTTTTCTTTCATAATTTCCAAAAATTCAATTATAACCTGCAAAAAGAAAAAAGGACATTAACCGCCAAAAGTGCGGCTCTTAAATTTTATGGCTTGGTGCACATCTAGTGAATATGACAGTTGCTTTTTATCTAAAGCCAGAAACGAATCAAGGCCTTCAGTAATTCGATTTTCTATATTAAAATAAAATTTTTTTTCGTGACTGAGGCTTCTTACAATTATAGCTTATTCTTGCTGCAGATTTATTAAATCGAAAATCTAGTCATTTTTTTTGGTTAGAAATAGATCATATCAACTGTCGATACCTTCAGCGTCTTCTGTGAAATATGTTATCAATATATTCAGCCTTATTCCGGTTGTCGTTGTCGTAATCGCTCAAGTCGTTTTTTGTAAGAGATTAAAGAACACACAACGACTTGAGCGATTACGACAACGATAACCGGAATAAGGCTGATTGAAACAAAGATAAATTTAAGAAGAATAGGTCTGTACAATAAGCCATATCTATATCAATTTTTTTTCAAATAGTGCGGCGAAATAAGGCAAGGATTGTAATTATGGTTTTTAAGGCATTTTTATAAGTTTTTTTTGGTGGCAAGGCGAACTCATTACAGGTGGCCTTAAAAGCACTGCTGATAACTTTTTTTAGCTTTATAACTGATGGATGTCAAAATTTTGTTTATTATCTTTGTTTTTTTTTTTGACATTGTACAATTATTTTACAAAAACAGATTAAATATACCAGTTTGCGATATTTTTTTTCCACATTTTTAGTCACAATATTTTGCAAAAGATCTTTTCCTTTATGCAAAATCTGAAATTACTTTTCTGTAACAAAAAAAAAAAAAAAAAGACAGAAATCTCAATATTAAAGACGAAAATATCGTCTGCCTCGTTAATCTTCGACAGAATTTTCATTATGACTTTTGAGGAACATCTACGATTTAGAGGAGTGTTGAATGACATGCAGGGTAAATAAATATCTCCTATAAAATCCCCTAATAAAAAAAAAAAAAAAAAAAAAAATAACGCCCATCGTGAATAAAAATTAAACAGATTTCAAAATTTTGCTTTTATCCATTTACTTGTTAGGGAAAAGGGTTCAAAAAATCTAAAAAAGATTTTTCGTTAGTTAATAGTGGAACTTAACATTTCCTGTCCTTATTTAGTTGGACATTGTTTGGTCGCTTGGTTGCCAACTTCATTATCTTCAACTCATATGCAAGACTTAATTCTAAAATTACAATTAAAATATACAGTTTACATGTAACTCAAATCAGCAAAGTGAGGTGGTTGCACCACAAGTGCAAACTAACAATGAATTTAGAATCTTTACGATTTGGCAAACAAAAACTGTTAAAGTTAATTGGAATGTCAGGCGTAAAATGTCATACATTTTTGTTCTACATTCTGTTTTCATTGTAAATATAACAATAGATTTCGTTGGATTTTGTCAACCAACTATTGTAAATGAAGTTTTATTTCATACATTTTTTTTTATTGTCAAGCGAATTTATACAGATATACCAGCTAGAAATGTGAGAATGTAATTTGTAGGCCTTAAAACTATCGTAAAGTTTTGTTTATACGAACTAAAGGCTAGTTTATTTTGGTAATTTCTTTGCATTTGTTGTATTTTATTTTAAAAAAAGTCTTATGTGGTAAGATATTCTAGACGAGTTCTGTTTTTTTTCTGCAAAAGGATCAATTATAACACTTTTCAAGCAAAGTATTTTATTATCACAACCGATATTTTGCTTTGACGTTCATTTTGCTCATTTGTAGTGTTTCAATTTACCTCTTTGGGATTCGGTTTTTTAAATAAGTAGATAACTTCCTCGTCGGGATTTAAAACCCAATTTTAGAAAACTAAGATTTTGTAGGGCCGAAATAGAAATTCTGGCCTGCAAAATTAACGTTTCATATCGTTCCATATGATTTTCTGCATTAAAAATAATTCCAAAGCGTTTGTTGTTTTTCTCTGAATGATTCTGCAAGTTTTTCTTACTTTAATTCAATTCTTATTAAATGCTCCATCTTTAAAGCTTTTAAACTAGTCGTACAATTGTTTTAAGAGAGAACATAGCACTTTCATCGTAAATCTCTAAAGACTATGGCAAGCGCTGTTGCCAGACATTTTTTCTAAAAAATCTGAAAAATTGGTCTAAAAAATCTGGAAAAAAATTGTTAAAATCTGCAAAAAAAAAAAAAAAAAAAAAATCTGGGAGCTTAAAAACATTTATTTTGTGGTTGATTTTGTTTTTATTTTCGGATTCATGCAACAATCGAAAGCTAAAGCCGATATTTTAATTTTTGTTGGAACATTTATATTAAAAGTTAATATGTTAAGAGAATAATAATATATCAACAACATAAAAAAAACATAAAAATGTATATTCAAATACATTTGGGGGATTCACAAGGTGTTCATAAAGTTGTAAAGTCGTATGTCTTAAAATAATTACAGGTTGCTGTGGGCAACCGCTTACAATTTAGATTTCTACTGTACAGTTATGACGAATCAATGAACACAGCATTCAAATTTTTATTTTGTTTTTTTTTTTTTCAAATAATTGTAAAATATTATTTAGGACATTATGTGTATACATTAGCGTGGCCGTTAGTTGTATGGAGAACTTTTTTTTTTTTGATTTCTTATATTCTCCCCCCCCAAATCGGTTCAGTTTTATGTAAAAAAAAATACAAAAAAATTTCGTAGCGATAAGTTGTGTTTTAGGGGAGGCGTCGGCCCCTCAAAGTTTGCCATCAAGCCATTTATTCAAATGTAATTTGTTTGCATATGACTATCTCTTAAAAACAACATTTTACAAGAACATGGTATATGGCAATATTTTAGCTCTTCTAGTCAACAACATTAGCCTCGATGAAAGTTTTTTGCTAAAATTAATATTTAAGAAAATAACAACAAAATTCCAAACATTTTATATACGTTTTATATATATAAAAGAGGGATTTAATGTCAAGTGAACTAATTTTGAAATCGATGTCTTTCGATTTGGATGAAATTTGCACCAACGTTAGTCCTATTGAGTAGTTTAGACACAAATTTTCAACAACATCGGTCAAAAAGTTTCTGAGTTTGGGGGGGTCAAAGTTTGAAATTTTGGCCATATAGGTGTTCTTTCACATCCATGTAACTTATTACCAATTGGGGTTAGCAAAATTTGTCCCAAGCAGCTTAGATAGCTATTTGATCAATCTTTAAAAAAAAATTTTTTTTTGTTTTTTTTTGAATTTTTTAAAATTTTTTTTTTAAATTTACAACTTGGCAAAAAAAAAAAAAAAAAAAGTTTTAAATATAAAAAAAATATGTTAAAAAATTTTTTAAAAAAACCAAAAAATTTTTTTTAAAAAGATTGATTAAATAGCTATCTAAGCTGCTTGAGACAAATTTTGCTAACCCCAATTGGTAATAAGTTACATGGATGTGAAAGAACACCTGTATGGACGTGTGTGAAGATAAATATGAAAAGTTAAATATGTTTTTAAAAAATATCGCATGCGATAAAAAATATTTTAAAAAAATATCGCATGCGTATTATAAAGAAAATACGACTATTTATACGAAATTTTACAGTTTTTATGAAAAATTAATAATTTTTATTTAATATTTAAAACTAATTAGATATTTAGTTAGTCTTTTTATATTAAAATTTATGATTTTTGAAAAAATACGACTTAGAGTGAAATTCTCATGAAAGTGCGATATTTTTTTAAAATATTTTTTATCGCATGCGATATTTTTTAAAAACATATTTAACTTTTCATATTTATCTTCACACACGTCCTGTATGGCCAAAATTTCAAACTTTGACCCTCCCAAACTCAGAAACTTTCTGACCGATCTTGTTGAAAATTTGTGTCTGAACTACTATTCAATGGGACTAACGGTGGTGCAAATTTCATCCAAATCGAAAGATTTCGATTTCAAAATTAGTTCACTTGACATTAAATCCCTCTTTTATATATAGAAAACGTATATACAATGTTTGGAATTTTGTTGTTATTTTCTTAATTATTTTCTTAAATATTAATTTTAGCAAAAAACTTTCTTCGAGGCTAATGTTGTTGACTAGAAGAGCTAAAATATTGCCATATACCATGTTCTTGTAAAATGTTGTTTTTAAGAGATAGTCATATGCAAACAAATTACATTTGAATAAATGGCTTGATGGCAAACTTTGAGGGGCCGACGCCCCCCCTAAAACACAACTTATCGCTACGAAATTTTTTTGTATTTTTTTTTACATAAAACTGAACCGATTTGGGGGGGGAGAATATAAGAAATCAAAAAAAAGAAAATAACGGCCACCCTAGTATACATAGTATCATATCATCGTAGATATTTAAAATAATTTTATGAATTTATTAATTGTAAATTTCAGAAGTCATTTGTCGTAAAATTTCATTTTGTATTAGAGTATTAAAATAATGTTATTTATTTTTATTTGACCTTTTTATTTTTATAATAACTTTTTAATTATTTAAGCTTGAGGTCTTTTTTTATAAAATATTATATTTATTATTTTCAATATTTCGCTAACCTTTGGTTAGCATCTTCAGGAAATTAACAAAGTTTAATAAAAACAAAAAACGATAACAAAATAATGAAAAAAAAAATTTTTTGTCAAAAAATTAAATTCAAAAACCTATTTGTCATAAAAAATTTTTTTCAAAAACCATTATAACAAAAAATAAAATTTAACTAAAGTATAACAATTCATATAAACTGAAAAAATTTCCTATCTATAAACCTAATTCGAAAACCAAATTTACAATAATAAAAAAATATTTTGGCTAATGAAAATTCCTATAAATCTTATCTTACATACATAATTAAACTTATTTTCATTATTACAAACTACATACATACATAATTAAACTTATTTTCATTATTACAAACTAATATGTATATCGTGACCTAAGGACAAGAAGGTCCTAGTTTTCATGTAACAAATTGAACCCTCTTGTTCCAAGGCTGCGATAGGTACCTATATTTATATTATTATATAAATAAATAATCATTTTTAATTAAACTTATTTTATTCTAACATATATATCGTGACCTAAGGACAAGAAGGTACTAATTTTCATGTAATTTAATTTGCAAATTTAACCCTCTTGTTCCAAGGCTGTGATAGGTATATTTATATTATTATATCTAATCTTCTATCTCTTAATAACTAAATTTCTATAATTATTAGCTATATGTTCTGTGTCTGCTTTAAAATTTATTCTCTGTGCAATTGGTGTATTAAATTAAATAATTTGATTTATTTAATTTAAGGAAGCCTTTTGTGTACAAAATTCCTTCAAGCGATTCTTTATCTAAACGATTTGTGTGCTTTGTTTTATTTATGTATACCTACTTAATATTGGTTCCACATTAACTGATGAATAATGCAAAAAAACAATTTTTTTAATAAAAAGGCACAATTTTCAGAATATTATTCTTGAGTGAAAACTTTTAATTTTACATTTATTTTTCCAAAAGTGTAATAAATTGTTTTTTTTTTTATCTATAAAATATTGGAAACCAAGAATCAATTGTTTGCATATCTTCTTCGGATATTAAATTTGGAAACTGTTTATAAAACTTCAAATATTGAGTTCAACTCACCATTAACTAAAATATTTGGATTTATTCCTTTTAAACATTTTAATTGAACTCCTAAATCCAATCTTTTAAAAAGTTGGTCACAAAGTTAAATATCTTTACAATTTCTTCGATTTTAAAAGATTTGCAATATGACAGCAAAAATCTGCAAACTTCACTTGTCATTTTTGCAATGAAAAATCAGCAAAATGCAGAGAAATCTGCAACTCTGGCAACAGTGATGGCAAGTAAGAGAAAGCCGTTAGGTTTCTCAGCCCTAAAAAAAAAATTGCTACACTAATTTGACTGTTCGCAAATCCAACGAATACATATGAATTTTACCGTTTCCCATTACAACCAGCAAGTGACAATATTTACAAACGGTTTTATTTCTTTCTCTGTCTGACTTTCCCAACAATATTTGGCTTTAACAAAACAATAACAGTTCTTATAAGGTTGTCTAAATGAGAAATAATTTCTTAAAAAAAATAAAAATATGATTTGAATTTATTACAGAAACTAAGTCTGAGTTCATACTGCTCATGTCTTATTGACAAGATTCTTCCTTTTTCTTCTTTGAACATGAATTGGCGTTCAAATAATTCATGTCATGTTGACGACATGTTAAACAACGAATGAAAAAGCAAAACGTAAAGACTGTACATGCATCTGTGTACTCGTTTCTTTTCCCCTCGTCCCTCTCGCCTATAAAGTAGCAATCATGTCAATAAGACAAGAGCCGTATGAACACAGACTAAATAACTAACCAACCAACAGTTTCATGTGTATATTCCTCGAAGAAAAGGGTTGCCGGAATCGCATATTTAATTAATTCATTTTACTCCAAATACATACATACGATAACTCATTTACATTCTGTGAACTAGTGCATGGGTTTCTTGTACTCAAATGTACTTCTTTCTACTCGTAAATAATTTCAAACTCATGTCGTTGTTTCTAAGAGAGTGAGTCTTTATAGAAGACTTGAATTTTATATATTCGTATTATTAAAACTTAAAAAAAACATATAATGTCAATTAATTTTGACAGCTGGTTGAATCTATATTTTTAGCATTATCCGAAATACTGAAAGAAGGCAGCACACAAAACAAAGAACAAAAAAAAAAAAAAATAAGAAAAGAAAGCACAATGAATTTTAAATATTCCTAATAACGTAAAGAGCAAATATCTATCTACCTTCTAGGTTAACTAAACTACCTATTCCCTGAACGTCATTATTTATTAACATGCCCTGTATACGAATAGCTTTTTGTGGTATTTAATTTTCTGTCATATCTATAGACACCTGCAGTACATTCACATGTTTTACTTTACAAGTTACATTACAAAATGTCGAATAAATATACCAGGGGGTGTTCTTTCAAGTGGTGCTATTTGCTACTCCAGTTGGGTTATATTGAGTTAATGGAAATAAATGAAAGTTCATCGATGTAAGTGAGAGATTAAAACTTTCCTCCGTTATGTGCCAAATAGTTTTTACGGGTAGAGCAACATTGTTTGGGTGGAAATGTATAGCTTTGGGTCTTGAGATACATTTTTCTATTTTTTTTATCCTTTCAATTACAGCTGTAAAGTTCGAATATGTTAGTCAGGGTTGGTTTAATCAGCTAATAATGTCAATAATCCCAGCGTAACAACGTTACGGATAGTTTGCTTTGGTGTCGAATATGCTCATTGGGCCGGCTTTAAATATATATTTTAATTTTCACTAAATTCGAACTTCAAATCGAAGTAGACACATTTTATTTTTAGTGATAGTCCGTTTAAAGCCATTTTTTTGAAGTGTTAAAAAGGAAAGGCGTTAGACGTTTCTCGAATTTTGTCACACTTATTCAATATACGGGATAAATAGAAGTCGTTCACTTTCAAATATGTATGTATGTAGTTTTTTTTTTGGATGATTGAAATGAAGCCGAGCACTGTAATGGCAAATAATCGTATTTTAAGCATGCAGCGGTATTCTTATTTCGAGGACTACATTCTTTTAACATATTAGAGCTCTCATCAGGTCCGATTTAGCTTAAACAGAAATGATCTGGCTTAAGACCTTTCTAATTCCAACAGAAGAGCAATTCATTAGGCAATGGATTGTTTTATTTAGTGCTGATTTTACCCTTTTTTTTAAATATTTCAATTTGTACTTCGTGTTATCGTTTAAAGTCTTATAGTGCATTTACACTTGTAATTTTCAAACTAGTTTACGATCGTAAACTACTTTCATAAACTATACCGTTTACATCAGCATTTTTGACAGTTAAGTTGTTTATCTTTGACAAGTTCTTAGCCCCAATAATAAAAAAAAAAACGTTGATGCACATTCATACGAACATATAAACAAACCTTTTATTTCCGTTGTCCATCTAAAAGAAAATATGTAAAAAAGCTAACATTTCTTATAAATTTGGAATTTTTTTAAACATTTTCTTTGTTTATTTTATTTTTCTTACTCTTGTTTTGGCTTTTTTTTTACAGATAAAAGTAAATTCTTGTTACTTTATTTTTTTTATTTTTTAAGGAAATGTCAAATATCACTAGCATTGCCAGAACAAAATTTGAAAAACAGAGTTGCATTAACAAAAACTGGTTGTTTGTAACTAGTTTATCTCAAAAGCTAGTTACAAACGTGTTTATAATTTGTATGGATAAACAAGTTTCTCAAACTAGTTTATCATCATAAACAACTTATAACCTATTTATGGCGTAGGTGTAAATGCACTATTATGGTCATTTTCTCAATGTATCGACAAACCGTCTGTTACTTAATGTCAACATAAATTTATTAGACCGATAAACTGTCCGTTAACGATTTTATACGATTATACCGACAACAAACATTGTTTCTAGTTGGCAACACCTCTCAAAATACAAATAAAAGTTGGGAGTCAGCTGATTGAATTTATCTGTACGACAAATAAGCGGCAAATAAATAATTGGCAGATGAGCAAATAAGACATTGAGAAAACCAAATTTCTTTCATGTGCAGTTTTTCGTTGGGAAAAAAGATAATCGCGTAATGAGAAAACGGCCATTATACTTATGGCTAATAAATCAGTGAACGTTAAAACGCTGGTTTAGTTGAACTAAACTTAAATTTATATGTAGTTTAAACAAAACGGGAGTAAATCAGTATCTCATGTATTATATGTAGCTTAAATAATAACATGTGGCAGCACTACGGCAAAAGTCAAATTCCTATGATCTGTATTGGTAGTTTAAACGCCAAATATAATGCGTTTTAATATGGCTTATATGTTTACAGATTAATAGACTTATTGGTTTAAACCTGCGATCGGCTCGCTATACTATTACATTTTGCGATTGTATGCGTTGTCTGAATTTTACATATGTTGTTGTAAATGTTATTTAATTCTATTCAATGTGTGTACCCACGTACGTAATAACAGAGTATAAAAGAGAATAAAAGAGATAGCGCGGCGCCCGGATTTTGCCGATCGCAGGTTTAAACATATTTTAAACCAAAAAGAGAGTTAACCGTGCTCTCATTTATTAGCCCTTAGCCATGCTTAAAGCAGTTTTTCCAATAAATAAATATGGCCAATTTTTTTTTAAACTTTTCATGTCATCTAAAATTCTTTTAATGCTATCTTTTTGAACTACCCTGTGTAAATGTTTTGTATATTTAATTGTTCTAAATAGGCAACACACATTTAGTTGTTCCATTTGAATACCCAAGTTCTTCTTTATACAAACAGAGACACACAATTTGTTTGGCAAAATAAGCAAATTAATATAACGAGCACAAGAATACTGCCATTTCAGTGTTACAGATAGACTATAAATTGCCCTAAATTAATCATTTGCATAAAAACCGCTAAAGTTTAAAATAAGAATAATATTTCAATTCGGAGAACATGGGTAAAGTTGCGGCTATTGTTTGTTAACAACTTAGACGTATTTAGTCCAAATTAGAATTTGAGGCTTAGAATTAAATTAAAAAATTAAAGAAGACAATAGAATGGAACAATTTGTTTTTTAATTTTGTTTTTCTTTTTACCCACTTACAACTACAATTCGAGTCGGAAAGAACCCAACCAATTGTAGGGGGGTGTAAGAAAATATAAACTCACTGTTTATTGTTGATGTTTTGTTTAAGCTTTGATATTGTTACAAGTAAGACTTTGAGTGTCTAAAATTCTTATTCGCTTTAGGGTTTTATTTGTATAATATTTTTAGCTTTTCTAAAATCTTTGGAAAAGGTTTCCTGATGATCTGGCCTAAGCAACCAGTGAAATGCGCATAGAGGCTAGCTTTCCCTCAACAATAAATTTCAGTGCATTTATCAAATATAAAAAATTGGGAATTTAGCACGTCATACAAAAATCTTAATAGTAAATTTTGTATTCCCGTAAATAACTTTGATAATATACTTGCATGTGCCCGTGCAGAAAACTGAATTGCCAAATTGGTTTTTTTTGTTGTTTTCTTGCGAAGACAATAGAATGGAACAATTTGTTTTTTAATTTTGTTTTTCTTTTTACCCACTTACAACTACAATTCGAGTCGGAAAGAACCCAACCAATTGTAGGGGGGTGTAAGAAAATATAAACTCACTGTTTATTGTTGATGTTTTGTTTAAGCTTTGATATTGTTACAAGTAAGACTTTGAGTGTCTAAAATTCTTATTCGCTTTAGGGTTTTATTTGTATAATATTTTTAGCTTTTCTAAAATCTTTGGAAAAGGTTTCCTGATGATCTGGCCTAAGCAACCAGTGAAATGCGCATAGAGGCTAGCTTTCCCTCAACAATAAATTTCAGTGCATTTATCAAATATAAAAAATTGGGAATTTAGCACGTCATACAAAAATCTTAATAAAAAATTTAGAGTTTGGAATTATTTCGGAATATCAATTTGTATTTGAAATTTTGGATGTAATTTATAATTTGTATTGTGGTATGATTTTCACAAATTGGGGAACTAGTAAAAATAAGACAAACTTTGTTTATATTTTTAAGTGTAAAAGTCGTTTCGTTTTCAGTGCTTTTTGCAGAGATATGTTTCCAAAGAAATTTTTTTAACTTGTTTCGTGGTTGGCGAATTTAAAATATGCCTGCAACTGTTTGGTAATAGATTAAAGAGAAAGTGAACTGATTTCCTTTAATCTATTACCAAACAGTCGCAGTTACTTCAGTGGCACTGAAACCTATAACTTTTGTTTAAGTACTTGCGTAATTCCTGAAGGTTTTTGCACCCATCATTAAAAATATAAGGCGATTTTCCAATTTTGAAGGGAATTTTTTAGTTAGCACCTATGCCAAGTTACACTGTGTCACAAATTTCAATAAAAGTCGTGACCAGATGAATCTGACGCCCAATCTTTATGTAAAATTGTCCGCTGAATCCGAATATGAAGTGCAGAATTGTCAAAAGTAGAATAGTTTTTGAGTTATTCCAAAATAACCGTTATTTGTGTTTTTAAAAAGATGATGCGACTTAAATGCAAATATCTTCAAAAGGCTTAAACGGATTATATATTTTTTTTAAATTTCTTTTTCTTTATTTTACATAAGATTCATTTGTTCAAAAAACTGTCACGTAGTGTTATAGAAAAAGAGACTGATACACCACTGGAAGCAGAAGCAGGGGTCTTATCTGCACTATATGAGTTAGACGTTGCGAAGTTTTTGTTAACCCACCAAGATCCATTTAAAAGTATGTATTAGCATTGTAAGGCAAAATTGTATGAAGCTCCAACGGGAGATCCAGGCAATACGTTTGGGAAGTTTAATACATTTCTGAGTGTGAAATTAAATTTGAAGCCATTTAGATCGCATCGAAAATAAATTTCAGTCGTTGTATGGTGCCCTCAAACTAACAGCCGGTTCATGGATTTCGAACGTCATCGTTCGCATAGAAAATTACATTTAAAACAAAAACAAAATTTTAATTAATTTTCATGTAGTAAAATTCCTTTCTTCATAAAAATAATTTAATGAAAAATTAAATTTCATGAACTTAAGCCTAATTAAAAATATTAAAAATTTGGATTAAAAACCATAAATAGTTCAACAAAATAACCACAATACTAATTATTGTTAAAGCTAAGGCACGAGCTCTATGTGTACATTTGTCCTTCAAGTTGTGCTGAAAAAGGTCAACAGAAAAGAAAAAGACAAAATGAAAAAAAAACAAAAAATGTACTTGGACTTCAAGAAAAATTCTTGACAAAAGTACGAAAAAAACAGAAGTAATAAAAAAACATGTAAAATCAATTAAAACGGATAATCATTCAGGAAAGCAAATTTCGATCTACCAAATGTTAGAATGCAATTTGGTTTAAGGATTGATGTTTGACTATTGACGTCAGCAGTCGTCGATGGCTGCGAGTGTAAGACGGCAAATCCATCTGAGGAGATTGAGTGGTTGCAATCGAAACATATCATGGTAACCTGCCGGCCGGGGTTCGAGCCCCAGCCACGTCAAGAATGAAAGATTGTCAATAACAATTTTAATTAATTTTCATGTAGTAAAATTCCTTTCTTCATAAAAATAATTAAATGAAAAATTAAATTTCATGAACTTAAGCCTAATTAAAAATATTAAAAATTTGGAACAAAAACAAAATTCGAACATTGTTCGTTCGATATCGTTAAACAGGCAGTTAATGTGACTATATTTCTCGTTCGTTAGCTTAGTCATTAAAGTTGTGGCCTGAAAAGACAAATTACATAGCCGCTCTTTAACACACTTTAGGATTTTTGGAAATTGTGGACAAACTGGAAGACCTTACAGGACATGACATACCTCATTTTAAAGATAATTAAGCCCACTTTTGTAATCCATTTCGGTTTTTGAGAAAAAAACCTCTGGGCTAACCGAAATGGATTACAAAAGTGGGCTTAATTATCTTTAAAATGAGGTATGTCATGTCCTGTAAGGTCTTCCAGTTTGTCCCCAATTTCCAAAAATCCCTCAGGAATCAGTACTAGTACATCTGAGAGTTTAAAAAATTTTTTAAAAATAGCCCAGAGGTTTTTTTCTCAAAAACCGAAATGGATTACAAAAGTGGGCTTAATTATCTTTAAAATGAGGTATGTCATGTCCTGTAAGGTCTTCCAGTTTGTCCACAATTTCCAAAAATCCCTCAGGAATCAGTACTAGTACATCTGAGAGTTTAAAAAATTTTTTAAAAATAGCCCAGAGGTTTTTTTTTCAAAAACCGAAATGGATTACAAAAGTGGGCTTAATTATCTTTAAAATGAGGTATGTCATGTCCTGTAAGGTCTTCCAGTTTGTCCACAATTTCAAAAATCCCTCATTTTTAATAAACTTATTAATTTCTTTTGAATTACATTAAATATGTCACAAATACGAAGATATTTAGTAATTTGATATTTTAAATATGTCACAAATACGAAAACATATTTAATAGTTTGTCATAAATATTAAAACATATTTGGAAAATTGTCCCAAATGCGAAAAACGAATTTTAAATATGTGAAGACGTAAGATGTTACGTCAAAACATATTTAGTTCGACATATTTATCTTCACCCACATCCTCTGCCAAGATATTAAAAAAGTGGCTGAAACTTTTTCACACAGAATAAAATGATGTCGAAATACATGATCGCAGATTTATTGATCATATCGTTGGCTTTTCAGTGGCTCACTTTAAGTCACTAATTTAGTCGTATAGACTCGTGAATCCACCTGCTTCGTATCTTGAGTAGTATGCCTTGGTTTTGATGAATGAAGGACATGCTCTCTACTTGGCTTTAATAGGGAACAGATTATAACAGTGATCTCAGTGATAACTAATGCGAAAGGAATGTCCAGACCCATTCCTTTCGCTATTGCAGAAGTGGTCATAATGAGAAGCAAGAGGAAACTGTGTCAGTGTCCTGGAATTCGGGACATTAGAAACAGATACCTGGGAAAATCGTGTTTGTCTCTTTGGATGATCTATCCAAAATGGAGCTAAGTTTGCTTTTTGTCTTCATTAGGAAGACGAATTGCTTGAATTCTGTAGTGACTCCTATTGAGTAACTGATCCGTAGAAAGGCCATTGGCATTGGGTTTCACAAATGGACCATTGAAGGATCCAAGTGAGCCTTCTTCATGGCAGCCCAAAAAACCTTATCTGACCTTCATTATCATAATAATGAAATCATTTGATAATAATGTCTCTTAATGGTGACATCTCAAAACTGGATTACTTGCCAACTAAAAGTGCTATTTGACTGACCTATTGTAGGGTATTTTATAGCAATAAAATTAAAATCAAAGATTGACTTTATTTTTGTTGTTGCTCTTTTCGTTTCGTACTAAATTTAGAATGCAAACGTGCACATAAATAATTTTCATGTTCATGTTCATGTTCAATACTGCAATGAATTTTATAAGATTTATTTATTTTTATTTTGGTTTTTGTAGCGTCAATTGCTAAATGGATTTTATTTTTGGACTAACCAATTTTCTAATCAATTTTAGAGTTCAAATAAGAGATTTTTCCCTAAAATTTCTGTGATTAGTTCAATTGATTTTATAAATATTTATACTTTATACATTATCATGTTATTTTGCGTGTCGTTGTCTAAAAAATGTCAGTTATTTTTTCTTTTTTTCCCTGTTATGTCTGTCTGTCTGACTGAATGTTTGAAATAAATATAGGAAAGTACCATTTCATGACAAACATTGATGTGTTTACACGAGTACCAAGAATTTTAAATGTCTGACATTTACACAACAGGATTTTTAGGTTTTGTTCATTTCGGCATGAGTGACATTGATTTAGTAGTATTTTTAGTTATAATAGAATATTAAAAAAAGAGAAAATAAAATCGTATTATACTTTTTCAAAATTTCTTTAAACTTATAACGGAAAGCAAGATAAATTATAGATTTGATTGGATAAATCTCTACTTTGAATAAAAATAAAATTTGTTAAAACCATTTTTAAATACAAATATTTGGTTTATTCTTAAGCTTAAATTAAGATCTTGATTAGAAATTTAGATAAAAAGGTTTTTTTTATGAAAATTAAATAACAACTATAAATTATTAAGTTGCCACATCGTTTTGTTTTAATTAGTATCAACGAACATACAAACGAGCCATTTTCTATGTGTTTGTCATTATTACCTGTCATAAATAAAGATTAAAAAAAACCCATGTGAATTAAAAGAAACTAGTAAAAAAAGAGGTCGGTCATTTTAGACACACACGCTCCCAAGGAAAAGCGTTAAACTTTTCATGACAGTGGATTTGGGTATGTGTAACAAGTTGAGGTTTTTGTTGAAAATATTTATAATTTTTCGTTCACAACAGGGCTGTAAATATATTCTGAACCAATTTTATGTATTTTATGTAAAATTATATAAATTTTATTATAAATTCTCGAGATATTTTAAGCTGCTTAAGGCTTTAAGTTGTTTACATTCAAACAAATGCCGTTGTCTATCTTTTTGTTCTTCTTTTAACATCGTTAATGTTTCAATTGCGTGATCGCTTACAAATGAGCCGTTACTTGAAATTTATATCTAGCATTAAAAGGGGGAGAGGCGTTCTATATAACACCGAGCCCTTACCGTCAAAATAACGTAAGCGCCAAAAATCAAATTTTACAGGAGAGAGTTTTTTTTTATTTTATTTCATATAAAATTTGTATGAAATTTGTCGCTAACGTTATACCGTGTTCAGATATACCTTTTTAACTGAGTCAATATTCGGTTTATTGACATAATTATCTTTGTGTTCTCACATACACAATTTAGCTTACTCAATTAGCAATTGGCAATTAACTTATCAAAATGTAAAAATCATTTGACATCTTTAAAGAAAAAATATAATCAACATATGGCTTTTGCGCAGATTTAATGGATGGACCTTTGTTTTTGTTGTTGGCAAAAATGTCAAAACACTTTGTTTAGTGAGTTGGGTTTAACTCATTAAACACACTTGTGATACCGTGTTCAGATATACCTTTTTTATTGAGTCAATATTGGGTTAATTGACATAATTATCTTTCTGTTCACACATACACAATTTAGCTTACTCAATAAGCAATTAACTTAGCAAAATGTAAACAACATTTGACATATTTAAAGAAAAAACAAAATAAACATCTGGCTTTTGCGCAGACCTAATGGTCCATCCATTTTTTTGTTGTTGGCAAAAATGTCAAAACACTTTGTTTAGTGAGTTAGGTTTTACTCACTAAACACACTTGTGACAGTGCACTGCAGTGTTGCATTTTAATTTTACTGAATATTTATAACAATTTCGTATTAATTGAGCAATAACTAAATTGCAATTTTGTATGGATAATTGAGCTCAATAATGGCATTTATCGCGTAAAATTGTAATACAATGTTGAACATAAATTAAAAATAACACAGTGCAACATTTTTGAAGTCATCGGGTGCAAACTTCTTCTCGTGTGGAATTTCTCGAAGAACTTATTGAAACTAACAAAACCCCAATTTGGATTTGCTAGTTAAGCTGATGTTTGGATTTTATGGCCACATGTATGTATATTTTGACTAAAACTAGATATTTCCGAAGAACATGCTATTTTTCTTAAGACTTTATGTATCTCGGAAACCAGTTTTAATTGAATTTTTCGCTCTTCGGCATAATTGTAGCTATAGACTAGGAGAAAAAGTGTAAAACAAACTGACCCGAAAAACTGAATGTAATGCCTTAAAATTTCGAAAACATTTTTATATAGCAGCCAAACTGTGGAAAATTTAGTAAAGTAATCTTCAGAAAAAATATTCCTTTTAATATAAATAGTTTATAATTCTACGAAACACTATAATAATGAAAAGCTGTATTTTCCATCGAAAATTCGAGCAACAAAAAAAAAAAGTAAAAGAAAGTAAGAAAAGATTAACTCACTGTTTATTGTTTATTGTGTTTTGTCTAAGCTTTGATATAGTTGCAAATGAGACTTGAGTGTTTGTAAGTCTCATTCGCTTTACAGTTTTCTTTGTATTATGATCTGGCCTAAGAAAATAGTGAAATTTGCATAGGAACTGGCTTATTCCCCAACAATAAATTTCAGTGCATTTATCAAAAATAAAAATTTGGAATTTAGCACAGAACAAAATCTTGTTAACGAATAATGATTAAAAAAAAATAATTAATCAAAATCAAATTGATAAAACATTGTTTCTAGAGATGGAACACTACCGACGAATTAATACGCAAAAAATTTAAACAATTATTCCCCTTTTTTGGGGAGTAAAGCGATTTATTTCTTATTGTCGTGTACTTAATAAACACAGTTCTCGACCACAGTCTTGTTAGGTGGACAAAATATATGGGCATTTCCAGCGAAAAGTGCACTTTTTGTAACGCAACGCCAGGAGGTTTTTTACTCTTTTTTAAAAAAACTTTATATGAATGTACAATTTACTTTTTTATATTTTGATGTTAAGCGCAACTAGCTTTACATTTAGTAACAAAAGGGATAACATTTCAACAACATGGGCCCAACATACAAGCTTATTTGCTTTATGGCGTTACGTTACTAAAAGCAGACTTTTCGCTGGAAATGCCCGTACAATAAAAGTTACTGCCGTGTCGATCTTTGTCTTTCGGAAAAAAAATGTTTAAGCGAATTAAGGCGATCGATCATTTGACACGGGATAATGTTTAAAAAAGCGGTGACCTTAACATTCAGTTGACATCAGTTTTTTTTACCTTGTGCACAATCGTTGCCTGAAATATGTTAAAATGTTTAGTTTTTGGTTTCTAGAGTGGAGAAATTGGCTGAGTTCCAAAAAGCCAGTTGCAAAGCATTCTACAACTGAACCGTAAAAAAGCTTACAATGTTGTTCGTCCCAAAAGCTCCAAACAAGTTATCTATGCTTACACAATAAGCAAACTCTTGACATCGTTTAACTCTATGATATATTGGCTTTGACTGCAAAGTATTCATTTGATCTTCTGTCTATTTGACATTTTTTTTTTCTTCTTGAACTATTATTTTTCGTTTTAAACCATAATTTTCTCGGCAAAAAGAACCCAACAAAGACTGGTCAGACCAATAAATACAATTAACTGTCATTAGACGTGCCATTGATTGGTCATCATTGTTTTATATTGACCGTTAAAAAAGCGACAATTAAAGATTTATATTAAAATAAATGCGATTAGAAGTTCATTATAAAAAAAGTTTTATTTATGTTTAACTAAAATATATTTAAAATCATTTCTTTTTAAAGTAAAAATAAATTTATCTGTTTTTATTGTTGGCTGGCTTTATTTTGTTTATAAAAAAGTTTTTTTTTTAAATTTAATAGTATATTTTTATATTTAGTTTTAAAATAAAACTCAAAATGATTATAATGATGTTGATGTGACGATAAGTTTTATGTCATCATTTTGTTTAAAAAGTGTATGAATGCATAAACATATGGACTTGACAATAAACCCAGCAAACATTTTGTTTAAAAGTTTTGTTGCAAGGTAAATTTGTTTAAAAAATGTGGGGTAGTTTTTGTTAAAGAAATGAGGGATGGATGGTAAACATTCAATAAAAAAGTGGTACAAAATTACGAACATCTTTCAAATTGGTCCGATTTCTTTTTAGAACTTTGATAAATAGAAACTGGGCTTTTAAGAGTTTAAATTGTAGAGAGATGAAATTCATTTTGTGGAAATGCTTCAGTAAAAAATACTTGAATACCATTATTATAAATAAAACATATAATAAATAACTATTGTCGATTGCGATTTAATACGATAAGGGACGATAGGATAAAAAACTATAGTAAATTTAGTACTTTTATGTAACTAATCCGATTTTTTTGGAACTAAAGTCGCCCAGCAGTTATGCTTTACGAATCTATACATACATATATATAATTGTACCGACTGATTCATCATCGCACCGGATTTCTTACATAAAAAAGTGTAAGAACGCCTAAATTAGCTAATTTCATATCTCCTAAACTAAAAAAAGGTACAATAAAATTTAATATTTTCGTAGTTCATTTGAAAAAATAAGCGAACAATTGTTTGGTACTTTTATGAAATTCGGTCCCTTTGGGCAGTAAACGGGTATAACCTGAGTTTTGGAACTTTTTTTGACCACCCATCTAGCCTTTAAACCAATAAACATAGCAATAACACTTATATGTATAACAATCGTATAACAATCGGTATAAGACCGATTGTTTTTTTTTTTTTTTTTTGCCAAAGCGGCCATTTCTCACTGCGATCAATTGCGTCAAATGCCTTCTCGAAGTTAATTAAAGTCATATATAGAAATGAGTTTAATTCATAACACTGCCCTATTATTTGACGGATGGTGTTAATCTGATCGACGCAAGATCTCTTTGGACGAAGACCGGCTTGTTCTTTTCTGATCTGGCCGCCGATGATTCTCCCCATCAAAATTTTTTAATTAAATATTTATATACATATCGTCAGCTCAGAATTGGTTTGGCGCATATGCCAAAAAGTCGGAGTGGAGAAAAACGACAAAGAAGATTTACATGAAGATTTCTCAAATTGTACCCGATAGAATTTTTTTATATTTTTACCACTGCTCCCGGTATATCCCAGCGGGAAAACTCAGAAGACCTTCTTACTTCAGGCCTTTTTAAAGGCCTGCTTAAAAAATTTTTTGATTTAATTCATATTCTTACGTTACTGCTAAAGAATGCCTCATAGAAGGCCTCGGCTCTTTGGTATGAGAAGCGAGAAAAGAAGGAGTAACATTTTTTGTTTTGTTTTTCTTTTGCACAAGCAAAAGCAAAAGAATTCAGATGCCTTAACAAAAACAAAGTAAAATATGCTGTAAATCATTTTAGTTGAAGTGGAAAAGAGAAAGAGTAAAATTTTTTGTTTTGTTTTTTTCAGATCCCGTTATAAAAACAAAGTAACAAAGTAGGTGCATATTAAAAAACAAAATAAAAACAATAATGTAAATCATTTTAGTTTTGTTGATTAAGGAAGATAGGTACTTGTGCTTAAAAGTTTTTTTTTATTATAGGTATACTTTTATTTACAATGTTTAGCAAATTTGATTATTTCAATAAAAAAATAGGTATCACATGTGTTATTAAACCACAATAAGTTTAATAAAATATATAAACATACGTTACATGAAGCCTATTCAGTCTTCTAATTTCATTTGTAAGGAAATATTCCTTAATGTTTTAGACTAATAGCCCTTTAATGCATTTGTAGAAGGATGGTCTGAAAGGCCTTTTAAGAGCCATTAATTGAAAGGCCTTTTAACATACCTTTCTTAAAAGCCCTTCAAGATAACCTTTTTGCTAAGGCCTTTTGAAAGTCATTCTCTGGAAAGCCTTCTAAGAGCCATTTATTTGAAGGCCTTTAAGAAGCTCTGGGGAAGAATGGAAAGCGGAAGGCCTTCTCCGCAATGACAACGCGTGTAAAAAAGATATGAGTATGAAATGGAGCGAGAAGGCCTTGTTTATCCAAAAGAAGGGGTACAGACCCCTTCTGGAAGGCCTCCGTACTCCTTCTTTTTCCCGCTGGGATGTTTTGAAGAAAAATGCAAATTTTTGCACACTTTCATGAATATGTATACATATGTATACTTATTGCTGTGTATTGAGTAACTTGTTGTTGAGATGAATTTTTTTTTATAGTTTTTTTTATTTGATTTTACTTTACAAAAACAGAAAAAACAGTTCTACTGTTATGAAAAGTTACATAAAAAGCCAGAAATTAAACAACTTAAATAATGCAAAAGTAAAAAGAAAATTTAAAACTTAATATTGAGTAAACTTTTATAATAAGCTTTATCAACACGTGGAAGAAATATAAGCAAGTCTTTTATGTCTCTATTTATTTCGCTGGAAATAAATGATGGTTTCGATATTTTCAAAACATTCGTCAACAAATTCTCAGGAGTTTTCAAACAATTTTATGATGCAGACTTAACCAAAATTGCATTTTTATATTTTTCCTCTCTGGCAGAAGTTTTATAATATATACATAAATCATTATTTTAACTGTATAGAAGTACTTTAATTTTAGCAAAAGGGACTTTTCGAAAGTCCACTTTATTTGCTTCCAACAAGTATGTGCGAAAATTTTCCGGAAGCATTTCCATAACTTTAAGTTTTGTTTTATTATTTGGCATTGTTTTAAGCAAATTTAGTAAATGAAGAGGACTATGAATTTCAATATTCTTTAAGTACCGGTCAATAACACCATGGACACAGTCCACTTCTTGAATTGAAGAATGTTCTGGTTCTGAAGACTTTTGTATTACGGCATCAATATTATTTTGTTTAAAGAACATTTTGATTGCGCTTGCGTTAATTTGATTTTTATTTTGAGGTACGCAAGAATCGCTCCATAATGTCAAAGTTTTAATAAGTGGACAATCTTTTATTAATTCATTTAAAATTTTAATTTAAGCACTAGCAATATTATTACCACTCCGACCACTATGAGCTTCCGTCAAAAAGGCACAATAAGTAAAAGTTAGTATATATGACACAATAATGATAGCTGTAAGATTAAACATATTTAATTTTCGTTTGTAGTAAAATTTAGAAGCATTTCCCTTAGGTAGGCTAAAAACACAAATAATAGCAAACCGTACACTTGGTTGGGTCCATTATAAAACTATTTTTCACAAATTTATTTTCTTGTTGTCATTTTACTTTACTTTTGCTTTAACTCCTTTTTTTTTTCTTACGGCAATGCAGCAAAGCAACAGTAAAATTTATTTTGTACGTTTTTGTATGAAGAATTTGCTGCAATCGCCAAACAATGGCTTGTAGAGCAAAACAGTACTTAAAAAATGTTGAAACGGTTGATATGCAGCAAAATTAATGCTTTATATCTCAGAAACCATAAAAATTTTCGCGAAACAGGTTTTTGATTTAGAAAGATGGTATTAAAAAAATATATTCCTCATACCTAACTCATTTTTTTTTTAAAATGGTCGGTAGGTCAAACCAGTAATGAGCTGACGATATGTATATATTTTACATATTTTTATTTTATAGTCAAATAACTATTTGGCTTTTTTTCGTAATAGTTATATTAATTCAATCAGTCATATCTTTTAAGCAGATGTCTAATAAGTTTTGGGGTTTGTCAGTGAATCACATTTTTATAATTCGGCTGGTATATTTCCTATTCCAGGGGCTTTATTGTTTTTCGGTTGTTAAATGGGGTGCCCGCACAGAAAAATTCTCGCAAACTTTTTTTCAATTAAATCATTAATCAAAAATTAAATCAATTTTACTTAATTAAAAATTTAATCAATTGAATTTAACGCTTACTTACATTACTGCAGAAAATGTTGATAATTTAAAAAAAATATTTCATTTTTGGAAAAGGAGTCAACGTGGGCAAACAAAATTGAATAGGACTCATCCCCCAGAGAATTCCAAATAGTTAATTGAAGCACAGCCGCGAATAACGTTTTAAGTTACAAAATAATAATTTTTCAGGAGAGCAAAAAAACGTTTTTTGACAGGCAGCATTATTGTTATAAAAATTTTTTTTTCTGTTATTAAAAATAATGATAATAAGAACTTTAATGCAAAAGGCTTTTAAAACATTATTATGCACTGCAAAACCATTTCGGTTTCATCATTTTGTTAGTAACTTGCAATGTTCTTCTACTGGCTGACACTTTGTACGCCATTTTGAAGGCGTTAAGGAGCATAGTTTTGGTTGATTTGATGTTTAAACTGTGTAAGAGATTAAGGTCAACGGTTATCTGAAAAAAAAAACAGTTTTGGCAAAATGTGGCGTTTACGTTAGTCGCTCCAACTCGCCTTGCTTAAACTTCTGGCGATGGCAAACGATGGAGCAATTTATTGTTCACAAATCCTATTAATTTTTGTTTGCCCACGTTGATTTCTATTCCTAAAAGCTAAACTTATCCCTCATAAAAGCGTTAACATAAGTTCTGTTAAGTGGTTTCCATTATTATGTTAAAATAACAGAATGTGTTTAGGGCTATAAATTTTTTATATTTAAGTGTTTCTAAAGCCAAAAAAAGTGCGGGAGATCCTGTTTTATTTTATGTGTATATTTTTTCTAATTAAAGTCACAAACTTTATATAACGTAAAATCCTTAACAATTTGTTTGCTGGGTTTTAATACATTTTGCATTAATTAAATGGCGCCAAACATGTTTTATTTATTTAAATATCTGCGATTGTATAATATAAATATATATATTTTTTTTGAAAAGTGTCATGCTGATTATCAGACAAAATAAATTTAAATAAAAACAATTAAGTGACTGAATTAGATTTTGTTGCTGTAGTCGTACTTACATATTTATTATCTTTTGTTATAATAAAATGTTTATTTCAGTTAATTAAATTTTATCTTTATTGTTGTTTTCGGGTTGTTTAGATTAAAAACGTAAAAGATTAATATTGAAGGGGCTCGTTGAAAACATGCCAACTTAAAAACCCATTTATTTTGTGTGGTCAATTTAAAAACGAAAAATTTATAACACAATAATTTCCAACTAAAAACTATAAATTTTTTTAATCAATAGTGTTAAAATTTTTATTGACATTTTTAATATGTCGGTGGATTCACCCATTTGTTTTGAACAAAATTTTTTTCCGGACAATTTGAAACGTTTTTAGTATTTATCTTAGACCCCATGAAGAATAAATATTCTAGGTCCTTGAGAAATTCTAAGTCGATTTAGCAAAGTCCGTCTGTCTGTCCGTCTGTCTGTCCGTCTGTTATAAACACGCTTAAGGCTCAGTTAGTCGGGAGTAACAGTAATTTAACCTTACCGTAAGAAAGTAAGACCCAATATATTTCTTACAGATTGAGACGTAACATTTTACTGCTAACTATAATCGTTCTAATTGCGTTACGCACAACCAAATGAAGCAGCTGATTTGCAACGTTACTGTTATTCCCGGCTAACTGAGCCAGTACTTTCAAAAGACTCAACAAGATTCCTTATCTAAATGTGAAACAACCTCGCTAAAAAATGTCTATTATCCATACAAAACTAACATAAATTGGTGACGTAATTCTCATTAATTTTTGTTCAAAATCGATCTTTATAACTAGAAATAATTGTGTACTTTATTTTGTAAAGATCAGTCTATAAGTTACCATGATTACCATATAAAGAGTACTCTGTGAAAATAATTTAGTACGCCTTAAAGCGTTACGAACAACGCTTTTGTAGTTAAATTTAGTTTAGTTTTATAAGACTAGAAATACCGCTGCCAAATGTGGACCCATATACATCTTAGTTTAAGGTATATATTTATGTTTTTCATAAATACAAATTAAATCCCTGGACAAATTGTTGAATTGTGTGAATCCGCCTTTACAGTTTACATACCCGCTAACAAATTCGTCTACTATTTTATTATCGCTGACGTATGTATTTGTTGTTATCATATTATCCATGAAAGTATTTGACATATTAATGACACTCCAATTAAATGGCATTGCCATCTGTTAAAAGTTCTCATTTCCTTTCATAACTACACTGAAATAAAATTTAAACTACATTTTTAAAAGTTAATATAATCAAGCTTTAAAAAACTGCAGTCGAAACCAAAAACTGTCGATTTAAAAACAAAAATTTGTGTACAACTTTCCGCTTTTTTAAGTTGGTTTGTTGACAGCGACTGTTTACATTTAATGAACCAGAAGTTTTTCTACTTTGACTGCAGTTTTTTTTAACGCAGAATATATCTTTCATTTCTTAGTGTTTCGTTAATAGATTGTTTTTGCGGCATGAGTTATTAGGACATAGCCAACCTGTTTTCTGGATCCGGGTATTCATTTCTCTAAGTTTTTGGCATCAAGAACACGCCATGACGATCGGTGCCTCAACGGTCCTTAGAATTTAAGGTTATGCGTTGCCAGGTTTATCCTTCTTAGACTCTCTTCTCTTATCCGTTTAACTGTCCCGTCACTGCTTATTTAACGCAGTCACCCATCATACTACATGAAAGGGTTAACCACTACTATCCAAAACAAAAATACACTGTAAATAATTATTATGGATAAACAGAGTTAGAGTGCTATATTCGGCTGTGCCGAATCTTTGATACCCTCCACCGACAGCTCGAATGTTTAAGGAGTAATATCTGTATGATGTTATTATTATCTTAAACTGTGACGATTTGTTATTAATTATGGTTTTAGGCGACTAAACTGTTTTCCGGTAGTAGGGTTTATATGGGGCCTGGGGTAAATTTTGGACCGATCATCACGAAATTTCACAGCGTCATTTCTAGTCCTTTAAAACTGTGACGTACCAATTTCTGTTATGCTAGCATTATTAATTATGGTTTAAGGTGTACTAAACTGTTTTCCGGGAGTAGGGTTTCTATGGGGCCTAGGGTAAATTATGTATCGATCTTCACGAAATTTCACAGTATCATTTATAGTCCTATAAAACTGTGACGAGCCAAAATTTGTTATGATTGCATTATTTTTTACGGTTTTAGGCGTACTAAACTGTTTTCCGGGAGTAGGGTTTCTATGGCACCTTAGGTAAATTATGGAACGATCGTCACGAAATTTCACAGTGTTATTTCTAGTCCTAAAAAACTGTGGCGTACCAAATTTGGTTACGCTAGCGTTATTTTTTACGGTTTTAGGCGTACTAAACTGTTTTTCGGGAGTATTGTTTATATGGGGCTTAGGGTAAATTATGGACGGATCATCACGAAATTTAACAGCGTGATTTCCAGTCAAATAAAACACATTTTTGCAAAATCTTATCTCATTCCGTGCCTTGTTCCAGCATTTATGTTATTTTTTTTAACAAAATTATAAATTTTTTTAGGTGGTGGTTCCACATTTTGATTCATAGCTCTGGTCCTACTGAACTGATTTTGCTGGATTTCAATCCCAAACTGCTTAGGATAACTACAATCAATTTGGCACCCAGTTTGTTCATTTCTTTTGAGTTGTTCGAAAGTGAGCGTGTTTTCAACAGACGGACATGGCTAAATCGACTTAGAATTACTCAAGCACCCAGAATATATATACTTTATGGGGTCTGAGATGAATAATAAAAAAGTTTCACACGGAATGACAAACTTAATATACCTTCTTCACAACTAATTGTGGTGGAGGGTATAAAAATATACCTTTCGGGAGAAGCTTGTTGTATAAAATTTTGCTTTAATTGTATAACCTTCATTTTCGTGCCCATTTTCCATTTAATTACATATTTTTATAAGCTGCTTTGTTTTGCTGTGTTGATAGCTATTTTTTATTTTTAACTTTTGTTGCCATTTTTCGGTTAAGTACATTTTTATTTACAAAATGTTAAATGCAATTTGATTTGTCTGTTGTTATTGTGAATAACAAACCTCCGGCAGTGCAAAACGTGAAGCGAAAAAAACAAAAAAATAAAATAAAAGAGAAAAAAAAGGAAATCAAAACTGTCAGATGAAAGGATGCAATTGTTTATGATAGTCACTATCAACTCAACTTTGTCTATGTTCGTACAAGGCACTGGACAGTGGTTCGAAGCAGATTTTAATGTGTGAAAAGTTTTTAAAATTCCATTAAATCTTAACATTTGGCTTTAACAATGCGATTCTACAGGCAAATCAAATATCCGAGCTACACACCTCTGATAAACAACTTGAACGCTAGTGGGATTTCTTTGCGTCACATTCTACTGCATAAAACGATGGCATTGATGTCGTATCGTGAATGTGATTAAATAAGATGTCTTAACAGATCTTCCAACGTATGTACGTATGTAGAAATTGTCTCGACATTAACCATATGAAATATTGCAAAACAGTAGGTCCCCTAACAATATCCCTGGCTGAATTGTTAAAGTATGGCGCCGCGGCCGCCGGCAGTTTTGCAGAGTTACGAACACCACTTATCCTCGTAAAGATCGTTAAGAGCAAGTTTTCTGCTCGGTTGGTCAAGTGCCGATCATATCGTAAATTAAAAAGTTTTTGAAATTTGAATCTCTTATGTGGACCCTGTAATATCCTCCTTAATACACTTTTTCCTTTAGCACATAAATCCAAACAGTGTGATTCTAAGAAATGTGTTGTATGTCTCTGCTAGTTAAATACATATTTTTCTTTCCATACATCATGTTTTTCCGGCACTAGTGCTCTTCAAGTAGTCTGGAACAGTTGAATTACTTAAGTTTTCAAGATTTAGATCTGTTTATTTATTTTTGGATTTATACTTTATACAATACTCTCTTGATTTATTGAATATCTGAAAATATGGGAGATAAGATTTAATTAATACAATATAAGATATCTTCATAGTTCTTAAGGTGAGCTTTAGAGAAGATTTAAAACTTTTCTCTTGTCTGAATACATCCTTTAGTAATTGACATTATGGGTGATTGGTCCAATTAGACGTGACATAACCATACCAAAACTGTATTACCATAGCCACTGTATTACCAAAACGACATAAACATTCCATACAAACCAATTCAATTTTGGTTTCTGAATTCGCCGTTACGGCTGTGGCATTATGTTTATGTCACGTCTAATTTGAGCTTTATTCCTACTGTTCTGAAATTATCTAAAAAAGTTTGAGATAAAACAATAATTTTGATCCCTTTTTTAATTTTTAAAAATATGAGGAATAGATTGATGAACTCTACTCATTTGGTTTTTAGGTTATTTAAATAATTGAAAAGCCGAGAGTGAGGTTTCGCTTTGTTCTCATTTCTTTACAGTTCTTTAAGTAGATAATTTGAAAGATTAATTGAGTTCAACGCTTTTATTCATAAACTTCTTTAACCCTTATCCTGCACTTAAAAATTAAAACGCATGTGGTGTTTTGGATCAATATTATTTACAAAAAAAAATAAGGCTTGAAATGAAATATTTTATATATAAATATGTACTATTCAATAAAAAAATAATTGTACAAAAATTTAAAAAAAGTTCATTGACAAGTTTTGAAAATAATAAGCAATAAAAATTATTTGGGCAGTTTTGACCCATGAATAAAGGATAAGGGTTAAATCGCTAATGACCGTTTTCTCATTGTACGATTATCTCTTTTCCCAATGAAAAACTGCACATTAAAGAAATTTGGTTTTCTCAATGTCTAATTTGCTTCTATTCTGTCGCAAAGCTAACCAGCACTCATCTACCAATTAGATATTTTCCTTTTATTTGCCGTACAGAAAAATTCAATCAGCTGACTCCCAGCTTTAACATGTATTTAAAGAGGTGTTACCAGCTGAAAACAATGTTTTTTGTCGGTATATTGAGAAACCCAAATTCGTTAACGGACAGTTTATCGCTCTAATAAATTTTTGTTGACATTAAGTAACAGCCAGTTTATCGATACATACATACATTGAGAAAATGGCCAATAGTTCTGTTTTCTTGAAAACAAAATAAATATATTTCTGTCTCGATTTCACAGTTTTTTGACTATCTGAGAACAAAAGAGACTAAATACCAGTGTTGAAAAATTCAGTACCTTCGTACTTTTTTCAGTACTTTTTTATATTTAAAATACTGCAGTACCCCCGCGTCGTATTCAGTACTTTTTTATCCGTTGAGCTTTTTAACTCTTAACTTTTGGTTTTGGTAATCATGTGTTTATTGCAAAATGTATGTTGTTTTATTTTAAAAATAATTAATGCCGTTAACATTGAAATGCAAACCGTGGACGCCAGGATTCATATTTTGCTTTCCAGAATGGGATATTTGTTCTTACAAATGGCAAGAAAATTTATAAGAAGGGGTGCAGTGGATAATTTAAATGAAAACCATATTTATAAAAACATGTCATGTTAAGGAAATGTTTTATAAAGTAAAAGAAACTGCATAATCATTTAATTCGACAATATGCGAAACATTAAGAACTAAATTTTGTTTTCAAAATAAAACCTTAAAAGTGATAAAAAGCTTCGCTCCAGAAAATATTGTTTCTAGCGGATCTTTCAAATTTAAAGCATTTCAGAACTGAATATATTTAAATTTCTCAGAAAAATATAGCCAATATAAAGAACGAAACTAATGTTTGCTGACATTTCACACATTGCTTTTGGTATTTTATCGATACATTATTTCAGAACATTTTCAAATGCAAAATGATGTAAAAAGCAAAGGAAGAAATCGTTTACACGTAGCAGCTGTTTTAAGTTTGATAAAAACTAAACCAAAGATCTATTAAAATCCACTGGTGGATGCTGTTGTAGTTATAATATTTCTGATGATCTCTTAAAGTAAATTTGGTTTATCTTATAATACTGAATTAAAACCTTTATTTTTAAACATGAATGTTGTAAACTTTTTTTAAAACTGAGTTCTAAAAGAACGTAATATATGTAAAAGTCTGAATAATGAAAATTTGCAAAAGTTAAAATATGAATACCATTATAAATTTATGTTCACAAAAATTAAGTTTTTAATTTATTTTCTTATTCATATATATATATGAACTATTTCAAATATTAGAAAGTACTGAAAAAACGTACCTTAAGCGGCTCATACACTTGCAATATAAACTGTTCAGTTTTATTGCCAATGTGTATGTGATATTCTATTACCAAACAGTCGTAAGCGTAAGCGCCAGACACAATAAGGGTGAATATATTGGCAAAAATCGAAATAAAAAAGAAGGTTAAAGGTTGTTTTTTTTAATATAGAAATAATATTTCGAATAAAATAATTGTAAATGGCGCTTGACGCTTATGTACAACAGAAATATTATTTACATGTGTAGTACACATGTGTACTACACAGGTACACATTGTGTACCTCAAATATTAATACTGTTTTCTATTAAATTCTTAGATAAATGTTTTCCAATAAAATATTTTTTGTTCCTTTTATTTTCATAAATTATTGTTTTATTTATTTTAACAAAAAGTACCATTTTGTGGAAAAAATACTCTTTTAGTTGAAGCTAAGTACCATTTCGAAATTTAAATTTTGCAACACTGCTAAATACCGTCAGTGTTCTCATGCCTTTTCATTTTATTAAATAGCTTAACATATAAAACATTAGATTTTGTTTGTTATGGATATATGTATTGGTTCTTAAGATACTTAATATTTGGTAATATGAGACACTAATTATAGACATTTGAATGAAAAATATTTGTTTTAGCTCGGAATTTTCGAAGACATAGTTCATTTAACAATTGGGTTTTCATTAAAGAACCAACAAATAAACTTTTGAAATTAACATTTTGGTCATAAAAGTTTTATTTGAAATTAAAATTCTAAAATTTATTATTGTGGAAAATTGCTTTAACGCATTTTCTTTAAAAAAAAATCCAATAAAAATGCGTCGTGAATATTTAACAATATACAATTTTTGGAAAACATCTGTCACCACATGTCTTTGACCACTGTTTTTTTTATCCCAACTTAATTTTAAACGTATATTATTATGGACATTAAATGTAACTTTACGTAAAATTACCAGAATAAAAAAAAAAACAAAAAAAATTCACAATAACAATAACAACATGTGGCAAAAGCAGCAACAACAATATGCAACTAAATAATGCAGTTGTGCAACAACAACAACCATAATAAAACAAGAATGAAAATAACAAAATAGGAGATTTGATTTTACACCCCCCTTGGGATAGACTGACTGATTTTTACCCATTTTTGTATTTAAGGCAGACAACTGACAATAATGTTTTGGCATCAATGTACATACATATCTACGAACTTCTCGGCTGAATGCACATTTTCTACTATAAACGAAACTAAACATGCATTTGTACTTGCAATAAATAGTCGAAAAAAACAATCAGGGATGGGGAAGTATGTTGAATTAACGTGTATTAGGGAAATTATGACTGAATCTACATTTCGAAACGGAAAACTAGTGAACCTATTTTTTTCAAATGGAACACAATTTTCTAGCTAATAGTTTAAAAAATGCGGAATATGACAAATCTATAATTGATTAATTTATTTAGAAACAGCAACAAGTAGATTTTGTAACATTTTCCAACAACATCGCAATAGGGCTCCGAGTGTTTCAGATATAAATTTACCTTAAATTTAACTTTTGTTACATTTCTGAAAAGAATTATCAAAGATATTTTCGGTTATACATAATTTTTTATTAATAAGATTTTGTTTATTGTGCTAAATTATGCAATTTTCATTCTTGATAAATACACTGAAATTAATTGTTGGAGGATAAGCTAGTTCCTATGCGCATTTCACTGGTTTCTTAGGTCAGATCATCAGGAAACCTTCTCCCAAACATTAAAGAAAAGCTTAATTTATTATGCAAATAAAACTGCAAAGTGAATGAGAATTACAAACGTTCCAGTCTTTTTGCAAAGATATCAAAGCTTAAACAAAATACCAACAATAAACAGGAAGTTTATCTTTTCTTACATTCCCCACTACAATTGTAGTTGTAAAGCTCGATTCACCCATACGTTCCGAACAATATTTTGTCCGGATTTTTTTTTATATTGAGTTTTACGTCTTACTACTGAGAGAGACAGAAATTATTTTTTTCGACAAAATTGGCTTAATTTAAATTTTTTTCAGAATAAAATGAACTGAGTTTCATTCCAATTTGTACATAAAAGTTGAAATGATTGTTTTTTTGCTGAATAATTAAATTTTCTTTCCTTTTTTCGTCCATTTTTTTTAATACACTCTTAGAAAACAATTCAAAATAAGTTGTTTGCAAGTTGTGCTGCCATTTTGTATAATTGTTTACATCTGTCAACCATATGGTAGTGTTGTTTTTCTGATACATTTTCAAAATGGGCGAATCGTTATGCAGAACACTCAATGAACAAATTATTCTCCTGGACGAAAATATTGTTCGGAACGCATGGATGAATCCACCTTAAGTGGATAAAAACAAATTGCTTTATTGGCTTCTAAAAATTTTTAAATTTAAAACTTCCCATCCATGAAAGAAATAAACATTTTTTAGGATAAAAAGCTTATTTCGTTATATTTCTCCTATATGATTATTGCATATATGATTATATAAAAAGTTCCATGTGCCAATGTACATATATAGTATATTACACATAAACATGTATACATACATACATATATCTACTCAAACACTCTCTCTTTCTTTTCGAATATAATACTGCATGTAGTTTGCATTGTATCGCTTAAATTGTATTTAATATTATTTTTTTTTTTATTATTTTCTACAATTTTGTACTTTTTTATTTGAAATGCTGTCAAACAGGATTTTCTACATTTTATATCATTTAGTTTTTTTTCTACTGAAATTTTTGTAGAAAAAAGTAAAATATAATTTTTTGGTTTATTGTTTTCATTTCGTCAGCACCGCAGAGCACAGCGACAGACAGTAATTTTACTCTGCTGCCACTGTTAACTGAAATTGATTATATTGTTAACGGGAAATGAAAACAGATGAAAGCGACAAACATTTGTTTACCAAAACGCAAAAAGTGAATATCATTATTATAAATAAGAAAAAAAAAAATTGATATTAGAGGAAACAATTAAAAAAGATATAAAATATACCTGTTAATAATTGAAATTATTTTTAATTTTAATGCATTATTTTGCTTTTAAAATTGATTGAAATTTTAACAAATTTAATTGAACTGCTAAATTTAAATGCTATCTGTTGTATTTAATTGGAAAAAGTTTAATATAATTAAAAGGAATTTACATTTAAATGTTTGTTTCGTAACATCTTTATTTAAGAAAATTACAAATTTAGAGAATCATCAGAAATGTCTCGTTGTTAACAAATTGGACTGTTAGAATTTTAATAGCAAAGAAAAATTGCAAACTAATAAAAAAATGTTATTTCGAAAATTTTTTCGGAAAATATGGCAGTAGCAATTTATCACAAAAGGTTTATCTGATACATTAAACCAAATAAAAATCGCGAATGTTATGGGAATATGTTATATGGGAGCAAACCTATATTCCCATCCCCAACAAATCGGTATCGCAAATAGTTTGGGAGTAAACATTTCTATTGTGCATTATTTGTCAGTGCTTTATAATAAACAAACGTCTCTATTGTGAATAACTTGTCAGTGCTTTTATTTCGAAAGAAAATTATACAAAATAAAATATGTACTAATAAAAATATAAGAAAATAATTAAAGAATAGTGTTTATCTTAACACTTCTTTAATAAAAGGAAAAAGTAATATAATTGAGTCCTACCTTAGAATAAAAATTAAAATTTACATGTTCCATACTCGTTCACCTTTACTTTTTTTGGGAATTTATTTTCGGAAAAAATTCGCGAGTGTAAACATAAGCGATGCCAAATTTTTTAAGTTTAGGAATTCATTCCCAAAAAAATTTGTTATGGGAATCATTCACAATACAAAATAACAAAATATGGGAATATTTTCATGGGAGTAGTTGTTTGCGATACGGGTGAATAAGGCTGAATTTGGCCAATGGCATGCGTTTTTTTTTGGCTTTCAGGAGCCACTTATTCGCATAGACCTGCGCACGATCTCAGTGGTTTGTTTCGCGTGATATGTATGATCATGACCTAAAATCGCCCGTTTAGGATTTTTAAGCTTTTATATCATATAAACTGTGTAATGACGTTATAAGTTGATAGTAAAAGTTTTTAAGTAAAAGTTAATTTTTTCTTCTTAACGCATTTAAATAGAAGCTTGTTTTTACTTTAACTTCATTGTTTTTTCAATTTTTTATTTATTAAATATATGTGCCAAATTTTATACCTCTACTGATGGTTCTATTGTACCAATGTGTGTGTAACGTTAGAAGGTAGGAGTGTCTTACGAAGACACCTTTCTTTTGGTGTTGCCATTTTGGGGAATATAGGAAAGATCAACACATCAAGCTGAAATGGGGCTTAAAATTACACATCGCCGATAGTTTCCAGGACTCGCTGGAAAGGAAATTATTAAAATGTTGAGCTAGGAACTAATTAATATTCAAGACGAACTAACAAAATTTTGACTGCTTACAGCTGCGACTGAGACTTCAAACTATCCTAATGGTTGAATTAGATGTGACAAAACCATACAAAATAGCTGTTCGAACCAGCTTTATTGGCAAAACTGATTTGATTATAGGTGACTTCCCATAACCATAAAAACCAATTTAAGTTTGGGTTTTGCCGCAACCATGAACAGCTGTTTCGGCTTTGGCATTATGGTATGTCACTTTTTTGTGCTTGAGGCTTATAATTCAGTATATCAGCAGTCCCTAGGATCTCAAGTCACGAGTAGTACACTCGTTTTAAGCAAACGCCAGTGTTTTATTATCTAAAAGAGCCGCATTAAATCTATATTAAAAGGTAAGACAAAATAATTAACCGGTAGTGACCAACAAATCTAAACAATTTTTTTAAAAAAGGGCCCTTAGTCGAAATAAAATTGGACAACATTGTTTTTTTTTTGCTCAAATTCCATTTCGTTTGAAAAATCAGATGAGACATCTACATATATAAAATTAAATTATAAAATTTTTGTTTTCGATTAGATTTTAAAGTATTAAGAAGATAATAAAATTGAATTTTTCTTTTTTGTTTTAGATTTCAGATATTTAATATCGCTGAAAATTCTAGGTAAGTTTAATTAAAAAATTTATGATTATTCTATGGAAATTTAAAACTAATTTAAAGGGTGTATATAAACAAAGAAGTTTTAAGTAGGCAAGTTAAAAAGCTTAGAAACAAGAAAATAAGCTAAGAAATATGTCAGAAAAAAGTCAGAATATGGTAATAATTTGTATATTGTTTCTTGTTTTCAAAATTGTTAACTTAGGGGGTAACACGATTAAGTTTTTCTTCAAATTTGGTTGCAAGTTTCAACACAGTTACTCTTTTTCACTAAAACATTCATACTTTTAAAATCTAATGCGAATTTGCTTTCGAATTCTCATTTCTATTCTGTATTCAATTAAAATATTTCAAACCTAATGGAAAATGCAGACTATGGACAGGGCTACAATAAATAAGTGCTTATAGGTTATTGTAGCCCTGTCCATAGTCTTAATTTTCCATTAGGTTTGATTCCCCGAGATCGAAGGGTTTGGACACAGTGGCCATATCCCTCACAGAGCACTTTCATGAGAATTTCACTCTAAGTCGTATTTTTTCAAAAATCATAAATTTAAATATAAAAAGACTAATAAAATATCTAATTATTTTTGAATATTAAATAAAAATGACTTATTTTTAATAAAAACTGTAAAATTTCGTGTAAATAGTCGTATTTTCTTTATAATACGCATGCGATATTTTTTTAAAATAGTTTTTATCGCATGCGATATTTTTTAAAAATGAATTTGACTTTTAATATTTATCTTCACACTCGTCTATACAATAGCGGGAAGCGTTTTCTACCTGTCAAAAATTCGCATGCCTACACAATTTGTTTGAAGTATTCCTAAATATCGCAGCGTCGACGCTTTGCAATTGGAAAATCCGATTTTGACAGCGTGTTTAATAGTGAAGTTGGCCGCTATTGTTAATAAATAATGGCAATTTAGCTTTTTTTTTGTCAATCTAGCGTTTTTTCGCATCGTTTTGTTTCTATCATGTGGGTTTTATTAAACAAGAAAGTTAACACTACTGTTTGTTACACAACGTGGACGTTCTTGTTTAGGTACGGCTGTCAATTTTCGCCCAATATATTCAAACATATTCGCTGCATATCAGCAACGGGGCAAACTTTGGCAGTGGCCGTCGGGAAAAGCGTAAAACTACATTATTGTTGAAAAAAAATATCTTAAATGGCAAAATATCGAGCCCTATTTGCGATTATATCGTAAGCGACAATTTATCGAAATTAAGTCTTTTTCTTGCAAATAGGTTATAAGTACTCGTTACAATGACGAACAAATTCATAGACTTTGAATATGTACCGTTGTTGAGAAAAAGCCCATCTAAATCCAAATTAAGTAATGTACTGCTTAAGAAAAAAACATTAAAACCCCTCTCCTGTGAAATTTGCTTTTAGTCGCTTAAGATATGAGGTCAAATAGGATTCGATATGTATAAAGATTACGCCACAAAAGTTTTTTTATGCATCTAAATAAAAATAAAAAACTGTAAGGATTAGAATTGTTTAAATCATTTACAGAAGTAAAATAATATAGAGATGTTAACTGTGCAGAAAATTAGTCTTAACAGCTGATTTTGCTTAAAATCTTGTAAATATTGCCACATGTCTAATTGCTGTCAGACACATTTTAACAATAAACAAGCATTAAACATTATATTCTTAAAAAAATTATTAAATTATAACCAAGAAATATTTGCAGTACAAAGACGACTTCTTTCTTTAAGTTCAGTTATGGAAATTTTTAACTTTTTCTTTATAATTAAAATAATAAAATTTAATAAGAAATAATTCGAGTGAAAACAATTAATTGTGGGTTGCTCTCTAATGCTTGGATAATTATAAATATAATTTAATTAGCTAATAAATATTCAATTCAAGGTGTGTTCACCCGATAAAAATCAGATTCGAAAACATGTCATGCATGCAGCAGGTTCCATTTGTGTCAATTACTAATCATTCTAATGTGTGAACAATTACTTTATTTAATTATTTATTTCTTGTTTTTGTTTTCTATTGCATTAAAATACCATAAATTTTAAAACAACGCCAATCAAATTATTTTGCTAAATAAAAAAAAAAAAAATATGTACAAGTATGAATAAAAATAATTAAAAAATTCACAATAATATATTGTGAACAATAAATTGTAAAACATTTTATACTACAGCTAAATGGCTAATTGTATGCAACAAAAAAAAAAAAAAATTCTCAATAAACAGAGGCATTAAAGAATTAAATGTCAATACAGGAAAAGAATACCGTAAAAGACTGCTATAGTTTCCGGGCTCTGAAGCCGGGACTTAATTTACCTGATCGTCAAAAGAATTTTTTATCTTCTGAGTCCAGAGAGTAAATACCTGTAACCTCAGACATAACAGTTACAGTTATACGACGCCGAACAACAAACCAATGCGGGATGACAACGCAAAACTCACGAAAAGCAGACAAACAAGAACGACCTGTTTGTCCTTAAGAAATAATGATAAAAAGCGCGAGCTGCTTCTCCACTCAGAGCAGTTTTACGAGTGTGGTTAATCATTTTAGATCTTCATATTAGTTTAAAAAAAACATATGATGCATGCAGTGATGCCAATTCTTAAAAAACATATTGTTTGAAAAACGCCTAAAATTTTGAGTTTTTAATGAAGACTGACTTTAAAAAATATCGAATTCGAAAGTCGTATTTCAATATCGATATATCGATACATCGGTATTTTAAATATCGGCGATATTTATCGATTATTTTTTTTAAATATCGAGATTTTGATATATCAATATTTTTTGCCCGCCCATTCCTAATTACCCCACTTCTCCATGCGCTTTCGATTAGAACATGCCATGACCATAACGCCGGCAGAGCAAATTAAATAAAATTTTTTATTTGCGGTGATGCCACATAAAAAGTTAAATGTTAACGCAAATTTGGTATGAAAATCATGCAGCGCCTTCACGCGATAACTCTTGTAGTTTACCTCCAGCTTTAGTAACGCTATAGCGTAAAGCGCTATATTTCTCGTCTTTCGGACTTGGCATTGATCTTCATCGAGTTATGCCTCTAGTCCAAAATACTTAAACTTTAATAGCCTTCCTAGACTGTTGAAAAAATTCTCGCCAATTTGTTTTTCAAAAATTAATAAAAAAAAAAAAAAAAATCAGTTTATATTAAAAATTTTATCAAGTGAATTAAACTTTTACTTATATCAAAAACATAGCAGCAGAAAACAGGGCTACCAGGTACTTTTTTCCTTGTCCCCAAAAAATAAAAAAAAATCACCAAAATAAAAAAGAAAATCTTAAAAAGTTAATATTTTTTTTGTGTTGTTTTCTGATCAAATTTTAATTTTTTTTAAAATAATAAGAAAAATTGTAACAAGAAATCCCCAAATAAAGATGTTTAGTAAAAAAAATATTTGTAAGATAAAAGTTTCGCTACTTTTTTTTTGATATTTTATATACGAAACAAAGAAAATAACCGTAAAAAATTAAAAAAAGGGAAAATATATATTTAAAATGCGTAAAATCCCCAAAAAATTCCCAATCCCCAAATGACTTTCTTTATCCTTTTTACTCGCATGAAATCCCCAACTTTGGGAATATATCCCCAAGTCTGGCAGCCCTGGCAAAAAATGTTGTTAATTTAAAAAATATTTAATTGATACTAATAATTTGTTAACTGGTGCAAATTAACCACTGAAAATCAAATACGAATTATTTGATTTTAATCAAACGGGCTTTAAATTCGTGTTTTTCAACATAAATGCACATTAAAATCAAAGTTGTAATAATGGAACACTTTTTAAACGGCCGATAAAATCCCATCTTTACCTATCGGTAAGTTGTGAAAACAGGCCTTAGTCTCGCTTCCGTTAGAATTTTAGTATCCCAATAAACTGAAAGTTCCAAAAAGGATCTTTCGCCTATGGGATGTTTTTGAAAGGATTTAAAGCATTTTGCGGATCTAATCTTTTTCTTATACATAGAAAAATTCTCACAAATTATTTTTAATTAAAGCTTTAATCAAAAATAAAATCTGTTTTAATTAAAAAATTGAATCGTGTAAATTAAACGTTTAATCAAGTTAATGAAACGTGTTCTGTTTACGCAATAATTTGAACCAATCCCAAAAAGTTTTCTGCAAATTATTTAACCATCTGCAGAATTTTTATCAACAATCAACCCAATTATAAATAAGAATTTCCCGGGAGTTCCTTTCCTTCTCGCATTTTTTTGTTTTGTTTAGTGGGAAAAAGGAAAAAAATGTTTAGAGAAGGAGGCGCTCCAAACGCTCCTAGTAAAAATTGCTTTACGAATAGTGTTTTTAAAACGAAGGCTTGTGGACCTCTAATGGTTCGCAATTTACTTCAAAAGGGTCCGAGAAAGTGAATACAAATATTGTTCTTATAAAATTTGTTTAAAGATAAAAAACGGGGTAACTTCGATATTGCTTGGTCCTTTAAGGGTCCAATTAACGCAAACAAATACTACGTCTGAGAACACTCGAAAAATATTGACGTTTTATGGGTTCGCAAAGCATAAAACTGCTGTGGTGGGACGAGTTCATGCGTCCAGAATTCATAGAAGCATTCTACCTGAGGATTTTTTATTTTAAGGACCTTTCTTTACCAACTATAAATTTCCCGTATTCGTATTCGATGTTGGACACCAGGAACATATAACATCCATGACCATCCGTCCGTTTTTTTTACAAATGCAAATATTACAAGTTCTCCATGAGTTTTTGTACATCCGTAAATAGAACGAGGCTCTTTAAAATGATAAATTCTTCTTCATATTTCCCTCTCAATAAACGATACCACCCTAATACAATTATATTTATTGCACTTCGTATATTTTCAATGCACTTTTTGATTGATTTCAATGAGTTAACGAGACCATGGCTATAATGGAAATTGAAAGGAAACACAAGACACTCCAAAGAAAAAAAAATTTGATCCCATTGCAAAAAAAGCGCTGAACATAGAACAGGGAAACTAATATTGTTTTGGGGTGCAATGAAGCAATTGCTGTTCTGTCTTTCACAATCATATTAGCATTCTTCATATACACTCCTACTTCATTCCCTTTCTTTCTCCTTCCGACCCTCTTCACTTAGCTTTAAACTCATTACAAGGCATTACATTCTTTTGAGATTGTGACTTTTACGCTAAACGATTAAATGAAAATCATGTAAAGAGTATTCACAACACAACTTAAACAGCTTAACAAAACAAAAAAAAAAAAAAAATATAAATGAAAACCATAACAAAACCCCAACATTAACGTTATAAAAATAACAACAAGGAAAAGGGGAAGAAACAAAAAAAAATTATAAATAAAACAGCAACTAAAACTACAACTACACAACATCAATGATGTGGTAAATAAAAAAGCCTCAAGTGTCAAATGTCAAGTAATCTGCACTTAATCATACTCAAAGCATTATAAGTGTTTTCATGTTGTTGTTGTTGTCATTTTTGTTGTTAATGCAAAACTTACACACAAGCAAACACGCTTTCAAAATGACTAAAGTTTAATGAAAATGACAGAATTTTAAACAAAATTATGGAACTAAATGTCGTGATGAGCATTCAATGGAATATTTTAAATTAAATAAGAAGACCATTCTTGTCGTACGGTTCACAACAGTAAAGTGGCGCTTAGAAAATTGCTTACGAACTCTCTTGTTTATTAATGGATTAATGGATGGAACAGATACTGAACAAGTAAGAGTGCGATATAATCGGTTGTACCAAATCCTTTGTACCCTCCACCGAGAGTTAGAATATTTAAGGAGTGTGTTTTTTATGGGGCCTATGGTTGATTATGAACAGATTTTCTGTGCGATTTCTACACTGAAAAAAACCAATTAATCTATCCGTACTTAAGTCAATAGTACGGTAAGTACGGATTTCCCTTAATCAAGTACAGAATGCTTGATTCAAATACGGTTTATTCAAGTGCCCCGTACTTAAAATAATCCGAAAAAAGGAAAAGGAAAAATAAAGTTTTTATTAAGGATTTTGTGGAACGACAATATTTTTATCTTCAATGCTCACACACTATATTCGGCGTCCATCAGTTTTAACATATTTAAAAAAAAACAAGTAAGAGTGCTATATTCGGCTGTGCCGAATCTTATATACCCTTCACCATTGTGCGAGCAGAATACAGAACAACTAGACAAAAACTAAATAAAACTGGTAAATATTTTTTTTTTAAATAAGAGACAACCGGTTTTGAACTTCGCTTTTCATAAGGGCCCAGAATATTTGTACTTTATAGGGTGTAGGATCAATATTGAATATACCTTTTTACCTTCGGTGAAGGGTATAAAAAGAGTAATTTTCGGGAATTCAGGGTTCTAATCACTGCATTCGATACTATCGTATCGAATAAACTATTGAATTTTTTTGCATACGATAGACACTGGCGTATCGAATGAAAACTCAATAAATGTAATGTCGAGTTACTCGATGTCGAATGCTATTAACTCAAATTCAATACATTTCATTCGATATCGAGTTTCAAGATACCAAAATAAATAATTTCGATGAATTTTGCTCGATATCGTATGCGGTGATTAGACCCCAGTATTTCTGTTATAACTCATACAAATTTCCGACATTTTGATATATAAGTCATATCCATAGGACGTATAGAAGCCCTAACATTTGGGTTTTTATAAAAATTTTGATGTTTTTTAGCCCATTTTTTGAGTATTTTGCTCATAAATTACCCATTGTCTAACCGATTTGATAGTTTTATATACCGACGTGTTAAGGAAGAATTTTACCATTTACTTAAGTTATATTTATATATAAACAGTTATATAAACTTGTAAATATATATTTTAACAAAGTTAATTATAAAAAAGAGTAATTTTTGTGGATTCAGTATAACTCTGCCATTTTTTAACCGATTTGGCAGATTTATATACCGACGTGTTGAAGAAGAAATTAACCATTTACTTTAGTTATAAAGCTTGGACTCGGGGAGATCTATGGTTCCTGAAAGTGGGTATTTAAAAAATTTAATTTTGGTCATAACTTTTTTGTATCTGAACCGATTTTTCCGAGTTTTTTATAAAATATGTTCTACAAGATATTTTGGTATATAAGTCATATCCATAGGACGTATAGCAGCCCTAAAATTTAGGTTTTTATAAAAATTTTGATGTTTTTTAGCCCAATTTTTGAGTATTTTGCTCATAAATTACCCATTGTCTAACCGATTTGATAGTTTTATATACCGACGTGTTAAGGAAGAATTTTACCATTTACTTAAGTTATATTTATATATAAACATTTATATAAACTTGTAAATATATATTTTAACAAAGTTAATTATAAAAAAAGAGTAATTTTTGTGGATTCAGTATTTCGGTTATAACTCTGCCATTTTTTAACCGATTTGGCAGATTTATATACCGACGTGTTGAAGAAGAAATTAACCATTTACTTTAGTTATAAAGCTTGGACTCAGGGAGATCTATGGTTCCCGAAAGTTGGGTATTTAATTTTAATTTTGGTCATAACTTTTTTGTATCTGAACCAATTTTCCCGAGTTTTTTATAAAATATGTTCTACTAAAAATTTCCGATATTTTGATATATAAGTCATATCCATAGGACATATGGCAGCCCTTAAATTTAGGTTTTTATAAAATTTTAAATTTTTTTTGTACGGGAGGTACCACGCCCACTTCTCCAATCCCGCACACATTTTGTAGGATGGTGTGTATTGGCAACCTTAATGTGTGTACCTAATTTGGAAACTTTTTACACCTGTGGTGAAGGGTATAAAAACGGAATTTTATATGAGGTGAAAATATTTAAATAATTAAAACTTTATTTTTCATCCGATTAAAATGTTGGTAATTAAGTAAACGGAAAAGGCATTCAATTACCTTTCCAACGATGTGCGGGCTCCACAAGGGTTTGAGTGGGACCATACTTCGAAAAACATAAAAGTACCGTTATCTAAAAAACGGTACTTAGGAAAAAAAATTACAGCGTTTTCCTTTTTCGAATTATTGCTTCTTATTTAATTCTTTAAACATGAAAATAACCTTAATTTTTATTCTTGTAGTGTTGTTGTTGTTTCTATACAGCAAACTTTTAAAAGCACACGCGTATGCAAGCATTTTGGTTTTCGAAAGTTATCCCATTTTAGATTGTTTTAAATACTTTTAAGTTTTATTCGCACTTAAATTTGTGAGTACGACTCGTACTAAAGTAAGTAAATAAAACATAAATTTAGTACAAGTTTTTTCTTTCTTATGAAACTATGATATACCAAATTTTACTTCAATAGCATTATTCGTTATAATTATAGGTGTGCTCTTGTCATATGGTTAGCACGAATTTTTGCAAATCTGTAAAATGAAATGCATACAGCAATGTTAAGGACAAAAACACGATACAAGCAGTTTGACAACAACAACATGTTGTTTATGTGAACATTATAAATTTCTTATATTCGGACAAACATGCTCCACACTTATTTTCTACCGTTTGTGGGTAATTTTTCTACAGATTTTTAGCTTTTGCGTAAAACAAAAGTAGATTTGTATGCTTTTTGCCTAAACTAGTGATAAACTACATTGCATTTATACTTACTGACTGCTCAAATTCTTCCTTGCTACTGAAAATCTGTTTTTAAACATCGAAGTTTTCAGAACGATCCCGTCTACAACTGACATGATATGCTGTTATAACATGATGTTATAAAAGCTTTGTTAAAACATTTGCATTAACAACCGCATTATAACATGAGAAAACCTCTTAGTTTTTGTTTTCTTAAGTACATTTGAGAAACATTTTGTTAATTTTTGACAGTAGGTTAAGCAAGGCTATGCATATTATGGCTGAGTCTTAACATCATATTAGTGTTAATGTTAAGGCCCAAATACACTAGTCAAATGCTTGACATCAAGCTCGTAGTGTATAATTAGAGCTTTTGGGAAATAGTAAGCAGTTTTTTGTAAAAGTTGCGTTAAATTAGAGCTTTTATGGGAATTGTGAGCTTTTCTTGTAAAGGTTGGGTAAAATTAAATCTTTTGTGAAAGTAGTTAGCTTTTTTTTCGTCAAAAGGGATATATTTTTCGAAATATAAGGTTTTTGCGTAAAACTGAGTTTTTTTTTTTTCTTAAAAATCTAGCCTTTTTCTGTAAAACATTTCCGATTTTAAAACATTTTTAGGCGAAGTTGCTTTTTAGTACAAAAAACAAACACATTTTTTTTTATATTTTTAAAACCTTTTAAATCCCAACATTTGAAATAAAACTTTGATTTTCTATTTTTGATCGAAATTTTATCTGCCAGCTCGCTTCCATTGCATATTTAAAAGACGATAAAAAGAAAACATAATTAAATAAATTAAAAAACAAAGAAAAATAAAACACTTTTAAATTTGTTCAACATCTTGCGGCTGACCATTCAAAAGAGCTGCTAACACAATTGTTTACACACCATTTTATTTAAAATATTTGTAAAATTAAATGGATTTAAGTTTCCCTAACAAGTGCCTGGTTAACAAAACCACAAAATAAACAACAAACACAAATGTTGTTATTGTTTTGCAGTACATTTTGTTATTATTGTTTCCCTTTCACCGATAGTTAAGTGGAAATTAAGATGGAAAGGTGGTGTTGCCAGATAAAAATAGGTTGAACTTGTTTTGCAAGTGAGTTGATTTTTTGGAAAATTTAATCGAATTTGAATGAATGAAAATGATTAATGCTATTTTTGTTAAAGTTTTTTCTGGGTATAAATGTTCAGGAATAGTTTTACTTTTCGATGAAAGTTTAAGAAAATTTTTCAAACAATTTTGGCTATTCAAAAATTTTGGAGATGCTCAATTGGAGAAGAAAATAAAACGCTCTTCCACTGACTGACTCCATCTAACCGCATTTTGATAGTGATAAGGTGTATAATTTTCGCCGATATAATATATGATCAATGAAAAAAAAAAAACGGTTATATGCAGTTCAGACGCGGATTCAGGGGGGGGGGGGGGAATAGGGAAATTTCACCCCCCCCCCCCTTTATTATAAAAATAGGTTTTGTTTATTTCAATCATAGCTTGGGAATTTCGATTAGAATTAGAAATCATTACGATTAGAGTTATAAAATAATCTAATCATTAGAATTGAATTTTGAAAACAATTTCATATAACTAATTGATTAGATTAGAAATAATCAAAAATCTAATCGCAATTAGTGACGATTAGCATTTCTAATCAAATCGAATCAAAACTAATTAAAAAAGTAATTGATTAGATTTCTTGATTATTTTCGATTAGATTTGATTAGATCAACTAATTTTAACTATTTTTGTGAAAAGAAAACATTTATTTATCACATTTGTTGCTTTATTTACATAATGTAACAGTTTTTGAATACTGTATAAAATTGCATTATATATTGCAACATACATACATATACATATAATCACAAAAAATTTACATTAGACTTCATTAATACCAACTTTTCAAAAGAAAAATCTGACAATGAATTTCGTCTTGGACTATTGATGATGCCTGCAAATGAAAAAAGTCGTTTAACGGGTGCTGACGACGTCAGTGGGGTGTTACATAAGAGGAATGCTTCCTTCAACACATTATATTTGGTCCAAATTTCAGGGCCGGAATCCGGGTCATTTAAGTATGCGTAAAACTCATTGCTTATGGCATTTTTGAAAACGTTGGACTCGGTTGGTGTTACCGGGGTTTTGGGAACGTCATCTTCTGTAACGAAAATAATATAAAGTTTGAAAAATCATGAAATACTGATAAAGTTACCGTCATCATCGAAATCATAAAATGAGTTGTCATTGTTCAAATTCGGCACGTCTGTTGCATTATATGAAAAACCATTTTTGAACAAAGTGCCTATGACTTCAAGCACCCTTTTGCTGATCTGCTCCTCAGTACAGTCGGGTGAAGTTTTTTGGATAACCCATATTATTTTCACATTTGGAGTCAATACAGCTGCCGCTATTGCCATGTTAACCTCTGGAGCCAATGTGAAATACAATTTAAACCTTAGTCTCAATTGCTGTTCTAATTGCACTGCTATTGAGCTTATATTTCCCTCGAGTTTTCTGGATAATTTTAGCAGCTTGTTGCTCAAAGAAAGCAACGCAGGAATAATGCAACCATACTTCACATTGGCTTCACCTTGGAGAAAGTCCAAAGTTTGGGCAATGGGCTCCATTAGCAGCTTGTACGACTCCAAATATTGAAAATCACCAGCTGTAAAAGGAGGCAGAGTCAGTTCATTGGCAAGCTCATGCAATTTCTCCTTGAACTGCAGTAACTTCAGGATTGCATCATATAGTGAGTTCCACCTTGTTACTACAGGTACAAGGAGAGCTGAACCTAAAATGCTCTGGATGACTTCAGAGGATTTCGGCCATTTGCACTTCTTCCATAACTGATGGCACTTTTTGATCGTCTGTAAGAAATCAATGTAAGTAAGTGAAATGTAAGTTGCATTTCAAAAAATTTTATGTATACACAGAAAATAATTTTTTTTTCAAAATATTTTCAAACAACCACTTGTTTGAAAATATTTTGACTTTCAATACCCATTTTCATTTGAATCAATTAAACTTTTGTTTAAATTTTTTTGCTGTTAGGCCGTACAATGATAACAATACCCAAAAAAATAAAAAATAATCTTATTCAGTTGAGAAAGTTTTAACAAAACTTCATTCTCTTATTAACTTTTCTTGGTCCGATGTAAGCAAATTATTTAAACAAAGAAATGGAGAAGAGAATGTGCATTTTGTTATGGGTTTTTTAAAAAGTAAAAAACATAACTTGAGAAACAAATAAATTAATAAAAAACCCTACATGTTTGTTTAACATTGATTCTTTTATATAAAATTGTTTTATTTAAATTTATCTTATTCAGCTTATTAATTGTTTGAATCAAAAAAATATTTTTTCTGTGTAAATTTTACCATTGTGTGTTGAATATACAGTGCTGGCTGTTCTCGAAAAATCCTCTGGAAATCAGTGGTGGCCAGTAAATTCAGTGTGTGACTGGCACACCTTTCGTGCTTCGGCAAATATTTTGCATTTTCGAAAATCGGCAATTCGTCTTCACTGTCTTCCTCTGCCTCTTCGCCATCATAATCACTTCGGCTCAAGCCATGGTCACGAAATGCCTTGACAAAGTTTGACCCGTTGTCCGTGATAGTCATTATAATGTTGGTCGTGTTGAGGCCAAAGGAATGGTTTTAAAATCACTATACAATTTTGATGTATCATGACTACCTTTGTACAAAAATGGTTAAATTTTCAAGTTCTATGGAAAGATTTTTTTTTTACATTTTTTTGTAAAATTGAATTTTTTTAAGAAGTCTTTTCACAAAAGTAGTGATAACTCATAAACGGATAGTCAAATATTATTCAAATAAAGTCAGAAAAATTAGAATTTATATAGTCTTTCATCCGTTTATATATTTACCATTTTTGTACTTAGGTAGCCATGATACGTCAAATCTATATAGTGGTTCTTCGACCATATTTTTGCTGTTGGCCTGTGTTATTATAAAATAACACAACAACAAAGTGTACCAGCTGTGTCAATTGTTTAGTTTAAGAACAGGGTACACCGTATGCAATTTTATGCAATATTCAAAAACGATTACATTATTTAAATATATGTAGCAACAAATGTGATAAATAAATGTTTGATTTTTTGGGATTATATATGTATGTATGTTGCAATATATAATGCAATTTTATACAGTATTCAAAAACTGTTACATTATGTAAATATAGCAACAAATGTGATAAATAAATGTTTTCTTTTCACAAAAATAGTTAAAATTAGTTGATCTAATCAAATCTAATCGAAAATAATCAAGAAATCTAATCAATTACTTTTTTAATTATTTTTGATTAGATTTGATTAGAAATGCTAATCGTCACTAATTGCGATTAGATTTTTGACTATTTATAATCTAATCAATTAGTAATCGTCTAAAATGGCTAACTAATCATAATTAATCAATTTTTTAGCACAATAAAAATTTCTAATCCAATTGGTAATCATTAGGATTACTAATCATTATTCCCAAGCTATGATTTCAATTATACAAGAATTCCCAATAATTATATTTTTTTCAAATGTTCAAAATTTTTGGAAATCCCAGCAAGTTTTTTTTTATTAAATCTCCAACGAAATTTTCAATAAGTGTCCAAATCTTAATCCTTATAGTTGCTTATTATATATTTCCAATGAAACATCTAGTTTACTGTATTCAAATACTTATTATTCTACATTCAATCCCAGCAACGTTTGACTTGAAAATGCGTGCGGTTGAATTATTAATAAGTCTTAGTAAATGCAATATTTATGTATGTATGTATGTGTTATGATAATTATTATTATATACATTTGAATACAACCGTTTTTCGTATCACATTTTCATCATAGTCATCTTTGAACTTGAAATTTTGAAATATGTATGAATCAAAATTCTATTCGATAATTTTTGACGAAAGCACGGATTTGACGGCGAAAAGCCAGATTTCCTTATCTTAAGATTTCCTTATTTTATTGGCTTTGTTGTATACGCATTTGAAGAGGATTCAACGAATACTGATAATGACGGTAATGTGTCAATTGATGCGAAGGCACTATCAGCAATAGTTTCAAAAGCTTTGACAAATTTTGGTCTTGACTTAAAAAACTTTGTAGGAGTTGGAACAGATGGGTGTCCTCTGATGTCAGCAGAAAATGGACATATTAAAAAATTCTGGAAACCGCGACAAATGCGAAACAAACTCCTTGCTATTCCCATAAATCAAAGAACTCAATTTCTAAAAGCAATAAAGTGCCATTAATACAAAAAGTTGTATCATTTGTTAAAGAAACGACAAAATTTTTTAAATATAATCATCCCAAGCGAAACGCAGTTTTAGCAAAGTATTTTAGAGATAAACTCTCTACATTATGCGAGAAAATATGGGTCCACACTACTCAATTTTAAACTTTGCAACAAGTGTACATCATATATATATATATGTCATTTTACTCCTCTGGGGAGCATAGGGCCGCATCATATAGATTTGGGAAAAATATCAGAGTGGAAAGGTAGATATACTTCATCAAAAGCCTTATATTAAGGAACTCACTTAGTACTTTTGAATTTATTTGCGGAATATACATATTAATGTGATACTTATTGTAACACAGCCGCTTAGTATCATTTTATAAAAGCACGATATAGATCTTCAAAAAGAATCAGGCCTTATCAAAACTTTAATCATGTGCCTCGAAGAGAAAAGAAATCAAGCCGTAGAACAATTTAAAGCGATTTTTGAAAAAGTTATAGAACGAGGTTCCAATCGAATGGTCAAGATTTGAACGAAATAATCACATCCAAAATGTTGAAGATTACCACCAAGTTGTAGGTAACATTCCTCTTATTGAATTTTTTTTAAGAAGATCTCAAGACACCTTTCCTAAATGTATTGAACATACCTAAACTTCTACCTCAAAGTGTAATCAAGTCATATACAGATACAAAACTTGTAAAACCACAACTAGCTGATGAGCTAATTATGTTTGATAAAAGAGATTAACACCTACTAACATCTAAACTTGAGCCTGAACTGTTGCATTGCCAACAAACATGGAAAATATCTGAAAATCTATCAGATAACGTTGTAGATGCTTTAATATACTGTGATGAAGATATCTACCCAAATCTAAGAAAAATATTTAAAATTTTCGTTTCAATGCTCGTCAGTAAGGCTATTCGTCGAATAAGACATGGCTCAGATCAACAATGACAGAAGATAAACTGTACTATCTAAATTTGCCTCACAAGGAAACCATAAACTGCTTATTTAAAAAGATTAATTTATTTAAATTTATATTGAACTGATCTTATATTTTATTTAACCTTATTGTTGAGTTTTTTTTTTTAAAAGAGATTTCTTACTTTTTTGTATCATAAAAAATTTGATGAACTTAAGTCTAATTTAAATATCAAAAACTTCAATTAAAAACCAACAGTTCAATGAAAAATCACAATTGTTAATAATTTTCTTAAGCGATTTGGCTCGGCGAACGATGAACATTTGTTGATTTTAAAAAGTTTGTGCTTAAAAAAAAATATAATGATATAATTTCGCAAAACGACTAAGTAGATTTTCGTTTACATTATCTACGACATTTCGCTTTATGTAATCCAACCAAAAAGGATACACATTTATCTTCTTCCCATCCCATTTTTTTCTTGTGTTTTAAAGAACATGTACCAAAAAAGCAAAAATGAAAAGGGAAATTTACATATATAATAGATTATTTTATAAACCATGTACACAAATATTTGTACAAAAACATACATATGTATGCAGTTAAGTATATAACTATGTTATATATTCATATAACGACAGTGTTATTCAATTTAAACTTAAAAGTGTTTTATTCGTTGCTTTAAGGACTCAAGGTAACTTAATAAAACAACAGGCAAATATTCTTAAAAAGTATTTTTTTTTTCGTGAAAAAGGTTACATGAATTACAATTTACCTTAAAGTAACATCTTTTTTGATTTAATTTTAAATTATGTCTGTCTAGTTATGTGAACTTTTTTTGTTAAGTTTGTGTTTTCCAAGAAAATTCTAAGAACATTAAAAATAAAAACCCTGCTTAAAATATGAAAACGAAGGCAAGCGAAGTACTTTAGCATATTCATTTAATTAAAGTGGTTAAACTTAATAAAACTTTGCAAAAATAGAGATTTTTTTTTTTACTTTATCGCTTAAGAGAATTTTGTTTGTAAGAAAGAAAGTTGTTAACTAAAAAAAAAGGAAATGGATAAGAAACTTTTGTTGATAAAAAATAGAAAAAAAGTTTCGCAAAGGTATCAGTGGAATAAGAAAGTACTTTTTTCATAAAAGTGGATTTTGTAAAACAAGAGAATTTTTGGTAAATAAGAAAATTTTTATTAAGAGAGAAAAAATTTTAAATTTTTAAAAAAGCAGATAAGTTTTTTTTTGTAAACGGAATTCTGTTTAAAAAAGTATATTTTTACCAAAATTGTAAAAAAAAAATTTTTTTTGGTCAAAAAAATTGGGGGGGGGGGGGGGGGGGGGGGCTTTAATACCATGTGAGATGAGGCCATGATGGCTTTAGCTCTCATTCAATAGGGAGATAAAGCCTTTTTTTCATTTGAATGGTAGATAAAGCCATCATGGCCTTAGCTCACATTAGCATTATAAGAAAATGGCTTTATTTCTCATTTCAGTTCCGGAGACACTAAAGTTTAGTATTGAAATCTGGCATCGCATACTAAAGTTTTTCTGCGTGGTTTACGGGGTTTCTCCTCCAGTAGGACGCGGCAGGTGGCTTCGCTGAATAAAGTTTTTCTGCGTGCGTCACAAGAATAAAAAAAATGTTTTTCAATGATAACTAAGGATTTCCCTTTTACAAAATGTTTACACCATGCATTACAATATTCTGCAAAAATATGGCTTTATCTCACATTTGCGAAAAAAATATGGCTATATCTGTCATTTCGCAAAATTTTAAATATGACCTTACCTCTCAATGATTGGGCAATAAGGCCATTATGCCTTTATCTCCCATTCAATTGAGCAATAAAGCCATCAAAACAAGACCACTTTTTGGGAAGCTGAAACGAGGAAGGCTCAATTGGGTCCTTATAGCGGTGATACCCTGATTCAGTGAACAGAGTCAACTTAGTATTTACCGGCTTATTCTCCAGTTATTACTGTAGCGTTGACCCAATTCGATTCCCTGCAGAAAAAATAGATTGACCTTAGTCCTACAAATACAAAGCATCCGAGCACGGAAATCCCTTCGAAAGCTGCTCATTTTGCATTTTTCTTTGCAACATCTTTTATGCCGTAAAACGATGAAAACATACTTATTTAATTAAGATTTATTTGCAAAACTGTTGTAAAAATTACTTTTAAGTTCACCACTTCTGCTGTTTATATTTTAGTAAGCAAATAACATTACAAAACTAAACAATATTACAAAATTAAATTTTTTTGCACAAAATAAAACGTTTGTTGAACTAATGCTTTTGCTTAACGTGGTCTGTGTTTTGTTATTTTTGTTTTGATTACAAAATTTAAGATGATTGGAGCGGACGATTTTTACACACTGCCATTTCCCTATCAAAAAATGCTTTCTGTCTCTTTCTTCGAAAGCTACACTGAAAAGAAAATCAATCCATCTGTACTTAAATTAATTCGAAGCGGTATCAAGAGTACGGTAAGTACTAGTGCTGGGAAACTATCGATAGTATATCGATACTATCGATAGTCTTAAACTATCGAAAATATCGATAGGAAAAATATCAATATCGATATTATTATTTTTATTCAAAATACAGCTATGAAGACATGTTACAGCAGCTATACACTAGGGATGCCAATCGGGATTGATTTTAGAAAATCCCGGGATTCGGGATTTCGGGATTTTTTTTAAATAAACAACACTTTTTATTTATTTATGAATTTTCAAAAGGTATTATATATATAGCATATATTTTTTTTCATTTTTCGAATTTATTCTATGAGTTAAATTTCAGTTATGTATTTTGTAAAGCTTTTTTGTAATAGTTCTATTCCTTTTAATTTTCAGAAATGACTTTATACACTACCAGACTATTATATTGTATTTTCTTTTTACATTTTACCTTAGCCTTCCTTTGGAAAGCAATGAGGTATATTGAATGTTCAGAAAAATTTACAATTATTAGACACCAGCTTTCCAAAGGAAGGCTAAGGTAAAATGTAAAAAGAAAATACAATATAATAGTCTGGTAGTGTATAAAGTCATTTCTGAAAATTAAAAGGAATAGAACTATTACAAAAAAGCTTTACAAAATACATAACTGAAATTTAACTCATAGAATAAATTCGAAAAATGAAAAAAAATGTTTATAATAATATAAAGTAACCTTCACAAGGAAATAATTCCCAATTTCTAATTATAGCATATATTTTTAAAAAAGAAAACTAAGAATTAAAAAACGAACATTTTTGTACACAAAAGTTGATATATTAAAAATCCTGGGATTAATAAAAATAAATCCCGGGAATCGGGATTTGTCAATCCCTTTCGGTATTCGGGATTTCTCGTTTGGCATCCCTACTATACACACAGTTTTTTGCCGCAAGTTTTTACTTGCTACATATTATTAATTCGCGCAGAATTACAGCAATGAATACAAACAACAAGAATGACAGGTGGTATGGATTGCTTAGCTGTGCTTTTTTACTACTAACTTAAGGCCTTTATTCCGAAATTTGTATATGTTTACATAGGGACTGAAATGTCAGATAGTTTTATGATGTTGTAAAAAAATCAAATGCGAGCATAGTTTAAAACAATGAACGACCATTAGAGGAAAAGTCCGCTAGATTGATTACCTTTTCGGTTGAGAATTAAATCCAATTTAGAACATTATCTAAAGTTGCAATAAAATATCTTATAGTCCCTGTTACTTTGGTTCCTTCAGAAAGGTGCTTACCAGCATCACAATTTTTAAAAACTGTCATCTAAAATAACGTGCGTACCAGAGAACGGATTTGTGCGATTGCAAAAAAATCGCAGTAAATAAACACCAGCAAATACACTCGCTTGCGGTCATACAATCAAACTTGCGCAACCGCAAACATTTGCTGCTGGTTTGCAGTCATTCAAATAATGCACATCGTGCTTTGTTATTTATTCCATCGTTTAGCTTCGTTTGTCAATTAAGATGTTTGTGTGTTTGGTCCGACAATGATTGTTTTGGCAAAGAAAAAAAAAAAAAAAATACAAACAAAAAAGCCAGAAATCAAGCAATTATTACTCATGTAGGCATTTAGCAGTTACTATGTAGTACAAGAAAAAAAAATTTAAATGAAACTAAACGCACATATGTAGGTACAAACAATTTCCATAGAAACAGAAGACTTTTTTTTATCATCTTAAAAAGTACAGTAGTTATGTATGTACAATGTATTCTTGTTATTGTTGTTAATTTTAACAAAGCGTCTCATCGAGTGGTTTATTGTTGTTAATGTTGACAAAGCGTCTCATCGAGTGGACAATGACTACTTGAATGCAAAAGTATAAGAATGTGTGCCTTTTGAATTTACACAATTGTGTTATATTGCGTGCGCAACAAAAATGCAAACAAAGCACTTTCAATAAAAAACGAACATATGCAAAAATCAAATGTGTACGAAACGATGTAAAAATTACCAACGTTGAACTTTGTTTTGCAGGCAAAGAGTGAATGTAAATTTGAGCGTATGAATAAATCAAGAAAAATAGTGATTTTGCAGTTCTCTGGTGCGTACATACATATACGTGTCTTACGTTCAATAAAGTAATAAAAATAACGAACTGCAGCCTGATAAAAAACTAGTTAAAGTTTTCCTACTTAAGTAAAAACATTAAGTCGATAGTAATATCGATATATCGATGGTGAAATCTGAACTATCGATAAATATCGATAGTAGAAAATATCGATAGTATCCCAGCACTAGTAAGTACAGATTTTCTTGAATCAAGTTTAGAAAGATTGATGCAAGTACGGATATTCAAGTGCGAAATCCATATTTAATCGCAAATTCGTACTTGAAACAATCCGAAAATAATATTGATTTAAGTAAAACTACGATTGAATCAATCCCAAAATGCGCTTGATTCAAGTATCATTAATTTAATTTAATCCCAAATTCGTACTTGAAATAATCCGAAAAACTGAAGAAGAATATTATTGTAATTGATTTACTTACCCGTTTCACGCCTTACAGAATATCAATTATAAAACACCAGCATCATCCCGACATGTTTTCTACTTTTAAAATTTTATGTTCATATTAAACTGGAAATATAAACTAAATAAGAACTTTTACCGTTGATTTAACTTTTTACACACAACAAGCGAATCGTTTTCACCTACTTGTGTGATGTTGTTGTAGTGTCGACAACAAACTTTGAAAAACACAAGCGTATGTACCACTGTTGGGATCTGACAATCTTTAAATTGTACCGTCTCAATGACAAAATTGTACCAAATTGACATAAATTGTACCAAGACTTCGCTGTGAAATAAAATAGCAAACATAACACTTTCATTCAATAATATTAAAAACAAAACAAGTAAAAAACTATAATCGGTCAAGCCCGACCATTTGATACCCCACAGCACAGTATTTAAAGACTCTATTTCGGACCCATGGGCAATCATGGACCAGCCAGAACAAAATTATGTTAGGCGTCTAAGATTCATGTGAAAGTTCTTTTTTTGAATATTATTTAGATGTCTCCCTTCATCTACATGAGATTTGTTTGCACTTACGTTTTTTAGGAAGGGCGCTTATATGGGACCTATGGTTAATATTAAACCTACCTGTCAATACCAACATTTATAATGAAATTACGGTATTAAAAGATTTCCGCGAGTAGTATTGTCAAATATGGACCAATTTCAATAAAAATTTGTTAGATGATTTAGACTGCAATAAAATAAGTATTGCTAAAGTTGATTCAAAATACCAACATAATAATAGAGTTTATTGTCACAAACACTATTCCGGAAAGTAGTTTGTATGGCGGCTATGTGAAATTACGAACCGTTTCTCACCATTTTCAGTAGGCTTCGTTCTTATACAAATGTACAAAATTTCATCAAATTACCTTTAAAATTGCGACCTTTATTTTCGTTAAATCGACTCAGACAGTGATATTGAGCCGATCGGTACACTTAAAGGTGGGTTTAGGCTCTAGAACCAATATTTTTTAGTGTTCAGCCATCAGCACAAACGCTAAATACCCTCCACTATTGTGGTGGGGGAATACAAAAGGAATAAAAAATTTCTCTTTTCTTGTCAAAGGCACACAAAAGTGTAGACGGTGTCACAAAAACAAAAGTGGAATTTGGAGACACTTGATCCCAGGCTTCCTACAGGGATATACTAGTATAACATCATAAGCACAAATTTACAATAATGCAATATTTGGTAGTTCTGGTCAGGGCTGGAGGTATGTTAATAAAAATTTTATTATTGAAAAGAAAAGTGAGTTAAACCACCTAAGAGAAATGATAAAACTACATAGGTATTGTTTTAATTGTACCAAAAAAAGATGAATTGTACCAGTGTACCAATTAAGTTTCAATTGTACCAAATTTGGTACAATTGTACCACAAATCCCATCAGTGGTATGTACTCATAAATAATGCATTGCTGAGAGATGAGGCTAATAAGTTATAAGAGATTAAAACCCTCACTTTGTAATTTTACTCTCAGAGTGGCACTACCAAACAGGGTTGTCAGATTGATTTTGACCTTTTTCGCCAAATTCAATGTCAAAAATCGCCAAAATCGCCAAAGCCTTTAATTTCAAGTTTTTGGCAGTAAAATACATATTTTTTAATTTATTAAAAATATTTTTTATAAATCCTTAAAAAATTAATTTGTTCCGCATCGCTAAAATACGCCAAAAATTCAAAAAAAGTCGCCATCATATATATTTTGCTTAATTTTTATTTAGAAAAAAGTAAAAATAGCTAGTGAACACAAAAATGGTACGATGTTTACTGTAAAATAGTTTAAAGCAGCAACAAAAAACGATTTTTTGCAGCTAGTATTAAAAAATATAATTGAGGTTCTATCTCATCCTTTAGCTCTTGAATTGTTGCTGGCTTTTCGACGTATACCTTTTTTTTAAATAACCCCAAAGAAAGAATTCCAACCGTGTCAAATTCTTGGTGGCCAACTGACATCGCCACCACGTGAGATAACACGGCTATTGACTTTGTCGGCGCAAAAGAGCGCTTGTTTAGTTAGCGGTGTGGCACGTGGCACCGTCCTGTTGACACCCCAAATCGGCCACATCCATATCTTCCAATTCGGGCCATAAAAAGTTCGTGATCATCTCAAGATAGCGAACACCATCCACATTAACTGCCTGACCGGCCTTATTTTGGAAAAAATACGGCCGGATGATGCCGCCAGCACATTAACCGCACCAAACAGTCACTCTTTGTGGGTGCATTGGTTTTTCGACAATCACTCTTGGATTGTCATTCGCCCAAATCAGGCAATTCTGCTTATTGACTGAATCACTGAATCACGAAGTGCACGAAATGCATTTTGATATGAACGCCCATTTTCATAATAAGCCTAAATAACTTTAACGCGTTGCTCGATTGTATATCTTTCCATGGTTCAAATTGAGTTAGTCTGAAATTGAGAAATATCAAATGAAGTGCAGAAAAAAACTTGACGTTTAAGTGTGGTTCACATTCAACATCGGCCCTTAAAATTTAACCAACCTTTACATTTTTATATATGTAGTTGCAGCTTTTTTATGTATCTTATTTGTCTGCTTTTTTGGAATACATTGTAAGGGTATTGCATTTATTCAACGATGGTATAAAAAAAGTGCAACTTGTAACACCTAATAACGCGTTTAGAAGTTCGTAATGTATTCTACTTCGAAGGCGAGTTTTAGTAAAGTTCATAGCTGAAACACAGGCATTGCTAATAATAATTACCAGCATATAAAGAACAGTCAAAGTAAGTTCCTTAAAATTGTACGTACCTTCCTTACCGTTTCAGCTTTAACGTTTTGGCATAAACTTGTTTATCTTTCCAATTAACTAACGATAATTTTTTCATTGTGTTTCAAAAATGTCCAAAGGTATGTAAGATTTCATAAAAATATCACTAACAACAACGTATTGTATCTGTGATAACAAATTACCACATACATATAATGAAAAAATTTTCATAGACTTTAAATACATTTATGTTTAATTCTATTGATTGATTCTTTCAAAAGCACTTTATTTTCTCGGAGATATTCATTATCTTCATCAGCCATTTGAACATACTTTCAAATACTGACCATTCTTCTTATGAAAGCCTCAAATTTCATACATAAAAATACTAGGTATAAGTATAATAAAAATAATATTATTTCTCAGTATTGAATTTAACGAATTTTAAAACAAATGCATAGCTCATCAAAAATAGCCAACAAAATCGCCAACTTTTTTGTTAAATCGCCAAAAAATCGCCATGTCGCCAAATCAAAAATTAGGTCGCCAAATAAGTTTGAAAATCGCCACGTTTGGCGAGAAATCGCCACATCTGACAACCCTGCTACCAAAGGAAAGTTCAATCTTTTTTTTACTTGGTTTAAGAATTTTATACTTATTTTAAGAAATTTAGGGATTGATTTTTCGATAGTAACCCCATTTAGGATTGTTTTAAGTACGTTTTAGTGTTATTCGTACTTAAACTTCTAAGTACGATTCGTACTTAAAGTAAGTATAAAACACTTAATTTATCCCGAGTGTTTTTCTTTCTGTATACCCTCGCAACTGATTTTCATCTCTGGTATACTCTGTGAAGGAAATTCTGGTCTCCCAAAATACCTCATCCTTTTAACCACGGGACCAGGGCATTGGCATATTAAGTGAAACATCGTTTCCTTCTCATCCTGACAACTTATACAGTGGTCAATTTGTTTCGGACCTTAAAAAATAGCTAAAGAACATTTTTTGAAAAAATACTTTTTTTTAAAGGAAAGTGTTATGAACAAAATATACTTATTGAAAAAAAGATATTTTTTTGTCAAAGTTAAGCTGTCTTTTTGAGAATAGAGGAGTTTTGGTATAACAATGGTACTTTAAGCTTAATTTTTTTTTTTAATTTGCTGAAAAGGTATTTTTTTTCATAAAAAGAAGGCTTTTTATAACACTTTGTAAAAACAATTTTGTTCTTTTTGAAAACTAAAAAACTGGACTGAAATTGATTTGTGAACGGGGTTAAGAAACGACTTTATAATCATTAATTTGAGTTTCTACGCGGGAAAGAATTCCCGGGAATCCCGGGACAGTTTTTTTAAATTAATCCCGGGAACTTTTTTCCGAGAATTTTCGGAAATTTCAAATTAAATTTTTTTGAAATTTTAAATTTTTGGCATCGTTAAAATCAAAAATGAGCAATAAAAATATATTCTTTACTAATGGCCATTTTCTCAATGTATCGATAAACTGGCTGTTACTTAATGTCAACAAAAATTTATTACGGCCATTTTCACCAAGTTCGGTTAAAACTAACTTTCAATTAAAGTTCCGGTTACCAATATGTTTTGACAGCTATAACCGTTATGGTGTTTTCTTTTCTAAAAAATAATGATGCATTATAGTTGTGCAATATATTTATTAGGTTACACGAACCCTTACAAAGTGATACATTTTTTTATATTACAATGGAACAAAATAATTACTACGTGTTACACTCAACACTAATGTGAATTTAGCGTGTTAGATATTGAATGCAAAGTTTGTACTAAAAGCGATATTCACCACGCTTCACAGTGGCCAATTTGGCTTCGCTAGCGGCATTTTATTCATAGCTTCCAAAGTAAAGAAGATATCTTCAAAAATTTGTTTTTTCTCAATTCAGAAAAAAATGAAACAATTTTTGGAAAAAAAAATTAAATTTTTTTTTATTTTTAATTTTTTTTAATTTTTTATTTTTAATTTTGTTTTTAATTCTATAAACATTTTCCACCATATATTCATATATAAAATAAAAAAAAAAATTGTCAACTCAAAGAGAAACCATATTATAAAAGAAATATTAATCAGATTCTTCAGTATCAGATTCAGAGAAATCATCTTCAAAATGATGCATTATAAGCAAGCTTTTATCTTCCTTATCGAAACTAATATTTCTGGAATAGGAAATTGATGAGCCGTTGGACAATGAAGATATTAAGGGATCAGAAGAAACAAAAAGAGCGTTAATTATATCTTCCATTGTATTTTTCCTGTAATTTTTTCTGGTATTATTTTCACGGATGTTCCGATAATCTTTATTTCTGGCTTCAAGCGCTTCCTCGGACATCATACCAATTGGAAGCGAAAAATGATTGATTATGTCTGCTCCATGAATTAAAATTCTGTGAACAGACGAGGGCATGTAAAACCAAGGGTATAAACAAACAAAAATTTCGGCAGTTTCCATTGCGTAAAGTCTGAATGCCTCCGTGTTTATATCGTATCCACATGCAAGTGCTTGTAAGACGACGCTGAATCGATATATTAAATTTTCGTTCACTCCAGTTAGAACCTTCTTGCCGTATTTCCGTTGTTGGTATTTCCAGTAACAGCCATTGGTATGTCGACCAACAAATGCATTTCTTCTCGTAGCTTCTGCTGTATATTTGTTTTATTTTGCCCAACAATATCCTTGTCAGCACCACGAGTTTGCCACTTTTTGATTGGTATTCTATAGGATATGTGCAAAATACATTCAAAAAACCTTATCCAGGCGTGGAAACTGGATAGCCCATATTGAAAGAGGTTCACTTTAATTGGAAAGCTCTTCACCAAATTTAAGTCATTCATATTTTTCGGTGTTGCGTTGAAGATTCCGCATATTTGCGAAGAAGATTCTGAAATGACGCTGAAAGTTTTACCATCAAGCATGGTCATGTGAAATTGGTGATCAATAATCAATGAGTTTACATATGTTGGTACAATATTTAATATTTGGCTCTTAATATTTTCAATTTCCCTGCGACTCAGGTCCGTCGTTTCCTTCTCGCAAAGTATTTTGATTGGTCGACAGTATCGTGTAGAAGAAGGTCGATTGTTTTTCCATAAAACTGTCGGTCCGTTCTGCACTTGCAGTGGTACAATACAAATTGAAAATAAATATTGGTCTCTCATGTTTCCTTCGCAGTCGTTAAATTTTTGCCTATATGTGGAATGCCCGCTGCTGCCACCACAACCACACTTGTAGACAGCAGTTAAATGGGTGTTATTATTACTTGTAGATGGGATTTCAAAACTTTCAGGGTGTGCTTCCATGATCCTATTTATTGTATGGTCCACAAGACTTTGTAGTGGCACTTCAGCATAATAATCAGTGACTGTAATGTCACTAGGATAGCACTTTTTTTTGGCGAAGCGTAATTTTTCGTAGCATGGATATATATCGGCGTTTTGGTTTCTTGCTGATTTCTTGTTCAAGTTCCAAGTGTATCTGGTATGTCCAAGATCTTCAAATAGCGCAAGCGCTTTATCGTCCGAAAATTTTGATGGAAGGGGCTTTGGTTTGTTTATATTTTTTATTACCTTTCCGCTAAAATCCTCATCGCCTTTTACCATTTCTACAACTTTGGAAGCACTGCGCTTTCCAGCTTTATATAAACTGCAGCTTGCAGCTACCAACAATCCTTCACATGACACTTCCTCTGTAAGCCCTGACATCTTATTGACTTGCGTTTTTCTGCAGCACTCGGAAAGCTCTTTTTCCGGTCGTCCAATATTTTCATTTGCTTTTTTCCCCAATAATACCAATGGTGTATCTAGCCATTCTTGGTTAATTTTTTCGAAAAACACCTTACTTCTGCCACAGGCCTTCCACTTTTGGATAAGCCTACTAGCAAAATTTCGCAGTTTCCTTCCAATTTCGCACTGCTCCTTCTGAGTATAGGTTATTTTGCTCAAAACGGTACCAAGAACATAATTTTCCACGGCGAGAAACTTCTTGGTGGGGATCGCTTCTTCATGCCATATTAAAAAAAGGGTGCGTTTTGTCACTGACATTTTGCCTAAAAAGTACAATAAATTGAAGGCTCGCAGGTACTCGCAGTAAATTTTGGACATTTTGGACACACAATGGTTTACACATATAGGAAAATTTACAATTACACTGAATGCAGGTGAATTTTGTAAGTTCTACTCCACGAAAGACAGGTGTACGTTACAATGGGCGAGTTGCTAATACACTTAAACACGATTACGTTTTATAAATAACATAAGTATACACAGATCACAACCACAGTTTTTTTATATAATACATATCTTGGCGTTAGTATATAACAAAACTTTTAATGAAAATAATAAAATTTGCAAGTTTAACACGAATAGCAAAACGATGATCAAAAAGGCGGAAATATTTTGCACAACACTTGCAGAAACATATGCTGACTTTGACAGCTCACAGCTGTTCATCAGCTGTAAGCTGAGCTTTTAAAAATCGATACAAATCTAGTGAATGTATTTGTTATCGATTGTTAAAAAAAATTAACGGTTTTTCAAATTTGAAAATTTGAATTAAATGCCGCTAGCGAAGCCAAATTGGCCACTGTGCGCTTGTAGCAATTTTCAACATCAAATTTTCTTATAATTCCAATAAGCGTTAACAACACTGATTTTCAATAATTAATGTCAGCTGTTGTTATAAATTTTGCGACAAAAAAATATAATAAAAGTAAAACAAACGAAAAACAAAAAGTTTTTATATCCATCCCAATATAACTAAAAATCACAATATAACGCAAATTGTCCACAAACACAAGGAATAAAAATACTTGCTTGCATAAAAAAGTACTTTACGCAGATGCAAAAAAGGGTATTATCTCACACTCAGTTATAACTGCGGGTAAGAAATGGAACAAATTTGCCATTTATTGTTGCAACATGTTTAGAAAGGAAAACAACAACTTCTCACATTTTTGCATATATTTTTAGAATGGAACAAAAACCCGCACGAATGGTAGCATATATGGAACATTATTGTCAGAAAAGAAAACGCCATTAGTTAATTATAACCGAACTTAGTGAAAACGGCCGTTAGAGCGATAAACTGTCCGTTAACGATTTTGGGTTTCTCAATATACCGACAAAAAACATTGTTTTCAGCTAGCAACACCTCTCAAAATACATGTTAAAGCTGGGAGTCAGCTGATTGAATTTTTCTGTACGGCAAATAAAAGGAAAATAACTAATTGGCAGATGAGTGCTGGTTAGCTTTGCGACAGAATAGAAGCAAATTAGACATTGAGAAAACCAAATTTCTTTAATGTGCAGTTTTTCGTTGGGAAAAGAGGTAATCGTATAATGAGAAAACGACCATAAAACTACTAAAAACTACCTACAAATCGAACTATTTTTCCTGCACCAATAAATTAACGGTATTTTTAATTACTGATGAAATGTCCAAAAAGCTTCTTGAATTAGAAAACGAAAATGTACACGATGCACCACCACGAACACCAGATGATGAACCATCTACAAATTCTAAAAAAAATAAATGTTAAGAAAATACAAAAGCCTGAAAATATCTTAAAAAAAGAATTTGACGCCTATGAAGTCACGGATAACAGGCCAACAAATTTAAAATCTTTGTTTGATACGCTTCTTACTATAAAGCGAGAGCACATTTTCGGTAGCAGGCAATATACATATCAACAAGGATGTTGTATATGTGTATATTCTTTTAAAAAAGTAAAAAACTTTTGTCTTGAACTCATTTAATGAAATCATTGTTTTATTCAAAGAATCCCGGGTAACCCGGGAATAAAATTTTTTTGTTTTGTTTCCCGGGAATAGAAAAAGTCTGGGAAATTAGAAACCCTACCATTAATTTTAAAATATTTATGACCTACACATGTAACAAAATAACTAATTTTTGCTATTTAATTTAAATATAAATTTAATAAATAAGTTAATTTTTAATTGATTAAAATAAATTCCTTTTATCCAAATAACTTTTTAAATTAAACCACATACTCTTTCTTTACTTATATCCCTTATAAAGCAGTATTAAAACAAATTTACTTTGATTCAAACAAAAACTATTAAATCAATAAACGATTTTGTCAATTAAGTTAAATAAGTATTAATTAAATGGTTCATTAAATACTTAAGCATTTGATTGATTGATTAATTTGAACTTGTGCCAGGGTACTATAAAACCAATTCATGGGAAGGGAAATAGTCATGCGTTGCCAATGAATAATTCGAAAATCCCAGATTATAAATTTAAAGCAAAATTACGTACACAAAACGAAAATAATGTTTTAGTAATGTAACACTTTTAACACGGCCGATTAAATCCAACAATGAGCTATCGGTTAGTTGTGAAAACGGACCTAACCTGTGTAAAGTAAATAGCCTTGTGTTCAATTTTAAGGTTAGTGTTTAAATCTATATTTTGTTAATGTTCATATAAACTTAAATCGTATTTAAATACAGTTTGAGTTTTTCAGTGTTATTGGAAAAGTATTATTTAATTTAGATAAAAGTATGGGAGCACAAAAAAAATATTCTAAAAAAGTGTAATTATTTAAGGTGGTCTCAAAAAATAGCTGACTATTTTTGCTTTGCTGTTGTTGTTGTATTGTTTTTATATGCAATCGAAACTTAAATTAAATTTAAATGTACCAGCTTGGTGAATTAAGTTTCATTTAAGTGTTAGGTAAAGTTAGGTCAAGGAGGGTTATGCGCCCAAGGGCACATCTCCACCCGCAGACCAAATCGGTCCATTATGAATCCCTTCGATATGGAGGAAGAAGAAAGAGAGAAGAAAATAATTGATAGATAGAGTTATGCTCAGGGAGCCTTACTCTCCCTATAGTCCTCATAAAAAATAACCGGCCTATTTCCCTGAAAAAAACTACAGTAGATCAAATGGATTACATCCATCGATGCTCCCCAGTTCGTCGTGAAACCTATTTTCCAGCCATTTCTGTCTGAGACCCTGTATTCTAGGTAGTGGCACAGTTTATGCTCAATCGTCTCTAGCTCCTCAGCATCCTCACATAATATGCCGAAGACCAGTATGGTATTGTCCCATTTACTTGTAAAAACTCTAACAGAACAATGACCCTTCTATCCGAGCCCAATATAACCTAGGCTGCCTTTCCATCCAATCCGGACCATAACGCCCTAAACACCCTGCAATCTGTTCTATCCATCCAGGACCGGATAGTGTTTTGTGAAGAACATAATTTTGTATTTAAAACGATTTTAAATATAAATGTGATTCAACTTCAAACCTTAAAATTAACCAAAAGTTCAACTTTTTTTTTGCATAAGGCAGTAAACATTTAGTATGTGTTACCACACACAAATTGGCAACACTGGAAAAACTACTCGTACGAAGAGCTGAACAACAAACACATTGTGCTCTGCGAGTTGTCAAAGGAAATTCCACAAAATAAATAACAATTTCACTGTGGTTTAATGTATCAATTATTTTACATTTAACACTTCAATGGAATGTAAATTTTTTTTTAAAAATTTGTTGTGTAACGCAAATCATTTGTACATTTTCTAAATCTAAGTTAACACAAAAGACGATTTTAATCGCCATTCAATATATTTACTTACACAAAATGTTTATTTATCTTTAGGACATGTATTGTATATCAAATAGATACGAGTGCTTTGCGAACAAAATATTTTATTGAGTTTATCGCAAATATATATTTTAAGTTTCTTGTTCGTACACACATAAATGTCAGTTGCAATTGTCTTTTCTTTTCTTTCTCAATTAGCAGAAACTGCTAATAATACTGTCAACAACACTTAAATCGTTTAATAAATCAAACAATTTATTGTTGCTGTTGTTCATTTATTGATTGTCGATTGAAATATGTAATTCAAATAATAAACCATAATACTTGTTGTAAGTAAAACCAATTAAAATGTTAATTGAAAAATGTTTGTTTTCAGCATTTACTGGTTGTTAAGTTTGTGTCTAGATCTCGTTTTTTCTTTTTGATTTTATTGCCACCATAAACAATATTCGTATCCATCCATCTATCCATCTATCTTAATTGCTCGTATGTCATTTCAATAATTATGCATTCGACACATCAATTAGTGATGACAAACAACACATATTGTCATAGATCAAATCCGCAGAATGGATACATTTTCATACGCTACATTCATTAGTTGTGTTAAAATTTTAATAGATTCTAATTGGGTTTAACATGCGGAGTTAGTTATTGTAATAAATCTATTAATAATGAACCGAAAAATTTGGAAGAAAAAGTAATAAAGTGACAAATGGAAAATCTCAAAATATTTTGTTCAAGATTTTTGGGAAAACTCTGAGGATTTATTTAAAAATAACACGAGATTTTTCTAATAAATAGATTTTATTTGAAAAGAAGTACAGCCTTTTCATCGATTTCGAACGATAATGTTCGAATAGAAGATTACATTTAAAGCAAAATCAAATTTTTGAATTTTGTTTTTGTTTTAAATATAATTTTCTACGCGAACGTCGACGTTCGAAATCGATAAACAGGCAGGTAGAATTTCTTTTTGTAAAAAAATAACATTATTTTAGTAAGGAGAGAGGGTGTAATCGGGTGTGTTTAAGACATCTTGGACTTCCGTTCGAGCTAACTTCAAACTAGCTGTCATACTAATAAAGTGTGTTTGACTTTTCTTTCATTATACTTTGGCAAATCACCATGCGAAGAGTTACACCAAAACAGCGTTCACTAATCGTGGAAATTTGTTCTCCAAAATTCGAGCTCTGTTCGTCAAACTTATAGTGCACATCCTCCAGTTTACGCTGCGCATAATCGTCGACCTGAGCAGCTAATACGCAATACTATAGATCGATCGATACTAAGTACTGAAGATTTACTCCTTTGGATAATATTCAACCAAATCGAGCCCGTACCGTGCGTACAGAAGAAGCCTTAAGTGTGACATAGGACTTACAATTATCGATCCGATTTCGTTCTCAGCAGCTCTTTATCTGTCCGTCCACTACTTGGAAAATTTTTAGAAAGATATTGTCCTACACCTATGAAAGATCGAACTGGTGCACGAATTAAAGCCAAGTTTCCATCAATCGAATTGTGTTCGGTGAATCGACAAAGAATCAACTGGAAGTTGAACCAGATTTTTATCGTCAAATAATTTTCAGCGATGAGGCTCATTTCTGGCTTAAGGGGTATGTAAACGTTTTCGAAGAAAGCACAATCCTCATTAGTGTCTCGAGACTACAATACATCCTGAAAAAAATCCCTGTTTGTTGCGGCTTAAACGCGCAAAATTCGATACAGCGCGTGAAACCATCACTTTGTTGAAGCAAACGTTTGGTAACCGAATTATCTTAAGAAATGGACCTGTGAGTTGGCCAGCGTATGTGTGATTTGACACCTTTAGGCTACTTTTTGTAGAGGTACGTCAAATCCCTGGTCTATGCTGATAAGCCAGCTACGATCGATGATTTAGAAGCCAACATTCGACGCACTATTGACGAAATTAGACTGGGTATGCTGTATGTAAAAGTGGTGCAAACAGGATGGCGTTCATTAGGCGCAGTCGCGGAGTCCATATGCCAGAAATAATTTTTAAACCTTAAATGCCATGAAATTTTTTTGCTAATAAATCCAAGCTTCTGTTCATTCCATTGACTTTGTTGTGTTTTATTAAAAAAAATATTCTATCCCTCTATTTTATGAAGCGCGTCCAAATAATTCAAGGTACACTCATGCACGCAGAGAAAGCACTTTTTCAATATGGTCACCTCTAACAAAATTATTTTTAACGAGTTTTTTTTAAACATGTTATGATTATTTTAACCATGTTATTGTTACCGACAACCATATTATGGTGAAATTAGTCCCCATCAAAAAGCCTCAAAGCATCAAAATTTTTTATAGTTTTCTGTGAACATGTTATGATTAATTATAACCATAATCTGTAATCAGAACACCGAGCAAATGTCAGCCTTGCTATACATCGACCTTTGTATAGCGCTCGCCGCTGACGATGAAGTCTTTGCCAAAGTCGTTTTCAAAAAAATATGGACCGATGACGCTGCCAGACAAAAATGCACACCAAACGGAGACTGTTTCGGGATGAATTGCACGCTCTTGGAACATGTGTGGATTGGGATCGTTGCAAACTCGACATTTTTGATTGTTGACAGACCCATTTATCTAGAAATATATTTCTTATATTTCTAGATAAATGGGCTACCACCGCTGAAGATCGTTTTTCGATGTAAAATAGGGGCCCATTCAAGCAAACCGCCCTGTTGTACCAATTGGAAGACCCTTTAAAACGATATAAATTTTTCAAGAATCTACGAAAATGTAACTTTTTCCATAAATAACCTTTTTCAGCAAAAAAAACTTCTTGCCTTGCTTAAATTCTCTTCTGAACAAATTCTCTATTTTAAGAGTTGCTAAGTCCGCGCTGGGACTAATGCATTTTCTAATTAAAACATGTTATGTAGGGTATTCGCTTTACTGTCATCTCATTGTTGCTATTTAAATCTAAAGTTTTCGAATTAATACAATTGTCTAGAAATTGTTATACCCACACCACAATAGTAGAGAGGGTATTATGCATTTCTGGTGATGTGTGTAACACCTTAAAATATTGTTCCTTGACCCACCTTAAAGTATACCGATCGACTCAGAATCACTTCCTGAGTTGATCTACTGATGTCCGTCCGGCTGGCTGGCTGTGCATGTAACCTTGTGCGCGAAGTACAGATCGCAATTTTGGAGATAATCCAAATCGTAGGAACACGAGGGAAGATAGAGGGAAATTTCTGCCTCTCAGAAACTATTAAACCGATTTTAATGAAATTTAAATTATAGATAGAAATATATTTATATAGACACATAAGCTATGCAGTTTTTCAAAAATAGGACCATAATTGAGGAAGGGGGCAATTTCTGCCTCTCACAAACTTTGAAACCGATTTTAATGAAGTTTATAAACATAGATAAATCCATATTAATATGGACACATAAGCATGATGTGTTTTAAATACTGTGGTGTAGGGTATCATATGGTCGGGCTTGACCGACTATACTTTCTTACTTGTTTAACATGCATTTGGAAATGTTTCATTTACTTAATAAACTTTGATGACTGATAAAATGTGAAGACAGTTGATTTCATAGATATCTATGATTGATTCAATTTTAATTGATGTTGGCATTGATTAAAAAAAAATACAGAAAGATATTGAAAAAAAAAAAATTGATTTATAAATTATAATTCGATACAGGAAAACAAGTTATGAGTTGAAACAAATAATTCTTTGATATGTTGAAGTTTTATGTTATTTAATACGAGCGTTTATTTTGGTTTTAAATCTCAAAAGTATATTTTAATTAAATTAAGAACTTTGCATAATAACTGTACACGTGACGGCAATTTTTCGTAAGAGGCCTGATTCACGCGTCAATCTCTAGTAATTGTGACAACTCAAAATATTTAACACGAGTGAGACAGTAAACGAAAATTTGCGGTCGTGTTTAAACTTTTAAAGTCATTTAAGCTTTTTTTCCACGCGCACGAAAAAATTTAATGGCCAAATTCACCAATTCCATTTAAATATAGCTTTTCATATACATAATTTTATTTTTATTCGACACGAAAAACGAATTTTAAACATAAATTGATATCTGAATAAATTTGTAAAATTGGCCATAAAATATATTTATTTAAAAATGTTTCTAAAGATGCAAGTTTAAGTTTCGTGTTGTATAAAAGTCTACCACAACTATAATTACTGTAGGCAATAAGCAAAAGAGATAATTTAAATTATATTTGAATGATCGCTAACAATCGGGAAAAGGTATGCAAATAAAAATGAAGAAGAAGAAGAAGATCTTAAGAATTGAAAAATTAATCTTTTGCGAGCGTTCCTGATTACATTTCCTTCCCTTGTGAGCGTGCATGATCTTGAGTCAAAAGCTACTCACGCGCAAAGCTCTACCTTGCAAATTAGTAGTCAACAGGAGACATTTTTTACATTCCTGCGTTGTACAGAAAACTGGAAATTTGAATTCTACTTTTTAGCATGTTTGGGGTTTTTTTTTACAATAAGGTTTTGTAAAACATGTTGCTTTTTTTCTAAAATTTTTTATAAGAAGAGCATGTTTGTGAAAAAATGTAATTTTTGTAAAGAGGAAGTGAAATTTTTGTATAAAAAAGTAAAATTTTGTTTTAGTTTTTGTCGAAACAAAAATGTTTCTAATTGTCAAAAGAGGTTTTATGTGAAAAAGTGCATTTTTTTAAAGGTGAAAGTTTTGTGAAAAAGTAGAATTTTTGTGTAAAAGAAAAATTTTGTAAAAGTTGTGCCCGTTTTGCGGCAACTGTTTTAAAAAAGTGTGCAAATTTTTTTAAAATAGTGCAATTTTTATGATTAAGCTGCAGTTTTTGTAAAAGAGTGCAATTTTTTTAAATATTTAACTTTTTAAAAAGCCGCTTTTAAAAAAAGTTATATTTTTTGGTAGACAAATTTACTTTTTTATTTAAAAAATTGGCTAAAAAAGTGCAACTTTGCTAAAAATAATTGCATCTTTTGCAAGGCAAGTCAACTTTTATGAAAAAATTTGGATTTTTTTGTAAAAATATCATGTTTTAAAATTTTAAATTTTTTAAGAAAAAGTTAATATTTCTGGTGAAAAAATTATTTGTTTTTGTGAAAGGGCAAATTTATTTCTGATAAAAATTTAATTTTTTATTTTAACAACTTAAAGTGCAACTTTTGTTAAAAATGTGCAACTTTTGTAAAAAAATGTCCAACTTTTGTAAAAAACGGGCAACTTTTGTAAAAAAAAATTTTTGGTATTAATAATTTATTATTGTGAAAAGGTTAAATATATTTTTTGAAAAAATTTACATTTTAATTTATAAAACTTTTAAAAAAGTGTTACTTTTGTAAAAATATGTGCAACTTTTGTAAAACAAAGTGCAACTTTTCTAAAATAGGGCATTTTTGAAGAAATATCAACTTTTATGAAAAAATTTCGAGTTTTTTGTAAAAGATCATGTTTTAAAATTTTAATTTTTGTGCGGAAAAGTTAATATTTTTGTAAAAAAAATTATTTATTTTTGTAAAAAGGTTAATTTTTTTGATAAAAATTTACTTTTTTATTTCAACAACTTTTAAAAAATGTGCAACTTTTTTAAAAAAAAAAGTTCAACTTTTGTAAAAAAAACGTGCAACTTTTGTAAAAAATGCATATTTTTGGTCAAAAATGATTTATTATTGTGAAAAGGTTAAATATATTTTTTTTGAAAAGATTTACATTTTTATTTAAACAACTTTTTAAAAAAGTGTAACTTTTCTAAAATATGACATTTTTATAAAAAAAAAAATAAAACTTTTTGTAAAAACATTTACTTACTGTCTGTTTAACGATTTCGAACGTCATCGTTCGCATAGAAAATTATATGTAAGACAAAAACAAAATTCGAAAATTTGTTTTTGTTTTAAATGCAATTTTCTATGCGAACTTTAACGTTCGAAATCGATGAACAGGCTGTTAATTTTTTCTAAAAAAGTTAAACTATTGGTGAAAAACTTAAGATTTATTTAAATTTTTTTTTGTCAAAAAAAAGTTTAAATTTTTTTTTGGTAAAAATATGATTTTATATTTATTTATGAGAAAGTGTACTTTTTATGAAAAACAGTTGCAGTTTTTGTAAAAAAGTTTTCACTTTTTTGATTTTTTTTTTCTATTTTAATAGTTGTACATGGTGGGTCGAAAGCCCCCATAAGGCTGAAATTTAACTGTAAAATTTAGACGTTGCCGAAGATAGCCGGGTTTTAATTCTTGCAACTTAAGTGGGAATAACAGTAATTCTTTTTTAAAAATGTGCCTTAGTGACGTACGAGCCATTTCTAGCTGTGCAAAACGCTTTGTGGTAGATTTATCTGGTGTTTCGTTAACACTTTTCTCTTCACGTTCAATATTTTCCGCAGTGCGAATAAAATGTGCCATGTTGGTGGTGACGTTGAACTAAGCAACGAATCGTTGCTCCAGAGGGCGAAACTCTGACGTTTAAATATCGACTATATGCTCTTTGCCTAAAAATAATTGATCGCTGATTTAAATAATAAAATTCTGGTTCTAAGTAATTCTGTAACTTTTTAACGACAAAAATTTGTCGTTAAGTAGTAAATTTTAAGTATTTTTAAGTCAAAACTTTTTACTTAACGCCAACATTTTTATCGTTAAAAAGTTACAGAACTATCCCACAGGTATGATTTATATAATCTGAATAAAAAAAAATTTGAAAAAGTTATTAAATTATTTAACCCTATGTGCCAGTTCACACACGTCAAGTTTGGCTCGTCAAGTCTTGGGCTTTAAGGAGAGAAGGGATAAGAGAATGCCATTTCTTTCCCCCCCTCTCCTAAGAACTCAAGACTTTACGAGTCAAACTTGACGTGTGTGAACCGGCACTATGGTAAGTTTTGGTTCACCCTGTAGATGTAAAAGTACAGCTTTCATTTTTATGTTTTATCTAATTTGTTTCTTATCATCATGTACTGTTACATTGCAATGAAAATAATATTAGAAAAAAACTGTTTTCCAAATTTTTTTTTTATAATTTATTTTGTGAAATAAAAAAAAAAAAAATTAATTTTTGACGAACATAAAACTTTTCTGGTGTGTTATTGCTAATGAATGAATGAACGTGTTCGCCCCGTCGCTTTAATTGTAAAATAACGTTAAGCCAAATAAACTTTTTTTTGATTTTCTATTATTTAAGTTAATTTAAAAGACGTTATCGCTGATTAAATCACATTTCTTTTTATTCATGGAGTTTGGATGGATGGTACTGTTGTTTGGGCATTACCATTAAATACATTTTCTGTTCTATTGGGCGAATGATGTTTACACGTTACATTCATTTCGTCTGGTTTAATGGTTTGTTTATTTACGTGATTATGGCCCTCAATTTGTGTATGTGTTTTTTTTTTCAAACAAACGTTGATTACCGGCAGCCAGTCCGGGAGGTGAAAAAACAGTTAGTAAATCGTAAATGCTGGTAGCATTCGTTGTCATAGGAAATTAGTTCTTATTGTATCTACCTAAATGTTTTATTTTCTTTTAATTTAGATTTATGTGTTTTGTTCCCTCTTGTTTTTTTTGGCTTTTTATACTTTGAATTTAGTTAATTTTTATAAAGTAAATATTTGTGAGACAACAAGATGTTAATGATTAAGGCAAACATAACTGTCATCGCTAGGGGCCGGAAAAAATGTTATGCCGTTTTTTCCTAAGCATGAAACAATCAAAAACTGTTGAGGGTTTACAAAAAATTGGTTAACAAGATACAAAAAATAAAAAAAATCTATAAAAATTCATTATTGTTTTAGAAGACTTCCAACTTTCGAGATAATTAAAAAAAAAATTGACGAAAAATAGGATGCACGAAAATTGTTGAGAAAAATATAGTCTTAGGAATTTAAGTTTGTTTTGAGATTTTATAATTTTTTTTTTTATTTTCTTTTACCGAAGAAGTAATTAATCTAACATTAAAATTATTTGTGGTTTACAGAATATTGTGATCGGAATTGTTTAAACATAATTAAAAGTTCATTAGATGAAAATAATAGATTGTTAAAATGCTTGGCTAAGGGGTTAATTCTCTTTCTGTGATAAATTGAAGTGAAAAAAACTTTTCAATTTAGTTTTCATAAGTACTTTATTTAATTTTTCAAATATACTAATTTTCTGATTTTGGTTTTTTTTTTTTTTTTTGAATAAAGTGTTTTATTTCAAATGTTGCTGTAAAACTTTTGCAACTATGCTAAGAAAATTTACCGACCATTTTGAAAAAAATTAGTAAATTATGGGGTACATATTTTGAATACCCCTTTCTGAATTTAAAACCTGTTTCACGAAATTTGTTGTGGTTTTTGAGATATCAAACATTAATTTTGCTCCATATTATGTATTTGAAAGTTAATTTAGTACTGCATTTGGCGAATGCAGCCAATTCCTCATACAAAATAAATTTCTCTCTTGCTTTGCTTCATTGCCGTTAGAAAAAAATTAGTTAAAGCGAAAGCAAAACAAAATGACATCAAGAAAATAAATTGCACTTTTGCTTCACTTCATTGCCGTAAGAGAAAAAAGATGTTGAAGCAAAAGCAAAGAAAATGTCAACAGCTTGATACACAGTAGTAAGTGTACGTATGTAGCACAACCAGCGTCTTTTTAAAAATAAATGCGTCACAAAACAATAATTCCCACTTTCAATAAAATACTAATAACTTCTAACCCTAGAGGAAGCGAAGTGACACCAAAGTAGTCCCGTGATAGGTCTTTGGTGGTAGAGACCGGTTCTATTTTGAACACTTTCTATGAATAAGACCTATCAATTTTACATGGGGTTGTCATTGGAGGGGGTCAGTTGACACCATTTGACCAGTCACAAGTTACTAAAATGTAGTTTTATTTCAATACGATGTAATATTATTTCAACAAGTCCTAGAATTAAATTCAAGAGCCAAATTTTAGAAAGTCCCAAAAAAATGTATCACACCAACGGTGAAGACTGTACTGTATTTCATTACTTTTTCTACCTTTTTGTTCTTCATAAACCAGTTACATGATTGGTTCTCCTTTCACTGGTCATGAGTTTTTTCTTTTTGTACCTCTTCTATTTTCACAGCTCCCAGGACCAGTATGTTGGACCCATTGACACAAATATCCCGCAGTGAAGTTCGTTCATGAATGTTCACAACAATTGCCGGAGGCAGTGGTGAAAATACAAAAAAAATCTATCGGGTATATTCTAAGAAACTTCATAAAAACCTTAATTGTAGTTTTTCTCGACAACGACTTTTTGGCATATGCGCCAAACCAATAATAAGCCAACGAAATGGCAAATCAAAAAAAAATTAAAAAACTATTTTCGGAAAGAAATCGGAATTAACAAAGGTAAAAATATGCTATTGCCAACTTTTTATTGCAGTTAATATTCTACTTATAAATGTAAAAGTTTGTATGTTTGCATATTTGAATGTTTGTAAGTTTATGGCTCAATCGCGCGAAAACCAACTAATGGATTTGGATGTAATTTGGCAGACGGATAGAATATGGCCCAGATTCAGATATGGGGTACTTTTTAAGAGGGAAATCGTTGGAAAAAATTGGTACTTTTTTTTTGTTAAATTTGGTATGCAGATTGCATATAGTCAAGATTAAAATATAGGGTACTTTTTAAGGATAAAATTGATACTTTTTAAGGGGTAAAAACGGGATAAAGTTTTTACTTTTTTTTTTTTTTTTTTTTTTTTTGATTAAATCCTATATTAACATACATTGTACTTTCTGGGGGCCTAAAATTAGAAAAAGCTGGTACTATTTAATCTTTGGTACTTTTTTTCTTTTCGAAAAATTTGTTAAAACATGGTATTTTTTATGGTTATGATGAAAACGGAATAGTTTAGAAATTTTGGTACATTTTATCTTCTTGAAAAAATTTATATACATATTTTATATTTTATCCAGTGTCCGCGATATGCATGAAATAAGAATAGATGTGAAAAGCTACATAAAATTTGTCACAAATAAGAAAACAGGAGAGTGATTGTTCTGCCATTTACGCTTCAGTATTGATGGTGGTGTAGTGAAAGTTTTTTTTTCTTACTTTTCTTTTAACATTAAAGCCTTTTTTGAAGTTCATTATTTATAATAGTACTAATTTCCTGTACATTGTGGCTTCATTTCCGCATATCATGGCTTTTTTTTGTATTTAATCATAAACCATTTTTTTATATTTTCACATTTTGTTCTTGTACATATTTGTTATAAAATTATTAACGAACAGATATTGCTTAACAATTTCGTGGTGCCCCAGTGTGTGTTTCTGTGTGCAAGAACTTTTTCCAGGTTTTCATAATATTTATATCTTCCACTACTACTGGTAAATGAATGTATACTAAGTTTTTTGTTCCGTGTGAAACTTTTTTTAATAGTTATCTCTGTATATTCTGGATTCCTGAGTATTTCTAAGTCGATTTAATCTCCGTCTGTGAAAATCCAGCTCACTTTAATATAACTAAAAATCTTACCACTAAATTTCGTGAAGATCGGTTCATAATTTTCAAAATGCCCCATATAAAGTCGACTTTCGGAAAACATATTCACCCTTATCGTGGTTAGCGAATTTAAAATACACCTGCGACTGTTTGGTAATAGGTTAAAGGAAATAAGTTACAAGTAAGACTTATTCGCACTTCGGGTTTTATTTGTATAATATTTTTGGCTTTTCTAAAATCTTTGGAAAAGGTTTCCGGATGAGCTGGCCTAAGCAACCAGTGCAATGCGCATAGAAGCTAGCTTTCCCTCAACAAGAAATCTCATTGTATTTATCAAATATAAAAAAAATGGGAACTTAGCACGTCATACAGAAATCTTATTAATAAGAAATAAGTCAACATTCTCTTTAATCCATAACCAAACAGTCACAGCAGTATTTTAAATTCACCAACCACGACAAGGGCGATTAATACGACTAAGACCGTAGCAATTAATGCTCTTAAAATTTAACTAAATCTGACTAATACCTCAACAAAATTTAATACTGGGGTATATTTTATTTTATATATTCTCCTAAAATATGTTAACTATCGGTGGAGTGTATCAAAGATTCGGCACAGCTAAATAAAGCAGTTTTATTTGTTTTCCCTTTTTCGATTTTTTATCAAAGTACGGAAGTTTAACAAAAGCGAGGTGGTGTTGGTGTATGAATGAATGAATAAAAATATTTTCTTTTCTATTCAGTAATTTCAAAACTATTGACCTTAAACTGTGGCGTCAACCTTGGCCTTTTTTAAACTTTTGCAATTTATCACATCAATTGATAATAAAAAAAGGAACATTTTACAAAAGCAAGTAAAAAATAAATAATGAGCAGCAGCATCGTTAAGGCAACAAGCAACATGTTGTTGGCTGCTACTCATCAGAACGGGATAAAAGCAAAGTGAGTTCTGGTACTTTATTTTATGTACACAATGCGTGCGATTATTTGTAAAATAGTGTGCCTGATATTCCCAGCAAGCAGAAATATTGTAGTTTAGAAGTTGATTCGGTTCAGCTCTGAGCCCTTCATATCAAAAACCATTGCTTTTTTCTTTATTATCTATTAATCTCTGGATAGAGGAGTTAGCCTTTTCTTCATTTCACAAATACAATAAAATTTTGCGTTCAGCAATATTTATTTCTTTTCGATTCGACGTTACTTGAATATTGTTGCAATTTGAAACAAAAACTTTCTAAAAACCAAAAGCTCGATATTTTTGATGCTTTTAAAAATAAAACTGCAGTGTAATGGTATTATTTATGTTCAACAACAAAAATCAGTTACAAAATTCTGTTCTGTGTACGCAGACTTTTGCATACGCGTAAAGTTACCATACTATTGTTTTAAGATATTGCCATACCTTGCAAATTAAAAAAAAAAAAACCTTTTATAATTTTCCGATTTTTATTTGTAAAATTTTACTTTAAAATATATTGAATAGTCTGTACCAGTGTTCGAAAATAAACAGTACATTATTTAACGTTCGGCTCACACACCCAGGAACGATATCTATTTTTTTAGTGATTGTGTAGACATACACAACCCTTAATACCGTTCGTAACTATTTTCAAGAAAAAACCGAACATTATATAATGTTCGGTTCTTCGTTAAAAAACAAAACAATTGTAGTGATACTGTAGAAAAACATTATATTTTAATGTTCTATAATGTTTTTTTCGTGTGTGTATTTTGTTTTTGTAAAAAATGTTTGTTTTCTTTTTACCAGTTAAAAGGGACGAACATTAACGAGCCGAACCGAACGCATTGAAGTTTGTGGATTTAAAAAAAAACCGAACGAAATTAAATGTTTACATCTTTTGTTGAGTTCGATAAAAACAGTAATATTTTTGTGTTCGAAAGATGACTAACAGGGAAACGTTATTTTTTTTAATGATTTTCTACATAAACACTTTTAGCGTTTGTGTTTTCCACAAATCTACCAAACCGAACATTAAGAAACGATATTTAGTGTTTATTTTCGAACACTGGTCTGTACGCAGATTCTTGCTGCCTAGAGGAGGTACTAATATATACACACAGAAAAAAATCAATGTTAATTCGTTCAAAACAAGGTTGATTTTACATGGCGACACGAAATAGCACCCGATGAAATAACGCCGAATAGAAAAGTTAAATAAACCCTAACAAAACTGCAAAATCTGGCAATTGGGCCTAATTTCGTTTTTTTTTGGCTTTTATTTCATATTTAAATTTGGGGTAATTTCGTTATAAAATAAAGCCCAAAAAACGAAATTAGGCCCAATTTCCAAATTTTGCAATTTTATTGGGATTTATTTCATTTTTCTAATTGGGCGTTATTTCATCGGCTGTTATTTCGTGTCGCCATTTTACATTTTTCAGTAGTGATTTTGCTTCATTGTTGTTTCATGTTAATTTAACATGATTTTAAAATAACTTGCGAACAACATTTTTCTTTTAAAATAACTATAATTCATGTTCATTTATCAAATTGATTGGAGTGTGATATGACAGTGTGAAGACAACATATGCATTTATTTAAGAATAATTCAAAACACTTACACCTGTAACATATGTTTCACTTGTTTTGTATCTCCTTTGTTAACAGAAGCATCAGCAGAATGGCCCGATATGGTTTTCGTCATCATTCTACTTTGAACTTGATGTACTATTTAACTTAACAATTTTTATTAAAAGAATACGGGAATTGTCTTCTTTTTTAAAATCTTTTCTTTAGCTTCACTTCGGAAAATCAAATCTTGTACACGAATACATGGGCGTAGCCGGGATAAAATCTTGGGGAGGGGGGGGGGGGCAACAATTTTTTTTTGGTAAAATGCTTTTTTGACCGCCTTTTACTCAATGCAAATGGATGAAACTTTGCAGGCATGCATATTCCCGACGACAATACACGAATACATGGGCGTAGCCAGGATAAAATCTAGGGGGGGGCAACATTTTTTTAAAACCTTTTCTTTAGCTTCACTTCGGAAAATCAAATCTTGTAACGTTAATTAAACCGCCTTATACTCAATGCAAGTGGATGCAACTTCGCAGGTATACATATTCCCGATGACAAAACACGAATACATGGTCGTAGCCAGGATAAATCTAGGGGGGGGGGGGTAAACGTTTTTTTTAAATGTTCTTATATAACATATTTTAAACATGAAAATAAAAAAATGTACATACTTAAGTATGTATGCATGTCAATATTGAACAATGTTATTTTAACAGTGAATAATATTAAATAAACGTGATTTAAGGTTATTTTAATATTTTTCATTTTTCATAAATAAAGGGCATACTTTTGCAGAAATTTACCATGATTCTTATGGCTAATAAATCACCGATGGTTTAAACGCTAGTTTAGTTGAACTATACTTGAATTTATATGAAGTTTAAACTCAACAACTATAAATCAGTGTCCCATGTATTACATGTTGTTAAAAAAATAGCATGTGGCAGCACTACGATAAATTCTATCAAATTCATATGGTCTGTATTGGTTTAAATGGATGCTTTATTTAAACGACCAGTTTTATGCGTTTAAAGATGGTTTATATTTTAAGTGATTTGTAGATTTGTTGGTTTAAACAGATTTTAAACAAAAAATAGGGTTTAACTTGCTCTAATTTTTTAGCCCTTAGTCAACATTTCGCCATGTTATTTTATTATTTTAACATTGGTATTTTTTTTTCTGTGTGTACATGTTGGTTTATGTGGACTAATAAAATATATTTATAAAAGTATTTAATAACAACGTTGTTCATGTGGAATTATATGGATTTATTATGGAAGTTTTCGCATAGTTTCCTTTCAACATATATTTCACATCCTTGAAAACTGTAATTATAATGATGTGGTTAAATACTTTGAAAAATACTCATCATTAAAAATTTCTTAACTAGTTGTGCAAACTTTTACAAGTACAAGTACATAAAATTTAATTTAGTTATAATAAAATAACCACAAACGTTCAACCAATCACAGCTTATCGTTCTTTCTTATTTCTATTTGTTTTAGATTATGGCGTTAAACTATTTTTCCTTATATTGATTTTGTTAAACTTTGAGAAAAAAAAAATTATATTTTACCTTTAACTTACTGTAAACATAATAGAAATGTAGTAAACGGTATAAATACGGGAACTTGGGGGGAAAACAACAGTATCAATATTAGCAATAACTTTTAAATTGATGTGCAAACAATATCAAGAATCAATAAAATAAAACAATAAAAAAATTTTTTAATCCAAACAAAACAATAATAAAACTATAATGATACTTACAAATTAAAATATATGTACATACATACAGTAACCAGCAAAGCTGGGGACACAGCAGTCCTTTTTTTTAAATATTGTTTAGTGTTTTACTCTCCACCATAACTAGTTGTGAAAAGGGTATGTACATAAGTATGACGTTTGTGAAGATAAATATGAAAAGTTCAATTCATTTTTAAAAAATATTTCATGCGATAAAAAATATTTTAAAAAATATCGCATGCGTATTATAAAAAAAAATACGACTATTTACACGTAATTTTACAGTTTTTATTAAAAATCAATCAATATGGCCACTGATCTCAGGAAATCACACCTAATGGAAAATGAAGACTATGGACAATGCTACAATAAACTATATTTCCATTAGGTTTGATTCTCTGAGATGGAAGGGTTTGGACACAGTGGCCATATCCACATATCACAGAGCACTTTCATGAGAATTTCACTCTAAGTCATATTTTTCCAAAAATCATAAATTTTAATATAAAAAGACTAATAAAATATCTAATTATTTTTAAATATTAAATAAAAATAATTGATTTTTAATAAAAACTGTAAAATTTCGTGTAAATAGTCGTATTTTCTTTATAATACGCATGCGATATTTTTTTTAAATATTTTTTATCGCATGAGATATTTTTAAAAATGAATTTAACTTTTCATGTTTATCTTCACATACGTATAAGTATTAGGGATGCCAATCGGGATTTATTTTAGAAAATCCCGATCCCGAAATTCCGGGATTTCTGGATCCCAGGATTTTTCGGGGGTTTTTTTAAATAAACAACACATTTTATTTATTTATGAATTTTCAAAAGGTGTTATATATATAACATATATTTTTAAAAAAGAGAAATAAGAATTATAAAAATTAAAAAATACAACTGAAATATAATTTTTAATAATTTTTTTTTTGTATGGATTATAAAAATTCAATAAAAACGAACATTTTTGTAAACAAAAGTTGATATATTAGAAATCCCGAAAAATCCCGGGATTAATAAAAATAAATCCCGGGATTCGAGATTTATCAATCCCGAAAAATCTCGGGAGTCGGGATTTTCCGTTTGGCATTCCTAATAAGTATGTATATTGAAAGTTTGTCATTCCGTGTGAAACTTTTCTTATATTCTTATATATATATATATGTATATACTTTATGGAGTCTTAAAGTATATATATATATATTCCGGATCCTTAAGTAATTCTAAGTCGATTTAGACATGTCCGTCTGTCTGCTAAAATCATGCTCAATCTAAAGAAAATAACAATATTGTTGTCTCATTGTTTCTAGTTTTCCGACGCAGATTGGAATTGAAATCCAGCAAAATCGCTTCAGTAGGTACACAGTTATATATCAAAATGTAGAACAACCACCCAAAAAAAATGACAATTTTTTTACAAAAACTAGCATAAATGTTGGGGCTTCCTTTGGTACATTTTTGTCTTTGTCTGTTGACTTTGTTAATGAGGCGTTTTTTTCAATGGACACATGACTTAAGACCTTTTTTCTTTTAACACAGTCACACAGTATCAGGTTAAACTTAAGTATTTTGATATTTTTGTAACTCAACGGTTTTTGTGCGTCGCTGGCAAATGGTTATTATTCAAAGGAGCGCCTAATATACCTTTTATTCTACTCGGTCAGCTTTGCAGGCGGCAATTTACTGGCTTTTTTAAATCGATTTTCTTATTTGTTTTCATTAAACTTTACCGTGAAACGACTACAGGACAGTTTTTTTAAATATCTTAACTTTTTTATATTGTGGTTCATATAAACTAGGGAATGGTAAATGGACTCCAAAATCGATATTCGATCGACTTTTTTTATTTCGGTTTTTGAAATCGATTAATCGAACCTCAAAATCGGTTTTAAAACCTATTTCAAAATCGTTTAAGATTAATTTTCAAACTTATAAATTATATCATAAAGGCAAACTACTACTACTACTAGAGATATGACAACTATTTATAATTCTCCTGTAAAAAGTTAAAACGTGTAAATTTTGAGAGGGCCTTTAGAGGAAAAAGTGCATGTACATTTCACATATTAAAATTGTATACTTGTATAGTCAATCAGGCCTGTCACATAAATTAATTCCGATCGAAAGTGGAAGTGATTTCGAATCTTGCTTCACATAAAACGAAATCACTTTTACCGGAATTGATTTCTGTGGCTTAATTCACCTGTTGTGTTTCTATAATATGTTGATTTTCACGAAGCTGACTTTCAATGTTTGGTTCGGTACGATATGTTTAGGACTGTTTTGTTCAATGTCCATTGATGGCTTTAATTTCTGAAGAACAAGAGCCCTTATATTAAAGTTGGAAGTTGGTATACTTTTAATAGATAAATACGTAAAACTACAACTTTAGACTTGGGAAACTGCATAAGCATACCTATAGACGCACAAAAAAATAAGTTTTATTGTCCTTGTTCATAATTTATCGATTTAGTTAAGATTAAAATTAAAAATTGCCAAAATTTTGATAAAAATAAAATAAATAAATTTTTCTTTCCTTCAGGGGCAGCTGATTAAGGAAAATTTTTGTATTTGTGTTTATTCAAGTTAAAACTAAAAAAAAAAATTAAAATAATTTTTATTTTCAAGCAGCTGTTCACAAAATACTATTTGCTGGACCGATTGACCAAAATTGGACAATAAATTAGTTAAGTCTGGAGCCAGGTTTCTTAAGTTTAATCCGGATAGGTGACGCCAAGGCGAATTGACTAGAAGGGGTCAAGTCAACATATGGTGTTTTTTCGGTGGTCGACTTGCCAAAGTTTGTATACAAACTTGTTTTTTATGTAAACAAACCTGTTTTTTTACTAGCAATATTTTTGACAACCCGACCACAGAAGCATTGTAGTTGTAGAGTTCACCTCACCTTCTAGTCAATTCGCCTTGGGTGGCGCTGTTGTCGTGATATTTAAATTTTGGTACGATGTGGATGAAATTCAACTGGTTGTTGTTGTAACAGCTCGACTTGTATTGGTGTTGCTGAGTTGACAATCTTTGGTCGGCGCAGTTGATGCTCCGAGTCGTTCCGGTACGCAGACCCAATTGTCGCGGGAACGTCAACTGGTAGATAGAGCTGGTGCCAAGTTATTACCAAAAATCTCCAGTATTTAATTTTTTAGTTTTATTCGGAAAATCCCGAGCAGCGCCGGGAACAAGCAGCTAGTTTTTTTTATAAAAATTAAACTAAACCTGTAAATTAAAAACAATTGTGTGTGCCTGTAATCATAAAAAAATTTTAAATTTAATAAAGGTTTACAAAACAGTTTTTCTTTGAAAATTTTCCTTAATAAATGCTTGTTAAATTGAATAATCGTTTATGAATACGGGGGGGATACATCTTAATAAAAATTTAAAAGAGACGTATGCGTAGTTTTGCGGCTTACTGTATTTGTATGTAAACAAAAACAAACAAAAACCATTATCCCTAAACATATTAAAGTCATGGTGTAGCTGAGACCCCAATGGTTAATTTTACAGCATTTGGTAAAACTTGTTTGACCTCTTTTTTTTATTTTTATGTACACAACACTGTATTGTTTTAGTGTGTGTCTAATGTCCGCAAGTGATAGAACCTTAACCTTCGTGTAAGGAACACAATTAGGTCGAACGCCAAAAGAACGTAAGAAATAACGCCGTAAATATTTTCAAACACGCTTTATTTACCCACAATTACGTCGTAAACGTAGTTGGTTCTTTTGTTTTGAAAATAATATAAGAAAATTAAAAATTCAAATGTTTGTCCTTTTTAATTTGTTTTCAAATATTTGATTTGAAAACATAAAAATAATGTCATTATACATACAATCTTCTTAATTTTTCTTTTTCAATGGCAATACGTTCGCAACCTCCGTATCAGGGCCGAGTCACATGGAATACTTTGTACTTTATACGTTGCTTTTTTCAACTGAAGACATGATTAACGATATGCAAAATGTTAATATAGGACTACAAATGGCCCCCTGGAATGAAATCCCAAGAAAAACTTTGATTTATAAAAAATAAACATGTGATTGTAAGAAAAGATAAACTCACAGATTATTGTTGTTGTTTTTGTTTAAGCTTTGATATTGTTACAAGTAAAACTGGGAGCTTATAATTCTTATTCGTTTCACAGTTTTATTTATATAATATCTTTAGTTTTTCTAAAATCTTTGGATGAAGTTTCCTGACGATCTGGCCTAAGCAACCAGTGAAATGCGCATAGGAATAGCTTATCCCATCAACAGTAAACTTCAGTTTGTTAATAGTATGAAATGGGAATTTAGCACATTATAACGAAACCTTGATATATTAATGTTGTTTCTAAAACATACACCCCTTTATGTTTTTTTTTATATAGCGCCGTAATTTGCCATTGTTTATGACTTGACAGTGGCTTAACAATGATATTGACAATGTTGAGATCTGACTTTAAATGTCGGCGCTATATGTAAAAAGCAAAAAGTGCTGTGTTTGGAGGTGCGGCAACATTTTTTTTCAAACTTCTAGAAATTTTATTGATATACCTTTCATTCTAGGGCGTGAATGGTGCAAATTTTTTTTATTTTTATTGGGATTGACCTGGTTGTATGTAACATGTATGTAAAAAGAAAGACGCACTTAACTTTGAGGCGTAACATAAAAATGAGTATAGTTAAAGCTATACATACTAAGTTGTTGAATGACTTTCTTGGGACGTACAAAAAATCGGACTCTAGGGGGAAGGATCCGAGATGGCATAAGCGCCAGCCAGAATTTAATGTCGGATTAAAAAGTCATCAGCGGCAAAAACGATGCCATTGACATATCTTTCACTCTTTCATTTATTGAGCGATGTCCGGCTGTTTGTTGGAATGGATTTTCTGAAGACCCCAAAAACGATTGGGACTTGGTTGGTATATATAAATGTCCATGGCATTTCTCTATTAAAATTCAGCCTCTAATGCCCAATTTTCAGGATAGTATTTTAATTAATATTAAGTTAATTTTCATAACAAACTTAAATCGTATTTAAAACAGATTGGTTTTTTGAGTTTTATTTGAAAAGTCTTATTTAATTAAGATAAAAGTATGGTAGCACTACTAAATACAAAAAAAATATAAAAAAGTGTATTTATTTACAAGGTGGTCTGAAAAAACAGCTGACTGTTAATGCTTTGCCTGTTGTTGTTGTATTGTTGTGATATTGAGGCCACCTTGCTAAAATATTACAATGGAAACTTAAGTTGAAATTAAGTGTACCACATCGGTGACTTAAGTTTCACTTAAGTTTTTAGTGAAGAAGAGAATTTTGTATTTAAAACGATTTTAAAAATAAATGTGTTTTAATATCAATCCTGAAAATTGGCCATAAGTTTACCTATAAATTCCTTGTTGTTGTTGTTGTTTTTATTTTATTTTTATGTATATCTGAAGAACTGCAGGAGCCAAAATTTCCAAATTAGGTACAAGCCTCTTGGTTATCAATACACAATATCCGGCAAAATGTGGGCGGGATTGGAGAAGTGGACGTGACACTTTCCACACAGACATTAAAGAAATTACATTACATTGTGGAAATTACGTACAATCATCTTTGTTTTCGTTAGACAACATCCGGAAAAATATGGGCGGGATTGGAGAAGTAGGCGTAGCACAAAATAGGTTTATTGATTTCTAAAGAGCGGTAAGAGAAAATTTTCCGAATTTAATACACATAGCTTCACTTAAAAATGGACGTGGCACCTCCGGTACAAAGACATTAAAGACATCTGTATATCTGGAGCACGCCATCTTGGTTATCAGTACACAACATCCTAAAATATGTGGGCGGGATTGAAGAAGAGGGCGTGGCACAATCATATTTATTTACATCTTTAAAATGGTATTTATATAACTTTGTGTTCTTATCGCACCATGGTAAAGGGGAGGGGGTGCTTTAATAACATGGTAGATAAGGCCATGATGGCTTTATCTCTCATTCAATAGGGAGATAAAGCCTTTTTTGTTTTTTTTTCATTTGAATAGGAGATAAAGCTATCATGGCCTTAGCTCACATTAGCAATACTAGAAAATGGCTTTATCTCTCATTTCAGTTCCGGAGACACTTAAGTTAAGTATTTAAATCTGGCTTCGCATACTAAAGTTTTTCTGCGTGACGGCCTGTGGCCGTGCTTAGGGGGTTTTTCCTCCAGTAGGACGCGGCAGGTGGCTTCGCTGAATAAAGTTTTGCTGTGTGCGTCACAAGAATAAAAAAATGTTTTTCAATGATAACTAAGGATTTTCCCTTTTACAGAATGTTTACACCATGCATAACAATTTTCTGAAAAAATATGGCTTTATCTCTCATATGCGAAATAAAATATGGCTATAAATCTCATTTCGCAAAATTTTAAATATGACCTTACATCTCAATTATTGGACAATAAGGCCATTATGGCTTTATCTCCCATTCAATTGAGCAATAATGCCATCATGGCCTTATCTACCATGGTTTTAAAGCACCCCCGGTAAAGGGTATGTAATATACTTGCTATAAATTAACTTTTGTTTAATTTTTCTGGAATCTTTTCGTACTTTTTTTCATGGTAGCTTTTCAAGTGTTACACACAGAATAGCAAACTTAATACACCTTCATTCCCTACTTAATTCACACCAGTTTTACTTCTAAATTGAAGTATATCCTTAAAATTAACCTAAATCTTCTTTTATCTTCATTATTAAATTACTGACCTTCCTCCAGCAGTTTTTCCTCATACCCGTAGTCCATAAACTTTTTCAAACTTAACTCCATTAAGACCAGAAAAGTACACTTGAGGTACGTTTTAATAGAATTGGTTGGTGATATATTGGTGTCGAAATCATTTTATATGCTTAGAATAAGCAAATAACAATCTTACGAAAGTGCCGAGAAGAGATTCTATTAGAAATTTCAAACACGTTTTCGTTTGCAAAGTACTCGTAGTTGTGGCGGCATGCTGACTACATGGAAAGGGGCCACCCTGAGAGGAAGAAGATGGGGTATAAAGTGTGAAAATTATTGAAGATTTTATAGACGTTTTAAGTGGATTTTTGTAAAAACAAAAAGTTTACAAGATTTATTTATAAATATTTCTTTTTCTTTTCCTTTATCTGCTGCGTTTTATTTTGTTGAACAACAACAAATTCAAGCGATTATTATTGTTAAAGTGGGGTATTAAGGGACGACGCCAGAGTTTCAACGAGCCAACCATAGGGGGTGAATTAAGATGTTTATGGGTAGAGGGTAGAAAATAAGATTGATGAAAATTAAAATAGTTTTGTAAGCTGTTGGAAGATTTATTAATAATTTCCATTCTTGCATTTAAAATCACTAAAATGGGTGTTTACGATTTGAAGGTCGTTTGGTTGTAAGGGACTGCCTTCTCTTTAAAAAAAAGGGGAATTCATTGTTTCATTCTTGTCCTGTCTTATAAAAGATGACAAAGGCCTATAAATTTAGTTTTGATTATCTTTCATTTCAATCTTCTTGAGAAAAAAACCTTGGCAATTTTTTTGGTTTAAGTCTTACGGTTTGGTGAATTTGTTTTTGTTAAAAAAAAAATTGTTCTTAGAAAGAAGATTAAGATAATTTATGCCCACTTATTTATCAAAAATTTTTTTATATTTTTAATATATTTTTTCGTAGCAAATATTGCATTTGATGGGTTGCCAATAAAATGAGTCAGTATTTATGAAGACAAAGGATTTTCATGACCAACTGTCACACGTGGAATATTGTTTTATCTGATCTCTGCCTGCAACTGTAAAGTATTGAAGGTGAAATTCAGAAAATGTGGAAAACCTTAAAGAGTTTATTTCTTTATTTTTGTGTTTAAGTTTTAAGAATAACGGTGAACGAGGGAAATATATTCATAATTTCGTGGGTTCTAAGTTCTGACTGATGCCAAAAAAAGACGTTTTGAAGTCACAGACTATTATTTTCTCAAATCGTTTTACTTTGAAAGACAGCAAATATGGGGAACCGCTACTTTAGGTACAAATCAGAGGCATCACGTGGTCCCCAAATAAACACGTGATTCCCAAACGCACAAAGAATTATCCTGCGAAAAACAAATCTCATGAGAGTAGTCAAAACAACGCACTTCAACCTTTACTTACGCACACCCATCTTAAACCGTGGTACCTCAATCTTTCGTCGCTTTAAACATCCTGGCACTAGCTTGACCTACTTAGCCGGTCACTTTACTAACCAACCATCATCACCACAGAACCAAGACAGTATGCAATTGCCGGCCTCAGCCAACAGACAACCCGATGCCTTGCCACCGGGGCTTCTGGCTGCTCCCGTGGTACCAGATAAGAAACTCTGGTCAGCCTCGATCTTAAGAAATCGCGAAAACTTCAGAAGGCCTATTAATATCGAAATTTTTGTCGGATTCTAGGTATGCAAGGAGGATGCCACACCAAAAAAAATCCTTTAGATGATCCCTACAGCCTGGAGGCCTGTCAAGTTTATGTTGTAGTTAATATTTTGTCTCCTCGCAGTCTATTGTTATGTCAGTGCAGATAACTAAAGATTCTTAGATTTTTTGTCATTCGCCGCTAATAATGAAGAGGTGAAAAAATCGGCTCCACGAAAAGCCCCTAATGAAATAAACCCCAAAAAATAGGAAATAACACTTAAAAGCAGTGAATGAAATAACATCGAAAAATAAATGAAATAAACCCCAAAACGAAAACGAAACAACCCCCAATACTTGGAAGTTATTTCATATAAAATAACACCTAATGATGAAAATTAAATAACCCCCAATGAAATATCACCCAATGATGAAAATGAAATAAACCCCATCAGCAACAAAAATTAAATTATGTCCAAAATTCATAAAAGAGTCAGTTTCACCAAGGATTTAATGAAGTCAATATGGACCAACAGCAAAGTCGCAAAATTACTGAATTATTGAAAAATATTGCTGCAGTTATTTTACCCGCCCGTAGATCCTTGTAGCCCTGCTCTATTTTTGCAGTTCGAAAGACAATTTGCCTTTTACGTTTGGCCTTTACTACTTCCACTGTTTAAATATACAGTGAACTCGCGATAACGTGAACTAATTTTTACCATGGCGATTCACGTTTTCGAGATTTTAAAATTTAAAAAAAATATCGCCCTTTTTTTAAAATAAATAGATAAACAAGTATTTTAAAAAACGAATTTTATTCATTTTTAATAACAAAAAATATATGTATGTGCATTAATTCAGTTGACTTTGCATATAATACATATAAAAATGAATTTCTTATGAATATCATAAAAAAATACACACAAAAGTAACAAAACGAATAGAAACATATTTTTTTAGGAATGTTTTTAAGGGATACAAATTTCACAGGAAAAAATCGGTCATCTTTTTTTAAAAGTATTTTTTTTTGATCATCTCCAATGATGAAAAGTATGTTTTATCTGGTAGGTGCTTCCAATACAAGCCGATTTACACATAATGAGATTTCCTCCATTTTTGATCTAAACTTAAGCTGTAGCTTAATTGTTAGTGAATTTCTAAAGCATTTGCTTTTAGCGTCAGTCCGCTTACCGGTAATTTTTTATTTCGCATGCTAATGGTGTTTTCTTTTCAACAAAAAAATGTGACATTTTATTTAAAAAATTGCAATTTGGTGCCTGTTTCTTAAAAATTGTTTTATTCTAAAAAACTCACCTTTTTCGGGAGCAAAATTTTTAAGAAACAGACACAAAATTGCATTTACTTTAAATAAAATGTCACATTTTTTTGTCGAAAAGAAAACACCATAAGATACCATTTGTAAAGAGTTTTTTATCATCTACGGAAGCTCAGAAGAACGTAATGTTTTTCTTTACACGATTTGTTATTTCCTATTTTTTCTTCTTAATGGAGCAAACTGTTGACTTAGCAACACCATATTTTCTAGCCAAGCCACTTTTGGCAATAATTCAAGAATATTTACTTTATCTTTCAAAGATAACATTTTCGGTTTTTTTAATGACATTTTTCACTTTCATAAATAACATGAATAACGTATCGATGTTAAAAACAGCTAACATCGTAAACATACATGGATACAATTAGGAAAAAAAAAGGTTTTAACATAAACCAATAAGTGAACTCAATTCGGGGATTTCCCAATTAAAAAAATTAACTTTTTAAAAAGTTAACAAAAATAAAAAAATGTGTTCACGTTTTAGAGCTTCCAGATTTTGTTCACGTTTTAGAATAGTCTGTGTGAAAATAAATTTGTTCACATTTCTGAGACGTTCACCTTTGCTATTTCTTCGTTTTCCACCAACAAATTCGAATTCCATTTTTTTAAATATTAACACGAAATGATGTAAAGCGTCCGAACTTCGATGCACAACTGAAAATATTTTATGTTTTACAACAACTCAACTCAACATGCTAGGCAGATTGTACTCATATGTTGACACTGTTATTCCAAAAAACAGTTACATGAATTCTCCAAAAAAAAAAAGGAAAAAGATCAAACTAAGCAAATGAAATAAACCCTAAATAAAATGAAATAACCCCCAAAAACAAACAGCTTTAAAAATGAAATAACCCCCAAATAAAAAATGAAATAACACCCAAATTAAACACGCTATGAAACAAGCCCCGAATTTTAAAAACTTGTTGGGTGTTATTTCATTGGAGATTATTTCATAATTTGAAAACCCCAAACGAGGAATGAAATAATTCCAAAAAAAAAAAAAAAAAAATTAAAAATTGGGAGTTATTTCATACCCAAAAATTTATGAATACAAATTGGGAAATATTTCATTTCTCGTTTGGACGTTATTTCATTGGGGGGCTTTTCGTGGATCCAAAAAATCTCGATATTAAATAAGTAAAAAAGTAAACCAATTGTCATATGGGTAATTCCAAAGTGTTGAACGTGACTGTCGTACGCATCAAAAATGCAATAACATTTTAAACAAAAAATATTTTTACTTTTTCTTAACCCTTAAATTATAGCACTAATAAAGCACTGTTATCTATGCTAAAGTTTATGGAAGGCGCGATTCTAGGTCAAAGATAATGAAAAATGAAGTAGCGGTTCGAACGTGAAAAAAACGGAAGTTGTTTTTGTGGCCTTGTATAAACTACATTCAGAATTTTACGTAGCAATGTAACATTAAAACGTCTTGGTTTGATTCCAAAATCTTCAGTATTTTCCTTTTTGTAAGCCAAAATCTGGGTCGATACGTGACATTTCGAACGTGAAATTTTTTCCGTAATAATTCAACTGAATATTGATTTAAATAAAATAAAAATTTACCGTTAATCCGAATAACATATTTCTCGTTTAACTCTTCCTAAGATTACAGACCATGTAAGAAAATGTTTTTGAAATAATTTTTATCAAATATCACCTCTTTTAAGAAAGATAAATATTAAAGAAAACATACAATAAAACATTCTCACATATAAGAAATTACGTTTGCACAACTTTGCAGTCTGATTGTTAATCTAAGTGAACAAATTTATGAGTAAATTTATAAAATTAGTAAAATCTAAATATTTCTCTATAACAATATCGTAAAATAATCAGCTTTTAATAACTTTTAAATTTTTGGTCACGGTGGACCTTTTGACGGAAATGCCCATATGCAGATTTAAAATTTACCGCAGAAAAATCCTTAAGCTTTTTAAAAGCGTTTGCTAATTGCACTGTGCTAGTTAAAAAAACTGACAAGCGGGGCACCAGGTGGGTGAACCTAATTCTAGTACGCTGAATTCAGTGGTGCTAACCGTTTTTAGGTTAGCTCTTGTTTTTGACATATTCCGTTATTTAGAAAATGTAGGAGGTTGCACAACATATATTCGCGTAACACAACAACGGTTTAGTTTATTGAATAAACTAAAAAAACCGAAATTCAGTAATAAAATAACCTCTAAATTAGGCTAAATTTTTTTTTAATCTGCGCAGTCGTTTTAGAAATGTATTTTTTTTGGCAAAAAAAATAACTATTACACCGCGCTTATCTGGATAATGATGGCCTCCAAGACGTCAATTGTTGCTGGTTTATCAGCATTAACGAGTTACTATTAGGGTTTTTTCCCGGGATTTCCCGTCCCGGGAATTCCCGGGAATTTCAATAATTATATTTCCCGCTTTCCCGGGATTTTTCATGCGGGATCCCGGGAAATAAAAAATTCCTCAAAGTTTAAGAAAACAGCTATTTACATATACTTTATAAATTTAGTTTTCTATTCTCTTAAAATAAGCATCTGTGGATGGGTTGTCGATTAGATCAATTACAAGAAGTGAGTACATACGTAAATCAATGTCTCTTGATGCAATAAATCTACTTAAAGCAGAATAGGCAGTGCAACAGTTGATAATTAATAAATTTAGTGAAGTGAAAAGTTAATAAAGAATATTAATTCAAAATAAGATGCAGGTAGTAAAGTTTAATTGTCCATGGACAAGTCTTTAAAATAGCAGATACCTAAACATATAGCTCCTTTATTGTAACATAGTCATATCTAAAGGGTGGTTAAATTGTAAGGGCCGATGTTGAATGTGAACCACACCTAAACGCCAAGTTTTTTTCCGAATTTTATTTGACATTTCTCTATTTCAGACTTACTCAATTTGAACCATGGAGAGATACGCAATCCAACAACGTGTTAAAGTTATCCAGACTTATTATGAAAATGGGCGTTCAAATCAAAATGCATATCGTGCACTTCGTGATTCAGTGATGAGGATCATTTTCACCTCAGTGGATTCGTCAATAAACAGAATTGCCGCATTTGGGCGAATGAGAATCCAAGAGTGATTGTCGAAAAACCAATGCACCCACAAAGAGTGACTGTTTGGTGCGGTTTATGGGCTGGCGGCATCATAGGGCCGTATTTTTTCCAAAATGAGGCCGGTCAGGCAGTTACTGTGAATGGTATTCGCTATCGTGAGATGATAACGAACTTTTTATGGCCCGAATTGGAAGATATGGATGTGGAAGATATGTGGTTTCAGCAGGACGGTGCCACTTGCCACACAGCTAACGAAACAATGGCTCTTTTGCGCAACAAATTCAATGGCCGTGTTATCTCACGTAATGGCGATGTCAATTGGCCGCCAAGATCATGTGATTTGACACCGTTGGACTTTTTTCTTTGGGGTTATTTGAAAGAAAAGGTGTACGTCGATAAGCCATCAACAATTCAAGAGCTAAAGGATGAGATAATTCGGCACATTATCGGCATAGAACCTCCATTATGCCTCAGGGTCATCGAAAATTTGGACCATCGGATGGAGGTGTGCCGCCGTGGTCGCGGCGCCCATTTGGCCGATATTTTGTTCCGTACATAATTGAGTAATACCAGTATATCATAATAAAATAAAATTACAATAATTTCCTAAATAGTTTGTGTTTTATTCAAAATCAACATCAACATCAACATTACAAAAACAAATGAACTTGGCAAAATGCGATTAAAGTTTTCAAAATGTACCGATTTAAAGATATATGTTGCTATAACTTCGGTTCAGTTTGAGATAAAATACGAGAAGGCATGAAGGAACACTTTGCTTAAATAACTTACAATTTTTGATTTTTTGAGATATGACTATGTTGCAATGAAGGAGCGATATGTTTATTAGGTGATAAACACGAGTTTTTTTCAATTTGTGTTGGTTTATATACCCTTGAAGTGCGGGGAAACCGGAATAAAAAAAAATTTGGAAACTGGTGTAAGATACTCAACATACAATTTGAAAAACACATTGTCCTAAAGATTACATAGACCTAATGAAATGAAAAGGCTTGTAAGAGGTTGATGCTATTTTTTGCATGAACCTTAACATACATTTGACTGATATAGACGTTGTTTATAAAAAAAATGCTTCTTATTGTGAATCAAAAGCCTTCTACAACGGTGCACTTTTAACTATTCATCCAACCTCGGTAAAAAAATTAACGAAATTTTTCGGAAACATGGTAATTAGTAAATAAAATAATCAATATACTTTTTGACGACTTCCTAAGCGCTTTGAGGGCCATTATTACAACTTGAAGTTAGCTTAAGTTAAGATTAAATTGACAGATAATAATGTGTTATCTGTCAAAAAGCGTCTGTTAACTGTCGGATAACAGCTAACGCCAAGTTATAATAATGGCCCTGAGTGTGTCAGAAAGTTATTTCCTAAGCCGTTAAAAAATGTTAATATATTTATTTAAAATATTTTATCTATTTTATGAATTAACTTTTTGATATCATATCTTGAGTACCTCAATTTGTTTGTTTTTATTATTGTTTTATGAATTGAATTGTTATGTTTATCTTAATTTTTTATCTTGTATCTAGAGCATAATAATAATACGGAATTTACATATAAAACCGTAAGGTAGTAATAAATCAAGTTCCTCTTTTAATCTTCATTTAATTTTGTAGTATTTAAGGATTTCTTTTATTTACTTTGTAAACAAGTTACCTTACGTTTTTTTATAAAAGTTTTTTTTCATTATTTAAAAACAAATTTACTGTGTATTATTTATATGGAGCGGGATCCCGGGATCCCGGGAAATTCAAAAAAATTTCCCGCTTTCCCGGGAATCGAAAAACTCCGGGAAAAAAAAAACTCTAGTTACTATACGTAGTCACACAGGTTATAGTCGAGAGACGACAAATCGCACGACTTAGACAGCAGTGTTGCCATATAAATATATTTTTTTTAAAAACTGACAACTGCAAAAAAAAAAACTGCTTCATAAAAAAAAATTAAAAACAAAATTACAAAACGCTATTTTGTATTTTATTTTATTTTATTAATAGCTGACCCGGTCCGCGTTGCTGGCCCTAAACAAACATTAGTGTTGTATTACCACACGATTTAAATTGAGCTTTTAACGAAATTTACGGTCTTTAAAAAAAAAATCCATGGATTTCAAAAAAAAAATAAAATAAAAAAAAGCAAAACAAATAAATATATGTATGTATATGTCATTGGTGGTGCAATATGACAGTGTCACCCGCCGGAATATTCTGAAGATTCCCTGAAACCAGCCGTTTTGGAGTCCATACGTTACATACATACACACATCCTGTTTTATATATATAGAAGATAGATAGAATAGATTATTAAAGCAAAAAATTTATACAATTAAACATTTTTTTAAGTCTTCTTTAAGGTCCGCAAAATTCGGCATATCTAAGTTAATTATTGTTTTACTTTTGTTTTAATTTCATAAAATGTCCTCTCAAACGGGTGAATGTTTTGAAAAAATTGCATAAATTATTATTTTAAATTCGAAAATGGATGGTATGGATTCTGTATGCGGCAATTTTGTTTATTTACGAACCTGTTGAGCCAAAAGTAAGCCTTATCGCTCGCTGAACACAATAAAAATTGTTCAGCTTATTAATATGTGTTATCGTTTAAAACATTCATTCAAACTAAGAGAACTTTTTGCCTTTAAAATTTAAATAAGTTTGAAATGCATTAGAATATTTGCAAATAAAGCATTTGAATGCATTTTGAAAAAGTTCAGCAAATCTAAAAAGTTTTAACTGCTAAAGGCAATTAAAAAAATAAAAAAGAAATTTAATGATGGTTTTTCATACTAATTGTCTGTTTATATTCAATGACAGGTATTTCACATCTCGTTTGCTAATTAATATGCAAAACTTGTTACAACATGCCAGAAAGTTAAACACCATTAAGAAGATTTATTTCATGATTGTCTAAAATGTGGCATAACAACGAGCCGTCTGACTGTCTGTTCGCAATAAAAAATTTTGTTCAGAAAACTTAAAGGGAATACAAGTCATAGCGACTTTTTTTATTAGTGGCTAAATAGAGATTCCTTTGTTAACAATTCATTTATCATTGAGAAATTGATTTTTTAACCCATTAAACAATAGTTTCTTACTTTCCTCTACTTTCCAGGACATTAATTATGCTAAGAAAATTGACATCAATTAGCAGCAAATAATTTTAAAATTTTTATAATTTTCTCTAGTTTCTCTATTTTCTGCCATTTATTTTTCTATTTCAGCCCCATATAATCCATATTTAAATGACCTCTTTTAAGAAAACTTATAAAATTATTTGGCTCATTGACAAAACGTTTTTCTTCCCTACACCTCCAGAAAGCAGGGGGAGGATATAATGCGTTTGTACGGATGTTTGTAACGTATATAAATATAATTCATTGAGCGAACCACGATAAACGTATGGCTTATAAATCAGTGAATATTAAAACCAGTGTTCGAAAATAAACAGTACATTATTTAACGTTCGGCTCACACACCCAGGAACGATATTTATTTCTTTAGTAATTGTGTAGACATACACAACCCTTAATACCGTTCGTAACTATTTTCAAGAAAGAACCGAACGTTATATAATGTTCGGTTCTCCGTTAAAAAACAGAACAATTGTAGTGATACTGTAGACAAACATTATATTTTAATGTTCTATAATGTCTTTTTCGTGTGTTTTTTTGTTTTTGTAAAAAATGTTTGGTTCTTTTTACCAGCCAAAAGGGACGAACATTAATGAGCCGAACCGAACATATTGAAGTTTGTGGATTTTCAAAAAAAAAAAAAAAAAAAACCAAACGGAATTAAATGTTCACATCTTTTGTTGAGTTTGATAAAAACAGTAAAATTTTTGTGTTCGAAAGATGACTAACAGGGAAACGTTATTTTTTTAATGATTTTCTACACAAACACTGTTAGCGTTTGTGTTTTCCACAAATCTACCGAACCGAACATTAAGAAACGATATTTAGTGTTTATTTTCGAACACTGGTTAAAACGTTGGTTTAGTCACTCTAAATTTTAATTAATGTGTAGCTTAAACTCAACAGCAGTAAGTAAAAATGGTGGCAGCACTACGATCAATGTTGTCAAATTCATGTGGTCTGTTTGGCAGTTTAAACGCCCAATTTTATGCGTCTAGAGATTTTTTACTGAGAACTAGATTTGTTGGCTTAAACATATTTTAAACCGAAAAGAGGGTTAAACTTGCGCTGATTTGTTCGAGCTTAGAATCACATACTGAATCGAGTATTTATGTGTATAAAAGTTGTATACAAAGCAGGGCTGTGGAGTCGCCAAAAAACAATTTTAACTCCGACTCCATCCGCTGAAATTTTTTAAGTTCGACTCCCACTCCGACTCCTACTCTAACCTTAATGCTAAATGTATCTGACACTGGTCCTTATTTAACTTAAAAATCTTTTTGTTAATGCAGTATCATTTAAATGGTTAAGTAAATCAAAAAACTGATTCTGCTAAAATTTAAAATCGATATTTTAGTTCTAACACGTGCCGCATTGAGCTTAAATATAGTTATTTTTATATGTAAAGTAGACTGGTTCTAATTTTCTGACATCAAAATTTTTAAAGCAGACCCTCTTTAATTTTTTTTTATTTTGGAAAATGTTAAAACATTTTTCATGCTGTGTAATATAATTAAAACTAATGTTATTTATTCTTTGAGTTCTACGTATAAATAAAAATAATTATGCGTCAATACATATTTATCATTTCCAAAACTACGGAATCATAATCTTCTTATTCATAAGCCAATGCAGTTTTGTTTTAAGTGCATTTGAGATTATTGAATAAATTTGTCACAGCAAGTGTGTATTTATTCTAAGAAGGGCTCCTAATAACACATATTGCATTCTGTTGCAAATATTGATTTTGGTTGTATTCACTACAGAAAAAAGCTAGTTCAACAGAACTAACGCTAGTTGGTACAACAAGCATATTAAAACTATTTCAACAAGTTCTTGAAATAGTTTTAAACCACAAAAAAGACTAAACTTTGTACCTACATCTTGACCAAATCGGTCTTGCCATTGCAAAAATGATATTAATAATAATAAATCATCTCCAAAAATCTCCAGCGAAAAAGAGCTTTTCCCCAAAAAGTCCCTTGGGGATTTTCACGAAATTTGTATCCCCAATTTAATATTTATTGTTGTTCGTTAAATAAAATAAGCGGACAGGTTTTTGGTACTTTTATGAAATTCGGCTCTTTTAGGGAGTATACGGGTAGAACCCGTATTTTTGAACTTTTTTGTCATCCCATCTTTGTTTTAAGCCTATAAACATAGAAATTAAAATGATATCACATATGAGGCCGTCAGCGCAAAAGTGGTGCAAGCCACATTACATTTATTTGATATTTGAGCAACTTAGGGCTACTTTTGTATTATAAGCAGAGCAAAAATAAAAAAGTGCAAGACAAACTTTTGCAACGCTATCTGTTAATGATTAGCGAAACAAGAGATAAACTAGTTCGGAATTAAATCTAAGAAAGTTTAAATTAATTTTGCGTAGAAAAGTCATGATAAGCTTACACGACTCTTGCGCTAACCGCCTCAAATGTATTTTATCTATAAAATACAAATACAAATTTGGTACTTTTTCAAAAATCGAAAGTTTGAAAATTTTACCTTTTTTTGGTAAATTTTTAGAAAATATTTTTCTCTTTTGATTAACGTGCATATATGTATGTATTAAATAATGGGCTTCCACTTCAATATTTTAATATTTTGCTTCAATGAGGTGAAAAAAGAGGAAGGGTGCGTTCGTAAATGCATCACTGCGCTGCATCAGAAAAGCAAACTTTTTATAAAGCCGATAAAAAATAATTATAATTATTTTTTATTGTATGTCTATTATTTTTGTGGAGTATTTCACAATTTTTTGGTCCACATTTACTTCACTGATAAATATATAACGATTTGAAATCACTGATGCAGCGCAGTGATGCATTTACGAACGCACCCGAAATACGAGATTTGTAGTTCTTTTTGAATTTTCTATAATACTGAACCTAAAAGCATAAAATTAAAAGTGCAGGGCCTCGAGTGAATGAGACCATATAAGATGAAAACTGTTGGTACTTTTTATTAAATCCTAAAAACATAATTTGGCATAAAAATAAGTCAACGAAAAAAAGCGAGACGCCAACGAAGTAGTATATACAATTCGGTACAAATATCTCTTAATATTACCACGGTAGTTAGATCCTCAATCGATGTAGAGCAAGGCTCCCTAAAAACTTTTGTTTCTGGAAACTCATCCCAAAGGCTTTAATCATTAGGTAAATGCTGGTCGGACGTGACCAACTATACTTTCTTATGATGGGTGATTTTTTAAGAGCTGTACGAAAGTTTAAAAAAAACACATTAAATTCAGAAAAATGCATGAAATCTTTTTTTGAATCGAAATAAATGTTGACCGTGACTGCGCCTCAAATGGTCCATCCGCTAAGCCCAATTTTGGCATACTCTCCAACATTTCGGCCGGTATCTCATGAATAAATGCTTCAATGTTGTCTTCCAATGCGTCAATTGAAGCGGGCATGTGTGTATAGACATGAGCTTTAACATAGCCCCACAAAAAATATTCTAAAGGCGTTAAATCGCACGATCAAGGCGGCCAATTGACCGGTCCCAAACGTGAAATAAAATGTTCACCGAACTCGCCTCTCAATAAGTCCATTGTTAAGCATGCTGTGTGGCATTGGCACCGTCTTGTTGAAACCACATGTCATGCAAGGTAAGCTCTTGCATTTTGGGCAAAAAAAGTTGGATATCATCTCATGGTAGCGCGCACCTTTCACAGTTACGTTACGATTCGCATTCAAGACGATTCATGGTGAAATTGTAGACCAAACTGAAGATGTTTGACAGTGAAACAAAACACGAAACGTGCGTCAGCTGTTTAAACCAGTGTTGCCAAAAAGATAATAGCTAAAAAATCACCCGATATTTTTATTACGAGTATTTTTTTTAATGCATTATTAAGTACCCGCGTATCAAAAAAGATTTGTTTATTTTGTATACATAAATAAATATTCAAAATATCGATTTGAATTTCTATTTTTGTCATGCGTTTTTTTTATTGTTATAATTTAATGGTAAAAAAATATTATCGTTTTATACAAAAGGCAGTCTTTAATAAAACTGACGAATTTGTTATTACTGCTACAATAAATATCATACAATTCGATATAATTCCCCCGCATAAGATTACAACAACTAAAACCATGATAGTTTGTAAAATTCAAAATATTCAACCAAATTTACATTCAATCATTTCGTCGTTAGAAGAAATAATAAAAATAAATTTCAAAACAGGGAAATAACATCAATTGTTTGTTCAATACTTGTACAATATATAAATGACTTCTAACATGAAAAAGTAATTAAAAACAAAAAAAAAAAAAAAAAAAAATGGCATAGCTATAAAAAAAGGATTGTACAAACTCAGGCACTTGACTTGTTGAAATGTAAAACTTTTAGCTAAGAGTTTTTCCACTCGAACTTTTTAACTTCCGAAAAAAAGCGGGGGGAATTTTTAAATATCCCGGGATCTCGGGAATTCACGTTCTAAAGATAACACAGAAAATTAAATGCGAGGATGAGCCAATAAGTGTGTGACTTTTTAAATTAAGCTCAGGTGCCAAATTATGGCATTCCATATTGATCGAAATTCCCATTTAAATTGTATTGTAATTTCGATCGATGTCGAATGCCATAATTTGGCCCCTGAGTTTAATTTAAAAAGTGACAAACTTATTGGCCCATCCTCGTATTTAATTTTCTAGTCTTTTTTGAGCATTATACAACGTTTCTCCAAATTATTTGTCCCTTCCAAATAATTACATTTGTCAGGTGATCAAAGAAAGTAAAGCGTGATCCATTTCGAGGTTCCCTACTTTTTTAAAGAAAAAAAAAAAAACACAGAAAAGTCAAATTTAATGGGAAATGTTTATTATCAATTGAAAGAACATTATTTGGCATTTATTTGTAGAAGATTATGCCTATCAAATGTTGGCCCCACAGGAAAAAGTCTAACGGTGTGATATCACACGATCTTGGTGGCCAGTCGACCAGCCCAAAACGTGAAATTATGTGCTCACCGAAGTGTTCTCTCAATAAATCCATTGATTGATGCGATGTGTGGGAAGTGGCGCCGTCTTGCTGAAACCAAATGTCGCCGAGATCACGAGCTTCAATTTCAGGCATCAAATAGTCGGTTATCATGGCATGATAACGGTCGCCATTGACGGTTACGTTCGCACCGGCATCATTTTTAAAGAAATATGGACCGTTGATTCCACCGGCCCACAAACCACACCAAACCGTTGTTTTTTCTGGATGAAGTGGCAGTTCTTGAATCTCTTCAGGTTGCTCTTCGTCCCAAAAGCGGCAATTTTGTTTGTTTACATACCCATTGAGCCAAAAATGCGCCTCATCGCTGAACAAAATTTGCCTTGAAAACGTCGGATCTTCTTGGAACTTTTCAGAGCCCATAGAGCGAAGCGATGTCGCTTGGGAAATGCCAAACAATACTAAACAAAAATAACATGACAGCATGACACGACTCACACGTGATCTGTCAAAAAAGGCTATTGAAAAAGTATCTCTACTTGAATCACCCGTACGTCTTTATACAGAGAATAGGGTTATGAGGGACCAATTCGTAGCCTAATTCATGGATTTTTTTGCCATTTAATACATAGACCGCATTTAGATTATCCCAGTAACGCCGAGTTTTTTTTTTCTCTATTCTCTTTTAAAGTTGCTACGAAACTCTTTACACATTTATATTTAATTTTTTTAAAGCATTTTTTCAATCAAATGTAAACAAAACAAATGTGTTGTCAACCAACCATTTTTTATTATTAATAAGCGATTAAAAATTCGTACAGATACAAATAAAAAACAATTTTTTAATATGTAATACATATTCTATTATTATACAAAACAAACCGCACTTGATCATAAAGAGGGTGTTAACTGAAAATTTAAAAATGTTCAGTAGCAGCAAAACAATTTTAAATTTAGTATTAAAGGCATATTGAAAAGAAATTTTAAACCAAACGTTTCATTACCAAATGTATACAAAATACCACGATATTTTTCAAAAAAATAAACATTTTGAGTTAATACCCTCTTTATGAATAAGTGTGATATGTATGTATGTAATGTAATTATTTACAAAGTGTTCAGATTTAAAATAATCTCTATAACTAATATTAAGTTATTATTAAAAAATGTACTTCCTGAAAAACGTATCTTATCGTATCGGCTTTCTTGAAAAATTAAGATTTCTTAATACATATAAAAATATGTAATTCTTAAAAATATATCTTTGAACCAGTGTTCGAAAATAAACAGTACATTATTTAACTTTCGGCTCACACACCCAGGAACGATATCTATTTTTTTAATACCGTTCGTAACTATTTTCAAGAAAGAACCGAACATTACATAATGTGTAATATTTTAGTAATATTTTTGTGTTCTAAAGATGGCTAACAGGGAAACGTTATTCTTTTAATGTTTTTCTACACAAACACTATTAGCGTTAGTGTTTTCCACAAATCTACCGAACCGAACATTAAGAAACGATATTTAGTGTTTATTTTCGAACACTGCTTTGAACATGCATATCTGAGAAGCAACACGCCAATTACAATAAGCTTAAAAGTTATTTATTATTTAAAGTGCAAAATTTTGGTTTGTTTTTATCTTTTAATTGTAAAATTCAAAATAAAAATACAGTCGAACTTTGCTTTAGTTGGTTTTTTAAACTTTTATTAAATTAAAAATATTTTTTATGAAAGCAGCGTTTTCTTCCAACACAAAAGTTGACAACATTTCGAATAAAAAACAGTTAAAAACGAAAAAAAAAAAAAAAATCAAAACAAAAATGACAAAACCGAATAAAATGTCTACCAAAGTCACATTTTTCATTTTGGTGTTAAGAAAATTATAGAAAGAAATGACCGAATGTGACCGAAAACTATATTTCGTTCATTTCTTTCTATCATTTTCTTAACACCAAAATGAAAAATGTGACTACTCGCTCATTAATTTCTGTAGGGTATCCATGTTGCATGCAAAAGTTACGTCTTAATACGCAGTTAACCTTTTTCTATTTTCTCCTCAATTCACAAGGTAGTTTTTTTTGTCAAAGGACTGCCAAACAAAACTAAATAACGCAGCTGATTAAAATTTTGACAAGAGGCAATTGACCCTTTCAGTTAAGAGGCGGGTGATTCAAAAGGTCACGGTCTTATTAACCGTCCCTCGAAGTTTCTACAAAGTTCCAAAGTACCAGCGGCAAGAATTGCAATTTTTTAAAACTGTGCTTTAGAATTTATTAAGTGTTGTAATTTTTTTTACCTTCTTTCCTCTTCCTCTTATTACAAAAAGACACAGAATTGCAGATTCGAAAAGTGTATCCCTCCCCAATTGTCTTCACTCTCACACCAACAAACTCAAAAATTTCTACATCAAAAATTGCACGACACTTAATTTGTCTACCTGTGTCACCTTCGCAAAATTAAAACCCTAAACCAATTCCCTATTGCTATTAGTTGTAGACATTTTCTGTGTATGTGACTGTACCAATAAGAAAATATTACACAATAAGTATCTCAATTTCATAACATAATGAGCTGTTGTCTGTCCACCTGAAGTATGAGAAGACGAAAAAGAAAACTGCAATAAAATCTATTAATGCTAAAATCATGTTACTAAGACCCCATACCACAAGATAATCAAGTAATTACTCTCTCAAGTATCATTTTTCATTTCCTTAGCTTGTGCTCTAGTTATCCCCACTCGTACCCATTACTTTCATTCTATTCGTATTGTGTCACTGTTTGCAAAATAGTGAAGAGGTGTTTTTTGTTTGTTCTGCAGATGGGACGTTCTAAAGTTGTTGAGATTCTACGAGTGCTGTTGCATAGAACGTTTTTTTTTTAAATAACACTCAGTCAGACATTCTTTATTTAGTGTCATGGTCATATGCCAAAAAAATATTTGCTTCATTTTTCATCATAGGAACAACAAATACAAAATAGAAAAATCATCTTAATACTTTTTTTGCATTGTAATCATTGGGGAACGTTTATATGGCTTAAATGCCACGACATAACAACATGAATATTTGAAAAGTTATTTTGGAGAGATAATATTATAATAGATTTTTTGTGCCATGACACTGTAAAAAATTTCAATAAGAAAAGTTTATTAAAAGTCAACTAAATAATAGAGTATAGTTCATTATTATCAGAGTGAGAAATAGTGAGAATACAATAATTTTCACTTTTTACACCACTATAGGCGATCTTGGTGAACACCAATAAAAATATTATATTTTTGGCACCACTGGTTTAAACAGCAGACGCACGTTTCGTGTTTTGTTTCACTGTCAAACATCTTCAGTTTGGTCTATAATTTAACCATGAATCGTCTTACAAACGAACAACGCTTGCAAATTATTAAATTTTATTATCAAAATGCGTGCTTTGTTAAGAAAGTTCATCACGCGCTTCTTGTGTTCAGCGACGAAGCTCATTTTTGGCTCAATGGGTACGTTAATAAGCAGAATTGTCAATTTTGGAGTGAAGATAAGCCAGAAGCATTGCAAGAGCTACCAATGCATCCAGAAAAAGTCACAGTTTGGTGCGGTGGCATCATTGGAACGTACTTCTTCAAAGATGATGTCTGGTTTCAACAAGACAGTGCCACATGCCACACAGCACGCTTAACAATGGACTTATTGAGAGGCGATTTCGGTGAACATTTTATTTCACGTTCGGGACCGGTCAATTGGCCGCTTAGATCGTGCGAGTTAACGCCTTTATACAATTTTTTGTGGGGCTATGCTTAAGCTCATGTCTATACACACATGCCCGCTTCAATTGACGCATTGCAAGACAACATTGAATCATTTATTCATGAGATACCGGCCGAAATGTTGGTAAGAGTATGCCAAAATTGGACTAAGCGGATGGGCTATTAGAGGCGCAGTCACGGTCAACATTTGCATGAAATAATCTTTAAACATTAAATTATATGGACCGTACTTTCGATTCAAATAAAGATTTCATGAATTTTTCTGAATTTTATGTTTTTTTTTTAAACTTTCCTATAGCTCTTAAAAAATCACCCATTATTATATTATAATAGGTTTTTTGTGCCATGACACTGTAAACAATTTCAATTAGAAAAGTTTATTAATAGTCAACTAAATAATAGAGTATAGTTCATTACTATCGGAGTAAGAAATAGTGAGAATACAATAATTTTCACTTTTTACACCACTATAGGCGAGCTTGGTGGACACCCATAAAAATATTATACCTATAAGAGACATAAATACTGTTACAAATGTTTATTTTAGGCTATATAATTTAACATAATTGGAGTAATTCATATAAATTGATATACATATCGTCACGCCTAAAATGGAAAAGGGCGTAACAACACTTTTTTTTTAATTTTATAGGCACATGTAATTTAGTCTAGTGCATCATAATCAATCAAAAAATCGATTTTTAAATTTGTTTTTGTTGTTTCGCCCTTTTCCATTTTAGGTGATTGTATGTAAATAATTAAATCTCATTTAGAATGTCTTTCAGCACGGCTGAAGTCGCACTAGCCAATCACTAAAAACTGCGGGCACCACGTCCATAAGAAAATTGGCCACATCACGAACTAAAATACCGGCTTAAGAGAATCAATGTTAAGGTATCTTTTGTGTCATCTTAAATTGTCCACAATTTGTAACTGAGACGCTTCAATTCAGGGCTGACAGAGGACCCTTCTTCAGAGCTAATGAAAAGTTGCAATTGTTTCGAAAGTAGGTTTAAGATATTTTTAGCCTTAAGAGCCGGATCATAATTCTTCTATTAAGTCCACGGCTTGTTTCTTGGCTAACTTGGCAAATGTTTTGACCGCTTCTTCAACAGAAATTGAAGTCACTGACCACATCATAAGATACACCCCACCAAACCATGACTGTAGCTGGATGATATCGCTTTTCGGGTCGAAATAAGCTCAGATAATTCCTTAGATGACCGTGTGTTCATCCTGGGGGGTTTTTTTTGTTTAGTTTTTCTTCCACCGTCAAAATGTTTTTATCGGTAAACAAGATTTTTCTCCGCAATTTTTCACCGTGCTTAACAGAAGTTTGAATTTTTCTATCCTATTTTTTCTTCTAGAGCTACCATCAACAAATTTCTAAAACGACGATTGAAAGCCCCATGCTCCAAGTATTTTTTTAATAATTTCAGGATTTCGCTGAATTCTTGATTTGTAAGATTTGATGACCTGCTATGCTCAAACTGTTAGTAGGAGTTTTGAACGGTAGATGTTTTCATATCTCCAGTCTCCTCAAAAAACTTTAGGTACCTGTAGACAAACATGAGACGTAATACTGAGCGGGTAGAGCGTTTGGAAAATGTTGAGTTTTTTAATTCTGCACTTTTAAAGCGTTATGACAGCGATACGGTTCTCATTCGGGCATGTTCTAGAAATCGAAATGAAGTGGAATTGAAATCGAACCAAATTTTGATCTCAATTATTTACGAAATTACTGAAGTTTTTACTGTTTTCAACAGTGGTTTTTGTAAAGATAATTGGTGCTCAAAGCATGACGTATATATAAAGGAATATATTTATGAACTTTCTTTACAGGCACGTTTTCAAAATTTATATCGTATACGATTTCAAATCCACTTTATTTCAATGTATAGAACATTATCTGACCACTCCGTAGCAAAAGCTGACACAGTTTGGAATAACCTACCAAACTAACGCTATTTTGGGCTTTTAGGCAGATGACTACTTAAACTAAAATATGGTTGCCGGTGATGTTTATCAATTTTCGTTAAAAATAGTTTTGCTAGAAGTGACCATATTGACAAATGTTTTTTCTCTGTATGGTGTGCCAGAGATCAACGTTTCTTATTCTTTCGGACCAAAACATACGTAGAAATTTATGAAGGTAACTTTCTGCACACTATGTCCTGAGATGAAACACCTGTGTTGGTAATTGTGCAACCCAGTTAGACGAATGATGTTGCATTTTCTCTCAGTTGGTGTTGGAAACGGAAAGTTTATGTTGTGGGTTCATTAAAGTGCAAAGTTTTTGTTTTGTTCGCGCTTATATTCGGCCCTACTCTTGCGGACTGAAGTCAGATATCATGCGTGTAGTTAAGGTTTTCTAGACGCCCTTGGAGTCACCATCTTATGCATCTGTTGTCGTTTGTGGCATTAAGGCCGGTATTCACTATCCCACACATTCGTACGATTCATTCACACGAAAATCTAATGGAATTCTTTCCGACATAAAAAAATGTCTTCAAAATCTGTTGTCAATGCCACACTATCCCACAAAAATGATGCCAACTCAAATGACTCAGCTACTTTACAAGAAAATGCAACTCTGATCATTTTATAAACATTTGCAAATCGGACAGACTTGCCAAAAAAATCGGTTAATTAATTAATTTTCAAGCCACACTATCCTACTTTATGAGCACACACGATTTTTTTGCCAAATCATACGACTGAATAGGATAGTGTATCGCCGGCTTTAGGCATGAGAGTCTCAAGGACGATTTTAAATAAACGAGGCATTAATACACATCTTTGTCTAATGCATTTTCTGACTGCAATTTTATCTCTAGTTCCATTTTTATGTTGGGGCCATAGTCATGAATAAATAGACATTTTGCATACGACCACCTAACGAAGCTGCGACATTTGCAGGATGTCTTATTCCAAACACAATGGCTTCGATAGGCTTTTCAAACGAATAAAAAATTTGGATGATGTCTCACACATACTTTGGTTTTGTTTAAATTTAAACATAGAACGCGCTTAATAAAATACCCTTTACTATGGTAAAATATACATATATAGGATTCGGCAAAGCCAAATATAGAACTCTTCATTGTTTGCTTTCTTAATTTACTTTTTCCTATTACTGAAGTAACTTTTTTCTAATTTCAAAAGCACTCCAAAAGTAACTCAATTATAGCATTTTTTTCTTGTTGCACATACAATTTTTCAGTGTACAAAGATTTTCAATATTTGTTTGTAAGAGTCCTCTTGAGTTTTAAGTTCAATTTTACTTGAGTTTTATTTAATTTTAAATTTTGGTACATTTTAAAGTACTCAAGTACTTAAAATCAAAATCATGGCAGTTATTAATGGATTTATATTTTGATGTTTAATGAAAAATGTTATTAATGATTTCAGCAAAGTTTTATTTTTTTTAAAGAGTAAAATATTGCAATTGATTCAAAGTTAAAAGTTCGTAAAATCATTTCATAGAAATAATTGAATTAAATTAAATAATTTTTAGAATGTTTTGGATATTGGAGAAGTTATTGCGAATTAATTTAAAGTAAAATCAAAGGAAATTTAATGGGTTTTCTAACAAGTTTCATAATTAACATGGAGTAAATTTTGATTAAATTTATCTTTTTTATTTTAATTAAATGTAGCAGTTTGATATTCTACAGCTCATTTTACACAGTCAGCTGCAATTTGTGGTCTTAAATCTCACGTAGACTTTTTAAGTGAAATCAAGTTTTTAATTGAAAATCATTTCTGATGGTTTTTATTTTCTTAAAAATGCTGAGAACGGATGGCGTATATAAGACACATGTAGAGCAAAGTAACCAAGTTAAGAGGGTCACACTCTTTTGACAAGAAATATACTATGCAACTTATAACCAGAACAAAATATTGTTGCTAGTATTAATGGAACATTAGGCGCAAAAAAATGCCATGAATTACGGCACAAATTTCCGGGGATTTTTTCCCAAAAATTGTGTGGGATCTTGGGAAAATCCCGTACTAATAAAGATATAAAAAACCATACATCTAGTGAGTGTTGTTGTTGTCTTGTCAAAACGGATATATAATATATATATTTATATATATATATATATATATTTGTTCCTTTTACTCCTCTGGGGAACATAGGGCCGCAAACTACTACAATAATCAAGTCAAATTAGTTCACATACATTAAATATTTTCTTAAGGCCAATTTAACTAACGGGCATGTTCTGATAACCACAAACGCTTAACGTTGGCGATTCTGACTTAAAATCGAAAATTAGGTGTTCTGTAAATCGGAATAGCGAGAAGTTTGGTGACTTCAAATTGCAAAAGAGAACTTGAATATACTTAAAAAACTATGGCAGATCGCAAGCTAAACGCACGAGTTCAAGAACACCATTAAATTAATCTCGCGTTTTGAGATTTCAAATTGTGCGATTGTCAGAACATGGCCCTAAAATTTTGCCAAATAAACAAAACGCCCTTTGCTAATTTAAAGAATTTGCTTCAAAACAAAAATTTTAGTTTTTCTCTCGTTCTGTTTCATAGTTTACACTTTTCGCAGCCCAGTTTTGATTCCTTACAGAAAACAAATTGTATTAAAATATGCTAAAATATCTATTTTTAATCTAAAACAAAATCTAAACACCACTTGCCACTTTGTTATTTAAGGTTAAGTTCTATGTATCTCCAGTTTGTTTAACTAAAGCGAAAACAATAAACAATTTAATCAAATTCAATAAAACGGTAGAACAAAATAAATTGTGTTTAAATCAATTATGCCAGCACACGTTTTCATATCTCTTAAGTTTTATTCAACAAATCTCTATTTTTATTTATAGACTCGTAAAATGATTAAAAAAAAAAAAAACTGTAAAACAAAAAATTTGTTAAATTTGTAAAAAAAAAAAAAAAAAAATTCAAATGACATGCAATTGAATTCTTAAATACAATTTCTTGAACAAGAATATTTATTATGCATAATTAATGTATTTTAATGCATATTAAGTTGTTGCAATTTTATTTTGCTTAAATTATTTTAATCTAATTTGAAATAACTTGTTTTTAAAAAAATTAAATTTTTTTATTTTGCAGAATCACTGTCAGTTGCCGATTAAAATTGTGGTAAGAAAATTTATTTATAAATATTTGTTTTAAGTTATAAAAAAATATATTTAAGTCGCATACAACTTGATGTAATTAAATTTATGTTTAATCTTTTGAGTTTGAAATGCTAATGGATTATAATTTATTCAAATTTTGTATTCAAAGTCAGTATTTAGGAATAAAAAGTAAGATTAATATAATATTTCCTCGAGGATAAAAGACTAGTGAAGCTTAAATGTATATTTAATTTAAACTATTTAAGTTATTGGCAGATAATTTGCATTTTTTAAAACAAACTGTCAAAGATTGTGAAGTGTGAACCAAAATTTCCCTACACCATAATAGGTGGGGACGAAACCGATTGAAAAAGGGAAAAACTGATTTTATACATTTTCCTACACAAAAAAAAAAAAAAAAAAAAAATAAATTTAAAATTTAGTAAATGAATTCAGTGAATCAAACACAAATTGGTTCAAAACATTTGGGAAAATTTAATGAAAAAAACGAGAACTTTTGTCAAATCTATTTAAAAAAAAAGAAGACAATTTTAATTTTACTTTAAACTCCACCAAGGCACGACGACGACGCACCCAATAGTGAAGATGAAGAAAGAGGACGGATTTCCATTAAAATCACGGGCACCATTCCACTCCATATGTATTTTATTTTGGAATAATTCCTAACTAGACAAGACTTGGTTGTATTCTTGGTATTCTCACATTTATCTCTTCCTGTTATACAATATACAATTGTCCGATTCACAATCTCTGTCGTATCACTTATCACTTGTAAAGGGTGTTTTTTAGAGTGTCACAACTTTGAGTTGGCATCACTGCTTTATTTGAGCACCCATTTAACAGCTGATAGTTGAAATTTCATTATGAATCGACTTACAACAGAGCAGCGCGTGTAAATTGTTGAAATTTTTAATCAAAATAATTCGGCGAATGGGCTGAAGCCCAAATTGATATTGATTTTGAATTTCCATTCAACATTTTATTTTCCGGAGAAGCCCATTTCTGGTTGAATGGGTATGTTAATAAGCAGAATTGTCGCATTTGGAGTGAGGAGAATCTACAAGCCTTTTTCGAAAAACCATCACATCCACAGAAATCTACTGTTTGGTGCGCTTTATGGGCTGGCGGTGTCATTCGGCCATACATAAGTATGTATGTATGTCTTCAAAAACGGTGATGGTCAAATTTCTTCTTCTTTTACATTTGTGATTCACATTATTCGATGACATGAAATTAAACCAGGTATGGAAGATTTAATTTGATATGAAATGATAAATATTATTTTTATTAAAATAGCTAAAAAAAAATTAATGGAAATGAATCAAACATATATTTATTATTCAGAAAAATTAAATTTGTGGAGAAATTTATCACATTCTAATAAGATGCTTAGAAAATAATTAAACAAATCGAACATTTCCAGGCCTGGCATTAATTTTTACCTACTACATACATACATATTTCAAAACAAATAAAAACCAATCATATAGTGAGACAATACTTTTGCTTAAAACTTACCAACAACAAAAAAAAAACAACATTGTATAATTATACGATTATACAACATATACGACGATAATAAACTGGACAAATTTCACTCAGCTTTGTTCTAGTTTTTCCTTCTTCCCATGGCTACAGAAGAACACGCAAATATCAGACACCAGCAAAATGTCCTGATATGCTTTTTGGCATCATTCGTCATTGAAAATTGTATGTATTTTATTCAAAAGTTTTTACAAACAGAAATCGGGAATATTTTTTTTTGTTATTTTGTTTATGTTTAAACCACTTTTTGTTTTATATTTTAGATTGACAACATCCGAAAATATAAAATAATTGCATAAAACCCCAATTTGTTAACTTTAAAACCAACAAAAATTTATGTTTTTTTTTCTTATAGTGTCTTTGTTGTTTTTACACTTTTAAAGTATTTTTGTTGTTCCAATAACAAGCAACTAAATCATTTTTTACCTCAAGCTAAATTTTCAATAGAAGCAGTAAAACAATTTATAGAAATTTTATTAAATTTTCAAACAAGTTAAAGCTTAAAAGTGTTTTAGCAATAACTTTTTCTGTGAAGCACCCTTACAAATACATTCTCGGAATCTAATCCACAAACCGTCTTAATAATGCGTGTTTTTTTATGCATAGAACTTTTTTTTTAAATAAAACAAAACAAATTTAACGAAATGACCATAATTTTGACTTTATTAGCTCACAAATTGTATGGCATTGCGTTTTGAATTGAACGCAACACTTTTTCGAGTATATTTTTTGAAAACATTTCTCCTCGAAACGAGTTGCAGTGCCACAAGGCATAAAAATTACGATTCATTTGTCTGTAGCGTTCGCCATTCACGGTTGTGTTGGAACCGGTTTCGGATTTAAAGAAAAATGGTCTGATGACGTCTGCGTCTTGTAAACCGCACCAAAAAGTGTTTTTTTCTGGATGTAATGGAGTCTTATAAAGATTGTGCTCTCTCAAAAACGACAATTGCATGTTCCTCTATACCAGTGAAGGGCACATTTGCAAATCCTATGTACGCGTGCATAGGAATAAAAATACTGCTTGTGTGACGTCGACACTTGTACACTATAAACTTCTTTGTATGGTCTGTGACAATGTACGTTCGGCTGTTGCTTTGTTGTTATTTCGTCAACACAAGCATAAATGTGAAAGTATATGTGTGCCCTTCACTGCTCTATACCCTCAGTTAATTACTGCTTGGAATATCTTGCTCTAAATAAATAGGAGACTTGGTTTTTATTAAGAATTCTTAGCGATTTCTTTCAATATAGAGCTCCCAACATCGCCATTAATATCATGACCCAAAACAACAGCATTAAGATTTCTCAATATTTTAAAATAAAAAATGCCAAACTTAGTTTCAAAATATTTTGATTATAACTTAAAACGTTTAATTTCATTATCATAATTTAAAATACTTGCTTATAATTCGTAAAATTGTGGTAAACATTAGCGGATTATTTAAATTTGTTTTCCAAATTTAAATTTCTCTTTAAAAAATCTCCAAAAACTGCCCAGCCTTGTGAAGTTGCAATTTAAATAGTAAAACAAATAGTTAAACCAAAATATAAGTATGAATATAAAAAAGGAAAATCTTGAAAATGCAAATTTTTTTTGTTTAAAAAGTGTTTCTTTAACAAACCATGAAAATACAGCTGTTATTAAATAACTAGAAATAAAGAGGATACAAATTCAGAAAGAATGCACAAGTGCTAAAAAAAGAGTACTTTAGGTCCAAATACACTGAATAAAATACTCATCAAGCATTGTGGTAGTTCTAGTTAAAATGTGTTTATATGTTTCACACCGACAATGCTGAATGGAAAATCAAAACATTTAGATATAACGGATATTACGACCAGCACACGTACACGAGTGAATTCGCCTGCTGGTCAAGCATTTGACAAGTGTATTTGGGCCTTAAGCGCTAAAATTCTCTAGACAAGAACTGGAGTATACGATAAAATGTAGCAAACGGGATTATGTGACTGATGTTTGAGAATGGATGTGTAGTATTAAGGAAACTATTAAGAGTTAACTGTCACAGAAAAATTCCTGCTAAGGTAGAATTCAGTATACATTCTATGTGTCTAGTATGTGTCGTATATATTTTGAGAAAAATACAACCATGTCATGATAAGTTGTTTTTGTTTTTTTTTTGAAATTTTCAAGCAATAATAAGATCAGGGTAGCATTTTCGTCAAAATACGTTTGTCTTGTGTGATCGTAAAAAATTACCCTTAAAAGGCTGATTTTTCACCACTTGTGGTGAAGAGAGGATCATTCTTAGGTGCTGTTACTACTCAACAACTGCTCCTGATAGCATATTTCTCAAGAGGTATATATAATCTTGCCGGATTATGCACTCAAATTACGACCTGGATGACATTTTTTATCACCTTGTGGTTAAGATTCGGCATGGCCCAGGATAGGTATGTTACCGCTCGTTGCTTGCATTCAATGTTATCATTTTAGTAAATTTTTATGAATTTTTTTTTAACAGATGGTGCTCAATAAAAGTTTAGAAGTAATACAAATTAAAAGAATTATTAAGTGTAAAAGAAGTATTTTCCCTTCAGCAGATTTTGGAAAAATATTTTAATAGATTTATATAATCATAAAAGTCATTTGGAAACGCTTCTTACTTTGATTTCTTTGCTCACTAATTCTAATAAAATATTTTAAAGTATGTGTTTACCGGGCTCTACTTTAGTTAGCTAACTAAAGCTTACTTAAGTAAATCAAATTGCATTTAATTAAATGAGTTTCTAGATCCACATGTAAGCTGACGTTCTCCGCAATTCCAAATATTGGAACTTGTGAATAATCAGGTTTCCTTAAGTATAGAAAAAATAGTTACTCAGTAATATTAAATTAAAATGCTTAAGCTCGAGGTCAGTTGTATGTAAAATTTTTCTTTATTTGTTTCCGATATTTCGATATTCTTTGAATATCATCATCAGGGAATGTTTAATTAAAATTTACATTAACCACAATAAAGGAGTAATAGCTCTTCACGTTTCAGCATCAAAAACTACACTCAGTGTAATCGGAAACAAATAAAGAAAAATTTTACATACAACTGACCTCGAGCTTAAGCATTTTAATTTAATATTGATTTTTAAAGGTCGAATAAAAATACAACTTAAGAAAAGTTACTCAGTAATTTTATTCGAAATTATTATTTGGATCACAATGTCGATACCTTCCCGTAAGAATGTATTAAGCGACATTTCTAAAATTGTGTAGGAAACGAAAAAAACGTTTCATTTAGTTATTTATTTTTCGGATTTTATTGAAAGAAACATATTTGGAAAGCGATTTTCAGAATACAAAACATATTTAAAAATGTGGCTTAGCATAGTTTCTTTGGCGGATAATACAAATTACAGGGTGCCACATTATTCCAGTGAGAAAACTTGACGGTTGATACAATTTTATTTTCTACCTAGTTTCCTTTGCATCCATGATAGGGCAGCGAAACCCAGGCCAAAATGTGGCGCTTAATTTCTAGTATAGTTCCACATCAAAAAGTCATTTTCGAAAAAAGTGTCGCTTAATACATTCTTACGGGAAAGTATCGATGTGAACTGAGATAAAATTTCTCTAATAAATTCATTTAAAAAAACTTTCAAATAATATGAGTAGTAGGAAGATCGATCGAATAGTATTCGACCGGTTTTAACCGGTTATTTAAGTTTTGCCCAAGTCGAATAGTTTAAAATGTCTATTTTTCGAATATCGAATAAACCGGTTGTTTTTGTAATGTGTATATAAAAATGTATAAAAATTTTCCTTACTTTTGTTATAAATTTACCCGTAATTTAAGTGTTTTTCTACTTGAATATTGGGTAAACTTGAACTTTTTATAAAGAATGTCAAAACAAAGTGTAACAACAGTTAAAAAAGAAAAACATTATGAGCAATGTAAATAAAAATCGCTTATAAATCGTAAAAAAAAACCAAAAACAATTCAAAATACTAAAAAAAATATTCAGCCTAAAAAGTAATTAGCAATTTGACAGTATTCTAAGTACTATGTATGTATATAAATGTTTATAAAGATATCATCTCAGTGATATATCGAAGTTATTTTAAAGACAAAGGTGGTTAAAGGGCCCTCAAATGATAAGTTGCAAAAGTTCTTCAACGTCACGACTTATTAATCACCTTTAATTAGTCCACAAGCTTGACATAAATAAACGCCAAGTAAAACTTAACTCTGCTCTAAGTAGTTTTTAAGAGACTGCAAATAATGCTTTACCAAAATATGCTGCCAATAAAGAATGAAAAACTCTTACAGCCATACCAAACAAGAGCGGAAAACGTTTTCTAGCTGTCAAAAATACAATTTGTATGAAGCGTCCCTAAATAGCGCGGCGTCAACTCTTTACAATGGGAAAATCCGATTTTGACAGCGCGTTTAATAGTGAAGTTGGCCGCTTTGTTAATAAATAACGTCAATTTAGCTATTTTTTCGTCAATCTATCGGTTTTTTCTCTTATTTTTATTTCTATTATGTGCGTTTTATTAATCAAGAAAGTTAACACTAATGTTTGGGGCACAATGTTGATGCTCTTGTTTGTGTATGGCATATCAGCGTAAGCGGATGAAAACGTCCCACCTTCCTTATTGTGTTTTTTCTGTATTTTCCTTAAAATGCTGCCCTTTAAACATTTTTTGTTTTGATTACGCAATTTGTGTTGAAAGTAGCGGCCTGTTTTTACACATTGCCACTTCACCACCAAAAAACGTTTTCTTTCTTCGAAAGCTGCCCTCGCAAATGATTTAGGCATTTTTCATACGTCACTTTTTTCATCTCTGTATGCTTTGTGGTACGGCTGTTAAGTAGTTCTAGCATAACTTCATGCTAAAAACTACAACATACCGTCGAAATGAACGATGTGGAAAAATTCTTAAGTTTTATTTATTTTATATTACGAAGAACTTAAAGAAAAATTTAAGGAATCAAACAATCTCATGGAAGGCTTTAAATTGTGATCGACGAATTAACAGATATTTCATACAAAAAGCATATTCATATAACTATTCGTTTTTATACTGCTGAAATAAAATAATAAGAGGTTTTGTTTGCAAATTTTCAAAAATATATTTGAAGTCTACTGATTCATATAGACATGCTTAACCACCATCAATTAAAACTCATTAAAAATAAATTTGGGGGAATATCTCAAATAATGAATTTATTAAATTCCTATAATTTCTTAAAACCAAAGTGTTTCAAAACTTCTACAGCTATTTTCACACCTATTAAATATTTGATGTCTTACACGTCACCCCTAGTTTTCTTAAAGAATTGTTTGCTTTTGCACAACGTTAGGCTAGTGCAAACATTATTTAACAGTTTCTAAATTACATTATACAATTATCATCTTGGGAATAAAGTTTAGTAAATAAACAGAAATTATTTAAAATAAAGCCAAAGTTTGATCAATTTACTGGTCACGCTTTTTTGGATTTTATTGTCAAATATTTGTTACGTTTCAACAAACCTTAAGTCGTATCCATGTATTTTGTTAGTTCCTTACCTTCGTGAATTGCTTTGTTTTTATTTCAATTAAGTTTTTATTACAAAATCTAATTTGATTTTTGTATTTTTATGTATTCGAATTAAAACCGGTTAACCGGTTATTTTTATAATGCTTAACCGAAAACCGATTTTTTTAAAATAGCAACTATTCGGAATATTCGAAAACCGGTTATTGAACAAAGTCGTATAATCGATCACCCTAATGAGTAGTATCTTTGGAAAGGAATCTTAGTTAAGGATGGAAACTACATAAGAGGTGCGATTTAGAAGATGATAAAAAATGGAATTGGGCCCGTTACCTGGCGTTTAAAAACAAAACGGGCATTAACTTTAGAGTATCATATAGATTTCAGCGCTCTCAAATTTTGCTGCTTTAAGTGCCCGTTAAAGTCCAGTAAAAAGGAGATGCAGTTCTCTACAAAGATAGTGAACAGCTCTTAAAGGTTTAAAGGAACATTCTGCCAAGGCAAACTTAGTTTGTAACTGTTGTGTACAAACAGAATTGAGTCTTCAACCTCAGGCAAAAATCCTAAAGCCCATAATTAAAACGTCGGCAGTAACTTTAAATTCTTTTTCATTTTATTGTTTTAATTTTTCTATTTTGTGTTAACAAAATGTATGAAATTTAATGAAAGTATGGTAGCATTGTTGGGAGAATAATGGTGTTTTCTTTTCTGACAATAATGTTCCATATATGTTACCATTCGTGCGGGTTTTTGTTCTATTTTAAAAATATATGCAAAATAAATGGCAAATTTGTTCCATTTCTTACCCGCAGTTATAACTGAGTGTGAGATAATACCCTTTTTTGCATCTGCGTAAAGTACTTTTTTATGCAAGCAAGTATTTTTATTCTTTGTTTGCGGACAATTTGCGTTATATTGTGATTTTTAGTTATATTGTGATGGATATAAAAAAATTTAGTTTTTCGTTTGTTTTACTTTTATTACATTTTTTTGTCGCAAAATTTTTAACAACAGCTGACATTAATTATTGAAAATCAGTGCTGTTAACGCTTATTGGAATTGTAAGAAATTTTAATGTTGAAAATTGCTACAAGCGTGGTGAATATCGCTTTTAGTACAAACTTTGCATTCAATAAATACACATTAGTGTTGAGTGTAAAACGTAGCTATTATTTTGTTCCATTGTAATTTAGAAAAATGTATCACTTTGTAAGGGTTCGTGTTACCTGATAAATATATTACACAACTATAATGCATCACTATTTTTTAGAAAAGAAAACACAATAAGTGTCCCTCTCTAAGTGAGATAATAACAAAGAATGTTCTCGAAATAAAATAGATTTTATTTCACAATGGCTAATAGGTTTATTTAATAGTGCTTTATAGACAGGATACGAATTTCAATGCCTTTATGGACAGTTCCTAATGCGACAACTGGAAATTTACTTTTTGGTATGGATAGGACATTATCTAAATATTCAGTTATATATGTATGTATATATATTCCCATAAAATCAGACTTAAATAGTCAATCAGAGAGCCGTAATGTTGGCCGTTTTGTTTTGGAGACACTCTTAAGACTTTGATGATCATAATGTCTCTAATTGAACTGATCTGTTGTAGATATTAATTTAAACTTCTACTAAGTCCATGCAATTGTCCACTATAGCAAAGGCCTTGATAGAAATCAACAAAAAAAAGCACTGCTATAGGGTCTGAATAATCCAGGTTAAGTCCTTTGGATAATTTCTTAATCAACATATTATTGAAGTACAATGTTTTGTAAACAGAACTTTTTTTGCTCGTTTCTAATCAACTGACATGGGCTATTAATGTGCCAGCATCTGTATTTTGTAACGCTTGCAAAGAAAAAGCAACGTCAACAGTAACCCAAGGCAAACTACAGTGGAACCACTTACTAACACAAACATAAAAACCATTAAAAAAACGCAGTGCTATTTTAAAGTATTCTTGTCGTTCATGGGGATGATGATGATGATGACGACGACGACGACGATGATGATAACGTTGATGCATGCAACCAATTTTTGCTGTTCTTCCTTTTTTTAATGATTCTTGTTTCTTTGGAGATACATACACACATGCAGCCACAAAACTCAATTTTACGCTTCCTACTTTAATTGGCCAAATTTCCGTTTATACATTTTACTTTAACCATAAAAAAATCCTTACGAACTGTGCCCTGCAAATAATAGGACCAGTCCAAACACGAGTGTAAAGAGTAGTCCACAAGGGACCAGGACTAGTCCAAAAGTAACCCAAACGTTTGGAAAACCCTGGTCTATTTAACATTACGATGTCCTAGGAGAGGACCATATAACCCACCTTTGGACCACTAAGGAGTAGGTTTAAAACTACTTCATGGTATACTCAAGAGGATAAGTTTTGAAGTCGTTTAAAAACGAAAGCATGTCGTTAAAAAACGAAGACATGTCGTCTCACTACAAACCTTTTTAACAATGACATGGTCCATGCTTGCATTACATCGGAACAGCCCATGGAGTAGTCCATTTTATCGAAATAGATCAGGTGGTCCAATTTTATTTGCAGGGTGTATATTCACACATACATGCTCTTACATACATATACAAATAGATATAGTGAAAGATATTGAAAGTACTTAGATGCAAAAGGAACCATTTACAGAATGTACCAAGAGTTTATCTCTTCTCTGCTATGGAAAATGTTAAGTTATTTTTGGCAAAGTAATTTTAAGTTGAATAACATGTAACTTAACTTAATTTCTGCAATTAGAGTTTTTTTAATGTAATTGTGATTTACAAATTTAGAATCAAGTACTTGTTGCTTGAGTGCAATTACTTTAAAATTATAATTATAAGAGTTGTCAGCCGATTAAGAATAATTCGATTAATCGATCAAACAAAACCAAACTCTTACTCGATTAATTTTAAAATGGCGATTTTCGAATAACGAATAAATCGATTAATTAATGTCGATTAATCGAACAAGAATTTAATTTATTCTGATACGTTTTTAATGGTTTTATAAAGGGCGGTCTAACCAAAACGCACGATGTTAATTGTAAATAAAACATTAAGTTTTCAGAGAATATTTTTTATTGTTAAAGAAAGATCTATGATAACTATATTTGAAACAAAACATCGTCCAAATGCTCGCCACGGCTACAGTGGCATACCTCTTTTCGATGGCCCATATCGTTAATGTGCTGAATTATCTTATCCTTTAGCTCTTGAATTGTTCTTGGCTTATTGACGTACAATTTTTCTTTTAACACGGCCATTGAATTTGTCGCGCAAAAGAGCCAAAAGAGCGCAAAAGAGTTGGAACCACATATCTTCCATGTTCATATCCTCTATTTCTGGCTACAAGAAGTCCGTTGTCATGTCGTGATATCGAACACCATTGTCGAAGATATGCGGCCCGATGACGCCACCAGCCCATCAACGAGCTGCGCGAGCATGCACAGCTGTTTTCACATTTCCTACAAATCCGGTTTGCTGAAATTAACGCACAATTCACCCGATTGTGGACACATTTAGTCGATTATGCTGACCAATAAAACCACGAAGTGGCTGAAATGCATTTGGATTTGAACGCCCGTTTTCGCAAAAAGGCTTCAACAATCATAACGCGCTGCTCAATTGCGTACCTTTCCATGGTTGAATTTGTCAAACACTAAAACAGAGACATGTCAATTGCGTACCTTTCCATGGTTGAATTTGTCAAACACTAAAACAGAGACATGTCAAATTAAGGTTGTCAAAAAAATTGACAGTAAATTAACATCGTCCATTATAGTTGGACCACCCTTTAAAAAAATTTATAAGAGTTAAAAAATATTGTAGCCATAGCCCTGATTGTAATTAAACCTTGTTTAGTACTCATAGTATTTCAAAAATGTATTTTATATTCTTATTAAACAAATATTTGACATGCAATTATACAAATAAAGAAGACAGTTGTAGATTAATGGAATGGAATATAATAATAATAATAATATTTTTTATTCGTTATTCTCATCGATTAATCGAATAATTTTTTAGATTTAATCGTTTGATCGAACGAACAAAAACAATTATTTGAATTATTCGAACAAAGCTGAAAGGCGAATAATTGACAACTCTAATAATTATACATTTTAATGCTAATTAATTATCAAAAAGTAATTTCAATTTTTGGGAATACAATTAATTATTTTATTTGTAATTCAGAAATGTAATCAGACTTTTTTAAAATAAAAGTTATTATGATTACAAACTTTAAAGTAGTAGGTATTGGTTGTTTTATTTCTATTACTTTTTATTAATAATTGAATAATTTAATTGCAATATTTTGTATTTGAGAATTGTAATGAGAATTTTTTAAAAATAAATTTCAAACTCAATTTCAAAGGCATTGTGGCTTAATTTTAATTACTTTCAAACTGTTATTAAACTTTTTACTCTGAATTAAATTTATTTTGTATTTTTGTATAATTTTTTAATAAAAAAAAGTATTACAAACCTAAAAACAATTATTTGTTTCTTCTGGATTTTAATTCAAATTTATCTATCAGATGTTTAGCTACTTGAAAACTTTCGATATCGATAACTTTGCTTTGACAGCTGAGAATGTCAAACTGTGTTGACTTTTCTGTTCAGTATGGTTTGCAAGTCATCATGAATCGTTTAACGCTAGACCAACGCATTCAAAATGTGGAAATATACCTTAAAAAATCTGTTTGGGAAGTTCATAGAGAACTTCGACCATTTTACGACGCTCCTTCCTGGTTAAATGGCTGCGTCAATAAGCAAAATAGCCGTACTTGGAGCGAAGACAATCCTCAAGTCGTTAACGAATCATCATTACATCTATACAAATTGACTGTTTGGTGAGGTTTACATGCTCTTTCGAAATGAGCAAGAAGCTGCCGTTTCTTAAAATGGCGAGCGCATCAACCACATTTGTTTTCAACAAGACGGTGCGCGCAACTTGCCATACAGTGAACTTATAATCGATTTATTGCAAAATCATTTGGTGTCATCTTTATTTTCAGAAGTGGTTTTGTTTACTTACCCCCACGTTCGTGCGGCTTAATTCCTCTAGACTACTTTTTATGGAACTATGTTAAGTCATTGATTTATGCCACAAATCAGCTACTCTTGAAGCTTTGGAAGCGAATATTCAAGCCACCATTGACGACATATGGCTAGTTTTATTGTAAAAAGCAGTTAAAAATTGTACTGATCGAATGGACCTTGTAACTCGTAGCGGCGACGGACATATGCCGGAAATCATATATAAAATATAAATGCCATGGAATTTTCTACTAGATTATAATAAAAATAATTTTATTCCAACAATATTTCTGTCTAATTTTTGATTTCAAGTTCTTATTCAGCTTAAAAAAAACTCTCTATATATTTAAAACTTTCAAAAACAATTACATTTATTTAGTTGTAATGTAAACTTAAACCAATTACAATTATATGTTATTGTAACTGGTTTAAGTCCTTGATTCCAATTAAATAACTTGAAATTCTAGCAGAGAATACCTTATTAACACATTACTTGTAATTGTTATAGTAATTGAATTACAATTCAGATTCTTGAAGTACTTTGAAATAATTAAAAAAAAAGGGATTTGTTTAAGTCTACAATCGATTTGAAAATGAACTCGTAATTTAAGAAATTTTCCTATTCCAATTGATACCAAAACAAAAAGTACCAACTTTAACTTCCCTACTGATGCTGCAATTTTGAATATTCGAACGTAAAGAAATAAGTGGAAGGGAGTAGAAAAAACCAGTGAAAAAATTGAATAGGAAATAAAAAAATACAAAAGCTCTTGAACAAAAAGTACGTCAGCATACAATTCTCAATTTGCATTGTAGGTGAGTGTTACTCTGTATCTATGTTTATGTGTATGTGTGTATTAGAGAAAAATTACAATTTTGATACTGAAAGGATGTTTTTCCTTCCACTGAGTATAAAAGAATTAAACTTTTGCTATATTTTTTTGTTGGTCTTTTTTTTTTAAGGGAAAACTATTTTAGAAAATGCCTCAAGTATTGCCAATATTTTTATGGCTGTGCGTTTGTTTGAGTTCAGGAATTTTGTGGGAAACATTCTTATTTACAAAGGCGGGAAGGCAAAAACTTTGAAGAAGAGGGCCAAATAAATAAATAACTTCGTAAATATAAGTTTATTTTGTAAATAATTAAGTATACATTTAATTTGGATTAAGAAAGTTATGACCTCTTCAATAGTTAATCCAAAATTCATGTACCAAAATTTCAGTAGACTTATCTTAAAACATGGTTTGTGTCTTTAATTACTTTAAGGCATTTTAATGGGTTTAAATCTGCCGTTTATTTTTACTAAGTCATTAAATAAAATAGGGTTGATTGGTTAATGTGGTAGCACACCCAAAACTAGGCGTGCTGCAAGTAGAGTCGACAGTGACGTTGTTTGACACCACACAACTCGTCGAGAGTAGTTACCCCGGATCAAGCGTAACTCCAGGGGACTACTGAGGTGGCTAGAGCTAGCTGGTTGCAATGAGATATCTCAACAAATTGCTGATTTTCACTTGCGAGAGGCCTTGTAGATAGAAGCTGATTTCCAAATAATCCATGTCGTGTTGAATTAAACACTGGGCAATCACATAGAATATGAAGTACTGCCTCCACAGTTCCAAGCTGTCTGCAGATGCGGCAGCATTAATTAAAGGGGAGACCGAGTCTCATAGCGTGCTTACGGAGCGTCTGGCGACCAGTAAGAACGTATACCAGTCTCGGAAAATAAAATAGGGTATTTTTTTCCATTGAGCATTGCTTGCAAACATTTTATGTGTCGTTTCTAATCTGGTGTCCCAAAAATTATACCTTACAGTTCTTAAAAAAGGTTTTACTAGTGGTCGATTCAGATTTATTCCTCTCCATACTTCAGTATTTGGGACGCGACCAGTGAATAGTATCTTCAAAAGAGGAATATGAGCGGTTACGTCGATTTTGGTACTCACATTTCACAAGATTAGATGATAATTTTTTTTTAATTGTCCAAAGTTCTACCGCATATAATAGAACGGACCAGGGGGTCTACTCTCTATTGCGATGCGAAAGCTAAATACCAACTTGATACTCGCTATCACTTTCGCAAAATTTTCTAAAAATGAAGCGATAGGGGCAATAAAAATTAAAGATGGCGCGCATTTACAGTAATAAAATCCCAAAATGTGTAAAAAGATTTGAAATTGGAAAATTTAATTAAAATAAAGTGATGATTTACGAAAAGAAAAAATATTAAAAGAGGCGAAAGACACATGCGCAAGCGTATTGAAGAGTACCAATCGCTAGACTTGCTACAATTTCTTTCGCATCACAAAAGAGAGTAGCCCCCTGGTGAAGCATTTAATAAATCGTGACTTTGAGTAGCAAGATTAGTTAAAAAACAAAGTATTATTTCCAGGAAGTTTTGTATAAATCCTTCAATTAAAAACCAAAAACAGCTAAAACACATCAAAACTTATCGAATTTTTTCCTAAATATTATAAACGATTTTAATTCACAAGAGATGATTTGAGCGATTAAGTTGTGGTAAATTTATGACATGATTCTTGTTACGTCGGGAAGCGTAGTTGAGTACTATCAGACGCGTCTACAGGTTGCAGATGGGGGACACCTCAGGTTTCAAGGGGAGAGCCTCGGGAGGTCGCGTTTTTGAACTCCTGTAAATACCCGAGTTGGTAATGGTCTTTTGGGCGACGTGACGAGTAATTGGCGCCACTTAAAAGCTTATCTCAACAACGAGTTGAGAAAATATAAAGCATGTCGGATTCTCCAACCGGCAATTACGATTTCAGAATCGGAAGCGATCAGCTAATCAGCGGTTCATCTTAAACTCTCATAATTAGAGAAACCACAGTGAATAAAATCTAAAATGATCACCAACTATTGACGACTTTAAGCTCTACATCAAGGACACTTTTCGGAACACGGAATATTAGCACGCCTCTGGAGTCAAGATTGGTCCAAATATGCAGGGAGTTCGATAACTACAACCTTCTCTTTCTCGGTTTATGTGAAACAAGGTGGCCTAATAAAGGCGTTGGCGTTACCTTTTTATATGCTGGCAAGCCAAGTAGACTCCCTTGAACAAGTGGCCTTAGTGGCCATGACATGAAAGACAAACATTTTGGAGATATCTGAAATGGTTTGTGCTTTACTTAAAAACAAAATTGTCTAGTACTTCAGGGATTTTAATTTACGCCCTTCAGTTTGCATCATCCAGTATCATTTGCTTTATGAAGTGTTAAATAGAAATTGTAACATTCATAAAATGTTTTTTTTTTTTTTTTTGCTCAGAAAGAAGAAATTTAAATAGCATTTTTACACTTCTCTCTCTCTTTCGGCCTCATAAAAATAGGCTACAAAAAGGAAAAAACGTTAAATTCCTATTTATTTAAAACACTACGATTTTATTAGGTTTTGAAAGAAATATTTGAACGTTAAAAACATTTGGCAAATAAACAACAACAAAAAGTTTTTGCATCAAAATTAAACTTTTTTTCTACTCATTTTGACCATAATATATGGAATTGGTATTTGAAATATTTTCTTTTTAAGCTGGTGGTGCTGAAACCATTGGGCTTACATACAGATATGAGTGTTAATATTTGTGTGAACAGATGAGAGTGTGTGTGAATTTGTTTAGGTATGTATGTGTATACTGTCTTCCATCAAAATGGGAACATGGTATTTTGCGTTTTCAAAATGCACAGCACATTTACAGTATTCTACTATGAGTTTCACAATTGATAGGAATGTGTGAGCACATCTAGTCAATTTTTGTTGGTCAATAGGTGTTTAAATACGGGATGTTATTTTAGAGGAATATGAGGGATTAGGTGAAATAATAATCTGATTTGGGCTATTTTTAAAGACCAAACATACTTAACTTAAATGGGGAACTGTATACGCTGAAAAAATAAGGTATTAACATCTTTCTTAAAGCGTCAGGGCGCAAAATGAAGTCAATTTTTTTGATCGGTAGCAGACATAGGAAAAGTTGAGAGTGTTCTAGGAAAAAGTACGAACGAGAACGTTGCTTAAGCTTGTTTGGTTGTTAATCGAGAACGAGACTCTTATTAATTGGGCAGGAATATTCTTCGACAAGAGGAAGCAAAAGGTTTTCCAATACAAATATCACCTAGACGATACTTGCGTCACCCAGAGTTTGGGACTGTAATTACTGTTGTATCATCTCAAAAGTTATGGCGATTTCTTTTCTGAGAAAAATGTTGCATTAATGTTACATGTTCTACATTTTTGTGTTCGTTTGTACAAAAAATACAACTGTGGGAAAAATTTTCAAGTTCTTTTGTGAATATGTTGATGAAAAACATGCAAAACATGTTGCATGTTTTACCCTTACTTTAACTTAAGGTGTTCAACTGCCCTGTTCTAAAACTTTGGTGCTTACTACTTTGTTTGTACAACAAATGTTTTATTTTGTTCGTCATAATTCATACCGCTCATAATTTTGTTAAAAATTAATTTTAAAACAAAATATAAAAATATTTACAAATTAAAATCAAAATAAGTCTATTTATATTATAATCGTTTTAATTTTTATAAGCCATTAGTGATGTTAATATTTGTTTCCAACCCGTAATAGCATGCAGAAACTGCTTAAATAGCTTTAAAAATCGCTTATTAAGTACATTAATGATGAAAGTGTAATAGTTGTAAATAAAAGCACTAATTGTGTTCTATTGAAATTGCACAACATGTAACACTTCGAGTGATTTTAGGTAACATTAGAAATTGTTATTAATCTTGTGAATAGATCCCTAACTTCTATAGAGACTGTGTCAAAGAACTACGATTAAGAAGCAGTTTGTATGTACATAGATCGTTTATGAGGCATTAATACCAAATACCAAGTTTGCAAAACAAGGAATGGCACACGACCATTTTAAACTTATGCAAATAAGATGGTTAATATCGAAAAAATTTACAGATCTACATCCGCTTCCATGAAAGCAGGTGGAAGGGTTGTCATTATCCCGGAAGTAAAGAAGTGAATACACGACAATGACAGCTAATACATGCGAATCCGTTGGGCATGGTGATAGGTGCTTATGTTTACCCCAATCGTTCAATATTGATACATATTAAAACGCGATAAGAGGAACTTGGTCTGGAGACGACAAACCTAGAAACACCAAGAAGGATGATCGAAGTATGATGTCTTAACTTTGGATTAGGTTCAAAAATTAAATAAACTGCATAAAAGTTTTCCAACTTTGGCTTAATCCTGATGGTAAGGTCGGTACTATTTATGAAAGCTTTGCTATGTGTCATGAGCGTCTCCCACGATCGCTGCTGACCAGAGTCCAAACTGGTGCCACGGGAATCAGTTAAGCCTGGGATATAAACCATAATGCACGATGTTAATTGTAAATTAAACAAAAAATTTTCAGAGAATTATCTTAACATTTTTTATTATCAAAGAAGGATCTATGACAATTATGCTCGCACCGGCTTCGGTTGCACACTATCCGATTGTATATATTTTTAATGACTCTGCAACAAAATCGAGGTCCAATGTCCTAAGGTGCTGAATAATCTGATCCTTTAGCTATCGAATTCTTCTTTGCTTATTGATGTAAACTTTTTCTTTTAAATATCCCCAAAGAAAGAATTACAACTGTGTCAAATCACATGACTGTGGGGGCCAATTAACATCGCTGCGACGTGAGATAACAGGGCCATTGAATTCTCGCGCAAAAGAGTTTCCGAATTATTTCGTTGGCTGTGTGACAAGTGGCACCATCCTGGTGGAACCATATATCGTCTATGTGCATGCCCTCAATTTCTGGCCACAAGAAGTCCATTATCTTCTCGCGATAGCGAACACGGTTAATGCTTTGCCGACGTCATTTTCGACGTACTATGGCCCGATGAGGGCGCCATCCCATGCACAGGTGTTTTCACATTTCCTATAGACCCGGTTTCCTGAAATTTGCGCACAATTCTCCCGATTGTAAACACATTCGGTCGATGACCAAAAAAATCACGAAGTGCACGAAAGGCATTTTGATTTGAACGTCCATTTTCGTAAAAGGCTTTAACAATCTTAGCGCGCTGCTCAACTGTGTACCTCCACATGATTGAATTTGTCAAATACTGAAACTAAGAAATGTCAAACGCCTTTTAAAATTTCAAACGCCTCATAACTTGTTGCTTTGTTTTTGCTTTCAATGTAATTCTTTGGCGTTGCGTTGCGTTTTGTACCATTAGGGTCTAAGTAAGGCAAGCACTTGACGTAAAAGTGTGACTCACAATTAACATCGTGTATTATGGTTGCACCACGATTTGGTAAATATTTGGCTGGTTAGTCATTGAAGTTTAAATAGCTTCAGTTCCTAAGAAAAAGGTTAATGCATGATGGTATTAGCCAGTAATTAATTAGCCACCTGTTTGTCCGCAAACCGGGGTGATAGAAGACTCGCTGTTTACACTCTATTTTTGGAGCACCGTTGATCTGGGACATTTTAAGACCTAATGATAGAAGTCTCTTTATTGGTTTGAAAAAAAAAAAAAAAAAAAAAAAAAAAAACGTGGAAGGGATTTTCGGTTTGCTCCCGATCGGGAATTACCGCAATGGCTGTAAAAGGTGGGATATGATGTAAATTTCGGGGTTGGATTGATTGATTAGATTTGGCCTACTCCCAAATGGGACTAGAGCAGGGGCCTGATTCTGGCAGTCGTGATCGAGTACTTTCTTGATTCGAAAGCAATTTAAAATCTAATTATTTCAGTCGGAATTATTTTTCCAGTGTTGTAAAGCATTAATTTGACTTTCACAATACTGAAAAAATTATTTCGATTCGTTCAGTATCGACTGAAAGAATTATAAATAAAATGGCTTTATTAGGCCCCAGATGTTAAAGATGTTGAAAAAGACGTAGATTTTTTTGTGGTAAAAAATTTGTAATATTAATAAAAAAATTAATTTCATTTGCACCAGTTAAATAGTGTCCATAAAATAGTTTTTGATGTTAACAACATTTTCTGCAGTAATGTTGTTAATATAAGTAAACGTTTAATTCAATTGAGTAAATTTTTGATTAAAATTGATTTTATTTTTGATTAATGGTTTAATAATAAAAAAATGAGCGAGAACTTTATCTGTGCACTTACCGTTGTGTTTTAAATCAGGCTTTCGAAATACGACAGGTCCGAAAAATAGGACGGAAACAGAGGCGATGTTCAAGATGTTGAATAAGCTTCACACGCTTTCCCTGCTGTTGTCTTCTAACAAAGCTGCATTTGAATTTAAGCTTTGTATATCCAACGAAAAGGACTGAAGCATATTAGATGGTAAAATTGTTAAATTAGGTGCTGATTTTTTGTGCTGTTGTTATCTAACATATCGGCATTTGAATTCCGACTCCCAATAACAGGTCCAACAAATAGGATAGGCGCAAAGGATATCTTTAAAATACTAAGGAGCTGCATTGCCCCAATTCCTTACCTTTTAATTTAATTCCTTATCATCACACCCTGTTCTTTATATCATACATCAAACTTTAAACATTCATTCATATAAGTTATACTGACCATATTTGGAATTTAGAGTTGAATTGAATTTTTTGCCGTTTCTCAAGTGCTTTAAAACCATAAATGAATTAAATAAAAGTTGAGTTTTTTTTTCTTTTTTTGCTAAATTTTTTTCTCTGTTGCAATTTTGATAAAAGCAAAAATGGACAAAATATTGTTGATGTGATATTTTGTTGCTTAATAGAGTTTTTTGTTTGTTTTAGTATTGCTGGGCCATATTGCTATTATTACAATTTCTGACTATATATTTATTTTAATTAAAAAACAAAAAAACAAAAAAAAAAAGCAAAATTAAAAGTGGAAAATAATGGCAAGTTTTATTATACTTTTGCTTTTTTGTGGGATTTCAGTTTTGGCCAACAATGTTTTCTTTTTCTTTTTGCAAACGTTATTTGTTGTTTGACTAAATGGAGAATGGCATCTTGAAATTATATAAAATTCAAGTCAGGGATTTAAAATTGTGAGTTCGTTAATTTTTATGAAATTTTTTTTTTTTTTTTTTTTTTTATTGAATCTTTCTTGTCGGATCTTTACAGCCTCCGGTGACCTTTGAACTTTGTTAGATCCCGAGCGAGGTAGTTGGGATGGACCATTAGTTTATCTATGTATTTGACTGAATACTTTTTAATTTCTTCCTGGATTGTAGCGATGTTAAAATCTCTGTGGATTTAACTGTAAATAAATCAGTTGAATATTTCTATGACTATGGACCACACAAATGATCTTAGCACATTTAAACGACCAGATGGCCTTTCATGGATGGCTTTCTAGGATCTCTGCCTTTCCCTGTCTGTAGTTGTGAGCAACCTGAATCATTTTGATAAAATGGACTACTCCATGGGCTGGTCCGATGTAATGCAAGCATGGACCATGTCATTGTTAAAAAGTGTTTGTAGTGAGACGACATATCTTCGTTTTTTAACGACATGCTTTCGTTTTTAAACGACTTCAAAACTAATCCTCTTGAGTATACCATGGAGTTGTTTTAAAACTACTCCTTTGTAGTCCACATTGGGGCATATGGTCCTGTCCTAGGACATCGTTATGTTAAATAGACCACGTTTTTTCCATTCGTTTGGGTAACTTTTGGACCAGTCCTAGTCCCTTGTGGGCTACACTTTACACGCGCGTTTGGACTGGTCCTATTGCTTGCAGGGAACATTAATGTTTTGATCAGCATAAAACTGTATTAGTATTAAGGTGTTATGATACTTGCTATTTTTTGTATTGGATTTTTTTAAGATTGACTGAATGAAACAACAAATGCGAGAAAGAACAAGAAATACAATTTGATAAACAAACCCTTTTTTCTGATTGACATTTCTCATGTTTATTTTTTTCTTTGACTAAAACAAAAAAAATGGTAAAAGCTTGGGCAGATGAAACTATTTTGTTTTTGATCAGTGAAATAAGGCAGGTGCCCTTCATATGGGATTTCAAATCATAAATTTTCAATTAAAGAAAATACCCCGATGTAATTCGTAGTATTTTACATTATTTGCATTAAATTTTATTGTTTATTGAACAAAAATAGTTTGTGATTCCAAAATAAAATGTAAACAAAACAAACAATACTGCCCACGTTTTTTGCCCACAAAAACCCGTCAAAAAAGCTAAAAATCGCAAAAAAAAAAAGTTAAAACCCGGTACTTTCGATCAAAAACTAAAAAAAATTGGCAACAGTGCTAACAATTAATCTGGAAATGTCAATTTTAAGTTCAAAATTTTTGTATTTTTTTTTTGGCAGTCTTAGATTATTTATCGATAACACATGTATTATTGTTTGTCATTTCAAGATTTTTTATGATATAATCATACTCTTTACACTTAGTCAGTTTTCCTATGCAAATATGTTTGCACGGTTCTCCAATATAGAAAAAATACAAAAAAATAGCAAGTATCATAACAGCTTAAGTAGCTTTAAAACCCCAACCCAACAAACACGAAGTAAAACCTTTGATATGAAATGACTTTATCATATGACATCAAACACAATTCTCAAACGTTTTCAATTGTTTGATTTGACATTTATATTCAAATTGATAATGAATTCAAAATAAACATTTGATATCAAATGTATTATCAATTTGATGTCAAATGTTTTTCAAATGTTAAATTGAAATCAAAAATAAACTTGGCAACACTAAAGCGTTTTTTTCGCGATTAAAGTTACATTTTTTACTTTGTGGTTACATGTGTTTTACTATTAAAATTAAATCTATCTTCTATATATGTATATAAAACAGGATGTGTCTTCAGAATATTCAGGCGGGGACACTGTGAAGTCTGATTTTTGATTTTCGGTCTGCGGGCGGAGGGGCGTGGCAAAATCCAATTTTCATATTGCACCACCAATGATATATAATTTGGACGATTTTTTCTTTAAAATTATCGCCATGGTCCAACTTAGGTTTTTACGGAAAGAACGTTTTGCCCCGCCCACTTTTTTCGAATTACCTAAAATCAGAAAACGGCTCCATCGATTTGACTAATTTTTCTTTCAAATGTTCGTATTAATCCATTTTAAGTTTTCAGCGAAAGAAAAATTTACCACGGCTACTTTAACGCCCACTTTTTCTATTAAGCGCATAACTTGAGAACGGCTTGAGCGATTTGGACGATTTTTTCTTAAAAATGATTGCCATGGTCCAACTTAGGTTTTTACGGAAAGAAAATTTTGCTCCGCCCACTTTTTTCGATTTACCTAAAATCAAAAAACGGATCCATCGATTTGACTAATTTTTCTTTCAAATGTTCGTATTAATCCATTTTAACTTTTCATCGAAAGAAACATTTACCACGCCTACTTTAACGCCCACTTTTTCTATTAAGCGCATAACTTGAGAACGGCTTGAGCGTGTTTAACTCACAGTTTATTTAAATAAATAATGAATTTAAATTAAAAAAATAAAATATTTTTATTTATGTTCCACATTGTATTAATATCCACATTTGAAAAACATTTGAGAATTACGTTGGAAAGCAAGTTGAAAATAAAGGCATTTTTCAATTTGAAAATAATTTCCCCTTTTTGTTGAGAACGCTATGATTTTCAAATGATTATCAAACGTTTGTCGTTTGAGAAAATGTTTGATTTCAAATAATTTTCCATTTGAAATCAAACCTCCGTGTTTGTTGGGAATATATATTTTAAGTTTTCATCCAACCAAATAAAAGTTTAGTTTAGTTCTAGTTAAACTTAGTTTGTGTATAAATATCAATATTTACTAAATTTATGTTGTAAATTTCTTTTGGATATTCAACTTTTTGTTTATAAAAGTGCCTGCGATTTGTCATCAATTTTAATTAACATTTGTAATTGCCTTATTTTCTAAAATTTAGAACATCCATTTAAATTATTTTCCTATTTAATATACAAAATATTTTGACATTCACATTTCATTTCATTTTATTTTAGTTTTTTTTTTTAAGTTTAATTTCAATTTCTTTAATGCTAAACAAATAATGGCATGTCCTCTTAAAGTTAAACATGCATTTCAAACAAATGTTTCATCGAAGAATTCTCAATTGCATGAGACACGTACAAGAAGAAAAAAAAGACTTTAAATTAAAAAAAAAAAAAAAAAACAGAAAATGAAAAATGGATAAAAGAAAAGTTCTTTTTTTCTTAATAAATGTACTTTTTAGAACTACCCTGGCAAAAAAGTTAAAACATTTAGTTACATCAAGAATTTGTCATAGAAGTTTAATGTAAAAAAAGATTACGGAATATTTTCTATAACTGGTTTAAAAAGAAAACTGTTTTAAAATTAGGCATTTTTATTATAGAGAAAATGCTGTTCAATTTTATATACCTGGTATTTGATAAAATTATTCTTGCTTTTGTTTTTCTTTTAACAACATTTTTAATCATTGTTAAAAAAGTGATCAATTAAACTTTAAATTTAATAGAAAAAAGGTAAAAACTTTTACATCGACTTGATTAAGGCAAATTAAAAGAAAAAATAAATAAAATGCTGAGTATTCTAGTCAAGCGCGGATCCAAGGGAAGGCTCTTAGGGGACATACGGCTACTGGGCTTGTCAAGCACTGGTATGCTAAAATCATAAATTGGGTTTGGAGCCTGTCCCAACCGATTTTCCACTATGTGACTCCTACCTGAACTGAAAGCTGGATCCGCTTTTGATTGTAGGGTTAGTAAACTGAAAATAACTTTTTCAACTTAATCAAATTTTTCAATAGACTAATTTTGTAAATTTTTTTAACAAGGGGAATAAGAACCAGTAAACAATTTTATTTTATCTACGAGTGTTAATTAAAATGTAAGTAGAATATTTTAGTTGCAATAATTAAATTACAAAATTAATGATGAAAATTTTAATTAAAGGAAAACTTTGGAAAATTAAAGTAAAACAAAAAAAATATCGATTAAATTTTAATTGAAGTTAACAAAATGAATGAAGAAACTTTTCATTAAAGCAACTATTTTGACAATTTAAGAAAAAAAAAAAAAAATATTGATGAAACTTTTAATTAAAGCAACACTTTTGCTACGCTTTCAAAAGTTAAGGATGGATACCTTAAGAACTTATTTGCTACCGAAAAATTTTAAATGCATCAATTAATTTTTATTCAATAATTCTGAATTTTACATTGACAAGAAGCTTGTGAATTTTTTTCGTAAATGAAAGTTGAAACAAGAACGCAAATTTGTTAAACTTAATTTTCCTGATTTATAATTCTTTTAAGGCTTGCAAAAAGATCTTAAGTCCAAAAAAAATACTTTAAGTTTTTGATTGGATTTAACTAATTTTTGTTCCACTTTAGTTTAGTGTCAATGACTTTAGTCTAGCACAACTGCTTTCAAATGTAATCATTTGCATTTTAGAAAATACTTCAGTTAATAAAGGCAAATCAATATTTTTTTAATCTAACATTACGACAAACTACAGTTTTTGACTTAAGTCCTTTTTTTGCCAAACTTCAAAGAATTTGAAGGGCATTTAAAAAGTCTGCTTATACATTTAATCCTATGACATTTGTGTTTACAAATTCTCCTTTTAGTTTTTTTTTAATATTTTTTGTTTGTTTTTATTTTAAGAAAAGTGTATCATTACCTTAATTTAATATTGGCAACATGTTGTATTTTTCATTTTTGTTTTTTTTCTTTCTTACAATAATTTAAATTAAAGAAATGAAATTGTACAAGAACTTCTTTGTAGTCTTTAACCAAATGTATGAGTCTGATATTGTCTGGCTACATTTTAAGATAATGGTCGTATTATACGCAGTGGAAAATGTATCTAAAAATGTAATTTTGTACTTATTCATTGGTATGCATGCATTTTGAATAATAATAAACCCATTTGGAAATTTTGGAGTGTGGGACAAAAAAAAAAAAAATGTTAAGTTTTTTTTATTTATTTAATTTTTCATTATTTTATAATTGAGGGGTATAGATGCAAAAGCTGCAATCTCCACAAACATTTAATAACTTCCTAGTTATCAAAAACTTAATATTATTATGACAAAGGAAGCAAAGTATCTCTTTGATCGCTTGCGATTTGCAAGATCACCAAGAGGCAATGATGTGCAATATTCTATAAAAAATAATTAAAACGTTATTTTTTAATTTTGTTTTTTTATTTATTTAATTTTTATTTATTTTTCACTATTTTATAATTAAAGGGTTTAGATGCAAAAGCTGCAATCTCCACTTCTTTCACAAACGTAACTAATAATACCTCTTAGGCCCGTTTTCACAACTTACCGATAGATCATGGTAGGATTTTATCGGACGTATAAAACCTGTTCCATTATTGCAACTTTACTTTTACCTACCAAGTAGGATGGACCTTAATTTACTTTATCGCTCACTTTTGGTTAAAGTAAAGTTTTAATAATGGAACAGTTTTTATAAGGCCGTTTAAAGTCTACTTTAAGCTATCGGAAAGTTGTGAAAACGGGCCTTAGTTGTATTTAATGAATGCTTCCGATTAGAGAATATGACATTACCCGATACACTTTTATCCCATAAAAAAGTATGTTCAAAAATTAAGAATTGATGCAAAAACGGCAATGTCCATTGGAGATTGTCATTTTTGCAATGATCACAGTTTGTTAAGCTCTTTTTCTCTCTTTTCGAAAACACATGCTATTTTTGTTATTTTATTTCTTTTTTACAAAACAAAACTAAAAAGAAATGAAAAAATATAACAAATTATTTTTTATATGAAACAGTTAGTTTCATTGTTCATTTTATAACTTTGTCATTGGTCGTTATTATGGAGCTAAGTAGTTATGAGTTCCTCCAAAACAATCAAGAAAAAACTAAGCCTTTGTTAAGTTTAAGAATTTTGTAACTACTGGTTTTTTTAACTACGTTGCCCATGCTAAAAAAGGAGCAATGTCCATTTGATTAGAGCAAACACAGCAATCTCCAATTTTATTATTATAATTGCCAGCAAACCGCTACGTCGATTTGGTTTAAGCATCATATTCATATTTACTGAATAGTAAAACATACAATAAATAACTATGAATATACTTTGAGCTAGAGGTTTTTACTATTTATATTAAATTAATTATTTAAATTTAATAAAATCAATGTATGGTTAACTTTTCAGATTCTAATTGTAATTTATAAGATTTTATGACTTGTTGTGTTAGCAAATCATATTTAATAAATACAAATACAATGCTTACATGTCCGATAATTTAGTATAGCGAAATTCTATATCTTTACAACACATCCCTAAAACTTTCTTCAAACCAAATACTTAAATAATTCTTTTCCTATTGGCCTCCATTACTTGCAAATGCGCTTTTTCTGTTAATGGATTAAACCCATTTTACTTGTTCTGTTGTTCCAGTGCCAGTTTTATAGCATTTATTTTCATTTATTTAATTTAAAACTTAAGGGAATTATTCTATTCGATTGTTCTGTGGAAAGTACAAGTACTTGCTTGCAACTGTTGTTGTTGTTAATGTCATTGTTGACGTTGCTGCAATTATTATTATTGTCTTAAGTCAATTTTTCTGGTTGCAACATTAAGTTTACTCTGGCTTGTTTTTGCATATTTATTATAGTTTTTGGTTTAATATTTTCTACTTTATTGGTGATGATTACTTTAAAAATGTTTTTATACCGCTTCAGTTATATTTGCTTTTTGTTTAATCGTAAATATGATCTGAAAAGGAAAAAGAGTGGCCATAATTAAAAAAAAAATGTACGAAAGTGGCAACGTTCCACGGAAGTTTTAAAAGTTTAAATGAATTTTTAATATTTTTAATTAGGCTTAAGTTTATCAAATTTAATTTTCATTTAATTATTTTTATGAAGAAAGGAATTTTACAACATGAAAATTATTTAAAATTGTTATTGATAATCTTTCATTCTTGACCGTGGCCGGGGCTTGAACCCTGGCTATGGCACGAGCTCTATGTGTACATTTGTCCTTCTAGTTGTGCTGAAAAAGGTCAACAGAAAAACAAATGACAAAAATGAAAACAAAAAATGTACTTTGGACTTCAAGAAGAATTCTTGACAAAAAGTACGAGAAAACAGAAGTAAGGAAAAAACATGTTAAATCAATTAAAATGGATAATCATTCGAAAAAGCTAATTTCGATCTACCAAAGGTTAAAATACAATTTGGTTTAAGGATTGATGTTTGACTATTGACGTCAGCAGTCGTAGATTGCTGCGGGTGTAAGACGGCAAATCCATGTGAGGAGATCGAGTGGTTGCGATAGAAACATGTCATGGTAACCTGCCGGCCAGGGTTCGAGCCCCGGCCGCGGTCAAGAATGAAAGATTATCAATAACAATTTTAATTAATTTTCATGTTGTAAAATTCCTTTCTTCATAAAAATAATTTAATGAAAATTAAATTTGATGACCTTAAGCCTAATTAAAAATATTAAAAATTTGGATTAAAAACTATAAATAGTTCAACAAAATTACCACAATACTAATTATAGCTTAAATAAATGTTAATTAATCTATAATCTTGAATAATTTCAAATAAAATTTTCCTTTATAAAAAGTTTTCTTCGTGTTGGCCTCCCTTTTCCTCTGACATTTATCCTTTGTGGGGTTATACATTTTCTTTTGATTAAATATTCCATTGCACATTTCTTTCTACATATGAAATAATTCATTCTTTAATGTATTTAATTATAATTGCATTGTATTTAAATTATAAAATAAGATGTGGGTCAATATGTTCTGGTTAATTTGCTGTAAGTCAAAATTCACTCTACACTTGATAGTAAAGCCAACATTGTAATTTAAAAAACAAAATTGTTTTGTCTGAAAAGTCATGTTGGCTGTCAATAGTTGTCACTTCTCAGATTGTTACTAGGAACGTGCTCGCTTTCAGTGGGAATAACGATTTTTTTTTTTTGTTAAATAATGTAAAACTATAAATGTTGTTGTAGATATTATTGAAACACTTATAAAACATGCTTGTTACTAAATGCTTGGCATTGATTTCAAATCTCCTAAGCCTGTAACAAAAAAAAAAGATTTGAGAAAACGCATCGTAGTAAAAGTTTCTGAAATTGATTTTGACAATATTTAATAAAAATTCTGTCTGACAATATGTCAAACATTATGACCTCTCGCCCAAAAGTCGTAATAGTTTCTAATTTTATTTTTTTTTACAAACGTGACGTATTTTCTTAAGAAACTGCACAAACTTTAAGAATTTTTAAGATTTTGATAAAAATTAGACCCTTTGAAAAGGCTGTGAATGTTAAATGCGAAAGGTATGTACAAAGGCTGACTAATTCTGAAAAAATGCCTTAAAAATGTGTAATTTATCATGTTACACACACGTTTACAAAGTGGTAAATTTTACTGGATTTCAATGGAACAAAATAATATCTTAATTTTACACTCAACGCTAACGTGTCAAATACTGAGTCCAAAGTTTGCAATAAAAAATTATATTCACAATGGTTAAATCGATTTTCAACATTTAATTTGTGTGGTTGCGTTAGCAACACTGATAATAAAAGTCACCTGTTGTAATTTTTTAAAAACAAAAAAAAAAAAAAATCAAAAACTGTTGTAATAAAAATGAAACAGCATTTAAGTTACTTACACTTCAACATACGAAATCAATTCTACGCAAACACAATAATATAGTAAATAAGCAAAACACTCGCTTGCATAAAGTGGGAAATAGAAAAATCGCTGTAGTACAACGCTACGAAAACCAGTGCAAGCTGTCATAAGTTAAAAACGGCAGTTTCAAAGTATGTAGTATGCAGTTGTAGTAGTCGTCGCAGTTGAAGTCGAAGTGCAAAATTCGAATTTTTGAACATTGTTGCGCTACAGAGCATTCGTCAGCTTCAGCTACCACAACTACTTTATTCTGTTCCAGGCCTAAAAAAGTAATTAACGCAGCTGCAAAATGAGTAAAATCTTACCCTGAAATGCAACTGAGAGTAAAATATGAAAAATTTTTACCATTTTTTTTTGTAATGGGTGATTTTTTAAGAGCTATGGGAAAGTTAAAAAAAAACACATAAAACTCAGAAAAATTCATGAAATGTTTATTTGAATCGATAGTACGGTCCATATAATTAAATATTTAAAGATTATTCCATGCAAATGTTGACCGTGACTGCGCCTCAAATGGTCCATTCGCTTAATCCGATTTTAGCATACTCTTTCCTACATTTCGGCCGGTATCTCATGAATAAATGCTTCAATGTTGTCTTTCAATGCGTCAATTGAAGCGGGCATGTGTGTATAGACATAAGCTTTAACATAGCTCCACAAAAAATAGTCTAAAGGCGTTAAATCGCACGATCTAGGCGGCCAATTGACCGGTCCCGAACGGGAAATAAAATGTTCACCGAACTCGCCTCTCAATAAGTCCATTGTTAAGCGTGACGTGTGGCATGTGGCACCGTCTTGTTGAAACCATTTGTCATGAAAGTCAAGCCCTTTCATTTTGGGCAAAAAAAAGTTGGATATCATCTCACGGTAGTGCTCACCATTCACAGCTACGTTACGATTCGCATCATCTTTGAAGAAGTACGGTCCAATGATGCCACCAGCCCATAAACCGCACCAAACTGTGACTTTTTCTGGATGCATTGGTAGCTCTTGCAATGCTTCTGGCTGATCTTCACTCCAAAATCGACAATTCTGCTTATTAACGTACCCATTGAGCCAAAAATGAGCTTGGTCGCTGAACACAAGAAGCGCGCGATGAACTTTCTTAACAGAGCACGCATTTTGATAATAACATTCAATAATTTTCAAGCGTTGTTCGTTTGTAAGACGATTCATGGTTAAATTAGAGACCAAACTGAAGATGTTTGACAGTGAAACAAAACACGAAACGCGCGTCAGCTGTTAAAACCAGTGTTGCCAAAAAGAAAATATCTAAAAAACCATTACAACATATTAAGAAAGGAAAACGACAACTTTTAACGTTTTTTGCATATGCATATTTTTAAAATGGAGCATAAACACCAGCTAATGGTAGCATTAATTGAAATTTTTTGTGGAAAAAATTGAAAAACATGAAAAAAGTCTTATTTAACTTACATTTCTAGCTAGAACTCTGACACATTTTCTTAAATTTGTTTTGGTAAAGGGCACATGAAAGAGGCATGACTTTGAATGTTAAAGGAGAAGGGTGTTAAAAGGAACGCATAAAGAAGCGTTTCTTTTCTCTTTGTGGAAAAAAATTTATATTCATAAAACAAGCTTTATGGGAAACCTGGTTTTTGTAATTTCAACAAATTTTCAAATTTATAAAAAATGTGCATAACGATTTTAATGATTTTTAAACATTCTAAAATCTTCTGGCGATTTACTTTTATGTTGCATTTAGGTACAACAAAATTCAACTGTGGCAACAATTTTAAATTTATTTTGTTGTAGCAGGGAGATCTGAAGAACAGGTGTTGCTAAATTGTCAATCCTTGGTCGGTATTTGTTAAATTCCGAGTCGTTCCGGTGCGTATAACCGATTGTCGTGGGAACGAATTTCTTTTGTAAAAATATTGCCTGTAAAACATATGAATATGTTGCATTTTTAACCCTAACTTTTATTTAAGGTGTCCCTTTTTTCAGTGGTAGTACTTAATACCTTTGCTTATATTGAATTCTTTGTTTATGATGTGTGGGATTCCAGCAATTTTAGCTCTAAATATTTTTTACCAGTGTACCCCATTATGAATAAAATCGTTTTGATATTTTGGCGGTAAATTGTATGTATGTATATAATTATCATTTTAACTATTTTCTAGTTATTTCTGGTGTCAGTGTGTGCGCAAAGTGCTTAAATAGTTTTAAAAATCGTTAATGAATTATATTAATGATAAAAATATGTGAGTGGAAATAGGTAACATTTAAAAAGTGTTACATGTAGTTTTCTCAGAAAATAAATCATCATTAATTAAACTCATAACCATATTTTTATGCTGGTCATACAAAATTCGACTCTGCGTGCATGAAACGACGTTGACACTTGATTAATTTTGGCTTAAAAAAAATTTTTTTTTTTTAATTTGATTTTTATTAAATGCACAGACACATAAAGTAGTTCATAATGATTTAAGCTTAAATAAGTTATCAGTATTTATGCTCTATAAATAGTTGTTTTGCAAACATTTTAATTGACTACACAAATAATAAATATGTAAACAAATTTTAAATTATGCAAAAAATTGTTAATAATTTTCTTGTTTTAATTAAATATTTAATTGCAGGATTACATTTGAAAATTGTCAATTGCAGCGATTATTTTTCTACATGGCTAACTGGTAAGTTTTAATTAACAATTTTAAATCTATAAAGAAACCTAAGTAAAATAGTTTAAAAATAATTAAAATTCATAAACACTTATTGTCGTTGTTTGTTGTTGTTGCCTTAACAATGTTGCCATACATGTCAGGTGCTTTCAAGCATTCAAATACTCCTGTGTGGGGGTGATTAATTTAATTGAATATGCGAACGTAATTATTGCAAATTATTTTTCTTACTTCAATTAATATGCGAACGTAATTATTGCAAATTATTTTTCTTACTTCAATTAATTATATTCATTACGGAATGCAGAAAATTAAGTTGATTAAAATTTATGGCACAATTTATTTAGTATACCAACTACAACTAGTTGTAAAAAGGGTAGGCAACAAAGTTTGTCATTCCGTGTGAAACTTTCTCAAATATTCATTTTAGATCCCATAAAGCATTAACATATATGTATGTGTTTTGGATCCTTGAGTAATTCTAAGTCGATTGAGCCTTGTCCGTTTGTCTGTCCGTCTGGTAAAATCACGCTCAGTTTTAAATGATTTGAATGATTCTTGTTCCCCTACACAGTTTGAGATTGAAATCTAGCACAATTGGTTTGATAGCAAAAGAGTTATGAATCCAAATTTAGACCAACCACACTAAAAAATTAATGTTTCTTTTTTAAAAACATTAATTGGTGACGGAATGCTCCGATTGCCATTGAATTTTGCACAAACTCGTTTTTTAGGTCCATAATTTACCATTGATCCCATATCAAACTCGCTCTCAGCAAACACTTTAGTTCTCCTAAAACTGTTACGAATAATGATTTTGTAACAAAATTCAATCTCTAATAGTTTCATAGATTTGTGAAGATCGGCCAAAATATGTATACTATTCCCACTCTGGGAATACGTCTTAAACCGTTACGACGGAGTGTGTCCAAAATTCGGCACAGCGGAATATAGCACTCTTACTTCTTGGCAAAATAATATCAAATATGTAGGTATGTATGAGGTGTGAAAAGAAAACACAGTGTAACTTTCCATGTTTCATTTAGGAAATCGGACAGATAAATTAGTAATAATTTTTTTTTTTACAAAAAATAAACAACAAACATTTTTTGTTAAAACTTGTTTTATGACAAACTTTAATATTTTGTACCGGAAATGTGTTTAATGGCAAAAAAAAAAAACCAAAATAATTGTGTGAAAACAAGTTTATGGCTCAAAATTTTTGTCAAATTTTAGCCAATTGCAATTTTTTTTCGCAGGTGCTTATGATTTTTTGTTTTTATATAATTTAATTGATTTTAGAAGAAAATAATTTTTGATGTTTTAATGGGTGCTTAATAAAATAAAAGATTTTTTGCGGTTCTTTAACAAAATATTACATGAAAAAAAGAAGTTTTTTTTTTATTTACCCTGTTCATCGATTTCGAACGAAAACATCGTTCGCTTAACTTTAATGTAAAACCAAAACAATATTTTATAATTTGTTTTTGTTTTAAATGTAAGTTATACGAACGAAGTCTTTGTTCGGAAATAGATGGACAGGCAGTTAAACAAAAACTTTTATTTATTTTTCAAATGCTACAAATTATACTCTAAGGGAATTCACCGAGCAAAAGTTACGTAGATTTTTAGACCGTTGTAGTCAAACAGACCAGCACCTCTAGCGGTAATCGACCCTGCAACATTTTTAATCTATTTTTACTTGACATTGTAAAATTGAAAAACATACTACATTTTGCTTAATACTAGTGCTTGAATACTATCGATATTTTCTACTATCGACATTTATCGATAGCTCAGATTTCACTATCGATTGAACATTAACTAGTTTTTTATCAGGCTACAGGTTCGTTGTTTTACTTTATTGAATATATGACGTTATTTCAGGATGGCAGTTCTTGAAAAATTGCTGCTGATAAACTCATTTCTAAAGAAACCGAGAAGAAGGGACTATAAACTATTTTATTGCAAACTAGCTGACCCGACCGACGTTGTCCTGTCCAAATTAGGAAAAATGTTTGCGTTCGATTTTTAAAATCCGTTAAAAAGATACGAAAATTTGAAAGAAAAATTAGTCAAATCGATGGAGCCGTTTTCTGATTTTAGGTTAATCGAAAAAAAGGGCGTTAAAGTGGGAGGGGCAAAAAACCTAAGTTGGACCATGTCGATGATTTTAAAGAAAAAAACGTCCAAATCGGTCAAGCCGTTCTCAAGTTATGCGCTTAATAGTTAAAGTGGGCGTAAAAGTAGGCATCGTACATTTTTCTTTCGATGAAAACGTAAAATGGACTAATACGAATATTTAAAAGAAAAATTAGTCAAATCGATGGAGCCGTTTTTTGATTTTAGGTAAATCGAAAAAAGTGGGCGGGGCAAAATTTTTTTTCCGTAAAAACCTAAGTTGGACCATGGCGAACATTTTAAAGAAAAAATCGTCCAAATTATATACAGCCCAATTATGAATAAAAATTCCCGGGAGTTTTTTCCCTTTTCCCATTTTTACAATTGAATTAACATAGGAAAAATGGGAGAAGGGAGAAAACTCCTGGGGAATTTTTATTCATAATAGAGCTGATAGATGTCATTGGTGGTGCGATATGAAAATTGGATTTTGCCAACCAAAAATCAGACATCACAGTGTCACCCGCCTGAATATTCTGAAGATTCCCTGAAAATTTCATCAAAATCGGCCCAGCCGTTTTGGAGTCCAAACGTTACATACATACATACATACATATATACAAACATCCTGTTTTATATATATAGATTTAGATAATGTTCCAAATTGGTTTTGATTCTCAACCCAAAAGGTATTCAATCTACCGGACTTTTCCTCTAATGGTAGTTCATTCTGTTGTCCTATGCATTTTTTTTTACAACTTTACAAAAACATTTGACACTTCAGTCCCTATGTAAACATATACAAATTTCAACATAAAGGCCTTTAATAAGCAGTAAAAAGCCCATCTAAGCAATCAATGCCACCTGCCATTCTCATACTGTAATTCAGCGCGAATTAATAGCAAGTAAAAATTTGCTGCAAAAAACAGTGTGTGTATAGCCCCTGTTACATTTTTTATAGCTGTGTTTTAAATAAAAAATAATATCGATATTCATATTTTTCCTATCGATATTTTCGATATTTTAAAACTTTAGTTTTATATATAGTTTCCCCCCAGTAAAAAATAGGATCATCCAAAGAGTAATCTTGGAGCGCTTCTTTGCGAGTAATGGATTACTCCATAAAACTCCGGACCTCATAGGATTTTTAACACAGCATGTCCGCAGACACGAGTACTCCTTTTAAGCTCCTTATGGAGTACTCCCTTTGATCTTGAAAATGATGACAGAGGGAGTAATCGTTTTTGTCTCCTAAAAGAGCGTAAAGCGAGTAATCGTTTTTGTCTTCTAAAACAGCATAAAGGCAGTAAACATTTATATAAAATACAAATTTGGTTATTTTTACAAAAACATTTATTTTTTAAAATTTTAAAAAAAATTTATTATTGTTTTTTTTTTTTTTTGTTGGATTCGACGAGGTCGTAGTTTTTATCGAGTAGGCCTGTCGGTAAACAGTTGCCTTACATTTACGAAATGCCAGCTTGAAAGGTTTTTCATATCCCGGGTATGTTGGATACGTACGTAATATATTATTTAAGACATGATATTAAAAATTCAGCTATTACCGAAATAAAAAAAAGTTAAACAATCATATTTTTTGATCCATCCCAATTTAATTTGAGCAAAATATTTTCGGCGATCATTTTGCGCAGTGCTTTTTCAATTTTGATTTTGTCAAACCTCAATTTAATACACGAAATCTGAAATAAATTAAAATAAAAAACAAAGAATTTTGAATACATGTTTAACTGATTGCATTAAAAAAAACTCAGTCTTACCACTTCTGAATCAGGCTCGGTTTTAATCAGCTGTTCTGCCGAATTTAATTCCTACAAAGAATTAATTGGGAAAATTTTAAAATCCCTACTAGTTCGGCGAAAATGTTTAGCAATCTGGAGGCTTTGATGGACCAATATATGTAGCAATTAAAAATGGCTCTGTGTTTTTAAATTCTGAAAAGGCACCTAGGATTGGCCATAATGACTTTGATGAGCTTTTATAAAGCGGCATTCCATCCACAAATATATCGATCAGTAATTCGGCATTTGCATTAGGTGATAAGTATTGGCCGTGCATCATCAGTGCTTTTTCCAAACCACAATGGAAGTATGTATTAGCCTGGTGCCATATCTGTTATTTCTGGGCTCTCTGTGGAGTAGCATGCACTGCTTTCAACAGTGTTTCTCTGCACAGTGGAACGTCCATACCTTCACTTTTTAAAATGTAGAGTAGTGAATTACAGCATTCGTTTGAAACGCGATTTTTAATTACCCAAGAAGCAAGCTTCTGATCAAAATTTTCACTGATATTGCTTGAATTGATATCATAATGAACATCAAAGTTTTCCGTTTGGCTATCTTCATTTGATAAGTCATTGACTTTGTTAGGTGCTGATGCCTCTTGTTCACTTAAAGTCTCCCGATTACAATTTGAGAATTTTTCAATTTACTTTTCAACTAGTCGTCTTATATGACGCTTTGAAACTAAATTTTGACACATTTTTAACAATTTGTTACTAAACGCGTACCTTCTCGCTTTTTTTAATAACACGTCTTTCACTTTTTAAAACTAAACTGACTAAATAGAAAAACAAAACGAAAACATCAACAATTAACAGTTATGTCAAAGGAAAAAAAACCAAAAACGAACTGATACATCCCTCATTGATCCATTTGGAGTATTAAGAAAGGCATAAACAACAAAACAAAACAAAAGTTTCGATAGCTCGCTTATTACTCGCTTATTACTGGATGAACAAGTCATTACACCTTTATTGCTCGGTTATGGATTAATCCATATATTTTTAAAGATAAGGCCAGGGTTTCCAGATGTTTTTTATCCCAAAACTGTAACTATAAAAATCCCCGTTTACTTTCTTATTTTAGACCTCTTCTACCTTTTTCAGTGTAAAAGTATTACAGAATCTTCTCAAATAGCATCGGTTCTGGGCAGTAGTTTTTGCATTTTTTCGGGTCAACGTATTCCTTTATGTAGAAGAGTCCCACAGGTTAATCTTCTAGGGCCACTTTGACGGGAAGTACTTTATTTTTTTTTTTGTACTTGTTGCGATAGTCTTGCGTCATTCAATCGCAATACATCCGCATTTTGTTATCTAGCCCATTACAGCTTGATAAGACTAGAAAGACAACTTCGATCAACAAAGATCTGTCTATAATATAACATAAATAACTTTAGCTAATAAATTTTATTTTTAATATTGTTTTCGTCGCCATTAAAATGTTGTTTGATTAAAAAAAATACAATAAAAGTACTAATAAAAATCGCCAAAATTAATAAAATATCCCTAAAAAAAACCTCAATCCCCAATTCAAATCGTTTTCCAACTAAAATCCCCGACTTGGGCACAGATCCCATGATCTGACAACATAACCTTGGACAATACCTTAAATATATAAAGCGTGTTTTTTTGGAGTGTCGCAACTTTGGGCATCACTGCTTTATTTCAGCACCCATTTAACAGCTGATAGTTGCTTTTTGTTAAGTTTGCTTTGAAATTACATTAAGATAATTTCAAAAGACTAACACCAGGGCAGTTGTTGAAAATGTTAATCACACAGAAAGAAGTATTATTTCATCACCAAAATAATTGAAACAAGCAAAAAATTTTTTAATTTTGCACCTATCACCGAAATGATTATACCAATTACTCAAATTTGCAAAAGTTGCAAAACAAGGATTTTTTTTCCAATTAAAAAGTTTTTACATTTTAATTATAAAAAAATTTGAAAAAATTATTAATATTAATAAATAGTTCAACAAAATAACCACAATACTAATTATTAAACAATATTTTAATTGAATGAATTAACAAATTAATTAAAAAAAAATCAATATTTTAATTGAATGAATTGCTAACGTAATTGATAACAATACAAGAACGTAATCAAATTTATTTTAAAATTAAAAAATCACTATTAATTGAAAAAAAAACTGCCAATAATTTTTTCTGTTCTAATTGTTCTATTCGTCAAAATCATCGTGCACTTTTTACATTTTATGAAGTACATAATCATCCTTCAGAGCGGCTAATTCGAAAAACAAAAGATCGTTTTCGGACCACATTTACTGTTACTGATAATGTGCATCCCTTGAGACGCCAAACAGTGCGCACTGAAGAAGCTGTAGCTGTTTCTCGTCGCCGTTCTCAGCAACTGGGTTCCTTCCGCTTTATGGAAGATTTTACGAAAGGATATTGGCTTTAAAGCTTTCAAGATTCAACTTGTGCAGGAATAAAAGCCAAATGACCATCATATGCGCCGCCAATTCGGCGAATGGGCTGAAGCACAAATTGATATTGACTTCTATTCAAAATTTTATTTTTGGATTAAGCCCATTTCTGGTTGAATGGGTACGTAAATAAGCAGAATTGTCGCTTTTGGAGTGAGGAGAATCCACAAGCTTTTGTCGCAGCACCATTACATCCACAGAAAATTACTGTTTGGTGCGTTTAATGTGCTGGTGGAGTAATTGGCCCATATGTCTTTTAAAACGATGATGGTCAGAATGTTATTGTCAATGGTGAACTGTATAAGATCATGATTCGAAATTTTTCGTACCTCAATTACGTGGCATTAATCTTGCTGATATGTGGTTAAAACTGGACGGAGCCACAGGCCACACTGCGGGCGTTACAATTGATTTACGCAAAGAATCTTTTGATGAAGAAATAATTTCACGTAATGGTTCAATTAATTGGCCATCATGATCGTGTGATTTAACCCCATTGGATTCTTTTTTTGGGGTTATGTTAAGTAACTTATCTACGTCAACAGCATTCAACATCAACACTCGAAGAGTTATTGGCGAAATGCGGCCGCAAATGCTGCGAAAAGTTGTTGAAAATTGGTGTTCCAGATTGTGCCAGCCGTGGCGGCCACATGAAAGAAATCATAATTAAACATTAATTTCATAAAAATTTCTTTCCACTAAAGCCCGTTTCATTGATATTAAAAATATATTTCCTTGTTTTATCATGATTAAACTTGTGTCACTCTATAAAAAACACCCTTTATATTTAAACTTTTTATTAAATAAAATTAATTTCTATTTGTTATTAATTTTGTGGTATTCTTTTATTTTAACTTATGGGCAACATACTTTAGAACACAAATAGAGATAATTAACAAAACCATAATATTAGAAAATTAATTAGTTTCAATTAAAATTGTACTATATTTAAAAATTGCCAAACAACAACAACAACACATTTTAGTATCAGGGATGAAAAATTAAGATTTAGAAATTAAACAGAATTCCTACCAAAGCAGTAATTTTTAGAAAATAACAGTACTAAACTTTTGAATAAATATTAAAGAACAAACAATTTAAAAAATTCTAATATAAAGATAATTAATGTTTCTTTCAAAAATATTATGTTACAGTGGACTCCCAATAATTGGTAATCGCAAGGGACCGGCCATTTCTTACGAATTATAGGGGTTTTCGATTTAGCGGGGTTTCGATTTAACGGGGTTTAAATAAAATAAATACGAATTAACGGGGATTTTCATCTTATTTACTAAAACGATAAAAAAACATAAAAAAACAATTGTAAAAAAAAAAAAAAAAAAATAAAATAGCAAATTCATTTACTTTGCGTAAAATGCAAAACAAAAACCATCAATAAAACTGACAAAATCATTCTTTCTATGGTTCTGTTGTTTTTATTACGAATTATTATTGGTAGTTACACTGAAAGAATTTTCTTCGCAAAACCAATGAAATTTGACATTAATCCCATGAAAAATGAAACCTGTTTCATTAAAATGTATTTAATAAAACATTACATTAAGGCGAAGGCCATGGCAGCCAGCCCTTTTCTCTCTATACATTTTCTGTAAATTTAATTTGCATTAAATAAATATTAATAATAATAATAATAAAACATTACATTGGATCTATGAATATTTTTCATTGTATGAATACTTTCAATTAAGTAAAAAAAATTTTTTTTTTTTTATTTTATTTTTTCTTATATGTATTATTTTATTTTATTTTTTTTTCTGTCTCTGGCGGGAATCGATGGCGCAACTTCGGTGCTGACAGACTTGCTCACTACCAGCTAGCCTACCGGGTCAGTGTAGTTTTTGGATAAAAAAAACAATGTTTTTTACTCAATTAAGAGCGTTAATATGAGATTAAATTGTCCATAACAACAATAACAACGTTGATTGAAAGATTTTGATTCATTGCTATAATGAAATATTTCATTGTCATAATGAAAATTTAAATTTATGAAAGCATTATTGAAATATGTTGCTTTTATAAAAAAATTTTTGAATTCATAAATTTAATGGTATAATGAAATCTTACATTTTTTGACTAACAATTAAACATTTTTTAGGAAACTATAATTTTGTATTAATTTATGAATATAGTTATGTTTGTATATTGTTTTTTTATGTTCCCAATTAAATTTTTTTGCTTAACTTGGACAAACTTAAGTTTTCATATATCCAATGAAAATTTTTAACGTAATGCGATTTTAACGAAAATACTACATTATAACTATGAAATTCCATTTAGACAATGAAAATTTTCAGTTACCCAAGGAAATTTTTTTTATGAAAATGATTTATTAAATATATGAAGCAGTTTTCTTTCAGTGTAGCAAACAATTACGATTTATAACATAGCGTTTACATTTGCCAGTACTGGCAAGACAGTAGCAATTCATTCAAACTTTTTCACTAATACATAAACACTTTTACAGCTACAGTCAAAGCCCGGTATAACGAATACGCAGTTTAACGAATATCCCATATAACGAATGGCCAAATTTTTACTTTAACTACCTTATATAGCGAATGGCAAAATAAAATAATTCCGATTTAACGAATGATACAGCAAAATAAAAAAAATCGTTACAGAACCGTTAGATTTTTGTGTGTGTTTTTGGCTTCTTTGCTTTTTATTGAAAGAACACGTGTGATGCGTTGCTTTTTTTCGTTAAAGTTTTAGTAGTTTGGTTTGGCTCATTGTGAAAACGAGATGTCAAATCTCTTTTGATAAAAAATTAAAGATTTTAGAAGAGTTTAAGAAAGGTGTAAATCTTTCAGTAATATCCCAAAAATATGGAATACCAAAATCTTCAATATGTATCTTATACACGCAAGTGATGGCTGGCTATCACATTTTAAGAAAAGATATGGAATCAGGTTGCTAAAGCAAACCGGCGAAACACTTTCAGCTCGACAAGATTTAGTCGAGCCTTTTAAAAATCATTTCCATAACTTAATGAGCGAACAGAATTTAACAAGAAATGCAATTTTATGATTTTTAATGAAATTAATTATAAGAAATAAAAAAAATTCTTAAATAAACGTGAAAATATCAATTAAAATTTTATTTCTAGACTAAATTATAAATACAATTAATTTTGATTCAAATTGTGTACCAAAAAATTACTGATCGATATAACGTATATCTCGGTATAACGAAAGGTCTGAACATTATATCATTCGTTAAACCGGGCTTTGACTGTATTTTGTTTTTGCATTATTTTCCCAACTAATATGTATATGCTTACTGTCTTGCCAGTACTGGCAAATGTAAACGCTGTGTAAGAGGTAAAGAAGATTTTATTTGAAAAAAAAAAAAAACAAATTACGAATTAACGACGGGACCAAAATGTATGGAAATTTTACGAATTAACTAGATTATTTAAAGGACCGACAGTTTAATTCGAATTATCGGGAATTACCATTTATTGAGGTACGAATTATCGGGCTTTGACTGTACATAATTTTTGGTATTCAAGTTATTAACTTAACCGTTATAGAGTCAGATGATCTATCTAATGTTCCCTATGATTTTCAAATGAACTCTAAATAATTTTCAAACGTTTGTCGGTTCCAATTTGAAATTAAACCTTCGTGTTTGTTCGGATTGCACCTCCTGTAACAGTAAAGCCCTGTGTTAACCTAACAACGGCCGAATCAATGTATGTATGTACATTCCATCCAGTTTTCCTCTTAATTTCCCGCTTAAAAATCTTACTCATTGCCTAACCCCAGGTTGACTATATCATTCTGTCCTAATTTATATTGTACCTTTTCCCTCAAGTCATCCCTTTTTACTGTCAATTAAATTTAAAAAAAGCCAAAGCAATTCAAATATTCAAGTCTTAATTTAGTTTTAAAATATTTCCTTGTGTTTTGAAACAAAATAAAAAAAAACCTTTTTATTCGTGGGGTTAATACGATATTTTCTATCTTAAAATGTTTAAAAAAAAGTATAATTGTAATAAATTTTCCATGCCTGATTAATATGTACCCTAAATGTACTTATTCGTTCCATGTTTAACACAATTCTTAAGTGGTTTTTCGGTTGTTAAGACAAATTTATATGGACAAGTGTCAAAGTGTGATCATTAAATGTCTGTCTATCTTTTTGTGACTCGTATTCATTTGTTCGTTTATTTTATTATTATTATTTTTTTTGTATACATTTAAATTGTCTGTCTGACTGACTGTTCATTTTTTGTTTTTTTTTTTTTAGAAAATGTATGACTTTTTTAAACTCTTGAAAATAAATAAAAATTCTGTCATTTAAACTATTCAATTTCATGTACTTCAACAATTTCATATTTATTTGTATAAACATGTGTTCTAAACATTTAAAGTGCGTAAATTTTTGTTTAAGAGAAACATGTTGAAGTCATAACAAAAACCGCAAATAATCTTAAAAAAATCAAGATATTAATGTTAATTTTTTCATTGTTGCTATTTTTTCCGTTCCGTTCTGTTCTTTTATTTTTTCGAAAAGTAGTCATTTGTATCTGTTCGTTGGTTGTTTTTTTTTTGGTCTCTAGTGTCATAAACTCATTAGAAACATGATTTTTAATGATAATGTTCAAATTAAATGATAAAAATTATACAAAGAAAAGTAAATTATTCACACTTGCTCACAGACAAATGCCTCTAATTTGCAGCAGAAGTGATTCCAAAAATAGCAGTCGTAACGGGGAGAAAAAATGATCAAAATAATTAATTTTTAAAGTCAATGGAAATTGTAATTTAGTTCCAAACAATCAACTTGCAACTATGTGCAATTGAAATAAAAAACTTAATCCATTAAGAACTTGGTGTAGTTTTAATCGAATAAAAGAACAAATTAACTTAGGCCCTAAACTTGTAAAACGCAAACGCAACGCCAAAAATTATATTGAAAGCAAAAACAAAATCGAAAATATGTATTTCATAATTTTGTTGTTGTTTTCTATAGAAATGTATATTGAATTTTTAAATTTTAAACGCTGCATATCTTGTGGCGGTGATAATTTTAAAATGCAAATTTTTGACATTGTTTTTGCTTTTAATGTTATTTTTGGCATTGCGTTTGCGTTTTACAAATTTAGGGCCTTAAATTAAACCTTAAATGAATTGGAACTATTCCAAACTTTACTAGAACGAAATAGCAACTTAATAAGAATTTAATAAGAACTGAACTAATATTCAACAAGCACTGAAAAAGAATAGAACTCAACTAGAACGGAACAAGAACAAAACTAGAACAGAACTGAAGTTAAACTGAGCTAGAACTGAACAAGAACAGAATTAGAACTTAACTTAATTTAGACTAGAACTGAACTAGAAATAACAAAAACTGAACAAGAAGTAAGTCAAATGTGACCGTTTTATCGACTGCATAAGAACGAAACTTAAACATAACACGAACTCAACTAGAACTGAACTAGAATATAATTACTATAGAACTGCACTTGAACAGAACTATAGCTGAAACAAAGCTGAACTAAAACTGCACAAGAACAAAAATTTAAACAAATTGTTATAATAAATAAATTGAATAATAAATGAATCGAACTAAGTTAGAACTAACTAGAACAGAAATAGAGCTAAATTATTACTAAAGTTTAACTAATGTGGAACTTAACAACAATTAAATTGGAACTGAAGTTTTTGAAGTTTAACTAAACTGAAACTAAACTAGAATAACAGTTCAACTGAAATAGAACTAAACTATAATAAAATTCATGAAAATTTCAAAATAAAATAAAATTTTTTAATAAATTAGAAACGGTGCAGAATTAAAATTAAAAACTTGCTATTGTTATGCCCTCAATTGTACATGCTGGAAATATGTATGCATCTTCATACAAAGTACAAAATAATAACATAAAGTTGTCATTTTGGCATTTGGATAATTTGTGCATAAGGATTGTCGTTTTTTGAAGCTGTTGCTGTCAGTACCAAAACATGTTTCATCTATTTCCTCACAAATTCCCACTACGTCCGTGTATCTCTCAGACTGTATCTATTGCTATAACTCATTATTTAATTGTTGGTCTATTCACAGCAGAGATGAGAAAAGAAGTTTTTTTTTAAAGCGATTTTCTGCATTGTTTTAACAAGCATTTTGGAGTTAAGTGAGTTATATTGAACTTTAATACGTTTCTAGTGTAGCCCAATATTTAACAAAATCAGAGGAGAGAACGTGAAATAAGTAATTAAATAAAGTACTAAAAAGTACTAAAATAAAGTACTAAAAGAAGTACGAAAATAAAGAACTAAAATAAAGTACTAAAATAAGTACGAAAATAAAGCACTAAGAAAGTACAATCATATGTTTCTTATTTTCAAGATCATTAGAATATTTATTTAAAGCCATTAAATATTACCATTTAACATAAAACTGCCAGCTGATATTAAGCAATTAAAATTAAAGTCATATTTTGTCTACAAATTTCCAGTCACATTAACGATTTCATCTTCAAACTCTTACGAAATGCATCCAAGTACGTACTTGTGTATACCAAAATAGAAAAAAAAAACAGCAACAAGATGATACTTGATGTTGTTGTGTTAGCCTGACTTTAATGAAGTTGCTACATGTGCCATTTAGACACGAAATAGGGAACACGAAATGTCACAATACTCAAGTGCTAAAAAGCAGACATTGGACTTTTTCTAACATTTATCTTATTCTTCTTTTGTTTGTGTGTTTTAATGTTTTTTTTTCTTCTAGATTTTCAAGTTAATTTTCTAATTGCGAAACGAGCCATTGACTTGAATAAATAGAAGACATAAAAATTAATACAGAACGAGTTTAAAAACAAATTTCTACTTGAGTAACAGCAGTAGAAAATGTTGAGAAAATTGCCCAGATTAAATTTAAATTTACGGAAAATAATGAAACGAATCTTAATTTGTGGTTTCCTGTTAGATTAAGTTATTTAGACAGATTTTCCAAGTTTTAGAAAAAAAGTTTAAGGCAACGGTTCCTAAATGGAGGTCTTTCTAAGTATTCCAGGGGGCTCGTAAAACAGAGCAGAACAAGTGTTTTTGACATAAATTCAAAAACCTCCGTGCCCACGTTATGTTAAGCTCTAAATGATGTGACATAACCATACAAATTAATTAAATTTTGGCTTCATAAGTCATGGTTACTGCTATGGCATTATGTTTATGTCACGCCAATTTGGACCTGTAATCCCGCGTCGAGCACGTTTGGATTGAAATGTGTGAAATGGAACAAAAATGCCATATCAAGAAGCCGCCCTTATAGCAAATATGATGTAACCAACAAAAATAAAATTTTATAGGAGAATGTTTTTTCGATTGAAATTGCTTTTACTCTTATTTCGTAACGGTACTTCCCAGAGATATGAGATTTTAAGAGATGATCAAAAATTATCGATTTTCATCAAAAAACAAAAATCTAAAATGTTGTTGGTTACATCATTTTCGCTATTAGGGCTCGATATATAAAAACAAATAACTGTTTTTTTCACTAAACTGTGTTTGATTTTGACGAGTAAAGACGCCAAGTCTGTAAAAGTAAAATTTTGGTCTGAAAAGTTCCCGCTTTGAACGGTTGTGTTTTCGCCGCTGTTGTTGAAAATTGTTCAAGTTTAGTAAGTTTTGGTCGCAGTCAACGATATTTGTGATTTGCGTTTTCATCGTGTGCAATTTGACATCAGCTTCTAGTTGTATCTTATGACATTTCTAACGTAACGTTTATCTTTTAATAGTTTTCGATATGAGGTACAAAGACATTGTTTTCTCTCTTTTCGAGAAACGACGGAATATTTTGTTTCACATCTTTTCAACGCGAGAAGTTCTCACGTTTATAACGTTAAGTCCTGCTGAAATCATATTCAAACAACATTTACTTCCTCCAAAGGAAGAACGTATTCTACTCTAGCTCATTTTTGCATCGAAAGTAACAATGGATAGTGAGAAAAACTGGCAAAACTTGTAGACTTTATCCCTACTCGCGATTTGGGTTAAAACAAAACCGGTACGTTAAAAGGGACTTAACAGTAACCATGTTAGGTCCTGTCTTTACTCTTCTCTGGAGACTTTTGGTTTTCGAGGTACAAGATATTGCTCTCTTTAACCGCGATCTTTAGGAGCTATGCCAATTTAAAGCCCTAAGCAAGCTAAGGTATTGGCTGCACATATACATATATCCAAAAAGTGAAACTCCAAGCTTCTCCGAAGGGGATCTTCATCAAGTTTTTACTCTAATTAAACAACTTTTGCATCCCAACAGGATACACATTAAGACGGTATGAGATGAACATTTAAGGGTCCTTTACAAGATTAGGATTTCTCAATAGATTCGCAAAACGATAAAAGATTACTAGATAATGCAACGAGATCAGCGACTTTGACATCCTATTTCCCACTAGAACCAGAACAAGATTTGTTTTAGTGTCAAGAACTTTCATAAATCTAAAATTAAAATTAGTTCCTATAAGTCGAATAGGGCCATAACAAATGTATTTCATTTTGGTTTGTCGGATTCGAGTGTTTTCCAGCTCTCGTCTTGATTGGACGCTTCAATTTCGCTGCGCCAAATGTATGATGGTCTACCTCTTCTTCGGCTTCTTTGCCTATTCTATAGGTATTCCAAAGGATGTCTTGTAATATCTTCAACGGGCTGTTGCAGAGTATGCCTTAGCCAAAGTCATTTTCTTTTACGTTTGAACCCATAGCCTTTCATTGCACATCGTTACCGGCCAGTATTTTTTTAGAATTCTCCAGCGGTTTATAAAAACTTTTAGCGAGTTAGTTTCCTTCTAAGCGGCATTTTACCATTCACATTAACAAAGGCAAGTCGATTTAATGCAAAAGGTAAATATGTTTATTTGGATCTTCTGAAGATTTGTACGGATCGCCTATGGGGTTTAAAATACGAAATAAATGTTTAACAGTTTTATTTTGTTTTCTACATCGTCAGCAGAATCGCCCGCTAACGTCTAAAGGCTATCAATATAGAAAATGATCTATTGTAAGTAGCATTTACTCTCATTATTTTAGTTTATATGATATTTATCTTAGACCAGTTTCAGCTGCTTTAGTTTGTAGAGCTGTGATCTTAGTCTGCAATCATTAAAGTTGCGGGATAGTAGAAATATCGCTACGTTAAGACAACTATTTGCACTTAAACTAATTGTAAGATAGAACCGTGTTGTCCTAAGGTCGCGATATGTCGTCGGCTTAGTCGAGATCTTCTAGCCTTCTGTATATAATAATGAAGTGCAGTTTATATTTTTGCTTCAGTGTCTACAATTTAGACAGATTTCTACCACTTAAAATAATTACACTGTCAAAATTTCAAATACTCAATGTAATTAGTCAGCCGGTTTTCACAGATCTTATACGTTTAACATATTGATATTTTTATTCATTTCCTGTACGTATCGTATATGTGCAAATTGTATTAGCCTTGATTGGGTTATACAGTTTTCCAAGGGTTAATCACATTCATATTTCATGCGACGCATTTAGTGTTTTTTTTTAAATTTGTGTTAATGTGATTTAATTTATTTTTTTTTTTATTAAAAAGTTTATAAATTAACAACTTTGTACAAAAGTTTGTTTTTTTTTTTTTTTTTTTTGCAATAAAAAACAACATAATTAACACATAGTAAATTAAATTACAATGCACTGTGGGATAAAGAAAACAAAAACAGAAGAACAAAATTAAAAGTCAGAATATTTAAAAATACAATTTTGTCACTGTAATAATTATAATACAATTTAAATTACAATTACTTGTAAACGCATGCAGCAGGCAATTCTTTATCCAAGATAACCAACGCCAGGACGTGCACGCCTTTTGCTACCTGTGTAGCAACATAACATCAAATGGTGGATCTTTTGATGATGCGGCAAACCAAACCAGACAACTCAGCAGTGTGAGGAATTGCCATCAGTCTCCACCCGCGCAAAAATTAAAATTATTTATTCTTTATTTCTATGGGTGGGCAACGTGGAATATGGCTACTAAAGATCTGAACAACTTGCAAGCTTTCACCAACAAATATCTAAGAAGAATATTGACAATTTTCTGGCCCAATAGGATATCAAACTCACAACTCTGAGCACGTTTTTAAAAAATTCAATACCAATGGAAATATTGAAAAGGAAATGCGGTAGATTGGTCATGTATTGCGGAGACCCACACTTGGTGATGATAACTAGACTGATGGCCATTTTCTCATTAGGCAATTATCTTTTTTCCCAACGAAAAACTGCACATTAAAGAAATTTGGTTTTCTCAATGTCTCATTTGCTTCGATTTTATCGCAAAGCTAACCGGCACTCATCTGCCAATTATCTATTTTCCTTTTATTTAACGTACAGATAAATTCAATCAGCTGACTCCCAACTTTTACATGTATTTTGAGTGGCGTTGCCAGCTGAAAACAATGTTTTTTGTCGGTATATTGAGAAACCCAAAATCGTTAACGGACAGTTTATCGGTCCAATAAATTTATGTTGACATTAATTAACAGGCAGTTTGTCGATACATTGAGAAAATGGCCATGAGACTTCGAGATCAGGCAAAAGCTGGAACGAAATAAAAAACCAAGCATCAAATAGAAGTGATTTGAAAAATTATTGTTGAGGCCCTATGCTTCTTAAAGGAACTAAGAGAACCAATACAATAATTCTGTGGCTTGGAGCTAAAAGGGTTTATGTACTAAACGAGCCAATGTCCAAAACCCTTCTGAAGCTGTTTCAGCAAAATAAAAGATATGAAGAAAATACATCTCACACAACGATTAACTCAAAACAGCAAAATATTGTCATTGGCCCTTTAAGCACCAAGCCACAGATATATACTAGTAATTATTTAAAAAAATACGTAATCTAAATTTTATTTAATTTATTTGTAAATAAAATTTAAAAATATCATCTTTTATGACATCATTAGGTCATTGTGCTTGTGTTGCATGTGCATCAGTATAAATATATAATCAAGATAATTTGATTATAAATTATAAAACAAAATTAAAAAAGACACTTCTTTAAATAATGTTATTTTTATTAAAGAATTAATAAACTTGTTTCATTATTTCTTAAACCAATACGGTCAGGTCGAATTGAATGCAGCCTTAAAAATAGCCGACACCTAATTAAGAAAACGAAACAAATTTGAAAAACATTTTCCGAATTTCTCAACATAGTCTCCTTGATACACTTTTCCGACCGATATTTTATAACTTCAGTAATCTTTCGATATGTAGTAAGAAGTTGTTACCACCATTCAACAGCCGTCAACCGAAGAATGTACCTCTTCATTGTTTGCAAATATTTTACTTTTTTGTGGAACTGTCTTCTTTGGAAATGATTTGATATTTTCTTTTTCTCAGATGTTAAGTAGTGTCTCCTTTAAGTATGAATATCCGATTGCGTAAATTTAGTTGGCTAGGACACACAATGAGAAAGCAAGCACACGACTTAACTCGACAGTATTTGGAATATAACCTCCAAGGATCCAGGAGACCTGCTAGACCTGCGAATACTTGGAGACGCCAAATTGAGAACGAGTTGCATGAGCATGGCGTGTCCTGGAATTAGATGAAAACGATGCCAACTGATAGAATACAATGGAAAACATTTGTTGCGACCCTATGTTGCACAGGGAATTAAAGGATTACATATAAGTGGTGTCTCATTCATGGTTACGAATCGACGCAAAAACTCGCTGAAGCATCAACAAACACTCTATTACAGCATATTTACGAAGCTGTTGTTTTAATGAGAGCAAACTTCAAGACTTTGCAAAATCGAAAAAAGGCTTCGGTGAAACGTCTAGTAATATGGCTAATAAATGGCTTAAATGTTGGATAGACATGCTACGTAACTGATGTTTTTCTTATCCAGATAGAACTTACGAAAGTATTAGCTGTCAAACGAACTGCGATATGATACTTCCCCTCTTTTCGACATTTATGATCAGTATGCTCTAGGATAAGTGAGGACGGATTATTGGACAAAGACCTAAACGCCAGTATATCGGAGGCAGCAAGGTTATACTCAGGTTTTAACAAAAACTTTCTAAATAAACGAGAGGTGTCCGCAAAAACGTAACTAGCTGTGTACAACTCTCCATGTACACGTACCCTTATATATAGTTGTAAGTCATGGGCACATCCGTCGAAGACACACGGATTCAAGCAGTTGAAATGAAGTGCCTTAGAAGAGTAGCCGGAAAGACCAAAAAGACAAAATATGAAACGAAACGATCCAAGTACAGTACAGAACCCTTTCAAAATAAAATACATCGCTCCAATCAAGGATGCCAGACTCCCGACTGGCGAGAATAATTCTAGAGGCTAGACCAGAAGGTTAAAGAGGAAGAGGACGCAGAAGAATAACTTGGCAAGACACAAAAGATAAAATTTTCGAAGAAAACGGTTTAGACAAACGAATGGCCAAAACAGATGCATAAGAACGACAGAAATTCTGCAACATTTAAACCTCTACACTGAAAGGCAGAAAAGGTTCGGAATAAGTAAGTTTGCTCTGGGAAATCATCGTAAATAGATTTAACTCTTCCAAATTATTCGTGATTTTTATTGTGTTAAGCGATGAGGCTCATTTTTTGGTTTAACGGATTTGTTAATAAACAAAATTGCCGCATATCACCCTACAAACCTACAGACTTCATTACATTCAAAAAATCTCACCGGTTGGTGCGGTTTACACGCTACTGGCATCATCGGAGATTACTTTGGTTTTCAAAAACGAAGCCGGAGCTCGCGTTACGGCCAATGGAGAGAGATCGTCACCGCATCATAATTAATCTTTTTATACCCACACCACAATAGTGGAGAGGGTTTTATGCATTTGTGCTGATTTGTGTAACGTCTTAAAATAGTGGTCCTAGACCCACCTTAAAGTATACTGATCTACTCAGAATCACTTTCTGAGTCGAACTAACGATGTCCGTCCGGCTGGCTCGTAGGCTGGCTGGCTGTCCATGTAACCTTGTGAGCAAAGAACAGGTCGCAATTTTGGAGATAATTTGATAAAATTTGGGTCATAGGTTCTTATTGGCACAAGGACCAAGCCTATTGAAATGGCCGAATCGTAGGACCACGAGGGAAGATAGGTGGAAATTTCTTCCTCTTAGAAACTATCAAACCAATTTTAATGAAATTTAAAACATAGATAGAACCATATCTATATGGACACAAAATGTATAAATTTTTAACAAAAATCGGCCCACGAGGGGAGATAGGGGCAATTTCTGGCTCTCAAACCGATTTTAATGAAATTTAAAACGTAGATAGATCCATATCTATAGGGGCACATTAGCTATACAGTTTTTAAAAAATAGGACCACAAGGGGAGGTAGGGGGCAATTTCTGCCTCTCACAAACTTTCAAACCGATTTTTATGAAGTTTATAAATATAGATAAATCCATATTTACATGGACACATAAGCATGATGTGTTTGTGTAGGGTATCATATGGTCGGGCTTGACCGACTATACTTTCTTACTTGTTTTTGTTTGAAAATGTGAATGACTTTAATCTGAGGGAGATGTGGTTTCAAAAGGATTGCGCCACGTGCCATAGTTGATTTCGAGAAACAGACCTGTCGATTGTCGTCCAAGGACGTGCGATTATACACCTCTTTTGCGGAGCAACGAGAAGTCACTGCTGATGAACCAGCAATAATTGACGGGTTGGAGGCCAGTTGAAGTTTGCGAAAATGTGTTTGGTATGCATACGTATATACAAACGTTTTTTTATTCACCTGAAAAGTAACCCTTATTCCAGATTTTCTTAACAAATACTTAAATTTCATTGCAATTTTGCAACTTGCTTAAGCAAACAAAATTTTTTTTACCAAAATCCCCATCCAAACCATTTGAAACAGTTTAATCGATTATTAGATCGCTATTATCTGATGTGGAGTATATAAATTTAGTTTTTTTGTTTCACCTAATATTATTTTTAGTTCCTTATAATAAGAAATCTTTAATAAAACACAAAATGCGCCATTCATGCTGCTGCCTAGCTGTCGGCCTGCAACTCAAAAATCGGGAAAATTTATGAAGACAATAAACGAGGAAAAACTTAGAAAACACATTTAAATAAATATCAAGCAATTATGACGATTAAAAGAAGAAAGAGATTTAAAAATAAACCAAACATTAAAAAAAACATTTTCATAGCTAAAACTTCATAAATTACAGCAAAATTATATGCCTTAATTACACTCTCAAACAAATAAAGCTACTAAATTAGAAGTCAAAAAGGCTGATATTGAGCATTTAGCTAAAACACTAGCAGTGTTAAAATAAAGCGTGGACGAATAAAATGCACCCTAAAAAAACCAATACATCACATCAATTTTATATGTTCACACGGTTAAAGTTTTTTTTTTAATTTTTGAATTTTACTTATTTTTTAAAAGCGAGATTGAGATTGATGTCCGTCTGTCCGTGTGTAGTTTGAAATTAATTTTGTTTAAGACCCCAGAAATCATGGGACCTTAATTGTTGTTTATGTATGTCACATCAACCCCTTTAAAGCCGGATCGGTCGATAAATTACTGAGATATGAGCATAGAACCACGACCGCCTCTAATTTTACCCATAAATATCTTGTTGTTATTGTTTTTTTTTTCTTCTTCTGTATATGTATCAGGAGATTGGCAAGAGCCAAAGTTTCCAAATTATACAACCTTTATAAAAAAGGGTGGGATTGAAGGAATGGGCGTGGCACTTTTTATAGAAACACATTATAATACACAGCCTCTCTAAAAAATGGCTGAGATTGGAGAATTGGGTGTTACACTTTCCATAGAAAGACATTGTAGATATCTTTGTATCTGGAGAACGGAGTTAAACTCCTTTAAATTCTCGTGCCCAGCAAACAATTTACATACATTTTAGCAACTAACTGTTTTAGATTTCGTACCTTATCGCTACACACAATATTTTTAAAATGCAGTAGAAACTAGATTCTTGCGTCACGAAAACTTTTCTCAAAAAGCGCCTTATTCATTATACAATATTGTATATGTTATTCACCATGTTATTTCCATAATGCCCTATAGTATACAATATGGCGCAACTTTTATTAACAATAAAAACATAACCTATAAGCCAAACAACATTGTACAATGTTGCCAACATACAGTTTTTTACAGTACATATATTGCACTTCTGCAATAAAAATCAAGTCCTTTGATTGTTGATATCACATATTCATTGGCAATAGTGCTAGTAAGTGGGCCGCTTTACGTACTCAGTACTTGCAACATTTGAAATTTTTGACCTCATAATTGCAAAAAAAATTTTTTACATATCTCACCTAAAATGCAAAAGGGCGTAACAACACTTTTTATAATTTTTTTTTTTTAATTTTATAGGAATATGTTATTTAGTATAGTGCATCATAATCAATCAAAACTCGATTTTGATTTTTTTTGTTGTTACGCCCTTATGCATTTTAGGTGACGATATGTATGTTTTACAGTGCAGATTTTTTTTTTTTTTGTTTCTTGGCCACTTGCACAATGGATTTATGTATGTATTTCGAGTTTTGAACAGGGCTGCCAGACTTGGAAATTTATCCACAAAGTCATTTGGGGATTGGGGATTAAAAAAAAAATACGGAATTTGTTGGAGATTTTACACATTTTTAACATTTTGTCCCTATTTTTCTTTGTTTCGTATATAGCATATGAAAAAAGTAGCAAAACTTTTATCTTACTCTTATCAACAACTATCGGGTGATTTTTTAGCTATTATCTTTTTGGCAACACTGGTTTAAACAGCTGACTCACGTTTCGTGTTTTGTTTCACTGGCAAACATCTTCAGTTTGGTCTATACTTTAACCATGAATCGTCTTACAAACGAACAACGCTTGCAAATTATTGAATTTTATTATCAAAATGCGTGCTCTGTTAAGAAAGTTCATCGCGCGCTTCTTGTGTTCAGCGACGAAGCTCATTTTTGGCTCAATGGGTACGTTCATAAGCAGAATTGTCGATGTTGGAGTGAAGATCAGCCAGAAGCATTGCAAGAGCTACCAATGTATCCAGAAAAAGTCACAGTTTGGTGCGGTTTATGGGCTGGTGGCATCCGTACTTCTTCAAAGATGATGCGAATCGTAACGTAACTGTGAATGGTGAGCGCTACCGTGAGATGATATCCAACTTTTTTTTGTACAAAATTCAAGAGCTTGACTTGCATGACAAGTGGTTTCAACAAGACTGTGCAACATGCCACACAGCACGCTTAACAATGGACTTATTGAGTGGCGAGTTCGGTGAACATTTTATTTCACGTTCGAGACCGGTCAATTAATTGGCCCACTAGATCGTGCGATTTAACGACTTTAGACTATTTTGTGTGGGACTTTGTTAAACCCGCTTAAATTGACGCATTGGAAGACAACATTGAAGCATTTATTCATGAGATACCGGCCGAAATGTTGGAAAGAGTATGCCAAAATTGGACTAAGCGGATGAACCATTTGAGGCGCAGTCACGGTCAACATTTGCATGAAATAATCTTCAAACATTAAATTATATGGACGTACTATCGATTCATGTAAAGATTTCATGCATTTTTCTGAATTTTATGTGTTTTTTTTTTAACTTCCTATAGCTCTTAAAAAATCACCCTATATTTAAAAAAAAAATTAAAATTTGGTCAGAAAAAAATATTAACTTTTTAAAGTGTTGTTTTTTAATTTGGGGATTTTTTTTTTAACTTTGGGGACAAGGAAAAAAGTACCTGGCAGCCCTGATTTTGAATTAAATAAATATTAGGAAGTCCTGCCAAAGTATGTAACTGATGGCGGGTTAAATTTATTATGAGTCAGGCTATTGTTGTATTGAAATTTGCAAAGAAGAATTTTACATTGCGTGCACACAAAAAAAAAAAAAAATAAAAATAGTTTTTAATTAAAAAATTTGTGATATCAATTAAAAAATTAACTAAATTTGCACCAGTAATCAAATTAATATTCAATTCAATATTTTTTGACATAAACAAAATTTTCTTCAGTATCTAATGTTGTTGCAATTAGTAAACTTTTAATTCACTTAATTAAATTTTTCACTAAACCTGATTTTATTTTTAATTAATATCCGGTAATGGAAATATCCTTGTTTAGTTGGTTTTCAATTGGGTTTTGCAAATGCCAATAATATGGTCCAAGTAACTAAAATATGTTTGCATATTACATATTGCATGTTACAAAAAAATATGTTTTCTTTACGTGTGTCAGAAAATCTTAAATCTAATTGAAAAAGAAATTTACAAAATTTCCCATCATAAAATTCCTAGAAACTCTTAATATAATACCTTTCCGAGAAATTTTGGTAGAATATTTCTTAAATAGGAATCCGCTTTAATACTTTTTTTTTTGGCAATCTGGGCCTACTTTGTAACAAACTGAAAGACAAATTTAATATACGTCTCTTATATTTTAGGTGAATGTTTTTAAAACAAACAAATACAACTAGAGGCGGTATTTTATAACAAAAAGGGTAAAACTTAATCAACCATAATTTACACTCAAATAACACTATTAAAAGAAGGCAAGTCGCCAAAGAAGTTGGAATTGCACTCGTAGCATTTATATTTTTCTATTTCCAAATGTAATTTTCAAATATTTATGATATTTTTCCTCTAAGCATGGTTGCATTTAAAAAAAAAAGTACCAGTAATAATAATTATGGCCCAACAGCTGTTAGCAGCAAAAAAAGGAGGCAAACAACAGTAATAATTTAAGGTCTTGAGCACTTTCATTAAGCAAGTATAAACGGTGCACTGGCTGCTAAATAATACATGTTGCATTAAAATATCACTTTCTCTCGAACATTTAGATGCAACGTCATGCAAAAACATTTTTGAACAAATACCAGCAAAAAGGTTGATTGAAAGTCTTAAGATTTGGCTGCTGGAAAAGTTTTATTTAAGTTTTTGCACATATATTTTTTTGCGTTGTGGTTTTCTTTTCTTTTTTCAAAAACAATATAATTTATGCCATTTTCACGTGTCGTTCTACTAAAGAAAGGGACATTTTAATGAGAGAGTTGCCAACATTATTAAGTGAGTGATCTGAATATTTAATAGAATTTCTTTAATGAAATAAGCATAAGTTTAAAAAATGGGAGGAAATGAGTTACATGAAATACATATGTACTTTGTTTTATGAATGGTAGTAGTTTTATTTTTGTGGTAAGAAAGTTTGTTTTTGGTAATTTTTATTATCTTTTTTTTGAAGGCAGATAAATCTATATGCCCAAAACAAAAGATGTGAATCATTATTAGCAAACACCATAAATCTTTTAAAACGTATTTAAATAAATGCAGATACAATACGACTTACACGACTTCAAAGCTTTAATTTTAATAAAAATCTATATATGTATATTAGAGCGACTCAAGTTGTATGGAAGCAAAATTCGTGCTCGATGTACCCTCCTAAAAATGAACATTGGACTTTTTTAAGATGACATTTTAAATATTTCGGCTACAGCTTTGACCTCTCGTGAGCTGGACCAGTTTGAAAAAGGGTCTATTTTTGTATGTTTTGTTAATTTGTGAATCTGTTCCCTTACCAACATATACATATATACATATTCTTTCTTTAGTCCTATTTTCATCCATACATGATCTAGAAACTAAATTCGCTATCATATAAGAGTTACTACAAGATTGCATTTATATATATTCCAGAGCACCTTGTAAAATTCATCTAATTTGCAAAAATCTAAATTATTTACATACAAAGATGATGTACTTGGCAAAAGAAAAAATTTGATACCTATATTGCCCTATATAAAACGAAGGGTTACCAACCCATTGCATTTTTGTCAAAACGCGAACTAGCACGAATTTCAAAAAAAGCTGACACGTGTTTAATTAAATCGACTAAATAATAAAACATGTTAATTTGGCACTTTTATTACAAACAACCCCCAACAAAAAATTCAAAAACCGTTATTTTTACAGAAAATCCTTAAAAAAAAAGGACATGGATGATCGCCCTTGGACAAATTGTATAAACAGTTGGGCGCGCCTTAAAAAAACCTTTCTTACGATACCCAATTTATATATATTGGTAAGGGAACAGACTCACAAATTAACAAAACATAAAAAAAATAGACCCTTTTTTAAACTGGTCCAGCTCACGAGAGGTCAAAGCTGGAGCCGAAATATTTAAAATGTCATCTTAAAAAAGTCCAAGGTTTATTTTTAGGAGGGTACATCGAGCACTTTTTTTGGTGAGTCGCTCTAGTGTGTATAAAAGAAAGTGGCGTTAGTTACTACGTTTATAACTAAAGAACGGCTGGACCGATTTCGATGATTCGTACCAATTCGGAATGGTCTCTGACCAAGTAAGAAGAATAGCAAAAACAAAATCTAAAAGAGGTGGCGCCATTGAAAATTACTCAGTATGAATTAAATCGTAAACTCTGCATTTGACGATGCTATGATCTTTAGCAAAGTTGTTGAGCATGAGCCGGCTAAGGTTTATAAGTTGATATGACCAATTTCAGACAGGTGGCGCAACTAAAAATGACTCGAAATGAGTTAAATCATAAACTGTGCATTTGATCATGCTATGATCTTTAGCACAGCTGTTGAGCATTACCATACAAAGGTTTCTAGGTTGGTATGACAAATTTTCGATAGGCGGCACCACTGAAAATTACTCAAAATAAATTATATCATTTGATCATGCTATGGTCTTTAGTAAAGTTGTTGCGCATTAGCCGGCAAAGGTTTTTATGTTGGTATGAACAATTTTCGACAAAAAGGGCCATTGAAAATGAATCAAATCGTAAGCTATGCAATTGATCATGCTTTGATCTGTTAGCAAAAAAATGTCTAAAATATTCCAGAAAAAAGAAATTATAAAGAAAATTCATTTTCTCATACATTTTGTATGGAGTGCTAAAAGGAAAGTTTAAAGGACAATCAACAAATCCCAAGGGCAATCATTGAGTGTTTGTGGCCTAAATTTGGAGAACAACTATTTTTCACACGGTCAACTCTATGTCGCATGTTCCCGTGTCGGAAAGTCATCCTCTTTGTTCATTTTCGCACCTGACAACAAAACGAGAAATATTGTTTATCACAAAGTGCTTCAATGATATTCTTTTAACTTATTCAATAGCTTACTTATAATTCACATTTTCATATTCTTTTTTTTTTTTTTTTTGTAAATAAAGATAAATTATCTGCACCGAATATTACCTGTACCTGATTCTGTATTTTAAATATACACAAAAACAATACTTTTCTAAGCAAAACAACGTTTGCCGGGTCAGCTAGTAATATATATTTTTAAAAAGATTTTCGAAAGTGGAAATAATATCGAACTTATTGTTATTTACGTATTGTTAACATGGCAGTTATTTATTTTTTAAGCTGGAATTTAAAAAACAAAAAGCGGTAACAGTAGTTTTCGGGTGAGATCTTTGTAGTACAGGCTTGGGGGCTAATTCTGGCAGTCGTAATCAAATACTTTTTTATCAAAGTTATTTTCGGGAATACAAAGTTTATTACACTGCTTTACAAATTTTTAATTTGAAAAAATACCAAGAACACCACATGCCTAGATAAGTTAATTGGGACCTCCTGTACGCGAAAATCGCTGTAATTTTTTTCCTAAGTACCGTTTTTTAGATAACGGTACTTTTGCGTTTTTCGGTGTATGGTCCCACTCAAACCCTTGTGGAGCCCAACCAAAAAGTCCGGTCGAAATAAATGGCATATCGTTAGAAAGGTAATCGAATGCCTTTTCCATCGATATGCTACAAATTTCTATCTGATAAGAAATGGCTGAGTAATAGCACATCAAAGTTCAAAAAATGTCAATTTTTTTTACGTTTTTTCCAAAATTTTTCATTTTTATTTCGTTTTTTTACTACGTTATATTAAATATCTGGAATGTTTTATTTCTTTACCAAATAGTATATTTAATTACCAACATTTTAAGCGTAATTTGAAAAAAATCGGATGAAAAATAAAGTTTTTATTAAGGATTTTGTGGAACGACAATATTTTTATCTCATATAAAATTCCTTGTTTTTTAAATACGTTAAAACTGATGGACAACAGAATGAAGCAGTTTGGTTTTTAATTTTGTTTTTTCTTTTAACCCACTTACAACTACAATTCGAGTCGGAAAGAACCCAACTAATTGTAGGGGGATGTAAGAAAAGCTAAACTCACTGTTTATTGTTGGTGTTTTGTTTCAGCTTTGATATTGTTACAAGTAAGACTTAAGAGCGTTTATAATTCTTATTCGCTTTAGGGTTTTATTTGTTTAATATTTTTGGCTCTTCTAAAATCTTTGGAAAAGGTTTTCTGATGAGCTGGCTTTAGCAACCAGTGAAATGCGCATAGAAGCTAGCTTTCCCTCAACAATAAATTTCAGTGTATTTATCAAATATGGAAAATTGGAAATTTAGCACGTCATACGGATATCGTATTAATAAAATACTTTTTTTATTCGAAAGCTATTTTATTTCTAATTCTCTCAGTCGATACTGAACGAATCGAAATTATTTTTTCAATGTTGTAAAGCATTTGTTTGAGTATTCACAACACTGAAAAAATAATTTCGATTCGTTCAGTGTCGACTTAAAAAATTAGAATAAAATTGAAAAAGGGAACAGGGTTATGAATTTTTATTCAAATGATAAAAAAATCAAATGTTTCCGCCCGGGATCGAACCGGGGGCCTTCCGCGTGTTAGGCGGATGTGATAACCACTACACCACGGAAACTATAAATAGAACGGATCTAAAGCAAACTTTGATATTTATTGTATCTACTTTAAAATTGTTGTTAAAACTAAAATTAGTATTTGGTAATTTTATGGTTACACTTGGGGTTAAAAACGCGTTTTAACATCTCGATCGTGAGTAAGCTCTAATAACATCAAAATCTAAATGATTATCTATACATTAAATTAAAGTGATTTATTAATCACTTCAAAAAAACATGATTAAAACTTAAATATTAATCACATAGAACCCTCGGAACATAACTCAAACTGAGTTGATGTAGCATTCAAATAATCTTCTGATAACTTTTTAAAGTCTTTTTTTTTATAAATTTTTAATACTCTCAAGAAATATAAATATGTTTGTTGTGCTTTATTTATTAAATAATATGCAAACCTGATTAATCCACTTTTCAAGTAAATTGAGATTTTAATGCCGTGTGGTAGAGAAAGATTCGCCTTGTCGTCCAGCTTGTAGTTTTTCTTCAATTTGAGTCTTGAAGTCTGTTAAACCAACTATATTTTTGGATTTCTCTCAAGCTGGTTATATGAAATATAAAAAGTTTCTTGTCTCTCCTGTAAAATGTACTGAAAGGTAGTTAGCATGTTTGCATATTAAGCCGACAAACTGTCATTTTAGTCATCTCAAATGTAATGTGAGCGTCTTTGATTAACGTAATCAACATTTTACTTAAACGCGTTTTAAAACCTAAGTGTGAACATAGCATAAATTATATCAGCACAATTAAAAAAACAGCCTTAAGAGAATAAAAATATGTTCATGTTTCCGCCCGGGATCGAACCGGGGGCCTTCCGCGTGTTAGGCGGATGTGATAACCACTACACCACGGAAACTACATGAAAGTTTTTGTTATTAACGCACTCACACAAATACTGAACATTGTACAATCTGCTTTTATTATTTTTTTTAATCAATTTAAAGAAAAAATATGCATTACCAATTATATTTTTTTGTTATTAATTTAATTTATGACAATTTTATAACTATTTTTAATTGATACGATTCCTTTTATTGGCTGTATCTTATTTTAGTATTTTGACAAGTACCTAAACATAGTTTCCGTGGTGTAGTGGTTATCACATCCGCCTAACACGCGGAAGGCCCCCGGTTCGATCCCGGGCGGAAACAAATAGTTTTTTTTTTAATTAAATTTATGAATAATTATCTTTTAGATTTTAAGTAATATTTTGCATCTATCAGATTTAATTTAACGATATTCTTATAAGAAGTATGATTGAACCTAATAATAGATATGAAGAGTTATTAAACCTAGAAGAACACCAATTTAAAAAAGTAATAACACCAACTTTAGTATGATATATTTTAAAACGAAAAATTAAAAAATAGGATTTTAAGATTTAAGAGATTATTTTGAACATCCGAATAGGTTTATTTATATAATAATAATTAGTACAGGGTTATCCATTTAGTGATTTAAAAACATCGGTCTGGCAAGGCTTTCAGCTGTTAAATATCTGTCATCTGAAGCGTTATTTATTGAGTGAAAGTTTTGTCATTTACGAATAAAGATCGTTTAACAACCGAATAACTTGAAAAAGTAGTTAAAACTTTCTACAAAAGTGGTGGTGTCTAAAGTGGCCAATTTTCGAGCATTATTTGTTTAAAATAGTTAAGGTAGCCAGCTTCCCCGTACAACATTCGACAAAATAGAAGCGACAGTGAATAAGTGGGCGGTACAATATATATTTATTTATATTTTAAGAATGGTAAGAACAAAACTGTCCAAATTTGGTGCACAAAGCTGGGATCAATACACCACATCTGACAAAATCTGAGCGGCATTGGGGAAGTGGGCGTGGCAGATCCCGTCCAATCATTGCGGCGGTCTCGATCTCTTAAGTGAAAAAGTTGCTTCACAACCCTTTAATTGTGAAATTTTCATCATGTAATTAAATTTATTTGGCGGCACGATCGCATGCTTTTATTGTTGGAATAGGGTGGGGTGTCACAAAGCCATTGGACATAAAGCCACAAGCCAGGGCGACAACAATGCATCCTTTACATGAAATATGGTGAAATACAATCATTATCAAAAATATGGCTTTATGTCTGATTTTTCGGAAAAAATGTATGGCGTTAAGTCCCATTATATTGAGACTTAATGAGACTTAATGGCATATGCCCTTAGCTCTCAATGGAATGGGACTTGACGCCATATGGCTTTATGTCCTATGGCTTTGTGATACCCCACCCAATTAGGCCTACACAAAACGCCAGCAGATTTTTTGCGGAGTTGTGTCTTTGTGGAGCAATTATTTTTAGAGGAATCGTTTTTGACTTCTTTATCATTTTAAACACAAACAAAAAGCGTGTTGTTTTTTCTATTGTTGCATTGTTGTATCTCAGCAAAGATTTAATGATTGGACCATGACCCTACTGTACAAGCAACTGGCAAGATTATAAAGACATTTGAAGATTCTGAAAGCGTTACAAATGTGGTCAGGCCTGTTCACACTGTGAGTGAAAGTGTGGCGAATTATCCGAATTTGTGAATTTTTTATGGTGCATTTTGCATTTGGATTTGTACTTCCATCCATAGAAAGTCCGCCTCAGGCGACAATTTAAGCCGGCTGAACATAAACAACGACGTAGATATGCATGATAAGTTTCCAGAACGCGTAATTTCACGTTTTGGCGACGTCAATTGGCCACGAAGTTATGGGATTTGACTGTGATGGAAGTGGTTTGAAAACCAATACATATGAACAGATACATTTTTTCTTGAATTGCTTTTTTTGGGAACCTTCCATTCTTGGTATTCTTAAAATTTTTGTTATCGAAAATAATTAAATTAAAAAAAAAGTTGCATGTGTTTCCGCCCGGGATCGAACCGGGGGCCTTCCGCGTGTTAGGCGGATGTGATAACCACTACACCACGGAAACCTTACAGATTCAGTAGACCCAGTAAATACAAACAAGAAAAAGCTTTTTAATACAAGCAACAAAAAAGCTTAAAAACACCATAACAAGAAAAAAAAAAACAGAAAATTATAAATAAATTAAAATTTACCTAGATTTTGTATAAAAATGTTTTATTTTTTAAATACAATTTTAAAAAATTAAAAAATAAATTTTCCATTGCCGAAACCCGGGATTGAACCGGGGACCTTTAGATCTTCAGTCTAACGCTCTCCCAACTGAGCTATTTCGGCATGTGATAAACTTGAACCTAAAGGTGTATTTGATTCTCTTGTTAATTCTTTACTCCATATAAAGCTCATATTTTGTTAAAGAGACATCCAAAACTTTATTGTAGTTTGTATAAGTGTTGCCAGAACGATGATTTTATCATAATATAGAAGATTATTTGACGAAAATATTTTTTATTCTTAAATAATATGATATTTAGTTTTTAGATTAGATTATAAAATTTTTTAAGTATTTTTGTGCAAAATACATAACTTTTCTACAGTTTTTATAATCATTGAATTTGTTAAACAACACAATTTTGTATTTTGTATTGATTCTATACAATTTACATGTGTAACCTGTCTAGCATACACAAAAATGCGTAATTTTCCTTGCCCAAATTTTACATAACACTAATTTTAAAATAAAAAGCTTTATAAATGGTTATGATTGATGAGTTTCGTGTAAGTATTGTAAATATTTTCCCTATTTAGTTGAAATAATAATGCTAGGTGCACAGTTGTGTCGTACGTCATATAAACGCAGGACGTTCCGCCGTATCTTTTAAACCAATAACCATGGAAATACAAATTATATAAAAATTAGAAATTATATTACATTCGTTACTTATCTCAAAAATAGAAATAAAAAGTAGGTACTTTTAGAAAATTCGACCGTTTCAGTAGTACCTACATATCGTACCCATTTTAAATCCTTTTTTTACAAACATTTTCTCCATCTATCTTCTATATAAATAGAACCGAAGGTTGGTCTCTTGCCAAATCCATCCACTAAAACGGGATTTTTGGAAATTCGAATGTTTAGGAAGTAAAACCGGGTAAACTCAGTAATAAAAGCGATACAAAAAAATTTAACACTTATCGTTGTTCATTAGGAAAATAAGCGGACAGATGTCTGGTACTTTTTTGAAATTCGTCCCTTTTGGGGAGTCAACGTTTCTATCACTCTATCTATCTTTTAAACCAATAGCATATAAATAAAGATTATTTCACATTCGTAACTTATCTAAAAAATACAAATATGAATTTTTTGCTTTTTCGACATTCGGACTTTAAGGGGTGAAACTCGTACCTATTTTTGGTTTTTTGTTTACAAAAGATTGAAGACAAATCACTGACATACATAAATGTATTCAATTAAAGACTCCCAATACAATATTAAAATTTTTTATATTTCAAGTATAAAAAAGGGAAAATACAGCAAATTAAATTTCATGCTTTTATTTTTTCGTACTACACGTGGTACTTTTATATTCTATAATATTTAACTTGGAATCATAAACTATAGGTGCAGGGTCCTGAGTGATGATAGATAACCTACACTGAACCAAAAATCCAATGAAAATGTACGTTAAGCAAACGAATTACGTTTATTAAAATATTTTCGTTGGCTCAACGAATTATTCATTAATATAATGAAAATTTTATTTTTATTAGGTATTATTTTCATTATATTAACGAATAATTCGTTGAGCCAACGAAAATATTTTAATAAACGTAATTCATTTGCTTAAAGTACATTTTCATTGGATTTTTGGTTTAGTGTATAAGATGAAAAAATTTTGGAAATTTTCTGTTAAAACCTAGAAATATAAACTTTGGCAAATAAAAATGGGCATTTCCCCAGAATGGTCTACCAGGATGAAAAAATAAAATGTTGATTATCATCGTCTTTTATTGTTTTTTATTAGAAAAAAAAGTCAATGTTCTTATAAAAGAATGGTTTCCTAGCATATCTGAGCTGTTTAACTTGACGAAATTGGGATGGAAACTGGAAAATTTTATAATTTCCTGTATTTTCTACTTCTAAAGACATTTTTATATACTTATTTTACATGCAAAAAATATGTTAGGTTAACACTCTTTCTTCAAAATCTCTCCATTACAATTAATTGTAAAAGGAGTATTAAGTATTTTTGTTAAGGTAATTTAAAGACATTTATGGTAAAATACATGGTGATAATAATAAAAAAACATATGGAAAAATCGTAAGTTCGCGATCCGTACGTTCGCGACCGGTACATAAGCCAATTAAATACAAACCATGAGAGATATTTTATTTTGTAAATACTGGATGGAGACCTACATTAATACAATTTTAAAATAAATTAATCACTTTTGAAAATTCCGTTTTATTACGCAGATTTTTACATTTCACTACTGTCAGCCGAAGTTGACTTCTATTTTTCGTACGTTCGTGACCACACGTTTACAACTCTTATTATGAAAACTTAAACTCGATGAAATCCATCTTTTGTGCTAAACATAGAGCTACCCAAATGCTATCGAATCGCAAAAAAATGCTAGGAAAAGTTTTGTTTTCTATATTATTTCTACATCAAAAGCTAAAGAAGTTGTTCTAAAATAATCAGAAAAATCCAAGTTTATTAAAATCTACATATGTACAGTTATTTCCGCTTAATTGAGTTTCTAAAAATGCACGACTTTTGACGCAATTAAACGGAAACTCAATTAAGCAGTACTCGGTTAATCGAATCGCCGACGCAATTAAAACGAAAATCGTTTAATTAAGCAAGATTGGCAATAAAGCGAAACACCCATGTGTAGATAGAAAATAAAACGCATTTCTTTATTTATTAAGTTAAAAAATGGTTTAAGTTTTTTAAAACAAAAAAAAAAAAAAAAAAAAAAATTAGGTACGTTCATCGTATTTATTTTTTTACAATTAACTAATTAATAATTAACCGAAACATTTGCTAATGTTTTTCGCAATGCAGTCTTATTTTGCGAAATAATTAAGCGGGGGACGCGATTAAGCGGAACTCAACTAAACGGGTATTTTTACATAAACAGTTATACCGAATAATTTCGTTTCATGATTTTAGTGCAATAAAACGGGAAACTCGATCAAGCGGGGTTCAATTAACCGAAAACAATGTATATATAAAATTCTCGTGCCACGGTGTTTGTAATTGAACTCCTCCGAAACGCCTTGTCCTATTTTTATGAAATTTTGTTTGTGCATTTGTTAGGTATGAAGTAGGTCTTAAGATATCAACCCCTTTACGCGAAATTATCGTATTGAGTTTTTGATGCAATCTTGTTCTACATTCAAAGAGACGTCACCTGCAAAATATTGTAGGCGAATTCCACTCGTTGCTACAAAAACAACATGTATATCTTCATTTTGATATTGCAAGCGAAAGCAGAGAAAAGAAGAAAAATGGCAGTCCTGTAAAATTTAGTTTTTGTAACATACAATAATTTCGCGCAAAGGGGTCGATATATTTATATATATATTTCCTAAGGCAAGAGGGGTAAAAGATGCCCCTCCCTCCCTTTATCTTCTTAACTAATCAATCGGTTTTCTTAAAATTTGGCATGCAGAAACTGTAACATCTGAAAGGAAATATGGAATAGGGTGTGAAATAGGGTAGAGGGGTATAATATCCTCTTCCCTTTATCTTCTTAACTAAACAACCGGTTTTCTTAAAATTTGGCATGCAGACACTGTAACATCTGAAGGGAATAAGTTATGTGGCAAAACAACGTTTGCCGGGTCAGCTAGTATTTGTATATTTTTCCTTTATTTATTTTGTTTTCATATGCTATACAGTTTTTTCGATGACAATACGGTCACGTATCTTCGTTGATGTACGGCGTACATATATACGGTTTTACATTTGCACCAGCTATTGTGTGCCTTTGTATAAAATATTATACGTTTGAATTTGACAACGTATCTACGTCGTACGCTACTACGTTTTGTAGAAATCTGTTTTTTTTTTACTTTTTGTGTTTGCAAAAAAATGTTTAAATTAAAACAAAATATTATGATTTCGTTTTCCAAAATATGAGTTTTTTTATTTGTCAATTATGATTTTCTTTCCAAAGCTTCTGGCAACGCTGACTGTGTACAGCAACAATAATTAATGAGAAAACGTTTTTACACCCTCCACGCAAGGAAAAAGGGTATATATAAGTTTGTCATTCTGTTTGTAATTTTACAATAGTGGTATTCACACCGAACTTGTTAATTTGTTACTCGGTAGTTTGTTAATTTGTTAAAGTTACCAACTGTGAACGACCCCCTTTTTAAAACTTTGTTAGTCTGGTAACTTTCGTAGTAAAACAACTGATTTATTGTTCTGACACAATTTATTATTCTGGAAAAAATAAAACATGCCATGAGAAAGTGTAAAAAAACAATTGTCAACCATTTAATTACTCATGCTTTGACACAAATAACGTTTACTGACGGTAAGTAGTGAGTTACCAACTAACAACTATTTTATCAGGGGTGCCGTGTCGTTAATTTGTTAAATGTTAATACGGTAGCGCGTTAAATATACAAAAACAAAATGAGTGTAAAAAAGTAACGATTAACGACTAACAAACTAACAACCTCGGTGTGAATTCAGCTAATATTGATCTTAGACCCTATAAAGTATATATATTCTGGGCCCTTATGAGTAGCGACGTTATTTTACCGATGTCCGTCTGCTTGTGTGTATGTCGAAATGCGTTTTCCAAAGATCCCAGAAATGATGAGGACTTGTTGTATATTTATATAACTATACTCCGTTAGGGTTTAATCATCAGATCGGTCCATAGCTGACTGATAGATGACCGCTCCCTAATTCTACCCATGTCCCAAAGTTTCCAAATTAGGTACCAAGATCTTGGTTATCAATACACATTATCCGACAAAATGTGGGCGAGATTGGAAAAGTGTGCGTAGCAAAAGTTTTTTATTTCTGAAGAACGGTATGGGAAAAATTATCCAATTTGTACACACGGGAGGGTTATTAATCAGAACCTCTCTAAAAAATAAGCGGGATTGGGGAAGTGGGCGTAGCTCTTCCCGTACAAAAACATTATAGATTTCTGCATATCTGGAGAACGGTAAGAGCAAAAGTTTCCAAATAAGGTACAAGCATCTTTGTTATTAATACACAACATCCGACAAAATGTGGGCGGAAGGAGAGAAGTGGGCGTTGCACACAATAGATTTATTTTTATCTAAAAACAATTTACATTACTTTCTGTTCTTATCGCTGAATGGTGAAGGGAATATATGATTCGGCATAGCCGAATTTACCACTTTTACTTGTTTTCTCCAAGGACAATTTAAGAGCTTTTGTTGTTCTTCTTGTTGGCTTGACTAAAACAATTTTTTGTTGCGCTCGTATCATCTCAATCTCAGCAGTGTTAACGAAACCACATGTGAAAGTTCATTCTTTTGGATTTGTTTTCATATTTGCTGCCTGTTTTGTTGTTGTTTTGGTATTTTAACAATTCATACATGAATACTTTTCTTCTATTTTTATTTCAGTCATTGTTTAAGTTTCAAACAAATAAGTTTAATTTCATTTCCAACTACAACTACAGCGAGTCAGAAGAAGTGCACTCTCACTTGATGCTTTTGTTCTTTTGTGTAGTTGTTGCTGTTGTTCATTCATTCATTCTCTTACTATTGTTAAAATTCTTCATGCATGCAGACGTACGGTACGTATGAATGAACGTTTTCACTACTTACAAAAGTACATTATTTCATACGTTTCTTACGTAGAAATGTGTGTATATAATGATATCGTATGAATGCAAGGATAACAATGCCAGGACATGTTAAAAATGTTTAATTTATTTTTTGTTCAAAAAGATGAACAAGTAAAATAGAATTATGTATTATGTGTGTGTGTCTGTTGTTTTTTTTTTTTTCTTTTACAAAATTAAAGTAGAAATCATGTAGTTGTGGGTAAACTGTAAATGAAATATGGACAGCAGATCTGTAAATGGATTAAAAGTTATAAAATATTGACATAAATGCGACTGGCAATGTATGTGGAGATATAAAGGTAAATTGTCAGAACTAAATAATAAAATACCAATCCAAATTCCATAAAACTAACTTTAATTAAAATTAGTATAATAAATCTCGTATATTTTTACAGGGTTTGAAAAACTGCAGTCGCAACCAAAAACTGTCGAACAAAAAACGAAAATTTGTGTACAACTTTTTAGTTTTTGAGTTGGTTTGACAGCAACTGTTTATATGTATTTAATGAATTAGAAGTAAAAGCAGTTGATTTTGTCCAGCGTCAAATAAAGAAGTGGAAGAAATGGCAGTTTTTCTACTTTGACTGCAGTTTTTTAAACGCTGCATATTTATATACTTTCCCACAATCATTTTTCCAGAAATTCCGAGGAATAAAAGTATTTGGAAAATTGGAAACCATAAAAATAAATGACTTCTTGCAAATGTCTTCCTCGTGCTCCCCGGAGGCACAGAGCACACAGAGGCGTCACGGGAGGGAAAATATGGTGTTTTTTCTGTCTTTTTCTTCAAAAGCTGCCTATTTTGCATGTTTGTTTTGATTACGCAATTTGTGTTGATTGTGACGGCCTGTTTTTACACATTGACACTTCACTACCAAAAAACGCTTTTTTCCTCACAAATGATTTCTTACGTCACTTTTTTTTATCTCTGTATGCTTTGAGCCGGTGGTATGTACGGAGTTATCTAAGGATATAAGACTTTCTTTAATCCTCCGGGAAAATCAGGGCAATCAATACCTGGAATTCTGTAGAATTTAAAATTAACAGATTTCTTGACATTGCGGCAGACCTGAGATTCAGACCACGGGCATCAGTAGCCCTTTGGACGTCTGTCACGGTCTAATTATTGGTTGTGGCCCCTTGAGGGTTATGTTAGAATTTGTTAGAATAAGTAAAAAATAAAAGAAGTTAAAAAATTAAATTCCTTTTCAGCTCTGCTTTACCGAAAATTTTTATTCTGGGTCATTTTTTTTACAGTTTTTCATCTTATTTTTACAGAAGAAAAAAAAATGTTTTTTAATTTTCCTTCGTATAAGCGTTCTTGTTAAATGCAAATTTTATTTTAAAATTGACAGCAATAATCATGTAGCAGGACATTTTTTTACCATACTGTAGTTAATATACATTTTCTCACTCCTTAAAACTTTGTAAATTTAGAATTTAGTTACATACACGTGTACTTGAGATACAATACAAATAGAAAATACTACAGAATAATATTTGGCAAAAGGAATACCAAAAAATAGTGTAAATACAAACAGACTCAGAAACTTTACGAAATAAAACAAAAAAAAAAAACTAAAACACGTGCAATGCGACATTTTTATTTGGAGCTGTTTTGTAAAAGGAAGTAACAACGTTTTACCTGCAAAGTCACAAATTGTCAAACGTTATTTTTTTCGTTCTATTTCTGTTGCAATTATGAATTCTTACGTGGGCCTACAAAAAACCTAAGGAGAATTTATAAATAATGTTTACGGTATTTTTGATCTTTTAATAATTCATATGAATTTATAATTGAAAGGACAATGAATTGCCACGAAGAAATGAATAGTAAATCCGCCAACTGTTAGGCACATTTTTATTAAAACTTAAAAATCCTATGAAGGCCGGGATTCAAAATTCTACAGAATCGTACTTATCATTCACACGAAAATCTGACCGAGTTCTGTTCGACATAAAAAAATGTCTTCATGCAAATTCATATTCAGCCTGATTACGGTTAGCGATGGCGTATACGCCTGAGTCGATTTTTGTAGTAGAATAAAGAACACAAGTTGTGTGTTACTTTTATCTATTACAAAAAACAACTCAGGCGTTTATGCCAACGTCAATCGTAATCAGGCTGATTATTAAGCTACTTTATAATAAAATGCAACTCTGATCGTATAGAATCTATCATTCTATAAAAATTTTCACAAACATTTGCAAGTCGAGCAGAATTTAAAAAATAACCTGTCCTTTAATATTAGTTTTGGGTCAGACCATCTTATTTTATGAGCACACGCGAGTTTTTGACAAATCGTTCGACTGAATTGGATAGTGAATCGCCGACTTAATAAGAGCGTTAACAGCGCCATATGTAATAATTTCACACAAAGTTGACACTGCTGTCACAGTACCCCTTAGGTATTTTACTAACCTCGTGGCCGCAACCAACAAATTTTAAAAAACATTCAGGGCAATTATTACAACCTAATGATAAAGTTCCTAATAGTTAACGTGACAATAGCTATCGTGAACGATAAAGGGACCATTAAGTTTTTCCCATTATTACAACTGTCTGATAAAATGAAAAATGTAATTTATATACTGTGGCAACATTGCTTTTGGTTGTTTAAAATACGTACCGGCAACGGATTACTTTTGTTTATTTCTTTAATTAAAAACAGAAGTAAATTTTTGTGCCTTATACCGTGTTCAGATATGCACCTTAATTGAAATTTACGCAATAAATGCCATTATTGAGCTCAATTATCCATACAAAATTGCAATTTAGTTATTGCTCAATTAATACGAAATTGTTATAAATACTGAGTAAAATTAAAATGCAACACTGCAGTGCACTGTCACAAGTGTGTTTAGTAAGTAAAACCCAACTCACTAAGCAAAGTGTTTTGACATTTTTGCCAACAACAAAACAACAAAAACAAAGGTCCATCCATTAGATCTGCGCAAAAGCCAGATGTTTATTTTGTTTTTTCTTTAAAGATGTCAAATGTTGTTTACATTTTGCTAAGTTAATTGCTAATTGAGTAAGATACTAAATTGTGTATGTGTGAACAGAAAGATAATTATGTCAATAAACCGAATATTGACTCAGTTAAAAAGGTATATCTGAACACGGTATTTTTTTTGTTTTTAATTGTAAATTATGTAGGTATTTAGTTTTTTGTGGTAAATTGTGTTTTTTTTTTTAAGTTTGAATAGTTTAATTTGACATAAAATTGCCATTGAAGATGGCATATCTTCAGCAGAATATATGGTAGCTTCAAATTCTTAAAGTTCCCTTGAAAAGTTGCCCTTAGAAAAAAACCTGCTGTTAGCTTATCAGTCAGTTTTTAGGTTTATGTTAACTCGTAATAACCAAAAACAATTTATCTGTCAGAGAGCATCCTAAAAATTACAATTTGTAAGTTTTTATAAAGGCCCTAAGTCAATTTTCTCCACTAGGACTTGAAGTAAAATGAGTATGGTACTACATATTTCAACAATAAATTTCAGTTTTTATCAAGAATAAAAATTGGGAATTAAGCAACAAAAACAAATCTTATAAATCAAAAATTTTGTATTCCCAAAAATAACTTTGATAATAAATATGCAAGTGCACGGCTTAAAAAACCTGAACTTGCTTTATTTTAATTTTCTTGCGAAAACAATAAAGCAATTGATTTTGTTTTTTCTTAGCCTACTTACGTATACAATTGAAGCACAGCCGCCAATAACGTTGTAAAAGCCACTTTTTGCAAAATCAGTTTTTTTTTGCAAATTATCGTTAACATTACTCTCTTACGGCCATTTTCACCAAGTTCGGTTATAATTAACCATCGGTTATAGCTGTCAAAACGTATTGGTAACCGGAACTTTAATTGAAAGTTAGTTTTAACCGAACTTGGTGAAAATGGCCGTTAGTCTGTGTTCATACGGCTCTTGTCTTATTGACATGATTGCTACTTTATAGGCAAGAGGTACGAGGGGAAAAGAAACGAGTACACAGATGCATGTACTGTCTTTACGTTTTGCTTTTTCATTCGTTGTTTAATTTTGTTTTGGTTTTTAATATCAAATAAGACAAAATAAAAAAACATGTCGTCAACATGACATCAATCATTTTAACGCCAATTCATGATCAAAGAAGAAAAAGAAAGAATCTTGTCAAAAAGAAATGACAAAATTATGCACATTAACCTCTTCAAAATGCAATACAAAGCGTCAGCCAATCTAATGGTTTTGCAAATTGGAATAACGTTTTAAAAGCCGCTCGCGTAGTGGAAAAACGTTTTAAATGACATTGCGATTGTGGATATGAAACGTTTTTCCACAAAAAAAAGTTATAAACCGTAAATTTGCATGGTGTGTTAAATTTAAGTTTCTTGATATTTTGCATACAAGTTTTTATTATCATTAATTTTGAAAATCTAAAAAAAAAAATAATTTAAAATAATTAATCCAGCCTTTTAAAAACGTTTTTTTTTTGCTCTCCTGAAAAATAATTATTTTGTCATTTACAACGTTATTCGTGGCTGTCCTTCAATTAATGTTGGAAGAATTCCAACTAATTGTGGTGGGGAATTTAAGAAAAGATAAACACACTGTTTATTGTTGGTATTTTGTCTAAGCAATAAAACTTTTTGAGTGTTTGCAATTCTCATTCACTCTGCATTTTTGTTTGCTAATATCTTTGGGTATTCTAAAATTTGTTGGGAGAATGTTTCCTGATGATCTGGCATAAGAAAGCCGTGAAATGCGCATTGAAACTAGTTTATTCAACAACAATAAATTTCAGTGTTTTTATTAAGAATAAAAATTGGGAATTAAGCACGACAAACAAAATTATATTAACTTAGAATACTTTTCTCTCTCCCCGACCTTAGGAACCAACACCTATTTTTCGTAGCAATCTTATTATTAACAGTTTTGGTTTTCTTTGGTAGCAAACAATTGTTGAAAACCCGTTAAACTTTACATAAAATATTTTTTTGTTTTTTTAAGACTCCTTAAGCTTAGAGTACACGGGCTGTGAAAAGCCACATGCGCATGTTTATTTTCCCATTCAGTGTACTCTCCTCTTTAATAAGCTAGAACTTGTTCCTTCAGAAATCCTCCTAAACGTAAATCACTAGAGGACAGTTGTACCTGATACGAATACACACAACCCGCTAACAATATTAAAACATCATGAACATCTTGTGCTTAAATTTCAAATTGGTTAGAGGCGATATTTTAACGATTTATAAAATTTACGCACCAAGAATTGTTGAGGTTTTAAAAGATCCTACAATAATATGTTCTCCCAAATTTTAGCATCAAAAGAACGGAGACACAGCCCTGAATCAAAAACTTAACTGTGTAAAACTTGGTGAATAAAAAGATAAGCTCAAGATTCTATACGAGAAGATAAAAGTGATAGTTGAAAAAGCATACAAACAATCTGTGCATAATATAAAGATAATAATTGAAAACACATGTAATTTTGCTTATATTCAGATTTATTAAAGTTAAGTCTGTTAAGGCACCATCTTCAAACGATTTCAGCTAAATTGAACAAGTCACCACCTTTTCACGATTTGTCAAATGCACGTTCAAGAAAAACTTAAGTAAATAATCGCACTTTCATGTACGTACATGTGTATCTTAAGAGAGTGTAACATGAAAAGAATAGCGTTAGCTCTAGGTCATTGATGGGTCCACAAGCGTTTAAGTTTTTTTTTTTTTAATTTTGCATTGATAACAAATAAATATTAATAGGCGGCCGCCAAATTATGTCAACTTTTTTACAATTCGCACACCTAGTGCAAAAGTGACACAGCTCAAAAAACTTAATTTTTCAGAAATCGAAAAAAAAAACTGTTTTTGACCTAAAAAAAAGATAAAAACAACCAAACAGTACCATTTAGAAGAAATTCCATACAGATTATGATGTAAATTTTTTTTTTTTTTTGTAAATATTTATATACTAGATAATGAACAATTTTAAGTTGTGAAATTTTTGATGATGTATTATTTGCACAAGTTACCGAATTATTTTAAGTTATGTCACTTTAGTTGAATTCTTTTCAAGTTTTGACACTTTTGCCAAATTCTAATCTGACACAAGTCTAATTAATATAAAATCCAACAAAGATTTATTTTATCAAAAGTGTCACAACTCGAATTAAGACTATTTAGCACTTAGCAGTAGGGATCTGCTACCATTACATTTTCTGACACAACTCAAAATAAGTCACTTTTATGAGTTGCAACTTTAAACATACCAATTGAAACATAAATTAAGACATAACGGTTTTTTAGCAATAGTTAACAACAACTAAATACACGGTTATTTTTTATAGATTAAAAAGTGTATTGTTTGGAGCCACTTTGAACTAGGAGGGCGAATTGACCATTTTTGAAAGATCTTCATTCACTGAGGACTAAAATTTGCCAAAAGAATTTATTTATAAACGAAGATATAAAAAATATAGACATCATCTCAACTTAAAATCTTTATACTTTTCTTTGCTACATGTTTGTTAGTGCTGTAAAACTTCTTCTTTAACCCTCGTATAAATGCTTTAAATTAGTTTCAAGTACTCTGTCATTTGTTATGCGGTAATTGTATGACAACTGTCACTTCTTCGTTTTGTTTTCGAGCACATGGTATCACTCGAAAGTTTATGAATGTGCAAGAGAAACGATGATGTCCTTTTTCCCGTCAATGTATTTGTTGTTTTCTACAGTTTTTTTTCCAAAGTACTTTTTCGTTGGTGTTTTATGAATGCTCTTTATTTATCGTCCGTGAGTAAAATAAATGTATTTAAATGTAAATTGCAACACAACTGTTTTTAGTACAAATATTTTTAACGTGTTTTTATTGCCATTTACAAAAGTCTGTTGTGCATGATAAATTTGTCTAGTTCATGTGCAAACACTGAATGAAAAGTAGGGTAAGTTTTTCGTTAATAAATATCGTCACCTTAAATGCAAACGGTCGTAACTATACAAAATTTCAAAATGGAGTTTTTTATTGATTGTGGTTTGGGTTTTTAAGCTGCATCCCGTTGCAAATTTCTGTTTGTAAATTGGATCATAATTTACAACTAATTAATTTAAACTTATAACCCAAATATTAAATTACTAAAATTGCCTTACAAACAAAAAAAAAAAAAAAAATTTTAACCCTGTATTAAAATTTATTTATGGCATAAAGTTAAGAACATAAAACGTTCATGGACAAATAGAGGTAGTTAAGCATAAATATTGTATTGCAAACATTTTTATTGTTCTAATTACAACATTTATTTTTATTACTACAACTGCAAACACGAGTACGACAGCCATAAGTCAACTAACTACTTGCACTTCTCTACCAACCTAAAACAGGACTGATAGTTAGACAGACAAACAAATTGGTATGGTCGTTATTATTGCGACCAGTGTGGCAAAGGAACAACAAAACCTTTTTTCTCTTCTAATAACAAGTATAATTACACGGTTAACATTAATAATGTCAGCACTACTTACAAACATACATACCTTGCTGGTTGAATGTAATACAACAATTACCATTTAGTTAAGTTTTGACACATTAACCCACAAATGGAAAAAAAAGTAAATTACAGTTTAAGGACTGTGAGCAGGTATTGTAGAGTGTGTTACATTTTGGACTAAAAACAGGTATGAAACGATGAAACTAAAGGCATAACAAAGAAAGAGGAAATAAAAAATCAAATTATTAAATATTGCTAGTTAAGATGTCAAACGGGACGATAACGAAACCCCGGGAATTTTAAAGGCTCAGTTAGGCGAAAGTTGCTGTACCGTATCTGTACTGTATCCATCAGCTGTTCGCTTTTTGTTATATGAAAACCAATACAAAAGCTTACCGAAATGCAATGTACCGTAGTTGCAACGTACCAATCTGTATAAAATAGAACTTCATGCCGTTGTTACGTGACATTTTTAAGACATTGATGGGCGGCTTGTATGTTACATTGAATGCGGGTATTTTTGGTACTTTTTCAGTATAGCTATGGAATTGCGAAAAACAACTTACAATACAACATATTTCCTTGTATACAAATTTTCATATGCTTAGAAGTACAAAATAATCAAATGCATACACACATACAATGGAAATTAGAAACATATAAACGGCTTTGAATGGTATCAAAACCTTGTTTGGTGTATGCGTATTTACAATATATGTATGCTAAAAATATTTACACTAAAATACTTATTTGTTTATTGTAAATCTATAAAATAAATATTTATTTATTAACGTTTATTACATACACATTTAAATCACTTGGTACTTTTTCTGCACAGCGGTCACCATTTAAACATTTTTGATTCCCATCACTGTGTGTATTGTTTTATGTATACTATTGCTTTACGTTTATGTATGGGAAAAACATATGACACGTTTTTAAATGTTCTATAAGTGCACCAACGTACTAACAGTACGGTGCGGTACATTACGGGTGCAGCAACGTTCGCCTAACTGGCCCTTTAATCATAAAAATTATAGCTTATATTGAAATGAAAAATGAATATGTTTGCAAAACAAAAACTAATAATATTTATTTTTATACAAAAAAAAAATAAAAACATTAAAAGAAAATATTGTTTCGTTCACAGTGGGAATAAATACGAGTGCTTTAAACTTTTTGCGACTCTGCTTTGTCTGGGTTCACACTCTGAAAGTTTTTTTCAGAAGATAATTCAATAAATGATATTATAACATAGAAACTAGAAATAATTAGCAAAAAAAATTCTCACTCATATATTATTTATATAAATATTTATTATTTCGCGCATTTTTTTCAATTTTCGGGAACGTATACACTTTCTCAATAATTTATCTTAAGAATAATCTGGAAATAAAATTTATGCTAAAGTAGAGAATTAATTGCCGTTTTAAGCTAGAAGAACTAAAATTGACACTAGCAAGTTTGAAGATTTTACTAATAACTATCGCAAATCTTTAATCCACGTTTAAAAACTTTAAACAAATTTTAAAATAGGTATCCAGAAAATATTTTCCGAATAGAAATCCTATCAAAAATCGTAATATTTCAAATTCTCACATAGAGTTAATATTTTAGCTGTGCTTAAAGTCGCATTGCTTAAAAAAATTAATGCACTACCATTACTAATCTTAGTTCTTTAAATCCTTTAAATAAATTTTGCAACTGTGTGTGCTTGAGTATGAAATGTATCGGTGTTAATATAAGGAATCAGCTTTAATATTTGTGACTGTAATACACAAACAGACTCTCTTCTCTGCACTCGACGCCGTGTTGCATGCATTTCAACAGATAACTTCACACCAGTGTTGCCACCAATGAAACAAAAACTTACTCAGCTGCTGGTCCAAAATTATTCAAAGCCGTATAAAATTACACAATAAATGTTGAAAGAAATTGTTGCAACTATTTGACTGCTGCAGAAAGCAATTCCATCACAAAATAAAATCTACCTGATACAGCTGTCTTTAATTTAACAATCTGTGATTAACACAGAGGGGTGTGTTTTTCATGTCGTTTTTTATATTTCTCTTTTAACTTCTTTTTTCACTTTGAAATGTCAGTTCGAAAATACAGTGAGACCACGATTATGGATAACAGACGGGACCGGCAGCATTCTGAATTATCAATTGTTTTGTGTGTTTCTTATTGTATGTAAATATAATGTATTATTATATAAATATTTAAATATGAGGAAAAAAGTAATTTTGGCAGAACAGAGAAATTCACTTTCTTCGTTTGTTTTAATTTTTTGATTTTTCTAGAGTAAACGAAAAAAAGAATAATTTGTTTATAATTTGGGATAACAAAGGTAATGCCGGACAATAGAGGTAATCGTTACCAACAAAATTTAAATCAATGCAAAAAAATTGTTCTTATCTGCCGGTTAATTGATGCTGCCGCTTAATCGAATGACGGATGATCAAAACCCTACTGTAAATAAAAAAAGACATGCAACCAAAAATCATGGCAAACGGATTTTGGAAGTTTCTTCAAAAGGGAATCAAGAAAAAAACGACATCGTAAAAGCCCTCATTTGAATTGAGTGTAAATCTCACTAAAGACGGCGATTTCCTATCCTATTCCTATATCGATAACTTTTATTATACATTTTGCAACGTATGACAGTGATTTAATGATTTAGCTTACGAATACATTTGTTCAGCTCCATTGCAAGCGACGTTTTGAAAATTTACCCAAAGTATGGTAGTGTTGCCTAAAAATGAAATTGCAACATATTGGGTGGTATTATTGATTCCGTTCCGCAAGTGCGGAAAGCAATTTTTGTGCGGAAGCCAAATTTGTAATTATTCATTCCGTTTGTGCGTTATCCTTCCGTTGTTGCGGCATCATCTCTACCTTGACGGTATTGCCATATTATTGATTCCGTAATGTAGATATATTTCTTCATTTTGCTTACGCTTAAATTTTATAACGAAAAGCTAACGGAAAGAACAAAAATGTAAGGAATTGTAAAATTTGTAAGAAAAATTGTTTAATTTAAATATTTTGATTTTTTTTATATTTTTATAGGAGTAAAAAAGAAAAATACTCAAGTTAATTGCAAATGGAAGCAATGGTTGATAATGAAAAAAATCAAGACATTGCTTTAGGTTTTAAACATATAATAGCTTTATCCTGATTTTTATTTTTGAACTTCTTCTCTATCCTTCATTTGTAACACATCTTAAGATTTGTAGCGTAAAACTCTTCTTTCTAACCGCATGTCCAAGTTATCATCGTCGAAAAAGGCAATTGCATCCATATTTTAATTTTATATTAACTGCCTTTTAAAATTTCACTTATAATTTACTAAAAAAACACTTTTTATTTTACATTTCAATTTCTAATCTTGTCTTGAAATGTCTTTTTTTCCATCAGCTGACACAAAATCAACTCGTAATCAATTAAAACAGGGTTGTAAAATTTGCTTCGCAGAAAATGTATACCGCAGGAATAAATAATTGCAATTTTCATATCGATCGATATTTTTTCCGCAAAATTTTCCTTTCTGTGCGGAATCAATAATACATACCACCCATTGTTTTGACAAGCCTGTCCGACATTAAATGTTTATGAAAACTTTCATAAAATGAAAGATTCTATGCGATCAGAGTTTCATTTCCTTGTTAAATAACTGAGTCATATGATTTTGATTGTTTTGTGTGAGAATGTGGCATAGGCAACTTGCAGAAATTTTTTTGAGTCTGAGAGAGTTATGCAGATTTTTCGTGTGAATGAATCGTCCGATTGTGCAGGATAATGAATCCTTCAAAACATATCTGAATGAAGATACGTTGTTATACCCTGCATCTACATTGATTTTTAATGTCCAGAAATATATTAGTATAGATATTACAAAAGAATACAAATAATTTTCTAATCCGATCAAATGACATTCATGTAAGTGTTCATCATGTTTATAATTTAAAGAACAACACATCATTATTACGTTCAACCAGAGTTGTTACTTTATTTCATTATGCTTCGTCAACGCATGATCTCATGCATTTTTCACTTATCGTAATTGTTAATTTACTTACAAAATCCAGTTTAAGTATGACTAAAAAATAAAAGGAATATTTAAAATAGCAAATTTTCTAAATATTAATTTCAAAAGTGGCAACGCTGCTTCACACATTTCGTTTGAGTGTGTGTGTGTTTGTAATTGTGGATATGTGGGTGTTTTAGCAATTATTTTTCAAATTTAAAATATAAAGAAAATATAAACGACTCTAAATTTTTTTGCCACAAAGTTAATTTTTGTATAGAATATGAACGTGTATTAAGGAAATGAACTCACACCTCATTATTCGTTCAGTAAACTTTGTATTTTTGATTTGTTCGGTTTGAAAACGCATATAAATTATTTTTCGCAGCAGCAGCAATAGTATTTGCTGTAGCTGCTACAAAATCAACTACAAATATTAGCAAATTTTTGTTTTTTATAACAAAAAGTAAATTATTCAATTCTCATTGGAATTGTGGGTGATTTTTTTGTTTCGAAATTTGTCGAAAAAGTGTTTAGTTTGTTGTTGTTGTGGCGGAATAAATGTTTGCTATTAAAATTGAGCAGAACAAAAAAAAAAATTATTTGTTTTCAATAATTATTTTGATTTGTTTGGGTTTGGCTTATAGCCAAACAGCAGTCAAGTAGTCAGTATACGAGAGTCCCATAAATGTATCATTTTGCGCAATAAGGAATTTGCGAGCAAATTTTTGATAATAATTTTATATTTTGATGATGTCGTCTTTTTCAGTTAATGGATTTTTGTTTTTAAAGATTCTGAAAAATTTCTGTAATTTATGTACATTTTTATAGGTTTTATTTACTTAATTTTTTATTATAATTTTCTTGATCGTTAATACGAATAAATTTCTAAATATTGGCACATTTTTGTTTCTTGATAATTAGACTGTCAATATTAAAAATATTATGGCTTGTGAATCATAAAACACTGCGGCAATATAGAAATAAATAAAATTGTCATTTTAAATAATTATCTACAGTTTGAGTTTTGTTTGCTTTTTTATATCTGTATAACACTTTTGTAAGTGGTGAGGGTTTGGACAAAATTATGAGCCAGAAATCACAAAAAAAAAAAAAAAATATTTAAATGTAAAACGATTTTTGTTATTTTTAAATAAGACCTTACTGCCAATTTTTTTAAAATAAAAATTTTCGTTTAGGAATTTAGATGGAAAACAAAAACAAATTTAAACTTTTTTATTGTTGTTTTAACATAAATTCCCAAATTCCCATTTTAATTTGATAAAAATGGCAGTAAGTTCATTAAATTTAATTTTCATTAAATTATTTTAATGAAGGAAGGAATTTTACCACAGGATATGAACTAATATTTTAAATAATTTTTATTCTTGAATGAACGGGGGATTGAACTCGGGTCAAATTTACATGTTTCGAGAATAACCACACTCCCTCCATTAGAATTATTTTCAGTTCAACCGTTTGCGCCACAGCGGCGGCTGCTACACAGAAAAATTCTTCAAAATTTTGCACCAAAATTAAAACTTTAATCAAATAAATTAAATGTTTAATCAAGGGAATTAAACGTTTAATCAAGTGAATGAAACGTATAATTTATACTATTTATTTGTTTACTGGTGCAAAATTAATTAATTTTAAAAGATTTTGTTATTCGTGCTTAATTCCCAGTTTTTATTCTTGATAAAAACACTTTAAATTTATTGTTGTTGGGATAAGCTATTCCTATGCGCATTTCACTGGTTGCTTAGGCCGGATCATCAGGAAACTTCATCCATAAAGATTTTAGAAAAACTATAGATATTCACCCCTATTATGAAAGTCGACATCGACACAAGTCGACGGCACCTGAACATTAATGGTATTTTCTGAGTCGTTGTTGACAATAATCGATTACTTTTGATAGTCAAGTGATATTTTCTAAGGCGCTTTTAAGTCGACGTCGAGTAGTATTGTCCCCGTTTTAGTCGACAGGAAATTTTGCGACGACTCAAATGAAAGTTAAAGAAATTTTAAATGAAATGTTAACATATTTATTGAATACGTTTGAAATAAAAAATGCAAATTTAAAAGAAGTTACTTATGGGCACAAATTTTATTAGTAAATTTAACGCGAAAATTCGGAAACATTTGCAAAAATAGCGAAAATTTGCGAACATTTTTAATATATAACGAAAGCCCTAAAACTATAAGAATTGGCAAAAATTTTGCTAAAATTGCAAAATTATCGGACATTTGCAAAAAATTGCTAACAGCTACATGATAGCAAAGTCTTATATTTATTACAAATCGTTAAAGCTGTAAAGAATCAGAAAACTTTGAGGAAAAAGTCGCTGCTATCGCGAGCATGGCTAAAATAAGCAAAAATAGCAAACTTTGAAACAAACCCTTAAATTGGTTTGAAATCGGTTAATCGGCGAAAAAACAAAATGTCGGGAAGTTATAAAAAAATTATGCAAAAACAGCGAAAATTCGCGAAAATTTTTAATATATCAAACAAGCCATAAACTTGATTAAAAGTCCCTTAAACTGAAAGGAATGGCAAAAATTCGGTGAAAATTGCTAAATTAACGAAAATTCGCAAAAATTTGCTAACAGCGGCATGAAAGAAAAGTCTTATATGTATTTATTAATAAAATTTAAAGCTATAAAGAATCAGAAAACTTACAGTAAAAATATCTTATATCAAAAACATGCCAAAAATTCGCGAAAAAAATTCAAAATTGGAAACAAACTCTACACTTTATTTTAAAAAGCTAAATCAGATTAAAAAATATGTCGGAATATAGCATAAATAGTCTGTGTTCATACGGCTCTTGTCTTATTGACATGATTGCTACTTTATAGGCGAGAGGGGCGAGGGGAAAAGAAACGAGTACACAGATGCATGTACTGCTTTTTCATTCGTTGTTTAATTTTGTTATTGTTTTCAATATCAAAAAAGCCCATGTCGTCAACATGACATGAATCATTTGAACGCCAATTCATGTTCAAAGATAAAGGAAGAATCTTGTCAATAAGACATGAGCCGTATGAACTCAGACATAGCGTTAAAAAGTGAGTGAAGAACAAAAATAAAAAAAAAACAGTTGGAGATGAGATTTTTTTGTCAAATTTTCGATAACTAGTCGACGTCGACACAACATTTTTATAAAATACCAAATTAACGTCGAAGTGATGTAGTCGTCGCCTTGATGTGACAACAATTAAAAACTAATGTCGACGTCGACAACGCCTTACATAATAGGGGTGATTAAACCAAATAAAACTGTTAAACGTATAAGACTTATAAGCAACAGTTCTACTTGTAACAATATCAAAGTTTAAACAAAAAACATCAACAACAGTGAGTTTATCTCATCTGACATTCCCTACTACAATAAGTGGAAATTCTCCCAACATTAATTGTAGTTGTAAGTAGGTTATGAAAAACAAAATGAAAACAACAACAACTTACAAAAGCATGTTGTAAATGAAGTGTTTTTTTAGGCCGTGCACTGGCCTGTTTATTATCAAAAAATAATTTCTTTGGGAATACAAAATTTTAATTTTATGGGATAAACCCATCAACAATAAATTTCAAGTGTTTTTATCAAGAATAAAAACTGGGAATTAAGCACGAATAACAAAATCTTTTAAAATAAAAATTTTGTATTCCCAAAGAAATTACTTTTTGATTTTTAATTAATATCACAAATTTTTTAGTTGAAATAAATTTTTATTTTTTTCTATGTAGGCTAAAGTCAAACATCAATCTTTAACCAGTCGTATTGGTGGATCAAAATTTGCTGTAACTGATTATCTTTTTTTAATTTATTTGCATGTTTCTTTCTTACTTCTTTATTTCGTATTTTTTGTCAAGATTTTGCTTGAAAACCCAAGTACATTAGTTTTTTATGTTTTTTCTCTTTTTTCCTTGACCTTTCTTTGTACAACTTGAGGGACAAATGTAAACATATAGAGCTTGCACCATAGCCTTTTTTATAACAATTGTAATTTTATTGAACTGATATCAAAAATTTCAATTAAAAAACCAAAAGTTCATTTAAATTACAATTCCTAATGAAGATAGGAAGCCATCTCAGTTTCTATTCTAAATAGATTCAAAACGGCAAACACCGGTTTTCCCTGGTAACTGTCCCTAATGTCCTGAATTCTAGGACACTGACGCAGAAAATAAAACACAGTTTCCTCTTCCTCCTTGTCATGATAATCCAGACCCATTGTCTTCACGTTAGTTCCTACAGACCAGTGCCCAGTTAACCAGGCCTGCCAGACCTGGGTATTTATCCCAAAAGTTGGGGATATCATGCTAGTGAAAAGGACAAAGAAAGTCATTTGGGGATTTAAAAAAAAAAATTCGGGGATTTTTTGGGGATTTTAAAAATTTTCAATATATTTCCCTTTTTTTGTAAATATAAAAAAAAGTAGCAAAACTCGTATCAACAACTTAAACGGTGTAAATGGTCCTGATTAAGATTACCATATTTGTTACGTGTGTAAAAGGTACCTTATCAACTTATATGTTATTATTCTTGAGGGAGTGGTTTAAAAAAGAAGAATTTTAAAAAAATCTAAAAGCGTTGACAACACATACACATACATAAGTAAATATGAAAGATAATATAATAAAGTTTGGGAAAAAGAATGCTGGGATATTAGTTATTATTTATGATCAATCGAAGTATAAATGACGGATATATGTATTTTTATTGTTGATTTTAAGGATGGCTAAAACCGATTGAACCAGCTCCAAATTCTTATAAATTGGCTCATTCGTCATCAAAAATAGCATTTTGTTCTGCTTGTAATTCCTCACTGGAATCGCATAAAAAGGTATTAAAAAAAAACATGCCGAAACCAGTCGCTACAAACAAAATAAAACAATTTTTTTATTAAATTTTTTTTTTTTTGGGATTTGTGGGGATTTCTTATTATAATTGTTCTTACTATTATTAAAACAATTTTATATTTGGTCAGAAAAAAAACAAAAAAAAAAAAAATATAAACTTTTTAAAGTTTTGTTTTTAATTTGGGGATTTTAGGGATTTATTTTTTATTTTTTGGGGACAAAGAAAAAAGTACGTGGCAGCCCTGCAGTTAACTGAGCATCATTGAATTCACTGTTCTTATCAGGTCCCTATTGAACCTTAAGTAGAGACCATGTCCTCTGTTCATCATAACCAGAACACAACGACTTGGATGCGGAGCAGGTGGAGTCACAAGTCTGACCCAACTGTGCTAGCCTATAAGACTCGCGCTTAATGACTGACTTATAGTGATTCATTGGTAAGCAAAAAAATTGGTCAGGAAATTTGAAATTTGCTGTTGCAATAACACAAAAAAAAAAAAATTATTTCATTTTGTTCACCTTTTTCAAAACCTTTTTTATAACCTCCACCACTACTAGTGATTAAAAAGGGTAGACTGTCTTTGTCATTCATTGTGGTACACCAATAAATAATCATTTAAGATCCCGTAAGGTATATACAACAGAACACGCAGAACTGTCCAAGACGGAAGATTTTGCGTTTTTTTTTTTGTCTCTTTCAAAGAAAGCTGCCCTTTTGCATTTCTCTTTTCATCATCTTCTATGCCGCAATACAATGAACACAATTTTATTTAGTTAAGATTTATTTACAAAAGTGTTGTAAAAATTAACTTTAAAGTTCACCACAACACGAGTAAATAATATTTAAGTAAGTTTACACCTTTCCACTTCACTACCAAAAAAAGGTTTCTGTCTCTTTCTTCGAAAGCTGCCCTCGCAACTGATTTGGGTCTTTTTCACACGTCACTTTTTACAGTTCTGTGTATTCTGTGGTATATACCAGTATATTATCAGTTGCGAAGACAGCTTTCGAAGAAAGAGACAGAAAGCTTTTTTGGTAGTGAAGTGGCAAGGTGTAAAAGCAGGCCGCAACAATCAACACAAATGGCGTGATCAAAACAAAAATAACAAAACACAAACCACGTTCAACAAATGCATTACTTCAGCAAACGTTGTTTTTTTTGCATAAAAAAGTGTATTTAGTAATATTGTTTTGTTTTATAATGTTACTAGCTGACCCGACAGACGTTGTCCTGTCAAAAAAAAAAATGTTTGCGTTCGATTTTTAAAATCCGTTAAAAAGATACGAACATTTGAAAGAAAAATTAGTCAAATCGATGGAGACGTTTTCTGATTTTAGGTAAATCGAAAAAAGTGGGCGCAAAAGTGGGGGCAACATTTTCTTTCCTTAAAAACATAAGTGGACGTAAAAGTAGGCGTGGTATATTTTTCTTTCGATGAAAACGTAAAATGGATTAATACGAACATTTGAAAGAAAAATTTGTCAAATCGATGGAGCCGTTTTCTGATTTTAGGTAATTCGAAAAAAGTGGGCGTTAAAGTGGGCGTGGCAAAATTTTCTTTTCGTATAAATCTAAGTTGGACCATGGCGATCATTTTAAAGAAAAAATCGTCCAGATTATATAGATATCATTGGTGGTGCAATATGAAAATTGGATTTTGCCACGCCCCTCCGCCCGCAGACCGAAAATCAAAAATCAGACTTCACAGTGTCACCCGCCTGAATATTCTGAAGATTCCCTGAAAATTTCATCAAAATCGGCCCAGCCGTTTTGGGGTCCATACGTTACATACATACATACACACATACATACATACACACATCCTGTTTTATATATATTGTTACGTTACTGCCTTTCAATAACGTTTTGGTTTATTTCCTTTATAATAAACCGTTTCGAGTTCGTTGATTGCAATTTAAATAAAACTAAACAAACACAACACTTTAATGTATAACACTTATTTATTAAGAACTTAGTCACTTTAACAACCGTTATTTATAGCTTTTATTTACAACTCACTATTGTAATCAACACACTTCAAACGTTTATAGTTTTCTCCGCGTGATGCGCTCTTAACTTGACAAAGTCTGAACTAATACTGTTTTTTGATGCTAGCCGCCGCAAGTATTTATACTGTAATTCAGCTATCTAGAACATTCGAAATGTTTCTCGATGGTTCGAGGCTTTACTTATTCACCACTCTATAGTCAATTATGATTGGTGGCGGCACTTATGTTTACATAATTTCACCACCTATACTAAAGCTTTTTTAACGGTCATTTCTAGTTCCTTCTGCACATTGGGATTGAAGTGTACTAAATTATAACAATTTTTAATAACAATGTAAACTAATAAAATAACTAACAAATACTTAATAACTAAGACATACAAGATAAATAATAATTACAACTAATTCTTAAACAATAATTACAACTAACTAAAGCTACTTTCGTAACAATATAGATAGAAAGATTTACTTACTTTAATATTATTAACTCGTGTTGTGGTGAACTTAAAAGTTAATTTTTACAACAGTTTTGCAAATAAATCTTAACTAAATAAATTTGTGTTCATTGTTTTGAGGCATAGAAGATGATGAAAAGAGAAATGCAAAGGGGAAGCTTTCTTTGAAAGAGACAAAAAAAAAACGCAAAATCTTTCGTTTCGTGACAGTTCTGTAGTATTCCGTGGTATATACATAAATATAATGTGGGACCTGAAGTTATTCTAAGTCGATTTAGCCATGTTGAAATCACACTGTATTTTAAGGACTCACTAGAAAAAAAAACTTTTTCCTTAGTTTTCTTAGACAGTTTGGAGTTAAAATTCATCACAATAGGCGAAGTAGAAAAGAGCTATATTTTCAAAACAAATAAACATCTATTTCTATTCTGTTAACACAGTATTTACTGCTTTAGGACAACATTATACAATTATGTACTTTTTTTAAATATCCTGGCGCCGTTTTGTTATTTTATTAAAAATATTATCCATTAAGTGGTTTCAAAACCACAGGTCTGGCAAGGTTGTTAAATATCTGTAATGTGAAGTCTCATTTATTAAGTGAACGGTTTGCCATTTACGAATATATTTCGTTTTACAACTACAGAATGTGCAAAAATAGTTAAAACCAAAAGTAGTGATTGCATTACGGAGAGATTTTGGTCGTCATAATCGACCTACTGTGCAAGGAAAAGCTGCGTCACTAACGAATATAGCATTCTAATTTGTTAAGACTATCCTTTTCTTAGTTTTTTTTTTTTTTATAACTTTTTTAAAAAGGTATATTGACAACACTGCTCATAACAATATTAAAAAACCATTATGATGAGAACAGCACAAAAAAAAAGGCTTTTTTTACTGAAACATTATCATGAAACCAATCTGGCTACTGTTTTACGCATAAATACCAAAAAAAGTAACAATGAAATAAAAAAAAACCAACAAACACTTTTTTTCTCCAACAACACACCACATCAATTGTCTGGTGTTTGCAAGTTTCCAATGAAATCGTTCATTTATCATAAACCAACCTCATTATCATCACCAAAGTCATATTCGTATAGAGAACCATATAATACATTCATATACAACAACAACTACATGCTTAGTTATATAACTTACCATTATCCATCCCTGTGACTTTATATCTTTGTATGTATGTATGCATGTATGTAGAAAAGTTCTTTTGTTTGTCCATTCTTTCAATCATATTTCGCTTATAACTTTTAGATATTGTGCTTAGTGTGGGCTATCGGTGTGGATCAGTGTTGCAAAATTGAAATTTTGAAATGGTACTGAACTTCAACTAAAAGAGTATTTTTCTCACCAAATGGTACTTTTTGTTGAAAAAAACCAATAATTTATGAAAATAAAAGGAACAAAAAATATTTTATTGGAATTCATTTATCAAAGTATTTAATAGCAAACAATATTTATATTTGAGGTACACATGTAAATAATATTTCTCTTATACATAAGTAAGCGTCAAGCGGCCCATCCATTTACAATAATATTGTAATTCAATTGATGCTCAGAAATGTGATATTGATAAAATACAAAAAGCAATATGTGAAATGTCAGCAAACATTAGTTTCGTTCTTAATATTGGCTATATTTTCCAAAGAATTTTAAATATATTCAGTTCTGAAAGATCCCCTTGAACACGGAATGGAGAATTAATATTATTATAGTTTTCTTTATCGTTAGTAAATAACATTAATAACATCAGTATTATGCTATTGGGTTTTCCGAAAACAATTTTTTCTGGAGTGAAGCTGATTATCACTTTAAAGGTTTTATGTTCAAAACAAAAATAAGTTCTTAATGCTTCGCAAATTGTCGAATAAAACGATTTCCTTACTGAGCAACCTAAATAAGAGCGGAAGCGTTTTTTGTATGTCAAAACTTCTCATCTGCATACAATTTATACGAAACAAACCATTAGAATGCGAATTAGAAACCACCCGGCTGATAAATCTTATTTGACAGATCGCTATGTCGGTTTGTTTTATTGAAATTGTATTTAAATAAAATTTTCATGTTTAAAAAAACGCTTGCCGCTTTTGTTTAGGTTGTTCAGTTAACATTGCATGTTTCTATAAATATGGTTTTCATTTAACATAGTATCCAATGCATCCCTTTTTATAAATTTTCTTGCCACTTGTAAGAACAAATATCCCATTCTGGAAAGGAAAATATGAATCCTGGCGTCCACACTTTGTATTTCAATATTAACGTCGTTTATTATTTTTGAAATACAACAATATAAATTTTGCAACAAACACATGAAAACCTATGCCTGCTTTCGAAATGATCACATCACAGTTAAAAAGTTAAGAGTTAAAAAGCTCAAAGGATAAAAAGTACTAAAAACAACGCGGGGGTACTGCGGTATTTTTAATATGAAAAAGTACTGAAAAAAGTACCAAAGTACTGAATTCTTCAACACTGGTGTGGATACAACATCCTTTCATTTAGTAATTTGCCAAATTGATTCTGTTTAAGGGTTTTTTTATCTTAAAGTTTTTAAGTATTATTTTTTTTAGAAAACAAATGATTCAGCATTAATTTCAAGGTAACTGAGGTATCAAAAAGAGCTGAGTTTGGTACTTAAGCTTTATCTTGTAAATTAGAATACACACTTAGTTTATAATGTTTGTGTGTCCCTAAGAATGTGCTGCATCAACGTATGTATGACACATTAAAGATTATGAATTTTTTTTCTTGGCAAATTGTTTTTACCTCACTCTTGAGAAGTTTTCAAAAGCACCCTACACTTAATTTTGATCCAGAAAAAAAACACAATGAATTACTACCTCATTTTAGAATTGAAAATTTGAATCGCGAATATCCCGAATACGAGTGCTTAATTCGAAAACTCAGCATACTTAATACTATTTTTTATTAAATATTTGTTTGATTTTACATAACGTTTGCTCAATTAAACAACATTTTGTCAGCTCATTATTGGTTTGGCGCAATGCCAAAAAGTCGTAGTGGAGCAAAACGACAATAAAGGTTTACATGAAGTTTTTTGAAAATATACCCGATAGATTTTTTTTGTTATTTCACAAATTTGTTTTTAAAAAGTAGCTTTTTGGTTGCTTAATGTTGTATATATATTTGGTGATTTTTTAGCTATTATTTTTTGGCAACACTGGTTTAAACAGCTGACGCACGTTTCGTGTTTTGTTTCACTATCAAACATCTCCAGTTTGGTCTATAATTTAACCATGAATCGTCTTACAAACGAACAACGCTTGCAAATTATACAATTTTATTATCAAAATGCGTGCTCTGTTAAGAGAGTTCATCGCGAGCTTCTTCCATTTTATGGTCAGCTCATTTTTGGCTCAATGGGTACGTTAACAAGCAGAATTGTCGATTTTGGAGTGAAGATCAGCCAGAAGCATTGCAAGAGCTACCAATGCATCCAGAAAAAGTCACAGTTTGATGCGGTTTATGGGCTGGTGGCATCATTGGACCGTACTTCTTCAAATATGATGCGAATCGTAACGTAACTGTGAATTGTGAGCGCTACCGTGAGATGATATCCAACTTTTTTTTTGCCCAAAATGCAAGAGCTTGACTATCATGACATGTGGTTTCAACAAGACGGTGCCACATGCCACACAGCACGCCTTACAATGGACTAATTGGGAGGCGAGTTCTGTGAACATTTTTTTTCACTTTCGGGACCGGTTAATTGGCCGCTTAGATCGTGCGATTTAACGCCTTTATACTATTTTTTGTGGGGCTATGTTAAAGCTCATGTCTAAACACACATGCTCGCTTCAATTGACGCATTGGAAGACAACATTGAAGCATTTATTCATGGGATACCGGCCGAAATATTGGAAAGAGTATGCTAAAACTAAAACATTTGCATGAAATAATCTTCAAGCCTAAAATTATATGGACCGTACTATCGATTCAAATAAAGATTTCATGCATTTTTCTGAATTGTATGTGTTTTTTTTTTAACTTTCCTATAGCTCTTAAAAAATCACCCATTAGTTCTTTACATTTTATTTTGCTTCTGCTTTAAATACTTTTTTTTTTCTTACCGCAATGAAGCGAAGCTAGACTGAAATTTATTTTCTTGTCATTTTATTTTGCTTTCGCTTTAACTACTTTTTTCTTACGGCAATGAAGCAAAGCAAGGGCAAAATTTATTTTGTATGTTTTTGCTTGAGGAATTTGCAGCATTCGGCAAACAGTGGCGTGTAGAAAAAAATAAATAGTTGATATGGAGCAAAATTGATGCTTAATACCTCAGAAACCATAAACAATTTCGTAAAACAGGTTTTGGATTGAGAAAGGGGGGAACTTAATTATTTCAAAAATGGTCGGTAAGTAGCTTTGTAAATCAATAAAAATTCTATTTTGTTCCCCATGAAACAAACGTCATATTTGGGAACTTGTTCCTTAACCTTGTTAAATTCCATTTTGTTTCGTTATTATAAAAACTGAATTAAAACATGGCGTTTTAAAATTTTCAATGTCACACGATATGCAGCATTTAAAATTTAAAAATTCAATATGAATTTCTGTAGAAAGCAACGACAAAATTATATTTTAATAGCACTTCTGCAATAATTTTTATTTTGATCACTTAAAGAACAACCTAAATCAGCGCGTCAAACGTTTTTATCAGTCAAAAACTTTTATGCTCATAGTATGAAGTTACCCCATTTGAAAAATCCGATTTTGACAGCGCTTTAAGTAGTGAAGTTAGCTGCTATTGTTAAAAAGTTAAAAAAGAAACTTAGCTATTTTTTAGATTGGCCATTCTAGATATTTTATCTCCATCTTTATTTCCATTACATGGGTTTAATTAAACAAGATAAGTTAACATTAATTACTATGCATGAAAAAGCGTTAAAGCTAATTTAAGTTTTACCGTAACAGTCAACCACAGAATATAAAAAAGAATATTAAATTTTGACATTTAAAAAAACAATGCTAGCTGTGTTCTTAAAAAAAATACTTTGCTATTTTTTCCTTTGGCAAGTGTGATGATTTTTAACATCGATGTTTTTAAGAACGATGTAGCATCCCAACTAATGAATCATAAAATATCCTATGCTCCACAAGGACTTAAGCTGATAAGAAAAAGAAGTAGGTAACAGGAATTAAAAACCGCACACTTAAAAAAATTTTGTTTCTGTTTCAGAAGGTATACTACAAGTATGAAACTCTAAACTAAAAACTCTTGTACTCTTCTCTATATCCCATTTGCCTTTTCATATAAATTGTTTATAGATATATTTCAAACTTTCGTAGCTCTCACAAAATTCTTTCTTGTCAGTTAAGAATATCGTATTAACTTCATTGCATTACTAACTTCTTCCAAATAGAATATTTGAAAGGTGATTCATTAAGAGGCATCTTTTCGAAAATATACACGCAGAAAAAAAATACCAATGTTAAATTAACATGGCGCAATGTTGATTGAGAATCATAGTTAATTTCCGCAAAAGTATGCCCTTTATTAAAATTTATCATTATTTCATATTAATTTTTAATCAAAAAGTTTAAATAACCTTAAATAACGTTTATTCAATATTATTCACTGTTAAAATTACATTGTTCAATATTGAAACCATAAAAACCTGTTATAAAAATAAATTTTTTTTATTTTCATGTTTAAAATATGTTATAAAAAGAAGACAATTCCCGTATTCTTTTAATTCAAATTATTTAGTTATATAGTACATCAAGTTTTCAAAGTAGAATGATGACGAAACCCATATCTAGGGATTCTGCTGATGCTTCTGTTAGCAATGGGGAATACAAAATAAGTGAAACATGTGTTACAGGGGTGTTTTGAATTATTCTTAAATAAATGCATATGTTGTCTTCACACTGTCATATCACACTCCAACCAATTTGATTCTACATGAAATTCACGTTGTTTCAACTTGAAATAACTTTCATTCAACGTGATTCGGATTGTTATTTCAAATATAAATGACATTTTGCTCTAACGTTACTGCAATGTTAAATTAACATGAATTATAGTTATTTTAAAAGAAAAAAATGTGGTTCGCAAGTTATTGTAAAATCATGTTAAATTAACATGAAGTAACTAGCGCTTTGAGGACCAGACTTTTTCTGCCGAAGCGATTTTTTATTTTTTCTTATATTCATAATATATGGCTCAATAATAGTAACGTTAAAAAAATTGGCCCCCCTGGTCTTCTCCTTGCCCCTCTTTTTGCTTGGCAAATATAGTTGCCTATAGGCTGAGAGACAATTTTTTATCCAAAAAATTAAATTGAAAAATATAATGTTTTATACATTTTTTATTTAAATAGAAACTGGGAATTATTTCCTTCCGAAGGTTACTTTATATTATATTCAACATTTTTTATTATTCGAATTTATTCTATGAGCTAAATTTCTGTTATGTATTTTATAAAGCTTTTTTGTAATAGTTCTATTCCTTCAATTTTTCAGAAATGACTTTATACACTACCAGACTATTATTATTATTGTACATTCAATATACCTCATTGCTTTCCAAAGGAAGGCTAAGGTAAAATGTAAAAAGAAAATACAATATAATAGTCTGGTAGTGTATAAAGTCATTTCTGAAAAATTGAAGGAATAGAACTATTACAAAAAAGCTTTATAAAATATATAACTGAAATTAAGCTCATAGAATAAATTCGAAAAATTAAAAATGTTGAACATTTTTTATTTATTTAAACTATTTAAAAAGTAATTTATAAATAACTTATGTGCTGTTTCCAGGTGACAAACAATTGATTGTGTAGAAAAATTTATATGAAAATCACTCAGTTTTCTGAGTACTCTTCAAATAAATTTTTCTACACAATCAGTTGCTTGTCACCTGGAAACAACACATAACAATTTAAAATAATTCCTATACGTGGTATTTGCCAAAACAGTCACGTGATGTAAAGCAGAGAAATACATTGCATATAGTACAAAATACATTTGTGAGGCTATATTTTCCATAGTTGGCACAACGAAGGCATCGTTTCCAATTTTCACGTTTTTCCATTTTATGGAAATACTTCCAGTTCTGGTTGCTTCCGGGAATCTGCGCGGTCTTGAACAGAAGTCATTAATTAATTCCTTTGGTAAAGCTGCCCGAAAATCAATCGAGGCCACTTTTGTCGCGAAGCTGTTAGCCAACATGAGTTTGCTATATATCACGTAGCTATTATGGACGCATATTTCGAAGAGATCAAAGAACAATCGAATATAAAACCGCCATTTGTTTCTGCGATCATACTCATAACCTTTTGTTGGTCCATGAGATCGTCACCTCCCATTCCCTTGTTGTAGTGCTGGACAACCAACTGCTTGTCCCGCCGCTTCACTTGCACACCACAGTTGGGTTGTTGGGTTGGACTGCTGCACTATCATTATGCACATTTCTGAAACCAAAAAAGTATAGAAAAATAGTAACTACTATTGCAATATAAAAACTTGCATTTCCACATATGCATTTACAATGGGTTTTGGATCTTGCGAATGTTCATATATGCAATTCTCCTGAAATTCGGTGAAAACGGGGTTTTTATAGGCAAGCGTCTCTCTGAACCAGAAAGTCTTCTCTGGTGGTATAAAAAGTGCCGGCTTTTCTGGTAATACTGCAGCATTTGAAGTCGATGCAATTGGCTCATCCTCTACAGCAACTTGTACCGCTTTACGACCAACGCGAGCATTTTTAATTACAGGAGATTCTATAGAATTAGTTCCTTCACTAACAACTTCTATGGGCTCATCCTCTTGGATTTCCAAAGCGTAATTTTCAAGAAAAACGATGTCCTCTTCATCCATATATACATATATGCAGCAGCTTCTTCCTCATTATCACTGGTGACGCAAAACCACAGTTTCTCAATTTCGTCCGCATTAAGGAAAAGAAAACGATAAGGGACTGATCCAATCATTTAAATTTTTTTATTTATAATAACCAAATAATAATACACTGTTTGATCAAAAATAACACTCGAAATACAACAATAATACACTTTCGAATAGTAGTGCACGAAATACGTATGCCCTGATTGATTACGAATAAGAAATGAATAAAAACAAACTAACAATCAGCGCAAAAAAAACTTTGAACTTAAAACAATAACAGACAAGATGCGTTTTGTTCAATTGATTTTAAAAAAAAAACAACGTAAAACTACGTATATACACACATATGTACATACATACAATGATGAAAAAAAAAAAATATTTTGATTATTTTTAGGTGCGTTTCTTTCCGTTTCAACCCACAGGCAAATATACTTGCCAAACATATTTGGGGTAAATGCGGGCAGGTTGAAATTTACACATACTTCCCCCATATATATTTTGAAAGGTAAGAGGTGCCTCCAAAATATACCCGAGTTTTAGCCAGATGCACCCTACGCTCTCCCCACAGCACCCCCCTGAAGTAAGGCGACTTTTTGGCCAAATTTGAGGCCTCCTAGCGGGCAAATGGGGCCAGATAGGCCCCTTACACATTTTTTTGCCCCAACCCTCCGCTACAAATCCGTTTTGGACATATTTACTCTATGTCTTACGTGAACAATAATATGACGCAAAATCCCCTGGGCAAGTATGTTTGCCTATGGTCGTCAAAGGGCTAGGAAGCAAAATCACAAACGAAAACAGTAAAATCAACCATGTTTTCGACGATTTTACATTGATTTTTTTCTGTGTGTATATTATAAAACTGTATTTTTCATAGTATTTTTCTGATAACCCGGCCCTTGACATAGGCTATAAATAATTTTAAATGGGCATTGCACTTCTCGTACAAAGACAGCAACAAAATTCTTACCAATAAATGATACAAAAACCCACCACTTTATGGTGCTAACAAAAAAGCCAGTGTAATACAACTCGCCACTACTCATATGTAGATGGCAATACGAAAAACAGTACGCAAAAAACTATACGTCCACTTAGCAATGTCAATACAATAATTTAGATGGCAGCATACCCAAACTGTACAAAACGTTTTCAGTAAAAGTTGAAAAATTTAAAACAAAGTCTGAGTTCATACGGCTCATGTCTTATTGACAATATTCTTCCTTTTTCTTCTTTGAACATGAATTGGCGTTCAAATGATTCATGTCATGTTGACGACATGTTTTTTAATTTGTTTTATTTGATATTGAAAACAAAAACAAAATTTAACAACGAATAATAAAGCAAAACGTAAAGACAGTGTACTCGTTTCTTTTCCCCTCGTCCCTCTCGCCAATAAACTAGCAATCTTGTCAATAAGACATGAGCCGTATGAACACAGACAAATAGTTTGGATTTCAATACAAAAACGAAATGAACTGGATAGAGTGTGGAATCTACCACGACCTACAGGGTCTTTCAGCAGCCTGCGTATCGCACCATGTCAGGTTCAGGCAACTTATAAAGCCTTGATGAGCCTTGTGAAAGATCATAGATCTCAGTTGTGTTCATCAGTTGCTCCACTGAAAAAATCCCATACAAGTAAAATTCAATTGTGTTTATATCTGGAGAAGGATAATAGTAGAAGCTTGAAATTTAGTGCAAATTGCTTCGTTATCAATACACGAGATTGGTTTTAAAAAAATTTTACTTATTATTCTTTTAATGGAGGTAGCGAAACCCACCGGGTAAAGCTATCGTTATATAAATTCATTCAAATCAGGCATAACAAATAAATTATTTCAATAATCATGAATCTCTAATAAAATCCTACTTTAATTAAAAAAACTTTGCTAAAGGCGAATAAATCTAGAATTATAGGTTTCATAGAATTTTCGAGTTAATGGATTAAAAAAGTATCTCACAAAGAATAACTCTTTATTAACTTAAAAATAATTTTCAGAAATGAACTTTAAAAAAAACGAAATAATTCTTGTGAAATGTGAAATTGAAGAATGAAATATTTTCGTATTAAAGGAAGCTTTTAAAAAGAAAAAAAAACACCTACAAAATTCTGGAGACACACACAATTTTTTTCTTCACAAATGAATTTTAAAGTGATTGTTTCCATGCAAAACATAAAAAGTAAAAAAATCTTTAAAAAAAAAAATACAAATTTAGTCCAAGGTAAGCAACTTTTTGTATTAAAGTCTTAAAACGTTTTTTTCCTTCTTTCTTGTTTTCATCCTCTTAAAACTTCTTGAAAACGAATATAAAAAATGCATTAAGACGCAGTAGAGAAATTAAGAATGATTAAGGAATGAAAGGAACATAAACCACTTTGGTCAAGAATAAGACCATAAAAAGGCATCTTCCTACAACCGCAATAAAATTGTAATTATGATTTTCAGTACTTGGAGAATGTAAATTAAAGTCATAAAATTAATAATGAATAAAAGGACTTGTTAAAAAATTTCATAAAATTTGTTGGAAAAAAAGTAATTTAGACTGACTCCATTACCTGTTCCCTGCAGCGTTTAAGACGAAAGCATTGAACTCTTTTGAGATGACATCCCCTAACAAATAACAATAGTCCCTTTGCTGCTTGGAATTTCTGTCTTTTAGGAAGATTGTCTGCGTTGAAGTTTTACTTTTCTGATAATCAGCACTTCCAAGAATGCGCATTTGTCCGATAAAAGCTTGCTTTCACAAATGGAGTGCAACGGACAGATGCTTTTTTGATCAAGGGATACTTTCGGGCATCACGTTGTGGTTGTGTTTAAACTAAAAGTTGCGGAAAGGGATATTTTGAAACTCCATTTTAAAGCAGATTTGTAACCACTTGTGGGAAAACTTGTTCTAAGGAAGGATCATCACTACGTGCTGTTACTACTTAACAGATGATTCTGGAATATTTTTAAGAGCAGCGGAGGTTAGATATGTAGCTTCAGCTGCTAAATAAGGGGCGAGTGTATAATCTGCTACCTGTGCTACTCAGTAAGGTAAACGCATTCTTTGTCACCCAGTAAGAAGTACTTCCACGCGGCAGGTATATTTTTATTCCTGAAGTTCCTACAAGGAAAATAGGACCATTTTGATGTAATGATTTCGTTAATCACTTAAATTAAAGAGCCTGGTGCTGGGGCTGTAAGTATCCATGTACATATTTCTTTTTCACATCTGTAATGTAGTCTGTCGATTGATGGAAAGATCTCAAATCCATATTTCTTTTAATAAAAAAATCAAGAACTCATTTGAACTGTCAATACACAGAAAAAATTATTTTTCCAATTCAAACAAAAAATTTGTAGAATCAAACAATTTTTTGTCTGAAATCGGTCCTATAAACAAATTCGCATATTCAAACAATTTATTTGCATTTCATTTATTGAAAAAAACACTGATTTTTTCAAACAAATAATTTAACTGAATCAAACAAAAAGTTTACTGAAATTCATATACTAAATTTCAAAATTAAAAAAAAAAGTTTTTGCACAAGCAATGACGCGCACGCAAGCAAGCACTGTATGAGAAGATGACGGCAGAGCAGAGCCGCCGGCTGGCTTTGAGACACTTTTTTTTTGTTGGAATAATTTTTGAACGAAGTCTTATTTATACACACAATACAATGTTTTTCTTTATCTCTCTCTGTTGCTGTATCCTTTCCTTTGCTAAAGAAGAAATGTAACCAAAAACAGCAGCAGACCGACTCGATATGTTTTTCGCCATCATTCTATTTTTGTATTTGATGTATTTAATTAAACAGTTTTAAAAAATTGAATACGGGATTTTGTTTCTTGTAATGTTGTTTCTGCTCTTGTTTTTCTTATAGTTGCACTTTTTAAAGCGTCCAAAAATAGCCTGTGTGTGTTTTTTGTTGTTGTTCTTATATTTCACATAAAGAAGTGTTGCTTACGATCAAATAAAAAAATGGAAAAAGACGACAACATTAAAGAGCGTTAATTATTTCATACAAAATTATGGAAACTTGACGCCAATAACGCGTTTATTACATTTTTTAAGAGTTGTCCACATTTTTGTTGGTTAAATAAAAATCAAACAAAAATATTGTTTGAATCAGCAAAAAAAATTTATAGAAATAAAAAAAATTTTCAAACAAGCGTTTGTTTGAAAATAATTCGGCAATAATTTTTTCTGTGTACATGCTCCAAAAATTTCCCTTACTTTGTGGTTATCCAATACTTTACGGTGCTAACAAACATTCACATTACACATTTTTTTACATCAATACAGCAAACAACTAACAAATATGTGTTACAACTCCCGTTCATTATTAGCACGTTCAAATATTTACATTTTGATTTTATGGTAATCGTATCATCCATTACTTCAATGTCTTTCATTGCTGTCAACTTTTTGACTTGCTGTCATCAAATATATTTTTATATTTAAATATTCATATTACAAGAATTTACACGATTACATACAGAGTGCTTTTTAGTTTAGTTCTTTCATACTTTTTGTCACGTCTCGCTATAATTTATTGCCATTTAGGCGTTATTGTTTGTAAAAAACACCAAAAATGTAAATCAAGACAGAAATAATTGAATATTTGCCAAACAATTTGAAGACGTACTACATGTGGATATAATATTTTTTTCCTTATTTTTAATAATGTTAACAGTACATAGAATATTATTTATTTTGTAAGAAAAACTACAAATAAACTCTCTCACAAAAAAAAAAAAAAAAAAAAAAAAGTATCGTCGGTCAAGCCCGACCATATGATACCCTACACCACAGCATTAAAAAACACATCATGCTTCTATGACCATATAAAAGCATGCCATTTATTTATGTTTATAAACTTCATTAAAATCGGTTTGAAAGTTTGTGAGAGGCAGAAATTGCCCCCTATCTCCCCTTGTGGTCTAATTTTTGAAAAACTGTATAGCTTATGTGTCCACATAGATATGGTTCTATCTTTGTTTTAAATTTCATTAAAACGGTTTGATAGTTTCTGAGAGGAAGAAATTTCCCCCTATCTTCCGTCGTGATCCACGATTCCGCCCATTTTCAATAGGCTTGGTCCTTGTGCCAATAAGAATCTATGTCCCAAATTTTATCAAATTATCTCCAAAATTGCGACCTGTACTTTGCGCACAAGGTTACATGGACAGCCAGCCGGACGGATATCGTTAGTTCGACTCAGAAAGTGATTCTGACTCGATCGGTATACTTTAAGGTGTGTCTAGGACCAATATTTTAAGGCGCTACGCACATCAGCACAATTGCATAATACCCTCTCCACTATTGTGGTGTGGGTACAACAAAAAAAAACTGCCATAGATTAAAATAAATAAAACTTTTACACAGTTTATGAAATTTATAAAGTTTTATAAAAAAATACACAGCTTAATAATTATGAAAGAAAATTATAGATTCGTGACTGGAAACTCTCTTTAAAGTGTATCTCTTTAAAGAGATCTGATCGTGACAACTCTCCCGTTGTATTTGACCTGATTTCAGCAGCTCACAATTCAAAATACTCTTCTAATTGTATTAAACAAGGGGTTTTAATAGTGACTTCCGAACTTTGACAGTTGATAACGGTCATTTTGATGAAGTCACATCTATCGATTTGGTTGCCATTTATCAAATGATCGCTAAATCTTGTGAACTAATAAAGTCTTAAAACTTTTTGCAATAACAACATGAAACTTTACACTATCAAGTTGATCATGATAAGTTGTTATTATTTTTTTAAGGCTGGGCCCGCCTTCAGTTCATCTATTTTGGTGCAATGTGGCTTAATTTTCTAATAGCCACACTAGGGTGGCCGTTATTTTCTTTTTTTTTTTATTTCTTATATTCTCCCCCACCAAATCGGTTCAGTTTTATGTAAAAAAAAATACAAAAAAATTTCGTAGCGATAAGTTGTGTTTTAGGGGGGGCGTCCGCCCCTCAAAGTTTGCCATCAAGCCATTTATTCAAATGTAATTTGTTTGCGTATGACTATCTCTTAAAAACAACATTTTACAAGAACATGATATATGGCAATATTTTAGCTCTTCTAGTCAACAACATTAGCCTCGAAGAAAGTTTTTTGCTAAAATTAATATTTAAGAAAATAATTAAGAAAATAACAACAAAATTCCAAACATTTTATATACGTTTTATATATATAAAAGAGGGATTTAATGTCAAGTGAACTAATTTTGAAATCGATGTATTTCGATTTGGATGAAATTTGCACCAACGTTAGTCCTATTGAATAGTAGTTTAGACACAAATTTTCAACAACATCGGTCAAAAAGTTTTTGAGTTTGGGGGGGTCAGAGTTTGAAATTTTGGCCATATAGGTGTTCTTTCACATCCATGTAACTTATTACCAATTGGGGTTAGCAAAATTTGTCCCAAGCAGCTTAGATAGCTATTTGATCAATCTTTTTAAAAAACAAATTTTTTGTTTTTTTTTAATTTAAAAAAATTTTTTTTTTAAATTTAAAACTTGGCAAAAAAAAAAATAAAAAAAAAGTTTTAAATATAAAAAAAATATGTAAAAAAATTTTTTAAAAAAACAAAAAATTTTTTTTAAAAGATTGATTAAATAACTATCTAAGCTGCTTGAGACAAATTTTGCTAACCCCAATTGGTAATAAGTTACATGGATGTGAAAGAACACCTGTATGGCCAAAATTTCAAACTTTGATCCCCCCAAACTCAGAAACTTTTTGACCGATCTTGTTGAAAACTTGTGTCTAAACTACTATTCAATAGGTCTAACGTTTGTGCAAATTTCATCCAAATCGAAAGATTTCGATTTCAAAATTAGTTCACTTGACATTAAATACCTCTTTTATATATATAAAACGTATATAAAATGTTTGGAATTTTGTTGTTATTTTCTTAATTATTTTCTTAAATATTAATTTTAGCAAAAAACTTTCTTCGAGGCTAATGTTATTGACTAGAAGAGCTAAAATATTGCCATATATTATGTTCTTGTAAAATGTTGTTTTTAAGAGATAGTCATATGCAAACAAATTACATTTGAATAAATGGCTTAATGCAAACTTTGAGGGGCCGACGCCCCCCCTAAAACACAACTTATCGCTACGAAATTTTTTTGTATTTTTTTTTACATAAAACTGAACCGATTTGGGGGGGGAGAATATGAGAAATCAAGAAAAAAAAGTTCTCCATACAACTAACGGCCACGCTAAGCCACACTTGCTCTGTGTGATTTAAAATATTTTTTTTCTATAAAAAAAACAAATGCACAAATTTTGCTTAATCATTTCCGTCCACGGTTTTTTTTCTCCCTTAGCCAAAACTTAGCCCACAAAAATCTCTTCCAAATTTCACCTTAAAATTGTTGGCCAAAAAACAGCAGCTGCATTTTTACACACAAAAAAAAAGAACAATGAAACAGAATATAGTAAGAAAATACAAAAAAAAAAAAATAAAAAAAAAATTCTATATTATTTTGTTGATCTTTATAATTTTGAAAACAATAAAAATACACACATTCACTCACAACTACCGACTTATATGCCCACAAATTTTAGCAAGGTGCGCGAAATTCAATCTGCTTTTTGGTAAACAGTGGAGCAAAAAGAAAATTATACACATGTATATATTTTTTTAAAATGAAAACTACGATAATTTTTACTGTTATTTAACCTAAAATTTACTATTACTATAACAGCCAGTTTACAATATGTTTTCTGACAGTGCGTCAGCTCATTATTGGTTTGACCTACCGACCATTAAAAAAAATTGAGTTAGGTATGGGGTATATATATTTTGAGTATCCCCTTTCTGAATTCAAACCCTGTTTCACAAAATTGGTATGGCCTCTAAGATATAAAGCATTAATTTTGCTCCATTTCAACTATTTTAAAGATTTGTTCTACATGCCAATGTTTGTCGAATGCAGCAAATTCCTTATACAAAAACGTACAAAATAAGTTTAACTCTTGCTTTTGCTTCATTGCTGTTCTAAAATAAAGTAGTTAAAGCAAAAGTATCTTAAAATGTCAACAACTCAATACACAGCAGTAAGTATACGTATTAGGCGCGGATTCAGAGGGGGGGGGGAATAAGGAAATTTCCGCCCCCCCCCCTCCCTAAATTATAAACATATGTTTTGTTTATTTCGATAATACAAGAATCCCAATAATAATAATATTTTTTTTTAATGTACAAACAGCCAGGTTTTTGTTTTAAATGTAATTTTCTATGCGAACGTTAACGTGTGACATCGTGGGCCTGGCTGAAAATTTTCGGAAATCCCAGCAAGGTTTTTTGTTTTTTTTTTTTATTGAATCTCTGACGAAATTTTCAATAAGTATCCATATCTTAATCCAAATAATTATTTATTAGATATTTCCAATGAAACATCTAGTTTACCGTATTCAAATACTTATTCTACATTTAATCACAGCAGGTGCCATCTATATCCAAAGAATAAACGTTTGACTTGAAAATGCGTGCAGTTGAATTATTAATAAATCTTAGTATATGCAATATTTATGTATGTATGTGTTATGATAACTATTAGTATATACCAGGGTTGATAAAGTTGGTACAATTGTACTTTTTTTGGTACAATTTAAAACTAAAAAGTACGCTGGTACTCCCGTCGCTCATTTGGTACTATTTCCAAATTTTTCAAACCTACATATTTAATATTGATATAAAAAGGCAACTCGTATTTACTTTCCAATGAATTTATGGTAAAATGTAACAAAACAGCTATGATATTTTGCATTTACTCTTTTGCAAGAACATTTGCACCAAACACAGAACTTCGCTACTGTGAATAGATTTTTGCACTTATTGATTGAACGATTGCTTATGCTACATTCTAAATTTAGTACCAGCGACAGCATATAAGCGTGCATTTCCGATGATATTGACAAGTTTTTTAAAGATATAGGAAACCACTTCTGCAAAAGTTCTACATAGTACAAGAGACGAATTCCACTCAATAATATTTTCAAATATTCTTCAACAAGATGGTTGTCATGTCAAGAAGTAATCAACAGAATTTTGGAACAGTGGGAGCCCACTCCATTATTATTTTACTACGAATTATTTTGAAGGAGCTTTTACAAGAGCTAAATTAAATTTTGTTATATCCGAACTTTCTACTCTTTTTCCTGCTCGTATGCACATATTTTTAGAACGCTTAAAAATTTTTTTTTCGTTTAAAATTAGAGATTGCATTTTGAGAAATATTCGTCAATTTTCCACAAAAAGGCGATAAATTCTAAAAAGTCTAGGAAAACGCTCTCTGGCGGCAATCAAAAATAAAAATTAATGGATTTCTCGACTCTTAAAACCGCATGATACAGGTCTGGAAAACTAATTTTTTTGAAAAATCCGGGGCTCGAAATTAATTTTTGAACTATGGTTTCTTTGGCAAAGTTTCTTGGTATGAAGAATCGCGATATGCTTTTGACGTGAAGAAATTTTACCCATCCTATTATTATGTATAACTAATGTATAAATGAATTTTAAGTACCTTTTGTTTTTGTTGTATGAAATATTTGTTTTTAAAAATAAAATAATACAATAAAAAGAGATTTAGTACTATTGGGACCGAAAAAGTACGATTTTAAAAGTTCGTTGGTACGATATTGGTTTTCTCATTTATCATCCCTGGTATATACATTTGAATACAACCGTTTTTCGTATCACATTTTCCTAATAGTCATCTTTGAATTTGAAATTTTGAAATATGTATGAATCAACATTTTATTCGATAATTTTTGAGGAAAGCACGGATTTGTCGGGGAAAAGCCAGATTTCCTTATCTTTAAGATATTTCAACATACAACAAAAAGTTGTTAGGGAAGAATTTATTGGCTTTATTGTAAACGCATTTGAAGAGGCTTCAAAGAATATTGATGACGTTGATGTGTCAATTGATTCGAAGGCACTATCATCAATAGCTTAAAAGCTTAAAGCTTTGACAGATTTTGGTCTTGACCTAAAAAATTGTGTAGGAGATGGAACAGATGGGTGTCCCCTGATGTCAGCAGAAAATGGAGCTATTAAAAAACTGTGGAAACCGCGACAAATGCGAAACAAACGCCTTGCTATTTCCATTCATCAAACAACTCAATTTCTAAAAGCAATAAAGTGCCATTAATACAAAAAGTTGTATCATTTGTTAAAGAAACGACAAAATTTTTTAAATATAATCATCCCCAGCGAAACGCAGTTTTAGCAAAGTAGTTGGGAGCCAACCCCTCTACATTATGCGAGACAAGATGGGTGGACCGTCACGACTCAATTTTACACTTTGCAACAAGTGTACATCATAAAGTAGAAATATCTGAATGGAAAGGTAGTATCTCTACCTTTATATTAAGGAACTCACTTTTTACTTTTGAACTTATTTGCGGAATATACATACATATTAAGTGTGCTACTTATTGTAACACAGCCACTTAGTATCATTTTACAAAAGCTAGATATAGATCTTCAAAAAGGATCAAGCCTCATCACAACTTTAATCATGATCCTTGAAGAGAACAGAAATAAAGCCAAAGAACAATTCAAAGCGATTTTTGAAAAATGTTAAGTTATTTGCGTTCAAATCGAGGTTCCAATCGAAAAGACAAGATTTGAACGAAATAATCACATCCAAAATGTTGAAGATTACTACCGAGTTGTAGGTTCCTCTTAATGAATTTATTTTAGAAGATCTCAAAACAACTTTCCCAATAGATATCCTAAATGTATTGAACATACCTAAACTTCTACCTCAAAGTGTAATCAAGTCATTTATAGATACAAAACTGTTAAAACCACAACTATCTGATGAGCTGATTATATTTGATAAAAGAGATAAACACCTACTAACATCTTAACTTGAGCCTGATCTATCAGATAACGTTGTAGATGCTTTAATAAACTGTGATGAAGATATCTACCCAAATCTAAGAAAAATATTTCAAATTTTCGTTTCAATGCTCGTCAGTAATGCTACAAGCGGGAGGTCATTTCCTACCCTTCGTCGAATAAAAACATGGCTCAGATCAACAATTTTATTAACCTTTTTGTTGAGTTTTTTTTTAATATAATATACACATTAGGGTTGTACTTTCTGCAATTTTTGCGAATATCAAATCCTTCATCGCATAGCCATGAAGAAATATTAAGAAATGATGTATTACTTTTTCGCGATCGTGAAAAAAGTTTCCGCAGCAAACGCGATAAAGTTTTGAATTTTAATTTTTCTCCTTGATAGATAGCAAATGATAGATGTTGTGATAGATGAGTTGTTTGGCGGATATTATGAGAATTTTCAGCAGCGTAGTAAAATATGCGCGGAAGATTCAAAAGATTTTTTTCCATTATGAAAATCAACTCTCACTTTAAACTAAAAATTTATTTCATTAAACCCAAAAAAATAGCTTTACATTTTTGTTATACAGTTACTTATTTTACTTAAATTGCCCATCGCGTGGTGGGATGAAGAAATTTTGTCCACAAAAACTCATTAGCCTAATACACATATTGTTTTGAATAAACTTTCAAAAACAAATTTTTTACTTTTTTGTATCATACAAAATTCCCCCCCCCCCCCCCCCCTAAGGCTCAAGCTGGATCCGCGCCTGATACGTATGCAGCACAGAAGGCTACTTTTTAAAAATAAATTTAGAAAAGTGGCTTATGCATCACCAAACAATTATTTTCACTTTCAATAAAATACTATTCACTTTTAAGTTCGGTCATGAGCGTTCACAAAACATTGCTGTTTTCTTCAAAACATATGTATGCGCCGAAAGCAGTGGTGAAAATACAAAAGATGCTATCGGGTATAATTTCAGAAAACTTTATGTAAACCTTAATTGTCAATTTTATCCACTACGACTTTTTGGCATATGCACCAAACCAATTATGAGATAGTGATAGTTAATTAAAACTGAACTTGGTGAAATTGGCCATATGAAAAATTTAATATGAATCGGGCTTCTCTTAAGTATATTTTTTTACATAGCCTACTGTGCGCGGGTGTGTACCCTTGAGAAGATCTGCCTGCGTAAAATAAAATTTTTATTAATTCTCTTAGTTTTATTTTTGTTTTTTTTTTTTTTTGTTTGTTCGGTCGCTGCTGTCTGTGTTGTGGTTTTTTTTTTGTTTGGTGTGCAATTTTGTTTTGTCTATCTATCTGTATCTGTTTTTTTTTATATTTTCAATGAAAAATAATATTCTTACCTGTCATCACAGTTTTTCGAATCTGCCAATCATTCAATATTTAAATATTTTGTTTTTTTTGTTGAACGAAAAATTTAAAAGTTATTTTAAATTGCTTAAGCGCATAACAAAGTTTTCATTCTAACTAAAACAATTTTAAAGTAAATAGACCAGACAGGATCTATTAAATTGTTTGAATATATTTTAGAATCTTTTTTAAATGCTATCTTATTTAAAGCAGACACACCTAATTCGATTTGAAGTATAATATAAAAAATAAAATTCGAATTTTTAATAACAAACTTAAAGAAATATGCATACAGTATGTAAATATAAATATTTCGCAAGGGCTTATTGTTAGTGGGGCTGGATTATTGCCCATTAAAAATCCGATGTATTCATCTTACAATTTTTTAGTATTTCGCCCGATTAGTTCTTAAAACGTATATAAGAAATAATAAACGATAAAACAAACTAAGCGCGGATTTAAAAGGGGAGGTCATAACTGCTAGCAGAATAATGGTATCATAACATTAATTCGGAGGCTGTCTCGACTAATTTTCACTTTCAATCATTCATACCTACCCATCAATATTTGGGTGTGATCTATAGTTGTGAGATTAATTTTCGATATGTGAAAACTTTTAGAATTCCAGATTGATTTTTGACAATTGAATGAGGTCTGCTACACCGACTTCACGAGAAATCGCTATGCTCAAACAACAAACGAATTTCACAACGATGTCTTGCAATGCAAGACTTGCATCAATGACAGTATTGTCATTTAAATAAGCGCCATGCGGATTGTTATTGTTGCTTTTTAGATGGATTGTCGTGCTATAGTTGTTCCCTAAATCAAAGAACATTAATAAATTGTTCAGCTGTTTTATTTTTGCTCACACAAAAAAAAATGTCTCTTCAAGACAGAATGTTAAGGTCCTACTACAATTAAAAGCCAGTTATGGAAAAAATTTCCTAGAAATTGGTTCCCATTTTAAAAACACATGTCTATCAGATGGCGATCTGGGAAGTATCCACGCATTTATATTTACAATAAAATGGCTTAAGAACGACGTTGACCAGTTGGGCTAGGATTAAGTAGGGATTGCTTTTCGGCTTTAACCGAAATCGAAACCGAGGTTTTATTTAAATGCCTAAAAACCGAAACCGAAAACCAACAAAAAACCTCGGTTTTAAAATTTACTTTAACAATATATTTTGATTGTTTTAAATTTAAGCTCCAGGTCTTTTTTTATATAAAAAATATTAATTTATTTAATTATTGTTTCGATATTTCGCTAACCTTTGGTTAGCATCCTCAGGAAATCAAATAAACAATATTTTTAATAACACAAACAAAAATAATTATGCAAAAAATTATTTCAAAAATTAAATTCAAAAACCTATTTGTCATAAAATTAATTTCAAAACCAATATGACAAAAAATAAAAATATTATACTAGAGTATAACATTTCATATAAACTGAAAAAAACATTTCCTATCCTTAAACCAAATTTAAAAAATCAATTCATATAAAATGTAAAAATAATTTCCTAACTATAAAACGAATTCAAAAACCATATTTACAATAATAAATTCTGACTGAATAATAATACAATAATATATAACAATTTTTTATAAATTAAACTTATTTTTCATCTTACATATTTATATAAATCTATTTATTCTATCTCTTAATAACTAAATTTCTATAACTACTAGCTATATTTTCTGTGTCTGCTTTGAAATTCATTGTTTGTGTTGTTGGTGTATTGATTATGTGTAACATTTCTAATATATATCTGTGGTTTTCATGGGCAACCGCATATGTCTTAAAATAAAATTTTTCAGGAGAGCCGAAAAAACCATTCTAGAGCAAACTATGGTTAGATATTGCACCTTTTGAACTTTGTAATTGAGTTAAAACATCGGAATGGGTCTATCTATTTTCAAAAATTTAAAAAAAAAATATAAAGAGCGCTTTAAATTAAGCAATATGGCATCAACAATTCAAAATCGAAAATATAGACATACGCGGTTGCCCATGAAAACCACAGATATCTACGTTTGTAGTTGGTTTCAGTGTTTAAAACTGATGCATTTTCAAAATTTGGATAGTGATTCAATTCATAACAATGATGAGATAATGCTGTTTTTTTAGAATTAATGTTTCTATGTTTTTGATCTGATCTATGTCCAGCAACTCTAGTCCTTAATTTATTTTTTGTCGTACCTATATAAACCTTATCGCAATTTGCATTATCATTTCCGTTACAAGGAATTTTGTAGATAATGTTGGACATATCCCATTTATTAATTCTATCTTTTGTCTTGCTGAATAAACTATTTAACGTGTTGTAAGCCTTAAAAGTCACTTTATATTTGTTAGTGTCAAAGATCTTTGGTCTCCTTAAACCAAATTCAAAAAATAGGAAATGTTTTTTCAGTTTATATGAAATGTTATACTTATTATAATATTTATAATATTTTTTTTTTTGTTATATTGGTTTTGAAATTAATTTTATGACAAATAGGTTTTTGAATTTAATAGCGAAATATCGAAATAATAATTAAATAAATTAATATTTTTTATACAAAAAAAAAAAAAGAACTGGAGCTTAAATTTAAAACAATCAAAATATTATTGAAAAAGGTCAATTAAAACTGAATTATAATTTAACAATATATTTATGCTTAAAGAAATTGCAAATTATACATAATACTGGAACTTCATATACAAAAACTTATACATAGCAGCTTGCAACAATGGCAAGGTATTTCAAAATTCTTAAAATTCAAACAAATGTTACCTTTTTAACTCTTGAGTAGGCACCTAATTTGTGTGGCACAAACTACCACCTAGGCCTAGTATTTTATATGGAGTTTTTGTGGCTATTGAAAAAACTCACAGTAACGAACCCCTGGGCAAGAATGGGACTACTTATATATGTATGTAGTTTTATGGCTATAGCAGGAACATTTTGTTGGGAAATACAATTTTTCTTCGAAAAAACAGTAAGGAAAGAATTTCATTTCAATTTGATTTTATTTACTGCAGCATAATAGGGTAGGGCCTAGCCAGGCACAGGTGGATACAATATCCACAAAATTTTCGGCCCCTATTACGGTTTACAACTCAACTCAGTTGAGTTGTAATTTCATAATTTTTGTTTTATGTTTTACAACTTTCCTAAATTGCGGTGAACAAAAATTACAACTGATCACAACCAGTTGTATTTATTACAACTCAACTGAGTTGAGTTGTAAACCGTAATAGGGGCCTTCATTTGGCCAATTGCGACGCCCACGGTGTTTACACTTTTTCTCATTGTCTTGTTAAAAATACTTTGATTAAGGAAAACATAAAGTTTCGTTCTAATATACTTAGTAATTATATAAAATAAAAACTGGAAAAAAGTAAAAAAAAAAAATGCCTGGCCAGGCCCAGCTATACAAGGGTTAATAAAAGTACCTGTATTGAAACTAATAAAAAAAATATATATGTTTATGTATAAAGGTTAACTTTGATATTTAAAAACCGAAACCGACCGGTTTTAATCATTTTAAAACCGAAATCGCGGTTTCCTATTTTTACGGTTTTTAGCAAACTCTATCACAAAGGGACTATGATCCAAGTCTGATTTGCCTTAGGCGACCGCCAAATCAGCCTTAAGCCTAGAGTACACGAAATGTAAAAAGCCACATGTGCATGTGGTTCTGCGTTCATTTTAACGTCATTTCAAAGCCACATAGTCATTGTGCGTTGTATGTAACGTCAAAATTACGTCAGAACCACTTGTTCATGTGGCTTTTCACATTCCGTACACTCTAGGCTTAACTTACCAATTTCATTGATGGTAATTTTTTGCAAAAGGGTTTGGATGGAACAACACCTACCAAATTTTGAGATATGGTTTAGGTCTTACCATAAATTAATTGTTTCGAATTTTATATCAATGCCAACAGTTTGATGAAGTTAAGAGATTTTTTGAAAGAACAACGGCTTATATGAAAACTATGATTAATTTAAGATCTATTACCTAGAAATTTTGTGGAATGGTGTATGTGGATAAACATATCGGCACAAAAAATATAAAAGGGCGTAACACTTTTTTTTAAATTTTATAGGGACATGTTATTGAGTCTAGTGCATCATAATCAATCAAAAATTCTATTTTTAATTTTTTTATTGTTCCACCCCTTTGCATTTTAGGTGACGATATGTGAATCATTTGAACCAAATTAAAAACGATTAGTAAGATATTTAAAAGACTTATGAACATTGAGACGTTTTTTTGACTCCCTTGCTATATCAGTGGAGTGGAGTGGAGGATCAACCAACATTCAGATTATTATTAAGTCGAATTTTTCTAAAAAATAGATTCATTCATATTATACAAAATTTTATCGATGTAGAGTTTAGTTGAAGTCGATATTAAGTGTTTTTTTCTATTTGATGAATTGAATAGAATTGAGACTAAATATTACACTCAAAATATTGTGTAATTAAATTCAAGCGAAAATTCATTTTAAATTCACTTAAAAAACGGATCATTTACATTTCATTTAAAACAAATGATTTTTACATTCATTTTAGAATTTTTTATTTTTTGAACAGCATATTCCTTAAAATAGAATTATTTTTACTATTAAAAAATGTATTTTAAACGACAAAAATCAAACTACATAACAAAATAAATACGATAAAACATTATTTTTTGGTAGTTTGTTTTTTGAATAACAAACATATATGTTAAAAAATAAAATTATTCGTAAAATAACTATATTTTTATTCAAATTTAACAGTACGGAAAACGAATTTAATAACCCACAATCAGTTACTGTAATAATTTTATAAGTGTATAAATTGGTCGCTTTTTATGATGCACCAGTGCGAATATACGAATACGCATATACATATCGAGCCCTAACCGCGAAAATAACGTAAGAGACCTGATATTCCATTTTCGTTTTTTTTTTTAATAAGTGACTTTATTGGCAGCACTTGCATCATCTCCTAAAATGTTATGGTCACATAAGGTACCGTTACGATTTTATAGCAAAAACAATTTTATTGTAAGCGACAAATTTCATACACGCAAAGAAAAAACATGGTTGTGGTAAACATATTCTAAGAGCAACATATTATGATAAGAATTATGATTGTAGTCACCATATTAAGATTATTATTGAATCATATTATGACTAAATATATTCGTTATATGCCATCATAATATTTTTCCCTTAATCATATTATTATTCTGTTAATCATACTAAGTTAAGAAGTAATCAAATTATTGTCATGTTAATCATAATAAGCTAGGAAATTAATCATATTATTGTCATGTTAATCATAATAAGCTAAGAATTAATCATATTATCATCATGTTAATCATAATAAATTTAGAAGCAATCATATTATGATACAGCACCTTTCCTAGCTGTCATAAAAATACAAAATAAATTTAAATATTTTTGAATCGATTTTTTATTTTGTGGCTTTTTACAATTTTTCTTAATGTTAATCAAATAGCGAAGTTCAATATAAGGCTTGCAAAAGAGCAAATGAAAAATCTGTGGTATTCATGGGCAACCGCGTGTGTCCATTTTTTCGATTTTAAGATGTTGATGAAATATCGTAGCACTTTTATAAAATAAACGGAATCTCTGTGTGTTTTGTTGTCGGATTTTACAATAAAACTATGATATTTTGCATTTGCACTATTACATCACTAATACTTGAATGAACTCCGCTAATATTTTAATTTTTTAATTTCTTTAAACTTATTTTTTTTATGGAATTTTATCTTTTAATTGTTTAACCGCTCACAAATAATATTTTTTTTATGGAATTTTATCTTTTAATTGTTTAACCGCTCACAAATAAAAAAAAAACGACACAACTGCTTCAAAATTATTTTACAAATGGCGCTAACATAATATGATTAGAGTAAAAATAGTTTGATTGCATCTTTAACATAATATGATAAATGTATAGAAAGTTATCATGTTATGGCTATTAAATATCATGATATGGTTGTGAGAAATATAATATGTTTAGAAAGTTATCATAATTAAGTTGTTAGAAAAATAATTATTTTTCGGTCAACAATACTCAAATTCATAATTGCGATAAACATTGATATGTTTACAGTAACTATAATATTGTTGATATTAAATAAAAACAACAATTATTTGTGTACGACAACAATATTTTGTTACATTAAACATAGTGTTGTTGCCGTAACCATGCCCAACCATATTTTTTCTCTACGTGTACAAAATTTATATGAAATATTTTATTTCTCTCTCCTGTAAAATTTGATTTTTGGCGCTTACGTTATTTTCGCGGTTAGGGGTCGATATGTATGTGGTCAAATTAGTGAGGGCAACCTGTTATATTCTCCTCCAAATAAAAACTGTAAGATGCAAATTTTCTTTATAAAAATAACATCTTAATATTTGAGAATTGACTCTTAAAATTATCTTGTCTTTTATTGTCTCGTGATTCATGTACTTTTTCCATTGACAAGATGAATTATACAAATTCTGATTGCGTTTATAACTGACTCATCACATGTTAAATTATATTGAAATTTTGTGTTGCCAGTAGTAGGAAAAAACTCTTTACATAAAAGATTTTGCACCACTGGTGGAACCGGTACATATAAGTTTTCCATTCCGTTAGCAATTTCTAAAATATTGAAATGGTTGAAATGTGTTTTCCAACGACCACAGATATGATGGGGGGTTTTGTGCTCATATGCTCTGTTTAATTTTGCTATTGAAATTTTTGTCGGATCGGTCCATAAATGAGGTATAGCATATAACCACTATTGCCTCTCATATTTGCCATAGAATTTTTTTTTTTTTAATTAAATTTTAAGAGTAGTTTTGTTTTTGCTTTTTTTACACATAACCCAGCTAGCATTTTTTGAAATTTTTAATCATATTCGAGTCTTTTTGGACTCTTCAGCGCGATTAAAATACCAGAATATGCGCTCATTTTCTGATCGTAAATGATACTTTTGTCGGGAGAAAATGGTACCCTACCCGCGACTCTTCTTGAAGAGTCATATATGATTCGTTTTTTATTAGTTTAGAGACATCTTCGAATCTTCTTTAAAAGTTTTTGGTATTAAATTTTAAATCGAACACCTTTAAATCATAAGCGCGAGTCATTTTTGTGTCGATTTTTAAGCGTGCAAGTGATTAATCAGTTTTGAATCACCAAAAGTACTCAAAAAAGACTCATATCGATGATTTTTGAACTTCCAAAAGCTAGAAGGGAACAAATACAAAAATGTATTCAAAATATTGTTTTAAATCTGTTTGATAATGTGAGTAGGTGGGTGAGTGTTCTAAGACCCTGTTAGGTACAAAAATTTTAGGGAAAAACTTTTTTGGCATGAAGGAAAAAATCGTACTTCTATTCAAACGGCGCACACTGGGGATTTCGCGGAAAAAAGTCAAATTGTCAACATAGTCTTCAAGCAATATGCAGTGATATGTTGCAATTTTAGACTAAATGGTACAATCAAATCAAACAGATTTACTCCGATCTGACTGCCAGTTTTTTTTTATATCCGTCTCAAACTCAGAACTTGTGTGTTTTACCGAACCAACTTAATTTAAACCTAAGAATTTAAATACGAATATTATTTTACTATGTGAGCTAACGTTTTTCTTTTTTTTTCTATTTAAAGTAGTATATTTCAGTATACTAAAATTGAAAAAAAAAATCTGCAGAGACTTAAGTTTTTTTTTTTTTTTTTATTTTTATGGACATATAACAAAAATCCCATTTTTCTCCAAACATTTGGACCTGGAATTTTTTCTTTACTTTTCCTCAGTTTGAAATCACACCGAATACATTGTCTTATATCTGTTTTAACATTATTAATCAATTTCAAGTGCCACCAGGTGCCACCTCTCAAGTTTTTGCATTACACAGTACAACATTTTTCAGCTGATTGATTCGGGACTCAATTCTGATAAGGCTCTTTTGTTTAACATAACTCGAGAACCACTAGTCGGATTTTGCTGAAAAAAATTTAGAAAAATCAAGAATTACAATTACTTTCATCTGTTTATATAACATTTTGCTACATAAGCAACAGTTTCGCAGTTATAAATAAATGTATGAAGAAAAAAAATATTTTTTGCCCAAGAAATTTAAATTTTTTATTTTTAATTCATAAAAAACCCAAAACAGTAAAAAAAAGTTTCAAGTTTTATTACTTTCACGTAAAGTCGCATAACCTATGAAAAAAATGAGACATAAATCATGAAAATCGATGAACGCGTTTCGCTTTTATTCACAATTAAGTGAAGGTATGCATTTCAAAAATTTGCTCGAGATATGCACAAAATTCTTTGCAAAAACATTTATGACTTTTTTTATGATTCTCAGAATTAAAAAAAAAAAAGCAATAAACAAAAGGTTATTTGATTTTTATGATTGCGGTAGCAAAGTAATAAGCGGTAATAAATGTGCGTGGAAAATTGAAAGGAAAAAAGGTAAGTGCACTTTTTTAATTATTTGGGTTTTTTTCGTTGGCTATCTGCATGATTTTTTTACACAAATTGCACCCACATTTATGAGTGGTCATGTTTTAGAACGTTTCGAAAAATTTTAAACGCACACGAAACAGGTATATAGACTCCCTTAAAAGAATTCATAAGTACCTTTCAGTAAAATGTTGAAACTTACGTAGTATTTATAGGTGTTCACTGATCGATTTTTGTCATTCAACAAGTGCTGGCGAACGCGAAATTATTTAATTATAACTGAAACTAAGGACCAAGAGTTTTACGGCAATGGAAAGTTTTTCTATTTCTCATGGGGTTTTATGCTCGAAGCTTCTGGAATTTGACAAAGACATAACAAAATTAAAACAGTTTTTGCAACAATTGCACGTTGGCTTAAACGATACTAGAGCATGTGAAATTTTGGATACAATATATAAACACTTTTACTATAACTTCAAACAAAGATGGCAGGATTCTAACCGTACGAAGTCGCGATTTGAAAAAAAGAATGTAAATTGGCTTGAAGGCACATTTACAATTAAGTTTACTGAGGCTGAATGTTCTACCAGTTCTGCACTTGGTCGGCCCCGCAAATCGTTTGAGGAGTGCTGTGATCGCGCCAAACGATACAAAAGGGATGAAGTACGTTCTATGTTTCCTCAAGAAGTAATTGATTTTTCTTCTAATATTTCAAAAACCAACCACAAAATTTGTACATTAAAAACTTTGGGGATGTTTACAAAGCTTGAACTTACAAAAGAAAAATACGAGTATCTAATGCATTGGTTACAAAATGAAGGATATAACATACTCGTACCGTACAAACAACTCACGAAAGAAAAAACTAACAGTTATCCTCTAGAAATTTCTATCACTGAAAGTTCAGGCAGTGTACCTCTGCAAAATCTGTTGGATCATACTGCTAAAAGAGTCCTAGAGACCAAATCAGTAAAGGAAATAAATAATATTGAAAGCGGAAATCTAACAATGTACTATAAATGGGGATGTGATGGGGCATCTGGTCAAAGCGAATACCAACAGAGGTTTTCAGATGATCAAATTTCTGACTCTCATTTATATATGACATCAGTTGTACCACTAAAATTATCATTGAGTGATGACATAAATAAATTAGTATGGAACAACAATAAACCTTCTTCCACACAATATTGTAGAACACTACAGTTTGCGTACGTTAAAGAGACACCTCAAGTTATACGAGAAGAAAAGAGAAGAGTCGATGAGGAGATATCTCAACTAAAAGAATTTGAGTTAACAGTAAATAATCGTAACTTTAAAGTTAAACATGAATTATATTTTACAATGATTGACGGCAAGACAACACAATCAGTAACAGAGACACCAGCAGCATCTTCTTGTTTTATTTGTGGAGCAACAACATCCAAGATGAATAAAATCGAAGAAGTTCAAGCTATGCCCGTAAATGAACAAGCACTGCAATTTGGTATGTCACCACTTCATGCGCGTATTAAGCTGATGGAGTGTCTTTTGCATGTAGCTTACAATCTTGAATTTAAACGTGGAAGAGTCGACTCAAATACTCGTCCGATAAGAGAAGCCCGAAAATGTTTGATAAAGCGTGAAATTAAAGAGAAAATTGGAATACAGGTTGATACTGTTAAACAAGGCTCTGGTACGACAAATTCAGGAAATACGTCACGAAGATTCTTTGCTAATTCTGCTTTAATTTCCGAAATCACGGGTCTAGATGAAGACATAATCAAGAGGTTTTCAACAATTCTCGAAGCTATAACCATTACCGAGGCACTAGATCCGAAAAAATTTGGTGATTTTTGTCTGGAGACGGCAAAAAAGTTTGTTGCACTGTACGAGTGGTACAATATGCCACCAACACTCCACAAAATTCTGATTCATGGAAAATATATAATTGAAAAGTGTATTTTTCCTGTAGGCTTATTATCCGAAGAGGCTCAGGAAAGTCGTAACAAAGACTTTAAAAAATATCGCCTTAGACACTCCAGAAAATGCAGTCGAATTGCCACGAACGAAGATATTATGCACCGAATGATGGTAACATCAGATCCCATGATCTCACACTTGACTCCTTCATTTAGCCAGAATAAGTATAGTGATATAAGCGACGAAGTTAAGGCTCTTTTAGAATAATAAATTAAAAAGTAGATTTAAAATAAATAATAAATTAAAAATTAAAAAAATCATTTAAATTTTTTGTTAGTTAGGGCTTTTTACATTGTAGGTAACGATATACATTTGTCTAGCTTTCTTTATTTTGATTACTTTTGTATATAACTATATAAATAAAACTAAGTTTGTGATGAAATTAAAAATAGATTTAAAATAAATAATGAATTAAAAAAATCATTTACATATTTTTTGTTAGTTAGGGCTTTTTACATTGTAGGTAACGATATATATTTCTCTAACTTTCTTTATTTTGATTACTTTTGTGTATTACTATATAAATAAAACTAAATTTGTAATGAAATCATTATATTTTTTGAAAAATATACTTTTTTCCTCACCTCCATACAAAAATCCCCAGTGTGCGGCGTAGATTTTCCTGAAAAAAATTACCTGGCAATACTGACTGAAATATTAAAAAAGAAGAAAAAAAGTTCAGTTGCCAACAACGAAATCAGGCAACGCCGCTAATGTTAAAATATACAAAGCTTTATTTATTTTAACATGAGCGTCGTAGCCTGATTTCGCTGCTGGCAACTCTACTTTAGTTCAACTGCCATCCGTAATCGATTCATAAGTCTTTTGAAATTGACTTAAATCTGATTTTTTTACTTGGACTTAGAAAAGACCTGGGGATTTATGAGAAATTCTTTGGAAACTGTCCCATTTTTTGGTTCAAAGTTTTTAAAGAATTTACATTTTTAAATTAAATTTATTTTATTTTGTTATTAAAATTACAGATAGAATTTTGCGAATATTAAAGATCTTTAGACTGGGCGTAAACGAAACAAGTAGAACTAAATATCTTTAATTATCCGGAACCCTTTAAATTAAAAACTATTTTTCTAATTAGAGCTGGAACTTAAAAATTATAAAAAAAAATCCAAGTACTTATTTATTACATTTTAAAACTAAAAACATTTTTAGAACTGTACGAGAAAATGTATGAATCAATTTTTTCTTTGAATATTTTTTTTTTGTTAATTGAAATTTACATTCTGTAAATCTTGCTATACATTTATGTCAATTTAAATGATTTCGTGTTAAACAATTTGTATCTGTACATTTATTTATTATTTCTTTATTTTGAATTTAAATCTGTTTAAAATAACAAACAATTTAACACGTTTCAATTTATGAGCTGCAGCAGCTTAAGTACAATTGCGATATTTAATAAAATGGATGAGATTTTTTCATAAGAAATGATTTATACAGTATTGTTTGTTTAAATATTTTTTCACAAATAAGAGAATGTGTTGTCGGAATATTAAAAAAATATGCCAATTAAAATTTATTTATTTTTAATGCTTACAAAATCAAACAAAAATACCCAGTTTGCAAATTGAGATGAAATTGGGCCTGTTTGGAAAGGCAGCAATGCAGTTAATCTGATGCGCAGCGCGTTCGAAAAAGCATCACTGCAAATGTCAGCTGTTCGAAAATACATAACTAAAGCAGACGATGCGCAAACAAATCTAAAACACGCATCACAAACATGGCTGATGCATAATGTGTTCAAAAATATAACCAAACGACTCAGCAAACAGGCATCGCAGTAATGCATTTACGAACAGGCCCATTGTGTCGAAAGTTAGTTATGTATGTACATATATCTACTGTGCGTTTGTGCTAATCTGTGTAACACATAGAAATTAGGTAATATACCCAACGCTGGCTGGCTGTCCATGTTTTGTCAATGGATCGAAACCTTTTAAAAATGTTGAGAATCGGTCAATAAGGTCACATGGCCAGCATACATACATATTTCCGTAATATACTCTTTGTGCCCATAAATCATCTAATTACGTTGATATTAAGATTAAATTCAAAATATTTAATTTTAACCTAAATTAACTACACAATTTTATTGAAATCGGTTCATATTTGACAATAGCTTCCACACAAATACCACTTCCGAAACGTTTAAACTTCCTTATATATATATGAGTATTGATATAACTTTTGACAACTAAATACTATTATGAAATGGCAAGTGTCAAAAATAAAGTGGGGTTACTCATACATTTGACCTGTCTAGGGGCATCATAGGCGCTGCATGGGCCAAATTTAAGAATTTCATTAAACCGCAACAAGCGCAAGTATGTTTTGCAAAAAAATTTTAAGGGCGAAACATTTTCTCAAAACAAACTTGCCCTTTATCTTCATCCATTAGGAGGGCTTCCTTAAAAATATGGTGTTTTATGAAATTCTTTAGTTTAATTAAAATTGTTCATCTTTTGTGAATAAAATCAAAAGTTATAGACAGATTTTAATCATAAAAAATTGTCAAATTCTATTTTAAAACGGTATTTTGATAATTTTTCTTGATGTTTTCTTTTTGTAATTCAGTTATGTGATAAAAATCGATTGCTTTCAAAACAATCGGTTTTAGATTTTTGTAGTATTCCGATTTGATTTCCAATTTTAAAATTTATACTTAACAAAAAAAAAAAAAAATTAAAAAATAATTAAGCAACAAGTTTTCAAAAAAAGTTCAAAATTTGCTTAGAAAATATTAAATCTAGCAAGCATTTGGTCTACAAAATTAATGCAGTTTTTCAATATTTCGATATTTAATAACGTTAATTTCTTGTTTTCTTTTTGCAGATTTTTTTGTTATTGCCGAACATTTTTATGATGCGGGTAAGTTATCTTTGAAAAAAACTTCGACTAATCTTATATATCCTTTTTTTTTCTTGTGACTTTAATTATATTATTATTAACCCTAGAAGGTTGCTCTTCATTTTAGTACATTAAGGTTACTCTTCGTCGAAACGACGAACTTTTTAAAAAATGAATTCTAGCGGAACGGTTCATCATTAAATTTGCGTTAAAATGGCATCGATTTGTTTTTGCATATTGTTGCATATTTGGCTAAAAAAAGGAAATTTTTGCATATTTTGGTTTTAAATGCATATTTTTGCATATTTTAACATTTTTAGTAATATATTTTTTAATTTACATATTATAAAAAAAGTTCTTTAAAAAATTTCTGTCAACAAAAAAAAAAAAAAAAATCCAAAAAAAATCCAAAAAAAATTTTTAACTCAATAAATATTTTTTTTTGGAGCTCTGCCTAAAATACAATATTTTCAAGATTTCGACAGCCCCTTACATGGCTAAGGCTGTCAATGGGCTTAAAATATTTTATCCAAGGCTGTTACATTAGGGTGGTCGTTAACTGTATGGACCAAATTTGTTTTCTATTTTTCCATGCTCTAACCCCCCAATTCGGTGGGTATTGATAAAAAAACCACTCAAAAAAATTTTAAGACGATCGGCGAAGGCTAAGCCGTCCCTCAAGACCGCCAAAGTTTGAGAAAAATCGTAAAGTCCGACTTGTTTGACTTATATTTAGGAAAATATTAATTTTTCATACAAATCGTTTCGCAGGTCTACCCAGGGCTGTCAGATATGGCGATTTCTCGCCAAACGTGGCGATTTTGAAACGTGTCTGGCGATGGGATTTCCCATTTTGCGACTGGAGACTTTTATGGCGATTTCTGATATAACTGGCGATTAACTTGGCTATTTTTAGCATTTATATTATTTCGGCGATTTTGTTTAACAACTTGTCATTTTTTGTTATCATTACTAATATAAAAAAACATATTAAGTGAATTTTATGTTCAGTCACTATTTAATTCTATAAGTATGTATGTCAAAAGTCCAGTAATGAAATCGGTGAGGCTGAAGTGTACGATATTATAGACTTGTGTACTTAATTAAAGTTTTTAGCTGAATATATATGAATATAATCTCCATTTTACTTAATTTAAAAAAAAATACAAAAACAATACAAAATTTACTTCGGCGACTTTTTTGTATTTTTTCTTAGTTTTTGGCGATTTTTGACTGAAAAATTATGCTAGCGTTTTTTGTATGCAAAATTTAATTAAAAAAAAAGAAAATTTTACAAAAACTGAACAAAATCGACGTTTGGCGATTTTTGGCGATTTCTGACATCCGGTTTGGCGATGGAGCTCAAAAAAATCTGACAACCCTGGGTCTACCAGGTCTCCTGGATCCTTGGAGATTATATTCCACAGACTGTCGAGTTAAATCATGTGCTGGCCAACTACATTTACGCAATCGGTTATTTTTACTTAAAGGAATTTGATGAGTTAAATTATAAATATATACTTATATACATATATATATATATATGGGTATAATTATATTATGATCAATAATAACATTAATATGTCTATCACAAATAATTATATAGTTTTTTATCAACCATAACAAGTTTGCTCTTAAAATATGGTTAAAAGAGGAAAAATGTATTGTTAATTTTTTTTTTTTTTTTTTTTTTTTTTTTTTTTTAAATATCCTAAGCTAATCCCGCGAAGCTTTTCGCTTGTCTGCAGGAAAGAAACCAGAGTCTCTGGTGGGAATCGAACCCACAACCCCGGTGCTGATAGACTAGCTTACTACCAGCTGGCCTACCGGGGCATATAATTAAATTAATGTTATATTCAACATTTTTTATTTTTTTCGAATTTGAATATAATCCCTTCTTCTTCCTCTTTAACTCATTATTTAGTAGCTTTCTTCTATAACTGTATGTATAACAACTTCTATAACTACTTTTTTCTGGATGTATTTTAGTAAAAAAAAAAAATAATGACTTACTTTTTAAGGCGTTCATTTTGGGACATCCCTTGTAAAATTCATTGGTTCTTTCAGTAAAATTGTAAGTAGTGCTCTTATGTTTTTCTGATTACTCAACACATTATTTTGTAGGCGAAGTTTTTACTGGGATATAAAGTAACCTTCGGAAGGAAATAATTCCCAGTTTCTATAAATTAATGTTATTTTAAACAATAAAATGAACTGAGGCTACAAACATATAATTGTGGCTCCCTTTAAAGGACGTTTAAGCACCTCAAACGTGATTAAACTCTTATCACATCAAAATCGAGATGAATGATTGATTGATACAACTAAATAATCACATAGAATCCTCTGAACATATCTCAAACTGAGTAAGATGTAGAATCGGCCACAACAAACGTACCGCACACGTGTACAACCGAGAACAGTTTCTTCTTAACGTTTTGTCCCTAAATAATCCATGAATTTTCACAATTTCACCATTAACATGTGTCGAAAATAATCTTTTGATAACTTTATAAAAAAAATTTTATCTAGTTTTAATGATTTGGCAAAACCGACTTAATAAACGACATTTGTAGCTTAAACACTATAGCCGCAATTAACTGTCAAGGTTCGGGAGTCGCTATTGGGTGACCCTTTAGACAGATGTACTATTGATACAAACAAACTCATTTATTAAGAATTTTGTTTAAATTATTTTTCAAATTTATATGACCTTATGCCGAAAATATTCAATACATACATACATACATGTATATGTTTATACACACAAACATATTTATAAAAAAATATATTTTGCCCAAAAAATATAAATTTTGCTACAATAAATAAATATTTTTCCATTTATGTTTGTTTAACTTATTTAACGTTTTTATTTGATAAATATAGTGCAATTTATTTATTTTATTTTCATATTTTGTTTATGCAAAATATTTTAAATAAAAATTGTTTTCTCTCTCTTTGCTTTCAATTTTATTTGGCAAACTTTACATGTTTTTATGGATAAAATGGATTTATGCACACAATAAAGTCCAACGAAACCTACACCAAAATGAATAGATTTGGTTTGCCTGCCTGTTTTTCGCAATAAATACTTTATTATAATCGGTTACGACAGTCGGCCATGTAGCAAATAAACCAACCATCAAACTAATGCAATATTGTATATTACTTACAACTAAATATCTAAACATATACATACATCCAACAATGTATATGAGAATGTGTTTCAATGTATGCAATATAAATAGTACACAAACATTTGCAAAATTAAGAATAAATGAATATTCCTCCCACCCATCAATAAAATTTATTTTAAACATTTTGTTTTACAAGTTTTAGCGCAATTATTAACAGATATTTATTTCGTATTTGACACTTTATATTTGAATAACGTTAGCTGGATTTTAAAAGGAAATTTTGGGGATTGTTAACCAGTGAAATCATATTGATGTAAATATATCACTTTTGAATGAATTTTAGTAGTTTTGATTTTGATTTAGATGGGCACCTGCAAAATGGCCTAATCTAATGGTGGGTCTTAACCACTTGGTGATTAATAAATGTATTTTCCAAGTACCCCTGTGTATGCGAGAATCATTTTTCATACTCAGGTTGCAATTTGAGAGTATATAACCGCCAAAATTCCGACCTCGTCCTTGTTTAGGAGCTGAAGCTTTCTAACCTTCATTGCTGAACTGATTCAAAGCGGTTTCTGTACTGATACAAACAGAACCTTAGGATGATTTTAACAACGCAGCAGGTACCCACTTCATTAGGGCTCGCCAACGAATAATAGCACAACGTATTTACCCATAGCCAACTCTTGCTCTCAAAAAGTATTCCTTTTAAGAAGGAAATGACAATCTTCTGAGTGCTCGGTATTCAGGAAGAATTTCTTGGAAAGCATACTAACGGAGACTGGTTTGCTAGGCCGGGGGCTACGGACTCCCGTGGTACCATGAGTTAAGTACTGAGCTACAACTTCGGGCTTCTTGAAATCATTAGAACCCAAAGAGCCCTGTCATTTCGGATGTTTGGCGAATCCTAGGTATTCATACACCTGATCGCCGCAGCATGGATTTTCGATGTCGGAGGAAAAAATATCAACAGAACAGTAAACTGTCATGTCTCTAGCCTGTTCCAAAGAATTCCATGGAAGTACGACTATAAAGCAGAAAATATTAATCTTGCGATACCTCTCGACGGCTTCTCTATGTGCGCGTCAACTGTTTTCAGTTATTCATTGATTGATCAAATTGAATCCCAGGAATTACCTCAACCTGATTTGCCCAGAAGGATGTAACACCAAAAGATGAAATATCCTTTAACTGATCCCTACAACCTCCGGGGGAATTAAAGTAATTAAAAAAAAATCTTTCAAATGTAATTTAATTAAAAAAAAAACTAAAATTTAAATCAAAGTTTTTGCAAAGAAATATCCCCGGGCTCTTTAAAAGTATACTCTCCGAAAGATGACAATAATGTAGAGTTTTTTTTTCCCGGAGTTTTTCGATTCCCGGGAAAGCGGGAAAAATTTTTAAATTTCCCGGGATCCCGCTCCATACAAATAATACAAAGTAAACTTGGTTTTATTAATGAAAAAAACTTTTATAAACAAACGTGAGGGAACTTGTTTACAAAGTAAGTAAAATAAATGCTTAAATACTACAAAAATTAATTGAAGATTGAAAGCGGAACTTGAATTATTATGTATTACCTTTGGCTATTATAAGTAAATTCCGTATTATGATGATCTAGTTCAAGATAAAATAAACATAACAATTGAGGTACTCAAGATATGAGATCAAAAAGTAAAATCATAAAATATTTTAATAAATATATTAACATTTTTTAACGGCGTAGGAAATTACTTTCTGACACACTCAAAGCGTTTAGTGAGTCGCCAAAGAGTATATTTCTGATTTTGTTTACTGATTACCATGTTTCCGAAAAATTTCGTTTACTTTTTTACCGAGGTTGGACAAATAATTAAAAGTGCACCGTTGTTGCATGCTTCCGATGTCAAGGTTGATGCAAAAAATAGCATCATCCGGACTACTTCTTACAAACTATTTCTTTTCATTAGGTCCATCTGTTATCTTTAGGACAATGTGTTTTTCAAATTGTATGTTTTAGTAACTTACACGAGTTTCATTATTTTTTTATTTCGGTTTCCCCGCACTTCCCGGATATATTACCAAGCTCGATTTTTTTTTTTGTAGATACGACTATGTTGCAATAACGGAGCGATATGTTTATGTATATCCTATTTTTAAGACTTGTCCATGGTCAATGAGAATTTACTGCCTGCATCTTATTTTGAATTTATGTTCTTTATCAATTCATCACTTCACTAAATTTATTAATTATCAACTGTTGCACTGCCCATTCTGCTTTTAATAGATTTATTGCCGCAGGAGACATTGATTTACGTTTGTACACATTTCTTATAATTGATCAAATCGACAACCCATCCACATATGCTAATTTTTAGAGAAAAGAAAACTAAATTTCAGAGTAAAAATAGCTGTTTTCTGAAACTATGAAGAACTTTTTATTTCCCGGGATCCCGCAACAAAAATCCCGGGAAAACGGGAAATATAATAAGTGAAGTCCCGGGAATTCCCGGGAAAAAACCCTACAATAATGTCATCCGCATCTAGTTATGCAAAACAAGATTTTCAGCAATTGACAAATCTTTTATCGGTCTTGGCAATTATTTTGTTAGATTACACAATACTTATCTCCAATCGATATCAATTTTTTTTCTCCTTAACGTTTTTGCCAACCATACAGATAAACAGATTTAAACACACATTCACTACAGATTGTGTGGTGAACAAACGGCGTATGTATGCGCAAAAGACCCTGGCCTCAACCAAAATGTTTATTTTTAAAAGTGTTTGTATCTTATAAATACTTTGTAAATTTCGGTTGTGATACAAACTCATACCACCATTTGTTAAATGATTTTACAAGTACGTATTGTATTTATATCAAAGTATGTACAATTAAATTTATTAAATGTTTATGAAGTTGTTTATCCATCAATTGTATGTAGTTAAACAACAAAAACAATTAAACTTAAATATTTTAATTTGAAATATAAATTTAAGATGAAAATGCGACTTATACTATGTTCACACTTGAGTTTTTAAGCGCGTTTAAGCACCTCGAACGTATCAAGCTCTCATCACATCAAAATCGAGATGATTAACCATACATTAAAGTGATTAGTTAATCACTTCAAATTGACATGATTAAAACTAAATCACTTCATTAATCACACAGAATCTTCTGAACCTACCTCAAACTGAGTATAATGTAGAAGCGGCCAGCATGAGCGTGTACAACCAGCCGCGATTTCTGCTTAATGTTTTTATTTTATTTCCATTATGAATTATAAATTTTCACAATTTCATCATGAATATGTTTTAAAAAATCTTCTGATAACTTTAACTTGAAAACTGATAACTTTATAAAAGTATTTTTATCCATTTTTAATACTTTAAAGAAATATAAATTTGTTTGTTGTGTTTTTTTTTCTTAATCATCACGAATGTAATGTGAACGGCTTTGTTTAACTTAATCAACATTTTGCTTAAACGCGTTTAAACAGCTCGAACGTGATTAAGCTCTATTCACTTCAAAATCGGGATGATTACCCATACATTGAAGTGATTTGTTAATCACTTCAAATTGACATGATTACAACTAAATCACTTCATAAATCACGTAGAATCCACTGAACATACCTCAAATGTACAATCGCCAACATGATCGTGTACAACCGGCCAAGATTTCTGCTTAATGTTTTTATTTTTTTTTTTTTTTTTAATAATTCTTAAATTTTCACAATTTTATAATTAAAATGATTAAAATAATCTTCTGATAACTTTATAAAAGTGTTTTGTTATCCATTTTTAATACTTTAAAGATATAAAAATTTGTTTGTTGTTTTTTTGTGTGTTTGTTGTGTGTTTTTTTTTTCTTAATCATCTGTCATCTTAATTATCTCAAATGTAATGTGAACGGCTTTGATTAACTAAATCAACATTTTGCTTAAACGCTTTTAAAAACCTAAGTGTAAACTTAGCATAAATATAGCATTAAAGTAATTAGTTAATCACTTCAAATTGACATGATTACAACTAAATCACACAGAAAGCTGTGAACATACCTCAAACTGAGTATAATGTAGAATCGACCACAATGAACGTACCTTACGATTTCTTCTTAATGTTTTTATTTCGTCTTTAAATAATCCATTTATTTTCACAATTTAATTTTTAATATGTTTAAAATAATCTTCTGATTACTTAATTAAAATATTTTTATCCATTTACAATACTCTAAAGAAATATTAATTTCTTTGTTGTGCAATTTTTCTTAATCAACTGCCATCTAATACTTCATTTAAACCTACGCAAAATCTAGTACTTTCGAGCCAAATCTAGTTGTTTTGACTAGATTTCCCATACAAAAGAAAATCTACTTCGTGACTAGATTTCGACGAAATCTACTCAAAATCTAGTAGTACTTAATGATGCAACTATGGTTTTTTCAATATGTACTAAAAAATACTTCCCTTCACAAGAAAAAATGACCCGGTAGACTAGCTGGTAGAGAGCTTGTCTATCAGCGCCGGGGTTGCGGGTTCGATTCCCGCCAGAGACTCTGGTTTCTTTCCTGCAGACAAGCATAGAGCTTCGCGGGATTAGAGTAGGGAATTAAAAAAAAAAAAAAAAAAAAAAAAAAAAAAATTTTAAAAAAAAAACAAAACAAAAATTGTTAAAAAAAAAAATTCAAAAGTTTTATAAAAATTGTAAAAAAATAAAAAAGACGAATAATATTGATAAAATAAATATCGTTGATTATCAGGGAAACCAGAAATATGCAACTGCATGTTATTCCTTGTGGAAGCAGAAGGCAAAAACAATTGGGGGATTCACAAGGTGTCATAAAGTCATAAGTCTTAAAATAATAACATGAAAAATACGACCCTTGTGAACAACCCCTCATAAATTAGTGTGCTATTTTGAATTTAAATCAGCCGATTTAAAAAAAATATAAAAATAAATATTTATGTAACATCATAATATTTTTTAATTCTAATCCATGAATAAATAAATGAAATTGGATCTTACCTCCATTTCCATTTTTTTAGACGCAAATCACAAATTAATTTTATTTTGTCTGTTTACCAAACATCAAAGTTCTAAGCCCATATAATTTGACGCCGCAAGTGTTTCGTTGCAAAAATTGCTAGCCGCAGGTCAAATTCGGATATTAGCCGGATAAAACTATACCATCAACGGCGAAGGCTACAAAAACTAAAGCGGTTCGGCTCAACCGCTTAGCGCAGGTCTGATTAATTACGACGGCACAATAAACATAGCAAGCAAAGTTTTATTAATTTAAGACACTTTTTGTTAACAAAGCAAAAACAATATTTTTAAACCATTGTAAAATGTTAGAACATTATGACAATATAACATGATAGAACACCTTGTTAATACCCCAAATATATTTATCCGTTTTAGAGCTTTTTATGAATTTTTGCATATTTTACCGTTTGCAGCATTTTTTTTTTGGCATATTTTAGTTAAAAGAGCCTTTTTGCAGCATTTTTTAGGTTTATAGCGCATATCATGCCTTTTTAATGCATATTTTGATACATATGCAATTTTTTTCGATGCCTATAATAGCTTTCTCAGCAAATACAAATTTTTTTTTCGACAATCTGTTACTTCAATTTCGAAATTGTAAGACAAAGCAGGTTGTCATTAAGGATAGATGTTATGCGATTTGTATTTAAACCAATCTTTTAGTATTCCGATCGACGCAGAATCACTTTTTAAAGTGATCTAACGGTGTCCATCCATCCTCCTGGCTGGTTGTCTATCCATTAGGGTGGTTACAAGAAATCAATGTTGGATTTCCTATCGGCGCAACTCTCTAATATGTGCCAATAGCATAGAATGCGATTTACAAAGTTTCAGCTCAATCGGATAACGCTAACATGTGCCTCATTGAGAATAAATTAAGGAAAAACAGCGATTTTTCACTAAAATTCGTATTTCTTTATCTTTATAACCGAAACCATTCATTCTAGGAACCTAAGTCGAGTCTTGTTTTATAGGAAATTTTATTCTTATTAATTTTGATATTGATAGTTTTGTTCCTTAAACCAATAGATAAAGTGATTTTTAGCATTAATTAAGGACAAAGAAATACGAATTTTAGTGAAAAATTGCTGTTTTTCCTTAATTTATTCTCAATGAGGCACATGTTAGCGTTATCCGATTGAGCTGAAACTTTGTCAATCACATTTTCTATGCTATTGGCACATATTAGAGAGTTGCGCCGATAGGAAATCCAACATTGATTTCTTGTAACCACCCTACTGTCCATGTTATCCTTGTGCGCAGAGAACAAGTTCCAATTTTGTAGATAATTTGATCAAATATGGACGAAGTCTATGCAAATGGTGAGAATCGGTCTATAATTTCACATCTAAATTAGACTCTTTGTGTCCGCAAGCTATCTAATTAGGATGGTATTTAAATTAAATTCGTGCCAAAAATAACTTCAAATTAAATAATTTTCACATCGGTTCACATTTTCTCAAAGCTTCCATCCTTAACTAGCTTTAAATTCCTTTTAAATGTTAACATTTGTTAACAATTTAGCTACCGTACCTAAAATACCTTTAAGACAAAAACCCATATGGATTTTTATGCCTAGATAATATATCTCTTATATGAATTTTAACCTTTTTAGGTTTTTTTTAAATTTTGTTATTAAATTGATGAATATTGTGTCTTCGAATGAGCAATTTTTAGGGCATATTTTTAACATTTTTAAGGGCATATTTTCCAGTTTTTACTGCATATTTAATGCGAATAAAACGTGTTTTTTAGAGCATATTTCTGGTTTCCCTATTGATTATAATAATAAAAGGTAATGCAAATTGTTTAATGTACATTTCTTTTTGTATTTGTATGTGTAACGAAAAACTTTTAGTCAGTTGTTTTGTTATAAAAACAAAATCTCGCTTATGTCAAAAGAGTATAATGTAAACGCACTAGATTTCGAAGAAGATTTTAAATCAAATCTACAAGATTTCGGCCTAATGTTAATGAAGTATTAATCATCTCATATGTAATGTGAACGGCTTAGATAAGCTAAATCATTTTGCTTAAACGCGTTTAAAAACCCAAGTGTGAACATAGTATTAATAAAAGCTTTACGGTGTTTAAGAAATTATAAAAATTTTACAAAAAATACAGCAAAAATAAATATTATAAAATAATAAAAGTCCATTAGAATTTTGGTATAATTTTCTTTAAAATTAATTTTTGTAGTATAGAAAATTCTTTATTTTTTAAAAGTCCAGGGAATAAATTATGGCATTCAACATCAATCGAATGTCGTAATTTGACACCATGTTAAATATCCCAGAAAAAACTTTACTTACAATCCTACTTTTAATGACTTCAAGAATTCTTTACTTTGTAGCTTTATTCGCCACTTTTTGGATTATTAGTTATATATTAAATTATAACTTTATTATTATATCTAAAATATACATTACAAAAAACATTATTATTATTATACGATTTTAAATAAATATTTAAGTAAATTTGCAGTATATTCCGTTAATATTTGTTAGACATTCGGTAATACTACATAATTTTAACAATAATTTTGATGTTTAATCCATGGAAAATCTAAAAATCAATCGAATGTATGTAACTATATGCATAAATTTGTTCCAAAATTACCCTCACAGTATATTTTTGTTATTAGAACACTAGAAGTTATATCGATCTAATGTTAACGATGTATTTTGAACAACATAACATTTACATTACACACATTTGTATTACAGTCCCAGCAAAAACTTTACTTACAATCCTACTTTTAATGACTTCAAGAATTCATTACTTTGTAGCTTTATTCGCCACTTTTTGGATTATTAGTTATATATTAAATAATAACTTTATTATTATATCTTAAATATACAGAAAAATTTATATTTTCATTATGACAATAAAAATGTCATTATAGTCATTATAGTCAAAAAACGTAGTTTTTTTAATACAAAAACTACACTGCCCCGGTAGACTAGCTGGTAGAGAGCTAGTCTATCAGCACCGAGGTTGCGGGATCAAATCCCGCCAGAGCCAAAAAAAAAAAAATAAAATAAAGTAAAATAGAATAGAATAAGAAAAAATAAAAATAAAATAATTAAAAAAAAAAAAAAAAAAATAAATAAAAAAATGTTACTTTATGGACTTTGTGTAACTATATATTTTTATAAAAATTTTAAGTATAAAAAAAAACATATTATTTTTTAGATTATAATAGGCTTAATTATAAAGGATTACTTTTGGGACATCTCGAACAAAAATAAGTACTTTTTCTAGTAGAAAAGTAAGTAGACGGCTCGTCAAATTCTCATTATTTTTCTGCTTATTTTGTAAGCAAAGTTTTTGCTGGGGTGTTAAGAGTTATTTATAAATGATTTTGTGCACTAACACACACATTATTAAATGTTTTCTTACATTCCGAAAAATTGTTATTGTGTACACTTTCGTGCCTATTAGAGCAATTATAATAAGTGTGTTTTAACATTTTTGAACTAATTTGCAATAGCTTATTTTTGGCCTCTTTTTGTAACTATATATTTTTAAAAAAATTTTAAGTATAAAAAAAACATATTATTTTTTAGGTTATAATAGGCCAAATTATAAAGGATTACTTTTGGGACATCTCGAACAAAAATAAGTACTTTTTCTAGTAGAAAAGTAAGTAGTCGGCACATCAAATTCTCATTATTTTTCTGCTTATTTTGTAAGCAAAGTTTTTGCTGGGATGGTAGACATGACAGTCAGTACTCAACTGACACACTTACATATATATTTATTCATTCATTTGAGTTTTTAAGCTCTAGAGCAGTGACGGGCACATTTGCAAATCCTATGTACGCGTGCCTAGGAATAAAAATGCTGCTTGTGCGACGTCGACACAAGTACACTATAAACTTCTTTGTGTGTCTGTGACAATGTACGTTCGGCTGTTGCTTTGTTGTTATTTCATCAACACAAGCATAAATGTGATAGTATGTGTGTGCCCTTCACTGCTCTAGAGCAGAGCCCGGCAAAAGTACTACACCGTGCTTTTTTTCTCACAATAACATTCGCTCTCATTTTGTAAAAAACAAACAAAATCATTTATTATCGTACGAACATTCAAACAAGAAGGTTCTGTTGACGCTTGCTTAAGAATAACACTGCGAGAAATGTTCAAGACAGAATGGGAATTTGATTTCTTGTTTGCCGAAATTTTTTTTGGCAAGCCCGAATGCTTGATATGTAATTGTACTTTATCACGAACAGCAAAATTTAATTTAGAAAGACATTTTAATTCATGTCATAATGAATATAAAAATATTTCTCATGACGAAAGAAAATGCCTAATTTTAAAATTAAAAAAACCTTTTTACGAAAAAATGATTCTTGATTTTGAGAACTCAAAAGTTGAAAATGTCCATGAGCGATGCAAAAGAAAAGCATCATATGTCGTTGCTGCAGGTCTGGCAAAACATTGCCGTCCTTTCGAAGATGGGCAATTTTTCAAAGAATTGTGTAACGATGTATTAAAATGCTTTGGAGAAAATACTGAACAAATTCGAAATTTAATTAGTTCTAGTCCCTTTTCACCTCGGACTATAACGCGACGAACAGAAGATATCAGTGCATTTATCTACACAAATATAAAAAAAAAAATTCTTAATTGCAAATATTTTTCTATTTGTTTAGATGAATGCACTGACATTAACGACATAGCGCAGTTAATAATATGCGTTAAAACTTGCAATAATAACTTTGAAGTGCATGAGGAAATGTTAACGTTGGTTGCATTACATGGTAATGTAAAGGGAGAAACTCTTTTTAGGGTAATATGTGACGAAATTTTTTATTTTGCCGATAAAAGCAAATTTTGTTCTATATGCACCGATGGTGCAAAAGTCATGGTTGGGAAAAACGAGGGTCTTGTGGGTTACCTTTTAAGAAACGACTTTAACATTTATATTTTCCATTGTATAATCCATCAACAGGCATTATTTACAAAAAGCGTGAATATGATGCATACAATGCAAATTGTAACAAAAATAATAAATAAAATACGTGGTGGCCACAATGCTTTGAGCCACAGAAAATTTAAAGCGTTTTTGGATGAAATGAATACTGAATATGGCGACGTATTAATGTTTACAGAAGTGAGATGGCTCAGTAAAGGACGTTGTTTGGAAATATTATTCAGTCTTCGGAAAGAGGTGATGTTATTTTTTGAAAATAATCCATCGAATGAATCGAATGAATTACTAAGATATTTAAGAGATAACATGTTTGTATTAGATTTTGCGTTTTTAACAGATATTACCGAATTAATTAATCAGTTAAATCTTCAATTTCAAGGAAGAAATAAAACTGTATTTTCATTATATTTCTCTGTAAAACAGTTTATAACAAAAGTTCAAACTCTGATTACAAATCTTAAAAATAAAAATTTAATTTGTTTTAAGAGAACAAATGAAATATATGATGAAGTTTCCAATAATTATAGACTTGACGAATATATTAGTTTACTTCAAGGCATATTAGATAATTGTAACAATCGTTTTTCGGATTTTTCTAAAATTGAGTGTTTATTAGAACTGCATAGCAATCCTTTAACATGTGATGTCAATAAACAGGGTAATGACATCAGAGAAGAACTTTTGAAAATGCGTTCGGATTTAAATATACCGTTGACGACTGGGGTGGAATTCTGGAAAAATTTAAACGAAGAGATATACTTAACAACTAAAAATTAAATTTTTAAATTATACTCTATGTTCGGGTCAACATATATATGCGAGTCCTCGTTTTCAATTTTAAAGCTAATTAAAACTAAACTTAGAAATAGTTTAACAGATGAACATTTAGAGGATCTTCTTCGAATTAAATGTTGCCCATATGAAATCGATATAGATGAAGTTTTTGAAAATGTTATTAGAAATAATGAAAATTAGTTTTTAACAAAATAAATTAAATTTAATGGTTGTTTTCCATTCAATTTTTCCTGAAGAATCGTTTAAGTTTTATGAAAGTAACTAATTTCTGAATTTATTTTTGTGTTAATAGATTAAGACGTTTTTATGAAATTATAGTTTTTTTTTTTTATTTTTCTTGAAGAATATGATTTATTTAGTTTTAATGATTTTTTTGTTTTCTATTTTATATAAAACATACGCTTATGTTTTGAGTTTTTACATTAACAGCCAGATTGATTTTAACAATAACAAAATAACACAAAAATTTCTTTAAGTGCTTCTGAGAGGGAGAGTTGTTATTCTCTCACAAAAAACAAAAAGTATGCATGTATGTGTTGCCGGGCTCTGCTCTAGAGGCTAAAGCTGGGATCACACGATTGCCGCAATGCACCAACTTTCACACTTTTTAATACCCCAATCGTGTGACTGCACAACCAAATGGCACATGTACCAATCGAGGACAATATTGTGCTTACTTTTACCAATCAAATGCAACCCTGGTGCAACCGCGCGTCAATAAAAATAACAAAAATGCACAAATATTTATTGTGTTCTTGTGCAGCAATCAAACAACACAATTCGCGCCAATATTTGTCTTTTTTTTTTTTTTTATTAATTTTACTTTTAAGTGTTTCTTTTAGTAACTAATAAAGATAAATATGAATTAATTTATTATGCGTTATAATTTTTTTTAATTATTGCTATTAACGAAATATGTATGTATGTTCTTTTACAGATATTTGTCTTTAATATTTCATATATTTTTCTTAAAATATTTCAAATAAAAGTATTCAACAAAAATTTGTTTAAATATACTACAAAACCCCTTTTATGCGACTTTAAGTCAGAATCGCAAATTTTAATAAGCTTTTTGCTTTTGTCAGAACACGCTCGCTACTTTTTAGGGTCCAAGATCAATATTGTAGAATTAACAAGCGGAGTAGGGATGGGCAAATTGAAAAAATATATCGATATATATCGAATCGATATTTTTTAAGAGATATATAAGAGATATATCGACCGTATTGCCAAATTAAAAAAATTAATAGATATGGGCATTTCCGTCAAAAGGTCCACCGTGACCGAAAATTTAAAAGTTATTAAAAGCTGATTATTTTACGATATTGTTATAGAGAAATATTTAGATTTTATTAATTTTATAAATTTACTTATAAATTTGTTCACTTAGATCAACAATCAGACTGCTAAGTTGTGCAAACGTAATTTCTTATATGTGAGAATGTTTTATTGTATGTTTTCTTTAATATTTATCTGTCTTAAAAGAGGCGATATTTGATAAAAATTATTCCAAAAATTTTCCTTACAAGGTCTGTAATCTAAGGACGAGTTCAAAGAGAAAAATGTTATTCGGATTTACGGTAAATTTTTATTTTAATCATTATTCAGTTAAATTATTACGGAAAAAATTTCACGTTCGAAATGTCACGTATCGACCCAGATATTGGCTTAAAAAAGAAAATACAGAAGATTTTGGAATCAAACCAAGACATTTTAATGTTACATTGCTACGTAAAATTCTGAAAGTAGTTTGACTAAAAAATTGTGCCAGGTTTCGCTGAATTACGCCTTTTTATACATGATTATAAAAACCACTTCTGTTTTTTCCACGTTCGAACCGCTACTTCTTTTGCCATTATCTTTGATCTAGAATCGCGCCCTCCATAGGCTTAGGCATAGATAACAGTGCTTTCTTAGTGCTATAATTTAAGGGTTAAGAAAACGTAAAAATAATTTTTGTTTAAAATGTTATTGCATTTTTGATGCGTACGACTGTCACGTTCAACACTTTGGAATTCCCCATATATGAGGGGTATAGATGCAAAGACTGCAAAGTCCATTTTTTTCACAAACGTAACTAATAATACCTCTTAGTTGTATTTATTGAATGCTTCCAATTAGTGGATATTACATTACAGAAACACTTTTGTCCCATAAAAAAGTATGTTCAAAAATGAAGAATTGAATGGACATTGCCGTTTTTGCAATGATCAAAGTTTGTTAAGCTCTTTTTCTCTCCACTATTTTCGAAAATGCAGGCTTTTTTTTATTTTTTTTCCTTTTTGCAAAACAAAACTAAAAAGAAATTAAAAATATAACAATTTTTTTTTTATATGAAGCAGTTTGTTTTATTGTTCATTTTATAACTCTGTCTTTAGTCGTAATTATGGAGCTAAGTTGTTATGAAGTTCCTCCAAATCAATCAAGAAAAAACTAAGCCTTTGTTAAGTTTAAGAATTTTATAACTACTGATTTTTTTAAGTACTTGCCCATGCTAAAAAAGCAGCAATTTCCATTTGATTAGATCAAACACAGCAATGTCCAATTTTATTATTATAATTGCCAGCAAACCGCTATATCGATTTGGTTGAAACTTGCGTCATATCTCCATCATATTCTTATTTACTGAATAGCAGATATACAATGCATAAATATGAATATACTTTGAGCTAGAGGTTTTTACTATTTATTACGAAAACTATAAATGTGAACTTTGCAGTCTTTGAATCTATACCCCTCATATATATATGCACAAATCTTTTTATTATTCCAAATTTATATAGGCACATATATTGTTCCAAAACCGCATAAAAAAAATCTTTTCAAGTTCGTTTGACTTTACTGTTTTAATTAGAAATCTGCAAGGTGAAAACCCCGCTTTTTTCTTAATTCTTCTTCTAATACATGCAGTCTACAACTGACATGAAATACTTAACATTGACACTACTATGATATTAGTGTTAAGTAAAGACTCATCATGTTAGAGGTTTTCTCATGTTATAAAACGGTTGTTAATGCAAATGATATAACAACGCTTTTATAACCACGTTATAACAGCAATTCATAACAGTTGTAGACGGGGAGTTATAGATCTTCACATTAGTTAAAAAAAAAAAACATATAATGCTTGCAGTGATGCCAACTTATAAATACATAATGTTTGAAAAACGGCTAAAATTTTGTGTTTTTAATGAAAACTGACTTTAAAAAATATCGAATTCGATAGTCGTATTTCAATATCGATATATCGGTATTTTAAATATCGTCGATATATATCGATTATTTTCTTCAAAAATATCGATATTTTGATATATCGATATTTTTTGCCCATTCCTAAAACGGAGTGACTATCTTATTATTGTACTTATACTGTACTTATTTATGTAGAACTAGCGGGCCCGTTGCCTGCTTCGCACGGCAAAACAAAATAAGAAAAGAAACACACTTGTTTTTAATAAAGTTGGTTTTCCTGCGGCAAAAACACACTCACTTCACATACGCACCGCACACACATGCGTTATCGGATTTCAACCAAACTTCATATAAACCATATATGGGCCACTGCCTACGTAGTGTATAAGTTTGGTTGAAATCGCACGACGCGTTTATGAGTAGTTCGGCGACGTACATATACGGACTTATTTTTATATATATAGATATGGCAAAAAAGGCAAAATAAAAGTGACAGCAAAAAAAAATTATGTTATGTCATGTTGCAAATTTTTTTTTAAAACAATATTAACGATGCGTTCAGCACGTTGTAATAAAACAGATGTGATTCTCTAGCGGGAATCAAACCCTCAACCATTACACTACCTTGTGCCATAATTTGCAAAAATTGTAAGAATAATAAAAAAAGAATAGATCATTTAATACAAATAAAATTTTACGCCACTTTGGGTCGTTAGCCTATTGTTTTCTTAATTACAAATACACCTGCCATTGAAATATTTTAAATTTACTTCGCAGTTGCCTTTTCAATTAAAACTTTAAGAATGTGACGACAATTTTGAAGGCAACTGTGTGCTGTGTTGATACAAGTAGATTTGGTAGTTTTATATATATATATATATATATATATATATATATATATATATATATATATATATATATATATATATATATATATGGGCATTTCAGTCAAAAGGTCCACCGTGACCGAAAATTTAAAAGTTATTAAAAGCTGATTATTTTACGATATTGTTATAGCGAAATATTATTTTACTTATTTTATAAATTTACTCATAAATTTGTTCACTTAGATGAACAATCAGACTGCAAAGTTTCGCAAACGTAATTTCTTATATGTGAGAATGTTTTATTGTATATTTTCTTAAATATTTATCTTTCTTAAAAAAGGTGATATTTGATAAAAATTATTCCAAAAAAATTTTCTTTCATGGTCTGTAATCTAAGGAAGAGTTCAAAGAGAAATATGTTATTCGGATTAACGGTAATTTTTTATTTTATTTTGATCATTATTCAGTTAAATTATTACGGAAAAAAATTCACGTTCGAAATGTCACGTATCGACCCAGATTTTGGCTTAAAAAAAAACCAAAATACAGAAGAATTTGGAATAAAACCAAGACATTTTAATGTTACATTGCTACGTAAAATTCTGAAAGTAGTTTGACTTAAAAATTGTGGCAGGTTTCGCTGAATAACGCATTCGAGCCGCTACTTCTTTTGCCATTATCTTTGGCCTAGAATCACGCCCTTCATAAACATTAGCATAGATAACAGTGCTTTCTTAATGCTATAATTTAAGGTTTAAGAAAACGTAAAAATATTTTTTGCTTAAAATGTTATTGCATTTTTGATGCGTACGACTGTCACGTTCAACACTTTGGAATTGCCCATATGTATATATATTTTTATTTTTTTTAAATTTTATTTTTATAACATGACAGACTTTATCAAGAATATGTCAAACAACGTAAAAAGTTGTAAAATACTAATAAGGAATTTGTTTAACAAACAAATTATACACCGAGAGTAACAAATTTTTTTAAGAAATTGTTTTGTTTTTTTAAAAATTTGTTGGTTTTATTTGATTAATCACATAATGCATTAGGTCTGTTCAATAATCGAAAATTATTAAGGGTATTCACGTCACAAGTTGCACCCTTACAAAAAAGCAAAAGTGCAAAAACATAACAGAAACCACAAAGACAATTATTTACGCACAACTAATTGTCTGTGAGGTTGTTGTTATATTTTTGCACTTTTGCTTTTTTGCAAGGGTGCAACTTGTGACGTAAATACCCTTATTGTTTGTCTAAAAATAAACATTTGTTCGTATGTTGTATGCGGCCAAACCTTTACCCGATCGAGATAAAATTTGGTCCAGTTATTCTGTGCAGCGCCGCAAAAACTATATTTTATTTTAAAATTTTAATTGGGCAAGGCACCTCCCTCCCATATAAATTCAATATAGATTTCTGTATATCTGGAGAACGGCAAGAGCTAAACTTTATTAATATAGTACAAATATCTTGATTATCAATATTCAACATCTAACAAAATGTGGGTGGGATTGGAGAAATAAACGTGGAACAAAATAGATTTATTTATATAACGGTAAGGGAAAAAATTTCCAAATTTGGTACACATTGCTAGGTTATCAATACACAACCTCTCTAAAAAATTTATGAAATTAAATTAGTAGGCGTGGCACCTCCCATACAAAGATATTATAGATTGCTCTATATCCGGAGTACGGCAAGAGCCAAGGTTTGCAAATAAGCTACAATCATCTTGGTTATCAATACACAACATCCGAAAAAACCTGGTATGGATCGGAGAAGTGGCCGTGTCACCTCCTAAACAAGACTATAAAGATTTCTGCATATCTGTGAAAATATTTACTTTTTTAAGTTAGTAACTGCCTTTTTAACGATTTAGAACGTCAAAACAAAATTCTAAAATTTGTTTTTGTTTTATATGTAATTGTCTATGCGAACGTTAACGCTCGAAATCGATGGACAGGCTGTAATTGGTTTTTAATTTGACTATTTTTTGGATTAAATTCCAAATTTATCACGCCACCAACATTTACAAATGTTTTATTTATGGACAAGTCATTATTTTTTTAATTTCGGATTTAAACTTTAACACCAATAAACATTTTAACTCAGTAAACAAAAACTTAAATTTTTTAGAAAAACAAAAAAAGTGGGACCAAGTCCAGTTTACCAACGCAGCTCCAAATAAAAACAAAAAGTACATAGGGTAATAGAAAATCGAAAAATAAGAAGAAAAAATAAAATGGCAGAATTCTCGGAAACGCATAGTTTTCGAGTTATGGACCTCTGAAGTTTTCATATAAATTTGCGATTTCCCTCTAAACGTATATGGCCAATATTGTTATTATTTGAAAGCATTTGAACAGATCTTTCTGGAAATGCAAAATTTATTTAAAACTTTTTAACTCTTTAGCTCCTAATACAGTTTTTAAAAAATTTATATCAAAATGTTACGGAAGTGCACTAGGTAATAAAAATGTAATCAAATAAACCCCAGCTTCTCTAAATAAAGCTTCTCGGCATAGCCGGCCTTCGGCCGGTCGCAAGGATTTTATCCTCTATGGTATAACAAACACCGGCTTCGCTAAATAAAACTTCTCCGCATTGCCGGCTCCTTAATCCTTAAACTATGCGTTTCCGAGAATTTTGTCATTTTATTTTTTCTTCTTATTTTTAAATTTTCTAAAACCCTATGTACTTTTTTTTTATTTGGAGCTGCGTTGGTAAACTGGATTTAAGCCAAAAAGTGTTAAAACACTCTTTAACCAACGACAAAAAATGTATGGCCATTTTTGCTTATCTATTCATAAAGTGTTAATTATTTGACAGTTCCGTTGTGACATCTGCCAAAGATAAACATGCTCATATTGTAAAAATGGGAAAAGGGAAAAAAACTCCCGGGGAATTGTTATTCATAATTGGGCTGTTAGAGTTGTCAACTCGGAAGGATTTTTAACACCGTCAAAAAGCACATGGGTTACACAAATGCCAACAGTTGTTAACCTTTTTAATTAAACACAAAATTAAAATGCTTACTGGGTAACATAACTAACGAATACACATTATGGGTGTGTTGGGGTTAATGCATTGGCTTTGATATAACAAAATTATTAAAAGTGAAAGTTTTATTGATGGGCACACATACAAAAAAAAATTTTTTTTTGTCTTTCTATTCGATTGCAAATTAAAAACACATTAAAGAAAATCGATTAAAATAAATGGTCAGATAAAAAAAACTTTAAACTAAATGAAAAACTAAAAAAAGGAATTTGCAAATTACTCTTAATACTTGTTTTTTTTATTTTTATTTATAAAACTCACTTAAGTTCTTTATCCCTTGAACTGCAAATTTATTTCAAGAATTTAATTGCATTTGCTTTAAATAGCAATAAAGCCGCTGAATATTTAATATCTATTTTTTTTTAAGGTTCAGCTTATTTTGAATTTGCCTTGAAACTATTTATTAGAATTTCTAATTTTACATCGGCAATTGTTTGTTTAGTCAATTGTGTGTGTGGGTGTGATTTAAAATTCATTGAATGTGGCAAATTTGTTGCCAAAACTAAAGGACTATTTCCTTTTTTTTTTTTTTTTTTTTTTTTTTGTTTTGTTTTTGTGTGTGAGAGAGTTGCTACTTAATCCAGTTTGTTGTATTTAGTTGTTCATTACATCAAGGCCAATATAGACGGGGGATATTTAAAATACTTCCTTAGTCTGGGTTCACACTATGAAAGTTTTCTTTCAGAAAGTCTGAGTTTATTGGTGAGATGGGAAGAGAACATGCTTTTCCTTTTTCCTCTCTCACCCATAAACTCAGACTTTCTGAAAGAAAACTTTCATAGTGTGATCCCAGACTTAACAATCTCATTTAGTCAAGTTTTTATATAACGATTCATGTCCAAGCAGAGAAAAACTAATGAGATTGCGACCATTTAGAATGGAGGCAGAAGTCAAGTGTTAAGGCCCAATTATAATATGCTTAAGTTGGCTTAAGTAATTGTGCGAAAACAAGTGATTCATATTTGACGAACCATATTGAACATAAGAAACCTTTTTGGTTAATTTTATGAAACTGACATTTGCTCAAGTGAAGTGCGAAACTTTTAACGAACTGTTTGACTGTTGGAAAAACAAAAGTTCAGTTTTCAAATAGGAACTTTGATAAGGGCAGAAGAATTTAAGAAAAATTTTGATTGTAATGTAGTGTCTCTATTTTGAATTCTCAAGAAAAGCAGGGAACAAGTTAGTCTTTCCTAATATAGTCAGCAAAAAATGGATAAAAGACAGAGTGTAACAATGTTTACTAACTCTTTTCGGGAGGGTACTTATGAAAAATCTGTTGTAGACCATATTTTTCAATTGCAAAGCATATCAACATTTTGCAAAGCTCTAAAAATCCTTTATTATTTTTGCCTTTTTGCATTAATTGCGAACAAGTATAAAATTAACTATTTAAAACATTTTTAATTTAGCAATTTGTGGCTTTTAATTTGAGTTTTGAGCTTTGGTGGACTTAAAGAAGAATTTTGTAACAATTATTTTTGTGAACCACTTTAACCCGTTAACACTATTGCATAGACATGTGACCCGTAGGATTTTTTTACATAAAACTTCTAAAATATCTTACACATTAAATTAAGGGTAACATTGTTTTCTATGACAATTCATCATAAATTTTGAAAAACGGGGGAACATTAGCGTTCCCTTGAAAGACTTTCGAAGTAAACTTTCCAGTTCCGATATACGTTTTTTTTTTTTTTTTAATGAAAAAACCTACAAACGCAATGTGCAAAAAACAGAAAATATTTTTTTTTTAATACCGGGCCACTTAGAATCACTTTCTTAGTTGATATAAAACTGTCCATTAAATCAAACGGCCTTCCGCAATAGATATTTTATAAATGCTCTATTTATGATGCTTTTAATATACAATTTGACACAAACGTTACCTTAATGTCGTAAACCATAAAACAAAAATTAGGGGCCTATAGCTTTTTTATTTTCTTTCTACAGCTTAATAGCAAGTGGTGTAGGGGGTTCTTTGGTGGTATTGCGTAATTATATCGGATGATTTTTTAGCTATTATCTTTTTGGCACCACTGGTTTAAACTGCTGACGCACGTTTCGTGTTTTGTTTCACTGTCAAACTTCTTCAGTTTGGTCTATAATTTAGTCATGAATCGTCTTACAAAGGAACAAAGGTTGCAAATTATTGAATTTTATTATCAAAATCCGTGCTCTGTTAAGAAAGTTCATCGCGCGCTTCTTGTGTTCAGCGACGAAGCTCATTTTTGGCTCAATGGGCACGTTAATAAGCAGAATTGTCGATTTTGGAGTGAAGATCAGCCAGAAGCATTGCAAGAGCTACCAATGCATCCAGAAAAAGTCACAGTTTGTTGCGGTTTATGGGCTGGTGGCATCATTGGACCGTACTTCTTCAAAGATGATGCGAATCCTAACGTAACTGTGAATGGTGAGCGCTACCGTGAGATGATATCCAACTTTTTTTTGCCCAAAATGCAAGAGCTTGACTTGCAAAGACATGTGGTTTCAACAAGACGGTGCCATATGCGACACAGTACGCTTAACAATCGACTTATTGAGAGGCGAGTTCGGTGAACATTTTATTTCACGTTCGGGACCGGACAATTGGCCGCCTAGATCGTGCGATTTAACGCCTTTAGACTATTTTTTGTGGGGCTATATTAAAGCTCATGTCTATACACACATGCCCGCTTTAATTGACGCATTGGAAGACAACATTGAAGCATTTATTCATGAGATACCGGCCGAAATGTTGGAAAGAGTATGCCAAAATTGGACTAAGCGGATGGACCATGTAAGGCGCAGTCACGGTCAACATTTGCATGAAATAACCTTCAAACATTAAATTATATGGACCGTACTATCGATTCAAATAAAGATTTAATGCATTTTTCTGAATTTTATGTGTTTTTTTTTAACTTTCCTATAGCTCTTAAAAATCACCCATTATTTTCATATTTTTTTTTTATATTTGTATTAAATTAACGCCTGAGTTAATTCACTTACGCAACGCTGAACTCTGTAATCTAAATTTGTTAATTACTAAACAATAAACAAACAAACAACTTCGTGCAAAAAAATAGTCAAGATTAGTGAAATCACAAAATCACTGTAGCCTTTAAGGTATTACTTCTTAAGTGATTCTTGTTCGTCTATTATGGGGATAGTAGTGGATAATATAATTGAACGCCTTACCATATTAACACCGTAAAAAAAGCTTTTAGTTTTAAGCTTTATTTAAGGAATATTTATTTATCATGAACTTGACGCACTTGCCACACTATGAACTTTGGCCTGACCTTAAGTTTTTTATTATTGTTTTTTTTTTTTAACATAAAAACTATTCACTATTCGTACGTTAAAAAAAAAAAACAAAAAAGCCAAAAAACAAATGTCAAAAAAAAACTTTTCTTTTATAGCACTTTGTCCTTGGAATTAAATACTACAAAATATTTAAATATTTCAAATCAATCTGGGGGAGCTAACACATAAATTGAATATTGGTAAGGTGTTGACTGACTGTACAATTGAAATAAAGTAAAAGGAAAAAAGAAGTTGCTATTAATAAATTAACGAACTAAATTAATTACACAAAGTAAAAAAAAATCCTTAAACTTTAAAAAGCATAAAATAAATTACTTTAAATCGTTGCTTAATTATTGTATAAATAAACCTTACGGCCTACTCCGCGGTGGATTAAGTCCAATTTGATGGCAAACTATGCGTTTACCTAATGCCCCTATATGTTAAAGCAACAAGCACAGACTGGCAGCAATTTTAGTGTATAAGCCGGCAGAATTATAATCTCGCTCCTTATTTAGGATCTGGAGCTATCTAACCTCCTCTAAATTAGAAATAGCCATCAGCATCTGTAGAAAAGCAAAAAGCTTAAAGGGAAGATGCGTCCTCAAAATTCAAATGTTTACAGGTGAAAGCTGCCGTGAAGTTCAGCAACTCCCCTTCCGCGTTTTTGGGTTCATACCACAGCCACCACGTGATCGCCAAACACATTCTCCAAGAGAACTGCACTCTCTGTAAAAGTATCGTTCTGTGCAACACACACTTCATGAAACAGTCTACTCATCGGCTCTTGACTCTTCATCGACTCCAAATCCAAGTCTCACCACATTCACAACTCACTTAACTTCACATAAACACCATTATCTCAACTTTTCGCTATCATCAACTACTAGTCTTCACAACCCGAAATAACTCCTATCAAATTCTCCGTTCTTGGAACCTCAACCTTTCGGCCGCTTTTAATTTCCAGGCCCTAGCTGGTCTAACCCAGCCGATTCGACCCTTCACTTTAATAACCAACTACTAAATCTTCACCATAACCAGCATCACCACTCACACCATTTCACTTCTTATTATCTTCATAAGCGAATGCCGTTAGAAGTTTTTAAAGAGAAAAAATGTTTAGAAATTACCAGGCCTATTTTATCAATTAACTGATTACACCTCCAGTTAAGTCTGCTAATCTATTTAAGCAAATTTTTTTCGCGTTGGCTATTTATTAATGTATAAATGTCACTTAACAGCCAGTGTCGCCATCATCTGAAATACCATTTGCCAACATTCACTTATTTACTCATTTAACCATTCAGCCACTTAAAATCTTATGAAAACATTTATGATTTATTAAATTCTATGATGATTAAAACTGACAATTCATCTTTATTAAGTCGCAGCAAGTTGTATGTATTAAGGAACTAACTAACCAACCAACAGATAAAAAAGAGGAAAAATGTTTTTCTATGGCCGGGCAGATATTAAATAAAAAATGTTGCATGGCTGTCTGCAGAATGTCCACTTTAATTCCAATTCTTTAAATACAAAAGAAAACTGACATACCAGACGAAATTTGTTTGATAAATACGAACTAAAAAATGTATATATGCACATGTTTGACTATTAAAGGCCCTTTTACACTATAATACTGATGATCCATGTCAGAAGCTGAAATAAATTCAAAATGTATGAAAGTGTCCAAAACAATTTGCTATGATATGTCAAAAAATACATTAAGATTTTTCATTTTATCGGAGTTGTATTTTTACAAAATCACAATAAGAAAATCAGGGATGAAAAATTTAACTTTTGTCCATCAATTTTCAATATCATAAGTATAAAACTTCAAGTACTTTTTTAAAATTTTATTTTAATTCCACACACTTGTTTTGTGTAAAAAATAATTAGACGAAAAAAGTTCATTCGTATCAACTTTGAAGAAAATAATAAACAGTTGTTGAATAATTTGCCAGCAGCGTCAGAATTAAAATTATTAAATATTTAAGCAATATTACATTTTATGATGTTGGCAAGGGCAATTGAGAACTAGGTGACTTCATAAGTCAAAAGAAAATTCAAACCCGAATTGTCAAAAAGTGTTTATGTTTTCATGTTGGATTTCATTAATTTTATTGTGCATCTCTGACAGTGTTTGTAAGTTGCGGAAAATTTTTGACAGATTGGAAAAGTTGTACCATGTGAAATGCGAGTGTTTTTTTTATTATGTCAGCGATAGGGCCACCTATTATTCAGTTCGCTCTAGTCCTTAGCTTCTCACTTAGGTTAGTTAGAAAGCCTAGTGCGAAGTCAATCTTCACACCCTTTCCCAGAGACGAATATGGTCTATTGTGATAAAGTAAAAGTACACTAAGAAGAAGAGAAAACAAAAAAAAATAAAGAGAAAATAAGGAGTGAGAACATAAGAAATAGCGAACGAAACACCCGGACAGAAAAAACAGCCCTACTAAACAGAATAGCTCTATAAAAACACAGTCCCCAATCGCTGTTATGCAGACAGGTCACTCCTATGACGAATCCCGTCAGATTCTCGAGCCTACACCTCGAGAAATCTCCTATTTTTTTTAATGTCTATTAAAATCACGCCAAAATTTATAAAAGACCTACAAAAAATATAAATTTTTTTTTATTTGAAGTGGGATAGTTTAGACGCAAAATGAAATTAAAAAAATTTCTATTTAATTTCCTGACAACTAGACCAAAAATCATTCGAAATTGTGAGAGTAAAAATCTGAAGACTAGTAGAATAGTGTGAACGGGGCTTTAGTAATAAAGAAAAAATAAAAAAACATAAAGAAAAGGCGATAAAAATATGTGTGTAGTTTTTTTGCATTCGTATCTTCTTAAATATCTTAAAGTTTATATGGCTCATTAACACTTAAGCCTTAACAGTGAATGATATTCAAATGAAGGCACTTTACAAATTTAAATGAAACAATGACAGATAGTAGTGGTTGCGCTCATTTTGGAAGCTGCTTGCGGTACCCAATAAAGTTAAATTTAATAATTTTAGTGAAAGGTTTTCAATGCGTAGAAGGAGACGAAGAAGCATAAAAAAATTGACAACGATAAAATTGTTTGAAATAATGTATAGGAAAATAAATTGAAATTACGTTTGTGTCGTTAACGTTTGTGTAGTTTATTTGGCACTTAAGCAATGAAAAAATCGCGGGAATCCCTGCATGAAACTGCTATGTTATCTACGTAAAAGATAGGTTTTGACTCGGATTTCTCTTATTTAACTTCAGTATTTAATATTAAAAAAAGCCAAATTGGTTCATTATTTTAGCTGGTTCCTATACAAGTGTTCTTCCGAATAATTAAAAAATTTCAGTTCAATTTTACCCAAATCGTCTTATTATTTTATCCTTATCCTGAAAAAAAGGCTTTGGCATGATAACTATGCAGAATTAGGTCGTTCAAATTTGACTAAAATATTTTCCATAATTAAAGCACTGAAAATACAAAATTTCTCCAGTAATAAGGGTTTTAGATGAATTAGATAACAATAAAAGAGGTATTTTTTCAAGTATAGGGTTTTTTAAAATAAAAGAAAAATTGCAATGAACTGACACGAAGCTCACAAGCTTCATGGCATTGAATGTTGATTTTCAGCCTATCCGCCGAACAAACGATGCAATTGATGGTCCGCTGGCTTTAATTATTGCTCCAGTTGGACTTTTCCAGGAAGTGGTCAGACAGAGACTGATGTGCTAAGAACGACGTCGAATGGATAAATTCGAGGACTCTGTCACACTCACGTCGACAGTGGCACTGGGCTCAACTTGGTATTACCCAAAAGAGAAAATGTATTGCGTATGGCCTGGAACAGAATTAAGAAGTTGTAGTAGTAGTTGAAGCTAAAAAATGCTCTGTAGCGCAACAAAGGTAAACATTTCGAACTTTGCGCTTCAACTTCAACTGCAACGACTACTACAACTACAACTACGTATTCTGTTGACACCATTTTGAAACAGCCGTTTTTAACTTTTGACAACTTGCAGCGCTATTCGTAACGTTGTACTACAGCGACTATTCTGTTCCCCACTTATAAGCTGCTCAGAAAAACGATTATGAGCACCGCCAACTTGACAAAGTGCTCTATAAATTTGGCGAAAATAGCGAGAGTTACGGAAATAAATTTCCAGGAGTTGTAAACGTTGTTCTGGTGTTAGTATTTGCAAGAGTTTCAATATAACTGAAACAACCCTTATAAATAATCGCTTTGAAAAAAAGATTTGTTATTTGCTGGTGGATTTCTAAGATTCGCGTAGGCCGTAAAGTGCTTTCTCACTAAATATGCTTTTTTTAAATTCAGCAATTTCAGTTTCTTTAAAACATATGCAAGTGCATTTATTTTATGTTAACGCAGTGTTTTAATCGTCTTTAAACGAACAATTTTTGTATTAAACATAGAATTAACATTAAAATTACAATCGGTCAACACAAATTTTTAAAAACCCTATAAAATTAACAAAAAATATTTAAAAAAAAAAAAAATTAAAGTCCCACAATTTATTATTTAAAAAAATAGTACAAAGAAATATGTGTAAAAAAAGAAAAAATTTTCAAAATGGTTTTTTTAATTTAATTGTATTTCGAAACTAATACAATTTCGATACGACAACTAAATGCGATAAGAGGCCGAATTGGTACTTTCTATAGCTTTCGCAAAAGCTTTGGCAAACTTTTTTTAAAACGATGCAACACTGGCATTAAAAAACAAAGATAGAGCAGATTGACAGCAATGAAATGTCAAAATATGTAAAAAATTAAAACAGGTAAGCCGCTTAACATGTTTTTATTTGAAAATTCAAATAAAATAAATACTGATGATTTGCGACAAGAAAAAAAATGCGAAATACAAATGCGCAAACGCACAAAAGAGTACCAATCACTCGTTTAGCAACCATCTTACTTTTACACAGCCATAGAGTGTTGCCCCCTAGATAAAACGAAAGGGTTATCTGTCAAACGAAATGTCATACTGCGCTCACTTTTTGACACTTATGACCACTACACTCTTTGAAAATCTGTCATCGAAGTTTTATAGCAAAGTTGGGTTCATACGCCATTTGGTGCGATTTACACGCTGATGTTAATATCGGACCTTATTTTATTTTTTTTTTTTATTTTGACTGCAACTACAGAATGATAATTTTACAAAAATTTTTAAGACATTCTTTTAAAAACAATTATCAACATTACGTTTAAATTTAGTTTTATTTTGGTTATACAGTACTTTTCGCTTATAGTCACATCCTTTAGTTGCAGACAAAACGTGGACTATATCGCTAATGTGTCTATAAGGTTAATTCACATATATGCCACTATGAGGCATATAACCGAATTCGAATACATAAAATCAAGTTATGTGAATATAGTGACTATAAACGAAAAGTACTGTAGTACATATTTACCAAATGTTGTAGCTGCAACCAAAGAAATTTCTATTGCTTTTAAGATGCTTTAATGGCAATAATCCCAGCAAACACTGTACTTTCATTTTGCCCCTGCTAATTATGCAACAACTTCTTAAACGGATTATTTTCATAACAAATCGCTACACGCAGCCTTACATTTGCATACATATGATCGTAGATCATTTTGGCTGTAGCGGAAAGTAAACAAAAATAGAAACCCCTAAGTTCAAATCTTAACCAGATTAAGATATGAACTTGTATGTAAAAATCATTTGTTGAAGGCCAGTTTACACGGTAATGCAATGTATTACGACTTTGTAGAATCAAAATAATATGAAATTCTCTCCGTGTTTAAAAGAAAAAAATAAAAGTCTGTTGAGAGTATACTTTATGTTTACACGGATGGTATAAGTAAAATCAAAAATAATATCAAAAAAGCAGATGGTTGCAGTTTTACAATTTTTACAAAAACGACATGAAAATTTCCTGAGTTGATTTTAGTTGTTTTTGTAATTGTATAAAAATGCTACCACCTTTAATATACTCCGTTAAAATGCACCTCTGGTGTGATGAAAATACATAAGTTTCTAAAGTGGTTTAGAAAAAAACCATTTACCGACCGCTTGTCAGATTTTGTATTCCTTACTCAATGCATTTTGCTTTTACATGATATGATTTCTCTCATTCTACATTATGTCGTAATACAATGTATTACCGTGTAAACTGGCCTTAACTGGCATTTTAAACAAACGGACGTGGAGAAGTGGGTAACATTCAAGATTAACAAGTGAAATTTCCAAATTGTGTTTTCTTCACGTAAATTGTTCTACTTACAAAATAGGTGCTTTGTAGTTATTGTAGTTATAAACTCTCCTGGGGGTTTGTGTGGTCCATCTTAAGGCTATTTCACCCTTTGGTGTTACATCCTCCACGGAAATAGGGTTAATTCGATAACTAGGAGTTGGCAAAAATCCAAAATTTACAGATCTTAGGAAATCTTCACGATCTGTTTCGACCGCGGCTGACTATCTGGTACCACGGGAGTCAGTAGTAGCCCCAGCTGGCAAAACACCGAATTAGTTATTTTTTGAGGCCTCCGTTAGTGTGCTTCTCGTGGAAAATGCTTTTTGTCTTTCAGGAATACTGTTTTTGCACAAGTTTCGCTTTTCCGTTGCTAATGTACTTTCGGTGATCACGTTGTTATTGTGGTTTACTTCCCAAAGTCGCGGGAAGGGATATTCTGAAAATCCCACTAAAGGCCTAATTTTTCACCACTTGTCTGAGAGTTCGACATTGGTTGCGCTTTAATTCTTGGGTGGTTGGTAAACGCGTTGTTTGTCGCCTTGTGGTTAAGATCCACCATGGCGTAGAACCTAAGCCAGATATCTTTTTCACAAGTATAGTTTAAAGATAAGAAGTGTTAACGATATTTCTCACTACAATATATGTTACTTGCTGGGATATAAACTGTGTTTCAAAAACTATGACGTTCTGATACAACCGAACTTTGTCAAAACTTACCATAGACACATTTAATCGGCCTTTGTGTTTTTTTCATATTTTCGCCATACTTAGGCTTATCGAGGATGAAAAAAAGAACAAGAAGAAAAGTACGTAAAGAAATCTTTGAATGTTGCCCACGTTTTCCTGTCAATGTTGTTAGCATGTTGACCGTTTGCCAACAGATGTTTTATAACAAAGTTTTTCATGAAAAATGTTCTCTTGCAACACCAACCAACGAACCGACCCAGCAACAACAGCAGCATTAACTTTATCACCAGATTAAAAAAAAAAAAAAATTAAAAATAAAACAAAAATTCAAGTAAGACATTTTCAAACAATTGCGGTCGTCGTTAATGACGATGACGTGAAAAATGATTAAAGGCATATGTTAACTTTAAGAAGAAAATAACGCGATATTTTTGTTGAGCGCTGTCTTCAATGTATCATGTTCGGCAAGAATGTCACACAGACATTTATCTGGCTAATTTGAAATTTTATTAAGATTAATTTTGCAGTATTTACAGCCTTAAATGGTAATTTAATCTAATGCGCAGATAAGAAAGAACTTAAAAAATTACTCTATATTTTAACTTTTATATAAATATTCTTAAAGTGAGGTGAATGTTTATGAATCCATTTTTCTTTTGCATTAAATTGTTTATGACGATGATTGAGAATATAAAGACTTAAGTGAATATTGTTTTTGACATATTGTAATTTGTCTTGTTGAAAAGGAGATTTATATAAATATTCTGCTTGTCTTCGTTAAAAAATCTAATAAATAATAATAATCAAACAAATTAAGTATTAGAAAAGTATAAAAAAGTTGTACTTACAATAAGCGGCTTATTAGATGTAATTTTTTTTAAAAATTATGACAATTAAATAATATGATTTATATTGGTAGTACAAACAAGTTTTCCCCAGTTTTTGAGCATTTAATTTATTGAATGCTTGTTACCGATCAGAGAACTGCAAAATCACTATTTTTCTTGATTTATTCATACGCTCAAATTAACATTCACTCTTTGCTTGCAAAACAAAGTTCAACGTTGGTAATTTTTACATCGTTTCGTACACATTTGATTTTTGCATGGATTCGTTTTTTATTGAAAGTGCTTTGTTTGCATTTTTGTTGCGAACGCAATATAACACAACTGTGTAAATTCAAAAGGCACACATTCTTATACTGTTGCATTCAAGTAGTCATTGTCCACTCGGTGAAACGCTTTGTTAACATTAACAACAATAAACCACTCGATGAGACGCTTTGTTAAAATTAACAACAATAAAAACAACAATAACAAGAATACATTGTACATACAGAACTACTGTACTTTTTAAGATGATAAAAATAGCCTTCTGTTTCTATGGAAATTGTTTGTATGTACCTACATATGTGCGTTTAGTTTCATTTCAATTTTTTTTTTCTTGTACTACATAGCAACTGCTGAATGAATACATGAGTAATGATTGCTTGATTTCTGGCTTTTTTGTTTGTATTTTTTTTTTTCTTTACCAAAACAATCATTGTCGCACCGAAGACACAAACATCTTTATTAAAAAACGAAGCTAACGAAGGTATAAATAACAAAGCACAATGTGCATTATTTGAATGACTACAAACCAGCAGCGAATGTTTGCGGTTGCGCAAGTTTAATTGTATGACCGCAAGCGAGTGTGTTTGTTGCTGTTCATTTAATTTTGCAATTGCACAAAGCCGTTCTCTGTTACCGATAGCTGAAAGCGATGGAAAGACCAAGAAAGGGAGAAATATTGAGAGCATGGTGGAAGCTATATGTGGCATGTCTTAACGTCCAGTGTCACTTCAAAAAGTGTCACAGTGTCCATGGACTTTATGACACTTTTAAAAGTGTCATAATGTCCATCAGAACAGTGTCATAAAGGACGTGGACGTTATGACCCTTTATAGAGTGTCATAATGTCCACAACATGCTTACAAACTCGAAAGCATAGCCGGCCTTTGGCCGGGCGCAAGGATTTTCTCCTCTTTGATAAAACAAGTACCGGCTTCGCTAACTAAAGCTTCTCTGTATAGCCGGCCTTTGGCCGGCCGCAAGGATTTTCTCCTCTATGGTATAACAAATACTGGCTTCGCTAACTAAAGCTTCTCTGCGAAGTCTACCTTCGTTCGGAAACAAGGCAGATTTTAGAAACTTTACTTAGCGAAACCGGAATTGTTATGCCATAAAGAAAAAACCTTGCGCCCGCCCAAAGACCGTCTGTGCAGAGAAGCTTTAGTTAGCAAAGCCGGTCTTTGTTATACCATACGGGAGAAAATCCTTGCGCGCGGCCGAAGGCCGGCTATGCAGAGAAGCTTGAGTTAGCGAAGCCGGTATTTTTTATACCATAGACTAGAAAATCCTTGCGCCCAAAAGTGTTTTCGTTATATATTTAATATATGGGCATTTCCATCATGTCGAACGTGACCATCGTACACATTTAAAGTTAAAAAAAAGTCAAAATAAAACGTATATTTATTTTGGCAATAGATTCAAGTAATAGCTTTTAATTAGCAGTATAATTGGTGCTATTGTTCATTTTGATAAATGGTTTCGTTTTCAAGAAAATTGCAAAAAAGCAAGGCACTTGCACGTGACGAAAACAGAAGTGGGTTTTGTGGCCATTAATTCGAATGCCGATTTCAGCGAAAACTGAGGCAATATTTGAATGCAAAAAATTGCAGAATGTTATGCACTCATCTCTCTTAAATATGGCTGTCATTTTAAATAAAAATAATGTATAGTTTTTTTTTTTATTTAGCTTTAATCGCTGTCGCACGTGATCTGTCGCACATGACATTTTTTTCCATCATGATATATATGTTGATTAGGGGTCGACCTCCATACAAAAAAAAAAGTTGTGCCAGTCACCCCCTAGAATGAAAGATATGTCAATGAAGGTTCTAAAACAGGAAACATTTTTTTTGCCACGCCCCAAAATACAGCCCTTTTGGTTTTTTATATTTAGCGCTGCCATTTAAAGTCCGATCTCATCATATTGCATATCGTTTTTCATGGCTTGATAGTGGCTTCATTTTTGTCTTTAGTGACTTTTTAATCCGACCTCAAATTCTGGGCGCCACTTAAGCCATCTCGGATCCAAAATTTTTTTACATTTATTAAATTTGATTGTTTTCCAGTTTAGATATGATAAAACAAAGTCTTTTCAAGAACTTATAATTTTTTTGTTGCGGTGGACCTTTCGGTGGAAATGCCCACATGCATCCAGAGAAAAAACAACAAAACCATTTAAAAAAAACTTAACCATATTATGTTAATTTAACCAAATCATTGTCACCGACAACCATATTATGGTTAAATAAGTTTCTTTTAAAATAGTTTTGTTGGTTGTGACCATAATAAAACATGTTTTTCTCTGCGTTGTATTGTTGTTGTTTGTTTGTATTGTTGTTGTTGAATATTTAAAGTATTTCCAGGAAAATTTAAAATTTTATAAGGAAAACTATCTACAATTTAATTTTATACATACTTGACATAATGTAAAACATGTAGTTGAATAAGTTTCAATCAATAAATATTTTTCAAGTAAGTTCAGAAGCTGTGCAACTGTTACTTGTTTACATTATGTAAAATAAAGTAAAACAAATTTAAACTGAAATATGGTAAAGAATGCAAAAAGTGATTTTTTGAAACACCAATTCTACATTGTTGTTAAATTACAATTTTTCATCAATCCTATAAAAATACTATGAGTTTAACCTAAATTCTGGCTTAATGGTAACTTTTTTTGATCCTGAGTCTAATGTATTTCAAAATGCCCAAAGTTTGTTTACTTCGAAATTCATATCTCAAAACTTTTTCAACATTCTACGTATTGTGTAATAAAAGTTGTTTAGACTACATCTTCAAAGTAAAAGGCTGCAGTTAAAACTGCAAACTGCATTGAAAGTCTTCCCTTTTTTCAATGTCTGCTTTTTGTTTTTTTTTTTTTTTGTTACAAGGATGTGGCTTCTACAATGTCTCTGATATTGTTGTTGATGTTTTAGTTAGGTCGTTTTTTTTTAGTTTTTTGTCTTCAGCTTCAAACATGCATGTTGCACCAAAAGAAACTAGTTTTTCCTGCATTTTAAGTAGTTGTTTTATGTATAACTCCCCGGGTATAGAGAACATGTTCTTTGTAATAAAACAAGACTGTTAAAGAAAAACAACGAAACCACCAAATCGCAAAAGCTGCAACACCGTACACTTAGGAAAACCCAAAATAATTATCAAAATTTGTATTAGTGTTTTGAAAACACAATTCATGTTTCAAAAATCTTTAAGGAACATTTAAAAATTGTTTTTCCTATCAATTTCAACAACTTTTGTTTCTTAAAAATTAACTTAATATTCATGAGTATAGAATACCCTTAGTTTCTTCAAGTGCATTAAGTACAATCAAAATATAGGAAAAAAAAAACAAAAATCTTATATTACACGATCAACATTTGAAACTTTTATAAAACACGCGGAGACTATAAAACCACAAAAAAGGACCACTAAATGCATCAGACATGGCAACTTTTAAAATCACACTTTGCAAAAAGATACAAAAACCAACTGCAAAGTTGATCCACGAAAAAACCTCAAGAACAACACACACGCATGACAGACATATTCAGCACCAGCAGACATGTCTCCTGTTTTTTTTTCGGGTTTCCAAGCCAATGCAGAACATTTGCTTTTAAGTCTAAATGTCGCTGCTGCAAACGTCGCAGATGTCTGCTGTTCTGATGTCGTGCTCTCTTGTCATTCTTGGGAAATTAGTCAAAAAATACAAAAAGGAATAATAAACAAAAAATGGAAGAAATAAAATAAATTTTAAAAACATGATTTCCTGAATTCATTCATGATTGTTAACGTTTGTTATTTTTTTAAATTGTTTTCTTATAATGTACTTTTTGTTTATTTATTATGTACTAATCTTATATTTTCTTAATTATACCCTTCACCACAGGGGGAAAGGGTATATATGTATAAGTTTGTCATTCCGTTTGTAATTTCCACAATATTGATCTTAGACCCTATAAAGTATACATATGGGCTAATCCTGCGTGACGAATGCTAAATTCGCACGCGTTTTCTGATTGAAATATAAACATTTTTTTCTTTCAAAAAAGATAGCTTCAACTTATATATAGTATTTAGTGATATTAATAAGTACTTACGAATGGCATAATTTCTTAGCAAGTATTTGTTGCGAAATTATATGATCACAAAGTTTTGTGACGCACGCTACAAAAAGTGGAAGTAACTTCAAAGGTTGAAGTGCGTTTTCCTAATTTTTAGCAAATTTGGCATGATGAGGTATACAAAATCTAATTCCTAAAAGCAAGATGACTATAAGAGAATTCTAAACGCACTTATTCGCAGCCAAAAAATGTTGTGATTTTTTGACAAAAGCCGTGAACCCTTTGTGACGCACGCTACAATTTTTTCCAGTAGTATTTTATTATTATATGTTATTTATTTTAACAAACAAATTATATTTTTATGAATTGCATTTCTTAAAATAATTTCTGTCGAAACAGCTTAGTTTTGCTTAAAATGTTGGTATTTGATGAAATAATATAAAAACAAGTTAGAGTGCTATATTCGGCTGTGCCGAATCTTTGATACCCTCCACCGACAGTTCGAATGTTTAAGGAGTATTATCTGTATGATGTTATTATTATCTTAAACTGTGACGATTTGTTATTAATTATGGATTTAGGCGACTAAACTGTTTTCCGGTAGTAGGGTTTATATGGGGCCTAGGGTAAATTATGGACCGATCTTCACGAAATTTCACAGTCTTTTTCCCAGTTCTATAAAACTTTGATGTACCAAATTTTGTTATGATAGCTTTATTTTTTAAGGATTTAGACGTACTAAACTCTTTTCCGGGAGTAGGGTTTATATAGGGCCCAGGGTAAATTATGGACCGATCTTCACGAAATTACACAGTTTAATTTCTTGTCCTATAAAACTTTGATGTACCAAATTTTGTTATGATAGCATTATTTTTTACGTTTTTAGGCGTACTAAGTTGTTTTCCGGGAGTAATGTTTATATGGGGCCCAGGGTAAGTTATGGACCGATCTTCACGAAATAACATACTCTTATTTCTTATCCAATAAAACTTTGATGTACCAAATTTTGTTATGATAGCATTCTTTTTTACGGTTTTAAGCGTACTAAGTTGTTTTCCGGAAGTAGGTTTTATATGGGGCCTATGGTAAGTTATGGACCGACCTTCACGAAACTTAACAGTTTAATTTCTAGTGCTATGTAAGTGTGACTTGCCAAAATTTGTAATGATAGCATTGTTAGTTAGGGTTTTAGGCTTAATATACTGTTTTCCGGGAGTAGGGCTTATATGGGGCCTAGGGTAAATTATTGACGGATCTTCACGAAATTTCACAGCGTGATTTCTAGTTGAATAAAACGAATTGTTGCGAAATCTTATATCATTCTGTGCATTTTTCCACCATTTATGTTAGTTTTTGTAACAAAATTATCAATTTTTTTTAGGTGGTGGTTCTACATTTTGATTCATAGCTCAGATCCTATTGAACCGATTTTGCTGAATTTCAATCCCAAACTGCTTAGGATAACTACAAGCAATTTGACGCCAAGTTTGTTGATTTCTTTTGAGTTCTTCGAAAGTGAGCGTGTTTTCAACAGACGGACAGACGGACAGACAGACGGACATGGCTAAACCGACTTAAAATTACTCAAGGACCCAGAATATATATACTTTATAGGGTCTGAGATGAATAGTAAAAAAGTTTCACACGGAATGACAAACTGAATATACCCTCTTCACAACTAATTGTGGTGGAGGGTATAAAAATTAAATTTTACTGGCGTCTTTCTTTTAAAATGGGGCTTCCGAAGTCCTCAGGTACGATGGTATACATACATTTATATCGCATATGCTCCGTTAAGCCTAATCGGTCCACAAATGGCCGAGATATGAAAAAACCACGACTGCCTCTTATTTTATCCATTTTTTTCTTTTCTTTTGTATATCTGAAGAACGACACAAGCCAATGTTTCTAGGTATTCAATTGACAACATGCGACAAAATGTCAGCGGGAGTGGAGGAGTGGGCGTGGCACAAAATAGATTTATATATCTAAACAACGTTAAGAGAAAAATTTTTGAGTCCAATTTTTTTAAATTCAAATTCATTTATTCAAATTTTGAAATTAAAAATTTGTTGGTACACATAGCTGGGTTATCAACACACAATCTGTCTTAAAATATGGGCGGGATTAGAGAAGTGGGCGTTGTACCTCCCGCACAATTTCTTTATATCTGAAGAACGATAAGAGCTTAATTTTCCAAATTAGGTACAAGCACCGTGGTTATTAATACACAACATCCGACAAAATGTGGGCGTGGTACAAACTAGTTTTATTTATATGTAAAGGACGCGGTATTTAAATAACATTCTGTTCTTATCGCAAAATGGTGAAGGGTATATAAGATTCGGCATAGCCGATTCTTTTACTCTTACTTGTTTTGTTTTATTTTATCATTCACTTTTTTAAATTGTACGATTCTTGGTTTTCTTTTTTAAGTTGATTATATTTGGAAGTGACCATTTCGAGAAGTCTTTCATACTAGACAGAGTTAAAAAGTTTGTCTATTTTTGGTCGTTTATGGTCAATTAACATTATGCAACAATAATGATTGTGGCTAAGAGCAATAAAGTTTTGAACAAATTAAAGAAAATAAATGTTGAAAAAAATGAAAAAGAATTAAAAAAGAATATTATAGTCTGATAATTTCCGTTCAGTAATGGCTTAGCTGATTTTGCACCAACTTTCAAAATAATATTTGAAGCAACATGAATTTAATTGTTTTACAACGATTATGAGCTGAAGATCACAACTAAGCTAATGTACCAATCTTGTTTTAGCGCACGTGTAGGGTTTTTTTAATTATACGCAATCTGTATTTTCATGCGACCTCTTTCACATGCAATTACAGTCATGAAAAAACCCGAATTCAGCAAACGTTTTGTCAGCACAATTCGTACATTTAAAGTTCACTAAGCGTTCACAAAAACTAAAGACCGCGTACGTGTTCGTCAGCTCACAATACCATATTTTGTTTGTAGACCAATTCACAAACACAAACAGTTTTAGAGTTTTTGTTTTAAAAAAATAAAACTACGTAAGTTTAAAGGCTTTTTCGAACTCTGATTTCGAGCCGTTACTGACACAATACTTTGACATTTTAAGTTTTAATACTTTTCAAATTTGCTTTAATAATGTAGAAGTCATTGGGAACAAAAAACGCGGAAACCCTTGTCTGAATTCGAAGTTAAATCCTTTTGTTCCGCTTAGCCTTTTGCAAAGATATTCTTGGTGTTTGCCATAGTTGTAACTCGGAGTTCTCATTCTCGGCCATTTTTTACGGTTTAATTTGTTTTAAAAATTCTTTTAACGTTTATCTTTTGAGAAATTAAGATGTTTTCTTTATCTGATTTCAAGAATGGAGGTCAAAACTTCAGCTTCATGTTTGACCCAAAGCCTTGTTCTTTAGGATTTACTGTAAGCTTCATTTGTAAAAGGTCGGCTGTAGCCTCTTCAATCGGGGCAAAACTCATTTCCTCTGATGGTCCTCTGCCGGTAGTGTATAAATTACTTCTATAATGCGAAATTTTTCTTAAATATTGCTTTAAATTTGTAGGTACTCGTTGACAAAACTGTAAAATTTTTTTCTTATATATTTTTTGATTCTTCTTTAAGAAAGTTACATATTAGAAATATTTCGTTGAAGGATCTGGTTACTTTTTTTTACAAGAACAAATGATTTTCAAAAAACAACATGCGAGTAACTATAACCAGTTCATTAATATATGTATATTAGAGCGACTCACCAAAAAAAGTGCTCGATGTACCCTCCTAAAAATGAACATTGGACTTTTTAAAGATGACATTTTAAATATTTCGGCTCCAGCTTTGACCTCTCGTGAGCTGGACCAGTTTGAAAAAGGGTATATTTTTGCATGTTTTGTTAATTTAAGAATCTGTTTCCTTACCAACATATACAAATTGGGTATGGTAAGAGAGGTTTTCTTAAGGCGCGTCCAACCGTATATACAATTTGTCCAAGGACGATCATCCATGTCCTTTTTTTAAACGATTTTTTGTAAAAAAAACGGTTTTTGAATTTTTTGTTCGGGGTTGTTTGTAACAAAAGTGCCAAATTAACATATTTAAATCTTTAGTCGATTTAATTAAATACGTGTCACAACTTTTTTTGAAATTCGTGCTAGTTCGCGTTTTGACAAAAATGCAATGGGGTGGTAACCCTTCGTTTAAAATAGGACAATATGGGTATCAAATTTTATCTTTTGCCAAGTATATCATCTTTTTATGTAAATAATTTAGATTTGTGCAAATTAGATGCATTTTACACGGTGCTCTGGAATATATATAAATGCAATTTTGTAGTAACTCTAATATGAAAGCGGATTTAGTTTCTAGATCATGTATGGATAAAAATAGGACTAAAGAAAGAAAAAAAGAAATGATCCACGACCTGAACTTTTTTTAATTTGCGAAAAAAATATGCCGCCAAAAAGTCGTGGATCATTTCTTTTTTTCTTTCTTTAGTCCTATTTCTATCCATACATGATCTAGAAACTAAATCCGCTTTCATATTAGAGTTACTACAAAATTGCATTTATATATATTACGATACCCAACTTGTATATGTTGGTAAGGAAACAGATTCTTTAAGTAACAAAACATGCAAAAATTGACCCTTTTTCAAACTGGTCCAGCTCACGAGAGGTCAACCCAGGAGCCGAAATATTTAAAATGTCATCTTAAAAAAGTTCAAGGTTCATTTTCAGGAGGATACATCGAGCACGAATTTTGCTTCCATACAACTTGAGTCGCTCTAATGTATATGCATACATTCATACCAATATTACTTAGAATCTTATATGCACATTAGGGGTATAACCAATTTTTTGGCATAGTACCATGAGGTCAACCATGTCCTAGTAACCACGAAAATCATAATCTTTTGTAATTTTTCTCAAAAAAGTTCACGCACCAATTGGTTTTTCTAAACCAATGCAATATAATAATTTTATACGGTGTTTTTTTATTCATTTTTAATTTTTTTTTCGTTAAAAAAGGTTTAAGTTACGTTTTGGTTTGCGGAAAAATCTCTTACCATCTCCAAATATTAATGAAATTTCATACTTGAGCTATTTTTTGTTTTAAATAAACCAGTGTTCGAAAATAAACACTAAATATCGTTCTTTAATGTTCGGTTCGGTAGATTTGTGGAAAACACAAACGCTAATAGTGTTTGTGTAGAAATTCATTAAAAAAAATAACGTTTCCCTGTTTGTCATCTTTCGAACACAAAAATAATGCTGTTTTCATCATACTCAACAAATGATGAGAACATTAAATTCCGTTTGGTTTTTTTTGAAAATCCAGGAACTTCAATGTGCTCGGTTCGGCTCGTTAATGTTCGTCGCTTTTTGCTGATAAAAACAAACCAAACATTTTTTACAAAAACAAAATACACACACGAAAAAAACATTATAGAACATTAAAATATAATGTTTTTCTACAGTATCACTACAATTGTTCTGTTTTTTAACGAAGAACCGAACATTATATAATGTTCGGTTCTTTCTTGAAAATAGTTACGAACGGTATTAAGGTTTGTGTATGTTTACACAAACACTAAAAAAATAGATATCGTTCTTCGGTGTGTGAGCCGAACGCTAAATAATGTACTGTTTATTTTCGAACACTGAAATAAAAATATTATTAATTTTTCTTTACCAAAAAGAAAATTAAAAATTTTCAAAACTTCATCGCGGTTGGTGCGTGAACTTTTTTGACCTTAGCGAAAAAATAAATATACGTTTCCTTGTAGTTGTTTATGCTCTATCGGACTGTGCTATGCCAATTTTGATATTTTAAAAAATTGTTTAAAAGTTATATCCCTTATGTACATATTATAAATTACACTACGTAACAATTTTTTGACCAAATGAATTTGACACCCAATCTTTGTGTAAAATTTTCCGCTGAATCCGAATATGAAATCAGAATTGTCAAAAGTAGAACAGTTTTTGAGATATTACAAAATAACCGTTTTTTGTGTTATTAAAAAAGATGATGTGAGTGATATACAAATATCCGAAACATCAAATTTTAGCCTATTTCAATACGAACATTTTGGATCCAATAGGATCCACATCGGTGCAAAAATGACAAAGTTACAGAAGATTAACTGATCTAACCCACGACAAATAAATATACAAAGCTAAATTTTTAGTAACAATAAATATTAAAAATTGCTTAAAACTATTGAATTTCTATGTGGGTTAATTTACTAAATCTTCTGTAGCTTTGTCATTTTTGTACCAATTTATGTCTTGTTGGGCTCAAAATGTTCATAGTAAGATAATCTAATGTCGCATGCAATAAAATATTAGGGTTTTTAAATCATTGGTTTAAAAAAAATAGCTTGAAAAGATCAAAATTGAACAAAATCATAAAATTTTCAATGAAGCTTGAAATTTTACAAGCAATCCATGGTTATTTTAGAAATTGTATAACCTTTCACTAAAAATAAAGAAAAACATAGTCCGTTTAAAATTTTTGAAGATATTTGCATTTCAGTCACATCATCTTTTTTAAAAACACAAATAACGGTTATTTTGGAATATCTCAAAAACTGTTCTACTTTTGACAATTCTGACTTCATATTCGGATTCAGCGGAAAATTTTACATATAGATTAGGTGTCAAATTCATTTGGTCACGACTTTGTTGAAATTTTGTCACGTAGTGTTATAGCTAGCAATAAAAATATCTAAAATGCATGTAAAAATTAAATTAAATGCAAATTCAACCATTTAATCCTTTTCAATATTAAATGCACAAAATTATTGTACATAAAACACAAAATTTATGGCAAACAAATTTTTCCTTGTCGGTTTTTTAAATGATTAAGATCAATGTAAATATTTACTCTTTGGATTAAAATGTCAAAATATTATTCCTGTAACTTCCTCTTCGTCTGCTTGTTCGCACTAGTTTAACTTACTTTATAATTTGGTTTCAAGTCACTGCAGATAGTGACATTTTCACCCTGAAAAGTTCAAAGTTAAAATGTTACACATGAAGTCGAGACAACACACCTTTCTCATCACATACTCATACGTCATAAATATTTGTATCTATGTATGTTTGTATAAACTGTATATATTTATGCGTTCCCAGTAAACACAAAAGCTTGATATCAAACTAATAATGCTTAGACATCAAATCCATTCTAAAACGTCAAACGTTATAAAATGGCATGACAATAATTCAAGAATTATGGCATTTTCAACAAAAAAAGGCAACATCCTCTTTAGATTGCAATATTACTTAAATAAAGGTGTTATACATAATATGATATCAAAAGAAAACAACGTAATCTCCTAGAAGTATACTTTATGTTTGCTGGGTAATAGTATTGGTAAGAGTCTTAATAGATATTTGGAAACAATTTTATGTGTGCTTAGATGTGTTTTTGCAGCATTATCAATATCAATGTTTGGTAATGCCAAAATATTAGGGAGGTAAATATTTGTTTTTATATTTTGTTATTTATTTCACATAAAAATCGCTTTGATATAAAAAAAAACAAGTAAGAAATTATAGTCGGCCAAGCCTGACCATATCATACCCTACACCACAGTACTTAACAACAAATTTTCGAGAGTATATGGCTATTTGAATACACAGAAAAAATTAAAAATTTTCTCTTATCACCAATTTTATACCAAATTCATAGAATCAAGCAACCCATTTGTTGATTTTGCACCTATTACCAAAATGATTATATTGATTACTACAAATTGTAAAAATTTACTATATTGAATATTTTTTTTTTCAATAAATGATATTTTAATTTTAATTAAAAAAATGATCAAAAAACTGTGCCGTTTCAAACAATGTTTTGATTGATTTTGACAATTTCCAAAAACAATTTCACAAGTTAAAACTATTTTATTTTAAACGAAATAATTTTTTGTTATTTGATTATTATTTTAATTCAAAATTTATTTCAAAACAACTAAAATGTTAATTAAATCAAAATTATATTTTTAATTTTCGTTCAACAAAAAAAATAATTGATTCAATTATCACATTAATTAAGTTTTAGTACTTTTACAATAATTTTTTTAATTGATAAAAAACTACTAATAATTTTTTTCTGTGTAGGGATCTATCTATATTTTAAATTTTATAAAAATCTGTTAGAAAGTTTCGGAGAGGCAAAAATTGCCCCCTATCTCCCCTCATGGTCCTATTTTTTGAAAAAATTCATAGCTTATTTGTCCAAATAAATATGGATCTATCTATGTTTTAGATTTCATTAAAATTGGTTTGATAGTGGGCACAAAGACCCTATTTCGGAAAGCAGCTTGTATGGGGGCTATATGAAATGATGGACCGATTCACCCAATTTGAGACTTGGTCTTGTGGCAATTAGAACCTATGTACCAAATTTGATAAAATTATCTTCAAAATTGCAACCTGTACTTTGCGCAGAAGGTTTCATGGACAGCCAGCCAGATAGCCTGCCAGCCAAACATCGTTAGATCGACTCAGAAAGTGATTCTGAGTCGAAAGGTATACTTTAAGGTGAGTCTAAGACCTATATTTTAAGGTGTTAAGCACATCAGCACAAATACATAATACTCTCTCCACTATTGTGATGTGGGTATAATTATAAAAAGTAACTTTTTAAATAAATAAAAGTAAGAAAGTGAAGTGGGTCAAGCCCGGTCATATGATACTTTCGAAAATGTACCTTATTTAGGACTTGTTAGTACTCATGGGCTAACCTGAAAGAAATTATGTTTTAAGTTTGAGATTAATATATGTAATATTTATTTGTGCCGAAAATTATCTGGGGGGGTAACCGCGTATTTCGATTCGAAAGAAATAATTTACGATTTCGAACAATTTGTGCAGTGTACTACGATTTTTTTACTACATAGTTGTTTCGAATGAAGGGAAGTTGTTTATACCTTACTCTACGTTTCCACATGCAAGTAGTGTATACGTATTATCAACGAGCAAACAACCGATTGGCTGAAAGTACAAAAATTGTGTGAATGTTGGTGAAAAAGTGTGGGTGTAGTTTTAGAGTTTTTCGAAGTTGCACCTGCATGTGGAAACGGGGGGCTTTCGAAAACAAGAAGTCCGTTTCGAAACGGCAACTCTCTATTACAAAAAATAAAAATTCCTTTCGAATAAATTCGAAAAATGAAAAAATTTTGAATATAATCACCCTTATTGTGTTTGGCGTATTTAAAATACGCCTACGACTGTTTGGTAATAGATTAAAGGAAAAAAGTTCACGTTCTTGTTAATCTATTACCAAACATTCGTAGGCGTATTTTAAATACGCCAAACACAATAAGGGTGAATATAAAGTAACCTTCGGAAGGAAATAATTCCCAGTTTCTATTTGTTAAAATTTATAAAGTATCACTTTCCAGTGTGACACAAAGAATGCTGACGAAGGCCGTAGCGGGCCAGAAAATGCATTACATTCTGCTGGTGTCTAATAATTGTAAATTTTTCTGTACATACAATATACCTCATTGCTGTCCAAAGGAAAGCTAAGGTAAAATGTAACAAGAAAATACAATATAATAGTCTGGTAGTGTATAAAGTCATTTCTGAAAAATTTAAGGAATAGAACTATTTCAAAAAAGCTTTATAAAATACATAACTGAAATTTAGCTCATAGAATAAATTTGAAAAATGAAAAAATGTTGAATATTTTATAATTTCTGTTATAAAATTCGGTTTAATAGAGTAATAATTGTATAATATTTGTCATAAAATTCTTTTATTACAGAAATATTATTTAAAAACGAACACTTAAATTCTTGCGTTTTACGTGTTTTAGATTTTCAGAACAACCCTGATAATGGGGACTAGGTTTTACCTTTCGATATCCGCGTTCCCTCGCGGGCAAGCAACATAAATTCAAGTTGTTGTGTTTCTCTATCATTGAAGCAATTATCTCTGATATTTTACTATTTTCCAAATATTAGCAAGGAACCTAAACTGTTAAGCCCTTCCTTAATAACTTTTAATAATTTTGTTGAATTTTCATATTAAACTTACCATATTAATGGTCATGGGTCTCACATTTGCTGCCGTAAGAACATATTTGCTCAAAAAAAAAAAAAAAAAAAATATTGCCAGTAGTAAATAATCGTCTTGATTGTTATTTATGGATACAGGTAACTTTTAACCAAAAATATTAAATTATGCTTTTTTTCGAATTGAAAACCAACATTTTAAATTATTTTTGTTAACAGCTGCAAGATGACCTTTTAAGCTTTTTCAGTTATTGTTAAAAACTTGTGTAAAATATTGCAAATAAGAAACGAGAAAAATTTATGTAGAAAAAAAATATAAACAATTTGTTTTACACGTGTTTATTGTACTCGTTTTTCAAATATTTCCACACTAATAAATATTCGCATTTGCATAATTTTTATATAAACACGTGCCAACAGATCTTAACAAGCTTAAAAGTTATATTCCGCAAATATTGTGCATACTATTTTATTGCAAAATCATAAATTATTTTCGTAGGCAAAAAAGTGCAATGACAAGAAATAGGAAAGGACGTTTAAAATTGTACAAACCATTAAAATTTCACGGAGAATGTTTCCTAATGACCTGGCCTAAGCAACCAGTGAAATGCGCATATAAATAAGCTTATCCCCCAACAATAAAATTCAGTGCATTTATCAAGAATAAAAATTGGGAATTAAGCACGACAAACAAAATCTTATTAACTGAAAGTTTTCTATTCCCAAAAATTACTTTGATTATAATTTTTTATTTATTAAACATACAAACATATGTTGTATGCAACGCAATTATGAATAAAAATTCCGCGGGAGTTTTTTTAGTTATCAAAATGGATGAAACACCACGGGACAACAATTTTACTTACTAGTCCAACAAATGGAATTGAGCCATTTAAAAATTAAGTTCATTGACGATGATGAAGCCCAATCGATATACATATATAAAACTAGCATATATATACCCGCTACTTCGTTAGCGTCTCCTTTTTCTTCGTGGACATATTTTTATGCCAAAGTTTATTTTTCTAGGTTAAAACTTGTTTAAATTCTAGCATTTAACCCGATACTTTAGTAGAACCAAAAAGCTAAAGAAAAATATCAAATTTCCTGTATTTCCTTTTTTGGGTACTATATTTTTCCCCCATTAAAGTATCAATAACGGGAAAATTCGGTAGCCTTATATCACCAAAACTAAAAGAGATAAAAAAAAATGTAATACTTATTGTTGTTCTTTAGAAAAATAAGCGGACAGATGTCTGGTACTTCTTTTAAATTCGGTCTTATTAGGAAGTAAACGGGTAAAACCTGAATTTTAGTACTTTTTTACCACCCCATCTATCTTTTGAACCAATAAACATAGAAACAAAGTTAATACCACATTCGAAGCTTATCAAAAAAATACGCATACAAATTTGGTACTTTTTCGAAGATCGAACATTTAAGTGGTGAAAATCTTAACTATTTTTGGTACTTTTTTACAAAACATTTTCCTCCATTCATTGACATATTCGTACTAAGTTATGGGCTGCCACTACAATACTGAAATTTTTGATACTTTAATGGGGGGAGGGGGGGGAGTAAATAGTACCCAAAAAAAACGGGAAATTTTATATTTTTCTTTAGCTTTTTGGTTCTACAACTGGTATTTTTTAATTATCGTTAATATTGGACCTAAAAACATAATATTGTGGAACTGTTTGGTACTTTTTTAACTGGTACTTTTTGAATTTCCGTTAGTATTGGACCTAGAAACTTAAAATTCAAGATGCAATGTCCTGGGTGGATGAGAATCTATAAGAGTGAACTTTTTGGTACTTTTTATATTCTTTGACTGGTACTTTTTGAATTTCCGTTGATATTGGACCTAGAAAGATAAAATTAAACATGCAAGGTCCTGAGTGAATGAGCAAATAAACTTTGGCATACAGATATGTCCACGAAGAAAAAGGAGACGCTTACGAAGTAGCTGGTTAAATGCTTGTTTTTATAAATGGCTGTGTCAGTAAACAAAATTGCAGCATTTGGAGCGATGATTAACTTAAAGTAATGTCTTAAAAACCTCACTGTTTGTTGCGCTTTAAAGGCCTTTAGGCTCAGGAATAGGGTATGTCTTCACAAATAATAATGGTCAGAGAACGTTACAGTCAAAACGGCGACTGTTATAGAGAAATGCTTACTAACCATTTTCGTTTCTCAATTGGAAGGCATTAACTTTGCCAAATCTGGCATAAAGTTTGATGGAGATATTCAGGGGTGTTCTGGAAATCGAAAACGCAAAACGCAAGAATTTTAAACGTCGTTTTTTAATAAGATTTCTGTAATAAAAGAATTTTATGACGAATATTATACAAATATTTCTCTATTCAACCGAGTTTTATAACAAAAATTATAAAAATTTGATTTAAAGTGTGTTAAAAACAACATTCAAATTCGTGCGTTTTGCGTTTTCGATTTCCAGAACACCCCTCCCTGTTTAATTAATTATTTTTTTTAAGTAAAAAAATTGAATTTTGAATCATGTGTTGCAAACTTTGAATATAAATGCATTATAATTTTTTTTTTTTTTTTTTTTTTGATAATCGAATAAATATCTGTGCATACCATAGTTGGGGTTAGTGCACTTAAAATTGATTTAAATCAGCATTTCACTCTTACTAAATAAAACTGCAGAAAAATTAGTTTGCACTATTTTAAAAACAGCTATCACTAACTGTGATTGTATACCTAAAATCTGCACTCAATTCAAATAGTGCATGTAAATATACTCTCACTGTAATTTTATAAATTTAATTTTGTTTGTACGTAGGCATGGTTTTTGAATTTTGTGATGAAAAATGATATATTGTCAATAACTAAATAATTCGTGGCTTTAATCATGAAAATAACAAATTTTGGATTTTAAATGAGTGAAGACAAAAAATTGCAATAAACTGATGATTGCTTTTTTTAAATCAAACTATTTTTTTGAGTGCAAAATCTTTTAACTATCACTCATATTGAGTGAGATTGTTAACTTTCAACTCATCACTCAACATTTAGAAAATTGAAACTGCAAAATTAGTGCACTACCCCCATCTATGGTACATACTGCATACATACATCTATTTGAATACTATTCCAAATAACTAGTGTCCAATCAAATCAGTGCAACCTGTGTTTAAAACATGTTGCAAAACAATTCACATTAAATAAAATTGATAATTCTAACTACATTGTCCGAATAAGCATTTTTATAAATTTAAATTGGTTTATTAAATTTATTATTTACATGTCTTTAAAATGTTTTGAAGTGTAATCGATTATGTCAAATGACTACACAGATAGAAATTTATTTTTTTTATCCAAATTGAATTTTTATGTTTTTTTTTTTTGCAGAACACTTGAAAAAACAGGAAACATTTTCCACAAAAACGAATAAAATTATTATAAATCAAGAGTAGAAGGTCAATAACAGTTTCACATATACACAAACGGAATGCATAAGCGAAAAAATATAAATGATACATGTCCTCAAATACCCTACATTACATTGCTTTAACTAGGTGTGGAACATGTTTCAAATTAGTGTTTGTGATTGATAAAAGGGAATGCAATATTTTACTTTAACGGGTTTTCACTAAAAAGAAACTTAAACAATTTCTAAAAAATTATTTAAATACTATGATGTGTAAAATAATAACTTTAGAAAAACTTTAAAGAATCCCGATTGCTTTAAAATGCTTTAGCTAGAGGACCACACCACACATTACACGCATTTTCGCTGGCTACGCAGCTGTCCAAATTGTAGAATCTGCACGCAGAGAAAAAACATGTTTAAATGTGGTCACCTTCAACAAAACTATTTTTAAAGAAAATTTTAAACATATTATGTTTAATTTAACCATTTTATTGCCACCGACAACTATATTATGGTTAAATTAGTCCTCCTTCAAGATGACACAACCTTATTATGGTTGCTTCTAAACATGTTATGGTTACATATATGTATATGACAATAATTTGTTTTTAAATTAACAATATTATTTTCATCTTTTCTAAGATCAACATGCTATGGTTGAAAAACAACTATGTTATTATATTTTAGTTATTATTAACCATAACATGTTCGGAGATAACCATAATATGGTTGTGGATTCTTGATGGAGGACAAATTTAACCATAATATGATTGACGGCGACAATAATATGGTTAAATTAAACGTAATATGTTTAGATCCTTCTTTAAAAATAGTTTTGTTGGAGGTGACCATATTTTAACATGTTTTTTCTCTGGGTGTGTATAGTTATACATATCGACCCCTTTGCGCGAAATTATCGTATATGCCAATTTTTTGGAAATTGAGTTTTTGGTGCAATCTTGTTCTATCGGGTGATTTTGTAGCTACTATCTTTTTGGCAACACTGGTTTAAACAGCTGACGCACGTTTCGTGTTTTGTTTCACTGTCAAACATCTTCAGTTTGGTCTATAATTTAACCATGAATCGTCTTACAAACGAACAACGCTTGCAAATTATACAATTTTATTATCAAAATGCGTGCTCTGTTAAGAAAGTTCATCGCGAGCTTCTTCCATTTTATGGTCAGCTCATTTTTGGCTCAATGGGTACGTTAATAAGCAGAATTGTCGATTTTGGAGTGAAGATCAGCCAGAAGCATTGCAGGAGCTACCAATGCATCCAGAAAAAGTCCCAGTTTGGTGCGGTTTATGGGCTGGTAGCATCATTGGACCGTACTTCTTCAAAGATGATGCGAATCGTAACGTAACTGTGAATGGTAAGCGCTACCAAGAGATGATATCCAACTTTATTTTGCCCAAAATGCAAGAGCTTGGCTAACATGACATGTGGTTTTAACAACACGGTGCCACATGCCACACAGCACGCTTAACAATGGACTTATTGAGAGGCGAGTTCGGTGAACATTTTATTTCACGTTCGGAACCGGTCAATTAGCCGCCTAGATTGTGCGATTTAACGTCTTTAGACTATTTTTTGTGGGGCTATGTTAAAGCTCATGTCTATACACAGATGCCCGCTTCAATTGACGTATTGGAAGACAACATTGAAGCATTTATTCATGAGATACCGGCCGAAATGTTGGAAAGAGTATGCCAAAATTGGACTAAGCGGATGGACCATTTGAGGCGCAGTCACGGTCAACATTTGCATGAAATAATTTTCAAACATTAAATTATATGGACCGTACTATCGATTCAAATAAAAATTTCATGAATTTTTCTGAATTTTATGTATTTTTTTTTAACTTTCCTATAGCTCTTAAAAAATCACCCGATACATTCAAAGAGACATCACCTGACAAAATATTGTAGGCGAATTCCAGTTCGTTGCTCCAAAAATTTAATAATATTTTCATTTTCATATTGCAAGTGATAGCAGAGAAAAGTAGAAAAATTACTGTCCTGTAAAATTTGGTTTTTGTAACATACGATAATTTCGCGGAAAGGGGTCGATATGTTATAAGTTACATGTATAAAATCGTAGGATGCATTGAGGCATTGAATGCGAAAAGTAGGTTTACTTTCTACTTTTACATTTTACTGGTGTAAATCAGTTTTTATTTAATCGAACACAAACTGGATTTAATAGCAGCTCTTTAATGTCAATTTAAATGGTGTAGACGCTATTACACTTAATCCTTTATTTTGGGAGGAAAAATGGCAGTTACGAGGGTGGGCCAAAAAGTCCGTAATTTTTTAAATACACAGGTTTTTGGATTAAAAATCATTCTTTTATTAAACATAATCTCCTTAAAGCTATAATACACTTTGTTATTCCTTTCAAAAATAAAGTAAAGAATGGGAGCTGTGGTCAAATGCGAACGAATCCAAACAGAATTTAATTTGCAGTTAAATATTTTTAAGGCGAATTTAATCTAATAGGAATATTATTTGATAGCTTATGGGCACAAGGACTCCATTACAATATTAAGTTTCAATTGAATTTGTCCTTAGTGCATTTAAAACGTATTTACAAAATTTCATCAAATTATTTATTTAAATTGCAACTTTTACCTTGCGCACAAGGTGTACATGAAGACAAACAGCCATACGAACAAATGGGCATTGTTAGATCACTTTTGATATTGAGTCGATAGGTATACTAAAAGCTGAGTCTAGGTTTCTATGTATTTCACTCGTCAGCACAAATGTATATAATTGCTTTTTTCCTTAATTTTTATTATTTTTATTGTGTATAAAATTTAACAGTTTATATTTTAAACTTTAAAATGACATTTATCTTAAATGACAACCTGCTTGGGCTTACAATTGAAGCACAGCCGCGAATAACGTTTTAAGTTACAAAATAATAATTTTTCAGGAGAGCAAAAAACCGTTTTTTGACAGGCAGCATTATTTGTTTTAAAATTTTTTTTTTCTATTATTAAAAATAATGATAATAAAAACTTTTATGCAAAAGGCATTTAAAACATTATTCCGCACTGCAAAACCATTTCGGTTTCATCATTTTGTTGGTAACTTGCAATGTTCTGCCACTGGCTGACACTTTGTACGCCATTTTGAAGGCGTTAAAGTGCATAGTTTTGCTTGATTTGATGTTTAAACTCTGTAAGAGAGTAAGGTCAACGGTTATCTGCAAAAAAACAGTTTTTGCAAAATGTGGCGTTTACAACGTTATTCGCGGCTGTGCTTCAATTGTAGAGTAAATTTTTAGTGTATATGCGAAATTTAAGCACCACGTTGAGCTTAAAAATAGATAAATTTTTAATATTTTAATTAGGCTTAAGTTCATGAAATTTAATTTTCATTAAATTATTTTTATGAAGAAAGGAATTTTTACAACATGAAAATTAATTAAAATTGTTATTGATAATCTTTCATTCTTGACGTGGCTCGGGCTCGAACCCTGGCCGGCAGGTTACCATGACATGTTTCGATCGCAACCACTCGATCTCCTCAGATGGATTTGCCGTCTTACACTCGCAGCCATCGACGACTGCTGACGTCAATAGTCAAACATCAATCCTTAAACCAAATTGTATTTTAAAATTTGGTAGATCGAAATTTGCTTTCCTGAATGATTATCCATTTTAATTGATTTTACATGTTTTTTTTTTTTCTTTACTTCTGTTTTTTCGTACTTTTGTCAAGAATTTTTCTTGAAGTCTAAGTACATTTTTTGTTTTTTCATTTTGTCTTTCTCTTTTCTGTTGACCTTTTTCAGCACAACTTGAAGGACAAATGTACACATCGAGCTCGTGCCTTAGCTTTAACAATAATTAGTATTGTGGTTATTTTGTTGAACTATTTTATGGTTTTTAATCCAAATTTTTAATATTTTAATTAGGCTTAAGTTCATGAAATTTAATTTTCATTAAATTATTTTTATGAAGAAAGGAATTTTTACAACATGAAAATTAATTAAAATTGTTATTGATAATCTTTCATTCTTGACGTAGCTCGGGCTCGAACCCTGGCCGGCAGGTTACCATGACATGTTTCGATCGCAACCACTCGATCTCCTCAGATGGATTTGCCGTCTTACACTCGCAGCCATCGACGACTGCTGACGTCAATAGTCAAACATCAATCCTTAAACCAAATTGTATTTTAAAATTTGGTAGATCGAAATTTGCTTTCCTGAATGATTATCCATTTTAATTGATTTTACATGTTTTTTTTTTCTTTACTTCTGTTTTTTCGTACTTTTGTCAAGAATTTTTCTTGAAGTCTAAGTACATTTTTTGTTTTTTCATTTTGTCTTTCTCTTTTCTGTTGACCTTTTTCAGCACAACTTGAAGGACAAATGTACACATCGAGCTCGTGCCTTAGCTTTAACAATAATTAGTATTGTGGTTATTTTGTTGAACTATTTTATGTTTTTTAATCCAAATTTTTAATATTTTAATTAGGCTTAAGTTCATGAAATTTAATTTTCATTAAATTATTTTTATGAAGAAAGGAATTTTTTGATAATCTTTCATTCTTGACGTGGCTCGGGCTCGAACCCTGGCCGGCAGGTTACCATGACATGTTTCGATCGCAACCACTCGATCTCCTCAGATGGATTTGCCGTCTTACACTCGCAGCCATCGACGACTGCTGACGTTAATAGTCAAACATCAATCCTTAAACCAAATTGTATTTTAACATTTGGTAGATCGAAATTTGCTTTCCTGAATGATTATCCATTTTAATTGATTTTACATGTTTTTTTTTTTTTTTTCTTTACTTCTGTTTTTTCGTACTTTTGTCAAGAATTTTTCTTGAAGTCCAAGTACATTTTTTGTTTTTTCATTTTGTCTTTCTCTTTTCTGTTGACCTTTTTCAGCACAACTTGAAGGACAAATGTACACATAGAGCTCGTGCCTTAGCTTTAACAATAATTAGTATTGTGGTCAGGGTTCGAGCCCGAGCCACGTCAAGAATGAAAGATTATCAATAACAATTTTAATTAATTTTCATGTTGTAAAAATTCCTTTCTTCATAAAAATAATTTAATGAAAATTAAATTTCATGAACTTAAGCCTAATTAAAATATTAAAAATTTGGATTAAAAACCATAAAATAGTTCAACAAAATAACCACAATACTAATTATTGTTAAAGCTAAGGCACGAGCTCTATGTGTACATTTGTCCTTCAAGTTGTGCTGAAAAAGGTCAACAGAAAAGAGAAAGACAAAATGAAAAAACAAAAAATGTACTTGGACTTCAAGAAAAATTCTTGACAAAAGTACGAAAAAACAGAAGTGAAGAAAAAAAAAAACATGTAAAATCAATTAAAATGGATAATCATTCAGGAAAGCAAATTTCGATCTACCAAATGTTAAATTACAATTTGGTTAAAGGATTGATGTTTGACTATTGACGTCAGCAGTCGTCGATGGCTGCGAGTGTAAGACGGCAAATCCATCTGAGGAGATCGAGTGGTTGCGATCGAAACATGTCATGGTAACCTGCCGGCCAGGGTTCGAGCCCGAGCCACGTCAAGAATGAAAGATTATCAATAACAATTTTAATTAATTTTCATGTTGTAAAAATTCCTTTCTTCATAAAAATAATTTAATGAAAATTAAATTTCATGAATTTAAGCCTAATTAAAATATTAAAAATTTGGATTAAAAACCATAAAATAGTTCAACAAAATAACCACAATACTAATTATTGTTAAAGCTAAGGCACGAGCTCTATGTGTACATTTGTCCTTCAAGTTGTGCTGAAAAAGGTCAACAGAAAAGAGAAAGACAAAATGAAAAAACAAAAAATGTACTTGGACTTCAAGAAAAATTCTTGACAAAAGTACGAAAAAACAGAAGTAAAGAAAAAAAGAAAAAAAAACATGTAAAATCAATTAAAATGGATAATCATTTAGGAAAGCAAATTTCGATCTACCAAATGTTAAAATACAATTTGGTTTAAGGATTGATGTTTGACTATTGACGTCAGCAGTCGTCGATGGCTAAGAGTGTAAGACGGCAAATCCATCTGAGGAGATCGAGTGGTTGCGATCGAAACATGTCATGGTAACCTGCCGGCCAGGGTTCGAGCCCGAGCCACGTCAAGAATGAAAGATTATCAATAACAATTTTAATTAATTTTCATGTTGTAAAAATTCCTTTCTTCATAAAAATAATTTAATGAAAATTAAATTTCATGAACTTAAGCCTAATTAAAATATTAAAAATTTGGATTAAAAACCATAAAATAGTTCAACAAAATAACCACATACTAATTATTTTTAAAAATAGATATTTAAAACGGAAGAGACATCTATCAACCAGAATTTCAAACTATTTTTTTCGATTCAGTGCGAAAGAACAAAAAAAAACTGATCATGTATCAAAATATGCGTCAAAAAGGCCTCCAACTTAAAAAAATTCTGCAAAAATGAAGTTTTAACTAAATTATGCAAAAAAAAATGCTGCAAAGTGTAAAATATGCATTAACGAATCGATGGCAAAATTCATAACAAGCTTTAAAATGGATAAATATTTAATTTGTTTGTTTTCATTGGTCGCACAACGCAAAACATGCATTGGGGTATTTAGGGCTTTCCTTTCTGCAATTTTCTTTCCGTCTTGCTTCATTTGGAGCACCAAACATAAATATCAAAGATACATTTCTTCTAGATTTATTTCGGGCAAATTATCAATATTATCTAATGTAGGGTATTAAAAATTCCTTGTGGTGTGGAATAAAAAATAATTTTTTATAATAAGCTTTAATAACAAACGTAATGATAAAAAAAAACCTCTATTGACACATTTGCAAGATTTTCTCTTCAACGAACCTTGGAATAATTTAGTATCGTTGTAGCATACAACTACATTGTGCATGGTAAAATACCATAGAACACGAAAAAAATCAAACCCTTGCAAAGTACCATCACCAAAATATAAAAAAATATCAGGCTACTGAACCAAAAGCATGCATTTTCAAAGGATATAAAAAGGAAATCCCCTGATTTTAGACGAGTGTGTTACACACAAACATTCTATGGCTTTTTTTCAGCAAACTGTCTTGCTAAATATTACCCAGCTAAAATTTTCTACTAAAAGTGAAAAAACATACTCGTACATTCATTGAACCAAATTCCTCGTTTCAAAATATGTCAGATAAAATCTAAACGAAAGTTGACACACAAAAAAGTAGTCAAACGCTGAGAGAATGTGAAAAAAAAATCATTACAACAATAAAAACTCATAGTTTGAAATCTTATAGAAAATAAAATGAAATATCACAGTTTCTAATGCACATACACTTGTTTTGAACAAATCTACATATTTTACCAACAAACATAAAAAAGAGGTCATAGTTCTAATTTTTATTATATGCATATCGTTGGTCTCATGTAGAAAGGCCCCAACTCGATGTTTTTTAAATTGAATTTTTAGTCAGTCACACCCAGTCACAAAAATGTATTGCTATAGTATAAAAAAAAAAAAAACGTTTACAAACAATTTTACATTCTGACCTTCTCCTGTAAAGTTGCATTTATGTGAGTTAGGGCCTTTCAACATGAGACCAACGATATGTAGTTTTTCATAATATTTGATTCTTTTCCAACAACAAAAATATGATTATCCAATTCGGTTTTTATTTGCTACAATTATTGTCATTGGCATCGTTTTCATTATTTTTGTTCATTTTTTGCTGTGTACAACTATTTTCTTTATAAATTGGTAAATGACTGTCACAAAATGTTCTATTCAATTGAAATAATTTAAAGATGATACTTAAAGTCACAATAAATGTCAATGGGAATATTGAAATTGGATTATTTGTTGATAAATTTATACAAAACAAGAAAGTATAGTCGGTCAAGCCCGAGCATTCGATACCATACACCACAGTATACAAAGACAAATTTTCAAGAATGTACTTTATTTGGGACCCATGGTCAATCATGAACCCGGTAATAGACAATAATGTTTTGAGATTAAAATTCATATAAGAGTTCTTTGTGTTGAATATTATTTAAATAACAATATCTATATCAGATTTGTTAGTCTTAAAGCGATAACTGAGAGGGGGTTAATGTGGGACCTATAGTTAACTTTGGACTTGCCAGTACAACATTTTTTCATGACATGGAAGAAGCTTAGAAATTTTAAATCAATAGTAATGATTCAATACTATGAAATTTAAAGTTATTTTCGGGAGTGGTAGTTGTATGGGAGCTATCCCAACAAAAAATGGAGCTTCCAACGAAGCAGGGGGAGAAACATAAAAGATTCGCTTACCATTGCGCTTACGGAAGGCATGAATTTTATATGGCGGGTTCCCACTTTCAAGCAATACATTTTTGACACATAAAGCCCACTATTCAGCGCACATAAAAATTAATGGATGTAACGATCAGGTTTACACACTGAATGTTTTGATACAATTATTTTTTAGTATTCTCCCTCAGGGTTGTCAGATTTTTTTTCACCTTCATCGCCAAATAGCATACTAAAAATGCCAAACATTTATTTTTTTAAATTTTTGGTCAAAAAAATCGCCATATAAAAGTTTTATATAAAAAAGAGCATACAAGTGCTTCCATATTTAGCCTTATTCTATAGTAGACAATACCACAACGCTTAACATTTGTGTTTCTGACTTGAAATCGCATAATACGTGTTCTGTTAATCACAATCGGAAGAAGTTTGGCGACTTCATATTGCAATAGTTTTCTTAAGGGAACTAAAATTTTTGTAAGAAACTATGGCAGATCGCAAGCAAAACGCACGAGTTTCGGAACACCTTGAGAAATCTGGCGATTTTAAATTGTGCAATTGTCATAAGAAGACTGATTGTCCTAAAATATAGAACTTATGAGATCAGTTAATTCAATTTTGCAAAAAGATTAATTTAATCAAGTATGCAAATGTAGAGTTTGATGCAAAAAAAATCGGTTTTTATAGGAGTGATATTCTAAGTCAGAATATGGTAAAATTTTGTATTTATTTGATGCAATGGATAAATGTCTTAAAAGGTATATTCAAAGTGGATATTTGAAATTGAACTGGAATACTTAAAGTCAAGTCTGTCTTCTAAACGAGTAATTTTTTTAAAATTACCTTCATACCCAGATTCGTTTTCGATTCTATATAAAATAAGGCTTTTAAGAAATTTCAAGTGAATATTATTTTTTTTTTTTTAATATTTTATCAAAATCGAGTCAAAAAGAGCAAAAAAACTTCAATTTTTTCGCTCTGCACTCCACATTGAAAAATACGCTTGATGTAATTATAAAGAACCTGATAACAATGCAACTTTTTTTGAAATATTTTCTGATTTTAATTATTTTTAGTTGTTTAAGCTTGAGATCTTTTTATTTATAAAATATAATTTTTATTTATTTCAATCGATATTTCGCTAACCTTTGATTAGCATCATCAGGAAATTAAATAAATATAATATTTTATAAATAAAAACACCTCAAGCTTAAACAATTAAAAATAATTATTAAAAGAAAGGTCAAATAAGACTAAATAACATTTTCTGATTTTCTTTAGCTATTAATCCAAGTAGTTTTGTATACTGCATATAAATATGAAAAAAATAAAAAATGCGTTTTAGAAATCGCCAAAATAATCGCCAACTTTTTTTAATTTCGACAAAAAATCGCCATGTCGCCAAACACAAAATTGCATCGCCAATTAGGGTTATAAATCGCCACGTTTGGCGAAAAATCGCCACATCTTACAAACCTGCTTCGTAGTAAGGGCACTTGAAATATTATTTTTTTTTTATAAAAGTTGCTGAGACTTCTTTCATTTACATTACTGCATTTCTGTATGTCTTACTGCGTAGCGCATAATTGTGCGGATATTTTTTTAAATGTACCATTAGTGCTTCGCAAAATGATAAAATTTTTTATTGGGATAGTCACCAAATTAAATCTAAATAACAACAACATAAGGGTTTTCATGATATCGCTTAAAATGATCATTTGTGCAATAAAGACACTTTTTAATTTGTGTGTAATTTTAAACAAATAATGGAAACAAAAAAAAACCAAAAACATAAAATTAAAAATTAAAATTTGTTTTTGAAAATGAATAAAGAAAGCCAAAAGACTAATATGGTTTAATTATTGCAAGAATATATTAGCGGCTTTCACCCTTTGTATTAAGTGTACAACTCTGCTTTACTTAATACGATTTTATACTACAAAAAAGCGTGCGTGTCTTTTTCATTAGTATAGTAAATTAATGAAGTTGCTGAGTGAGGGAAATAGACAGATATAGTTTCTTCAACTGTTTATTCTGGGTTATCTAATAATCGTGTTTACTACAGCTTTTTATTGGATTTTTCAACCACAGCGTAGTAAATTTTAGTCTCATACATTTTGTTGTTGCAGTGTTGTTAATCTAAGTATTTTAACTAAATGAATAAGATTCACAAGGTCTGCAAGGGACTTTTCTATCAAGGGTGAAAACCGCTATTGTTTATGATTTATAAACACTTGTATTTTTCATTGAAAACGACAGTAAGCATTAAAAAAATACGTCTGTATAAATGCACAATTAAACAGGGCAAGTTTACGAGTAAAAATTGTTAGGCAAATTTACTAATGTGGTGTTTATAGAACACAAGCGCCTTACTCGTCCGTTCAACTTACATTTAAAACAAAAACAAAATTTCGAAAACGTATAATAAGGGGGTTTATGAGCACAATGTCTATTCCGGAAAGAAGTTTGTATGGGGGCTAAGTGAAATAATTCTCATCATTTTCAACAGGCTTTGTCTTTATGACAAAGTATCTTCAATGTTTCCTAAAAACTACGACCTGTACTTTGCGCACATGTCTTACATGGACAGACAATCTCGTTAGATCGATTAAAAAATGATTCTAAGTCGATCGGTATACTAAAAGGTTTAGACTCTAGAAGCACTATTTTTTTATGTGTTACACACATCACCACAAATACCCTTGCCATTATTATGGTGTGGGTGTAAATATAAAATGGAAACACTTAGAGTGCAATTAAATAACAATTTGTGAAAACAGGGATAATATTAGGGTTTCTCATTTCCCGGACTTTTTATATTCCCGTGAGCTAAAAAAAAAGTTAATATGGCTAAATATAGAAAAGGCGTAACATAAATTGTTTTGAAAACTGCCATTAAAACTTTTTTTATTTATGTAAAATTTTACAGGTTTTATTAAGTTAGACAAAGTTTTTAAAAGGTAGGTCGTATAGGTATAGAATAATTTTAAAAGTATTTAAAAAACCCCATACATTGTTAAGAACGTCAGATATTGATACATACATATATATGGCATACCAAATATTCAGCTATGTTACCGATCACAATTTCGTTTGGAATCGAAGAAAACATATTTGTTTATTGATAAAAAGCGTATTTTGATAGTTTTTTGGCCTTTCAGATGCAGAAAACTCCCATTCCGTTCATGAAAACAAAAATGGTTTCATTCAGAAAAATTTTTTCGTCATTTTCTGAAGCACCAAAATACGGAATAGTACTCTGTGACATGGCTGATTATAAAGATCAGAACAACTTACGAATTTACTTCGATTAATTCCCGGATTTGACAGAGGTTGACTACAAATAATAATGAATTACAGTTGCATGATTCCCGACAACACTAAAAAAGCGATTAGATCTGGTTTCAGGCTAATGTAAATGTATATATGTATAAATATGTGGCATTTTGACAAATCATCTTAAGACAAATTTAAAAAAATTTTGTGTATCATTCGAATCAAGGCGAATTCATGTAAACGGTGGTGTCGATACTACAACAATTAACAACAAACACAACAATGTATTTTGTTGCTGCTTTCGTTGGCCGATAAGTCAAAAACACAAGTAACTTTTGACATTCCTCTCTCTAATTTAAAAAAAAAAGTAGCACAGCTGTGCTTTCAACGCCACCTGAAATATGAATTCGCCTTGATTCGAATTTTCGAAGAATTCGTTGCGTAAATTCGTCAAATGAGCCACAATAGGTGCGTGAATTCAGGTATTAATGTGACTTGAAATTTTTTTAATTTATAAAAATAAATACCTTGGACGCTAGATTATATAAACATTTATTATTCTTAAAAACCAGTTTACACGGTAATACAATGTGTTACGACTTTGTAGAATCAAAATATTATGAAATTCTCTCCGTGTTTAAAAGAAAAAAATAAAAATCTTTTGTAAGTATAGTTTATGTTTACACGGATGGTATAAGTAAAATCCAAAATAATAACAAAAAATCAGATGGTTGCAGTTTTAAATATTAACAAAAACAATATGAAATTTCCTGAATTTATTTATTAAAGTCTATGGAATAATCCTTACAGACTAATTTATACAAAACATAATTAAGAAATTACAAATAATTTAACAAAAATCAAATATATGTAAATGACATTTTTATATTATAATTTCTTAACGATCGAAGAGGAATATGTAAATTTATTTTGCTAAGAAGAAATTCGGAATGAAGACTACCGTTCATCAATTTTAACAAAAGTGACATTTAACATATGTCTACGACTTTTTAATGTCGGGAACTTAATAAGGGCGAGGCGATGTTCGTATGATGGCAACCTTATGTTAGGGTTCCAACGCAAACCGCGAAGACAAAACAACAGAAACTGTTTCTGAACCGACTCAATTCTGTTAGAGTCCCAAACAACAGATCCATATTCAAGAATTGGTCTAACTAGGGTAGTAAACAGTTGCTTTGTTGTATATGGATCGGAGAACTCCTTAGCCCAACGTTTTATGAACCCAAGTACTCCAGTAGCCTTATTGATTGTTAACAATATGTGACTTTTAAAGTCTAATTGTGTATCCAAAAGTACGCCAAGATCATTAAAATTTTCAACCAAATCTAGAACTATATTATTCATAATATAGCTACCCTTTATTGGACATGATCTTGTAAAAATCATATATTTACATTTTTTCGCATTAAGATCCATTAAGTTCATGCTACACCAGGTAGTTAAATTATTAATATCATTCTGCAAAAGAACTTGCTGATCAGAGTTGTTGAAGGAAATAAATAGTTTTACATCATCTGCATACATTAAAGTTTTTGAGTGTTTAATTGCAGAAGGAAGATCATTTATAAATAGTGTAAATAGGAGGGGCCCTAGGTGACTACCTTGAGGAACACCTGATATTACATTTATACAATTTGAATATGAATGACGAAATTTAACAGATTGTGTTCTGCCTTTTAAGTATGAACTAAAGGGCTGCAAGAATACATTCATTTGTTTATTACACACAAGCATTCCAATATTCATTCAAATATTTAAATAGTTAAGTACTGGTTTACAGAGTTTAAGAGTTAAAATATAAAAGAGAGTGTAGTCTGTGTTTTACTTTATCACAACAAAGGCACACATTCTATTCACTCTTTTTCTTTGAATATTTATTTACTCAATTTGCAAATGCAAACACACACAAGTATATGGTAACAGTTAGACTGTGTGCAAGAAATACTACATAGTAAAATTAGTACTTATGTTTATTCTCATTACAAATATATATCTATCAAACAGAATTTTGCAACAAAAATTATAAAAATTGGATTAAAAGTATATTAAAAAGGACTTTAAAATGCTTGCGTTTTACGTTTTCGATTTCCATAACAAAAGTTGCTAGTAATAATATTAATGTATGCATGTTATGAGTAAAACATTCAAATAATATTATATTCGAAACTTATACACATTTTATTATGTCTGTTTTATTTGAATGTGGTAGTATTTTTTTCTGTTTAAATACAGTTGTTTTCTTTTCTCTTTTGCCTTGTGTGTTTATTCATTTGTTTTTTTAACATAAAATGTAAAGCACTGCGTACTTAAATCGTTTATTGTACTTAACTTTACCTACTTAAAAAACAAATGAATGTATTCATATGCGTTTTAAATGTAGTCATGCAGACCTTTAGTATGAACCAAGCCATTTAAGAAGCGATAAACTAAAACCCATCCGATCAAGCTTAAACAGCAAAAGATCATGATTAACTTTATCAAACGCCTTACTAAAATCGTTATATATAACATCCGATTGCATGCCATTAACAATCCCTTCATTTACCCAAGTTGTCAACTCTAGAAGATTCGTAGCTGTAGAGCATGATTTACGAAATCCATGTTGTGTTGGAGATAATATAGATGATGCGTGATGCGACAGTGTATCATATATAAGTTTTTCAAATAATTTTGGTATAACACTTAATTTAACTATGCCTCTATAATTTAAAATATTAGCTTTAGATCCAGATTTAAACAGTGGAATTATAAACGATTCTTTCCAAATTGAAGGAAAATAACCCGTCTTAAGAGATATATTATATATATGAGTCAATAGAATAATATTTGTGAGCATTGCTTTAAAATTCAGCTGGGAACGCCGTCTGGGCCAGCAACATTTGACGATTTTAGCTTAGCTAGGGCGTTTAAGACGGTTTGTTGGCTAATGGATGGTATAGAAAAAGTTGTGGATTCAAGGATTGTGTACGAATATTGATAGTTAAAGGATGACGAAGAGTAAGTTGATGCAAAAAAGTCAGCAAACATATTACTAATGGACTTATCATCCAAAGATTCTGAATCACCATATTTCATAATCGAAGGATATTCAGCCGATCGTCTTTTAGAATTAACGAATTTATAAAATGATTTTGGATCCTTTTTGAAATTACGTCTTATTTTATCTAAATAGTTTTTATAAGCTAATTGATTAGCAATAGTATATTCAGATCTTGATATTAAGTACTTTGCATAACATAACAACGTTCCATATTTTTTTAAATTTTTTTACAATTTATTTTTCCTGTTTTTAAGCCGAGATATAAATTTTGTGTTCCAGGGGGGACCATTACCTTTAGAAGGAAATACTCTAGGTACAGATGCCAAAAAACATTCAGTAAGTATATGGTAAAATGTCTCTAAACAGAGGTCCAAATCATTTTTACAATTGTTTAGTACATCTATCCAATCAATTTGAGACATTTGACATTGAAGGTTCTCGTAATTTGTACGTTTAAAACAAAATATTTTATTGCGTTGAGATGTGTTTTTCTTCTGGATAGGATAGGAGCATAAGCACGATATTTCAATTGTTGGGTGATATATATCCTCAGGGTTAGAAATTGGGGGATGGCGCAGTATAGAAAAGTCAGATGAATCGTTCACAAATATAGGATCCAACATTCTATCATATGAATTTTTAATCGAGTTGATTTCAAAAAGACAATTATTAAACAAACTATTGATAAACTTTGCTGATGAATCCGAAGAGCGAACTAGAACTAAATGATTAGAATCCGGAGCACCAATCCAATCTACGGATGGCATATTGAAGTCACCAATTACAACAATTAAATCAGACGATTTTAATTTTCTTAAAGTTATATCAACAGCTTTCAGATGATCTTCATATATGGAGGAAACCGAATGAGGCGGAATATACGAGCAAATAATATATATAGATTTATTATTAATTTTTGTTAAAACACATATGATTTCAATATGCAAAAAATCATTTAAAATAATTTCTTCAGATGAAAACTCACTTAAAACTAAGGCGACCAGATTTTAAAAATAAAAAAAAGGACATAAAGAAAAAAAGTAAAAAATATTTTTGACTTCAAGATTTTTTACTTATATTACAGACAAATTTACATCCCCATATTTATATACCTTTAGTAAATTAAAAAAATAACATATTGTCGGCTTAATATGCAAACCTGCTAAATCCATTTTTTAAGTAAATTGAAATTTTGATTCCGTTGGGTAGAGAAAAATATGCATCGTAGACCAGCAATTTGAGTATTGAAGTGTGTCAAATCAACTATATTTTTTGTTTCCTCTCAAGCAATTGTTGACAGGGAGTTAGCAGGTTTGGATATTAAGCAGACGATATATAAAAATTTACAATAACTTAAGTAAAATTAGTTTAAAAAAATAACGAAACTTAAAAATGCATTGGAGTAACTTATTCAAAATTTTATACTGCAAGTGTATGAGAGTTCAGTAGGAATATGAACAGAACAAGCATGGCACGACATTTACCATACGATTTGACAGAAAAGACCAGTGATCGCCGTGAAATAAAATTTATTTTAATTTATAAAAATAAAATCAAATATTGGTCATGCTTTAAAAAAAGAGGACAAAGATGACAGATTATGAAAAAAAGATGATAAAAGAGGACACAAATTTTATAGAGGACAGCTAGTTAAAATAGATGATTGTCCTCTAAAAAAGAATACGTATGGTCATCTTATTAAAACGGCAATTAATACACCACTACCGGTTTTTGTTTTACTTTATTATCAGCTTGTTCGCCACCCTTTTTTTAGTTCGCCACCTTTATTTTAGTTGTTTTTGTAATCGTATGCTATCACCTTCAATATACTCTGTTAAAATACACCCCTGGTGTGATGAGAATACATACGTTCCTAAAATGGTTTAGAAAAAAACCATTTACCGACCGCTTGTCAGATTTTGTATCTGTTTTCTCTCTTACTCAATACATTTTGCTTTTACATGATAAGATTTTTCTCATTCTACATAATCTTTCGACATGTCGTAATACATTGTATCACCGTGTAAACTGGCCTTAAGTTCTTTAATTTTTTTACTGCCTAAGGCTCCTATTACGGTTTACAACTCAACTCAGTTGAGTTGTAATTTCTAAATTTTTGTATTATGGTGAACAAAAACATAACAAAAATTACAACTGAACACAACCAGTTGTCTTAATTACAACTAAACTGAATGGAGTTGTAAACCGTAATAGGGGCCTTAACTAGCAATACATTTTATTAAAATTTCATTGTACTTTGTTTATTATTATCATTTATAAAAACATAGGTGGACCCTATTTTAACAAAAAAAAAATAAAATATAAAAAACTATTAATCGAGTGTGTTCTAGAATTCGAATCCACTCGAAAGTAGATTACTTCAGCATTTTTGGTGGTCTGCATTTCGATTTAGCGATATTCAATTAGTTTTTGGGTTGGTTTAAAATTTTTCAATTTCAGCCATGTTCGCAATAAAAGCGATTTGATTCTTTACAGCTTTAACGATTTATAATAAATGGTAGACTTTGCTTTCATGCCGCTGTTACCAAATTTTTGCGAATTTCCGGTAATTTAGCAATTTTTCCGAATCTTTGCCATTCCTCATAGTATTAGGGACTTTTAATCAAATTTATGGCTTGTTTAAAATATTAAAAATTTTCGCGAATTTTCGCCATTTTTGCAAATTTTAAATAGCGATTTCCAATAAATTTTAGCATTTGTTTAAAAGTTTGCAACTTTTCGAGAATTTTAGCCTAGTTCGCAATAGAAGCGATTTTTCCCTGTGATTCTTTACAGATTTCACGGTTGCGCTTTATGAAAATTTCGAAAAAATATTTACACATGCTTAAAAAATTTGATTTTTCCCTATAACTAAAAATACGTTTTTTTGCATTTATTTCATAAATAATGCGATATGACGAAAAATCCCTACATATTGGAGGTTATTAAAAATCTGTCCGAATTTCCCTGCGCTTCTATTTTAGTATTAAAAATACCTACATTTAGGGATATTCCCCTACTTCTGGCAACACTGTTTCATATACACCAATGTGTTCTATTTCTGTCGACGAATATTCGTTGCGAAAAATTCGTCGTTCGTCTCAGTTGTGTTTGTAGCATTAATTTTGGTTTATATTATTTTTTTTATACCGAGTTTTTTTAAACTTTTTTGCAACCTTATTTCGACTTAAGATGTTTTGTTAAAATGCCACGGAAATATATTTAATGTAAATCAAAATTTATATATAAATCACCGCTTCAGATTTTCTTTATTCTTTTACAAATATGTATTAAATAAAAATAATTAATAATTCAATTCTTTTATCTCGTTTCAGATGTAAAAATTTTAACTTCTCGTACAACTTAACAAAATGACGTAATATTAAGACTTTTTAAAAAAGCGAAATCTGGTTTTCGTTTACAAATCTTAAAAGATTTCAACTGAAATTTTTAAAAATTACTGTGATAAATTTATTATAAAAATAAAAAGAATTAAAAATGCAGCTACAAAATTTAAATAAATTAGCAATTATAACAAGCATTATTTCAATGTTTGTGCTAAATTTACTGCTTAAGACAGCAGCTGCCAAAGAAGATATACCCACGTATGTTAAGGATGAAACGGAGCTACAAGGGAGAGAGAAAAGAGATAGTTATAAACCTATAGAACATCAACAGCCCCATTACAAACAACACAAGGCCCAACACCACACTCAAGAACAACAACATCAGCATCATCAAACACACCACGCTCAAAGTGTCAACCATCACAGACAACAAAGACAACGTAATGGTGGCTCCAGCAGTTCGCAATCATATAAAAGATATTCCAGAGATTCAAGGGATTCAAATAGTTATAGCAGCCGTAAACCTAATATAGTACTTATATTGACCGATGATCAAGATGTTGAATTGGGCTCTTTAAATTTTATGCCTCGCACATTGCGTATCTTGCGTGATGGTGGAGCTGAATTTAAACATGCCTACACTACAACACCCATGTGTTGTCCAGCACGTTCTTCCATTTTGACAGGCATGTATGTGCACAATCATATGGTATTTACCAACAACGATAACTGTTCGAGTCCCCAGTGGCAGGCCACACATGAGACACGTTCATTTGCCACTTATTTGTCGAATGCTGGGTATAGAACCGGCTATTTTGGCAAATATTTAAATAAATATAATGGTTCCTATATACCACCGGGTTGGCGGGAATGGGGAGGTCTTATAATGAACTCTAAATACTATAATTATAGCATAAATATGAATGGCCAAAAGATAAAACATGGATTTGATTATGCCAAGGTAGGTGAATTAATCGAAAATTTTGATTGTTTGTATTTACATCATATTTTTACTGTGTTCTAGGATTATTATCCCGATTTAATAGCAAATGATTCGATAGCATTTTTAAGATCATCAAAACAACAGAACCAAAGAAAACCTGTGATGTTAACAATGAGTTTTCCGGCGCCACATGGACCCGAAGACTCAGCACCCCAATATAGTCATCTATTTTTTAACGTAACGACTCATCAGTAAGTTAAAAGTTGATATATTATAGTCCATTTTATCAAATAATAGGATTTTAAAATGGACCTCGTATATATATCGAGATGGCCACGTATGTGTTATAAGCGAGCAGAAAATGGACGCGTATTCCTTTTTACAGACTTTTGTACCCACTGCCACAAAATTTTAAATAACTATTTAACGAAAATTAGGTTTTGAATTGGGATCTTAAGCATAAATGAATCTGGATCTTGGATAAATTGTATAAACAAAAATTTTATGATGTAAACGGACAGGTAACTTTTAATCGACCGACCCCTTTAAGATATTGGATGTGGGAAATTGGATTTTGAATTCGAATCTGTTCGGTTCATTGTCGGTTAAAAAACTTCTTACGAATGAGTTTTTGAAGGAGTCGATAATCTGCTGATTTAGCTTAAATCCAGTCATTATTAAATGAAATAATGAGTTATCGATGATATAATATGAATAGTTGATAAGACAGTCGCAACATACAATAAACACATTAATACAAGATAATCTTTATAACTCCTTTAAAGGTTCAAGTGTATTTAAAATAAAACAAATTTAATTTCAGTACTCCATCGTATGATATGGCTCCTAATCCCGATAAACAGTGGATTTTACGTGTTACACAACCCATGGAACCGGTACACAAACGTTTTACTAATATTCTAATGACTAAACGTTTACAGACTCTACAGTCTGTGGACACGGCTGTGGAAAGAGTTTATAATGAACTTAAATCTTTAGGAGAATTAGATAATACCTATATAATATATACCTCCGATCATGGGTACCATTTAGGACAATTTGGTTTGATAAAAGGAAAGAGTTTTCCATTCGAATTTGATGTGAGGGTGCCATTTTTGGTAAGAGGTCCCGGAATACAGCCATCAAAAGTGTAAGTTTTTAATTTGCTTACATACATTTCAAAGAAACAATTATTATGTTTACTGTTCTTCAGGGTGGATGAAATTGTTTTAAACGTGGACTTGGCTCCAACATTCTTAGATATGGGTGGTGTTGCCACTCCTTCGCATATGGATGGCCGTAGCATTTTACCTTTGCTGTTTAACAAGCATAGAAGTGTAAAAGAACAGTGGCCTGATACATTTTTAATAGAAAGTTCTGGCCGTCGTGAAACCCCGGAACAAATTGCAGAGGCAAGAGCACGTCTACAAATCGAAAGAAATAATATGAAATTAGCCAACAGCACTTTGGTAGAAGATTTAATGGGAAATATACCTACTACACCTAATTCTCCTATAGATGTCATAGATTTAGAATCCAGAGAAGAAGAACAATTTGCCGAAAATTATAAAGGTAAGAAACATTTTAACAACAAAGTGCTAACAAAAGAGTCATACCTTTCAGAAACCGATACAGATACTGACGACGAGTTTGATTTTGATAATGAAGAAGATGTGGATACATCCACAGGAAATTTGGAAGATGATGAAGAAGAAGAAGATGAATTCGATGAAGAACAAGAACAACAAGATCAATTTGACAATAATCTACCATTGCCTCCCTATATAACTAAAATGATGCGTCTTAATTCAGAATGTTCAGATCCCAAGCTTTTGGAAAATTGTAGACCTGGGCAAAAATGGAAATGTATTAATGAAAATGGCAGATGGCGTAAACATAAATGTAAATTCCATGTAAGTTGAAAATTTAAAAATGTAGGGAATTGGTATATTAAAATATCACCTTTTAACGTAGTTACAATTGCAGCATCATTTAGCGGAAATTTCAAAATATTCCAAACCCCAAAATAAACGTAAATGTGCTTGTTTTACGCCAGACGGCGTCGTTTATACAAAAATCAAACCTGAGAACTATTACGGGGATCAAAGAAGAGTACGAAAGCGGTAAGTATAGTAAGATTGCAATTCAATTATAAAATTACCAGCAAATTCTCTACAACAGGACCCAAAGCTTTGGGAAATCTTCTCGCCGTCATAAACGTGATACCGAAAATTTTGATATAGAAGAATTATATCACACTGAGTTGCCCCATGAAATGGAAGAACTGTTAGATTTGCATGGTAATCTAAATGATTTAGAAAAACATTTAACGCACAAACACGAAAATAAAGCTAAAGAAGAACATTTACGTATAAAACGAGAGTTAACCGCTAACTTATTTGATAATCCCGATACTCTTAACGAAAGCGATGAAAGTAAAAAAAATTCCTCATCTAATGATGCCATCTCCAAAGTTATACAGGAAATTCAAGATACTTTGGAGACTCTGGAATTAAAATTTGTAGAACATGATTGGTCTACCAATAGTAGCTCTCAAACATCCACTAAAATAACATCTTCTGGTTTTGTCAGAGGTAGTAAATTCCCTAAGGTTGGTGGTCGTGTTGGTACTCGCTGTTACATTGAATCCGAAACAGGCAAAGTCAATTGTTCGGATGTTATTTATGATGATGAGAAAACATGGCGTAAGTCAAGATCACAAATTGATATGTTGATTAAGGTATTAAAAGACAAGATAACCCATCTAAAGGACATTAAAAAGCAATTGAGAGAAAACAAACAACAACAAGGCAGATATTGGAATAATGAGTTTATAACTCAATCCAGAGATGATATTTCCAACAGCGATTTAACACTTATAGCTTCAGAACATCATGGTCCAAAGGGATCTCGACGTCGAAGACCATTTAACAATCAGCACCATCATCAAAACAGACATCATGCTTATGGTGGAACAGGTCCAATAAAAGGGACTAGTGGTGGGAGAAGAAGAATTAGTGACAACCCAGAATATGAAAAATATCCTCAGGTTTCGAAAAATATTAATTTCGGTGAGGTAACAGGTACACAACCAAAAGGAAAACCACGTTACAATGTGCCAAATATACCTACAAGTTCAACAAGTAGTACCACAACTCCTAATAATAGAGACGAAAACTCTACAAGTAACAATTTAGAAAAAGAAAATTTTAATAAAGTTAGCACCTCTAGCTACAGTTCGGACAATAGAGCTACAAATAAGGGTTAGTTTAAAAATATTAAGAAGCATTCATAATCTTTTTAACCAAAAAATAAATTGCATTTATTTGTCATAGATCCTAACTACAGCACCGAAAGAAATCGACTTTCGAAACCAATTGATTTTGGAAGCACAATTGAAACTGCCAATAGTAATCTATACAACACAAAAGGTCAAAAGGAAATAATCAAGGAGACCTATCACAATCAAAGACATTCCATTACGGATCCATACCAAGACAACAACAACAGTAACCAATACTCCGGTCCAGCGGAATGTTATTGTGAACCTGAAGACGATGCGTAAGTACTCAATAATGCTATTAAATAAGTTTAACTTAATTTCCAATGAAATTATTTTAACAGTTATCCCGATTCTAAGGAGATAGCACGTGAAGCCAGGCGTAAACTTAAAGAAGAACGCCAACGTAAAAAGGAACGTAAACGCATTAAGAAGGCTCGCTTAGAAAAGGAATGTCTTTCTGAAAAAATGAATTGCTTCTCACATGATAATAGCCATTGGCGCACAGCTCCATTGTGGAATGATAGTCCATTCTGTTTTTGTATGAATGCCAACAATAATACCTATTCCTGTTTAAGGACAATAAACGCAACACATGATTATTTATATTGTGAATTTACGACGGGCTTAATTACATTTTATAATTTAAAAATAGGTAAGTTATAATAATGTTGTTGTTACACGTTAAAGCTTTTTTCAAGTTTTAACACACACTGTTTGTCAAAACTTATTTAAATGGAAATCTGTAAAGTAGGCTGCACGCAGATAAAAAGAACTTTTATTATTCTAAGAAGTCATCATCAACAACAGCAAGGAAAAACGAAAAATTTTTCATAAGAATTATAATCAGTTGTTTTCTTGAATGAAAATTTAATCACACGATTGAAAAGAAAATTTAAAATCAAGATCGCATTCCCAGGGGGAAAACTCAAAAGACTTCAGGCCTTTTTAAAGCCATGCTTAAAAATGTATTGATTAAATTACCATTATTATCTAACTGTTAAAGAAGGCTTCGGGCTCTTTCGCATAAAAGATAAGATACAGATTCGGCATTCTCTTCTGAGAAGGGAGAAGAGGAGGAAATTTTTTGTTTTTTTGTCAAAGCAAAAGAATAATTTTCTTTTTGGATCCAGTTACCATTCTTGTGTTACTGCGAAAGACGCGAGAGCAGAAGGCCTACCCCCCAATGACAACGTGTGTAAAAAAGATATAAGTATGGAATGGAGCCTGCAGGTCATGTGCATCCAAAAGAAGTACAGAGGCCTTCTAGAAGCGAAAGACGCGAGAGCGGAAGGCCTACCACCATAACAACGCGTGTAAAAAAAGATATGAGTATGGAATGGAGCCTGCAAGCCTTGTACATCCAAAAAAAGAAGTACAGAGGCCTTCTAGAAGGCCTCCGTACTCCTTTTTCCTGCTGGGATTAATTAACAAAAGTATAAGTGTATGTTTAATTAAAAAAATTGTGAGTGTATTTAAACTTAAAAAAGGCAAAAATTGAACGTGTAACCCCCCAAGTATAGAACCTTCGAAAAAAGGCTTTAATTAAACTTGTATCTATTTTAGATCCCTACGAAACTTTAAATCGTGCTTCATCTTTGACATCTGCCGAAAAATCATATATGCATGATGCTTTAGCTAAATTAAAGAGTTGTAAGGGACGTAGCTGTACCATAAAGAAATCTTTGGATTCGTTAAATATTTCAACCACTGTTAATAGTTTACCAAGGGGTTCGAAACGAAAACATAGTAAGCAGTTGTTTTATTTTAATTAAAGAGTATTTTTTTTAATTAATCGATATTAGTTTCAGGTATAGTTAACACTCCCTTAAATGTTAATCCTGGATTCGTCTCAAATCGCATGGATGGTTATGACGGTCCCCAAGCAAAACGTCGAAAAGTTGCAAAGTAAGTATTTCAAATAAATTTAAAATTTTTTTTAACAATATCGTTACTGACCAACATAAATAAAACGAATTTCTTCTCACCAACTGCCAATTAGCGATAATTAAGAAACTCTAGTGCGTATAACTTCATTGAATATAAAATGCATCATATTTCATAATCCGGCCTTTCACAGAAATTAATTCCGATCGAAAGTAGAAGTGATTTCGTGTCTTGCTTCACATAAAACGAAATCACTTTCGATCGGAATTGATTTCTGTGACAGGCCTGAATAGGCGGCATGAAATAACACCCCAAAATATAACCCCCCAAAAAAATAATGAAATAACCCCCCAAAGCGTGGGGCCTTATTTCATATGCAATAAAGTCCCATTTTTGAAAATGAAATTAGCCCCCAGCGAAATGAAATATAGCCCCAAACATAAATGAAATAATTCCCTAATTTTGGGGGGCTTATTTCATAAGAAATAAAACCCCAATTTCTGAAATGAAATAAAGGCGCAATATATGTAATACAATTAATTAAACAGTTTTGTTTTAAAGAATCACGCGATATATATAATGGTATGATATAACAAACATAAGCTTCGCCAACTAAGGCTTTTCCGCATAGCCGGCCTTCGGCCGGGCGCAATGACTTTTTCCTCTATGGTATAACAAACACCGGCTTCGCTAGCTAAAGCTTCTCTGCATAGCGCCAGGATTTTCTCCTCTATAGTATACAAATACCGACTCGACCCGGCTACGCAGAGAAGCTTTAGTTAGCGAAGCCGGTGTTTGGTATACCATATAGAAGAAAACCATTGGGCCCGGCCGAAGGCCGGCTATGCAGGGCAGCTTTTTTTATCGAAGCCGGTGTTCTGTATACCAAAGTGGATAAATCCTTGCGCCCAAAAACGTTTTCATTATAAATTTGAAAATGAAATAATCCCCAAAAAAATATATTGGGGCTTTATTTCATAATGATTTTTCGGGGTATAATTTCATATGAAATAATACTTAAAAAATGAAATAACACCCCAAACAAAATGAAATAACCCCTCAAAAATCGTTTTTGTTGTTCTCTCTACAAATTTTTGGGGGGTTATATTTTGGGGGGTTATTTCATGCCGCCGCCTGAATATGTATGTATATCAAGTGAATCATAATTCGGTTGTGCTGAATTTAAATTTATTTTTTATGGAAATATATTAGTTGTGACTGAAAAATTTTATTCTTCTTAATACGAACTTTTTTGGTCTTCAGTATCAAATCACATTCTTTAAAGCGCTAAAAATAGTTTTAATGCTTGTGCCCTGGTAAAAATATTGAAAGTTGATAATCGAAAATAGATAATCAATAACGGTTAATTTCGAACCAATACCATAAGTTAAAAGATTGATGTTTGACTATAGACCTCCATCTGTAGCAGTGCCGGAGAGGGTAAAACTGCAAATTATTCTGAAGATAAGAATGTAGTTGTTCTCAAAACATGTGAATTCGACCTGGGGTCGTGCCCTGGTTCAGTCAAGGATGAAAAATTATCAATTCATTAAAATAATTAAATGAAAAGTTAATTTGATGAACTTAGGCCTGATTTTAAAATATCAAAAAATTTCAATGTTATGCTTATTTGCTTAAGCAAAGTGCGAAACTAAACGCAAATTCCAAACGGAATCATTTTTTTTTAATGTATGCTTTTCGTTTATTTTTGACAGTAGCTGAAGCTGGCTTCTGTTTATAATAGCTGTTGGGGCTTTACCACCTCGTCGGCTGATAATTTAATTGTCGTATGTGGATTTTTTGCAGTTTTGAGTTAAGATCGATTCCTTAGGTTGTCGTATGTGGTATTTGCTGAAGCAATTTTCAAATTAAATGTCGTATGTAACTGACAAACGCCACACACGACAAATTTCCATATAAAATGACCAAAAAATTGATTTATTATTTAAATGTCGCATGTGGATTTTTCATGGCACATACGATTTTTAAATAACTTTTGTTTTAAAAATTTACAGCCGTATTCATAATGAAAATTTGGCATAAAGTTAGCAAAAAGTTTATTCATAATACACCAACCAAACCCTGGCTAACGATTTGCTAAACTCTTGTTAACGAGCTGCCAAACGTTTGCCAACTTGTGAAAAACAGCCGTTTAATGTCGAACAATTTTGTTGGTTTTTTAATTAACTGTCTTTTAATTAATTTAAAAAACTTTTTAAAATTTTAATACATAGAACAAAAAAAAAAGGAAAAAATTACAAATTCAGCGATGATTAATGCAAAACGTGTTGCATTTTCGAGTAATACGATATGGCATCATAAAAATTCAGAGTTGATTTATTAAAAGTTGGTAGATGGAGAAAAGTTCGTTATGAATTAACTCTGTGCCAACAAGCTGCTAAGCTTAATCGGCATTCTAGTAAGCAGCTCGTTGTACGTAGTGTACAAACTGTGGCTAACTTTTTGTTATGAATACGGCTGTTAGTGTTTAAATGTCGTATGTAAACATTTCGGAAGCAAAATGTCGTATGAAGCTATTTAAATGACAAAAATGTTCCCTTTTGCCACATACGACAATTTAATTCTGAACAAAAATCAAAATATTTTCTACCCCAAATAAGTTATAGGCATCAAACTTTTAAATTAACTAGTCAAATATTAGTAGTTTCCCCTCCTAAAATTTAAAGAAAATAGCTTTGCTGAAAAAAATTTATAAGAGTTCAAACTTCAAACTCAATTTACTCGAAATTATCGGAATTCACATGCGACAATTAAATTATCAGCCGACGATGTGTTTTCTGTAAAAGCTTTTATTCCAGAAATTATTAATTATTAATAAACTAGCATATATGTATATACCGGCTACTTCGTTAGCGTCTCCTTTTTCTTCGTAGGCATATTTTTATGCCAAATTTTATTTTTTTAGGTTTAAACTTGTTTTTTTCTAGGTTTTAACTTGTTTAAATTCTAGCATTTAACCCGATACTTTAGTAGAACCAAAAAGCTAAAGAAAAATATCAAATTTCTCGTATTTCCTTTTTTGGGTACTATATTTTTCCCCCATTAAAGTATCAAAAATTTCAGTATTGTAGTGGCAGCCCATAATTTAGTACGAATATTTCAATAAATGGAGGAAAATGTTTTGTAAAAAAAGTACCGAAAATAGTTCCGATTTTCACCCCTTAATGTTTGAATTTCGAAAAAGTACCAAATTGTTGTTCGTATTCTATGTTTATTGGTTCAAAAGATAAATGGGGTGTCAAAAAAGTTCCAAAATTCAGGTTTTACCCGTTTACTCCCTAAAAGGGCCGAATTTCAAAAAAGGACCAGACACCTGTCCGCTTATTTTTCTAAAGAAGAACAATAAGTATTAAATTTTTTTGTTTCTCTTTTAGTTTTGAAGATATAAGGTTACCGAGTTTTCCCGTTTTTTACCCCCTAAACATTAGAATTACCAAAAATCCCGTCTTAGTGGATCGATTTGGGGAGTGACCAATCTCTGGTCTAAATTTCAAGTTTCTGGGGTCAGCGGTTTGGGCTGGGCGATGATGAATGAGTCAGTCAGCCACTCATGCAACTCTTTTATATATCGTTAGCTAAAATGCAAAAAGACGTAACTAACAAAAATGTAATTTTACAGGAGAAGCAAAAAATTTTTTAAAGTGAAAACTATAAACATGTCAGAAAAACATGCATTGATAAGTCGTCCATGGAATTCTTCAACCAATTTTCAAAGAAAACCATTTCATTATATTTTCTTAGAAAAAAATGTGTAATTACGTCGTTTTGCATACATCAAACAAAAAAACTTGTAGTTACGTTCCTTTGTTTTTTGTTAATAAAACCGCAATTTTTGATCGCAGAAGTGTAAAATTTTGTCAACACATGTAGTTTTATAGCATTCTTAATAATCAATCAAAAACTCGATTTTGAATTTTTTGTTAAATACGTCTTTTTGCATTTTAGCTAACGATATGTATATAGATTAATCACATTTTTGCTGCCTAACAAATCAAGCATTTACATAAATAAAATCTTATATCTGCACGTATACAAATTAATTAAAATATCTATCATATTGTTTCTAGTAGATGGTCATCCAATACAAATAACATAAGGCGCAAGCCATGGAAGCAACATCCGCAGCATCAACAACAAAACCACCCCCAACAGCATCAGCAAAATATTCAACATCATTCCTACTACAATAGACAACAATTTGGACATTATCGACCCACATATAATCAACATAGTAACAAAAATCGAATATTGCCAACAAATACGCAACATATTGGTGAGCGTAATACAATTTTACGCCGAAATCGTTTTCATCAGGATGTACAACAGCAACAACTACAGCTGGAGCCACAACGTCAATATATTCGACCACAATATAAATCAGAAAACCAACAAGAGCAGCAAGTTTCAATAACAATGAAAAATAATACAATTGATTTACAGCAACAACAAAATCCTATAGAAATTGATAAATACCATCATACCCAAAATCATAATAGTGATAGCAATAACAATACAGCTTCATCAGTAATAGATGCAGTATCATTATCCCCTTCTTCTCCCACAGCTACAAAAGCAACTATTACAACAGATTTATATGTGCACTTACCACAACAACAGCCCACAACTAAAACAACAAAGTCATCACCAACATCTTCATCATCTACTATTCCCGCCTCGGCCACATCATCATCCAGCTCATCATTTCCCCTACACCCATCTTTGTTAGTCGAACGTAATCTGTAGTAAAGTTTTAAGTAGAAATTCATTATGGTTTATTTTTGTGTATGCGCAAATTTATTGTAAAATTATAGTTAACAACAATTTGTTATGTAAGTTAAAATCTAATCTATTTATTCTATCAAAAAAAAAAAACACACAGAAACACACAGAAACAACATTTTCGAATATTTATTTAAATTAATGTTCCTTAATTAAATGAAAATGGTATATTTTCGTAAATTCGATTTAACATCAGCTCAATTACATCTACACAACTCATACACATACATTCATACATACAAATTTATAAAAATCATGTTTTTTTAACATATCCAGCCAGCTGCATATCCTTAACAAATGTTAAATTGTTACAAAAAAAAAAAAAAACTGCTTCTATTTAGTAAAATAACTAAACTATAAAATTAACTCTAGTACCACTGATTTGTGTAACCAGTGAAGAACTATTAGACAACCCTATACTAAATATATACATATGTATGTATGTACTAAATAACTAACATTTACTGAAATGAAGAAGAATTTAGAATTTAAATCTGTATTGATATTTGCTATAAAAAATATAGTTATTACGGTCATATAGAACAAATATTTGAAGAAATAAGCTTGACCTCTAAAATGTTTGTTGTTCTTTTATTTAAAAATTTTTTTATTTTGACAAAGTTCATTTTACAAAGAACTTTAATTAATATTTCCATAGTATTTACGCTTATCTCCTTAAATATTTGCTTAATGTGACCGGAGCTTAAGTCTATTCTCTAATAATATTTATAAAGAAAACTGCAGCATAAACAAAACTAATGTACCTTAAATAATACAAACAAATTTTAATTGTTTAGGTCTCTTTTCTTTTTTAACGCTTGATTTATTTTTATCGTGTACAAATCAAAAATTAAGTTAATATATTTTAATAGCGGAGTTCAGTATTAGACTTGCAAATGTCTGTTAAATCCAACAACAAAATACACAGATTTTCCGTTATATTTCATTTAATTGCAATGATATTTTACATTTAGGCAAATCCTGCGTGACGAACGCTACATTCGCACCCGTTTTTTGATTGAAATATATACATTTTTTGGTCTTTCAAAAAAGATAGCTTCAACTAATAAATAGTATTTAGTGACATTAATATGTACTAACGAATGGCATATATCATAATTTCTTAGCAAGTATTTCTTGCGAAATAACTGATCACAAAGTTTTGTGACGCACGCTACAGAAAGTGGAAGTAACTTCAAAGGTTAAAGTGCGTTTTTCTAATTCTTAGCGAATTTGGCATGATAAGGTATACAAAATCTAATTCCTAAAAGAAAGATGAAAAAATGTTGTGATTTTTTGACAAAAGCAGTAAATCCTTTGTCACGCACGCTACAGTTTTTCCAGTAGTATTTTGTTATTATATTTTATTTATTTTAACAAAACAAATTATATTTTTATGAATTGCATTTCTTAAACTAATGAATATCAACTTTATTTTTAACGAAATTTATATTTTGATAAGTCTGCTGTTAGTTCTATTTTAAGCACAAAAATCACCTAAAATAATGCTAAATTCACGTTTAACATTAAGAAATCAGCAGTGGGGTAGGATTTTGTAAAAATTATTGCATTAATGATCATTGAAATACATATTTTTTAATATAAAAATGAAATTATACATCTAGTCTTATATTCCATTAAAAAAAAATTAATTTGAAAAATTTTTGGCTGGTGGACTGTTTCTGGGATTTGCCCATTTGCTCTTTTGCAAGCCCAATACTGAACATAGCTGATGAATTTACAAAACGTGTGCACATGTCTCTAAAGTGTACAATATTGTTTTTTTTTTTTTTTTTAATCGCAAATAGTAATTGTAGTGGCAAAGAGTGTTTTTTTAGAGTGTCATAACTTTGAGTTGGCATCACCGCTTTTTTTGAGCACCCATTTAACAGTTGCTTTTTGTTTAGTTTGCTTTGAAATTTCATGATGAAATTTTTAATCAAAATAATCAAAATTCTATTCGTCAAACTCAACGTGCAAAGAACAATAGATCGTTTTCGGACCACATTTACTGTTACTGATAACGTGCATTCTGTCGAAATACCATTACAGCCATTGAATTATGTTCTTTGGGGTTATGTTAAGTTACTTGTCTACGTCGATAAGCCAGAAACAATTGAACACATGAAAATCAACATTCGAAGAGTTATCGGCGAAATACGGCCGCAAATCCTGCTAAAAATTGTTGAAAATTGGTGTTAAAGTAGCCGTATTCTGAAATTCGCTTAGCTAAAGCTAACAGGCTGTTCATCGATTTCGAACGTTAACGTTCGCATAGAAAATTACATTTACAGCCAGGCCCACGATGTCACACGTTAACGTTCGCATAGAAAATTACATTTAAAACAAAAACAATTTCTAAAATTTGTTTTTATTTTAAATGTAATTTTCTATGCGAACGTTAACGTGTGACATCGTGGGCCTGGCTGTTAAAATAAAAACAAATTTTCGAATTATGTTTTTGGTTTTAGTATAATTTTCTATGCGAACGTTGACGTTCGAAATCTTTAAACAGGCAGTAAATCTCGATCGCTAAAATGCCTTAGAGAATACAAAATTTAAAAATTTTAGCGAGGACATTTAAAGCTAAAATTGCGGCGAATTAAATTGTTATGGCGTTGCCAAATTTAGAAATGCACGTTACTGAATTCCATTCGTAGCCAAAAATCGCTTAATAAACTTTATAGATTTTTAGCGATAGAGATTTAGCTTTAGCGAATTACAGAATACGGCTGCAGATTGCGCCTTCTGCGCCAATATAAAAATTTATTTCCTTGTTTTATTATGATTTAAACTTGTGTCACTCTATAAAGAACACCCTTTAGTTGCAATTTAGTAAATAGAAGTAATTAAAAAGAACAAAGAAACAACAGAGCAATAAAACCATTGTACAATAAATAACTACACAGTAGTGTTAAGTGTACAATGAAATAACTGGGCATCTCAACGTGCATCTACTGTGAAGAGACAAAAATTTCATTTTTTGTAAAGCAATTTTATTTTCATTTTCTTACCTTTGGAAAAAAAAAAGGAACAAAAGTGTTCTGGCACATGGTGTCTGGCCAGACCCCTATACATTTACATGCATTTGTATGGAAATAAGGGCTGTTTGCCGTTAAATTTTTTACTAAGATAGGAAAATATTTGTTATATTTTGTGTTTCTATTTCTTTTTACTATGTTATTAGCTACCTGAGGAAGAAAAAATAGACCTGAAAAAATCTTTGGAATGAAAAGGGCAACAATTTTTTTGTTCTATATATATTTCTCTTTATTATGGGTAAAGTAATAAATGTTTATGACAAAATAGAAAATTATTATGAAGAATACATTGATTTTTTTATTCAGAATTTTGCGGAAGGCAACAAAAACATAAATAATCCAGTGTTCAAAAAACTACATTACCTAAACATTTTTTTACTATTACTAAAACTAGTACTCTAAACAATTACAAGTAGCGGCAAAAGAGCAGTTGTCTTGTTTTGTAGCATAACCTTTTTTAAAACTACTGCTACGTTCAAAATATAAAACCAAAAAATGGAGTAGCAGCAGTAAAAACAAAAATGAAGTAGCAGTTAAAAAAACTAAATAATTTTCTATTGGTTTGATTGAGGTTTTCGATTTATAGCTACTACTTACAACATTGGCAGTTTTTTTTCACTAGAAAATTTTTAGGCAGTAGTTTATTAACATTGAGGTAGTAATAAAATAACATTGAAGTAGTATGTAAATAACATTGAAGTAGTAAAATAATAACATTGAGGTAGTCAAAAATTAAAATAAAAAGCAAAACAATAAACCAACAATGAGTACGTATGTGTAGTTGTTGTTTGAATGATTCTAAACAGTGTTGCAACTCGACACTTTTTAAAAACTTCTATGCGAAAAATTTTCGACTGCTTATTTGCGCAGAACATGTTGTGAAAAATTTTAAACAATAACTTAGAAGTTATTGTACTCATATCTTTTGATATTTCTTTTATGAGCAGTCATTACACAATGCAGTGGAATGTTTGGAATTTTATGTTTAATATACAAATTTTATTAAACATTTTTTCATTTTTCGAATTTATTCTATGAGTTAAATTTCAGGTCTGTATTTTATAAAGCTTTTTTGTAATAGTTCTATTCCTTTAATTTTTCAGAAAAATGAAAAAATGTTTAATATAATATAAAGTGACCTTCACAAGGAAATAATTCCCAGTTTCTAATACAAATTTTATTTAAAAACACCGTAAATTTGCCTATTTTTAAAGTTAATTTAAAAAATAACGTCCATATTCATAAAATATAGATTTAGAAATGGAAAATAAAGCCATAATAATAAAAAATTTTACTTTTTTACTTTTTCAGTAAGCCCCCTTTCACACTTGGCAAGTTACTTGCGCAAGTTACTTGCCGACAACAACAAAGTCTGTACAAATTTTTTTGAAATTTGTTTTTTCCTTACAGACTTTGTTGTTGTCGGCAAGTAACTTGCCGAGTGTGAAAGGGGGCTAAGCATTTTATCGGATTTATTGCTTTGTGAAATTTTAAAGTTGATGAGACCTATTTTTGACAAAGGAAATAGCGCTGTTTATAAACAATCGTCGCTTAAATTTGTTGCACACATTTCTGTTTCTGCTTTCGTTATGTGATTTCGGCTTTTTTTCAGACAACGTCAGTTGCAAAGCAACATTCTTTTTTGAGTGCATTCTACAATGCAACCGTGTAGAACTTTACAATGTTATTTGTCCCGAAATACACCAGAAAAGTTATCGATGCGTAAACAAAAAGCAAACTATGCATTAAAAGCTTGATGATGCATTTTTGACTTTGACTGCAAAGTGTTATGACGTTTTGAAATCCAGCTATAATTAATATAACGTAGTCATGACGATGTAACAATGTATGTTCAATATTCCTTAAACGCTTAAAAAGCGTTCAATTTTGTTAAACAATATTAATTTTTATTTTATTCCTTTGATTAGGCTTCTCTCAATAGTTTATATAAAAACATTTCAATTTCAAAAATTATAAATTGATGAATTTAATTAAAGTTTCCAATTTTCGTTCCATGTTTGTTATAAGCTTAAAAAATTGGAGATTTATGTTTTGAAATGGTGATTTTCTGGCAACACAGATTAAAACATACATGTACTTATTTGTCTAAAGATTTTAAGTTTTTATTACTTCTACTGCTACCAAAATGTTAATTTATGACTGCTTCAATGTTATTAACATACTACTTCAATGTTATTCTAAAACTGCTTCAATGTTATTAAACAACTACTTCAATGTTATTCTTCTGCTACTTCAAATACTAGGTTGTCTTCTCCTTCTATAACTACTGAGGTAGGTAGTAGTAAAAATTTTAAAAATAAAACTACTTTAGCAGTAAAAGGTAGCGAGAGCAGTACAATATTTTTTACTATGCTGCTCCAATTATTTTCTTTTTGTGCTATTACTACAACTACCGCTACTAAAATGTGACGGTAGCGGTAGTAATAGTAAATGAACGACTACAAGTTTTTAACATTTTTAAACTAGACTATTTTGTGTTTTTTCGTTACTACAGCTACTTGGAGTCTAGTTTTTTAAACACTGAAATAATCTACTTTTGAATGTTGCTGACAAACAGGATTGTTGCATTTGCAGCAAAAAAAGCGTGTCTTACGGCGTATTTTGTCACCTTGCTGCAGGCAAATTCTGCAATCTTTTTTGGCAGCTAATGTGTCTGGACCACTGCGTGAAGCCACATTAAGGTTTGCTATATTGAGAGGTCTCCCAAAGAACGCTTCAAATGCTATACGAGTTGTTGGTTGAGCCACAATGTGCGGATTATTGATGCGATTTTCAACGTTGGCCAGTACCAATTGCTTTGCAAGTTTATATAAAAATATGCGTCTTCTTTCTTTTCTTGTATTTTCATCATTTAGCTTACATATAATGTAACTTGCCAATGCCATCACATCAATCATGTTGCAGAAAAACGCGTATGTCCAGCGTCTGGTTGACCGTTTTGTTGTGTAATGAGTTAGCATTTGATCTATCGTATCGACTCCGGCTTTAGTTGAATTATAAAATAAAATTGCTTCCTGTTTCATGGCTACTCCTTCAACATGTTTCGTGTAATGCACGGTTGAAATTAAATTGACTGCCTTATTTTTTTTGGGCACGTAGCTGCAAAGTGCAACAAGATTTTCATGAAAACCAAACACACTTGAAAGAATTGGTCGTCTGGCGCTCTTCATAACTTCCTTAGGAAGACATCTTTTGTTTGCTCGAATGGTGCCAACAAATGCCAGTCCCATAGCAGCAAGTCGTTTAGCGCCGTTCAATGAGGTGAAAAAATTATCAGAAATAATTGTTCTGCCGCTGTTTGCGTAACAATTTGCGAAATACATTAGAACGTTTTCACCTTGATTTATCTCCCGATTGTCTCCTTCCTTTCCAGTGTATAGTTTTCCTTTCAATAGAAATTTAGTCTTAGCATCGCATGCCCACCAAACTTTGATCCCATACCTTGCAGGTTTTGATGGGAAATATTGGGTGAACTTTGTGCGCCCACGATACGGAAACAACTGCTCATCGATGGTGATATTTTCATAAGGTTCATAATAATTTTGCAGATTTTCATTGAGAAAATTCCAAAGGTCCCGGATAGGAGCTGCTTTATCTGTTTGCTGTCGGAATGCCCGCGTACGACTATTATCGACTTTGATTGCAATCAATTATTGTAAAAATTGATTGCATTCAAAATCAGATAATCGATTATATGATTCAAAATTGAAATCATGCAACCAGTTTTCCGATTTCGAATGCAATCGACAAATTTCCAAACATTGCCGAGAAATCATGTAATTGCAATCAAATCAGTTGCAATCGTATAGTCTTGGTAATCGTGCACCCGTTAGAACAAAATTATGTTATAAGATTAGGGTTCCTATTACGGTTTACAACTCAACTCAGTTGAGTTGTAATATCTTAATTTGTGTATTATGGTTTACAACTTTGCTAAATTGCGGTGAACAAAAACATAACAAAAATTACAACTGATCACAACCAATTGTATTTATTACAACTCAACAACCGTAATAGGGGCCTAGGATTCAAGTTCTTTGTGCCTAATATTATTTGGATATTTTCATCTACATGAGATTTGTTTGCTTTTAAGTTATTTTTGGAAGGGGGTTTGTATGGGAACTACGGTTAATGTTGGACCTACCAACACAGCAGTTTGTATTGACATTGTTGCTATCGTAAAAGTTATTGTCGCCAATTTGTATGTCAATACATATATTAACAAGGAATTTATGGCATTAGAAGCTATTTTGGGAGTACTATTCGTATGGGAGCTTTTGTCAAATATGAACCGATTCCAATAAAATTTGGTAAGATGATTAAGATTGCATTATAAGAAGTTTTGACCAAATTTAATCTTAATACCAACATAATAAGAGGGTTTATGGGAGGCTATGTTATAGAATGGATCTATTCTACCCATTTTCAATGGGCTTGGTACTTGTGCCAATTAGAACCTTACATGCGCACAAGGTTCACATGGACAACCAGCGAGACGGACGGATATCGTTAGATGGGCTCAGAAAGTGATTCTGAGTCGATCGGTATACTTAAAGGGTAGGGCCAATATTTTAAGGTATTACAAACATCAGCACAAACGCATAATACCCTCTCCACTATGGTGTGGTGTGGTTAAAAAAACGTATTCCAAAAAGAGAAAATTAAACCGATTATGATAAAAATTCTCTGGGTGTTGTTAAGTTTCCCCCAATTTTCAAATTTAAATTTAATTGTAACAAGTAAGAGTGCTATACTCGGCTATGGCGAATCTTATATACCCTTAACCATGGCGCGAAAATATAAATAATATAGGTTTGTGCTATGCCCATTGTCCACATTTTGTCGGATGTTGTGTATTGATAACCATCGATGCTTGTATCTGATTTGGAAACTTTGGCTCCTACCGTTCTCCAGATTACATATATAAAAATAGAATAAAAAAACAACAACAAGGGATTGTTGGGTAACATATAGTCTATTTTATTTAGAAATACAAAAGGAATGACAAACTCATACATACTATATATTCTTTTGCACTACTTGTGGTAAAGGGTATAAGAATGAAAAAGGGAAAAAAACTTTTGAGGGATTTTTATTCATAATTGGGTTGTACTGCCCTGCAAATAATAGGACCAGTCCAAACACGCGTGTAAAGAGTAGCCCACAAGGCACCAGGATTAGTCCAAAAGTAACCCAAACGTATGGAAAAACATGGTCTATTTAACATTACGATGTCCTAGGAGAGGACCATATAACCCACATTTGGACCACTTAGGAGTAGTTTTAAAACTAATCCATGGTATACTCAAGAGGATTAGTTTTGAAGTCGTTTAAAAACGAAAGCATGTCGTTAAAAAACGAAGACATGTCATCTCACTACAAACACTTTTTAACAATGACATGGTCCATGCTTGCATTACATCGGACCAGTCCATGGAGTAGTCCATTTTATCAAAATGGATCAGGTGGTCCAATTTTATTTGCAGGGTGTATATGACAAAATCAGGTTTGTAATATATAACGCTAGTTTTCAAAACGATAGCTTTTAGCAGGTGTTAAGAATTTTGACCGATTTTAAAATCTATTTCTGAATTAAAAGCTTATTTTTTTTAATTTAAAAGAATAGACGGGAAAAAAGAGGAAAATTTATTAGAAATCCATTTTTAAAGATACTGAGCACGACATTATAAATTTTAATTCGTTTTGTTTCCAAATCGTTTTGCATCACATACCTGATTATTTAAAAATTTTTCAAACTAAAATAGGTATATTACTTCAAAAAAAAAATTCGTTACATATTTAATGATTTGAAAAAAAAAAGGGTTGGTACTATCTTGCTTCTTTAACATTTAGATATTCACGCTTAACATGAATAAAAAGTCAAAATGAATCTAATGAAAGTCTCTTATTTACATTAATACATTAGGCCCAATTAGCTTAACAAAAAATTTGTATATAATATGTTAACAGTTTAAATTAACTCGTTGTTTTTCTCTTTCTCATACAATTTGTAGGGAGAAGTGAACAAATTCCGAAGGAAATTTCTTCATTCACGATACGATTATTTCATAAATTTAACTTCAAATTGAGTTGATTTGTTTTAATTGTTCTTGAAACGATATTTTTAAAATCTATTGCTGTAATAAGAAAATCTATTTTTTAATCTATCTTGCCATTTATGCTAATTTAGTTTATCTTTAATCTATTTTCATAATCTTTTTTTTTCTTAATATTTTTTAATTTCTAATTTATTTAATAATTTAATTAGTAGTAATTGTAAATATTTTAAATAAAATAATACTAGTAATAATAATTGTGGTAAATTGTTTTGATTTAACTACAAACGATTGACATATTTTAATAATTTACAGGCCTGTCACAGAAATCAATTTCGATCGAAAGTGGAAGTAATTTCGTATATTGCTTTTGTGAAAAACGAAAATTTTATTAAGAGAAGCTAAAAGAAATTCGATCGAAATTTCAACTACGGAATTAAAATCACTTCGATCGAAATATGTGTTAAACCTGTTATTACCATGGTGACTTCATACAGGTAACCGCATCAGAGAGAGAGAGAGAGAGAGTTATGCTGGCTGTTCTTTTTTTGTATGTAGCTATATTTCATGGTAGAATAAGTACCAGGTATGTTCGTTAAGCCCTTATGACACTACATTTTTTATTCATTGAATTGATAGAAAGAAACAGTTAATGTTGGAAATAGCAAACTATAAAAAATGTAAACAAAAATGTTTTTTTCTTATAATTTTGTTTATTTTATTAATTATTGTCAACTTTTTGTTTATGGGAAACATAAAAACAAAACAAACAAAAAGCGTTAAATCGCTGAATTTGCCCATAAACCGCTGATTCAGCAACACTTTTAATATTTCAAGCTTGAAATGTCAATTTTTTTTTTTTTTGACATTTTTTATAGATAACTCTTTTACATTTTTTGACAGTTTGCTATTTATCTTAATACAGTTGAACTCTTTGCACTTGGTAAATTTTTCTATTACATTATATTTGCACTGTTCACAAAAACTTGAACAATGCATTAAAAATGTAGTGTCATAAGGCATAAGACATTACCCATTTAATGTCAAATTAATTTATTTGATTTTTAAGCTCGATTTAATTTAAAATGGGTTTTAAAATTGTGAACAAAATTTCTAATGACTATAATATAGTCATTATGTAGATTGTTTTTGTTTTACCATGGCTATACATACATATTTATTCTAAATGTCAAACACCATACAAAAAAATTTACAGTCAGCATTACTCTCTCTAATGCGGTTACCTATATGAATTCGCCCTTGTTTAATACAATATACACCACACAACTATGCTTCCAAAAAATATGCAAATAAATAATTTTTTTTTTTTATTAATTCTAAAGGTGAAAAAAAACTATTGATATTAACGTGGTGTTAAATGTTAAATAATTATAATGCAATAAACAATTTTTTTTTAAAACAAATGTTTAACCATTGTTAAATGCCATTTAAATTATTAATAAACAAATTACATATAGCAACAAATTTTTAGTATATAAATATTACATTTAAATAAAGGCGAACAGTTTAAAAACTAAAGAAATTTGTTTTTTTCCTGATATAAAAGATATAAAATAAATATGTGAAATAATTAATTAAACCCATAGATGGGGGTAGTGCACTCATTTTGCAGTTTCAACTCTTAGTTATTGATAGTGCAAAAATATTGCAATCATTTTGTTGATGTTGAGTGATGAATTGAACATTTGCAGCGTCACTAAACAGCGTGATAGCGATGTTAACAAATTTTGCACTCAAAAAAAAAATAGTTTGATTTAAATAAAAGCAATCATCAGCTTACTGCAACTTTTTTTTCTTCACTCATATGAGTGCAACTTAAATTTTTGCACTAATTTTAAAATTAAAAACTTGTTTTTTCATGTTTACAGCCAATAATTATACCGTTTTTGACAAAATTTTATTTTGTTTAATGTTCTTTACTTATGCATATCCTCAAAAGAAATATCGATTTGAAATATTTACAGAATCATTTTAGGTAGTGCATTAAAAAGAGTTTAAATTCAAATAAGGACAAGTCTCATATACATTTAGCATCAACGTTAGAGTAGGAGGCGGAGTTGGAGTCGGGCTTAAAAAAGTTCAGCGGATGAAATCACAGGGGTTAGAACTTTTTTTCGACGACTTCACAGCCCTGGTAATAACACGCACATTTAACAACAAAATTTTGTGTTCTTCCAAAAAGCAAAAAATTTCAAAAGCATAAGGGTATTCATTTCAATTTTTTTTTTTTTGGTTGGAAAAATGGAAAAAAGAAAAATTACACTCTTATTGAAGTGAACGGGTTTTTTTTTTACAAACTGTCAAAAAAAATCTGTCAAATAATTCGTGGAAGTAATTGATATTTTTCAAGATGCCAAACAAAAGTTTTAAAAGTGAATTAATTGATTATTAAATTTAAAACGAAGTGACTGGTGTTATTTTCATCATAATATTCGACTCAAAAAGTTACTCAAAATGGCGATTGTCTGCCAAAAAGTCGAGTATTTTATTAACTTCAGCTTCTGTCAATTTTGTTGAACCCATTTCTTTTTTTTAATTCTTTTTAATAACTTTTTTCATTGAACACATATTTAATATGAATTTTTATTTTTGAAAGATTAAATGAAAAAGAAGTTATCTTTGAAATGTTGTAACTATAAAAAATAATTTTTAAAATCAGAGTGTACAATTCAAGAGTTTATAAAAAGAGATGCAATTTTTCGTACTTTGTATTAAAAATTACCAATTTTTTTTGAATGGCAACATCATTTCGTTTGACGTTTAAAGGGGAAAATTACATCTTGTTATCCTGACTTTCTTACACTTGGTTATAGTCAGATAAAAATGTAACTTTTGGTGGAATTTTTTTTTCTTGTGGTTGTGGTAACAAAAATTACATTTTTCCACTTTTCCATTTTTCCAACAAATAAAAAAACTGAAATGAATACCCTTAATGTGTACAAAAATATATATATTTCTTGGATATTCTTAATTAAGTACTTATGTATATGTATATTTTTTAAGAAAATCTGTTTTGACATTAATGGTCTGGTCTGTTCATCGATTTCGAACGAAGATTTCGTTTGCTAAACTTACATGTAAAACAAAAACAATATTTTACATTTTGTGACATTTTTAACAGGCAGTTAAAATACGTTATTAAAACAAAACATAATCCCCCTTACAGCCATACCTAAACAAGAGCGTCAACGTTGTGCCACAAACAGTAGTGTTAACTTTCTTGTTTAATAAAACCCACATAATAGAAATAAAAAAAAGAGAAAAAACCGCTAGATTGACAAAAAATGGCTAAATTTCCATTATTTATTAACAATAGCGGCCCAACTTCACTATTAAACACGTTGTCAAAATCGGATTTTCCAATTGTAAAGCGTTGACGCCGCGCTATTTAGGGATGCTTCATACAAATTTTATGGGCATGAGAATTTTTAACAGCTAGAAAACGCTTCCCGCTCTTGTTTAGGTATGGCTATTATTAAATAAAACGGGTACATAAAAGTTTCTTAAAACAAATTTTCATAGAAAGTCAGTTTTTTTAAACCTCTACCCATGTTCAGTAACTGTGGTGAGAACTTATCGCATCGAAAAGATGTGCAACAAAATATTCCATCGATTCTCGAAAAGTGAGAAAATGATGTGCCTGTAACTCTTGTCGAAAACTATCGAAAGACTTACGTTATAAATGACATAATATTCCACTTGAAGACGATGTGAACGTCGAGAACGCCAATCACACATATCGTTGACGGCGTCCAAAATTTACTAAAATTGAAAATGTTTTACCACATAATGTTAAGTGCGACTTAAATGTTTGTTGTTTGCATAAAAAAACAAGTAAGAAAGTATAGTCGGTCAAGCCCGACCATATGATACCCTACACCACAGTATTTAAAAACACATCATGCTTATGTGTCCATATAAATATAGATTTATCTATGCTTATAAACTTCATAAAAATCGGTTTGAAAGTTTGTGAGAGGCTGAAATTGCCCCCTACCTCCCCTTGTGGTCCTATTTTTGAAAAACTGTATAGCTAATGTGTCCATATAGATATGGATCTATCTATGTTTAAAATTTCATTAAAATCGGTTTGAGAGGCAGAAATTGCTCCTATATCCCCTCGTGGTCCTATTTTTTAAAAAATGCATACATTTTGTGTCCATATAGATATGGTTCTATCTATGTTTTAAATTTCATTGAAATCGGTTTGATAGTTTCTGAGAGGAAAAAATTTCCCCCTATCTTCCCTCGTGGTCCTACGATTCGGCCCATTTTTAATAAGCTTGGTCCTTGTGCCTATAAGAGCCTATGACCCAAATTTCATCAAATTATCTCCAAAATTGCCATCCAGCCAGCCAGCCTGCCAGCCGGACGGACATCGTTAGTTCGACTCAGAAAGTGATTCTAAGACGATCGGTATACTTTAAGGTCTAGGACCAATATTTTAAGGCGTTACACACATCAGCACAAATGCATAATACCCTCTCCACTATTGTGGTGTGGGTATAAACACTTGAAAACATTCGTATATTTTATAAAAATGGTAAAAGCTAAAAAACTAATTTAATAATGAAAAAATCAGCCAAGAACACAATACTTACCTCTTCTTGCATTAAAAATTTTTAATATATTTTTTAGTTTTAAACATTTTTTCTCATCCCGTTTTTATTCGAGAGTTTGACAGTTTAAAGCGGAAACTTTCTTACAAACATTTTACTGACACACTTTTTTATAAATTGGTAAGTAATTTCCTTTTGTGACAGCTATTACTCGCCAAAAATTTTACAGTCGCAGTTAAGTGAGAAAAACACTTGTTTGTTTCAATTTATGACATTGGTGGTTTAATATCTCACATTTTAATAGAAAAGTTTCTTGACGCGGGAGTTACAGAACATGGGCACTGTTTTATTTTTTACAGAAAGTGTTTTCAAAAACGACTTAATTGATAAATAACAAATCAAGTTGAGTAAAAAACATTTGTGGTTCGAAACCGAGTCGAATTCTAGCACATTAACGTATATAAACGATAGTGATAAAATTTTACGAAAACCCAATTCACATAAATTTGGGTTGATGTTACATGTTTTAAAAGTATAATGAACTACATATTTTATATGTACTAAAAAATAATGTTCTCTTTAAAAAAATATTCTTTTCACATGATAGTTAACAATTTAGTAGAGTATTTTCCGATTTTAATTTATTTATTTTATTTTCCATACCTGGAACAAACCAATCAATCACACTGTGCGAAATTTTCATAACAGGTTTGATCAGCGTTGCCGTTGAAATTTTCTAAAAGAGTCCCAAAAAGTGGATTTTCCAAAGAAAGGGGTATTTTCCTGTAAAAAAAGGGTCCGTTTTTTTGTAAGCAGTATTTACCAATTATGCGGTCGCAAAAAGGTAATTTTAAAGAAAAATATCATACCAAGTTAAAAAAAAAAACCAAAAAATTATTTCAGGCAGTTAGTGTTCAAAAAACTTAGCTTTATTTATGTATTAATACTTTAAGTTTTTCACTAGATAATAAAAAATTATATTGTATATATACATATATATATATATATATATACGAAATAGTTAAAAATTATACAAAAGTGAATTTAAAAAAAGGTCACAAAAGGTATCAAGAGCGTCGAAAAAGGGTCAAATTCATACTAAAGTATTACAACGGTAACGCTGGGTTCGATTCAAACTATGTAATATAAAATGTACTTGTTGTGTGGTACAATAAAAAAAGGTAGCTGAAAGATTACAAAAAATGTTTAATAAAAAAACAAAGCAGTGCGATTCACTAACTTATGATGAACTAAACAGCTGGCATTCCAACGCCATATGACAATTTTTTGCTCTAGTATTTATTGTCAAAGTTTTGTTTATGTTTACAAAAAGTCTACGTTTTGTGCTGTGCTTATTGTATTGCATTAAAGTTTTTGATTGTTTGAATTAAAATTAATAAGATAATAACCATAGTGAAATAAAAATTGCCTAAAAATTTATTTACTCGCGTTCGGAAGCAAATTTTGATTTTAGTTTAAAATAATTTTTAACGCATACGGTGACTTATTTTAAATTTTTGTTGTAATGTTGTAGTTGTTGCCTTAGTTCTGCCACCTGTATTATTTCACGATTCATGCACGTCGTAATATTTATTTCTATCATTCTTGGATCATATCACGAAACACTAAAAATTACCAGCTGGCTCTTAGAGGCTACCTTCTTTTATTGTAACATGTGTGTCAGTCTTAAGTTCGAATGGTTCTGCCGACTTTGACAGCGGCAGCGTCATGATAATTTTTTTATGTTGCCTTTAATTTCATATAAAAAGTCGTAATGCAAAGTCGTCGAAAGCAGTGACGGACTGTAAGCGGATTGTTTAAATATCTTGTGGTGCCACGAATAATCAATATTACATAAAATCATTTCAATAAATTAAGTGATAATTAAAAATTAGATGGCTGTTTTATAGACATTATTTCAAAGTAAAATGGAAAATCGCAATTACTCAAATAATTGCCATGGCATAGAACAAGGTTGGTGCACATAAAATATGTATGAACAAGTGAAGTAATACAAAAACAGCAACAGTGGCAAATATGTAAATAAAAACAAATACATAGCTTTAATAAAAGAGTAAAGAACGAGAAAACTTTCTCTTGAGTATTGATAAAATTAACAAAACAAAAACAAAAATTTGTTGATTAAACAAACAGTATTATACTTTTAGTTGTTGTTGTTGGTATTTTCAAGAATATTTTTATTCCAGATAAAGAGTTCAATGGATCCAATGAAGATTACAATGCCACCACTGATGCATATAAAACTGCATCTACAATAACAACCACAACAGAGGACCCAAAAGCTCAGGCTTATTTAGATCATTTATTAAATGACGGTTGTAAAGAAGGCGAAAGCGGTTATGAATTAGAGATGCCCTCTTACTACAATGAGAAATTATTTAAACAGTAAGTAAAACAAAAATTAAGTACAAACTACTTGCACATATTAAATTTAACAAATATTATGTCTACAGCCAAGCGTTAGCGTGTATAGTAATTTTAAATATTAGATAATAATACGTTGCAAAAAATGTAGTAAAATAATATTTGCTTTGCCAATTAAATAAAATCAAGTACATACATACATATGGGGGATTTCATGTCAAGTGACCCAAGTTTAAAATCGATGTCTTCCATGACATTTGTACCAAGGTTAGTCCTATTAGATAGTAGTTTAGACAAAGACAAAAAAAACCATTCCCGCTAAAAAAAAGTTTAAAATTTAAAAAAAAACCTTTAAAAAACAAAATTTTTTTTTCAAATTATTGATCAAATAGCTATCTATCTAAGCTACTTGGGACAAATTTTAATAACACCAATATGGGCATTTCCGTCAAAAGGTCCACCGTGACCGAAAATTTAAAAGTTATTAAAAGCTGATTATTTTACGATATTGTTATAGAGAAATATTTAGATTTTACTAATTTGATAAATTTACTCATAAATTGGTACACTTAGAGGAACAATCAGACTGCAAAGTTGTGCAAACGTAATTTCTTATTTTTGAGAATATTTTATTGTATGTTTTCTTTGCTATTATCTTCCTGAAAAGAGGTTATTTTTGATAAAAATTATTCCAAAAAAAATTTCTTACATGGTCTGTAATCTAAGGAAGAGTTCAAAGAGCAATATGCTATTCGGATTAACGGTAAATTTTTATTTTGTTTTAATCATTATTCAGTTCAATTATTATGGAAAAAATTTTACGTTCAAAATGTCACGTATCGACCCAGATTTTGGCTTAAAAAAAGAAAATACAGAAGATTTTGGAATCAAACCAAAGACAGTTTAATGTTACATTGCTAAGTAAAATTCTCAAAGTAGTTTGACTAAAAAATTGTGCCGGAAAAACCACTTCTATTTTTTCACGTTCGAACCGCTACTTCTTTTGTCATTATCTTTGACCGAAAATCGCGCCCTCCATAAACTTTAGCATAGATAAGAGTACTTTCTTAGAGCTATAATTTAAGGGTTAAGAGAACGTAAAAATATTTGTTGTTTAAAATGTTATTGCATTTTTGATGCGTACGACAGTCACGTTCAACACTTTGGAATTACCCATATGTAATAAGTTACATGGACCGATTTGGCTCTTGCGACAAACCTCTTTTTCTACAGCTCAGTCATTTACTAACCAATTTAACTACCAGTATTCTACTCAGATTATTTAAGGTAAAAGTTTTAAGCGTAAAAGTTATAGATTAATTGCTTCAAATTTGAGGCAGTCGTGGTTTTGATGCTCATATCTCAGCTATTTCTGGAACCATCTTGCTATTCGTGGACCGATCTGGCTGAGTTTCAAAAACAAACTTTTCCAAACTACATATACAAATTTCAAACAACTCCGCTTCCGATAAAGGTATAGAATATTCATTTGTATATCGCACACTAAATCAAAACGAGTCAAAATTCAAAAATGTTGAGGATAGGCAAAAAACAGGCTTCAAAAACTTGGTTGCAATTTTTAATCAAATTTAGTTCCAAAAATGTTAAAGAAGAAAAGTTTATTTGATTTTTTGTGAACTAACTGGTTTATAAAGAAATAAACGATTTTGACTAGTTTTGAGTTGTGACTGTTAAGGATTAATGTGCAATATGTACATACATATCTAGTTTTTTCGAAATTGAGTTTTTTAGTGATTCTAATACATTTACACAAATACACCTTGTCACAAAATTTCAATGCAATAGTGTAAAAAACGGTTTTTTGAGTTTCTATTATGTTTTTACATTTTCCTCTAAAGCTGCAATTATGTGAGTTAAGGTCTTTCTATATGAAAATAACGACATACTTAATAGGACCTAAGATCAACATTGTAGAAATTACAAATGGATTGACAAACTTATATATGGGCATTTCCACCAAAAAGTCTACATTTGTAACGTAACGCCAGCAAGCAACATAGCTTGTATTTTGGGCTAATGTTGTCCCTTTTTTTACTTGCTGGCTTTACGTTGCAAGAAGTACACTTATCGCTAAAAATGCCCATATGGATGTACATAATGGTATATGTCACCACCTCTGATTAAGGCTATAAAAAAATAAAGGGTCGATTATGGATGGCAAAACAACTTCAGTTAAAATATAAAATAAAAAAAAAATGTTCTATATTTTAACATCAGCGGCGTTGTCTGATTTCGCTGCTTTCAATACAACTTCAGTGCAGTTCAACCGTAATCGACCCTAAAATTATAATAGAGATTATTAATTCTACAAAAAAAAAAGCATTTTAATTTTAAGTGTACATTGATAGGCCAAGAGTGAAACAAATTCTTAAAGTAAAACGATCGTGCAATATTTAATGTTATTATAAAAGTACGGATAACGAAAATACTGATAATATTCGCGTCTTAAATCAAGACATGCGATGCATACAAAATTTAATTTTTGGGCCCAAAACCGCGCTAATCAAAAAGATATAGAATTAAAATTTTATTTTAAATTAAATGATATTTCTTTTTAATGATATGTATAAAGCTTTGTTATTATATTTATACCCACACCACAATAGTGGAGAGGGTATTATGCATTTATGCTGATGTGTGTACCGCCTTAAAAGATTGGTCCTAGACCCACCTTAAAGTATACCGATCGTCTTAGAATCAATTTTTTTTAAATTTATACATTTTGTGTCCATACACTCATAAAATTATTACAGTAACTGATTGTAGGTTATTAAATTCGTTTTCGGTACTGTTAAAATTTAATAAAAATATAGTTATTTTACGAATAAATTTATTTTTCAACATTTATGTTTGTTATTAAAAAAACAAACTACCAAAAAATAATGTTTTCCGTATTTTTTTTTGTTAATTTGTTTGATTTTTATCGGTTAAAATATATTTTTTAAAAGTAAAAACTATTCAATTTTAACGAATATGATGTTCAATAAATAAAAAACTTAGAAATTACTGAAAAAATCATTTGTTTTAAATGAAATGTAAATGATCCGTTTTTTAAATGAATTTTAATTTGTTTCAAATGAATTTTCGTTTGAATTTAACTACATAATATTTTGAGTGTATAAATATGGTTCTATCTGTGTTTTAAATTTCATTAAAATCAGTTTGATAGTTTCTGAGAGGAAGAAATTTCCTCCTATCTTACCTCGTGGTCCTATGATTCGGCCCACTTTCAATAGGCTTGGTCCTTGTGCCAATAAGAACCTATGACCCAAATTTTATCAAATTATCTCCAAAATTGTGACCTGTACTTTGCGCACAAGGTTACATGGACAGCCAGCCAGCCAGCCGGACGGGCACATTTGCAAAACCTATGTACGCCTGCATAGGAATAAAAATGCTGCTTGTGCGACGTCGACACATGTACACTATAAACTTCTTTGTGTGTCTGTGACAATGTACGTTCGGCTGTTGCTTTGTTGTTATTCCGTCAACACAAGCATAAATGCATAATACCCTCTCCACTATTGTGGTGTGGGTATAATTTTGTCAATTGTAAAATAGTCAAAAACAAACTAAGCCAGGGCGAATTGACTAAAACCCAATAAAATTTTAATGGTTTCTGAAAAAATTTAAAACATTTTCAGGTTACTGAAAAAAATTGCAGTAACCTGTAAAAGTTTCCATTAAGCAGTAAATTTAAAATTTTTAATGCAAAAAACTTTAGGTACATTGTTAAAAAAATTTTTAATTTTTGTAAAATATGTCAGTATGCACTTGTGCAGATCTATTTTAGCACACAGTTGATGAAATTTCTTGAATCACAGTGCTGCAATTCCCGTAAAATAAAAATTATTATAATTTTTTGAGCGTGGTTTATTAAAACCGCGCAAAAAAAGCGCGTAATTCAAAAAAATGTTACTAATACTGATCCGTGTTATATCTAAATCGCGTAAATGAAGTACCGTGTAAATCAAAAGAACAAAAAACTAATGGAGGTCGGTCATACATTTTATTCCCCTTGGGGCGATTCCTTGGCAGTTATGGGGCTTTTTCTTCAATATATTTCTAATCTGCATTGACTATTTTGTATGGGAGCCGCCTTAAAGAATGGAGACAGCAGGTAGTCTTAGAAATAAATGATTTAGATTAAAAATAAAGTAGGGTTGGTCATACATTTTACATATCTTGGGGCATCCTAGGCGCTGCAGCAGCCAAATTTTAGAATTTCAACCAAACATATATGGCGGTTTAATAAAATTCTTAAATTTGGCTGCTGCAGCGCCTAGGATGCCCCTAGATAGGTGTTATTGGCAGTTAAATTAAATTTTTTTTAAATTCGGTAAAAATCGAACATAAAATGGAAAAATCGTATGTATAAATTTTTGTAATAACTTTTTCGGTTTTTTTAAAAACTTTTATAAGTTTGAAAATAAAAACGAAAGCTCAATTTGAGCGGCTCGTCCAGCTTATTTAGAGAAGCTTAGAAATTGTTCGCGGAAAACACCAAAGTATGGTATGAAGAAAAATTCATGTAAGAAGTTATGGGAAGAGTTTATAGTAAGTTAAATAGTTTGGGACCACGACAAGAACTTCTTTTAAACACTTATAATCTTCTTAATCTAATTATAATATTCTTGGCACAGGTTTGGATATACTACAAGGCAAGTATAAAGAAAAAACTTGCCAACAATAAAAGAAACACTCAAGCGACAGGGGGAGAGCAATCACAAGAAGTTCCATTAAATAGCCTTGAGGATACTGTTTCGCAGCTCTTGTATTGCAAGTCCGGCCAAGTATTTGGTGTTGAAAATATTCCACCATCAAGTGACAATTTTACTGAGTCAGTTTAACCAATAATACAACCAGCAGATTGACTAACAGCTACCCCTACCAGAAGAAGAACTCGTTACTTATTAGAAGCAGGGCTGTCAGATATGGGGATTTCTCGCCAAACGTGGCGATTTTGAAACGTGTTTGGCGATGGGATTTTCCATTTGGCGACTGGCGACTTTTGTGGCGATTTATGATATAACTGCAGATTTACTTAGCTATTTTTACCATTTATATTATTTTAGCGATTTGCATTTATATTTACATAAGCGGAGTAAGGTCTCTCCAGCTAAATATACATTCATATATAAATATACACATACCTACTTATAGATTGTTTTAACAGTTTGTCATTTTATGTTATCATTACAAAATTAAAAAAATCTGGCTAATTTTTTCACATGATTTTTGTTTTATTATCATTTTAAATTTTATATTCAGGCACTATTTAGTTCCAATGTTTAAAAAACTGAAGTCGAAACCAAAACCTGTCGAACAAAAAACGAAAATTTGTCTACAATTTTTCGCTATTTTGATTTGGTTTGACTATTTACAGTTAATGAATTAGAAATAAAAGGAAAAGTTTTTTTTTGCCAATGACAAATGAAAAAGTGGAAGAAATGGCAGTTTTTCAATTTCGACTGCAGTTTTTTAAACACTGTTTAATTCTTACGAGCCTGAAGTTTACGATCTTATAGACTTGTGTGCTTAATTTTAGTTTTTTTTAACTGAATTAATGATCTCCATTTTATGTTATTAAAAAAAAATATCAGATTCTAAACAAAATTTAATTTCGGCGACATTTTTGTATTTTTTCTCAGTTTTTAATTTAACAAAAAAAAAAAGTTTTCGAAAACTGGACAAAATTGACGTTTAGCGATTTTTGGCGATTTCTGACATCCGGTTTGGCGATGAAGCTCAAAAAAATCTGGCAACACTGATTAGAAGTTCTTACTTGGCACTGGGAAGTTCAAGAGGGCTGGAATCAGTACGAATTTGTCTTATTGTACGTAGCGCATCTATACAAGAGTTTTCCTTTTCATCATCATAAAATAAATCGACACTAATATGGGCGATTCTATTTTGACGGGTGCAACATTTAGACGCTTTAAACGTCTTTTACTAATAGAAAGAAACACATTTGCAATTAAGTTATTTGTAGAAGGGGTTACATTTTTTAGATTCTATTGTTTTCTATATACAAGAATTTATATGAAACGATCAAATAGCCACGAGAGAGCTTTAAAGCGCATGACGGGTGCAACTAAATTGGTCCACTTTCATAAGATCATACCACAAAAACACAAAACTCTGTTAATTTTTAAACTTTTATTATATTATTCTTTTTTATTGTGAAAGGTGAGATATCAGACGATGATTATCAAATCAAACATCGTAGAGAAATATAATCCAATAATAAGAAATTTGCTCTTTAAGCCATGACGGGTGCAACATGCAATGCATTTTCTTTTCGCGCCAAATCTATGAATCTTAATGATTCGAAGTGCACAAGTTTTTATTTAAGCTTACGTCTAAAAAAATTATATTATTATAAAATATAGATATTTTACTTTAAATTGGCATCAAAAAAGTGTCAAATAGTGTGATTTGAAAATTGATGTTAAAAGTTGTCTAGAATAGAATCGCCCATATCAATAAAAAATACTTTTTATTCAACACAACAATTAAAAATACTTTTATTTTAAAAAATTATACAATTTTATAATATTTTCACTTGTCAAACGTTATACTTATTTAAAGTTGGCAAATCGATATTTTAAGTTGGCAACTTTATAGCAAACTCAACTAAAAACAGTTGGGTATCGCAATTCCTAAAATGAGTTTGGTTGTGCATAAGTTGGGTTGACTCCAACACGACCAATCTGAGTTGAGTGGAGAACTGCAATAGGAGCATTAATAATTCGTGATCTCCCAAAAATAGCATGCATACATACATACATACATATACAATATGCATGTACATATGTATAAATGTAACAATTTATTTGGTTTTGTTTTGGTTTTCTGTGGAATAAATAAAGCTAATTTTTTTTTTTTTTGACTTAAAAAAGTAAAAACTTTTATCTTGAACTCATTTAATGAAATCATTGTTTTATTGAAAGAATCCCTGGATTCCCGGGAATAAAATTTATTTTGTTTCGTTTCCCGGGCAAAGAAAAAGTCCGGTAAATAGTCCTTAAAAACTTGCTCAAAATTGCCATTTGTGCAAACTTGTGAGCAGTGTTGCCGTTAGGATACGAAAGATACATTTTTCGTATCTTTTGATAACTTCATGTACCATGTATAATCCTGACATTTTTCGTATCTTTTGAATCTTTACGTAAAATGTTCAGAAATAAAATATTAAATTTTAATTTAAAAAAAAAGATGTTGTTAATGAGCCGATGTTAAAAAATTTTCAAAAAGTAGTTGGTTTAACATTTGTACTTCCATTTTCGAATGCATGTGTGGAAAGAATTTTTAGCCCACTAAAACTTATTAAGACTGATCATTGTAACCGACTCAATACTAATACAATAGCAGCTTTAATTATGGTGAAAGAGAATATTAATGATGTTTCAAAATACGATCCACCTAAATCGATTAATAATAGTAGTGCGAAGTTGTTCTGAGGAAATATGAACATCTTTTTTATTTTTAGGAAATTTATACATATGAATTTTTTGATATAATCGCCCTAGTATAAACGCCTTAACTCGTATATTATATATATAAATGAATTTGTTTTGATAACATCCAAAGATAGTTGCATATAATCATTTTTAAAGTTTGCTTACTGTATTTTTTAAAATTACAGACTTACCCCCATATTCATAAAAACTATTTTTATTTTATTGGAGGTTTATTGAACACAATTTCATAGGAATTTCGTTCAATTTCGTTCAATAAACCTCCAATAAAATAAAAATATTTTTTATGAATATGGGGGCTAATATTTATGACTATTTATTTCATTTAATATGAAATAAAAATGTTATGTTAATAAATGTTAACGTTAAAAATGGATTTTCAAATTTTTTCAAAATGTATCTTTTTGGGAAAAGTGTATCTTTTTGGAAACTAAAATGTATCTTTCGCGAAATTTCGCTGGCAACACTGCTTGTGAGACTTGTTTCATAAAGCCCTTTTTTAACTCTTGTATAAAACACGAAAAGTGAAATTTGTTTTAAAAAGAAAGCAAAAAGACGTAATAGAATTTGTTGTTTGTGATATGTTAACAGTTGAATTTTTTGAAAAAGTGCACCATTGTGCAGTACAAGTTTACGACCAAAAATTGTTGGGCAAATTTATGAAGTTTGTGTAAATAAAATTTCATAAAATTTTTGAATTTTTGTAAAAATACGTTGTTGTCTAATGAAAAATGAAGAAGTCGAAATTACAGCATAATCTTATAACTTTTACTATCTCAACTGCAGCTTTTAAAACACTGGTTTTGACTAGATTTCCAATACAAAACCAAATCTGCTTCTGACTAAATTTTGACGAAATTTACTTAAAATCTGGTTATACTTGTAATGCAACTATGATTTTCTTCATATATGTAGTACTAAAAAATAGTTGCCTGTACAAAAAAAAAATTACATTTTAACAAAAAAAAAAAAAAAAAAATATGGCGGCTTGTTAAAACTGTAAAAAAATTCAACATTTTAAGCGAACAATTGAAGTTATTTATAAATAAAAGGTGATGCAAATTTTTAAATGCCTTAAATGCTAATGTCAAAAATTGCAATGTAAGCGCACTAAATTTGAAGAATATATTAAAAAAAATCTACACGATTTTGTTCTAATTTAAACGGGCTATTGAGGAAAAAGTTCAAACAGATTTTTTCCTAAAAAAACTATTGATCCTGATCGCAAAACTATACTTATTTTCAAGTGCCGTTAATTTTTTTTTTTTTTTTTTTTTTTTAATTTTCTAAGAAAAAAAAAACAACAACAAGAAAATATCGGAGAGCCAAGTCGTAAATAATATTTCGATTGCTTTTTAAATACTTGATTTTTTTCGGCAGCAATTATTTGTTTTTAATTGTAATATAATAATCTACCAGTATTGAAACGATCATTCTTTACGATCGCAATAGCACTGGGTTGTATTAATATTATTGCATCCTGCAGCAATATAAAAACTGGAAACTTTGTTGTAATCCGTAGTAAAGGCATAAAAGACAAGAAGGATTTTAAAATTGCTAGAAATTTATCACACTATTTCGGTTAATCCCAGGTCATACACCAAAGATAAATATCTCAGCAATTTGGCAATAACGTCGGCAGAATAACAGAGAAATATTTTTTATTGCTCAGATTATGTTAAAGGATTGGGAAAACGTATTTATGTTAACTCATAATTTGAAAAAAAATCAAGAAAGAACCCAGCGGGAAAATGTTATCAATAGGAAACGAGAATGTAATACATATATTGATTAATGTTTGATTCCAGAACTCCTAACACAGAAGGTGGCATGTCATAACGTCCAGTGTCATAACGTCCATCAAAGAAATGTCATAGCGTCCGCGGACGTTATGACACTTTGCAAAGTGTAATAATGTTCACAACTTAACTTATAATGAAAAATAAAAAAATGTGTAAAATTTTTTTTTGAAATATTAAAATAAGTAAGTACAATGCCAAAAATTCTTACAAGCAAGAATGTAAACCAATTTGGGATCATAGCCGGCCTTCGGCCGTGCGCAAGGATTTTCTTTTCTATGGTATAACAAATACGGGCTTCGCTAACTAAAGCTTCTCTGCACAGCCGGCCTTCGGCCGGGCGCAAGGATTTTCTCCTCTATGGTATAACAAACACCGGCTTCGCTAAGTAAAGCTTCTAAAATCTGACTCTGAGAAGCTTTAGTTAGCGAAGCCGGTATTTGTTACACCATAGAGGAGAAAATCCTTGCGCCCAAAAGTGTTTTCGTTATATATTAAATATATACCCCCAGAGAAAAAGCAGCAAAACCATTTTTAAAAAATGTTTTACCATATTATGTTTCATTTAACCAAATCATTGTCACCGACAACCATATTATGGTTAAATTAGTTTCTTTAAAAATAGTTTTGTTGGTTGGGACCATAATGAAACATTTTTTTCTCTGCGTATATGCAGATAATTTTTTTGTATTTAACTTCTTTAGTAATTATGGACCTAATGACACTTTTGAAAGTGTCATAATGTCCATTTGCAAAGTGACACTATGACACTGGACGTTATGACATGCCACCACACAGAACATGTCTTAGGATTGTAATAAATTATTTAAATGCATACTGGGAATGACTTTAATAATTCTAAAAAATACGAATAATTGTCACGAACAGAAGAAAAAACACGAAAAATTGTTACGAACAGAAACAATACATTCCTTGTTCTGCCAATGTGAGAATATACGTTGTAATCAAATCATAAATATTGTGTCAATAAAATTACCTTCTCGATTTCCATGAATGCATTATTATTCTTTCGAAAATAATACATTATTCTTTAAGTTATTTATGTAATCAATTTTTGTTTGCTCTCATTTTACCGAACTTTACCCAAAAAGTACGGGATCGCACCTATTGTTTGATTTTGATAACACCAAAAATCAATTGCATGAAAAGAAAAAATATGCTAAACATAATTTGAGAATTATAAGCATTATCTTTTATATGCTATAACTTATTTATATTTTTAAATTCAAAACAAAACAAGTAAGAAAGTATAGTCGGTCAAGCCCGACCATATGATACCCTACACCACAGTATTAAAAAACACATCATGCTTATATGTCCATATAAATATGGATTTATCTATGTTTATAAAACTTATTAAAATCGGGTTAAAAGTTTGTGAGGGGCAGAAATTGCCCCCTACCTCTCCTGGTGGTCCTATTTTTAAAAAACTGTACAGCTTATGTGTCTATATAGATATGGACCTATCTATGTTTTGAATTTCATTAAAATCGGTTTGAGAGGCAGAAATTGGCCCTATCTCCCCTCGTGGTCCTATTTTTTAAAAAATACATCTCTTTTGTGTCCATGAAGATATGGTTCTATGTTAGTTTTAAATTTTATTAAAATCGGTTTGATAGTTTCTGAGAGGAAGAAATTTCCCCCTATCTTCCCTCGTGGTCCTACGATTTGGCCCATTTTCAATAGGCTTGGTCCTTGAGTCAATAAGAACCTATGTCCCAAATTTAATCAAATTATCTCCAAAATTGCGACCTGTACTTTGCGCACAAGGTTACATGGCCAGCCAGCCAGCCTGCCAGCCAGCCGGACGGACATCGTTAGTTCGACTCAGAAAGTGATTCTGAGTCGATCGGTATACTTTAAGGTGGGTCTAGGGCCAATATTTTAAGGCGTTACATACATCAGCACAAATGCATAATACCCTCTCCACTATTGTGTTGTGGGTATAAAGATAAAATTGGGTTCATATAAAAATGAATTTTTACTATAAATCGGATCAAAATGCAATATGTAGTTCCAAATTTGTTTTCGAACGGCCAATTTCACCAAGTTCAGTTTAAACTAACTATTACTTTAACTTCCAATTATCAATATGTTTTGACAGCTATAAATGATAGTTTATTATAACTGAAGTTTGTGAAATTTTTATTGTTATTATATCCTGTGGTTTCTATAAGGAACAAAGGGCCACTTGGTGAAATTGGCCGTAAATATAATAAGTTTGTCCAAAGTTTTTGAGAGTTGTGTTATTCCTTTGAAGTTTTGAGATATTTTAATGGGATTGTATTAAGAATTTAAACTCTATTCAGTTGCTCAATTTCATTAAATAATATTAATCGGTAAAGTTTTTATTGCATAAAAAAAATAACTAGAATTAGTGACACAAACTCAAAAATCACATTTTCGCACTTTTTTGCAATTTTACAATTATTAAAAATTTTATTATATTTTGAAATCTATACACAATTCTATAAACTGTGATTATAGTATGACTTCCTCCCCACTGTGCATTAATGTGTCCCAAAAAAACATTTTTTTTATTTTCAATGGTGCTCAAGCAAATTTAAAAGTTTATAGTGTAAAGTATTTTAGGGATTTTTATTTTCTGATTTTTCGGAGAGGTTTAGAGGTCGCACAAGTCGAAATCGGGTTTGCCGGCATTTTTTGTGAGTTTGTCAAAAACCACAATTTTCTTCACTTTTGAGGAACCAATTTAAAAGAAAAATGTCAGAGCTTTACTTTTGTGTGCGAAAACTGTGTATAAGTTTTTGAAATGAATTTGCTCATTTGTGTATTTAGGTAAATAACGATATATAACTTTTAAAATTTTTATGCAAATTAAAAAAACCAACAATGCAGTTAGAAAGATCAATTAATTCTAAATAACTTAGAAACAACAAATTGAATTTGAGTTCCTAAGTTATACCGGTTTCCAGCTTTGTACCCAGTTAATGATATTATTATACATACGCTGTTTGCCAGTTTACCACCCATACCCAACAAACAATAAAAACTCAAACGTTTTGTTTGGCTTTGTTTAAAAATAATTTATTGGGGTTCTAACGATGTAGTTCTATCTATGCACTGCAGTAAGTTCTGAAAATCAGTTTCAGAAGTTGTGACATTGATGTAAGTGTTAGCCAAAGCCACACATCGTTCTGCCAAATCATTTACCACTTGGTTCTTTGCATTTTGAAATCACTTGTTGGCTTCCCAATTTGCTGGATCTGTTTTTAAAAAATCAATTAAAACATTGCCAGGTTCATAAAAATCATAGATGTAAGATATGAATTAAATACAAAACTAAAATACTTTTTTTTTTAATTTTAATTTTTATTTTATAAAAGAAAATAAAAACAATTTTAGTTTTAGATTTTTTGTTTGAATGTTTGTGGTATAAATTTTTATAAAATTTAATAGAATCCTGATATATTTAGATATTTTTAAACAAAATTTACTATGAAAAAAATTATTTGAACTTTTTAATATTAAATAAGTTGGATTCTCAAAACTTTTCTATAAGGGTATTCATTTCAGTTTTTTTATTCGTTGGAAAAATGGAAAAGTGGAAAAATGTAATTTTTGTTACAACAAACACAAGGAAAAACTTTTCCACCGAAATTTGCAATTTAAACAAGCTTTAACCAAGTGTAAAAAAATCAGATTGGAAAATTACAATTTTACAATTTTTAAAGAGTTGGCAATTCACAAACGTCCAATTGAGTGTGGTTGCCACCATAATAAAAATTTTGTTATTTTTCACAAAAAGCACTAAAATTTACATCTCTTTTTAAGATAATCAACTATGATTCTTTAAACTCCATTTTTATTAAATCAAATTTTACTTTTTTAAAACGTCGTTTTTCATAACTAAATTAAAAATGAATTCTATACAAAAAAATATAAAATATAACTTAAAAATGACGTGATAATTAAATAATCAATTAATTCAATTTTAACTCTTTTATTTGGTTTCAAGAAAAATATCAATTACTTCCAAGAATTATATGACAGATTTTTGTTTTTGACAGTTTTGTACCTTTAACTAAAAAAATACCGTTCACTTAATAAGGTGTAATTTTCCTTTTTTCCCATTTTTCCAACCAAAAAATTTTTGAAATTAATACCCTTTATGTCTTTTTATATTCAAATATTCTAAGCTGAATATATTCAAATCAATTTAATTCAAATAAAAAAAATTTGATTTGTAGCAAGGCCCATTGAAAAGGTCTGCGCAAGAAGCCTGATGATGATTGTTTTCGTTCTTTTGAGCTTTCAAACGTTGTTTAGTCTCGGTTCACACTATGAAAGTTTTCTTTCAGAAAGTCTGAGTTTATGGGTGAGAGAGGAGTGAATTAAAGCATGTTCTCTGCCCCTCTCACCAATAAACTCAGACTTTCTGAAAGAAAACTTTCATAGTGTGATCCCAGATTTACATACACGTTTTTTCCTTTTGCTTTGTATATGTGGTAGTAAGTTTTTGACAGCTTAAAAGAAAATGGGCCTTGATTTGTAGTTTTAGAATTTTTATTCAACAAAATTGGTAAACAATAAAAATATTCAAACAAAAAACTTTAAAATACATAATTTTTTATTAATTTTTTTTAAATTTTCCCTTGAAAAATGAGGAAGACAATATAATAAAATACTGGGATAAAAAAGTTCAGCTCCATTTAAAAATACAAGCATAAAGCTACATTCCCAATCAAAAAAACAATTTCGTTTTTTCTTCCCAAAGTATTTCATATATTTTCCTTTCATTTTTAAAACAAAAATTTAACTAAAATTTTTTTAAAAATTTAACTAAAATTGAGTCAACTAGAACTTCAGCAACAATTTGTATGAAATTGTTTCTGACGTTTAATATAAGTTTACTTAGTTTTGAATGAAAATATTAACAAAATATTTACAAAAATAAAAATAAATGCATAATATCGTTGTGGCTTAAACTTGCGAACGGTTTCTTGATGCAAAATGTGTGTGGTTGCAAAAGAAATTGTTGCTCTATTATGAACACCAAATGAAAATGTTTTTTTGATTGTGAACGTAGCTTTAAAAGTAAGACGATTTCGTATTTGAAAATTTAAAAAAAATTATCGATATTATACAGTTACTGGTTACTTTACTACCACAAGTTTATTTTCCATGGCATTTAGACATAAATTCGGTGGAAAGCTGGCCAGAAACTAAAAGCAATATTATATTCCTTGAATTTTGGTAAAGTGCAATTTGTGAGGTTGTTTTCGAGCTTGAATTCCTCGAAGCAAATTTATGTAAGACCATGGACTGAGCTCTAACCACTTTGTAATATAAAACTTCCTTGCCATTGTTTTCCAAATAGCAACGAGCAGTTTATGTGCTAGAAATAAATTCGACTGAAATTTAAATGGCATGCCGAATATACCACTCTTAATTATTATATAAAAGATAATAACGATTATAAATTGTTTTCAATTTTAGAATTAAAAAAAATACACAATAATGAGTACTTCCAAAAATTTTTGTTGAATTAAAATATTTAGGCCGATACGTTCTTCAAAAAACGCTGAGGTAGCCAATTTTGAGGTGAAGTACCACTGATGACCTGGAAATGCTGTTAACGTGGCGCGTGCTACTGCGTCATAAATAATTTTGTAGTTATCCAACTGCTTTAATTGACTAAGATTATTAGGAGGATCGAATTGATCCATTGGCAGGAGTACCAACTGTATATAAATATTCCTAAAATAAACGAACTAAATTCAAGCAAGGCATCAACTTTTGAATTGTCCATGTAAGATTGCAGCTGATTTCGAAAAATGCATATATTTAAAGAATATATTTTCATCATCCATCGACCCCGATTATGGTCAGATCTATCACACAAAATAAGGCTCCGATGATGCAATTCTTTATATACTTCTCTTGGATGCACGTCTTTGATTTAATTTTCGCAAAATTTTGTGGTTCATACCGTCGGAAATAAACTTGTCAATAAACTCCCCTCCGCTGAAGTGAGACGAAAATTTTTATTTGTGGTATTTTAGTCTGCTCTTCAATATTAAGCGCCTTTAAAGCTGATCCAGCTGCAAGCTAACACTTACATCAATATCACAACTTCTGAAAATGGTTTTCATAACTTATTGCAGGGCATAGAACTACTCATAAGTGATTTTCAAATAAAGCAAAACAAAACGTTTGATTTTTATTTGTTTGTTGGGTATGAGTGGTAAACTAGCAAACAGTTTATAATATGTAATATAATAAACTGGGTACAAAGCTGAAAAGCTGCATTACTAATTTTTTTAAATAAAATTTTAAAAATTTTAATTAGGGAATCTTACTGAGCAAATTCATTGCAAAAACTAATTTTAAAGACAAAGTGTACGTCAATAAGCCAAGAACAATTTAAGAGCTAAGGATAAGATAATTAACGACATTGAAACTCAATTATGTCTCAGAGTCATTGAAAATATGGACCATCGACGGATTATACTTTCTTACTTGTTTTTCATGTAATGTGGTTCATTTTAAATAGTATTGCTTGGTTTTTGAGTAATATAATATAGATATCATTAGCTTAAATGCAAAAAGGCGTAACTAACAAAAATAAAATTTTACAGGAGAAGCAAAAAACTTTATTAAATGAAAACTATAAACATCTCAGAAAACATGCATTGATAAGTCGCCTATGGAATTTTGTAAACAATTTTCAAAGGAAACCATTTCATAATATTTTCTTGAAAAAAAAAAATGGATAATTACGTAGTTTTTTATTTATAAAATAAACCTTTGTTTTTTGTTAATAAAAGCGCAATTTTTGATCGCAGAAGTGTAAAATTTTGTGAAGACATGTAGTTCAATGACATTTATAATAATCAATCAAAAACACGATTTTGAATTTTTTGTTAGTTTCGCCTTTTGCATTTTAGCTAACGATATACATAACTTAGCCAAAAACTCATTGAAGTTAAAATCAACTTTTCTTATAGTTATAGGAAGCAAAAATGTATTAACTACATAAATTGTTTCTTCGAATTCCACTCTCCTACCGCACCAAAATATAAAGTAGTCTGTAATTTAAAAATTATAAATTTGGTGCTTTAAAGTGGTAACTTTATTTTTGCACAAATTATACAGGGTTTAATATGTACATCTATACATAGTTTTTGGCCACCTAAAATTGCGAAAAGTCATAAAAAAATAAGAAATGGTCTGTAAATTTGACCAGACCCACCAAACTGTATATTTGTGGCATTTTAACAAAACATCTTAAGTCAAATCTAAAAAGTAAAAAAAAAAATTTGTTAAACATACAAATTTTCATTCAAAAACACATTTTTGTTTTCGTTTTTAAAATTTTGTATTATCAACGAAATTTTTCTTAAATTTTGGTTTATTTCATTATTTGATAAAAATTATTTTTTCACCATGTTTTTTTAAAAAACTTTTTTGCTATCTTATCTCGACTTAAGATGTTTTGTCAAAATGCCACAGATATGTAAGTATTTCGAACCGAGGTTTGCAGAATTCTTATCTGAGGTACGTTAGTAAATTGCGAAAAACAGGTAGTGTATTCTACCGTTTCAGTGATGGGAACTGGCTCTCACGATAGTGGAATTATTTACCATTATAGTTGTTTTTAATATGTTATTTGTTGTCAAAATTCTACGTCAACAAGTTCACAACCATTTGAGAATTCCAATCATTAGGTTTATGCAAAATGCCTGCTAATTGTTGCATTGCTGTATTTCGGCATAGAGCTGCATCAATAAAATAAAAAGTCATGAAAAATTTTGACAAAAATGCGTAAGTGTTTACCTGGGTCCAAGAACTGCATTTTCTATTTTTTTAATTGCTTTAATTTTGAAACAGTTTATATAAAAGTTTTAATGCTAACATATTTTCCATTTCAAACTTGTTAAAAGTTACTCATATTGAACACTTAAACCATCTTTTTGCAAAATAATTGTTTGCATTTTCTCATATAAATTTTTCAATAGGATTATTTACTGTAGATAAGTGCAATTTCTAACTAACATGTAATTAACTTGCTGTCACTTTTAATGAGTTATTAAATAAACCTAAAATGCTAATGTTGCAACTTTTTGTTGTTTTATCAATTAAATATTTTAAAATGTACAGAAAGGTATGGCTTTAATGAATAGCATCAATTTAATAGTTGTTTCTTTACTTTTGAGATAAGGTTCAAGGTTGGGTACGTTCGTAAATGCATCAAAACTGTGCATCACTGCAGCAGTGATTTTTGTTGCTGATGCGTGATCACCAGTTGCGCTTGTGATGCTGATGCTTTTTTACTGCACAACAGCTGTGCAAAGTTTGAATTTTTAACACGAGCTAAGTTTTAAGTTTTATGAGCGAACATAAAATAATAAGAAAAATGATATCAACAATAGCGATGACAAATTTTATTAAAAGTATTTAACCAAAAAGTAATAGTTTTCTTATAAATTACAAGAAAAAGCATCGAAAAAGAATAATAAAACTGTTTATTTTATGTTAAAAGTTATTGCATCAGAAAATTAACTGATGCAATTATTGCCAATATTTGCTGCAGAGCTGCGGCATCACTGCATAAAAAAACTTTTGACATATGAAAGTAATGCCAAGTTTCTTACAAGTGATGCATTTACGAACATTCAACTTGACTAATGCGCAACTGATGCGCATCAACTGCATTTACGAACGTACCCGTTATGTCTTTTACACAACTCTTAGCACAGGCATGGCTGCCAGATTTGAAGATTTACCGTAGTTTTTACGATTTTTTGTTACGAAATTGGAAAGTTGCCGTTTTGCTGATTAATTTTTGGTTTGTATATTAGGCACCATAGAAAAAAGACTAATCGTAAAACTTTTTCTCAAAATTTGTTGTCTGTTCCCTAACAAATTAATGATCAAATGCAAAATTTCGAGGAAAAACTGTTTACTTTTTATTCACGTGATTACTGTAGGCGGAGGGTATCAAAGATTCGGTACAGCTGAATATAGCACTCTTACTTATTCTGATATAAGCTTTACTTTAGAACAGAAATAAAGTAGAAACTGGCGATTCCATGCTTATAGAAACTTTGAATATTGCATAAACTGCTTCTCATTATTTAAAGCGCATTTACTAAGTTAATAAGATTTCTAATTTAAATAACTGGTTCGTTAAAGCTGAATTCAACAGTATTTGCCTACATTTTATTCAGTTTTATTAACATTTACATAGATAAAAATCAATTATAATATAAAAATTCCAGTCAATTTGATAAATTATAAAAACTTTTAACACACTTATAATTGAAAATAACACTGTGAAACAAATTCAGGTTAGCAAAAGTTAGGTCGATTCTGAGAGTGAGGGGTGAAAATAGAGGCTAAATTAGAAGACCCGTATCGCGGCGTTTGTTTGTTAGTTCGAATTTTTTTTTTTTAAATCGACCTTCAACCTTTGCAGTCAAATGCCGATTTTCAGCATATTGTTTGTATGGTTTTTGCCTATAACTCGTCGACTAATTGATATTTTTTAAATCAATTAGTCGACAATGTAATCTAAGTAATTACTAGAGTTGTCAATTATTCGCCTTTCCACTTTGTTCGAATAGTTCAAATAACTGTTTTTGTTCGTTCGATCAAACGATCAAATCTAAAACATTATTCGATTAATCGATGAGAATAACGAATAAAAAAAATTATTTTTACAAAAAAAATACTATTGAAAATTTTCCATTCCATCCGCTGCGACTTCTTCTTTTTGTGATGCATATCGTTGTATTACTTAAAGGCATCGTAAAATCCTTAATTCCTTAATAATCCTGTATTTTCGAAAGGCGTTGGCAGACCTACCATCTTCAGCCAAACTTCTGTGTACAATTTCTTCTATAGAACAGCCGCTTGATCTCTTAATGTATTTTTAACCAAGCTCGGCATTTCTTGATGTCGTTGGATTATCTTCCACTACATCGTTTTCAATATAATACAATAACAACATTTTCCACTTTCAAGTGATTTATATATATAAATCAATTCTTTATTTTTAAGCTTTTTGTTTATTTCTAAATTTTTCACCCGAAATTACCTTTCTTGAAAATTTTTTACCATTTGATTTTAAAATAAAACAGCTGATGCAATTAAGAAGGCGAGTTGCAAAACTCGTTTGTTGCAAAATTAAAAATACGAGATGGCAAATGATTCTTACAGTTCTTTTGGCACTTTATAAGACGATATATTCTGATTGCATCAATGCATGTCCGTGCTAAAATTATGGAGGAGGGCATTGATACAATTAGTAGGTGTATTTCTTTTCATAAAGCGCCAAAAGATCTGTTAGAATCAATTGTCATCTCGTATTTTTAATTTTGTAACGAACGAGTTTTGCAACTCACCTACTCAATTGTTTGTTAAGATTTGTTCAATGAGAACATAAAATACATTTTTGTAATACAATGAGTACTCAACACGGTTTTTGCTTACTAAAGATTGAGATTAATAACAATATTTTTTGACTTTCCTACATTTTGTATAAAATCACTAAAAACGAATGAGAATAAATATGTATATACTAAAACAAAATGAAATAAAGATTATATTATAAATTGAAATTGAATTGACTAAGCTTTTACTTAATTTATTTTTTAATAAAAAAAAATTGTTCGATTAATCGACATTAATTAATCGATTTATTGGTTATTCGAAAACCATCGTTTTGAAATTATTCGAACAAGAGTTTGGTTTTGTTTGATCGATTAATCGAATTATTCTTAATCGGTGGAAAACTCTAGTATCTACAGATGGGAATTTCACTTGAAATCAAACATAGTATTTATTTGATTTAACGAATTTGATAATTCAAAAAACAAAATATTTATTTTATCATCATGAGTAATTTTTTGAACGTTTGCTTGTTTGCTTTCAGAGGCCAAAGTTATTTGGAAAAGTATCGCTTTGTTATACAAAGTGGCATGCTGGCTGGTTTAGTTGCAGTCTTAGCCATACCTTCTATACTAAAAGTTCTTATTTGTACACGCCAATCCGCTTCGCCAGCCACAGCATATCGAAGATATATTCGCACAATACTACATACATCAGCATGGTATAAATATTCTCCTACACCCAAAACATCAAAATTTTGGATTAGTTTAAAAGCGGTTCGAAAAGCTCATTCGCGTTCTAGTCGAGCTTGTACCAAAGTGGGTGCTGGTCAAATAACGCAAAAGGATTTAGCTTTAACACAGTTTGGATTTATAGGTTTTTTAATGTTAGGTGATTATCGCATACAAATGTGTGATGAGGAATTTCTGGAATCAACGTCTCATATGTGGCGTGTTTTAGGTTATTTATTGGGTATTAAAGATGAATACAATATTTGCGGAGAAAATTGGTGTGAAACTAAACCGAGACTTGAGATTGTAATGCGCAAAGTATACGAACCGGCATTGGAGAATACCAGCAAAGATTTTGAACAAATGTGTAAAGCTTTACTTGAAGGTCTTTGGCCGATAAACACCAGCTTAACTGTGGGCTCATACCTCTATATGACCAAACGTTTAGCCTATGTTAAGGGTTATGAATATTACGATTTCGATTATCGTCCGGGCACAATACCAGATCCAAATCAACATCGTTATTACAAAGATTTAAATTGGTGGGATCGAATTGTTGTATTTTATGGCCTGCTTTTAGTGACCTATTTACATAAATATACAATTGTACGTTTGTATTTGAATTTCCGTGTATGGATAAATGAACAAATAATGTATTATTTGCCTTATATTGCCTTCTTTAAATATGGAATTAAATGGGCTTATGTACGTGTTTTTACTGGCAATGGAGCAAATTCCTTTGATTTCCATTTAAAAGAAGATTAATTTTGTTTATATTATTTAATTAATAATAAAATATAATAAATAATCCATAGTATAATAGTTCTTTTAATAAAATAATAAAATATGTGTTGAAATTTTACAAAAACAAAAGTTTATTTTTTCAACGCAGGAAAAACCAAAAGTGGATCAAAGAAAATTTTTTATTTAATTAAATGTTCTATTAAATTTCTTTAAAATCAACTAATGTTAACTTTAATTTTTCGCAATAATCGATTTGTTTTAAATAAATGAAACTTTGGTCTGGTAATTTCGTGCTATACTCGGCTGTGCCGATTCTTTGAGATCCTCTAGTTAGAGTAAGAACATTTTAGAATTGGGTTTACCAAATTTTACTACTATAGCTGTGATATTTCTAGTCTGACGTTTTAATCAGACATCAATTTCATGGTGCCACTTATGCAATAGGGCATTCTTCCCCCTAATATCCAATTGTTTGCATACTGTGTTGCAGTATGCGAGCCACAGAGCACAATGAGCAATATTTTAAATATATGTAAATTAATTGAATAAAACGAATATTTGGACTTTTCTCTACTATTATTGCTGATCTTTAATATTTGTTCCCTTAGTTTTTAGTTTCAAAAATAACTGAAAATATTCACCCTTATTGTGTTTGGCGTATTTAAAATACGCCTACGACTGTTTGGTAATAGATTAAAGAGATCGTGAACTTATTTCCTTTGATCTATTACCAAACAGTCGTAGGCGTATTTTAAAAACGCAAAACACAATAAGGGTGATTATGTACTAAAGGGCTGCGCAAAATATTCTTAATGTTCTATGTTCTACTTCACACAACTATCAATTATATTATTTCACTGTAAACATACATAGCAAAACAAACATAACAACACATTACTTCCACCAAAACAAAACAAGCATAACTTGAAAAGTTTTTCTCTTCTGCTTTGTTAGTGCTTGTATTATCAAAACAAACAGAATATCAACACAAAAACAGACAATGAAATAAAGAAACGGTAAATCATAGTAAAAGCATCGAGTGCACTAGAACATTAAAAAAAATAAAAAAATTTATATTTTTGAATTATTTCCTAAATGTACATATATTTTATTTTAGTCGACCTTTATTATTATATTATGTATAACTAAATTATCAAGCTTGAGGTCTTGTTTTATTATTATATAAAACTTTAAACGTTTATTTAACCAATATTTCTAATTCTAGTTAAATAACTATTAATATTTTGTTGCTATCAATTTTCCCAAAAAATTGTGAAACACACCATTAGATTTTATTTTTTATATCTATGAAAATAATGAATTCTTCTTAATTTTATTTAAATATAAGACCTAAGTTCCTTTATATGTATGTAAATAATAAACAATAAATTTTTGCAAATAAAAATTAATATTACATATAAACTTTTTTAAGCTTTTTCATATTCATTACAAAACGAAAATGTTTCTCACTTTGCAATTCTCTTTGGTATATGTTTACAATCAAAACATTCAAACATGCTTGGAATGTTCTATTTCTGTTTTAATGTTCTACTTCATCTTTGTTCTAATTCAGCTTTATTTTAGTTCAGCATTGTTCTAGTGCAGTTTTGTTCTATTCTTCTATATTTTGATCGTAAAACAAAACAATTGTTTTTGGAAGTATGTGTTTTGTAATGAGAGAGTAATAAACACACACTATCTAAATTCAATGAAATTGTAAGCAATATTTCTTGTGCTTGTGCATCTCTTTATTATGTACACATATTCGAGGGCTTTATATCAAAATGCTATACGTACATACATATGTACATACATGCATATGTATGTATGTACCTACTCAAAATGAACAAAATTATTGAAATAATGTAAAATGTTAAAAATATTGTAATTAGAAGTTGCTTTGGCTGAAGTGCACTTTACGGGGCGTACGAAAAAAAAATTTTAAAAATATGCCACCCGATCCAGAATTAAAAAAAAAAAATACCAAAATTAATATTTAAGGGGGCTGAGGCCCGTGGGGACCCCTGGGTCCAAAAAACCGCCCCGCCCACTAAATGGTATGTGTGGGTACTCAAATTAAAGGTAATTGTGCAACAAAAACAAAAATAATAAAATTTTCAGTCGGCGGCTCTTCTAGGGCCCTCTGGGGCAAAAAAAGTGCCCCCCCATAACACTTATGTATATCTGTGTGGGTACTCAAATTAAAGGTAATTTGCTCACGATTGCAAATATGTATTTTGTTTTTGTATTCGTTTAATATTTTCCTCTCTAGGTTAATTTATGTATCTTTTATATTCAGAGAAGTTTTAGTTAGCGAAGCCGGTCTTTGTTATACAATAGAGGAGAAAATCCTTGCGCCCGGCCGAAGGCCGGCTATACAGAAAAGCTTTAGTTAGCGAAGCCGGTCTTTGTTATACCATAGAGGAGAAAATCCTTGCGCCCGGCCGAAGGCCGGCTATACAGAAAAGCTTTAGTTAGCGAAGCCGGTCTTTGTTATACCATAGAGGAAAAAATCTTTGCGCCCGGCCGAAGGCCGGCTATACAGAAAAGCTTTAGTTACAAAAAAATAAAAAAAATCCCGCGATTTTTATAACAAATTGTTTGTCTACGTTGCTATTCCCTTAAACAATACAATCGTAAGCAAAATACCTTTCATTCGAGTACCCACACATAGTTATAAGGGTGCGAGGGGCTATATTTTACCACCCAGAGGGACCCAGAAGTCCCGCTAGACCTCAATTTTATTAATTTCGTATTTTTTACACAATTACCTTTAATTTGAGTACCCACACATACCACTAAGTGGGCGGGCCGCTTTTTTTGATCCATGGGGTCCTAGGGGCCTCAGCCCCCTTAAATTTTAATTTTGATTTTTTTCTTTTTTTATTCCAGAGGGGGTCCAATTTTTTTTTTTTCGTACGCCCCGTAAAGTGCACTTTTGCCGTTGCTTTTTCTTGAATTGCAATTGTACTTACATTATATATGTATATTTAAAACAACTTGTTCACTTTTAAAAATTTATCACTTATTTCACCTTTTCAATTGCTTTATCTTCTTATTTTCATCACTTGGCATTCACTGTAAATGAGCGCCTAACGGAATTTAAAGTCGAGTAATCATTGCCACGTTTTAGAGTTACCAAGTCTATTAAACTATTCAATATAAATCAACTGAATTATTAATTTAAAAATTATGTATAAAACTAGCAAATTGTAAAGCAATTTAAAAACGTTTTATTTTTAAGTGATTTTATGTAGTGTTAAAAAATAAATGTAATGAACTGAATACATATTTTCATACAAACTTCTATGTGAACAATAATATTTATTACAAGGATTTATTTGGCTGTCAAAAATAATAAAATGACCTATAGCCATGTTCTGGATGCCGAAAACGAGTAGAATTTAAAGTGGAAAAATTTTTGAAACTTTCTGTTTTGAAAGTTCATAAAACTTTGTCCACCAATAACCTTCATTAGAAAAACTCTTTAACCCAGAAAAAACTACAGTTAAAAAAAAAAATAACACAAAATGTCGTTGATTTCAATTCAACTTGATTTCGTTTCTTTAATATGACCGATAAAGATGTACATACAAATTTAAAATTACTTGGATATGGTTTTATTTTTTAGTTTTTAAAATGTTAAAAAAAAAGAAATAAGAGTGCTATATTCGGCTATGTCGAATCTTATATGTATAAGAACAAAAAGTTTTATAAATAACGTTCTTTAGATATAAATAAATATTAATTGAGCCACGCCAACTTTTCATTTCGTCATGCCGAAGAATATGACAAAATCAAAAAATTATATAAGTCCGTTTCCTCTTTTGTCAAAGTTGATGTTTACGAATGTTTTAGGATATAAAAAAATTAAATTAAAATAAATTTCTTTCTTTAAAACTGAGACAAATCCAGATTCGAACTTGCAAGCTCACGAGTCTCAGGCGGCAACTTAGACAACTCGGCTACGAACGCTTTTACTGAAGAAGCGTTAAATTAAAATATATTGAGTCTACGAGTTTGTTTCTTTATTTGAGCGGCATGTCATGTATACAAGCATGTATACTTACATAAATGTGTATGGGTTTGTATGCGTAAAATTAAACATATTAAAATAAAAAAAAACAATAACCACAAGCGATTTTTTTGGAAAAGTCGTGGACCGATCTTGATGAATTTCAATAGCAAGAAATGGTGGACTATATGTGACATAAATGTAAAACAAGCTAGCCACTATCATGTCTGGAGTCTTCGGAAAACACATATCAAACGTATGACGGACAGACGGACATCATTAAATCAACTTCTCTTCTCATAAGGAATCAATATTGTAGAAATTACAAACGGAATGACAAACTTATATATACCTCTCTTCACCTATGGTGAAGGGTATAAAAACAGATATGAAAATATGTATAAAAACAAGAATAAAATGCTACTTAAGCAATCCACTACCTACTCAAATGCTCTTAACCCGGAATGCAAATTCAATTTTTTTAATTAATTGTAATGTTGATTTATATGCAACTTCGATAGGATTGAAACAAAACTTATTTATTATATATAAATATTAATTATTATTTATTTCTTCTTAATATTTTATGATCTCTTATTTAGTTCGCGGAATATGATGTAGTATCAAAGCCGTTGGCATACATTTGTTCATCGATCCAATTACGGGCTAGAGCGACATGAGCATAAGCTGCAGGAATTTCATCATTGCAACCAATGCCCCATGCAACAATTCCATTTTGTTGATAACGCTGACTCGACTCCAAGCCAATTGGGCACACCAAAGGAGCACCACCATCACCTTGGCATGTATCAATACCACGTTCACCTCCAGCACAAATAAAAGAAGGATCTAAGGCGAATCTGGGACCTAATCGTGTATTACGCAATTGATTTTGGCAGGATGAGTATTCAACAATTGGCAATGGTACTCGTTTCATGATAGCACTATAACGGCCAGCAGCACCAAAAACATCTTTACCCCAGCCGGTAGAATAGCATGTGGTACGAGGTATAGGTGAGCTGTTGGCTGGTGGCAGACAAACAACATTTATATGATCGCCTAAAGTGAACGGTGTATTTAATAAAACCAAAGCAAAGTCGTTTGCTACGTTGCGATTATTGTATTTTGGATGTGTAACCACTCGAGCGATACCTCTTTCCTCGAATGGCAAACGTTCCTTAACTGTTTGTGTATCCCATTCGCCAGCACGGATAATAAAACTATTCAAGGGTCGATCGATCACACAATGTACAGCTGTCAAAACTACTCTAGGATGGATTAAGGAACCAGCACAGAAATATGTAGAATTAGAAGAATGCAACAAAGCTACTGTCCAAGGGAATTCTCCAAAACCAGCTTCATTATCGTTAGCACCAGTTATGTTAAAGTCAATGCCACCTACATTACGTACACCACAACCCTTTGGACGATTAGGTCTATCCTCCTGTGGAATGGGTGTTAAACTTTCATTGCGTGTACGATCACCATCACAGCATACATCCAAGAAATGTTCACAAGATGGTGCATTTTCATCCGAATCTCGATTGAAACGAATATCAATCAGACCAAAACCATCAAAGGCCTCGTCATCAGCGGGGGTAGAATTTTTGGCACACTGATGATAAGGTACACAATTACACTGAGCTCTACCACTGATGGAGGTAAAAGTATCTGATGGTGCTGAGGGATCTTTGGGAACTGGCGTTACTACAACAAAAAATCCAGTAGTGGGACGTTGAGTAGGACGTTGAGTTGGAATTTCATTCTCATTGTTTTCACCAAAAACTTTATTGACAAGAGTGACTATTGATGGATCTATATTTTGTTGTTGCTGCGGCAGTGCTGAAGAGATGACGAGAAATGCGAGCAACGTTAATAAAATCAAACGTTGGCAAAACATTTTGTTAGAATCTGCAAAAGTGTTATAGAAATTATTTATATTCATATGTACATACATACATATCGCTCATTTGCTGCAAAGTCATTATACATAACTCAAAAGTGAAATTTTAGGTTTATTGATGCAGAATCGTTCACTATGTTTTTCCTTATAATGTGTATAAACTTATCTTTATATTTTATTTATTATAAAGCGAAATATTTAATTGGTGTGAACATTACCTATTAAAAATTTGACGTCCTACACGTAACCACTAGTTTTCTTAAAAAATAGTTTGCCTTTGCAATATGTTTACTAGATCAAACATGATTTAATAGTGTCTAAATTACATTATACAATTACCATCTTACAAATAAAGTTTAGTAAATCAATAAAAATTGTTAAAAATAAAGCTTAAGTTTGATCAATTTACTGGTGACGCTTTTTTTTGGATATATCCGTAAAAGATTTGTTAGGTCTGAAAATGTCTTAAGTAGTGAGAGCAAATAAATATCTTTAAACACGTTTATTACGAAATGTATTTTTTTAGTTATGACGACGTTTCAGCAAATGAGCGATATGTACCATTATTATTATACTTTAAAACTATGGTTTTTAATTGTTAATATATGTTAATAAACTTAAGAAATGTTTATATTAGTCCAACGTCAAGGGTTGAAAAAATCAAACCGTGGATAAAAATAATGCAACTAAACTCTTTTTCGCAAAACACCGGATGCTTATCGCGATATGTGGCACGTTGTGCCACTATAGGCTACAGCTCTTGAGTTTGAAATGTATTATGTGTAAATAACAAAATCAAAAATTAAGGAATCGTAGGAAACAGGGAAATATAATATTTTATAGAAGCTATGGCAGATCGCAAGCAAAACTAATGAGTTTCAGAATCCCATAAAATAAATCTTGCGTTCTGCGAATGCAATTGTTTCAATTGTCAGAAAATGGTCGATAATTTTTATCTTTAGACCACTGAATTATGCGTTGCTTTTTAATCTACAATATAGAGATCTTTAGTTGGATCACCCATTTTAAACTATTAGATTTTCAATAAACTCTAAAGTAACAGTATTTATCGCTTATATGCATTTCAGAATTTTCACGCCCTTTAATGCTTTTAACGATGGAATAACTTTTGACTTAAGAATGAAGCAATGCTAAAAAAATATTAAGCAATTTTATAATCGCACAAGCAAGAATGCAAAAAACCGTTGTACATTTAAGCGATAAATACTATAGAAATTGTAAAGTCTGTTAAAATATCCTTGGATCACCAAGAAACACTTATCAGTATTGGGAAATTAAACAAATTTTAAACGCTATGCTAAAAAGTATTTTATCTATGTGTGTAACAAATTTACTACATGTGCATTAAGACTGATAACGATTAAAATTAATTTTTTTTAACCAACCAATCATGACCATCTGTTAAGAGAGAAGAACCTCTTTTCGTTTGGAATTTGTTGGTGTTGGTACTAGATCAAACTTTTAAAAGAAACTCAAGTAAATCAACTTCGTACTATGTTTTTAAACAAATTAAATGAAAGATAATTTGAAACAAATAAAACTAAAAATAATGTTGATATTGAATTTTCCTAGCTTACCAAAAACTTTTTGAAAATAATTTAGAAGAAGATTAGAGGATGGCTACTCATACACACGTCTTCAAATATTTTAATAAGCATTTTTGATATTGATAACACTCTTGACCTTTAATGGTTGATTTTTACGAATACAAATAATTTTTAAAGTTTTAATTCCCAATTGTTAATTATGTTTGGCATAAAACTGTATTAAGATTATAATTACTCATATAAACAAACCTTAATTTTTTGGCTTAAACAACCTTGAATTATTTTCAAAAACATTAACTTGAAACCTGTGAAATTCACAGAAGAAACAAATGATTTTTTTCTCCAAAACTGGTTCTTCAATTTCGTTTTTATTATTAAAATAATTTTTTTATTTTTAATTTCGTTAATTAACAAATTTTGTGGGAATAATAGATAATTGCAAATAACTTGGAATTGACTACTTAGTTGACCAAAGAAAAATTTCGGAGTTCAAACTAGACCATGACTAACAATTTAGCGCATTTAATACAACGACCAATGACCTTCCAACGGGCAGAGGGAATTCCCACAATAAAATAAAAGCAAAACAATATTAATAACAATTCCGTAGTTGACTAATGTAACAAAAAATTCCAAATTCTTTAATCAAAATTTCAATTGTCTCTTTCTCTTAACACAATTTAAATAAAAGGAACTTCATATTCTTTCCCTTGACTTAAATTCTTATTAAAAATACAGATTTTTTAAATGCACCCATAACTACAATTAAAATATGTTTTATACCTTTTATGAAACACAAAATTTAGTTCACTTTTTTCTTATCAACAAATCTTTACTTTTTCTCTATTGAAAACCTCTATTCACAACCACAGCTTTTGTCTGACTAAATACAGCCAAGCTCAACCAACAGTCGTCCAGCCAGGCAGTAAATTGTTCGTTACTTTTAAACTCAGAAAAAATGCAATAATTAAATCAAGTTTTCTATATCTGACTATCTCAGAATATTATACAAATACTCGTATTTGTATAAATACATATATATATGTATTTACACTTATGAGATACTTTTTAGCGTCTTCAAAAACAACAAAAACTAGTTTTAAATGTATCTACGTCACGCCAATGCGAAGATAAAAATGAAAAAAATCAACAGTTCCCTCTCAATGTGTGTGTTATTCCTACTTTTTGGATTTATTTAAATATTTGCAATTATTCTTTAAGTTCATTTACATTAGTTATATTTTTATACAACATCTATCTATTTGCATAGAAATGGGTCCGATTGGAATTTCGTATACTTAACACACGGTGTGTCAAAAAATATTCTCAATGCGACACATTGTAACGCTTAATAAATAGTAAAGTAACTTAGTCAACTATGTTTTTTAATTTAGATTGGTGTAATTTATGCAAAACCATAATTATTATAAATTCATTTCATAGTATCATTGCAAATATAGAAAGCGCGTATTTTGAAGAAATGTAGATCATACATAGTATCTATAGCTTACAAACTTAACAATACAAGCAACAACAAAAATCTAGTAGATATAAATGTATTTTGTAAAATTGAAAAAAAAAATGTGAAATGTGAAGAGTGTGTTGCAAAATAAAGGGCCTATTTCACCAATTCTATTTAAATATCAAATCATATTTAAATAAAGTTTTACGTATAATTTTATTTTCTTTTTACATGAAAAACAAATCTTAAACACAAATTGATATTTAAATAGAATTACTAGAATAGGCTCTAACAATATTTAAGTTCATGCATTTTGTACTACAAATTATTTAAAAATTGTAATTTGTTTGAGATCCTTTATTGTACAGAGTATATTGTGATATTAACGATATTTTTGAAATTTATGCATAACTAGCTTTTACCCGTGACTACGTTCTTGTAAAAATTAGAAAAAGAAAAGTGTTTATCCTATTAAAAAATTATAGTTTCAGGTGGTTTTCTACATCTTTACTTAATTTGTGTTAAAATAATTCAATAAACAACATTATAGAAATTATTATTTTTTGCTTCATTAAGTAAATTTTGAAATTTCACAAACAAGGGTTGTTAGTGATATCAAGCACAATTCTCAAGCCATTTTCAATATTTGAATTCAATTGGTTAACAAATTGTTATCAAGTGTTATTCTCAACTCAAAATAAGCTTAGCAACACTAAAGCGAAAAATAAATATAAACAATAAACAAATTTCGATTCAAGATAAATGTGTCTTACAATTTAAGAAAAATTGTATATTAGGTGAACGATCGCGGTGCAAAGCAGAGCCATGGCAATCCTCAAAATAACAAGGAGCCTACAAGTATTTTGTCTCAGTATTTGAAGACGGAAAATGCACTTTTTTATCTTTCAACAGCAGCAGCTTTGGTGCCGAATCTTTAGCTGACAGTTTGTTTTAATAAATAATGAATTTAAATAAAACAAAAATATTTTTCATTTATGTTCCACATTGTATTACATTTCACATTTGAAGAACGTTTGAAAGTAAGTTTAAAGTCAACTCATTTCTCAATTTCAACGTAGTTTCCCACGAAATACTTGGCTCATCTATATTTTGAGAATTGTGATGACTCTGTACGTCCAACAAATTTAAAATTTCTTTACTTTTCCGTTTTATGTTTTTTTTTTATTCGCATTCTAACTTATTGAAATTATGTTTTTACTCAAAACTGTTCTTAATGTATTCCAACAAAACTGAAGTTTTTCTATAAGTACTGCATATAGGGGAGTTTTTTTTATGACGTGCAAATCATGAAAGGTATACAAGCGAAAAATACTGTACTATATATAGAATTTAAAGTTGTATATTTTCGATAATATGAATTTTACTTTTTTATCAGAAATTTCGTTTAAAATTTTTGTCAAACTAACCCCTTTGTTATTATATTCAGAGAAAAAACAGTAAAGCTACTATCATGTACGAAAATTGGTCGATTTCATAACGATCTCTTCATTTTTGAATTATGGTTTAATTTTTGTGTTTAAAATTAAGTTTGATTAACTTATAAGCATTAAAAAGAGTATAGACAGGAAATAAAGCAGCCTCATATACTTGCAATAAAATTGTTCAATTTTACGTATTCAAAGGTAACACAATATATTGTTAAAAATCAAAAGAATTTTGATTTTTATTGAACAACGAACAGAAAGTGAAATGCGTTGGCAAAATTTAACAATGATGATTATGTTATGTTGACATTTTTATTTAATGAATGAAACCATTGTGCGACTTATTGCATAATATAGTACAGAATGGAAATAATATTGCTAATAGCATATACAATAACATTGCAAGTATATGGGCCGCTTAAGAGGAAAATTTATTCAAAATAAGAATCAAAATCCTTTTGATTTTTATTGCACAACGAAAAGAAGTGCAATATACAGTGAAATTTGTTGGCAACAATGTACGATGTTATTTTGCTTTAAAGGTTTTTTTTAATAAGACTTGCGCCATATTTTAATTGAAACCAAGACCTGTTTAGTGAGATTGACAGGTAATTTTGTTAATTAAGTTTTTGGTTTATTACTTATCCTGACATCGGTATGCCACATAATTTTCAAAGATTAACTTGTGTAAATATATCTATTTTCGTGGATTTACACTGTATGCTATATTTAAAATTTAATTTTATAATTGCTAAGTCAAATTACAAATTTGTGCTAAATAAATATTAAAAAAGATAAATTTACCAGTTAAAAAACTAAAATGATAACACCATTTTTACCTATTTAAACACGGTAGTTATTAAGAAACCCTATTTTATTCGTTTGTTGATTATAGCCGTATATGCGGTTCTTACTGTAAGATGACAGCTTCAATTGTTTACGTTAACATGCAACCTTGTGTATTTACAATTTTAGCAGCGCGTTTTTGCATTGCTACCGGAATTCTCACTAATTGTGGGAAGTTGCAATTTTGTTTGTAAACAATATAGTTTTAATCAATAAATTCGTATAAAATATTACTCAAATATGTTTTACCACGTAAGTTAAGCTCAAATTAAAATTTTTATTATAAATTTCACTTAGAATACATTTTATTCAAGATCTCTCTTGAACATGAGATTCTCTTGCATCCACGTTACTTTGGCCCTCAGCTTCTTGAGACAGTAAAACAAAAATTGTACACTGAAGTTGAAGGCACATGTACAGGGAAATATGGTTTTGTAATAGCTGTAACAACAATTGATCAAATTGGTTCGGGTGTAATACAACCAGGTCAGGGATTTGTAGTGTATCCAGTAAAATACAAAGCAATTGTATTTCGACCTTTTAAAGGCGAAGTTTTAGATGCGGTTGTCAAGCAAATCAACAAAGTTGGTATGTTTGCTGAAATTGGCCCTCTATCGTGTTTTATATCCCATCATGTAAGTATTAGGTATTCTTTATTAAGAATTTCAGGTTGCATATTTAATTTGTGTTTTCGTAGTCCATTCCCGCTGATATGCAATTCTGTCCCAATGGAAATCCTCCCTGTTACAAATCCAAAGATGAAGATGTGGTTATTTCCGGTGAAGACAAAATACGTTTGAAAATTGTTGGTACTCGTGTAGACGCTACAGGCATTGTAGGTTATTTTTATTAAGTTGTTATAATATAGAAACTTAAATATTTTTGTTTTCAGTTTGCAATTGGTACTTTGATGGACGATTATTTGGGCTTGGTTGGCAGTTAATTTTATGAAGAATTGAAGAAAAGTGATCATAATATATTAAAAATAATTTATATTTACATAATAGAATTAATGTACACATTAAAAACATTTGCTTTTGCTTTAATAGAACTTTAACATTTTTCTTGGTGAACCCTTTTGATCTATCGGGATTTCTGGAGATATTTCGAGTAGATTTTGTATAGAATTTATTACCTTGCATTTTACAAAATTTCTTGAAAATTTTTAAATGTTTTTAAAGCTTTTTCATAAAAAAAATTCGTGGTTCGTTTATTTATTATAAGAAACTTCATGCGGTTTAAAACAAATTATAGGCCTTTTTTCAGGAAAATATTGTTCCGCGTTTTTTTTTAACAATTTTTCAAGATTTCTATTAACATTTCTTTCTTTTCAGTTGGCTTTCTCGTTCAGTTTGTTTTCTATAGAATACTTTCCGTTGACTTTCTAAAGAAAACCTTTTGTCTAAGGATTTTTTGTTAAGTTTATTTGTATACAAAACTTTTTTTTAAATTTGTTCTAGGTATAAATTTATTTCTATATAGAACATTTAGTGTTCGGAAAGTTTTCTATAAACAAGTTTTTGTTTTAAGTAAAATGTTTATAGCATTTTTGTGTTCAGTTAAATTTTTATAGAAATGTTTCAGTTTAACTTATTTTATTAAAAGTATCTACAAACCACTTGCGTTCCCACGACAATCGGTTATACGCACCAGAACGACTCGGAGTTCAACAAACACCGACCAAGGACTGTCAACTCCACAACGTCTGTTCTTGAGGTCTCGCTGCTACAACACCAATAGAAAACTTGATACAAATGTCTGAATTTCAAAGTAATGCATATAATCAAAGTATATTTTATATTTTGTATATATTTATTTTTATTTATTTATATTTTATTTATATAATTTATTAATTTTATATCTTTAAACTTATATAATTTTCAAAAAGTTTTAAGGTACATACACGTTAAAAAATTTTCATTTGACAGTTCAAGGTTTAGGAAAATTTGGTTTTAGAAATTTCATACAAGCACTTAAGTGGATAGATAAATTTGTTTATATTAATAAAAGAATAATTAATAAAAAAAAATTTACTAAATACAAACCATAAATATAAAGGTGAGATTAAAATGGTATACAGCCCAATTATGAAATGAAAAATTTCCTAGGGAGTTTTTTCCATTCTCCCATTTTTGCTACTTAAATTCAGTCATAAAAAATGGAAAAAGGGAATAAACACTCTAGAATTCTTATTTATAATTGGGCAGACAATTTATTACGCCATTACGGTATACAACTCAACTCTAGTTCTGTTTCAGTGCGTTAAACAAAAACATCGAACATTTTTAACTTATCACGAGCAGTTGTAAAGTTTCAATTCAGCTGAATTGAATTGCAAACCGTTATAAGGGCATAAATATGATTAAGCTAGAGGGAAAAATATACATACATATATTATTAGACATATAAAGCTGCATATTTGATTTGGAAAAACAAAGAGGTACTAACACATCTTACTAACAATTTATAAGATTAAATATTAATATAATTAATACTTGTACATTTACAGTACTATACTTTAATATTAAATGCACGTTTTTCGATTTAAATTACAATTTTCTTAAAAAAAATTAAAAATATAGTTAAAACAAAAACTTAATAGAAATTAAAATGTAAAACATAATGGAAGGTGTTGTCGTTTCAAATAAAAATTAACAAAGCTAAATATATGTATATTTTATGACCTGTGGTTCCTAAGAGGAACAAAGGGCCACAGAAAAAGCTTAGTTATAATGACATAAAATATTGTTGAGTTTTTATAATTATTTTGTACTTAAAACTATAATAAAGACATTCTGTAGATTAAGATAAAAAGTAATTACGCCACGAAACCTTTCACAAATCCCAAGAGAACAAATGATGTTTGACCAACATATCACGTACACCATCTTTAAGAGGTTGTGATTCTTTGCCACGTTTTGGTGGTAATTCCCAATCTGGATTTAGATTAAAAGCAAACTGAGCCAATATACGCAATTCACATTTTATTTGTACCCATCCAGGAGAATCAATAAATGACCACGAATGATACCATTTTTGCACCACCTCCTGACACGAACATAATACTTCCAGCCATAAATGCAAAACCTGCTCGTTCAGACCCAAACAAATTAATGATCTTAATTTAACATCCATTTGAGCATGAGCTTCATCATGTGATTGGTTAATTGATTGTACACAGCGATAGAGAAGTTCTTCAGGTGTAAGAACTTTGCCGTCCTCATCCAGGCGATAAGTTTTACACAAGACCAAACGACTATATACAGATTCAAAGTCTTTTTCAACTTCTCGAGAAGCAGCCTCTTCTATAAAAAGCCAGGGATGTATCGGACCTCCTAAAAAAGATGGTCTCTTCATGCCATGCTCGAGAAAAGCCTTAACTGCTGGCGCCAAAGTTCCTCTTACTAGATCCGTTACAGTTTCTGATATAGCATCATCTCCAGCCGACGTATATTGTTTACTACGTTCGTCCAATAATTCAACAAATTTAGCCGGAAACCATCCTCTCAAACCATTCAACTCTCCTACCCAACAATGCTCATCCTTTTGACTTACTATAGTAATTATATCATTTTTCCTAAAACCCAACTCATCGTCGTCATGTCTCTCAAAATCATGTAAAGCTTTGGCTCTTCTCTTACGTGTCCTGGCCACATTAATAAAATTCTCATGATCCTTAGCATGTGACTGTGTGCTGTAGTCGGCTGTCAATTGTATATGATTGGCCAACTTGGGTTCAATTGTTATAAAATGTCTAGCAACTTTAAGTATTGCTTCACGTAAGTCTACTAAAATCTCAGTTTGTCTGATATTTTTATTTTTAATCTCATTGCCAGTGTTATCACCACGAAATAGTAAAGTTTCGAGAATAGATTTTGATTTGCGCACTTGTCTGCGTGCCAAATGTTGTTTAGGTAAATTGGGTACAGCTTCGGGATTTCCGACTAAACCTCCCTGGTCGGCCATTAGGTAAGCCAGATGACGACGGCGATGCGTGTCAATTACTGTTTGACTTAAAGATCCACCAACTTCTAGGGCTAGTTTAAAAAGATCCTAAGAGTTAAAAACACAAGTAAGTATGTATTTAAATAAATTTTATGAACTTTAAAATATCTAAAATCAAGTTATGTATTAGCAAGCATTTTTTAACATTATCGAAATAGTTTCATTTTACCTCCACATCATCTACTTCTCCTGGTATATCTGACAGAGAATTAAAAATTTGGGCAGAATTTTCAAGATTATGCAAATCTTTCTCCTTCATCTTAAGCATTCCTAACGTCAGTTGAAAGAGCACAATACTGCCTTCATAGAAAAACCAATCCCAAATACGCACCAATATTTTCATGTGCACCACATTAGCAAACAAAGTTAAGAACCAATGCAATGTAATCAACGATAATTCTATATCGTGCTTTTTAAGTGAATCATCAACAGCCGAAAGATAATTTGCAATCAATGTTTGCATGACACGCTGATCGGCTTGTATTCCCAGTAAAGTAGAAGAATAGTAAGAAGCAGGCAAGAGATCTTCAACTATGGTTGCCATCATCCAAAATGCATTTTCCTCTTCCATAAATAAGAGCAAACAGGCTACAATAACACCTGTACCTTGGCAGTACCCTATGTCCGGGAAGAGCCAAGCAATGCCACGTAAAATACGCCTAAGCCTAGGTATACCAGTACCACTAGGATTACTAAAACAGGCATTTGTGGGCAATATGCGCAGTAAATCTTTTTCTATTTGTTTTGAAGTCATTAATTGATCATTTGCTGAAGCTTTGGTTATATCTTGGTAAGTAGTTTCACTTTTTTGTTTTTTCGCTAAGGCTCCTGATAAACGCATCCACATTTGGGCTCTTAGCGAATGAGGTATACCTTCCCTTACCATATTCCTTAGTTTTTCAGTGCGTGGTAGCATTACTTCTACATGTTCCCAAGTTAATTCTGTAGCCTCTTTGTTGTGGGAAAATTCCAAATGTGCTATCCATTGCAAGCGATGCTGGGCATCTTCAACAAAAGGAATACTGAGTAATTTATTAGAATTTTGTTCTGGACCATCTTCTTCCTCCACACGAAAACCAAATTCATCAAATCTATAATCTGGCTGGTCATTGGGACCAGCAGAAGCCTCAGATTCTGGTTGTCCCAGTTTAGCAAGTATTTCTTGGGGCCACATTGAAGGCGTTAAAGCAGAAAATGGACCCCCGGGATTGGGTCTCAAACCATCCACTACACTTAATTCTTCCATCATGTTCGGCAACTCATCGATAACATCATCCTCTGAACTCAAGGTTTGTAGTTTTTTCTACAAAAATTTGATGTCAAATTAATAATTTTTGTGTTGTTTATCACATTATGATAACTTACCGTATGTTCATCTCTGCCCACATAGCCATCATGATCCCGGCCAAATAAACTTTTTGCCATTTCCATGATGATTTATTATTTTTTTATAATAATTTTAGTAGTATGCCACAGTGAAAATCCAATGATGTTAAAATAACGTTTTAAATGTAGTTATTTATTTGTTTTAATCACTTAAACAACATTAAAATTTAATTTTTGTAAACGAATTAAATTTTTTTCTACTGCTGCAAAAAAAGAATATATTTTCTCTTTAGTTTAATTTGACACTTGTGGCAGCTGATTCCACACACATAATTTGTGGCTGATTCACTAATGGTAATGTAGCGATTTTCAAAGCAATTATTCGAGGAAAAAGTGTTGTAGACACTTAGGGTTGCCATACGTACTGTTTTAAGCAGTACATGTACTGATTTTTTGCAATTGTACTGTTTTATGCACAACTCCTAAAACAGTACGCAAATGTACTGTTTTTTACACTTTGTACTGTTTTTTGTACTGTTTTTTTTGCTCAATCTATATTTAACAGAACTGGCTTACAAAAAATTATGTTGTGTTAAAAAAAAAAGTTCTAACATAATAAGAGTTTTTACGCTGTGGTCATTGTTTTTTCATAAATACACAGTAGAAATCTAAATTATAATGGGTGGCTCGTAGCAGTGATATATTTTCGTGTTGTTATGATTTTATGGCAACCTCTTCCAATAGTCTTTCCCTTTCCACACCTGAGAAAGACAAAAATAAAATCTAAATTTTTTTAAGTACTAAAAAATACTTATTCCAAAACAGTTATCGTTAATTTTTAGAACTTTTTTAATTTTCGGGCATGTTCTGGAAATCGAAATCACGTAAAATTGAAAACAAACAAATTTGGAAAATTATCCGTGTTCAAAATTTATAAAAATACCTAATACCTTTGAGGACCACGTTTCTTTACCTAAACAACTGAAATAAGAAAAAGACTAGATGACCCGTGCGACTATTTCGCACCGTCATTTTTATCAATGAAAATATTAATTTTTCAATTTCTAATTATTTTTCGTCATTAGTGTTAGAAATAAGCTTTAAAATGAGATATCATTCATTAAATTTGATGCGGTGGTATGGGAGATATTTGCAACCGACAAAAAAAAGTGCTTTAGAAATAATATATATGATAAGTAAATTTTTACAAAAATTTTTTTGAAAATATTCATCGTTTTCAATTGCACTTGATTTTAAATATTTTCAGATTTTGTGAAATAAAAATAAACCAAACTTTTTTTTTGGATTTTATAGATTAATAGCCAATTTCACCAAGTTCAGGGGGAAAATTATGGCAGTCGTGATCGAATAATTTTTCGATTCGAAGGCAATTTTATTTCTAATTCTCTCTGTCTATACTGAACGGATCGAAATTATTTTTTTAGTATTGTAAAGCATTTATTTTAGTTTTCACAACACTGAAAAAATAATAACGATTCGTTCAGTATCAACTGAAATAACATTGCCTTTGAATCTAAAAAGTATTCGATAACCGCTGCCATAATTTGCCCCCAGGTTTAATTAACTTTCACTATAAAAGTCAAAAAACCTATTGTTTTAGTAATAGTTAATTATAGCTGAACTTGGTAAAATTAGCCGTAAATAATTTAAAAATTATTTAAAATTGGAAAATTAAATTAGGAAACAAAGATTTTCTCAAATTCTATATGATTTGTGCAACTATGTGTGTAGTGAAAATTGCTTCAAATACGAATATGTTTAAAGAAAATCGTACTTACAATATCAATGAGTTGATTGTTTTGAGCTAAGTAAGGCTTTTCTCCTTTCTTATATGGCTTACAGCAATGTTATTGTTTTCCTGGCCAAATGCTTCGTTTGTGGTGTTTGCTTTTTAAACGCAAATGGAGTAATTTCATATGTATATTTATGAAATGCAATAAACTGGAAATAATTCCTTTGACGTTACACATTTTAAGTGTATTTCTTTCTTTATATAATTGTTGTTGCATATTCAATCAAAAGTTTAAAATATTTACCCCAATTTCACCAAGTTCAGTTAAAACTAACTATTACTTTAACTTCCAGCTTACAATATGTTTTGACAGCTTGAACTGATAGTTTATTATAGCTGAACTTGGTGAAATTGGGGGTTACTTATTAAAATAAATGGTAATGTTGTCGTCAAAAAAAATGTACTGTTTTTTTCTTGATTGTACTGTTTTTATGTATTCAATGTACTGTTTTTCCGAATTTAAAATCTGGCTACCCTATAGACACTAGCGATAATTTTACTACGTGTAGAAAACGCATAATATGATAATAATAATTGTTCAGGTAAGCGGACCATACACTTGCAATATTATTGTACATGATATTCGCGATATTATTTCCATTGTATCCTATATTTTGCCAATAAGTGGTACAATGGTTTCAATTTTAATATTGCTCAACTTTCATTCAATAAAAAGGTGAACATACGGGTGTGTTCTAGAATCCGAATCCACTCGAAAGTGGATTACTTTAGCATTTTTGGTGTTCTGCATTTCACATCCACAAGTTTTTATTCGTTTTCAATTAGAGTAGTAATGGGTTGGTGAAAGTAAAACGAATCGACTTTTATTCTAATATTTGATAATATTTTTAACAAAAAAATTAATTTTGTTTTTAGCTTAAAATCTTCTTTATCTAATTTAATCAAAAATATATCGTTATCTAAAATGCAATAGTCCCTAACTTACCCTAAATTTAAATTCGACTTTTTCATTATTTTGATGTAATTACAGCTTATTTTTTTTTAAAGATTTTTGTGTAATTTTCAGACAATTTGTTTTTTTAATCGATTTAGCGATCTCAAATTAGTTTTTTTGTTTGTTTAAAATTTTCCGATTTTTCGCGAATTTTAGCCATGTTCGCGATAGAAGCGATTTGCTACAGTAAGTTTTCTGATTCATTACAGCTTTAACGACTTATAACAAAAAGCAGACTTTGCTATCATGCCGATGTTAGTAAATTTTTGCGAATTTCCGCAAATTTAGCCATTTTTACCTAATTTTTGCCATTCCTTATAGTTTTAGGGACTTTTAATCAACTATATGGCTAGTTTGAAATATTAACAATTTACGCGATTTTTGCAATTTTTTTGTTATTTTCCGATATTTTGTTTTTTTTTAACGTTTAGCGATTTCAAATAAATTTTAGGGTTTGTTTAAAAGTTTGAAAATTTTCGCGAATTTTAGCCATGTTCGCGATAGAAGCTATTTTTTCCTGTGATTCTTTACAGCTTTCACGATTTTAAAAAAATATTAAACATTGCTATTATGCTGCGGTTAGCAAATTAGCGATCTTTAGTCCAAAAAACGTTTTTTCGAACAAAAACTTCGAATACTCAAAAACATGCGGATTTGAGAACAACAATTTATGAATTATGCGGATTTAAAAAATTGTTCGTTTTCAATTCGAGTCGAAACCTAGAACATACCTGATAGCCTATAGGAATAACATAAACAGCATTGTACAATGTTGCCAACACATTTCACTTTTCGTTGTGCGATAAAAATCAAAAGTCTTTTGATTGTTGCCAATATAGTATGCCACATTCGAATATCACATACACATTGGCGATATAATTGTACAATACGTTAAATTGAATAATTTTATTGCAAGTGTAAGAGCCGCTTTAGAGGGCTTAAATCTAGCTTACCCAAACTTAATGCTATGTTCATACCACTTTATATAATTGGACTTACTTTCTAGTATTTTTATTTTAAAAAAGTTAATCATAAAAATTAAAATTTTTTTTAAAAAAACTGCGCTCTTTTTATGAAAAAATATTATTTTCAAAAAATTACCATTATAACTCGGCACATATGATAAATAAATAGATTTTTCAATTATTAACTTATTGTGATCTTAAGCTACACTTATTTTTTAAATATTTACAAATGGAACTTTTATAAAATCTAATAATTAGCGAACCAAATCTAAAATAGAACATGAACTGCTCGCAAAGGGTTAAAATCTTTATAGATAAATTGATGCCATCTTTTAGGATTTTTAATAACCCTTCAAGAAATTAATAACCAAAACTAAAACAAACAAAAAAACATTTTTTACTAATACACTTGCAAAAATTTTACAATGAATTAATGAGTTAGAGAGAAAGAATTCTTGAGTTAGAGAGAGGGAGGCAAAATCACATGTACACAAAGTTTCGGTCACTTTTCAAATTTGCTCTTAAGTGCTGGTTCACACACGTCAAGTTTGACTCGTCAAGTCTCGAGTTTTTAGGAAAGAGGGGAAAAGAAATGGCATTATCTTTTCCCTTCGTGCCGGTTCACACACGTCAAGTTTGACTCGTCAAGTCTTGAGTTTTTAGGAGAGAAGGGAAAAGAGAATGCCATTTATTTATTTTTTTATTTATTTACCACAATGTAGTTGGCTTTCTAATACAACAAGATATGAAATCTTATGAATTATAGTATTAGAATCAGATAGGTTATATTAGACAGATAATATATTTAGCAATAGTAGGGTACACAATTGAACTTAATAAAAAAAAAGATAAATAATATAATAGTAATAAAATATAATAATAATAAATAGGTATACAATTGAAATAAAAACATTCATAAAGATTAATTGAATAATAAATAATAATAATAATAATTTAATAATTAAACAGCAATACAATCATCACATTTGATTAACGATAAGCTTTAAGAAAAATAATCACTAAGTAATTTTCTAAATTTTATTGCGTTGCAAGTGGTTTGCAAATGATATGGAAGTTGATTCCAGAGACGTATACTAATTAAAAAAAATTGGCATTCTGATGCGTGACTTCTATGACAAAATTGTATAATAGATTTCCCTCTAAGCGATCTCGCGAACTGCAAGCGATCGTAAAGGTACTTCGGTTCCATAGTTATTATAATCCTGTGTAGGAAGATAATGCTCCTAAATTTAAGAAAATTATTAAATGGTAAATGAAGTAAACGGCAGGAATACGAACTCATTCTATCAAACCTTTTCAGACCAAAAACGTAACGAACAATGTTATTATACGTAGTGGTAAGTTTTCTCAGATCCCGGGAGTTGCAGCCGGCATATATTTCAGAGGCATAAAGTAGCGTCGGTATTAAACAAGTCTTCGCAATTAAAGTTCTTATTCTAAGTGGTGTAAAATATTGTGTGATCCACAATCCCCTTAACATACCATATATCCTGCCACAAGCCTGATTTATGTGATCCGACCAAGTCAAAGTCCTATTCATTGTTATCCCTAGATTTTTAACCGTGGCAACAACAGCAATTCTAGCATCTCCAATATAAATATTCAGAATATCATCCATTACTATATTTTTTCTACTTATCACTAAACATTTGGATTTTTCCGGATTTAGTTTCAAGCCATTAGCCGAAGCCCAATTGAAAATTTTGTTCAAATCAAAATTCAAGTGGTTTACACTTGTAAGGTATGAGTCCCTAGGACTGCTGAGGTATACTTGAACGTCGTCAGCATACATTTGAATTTTAGAATAATGTAGGTTTTGTGGAAGGTCATTTGAGTATAGCGAATATAAAAGCGGTCCAAGGACCGAGCCCTGTGGAACACCATGTTTAACTTTCAACGGGTGAGAAATACACCCATTAAAGGAGACAGATTGTGTTCTCTCAGATAGATAATTTTTAATTAGTTTTACTGAAAAAGAAGAAAACCTAAAAAACCTCGAGAGTTTAAAACAGAGAATAGAATGATTGACCGTATCAAAGGCCTTGGAATGGTCTAGTAGAACCAAAAATGTGACTTGATCATCATCCAAGTTCCCTCTAATGTCTTCTACTACATCGGATAACGCCGTTATACAGCTACGCCGAGGTCGAAAGCCAGATTGACGATCAGTCAATAGATTGTTATCGTTCACGTATTTATATATCTGTTTATGAATCATGCGCTCAAAAACCTTCGAAAAGTATGGCAGGATGGCAATGGGACGAAAATCACCTCTCGACTTTGGCACTGGGACGATCCTGGCGTATTTCCATTCTTTGGGAAAAGAGTTAGTTATGACAATAGTATTGAAAATGTGCTTAAAATATTTAACTAGCCATGGCAGAATAATTTTGATGAATTTTGGATCCATATTGTCAAATCCTATGGAGTTTGATTTAGTCGCATGGAAACCTTCAATTACCTCCAAGTCATCAAAACATTGGAAATCAAACTCTCCAGTAGATAAGCTACTAGATGGTATATGATCATAGAAATCAGGGGTTGCACTAGGGGACGAGATATTTACAAAGGTGTGGTTTTTTTTTTTCTTTTTTTTTTTTTTTTTTTATTTTATTTCTTTTCCCCTCTCTCCTAAGTCTGGGTTCACACTATGAAAGTTTTCTTTCAGAAAGTTTGAGTTTATGGGTGAGAGGGGAGAGAAGAATAGCCTGTTCTCTTCCCCTCTCACCTATAAAGTCAAACTTTCTGAAAGAAAACTTTCGTTGTGTAAACCCAGACTATAAGATCCAGACTTGAAGAGTCAAACTTGACGTGTGTGAACCAGCACTTCTCTCCTAAAAGCTCAAGACTTGACGAGTCAAACTTGACGTGTGTGAACCAGCACTAATAAGCTAATAGAAGATTTACCTCATATATCAGTCATCACTACCGTTCATCTAACTGGTAATATGACCGGTAGTCTTCTTGTAGAGAAGGTAATGAACCCCATATTATCTATCACACCAAAACCCGAAAACTATGCGTCTCCGCCAATTTTTTTCTTTAAAATTTCGTGGTTTACACCTAAAATACTTTTTTAAGCTTTTGTAAACTCGATTTGTCCTAAAATGATTTTTTATGAATATGACATTAAATTACTTTTGTTTTTATTTTGATTTTTGGTAATGATTAGAGTTCAGTTTAACCAAGGCGAATTTACACCAGGTGAACTTATCTTGCTACGTATGCAACAGCTGATTACTAACCTTGTGTCAAAATGGTATACCGTCCTGTTGGTTCTGGGGAATCTTAACTAAATTTTATAATTTTCGATTAAAATTGTGCAATTTAAAACTTTTTTAAGTTATAACATTTCAAAAAAACACAATTTAATATAAAAACAAAATCAAATATTTGTTTGAATTTTTGACACAACGTTAAAATATTTTATAGTGTTGTAAAACGTTTTAAAAATAAGACCACCTTGTATGAATTCGCCTTTCTAGTACCCTTACTCAGAGCAGTGTTGATAAACGTAATTTATATAATTAGATCTCAGCCATAAGTGAATGTCATCTACCTTGAAGAAGAATGTTATCAGCTGGCCAAATTTATTTGTTTACGTGAAAAAATTATTGTTTGCGATAAAAATCAAATAAAATTCATAAAGTTCTTATAGTAAACTATGAATTTTAAGCCCGCAATAACTTGTAATTGATAAAATACCTTATCACCTTACATTTTTTGGAACAAGTCCAGTTTACCAACGCAGCTCCAAATAAAAAAAAAAGTACATAGGGTAATAGAAAATCGAAAAATAAGAAGAAAAAATAAAATGGCAAAATTCTCGGAAACGCATAGTTTCCGAGTTATGGACCTCTGAAGTTTTCATATAAACTTCCGATTTCCCTCTACATTTCTGAACGTATATGGCCAATATTGGTATTATTTGAAAGCATTTGAACAGATCTTTCTGGAAATGCTAAATTTATTAAAAACTTTTTAACTCTTTAGCTCCTAATACAGTTTTTACAAAATTTATATCAAAATGTTACGGAAGTGCACTAGGTAATAAAAATGTAATTAAATAAACCCCAGCTTCTCTAAATAAAGCTTCTCTGCATAGCCGGCCTTCGGCCGGGCACAAGGATTTTCTCCTCTATGGTATGACAAATACCGGCTTCGCTAACTAAAGCTTCTCTGCATAGCCGGCCTTCGGCCGGGCGCAGGGATTTTCTCCTCTATGGTATAACAAACACCGGCTTCGCTAAATAAATCTTCTCCGCATAGCCGGCTCCTTAATGGATTAAACATTTTTAAATAAAATGTTTATATCTAGAAAAATTTATTCAAAAGCTTTTAAATGATACCAATATTGGCTATATACGTTCAAAAATGTAGTGGGAAATCGCAGATTTATATGAAAACTTCAAAGGTCCATAACTCTGAAACTATGCGTTTCCGAGAATTTTGTCATTTTATTTTTTCTTCTTATTTTTCAATTTTCTATAACCCTATGTACTTTTTTTTTTATTTGGAGCTGCGTTGGTAAACTGGACTTAAGCCCATTTTTTACAAATATTTTTGTTATACTTTCCAGATACGGGTGCTGCTCCATTATTTCGTTCATTGGAATCTCAAATTTCGAATGCAATACCACTGGATACATGTGAATGGCGTCGTACTCTACAACGACCAACAAAACACGTACGCCTTGATGTCCAATTTCAACCACTCAATGAAAAGTTATTAGAAAAATATAACAAAGGTGAATGGAGTATAGTGGATCATCCAATACTACACATTTATGTGACGGAATGTAATGTAAGTAATTTTAAAATTCTTAAGTAGGGGTTATTAAGATTTAAATTTGAGCTAATAAATTTATTTTATTCATAGGATTTGGATAGTTATAAGAAGACTACTCATGAAGAAATCGATAATTGGTTGAAACTGTTGACCAGTTATGATGTTTTAGATTGGATGATTTTATTGGTGGAAACTATAGATGTAAGAAAAACGAAAAACTTATTACAAAGAACTACTGTTCTGGATAAGATACGTTTAGATTTTGGTGCCAAAAATGATGACCGTTGCATTTCTGTATTGAATCCAGCTAAATTTGAACAAAAATCAACGGAAAGTTTTCGTTGTCTTGTGCAGAGGATTAGGTAAATGTTGCTATAATTTTAATAAATATGGATTTAAATGTATGTATTTAAATTTGGTAGAAATTCTGTTTTTATACATATTAGGCTTTTAGATCGACGTTTCGGTGATGCGATGTTTGCGTATAAATTTGTTTGCATTTTTTTCAAGTGTGTTTAGAATCTATACTCAAAACTTATTTACCTTTATATACAGAACTATCAAAGTTACATAAAAAACCTAATTCATCAATAACTTACCTTACAACAAATTTTTAGGCACAACTAACTTAAGCTTTTCCAATAATAGGTTTTCGCTTTGGTTATAAGATACTGTTTTATGTATTTTTTTTCTTTCAGATTTCTTATGCTCACTAGTTATAATCGCAATATCAACAAATATGAAGAGCTAATACGTTCGAAACGTGAAAAGCGGAATCATGATGGTTGGGACTTTCGTCAATATTTCTTTTTGCAAGAAGACTTGGCTTTAGTTTTTGAAAAACTTGAACTACATACTGAAGCTTTAATACAATACGATGAATTAGATGCCATATTTTCACAGTTTATTACAAATTCCAGTTTTGGTGAAAAGCAAAAATGGTTGGAATATTTTCGGAGGCCCTTAAGTTCATTTCATGGCATTTGCTTACGTCGCAGAGATCGTTTTGAGTGGCGGGAAAAGATAAGAAATGAAGGTGTTTCTTTGCTGGAGTTTAGAAATTATCTTTTCGAAAGGCAGGCATATTTATTGCAACAAAGTAACGATACTCCCTGTATAGCTAAAAGATTATTAGGATTTTTATTTTCTACATTAAGAGAAGTGGAACTAATAAAGTTAGAATGTCAAGAAGGAGCCTTGGCATGTTGGGAATTTGTATGTGCTTTGGAAGTATTGCAAGTGTGTGAGCTATCGATGGAACCGCAGGAAGTCACATGTTTTCAACATTGTGCACCGATTTGGAATTTGGCAAAGGATAAACTTTATGAATTGGGCAAGCTATGTGGCTTACTTCCAGGTTGTACACCAACATCAGCACAACTGCATATAGTAGTACAACTTTCAGCGGGTATAGGCGATACTCCTATGGATCAGCAGCAATTTTTAAATCCAATGCCACAGCAAAGAGATCGTTCACCATCCAGAAGACCTAGAAAATCAGCTCCAGAACAACTCAAAGAAGCTTTAGGTTCAAATCAAGCTTTCCAGAAACTGTATTTGGAATTAGCAGAATTAGCCATTAGCACTTACAAACACGTGTCACGTTTAAGGTCTGCTCGCTTAGTGGGCTTGGATTTGGGCAATTTTTATTGCGCGCTTAATGAGCCACACAAAGCTGTTGGCTTTTTTACAGATCTTTTAAGAGAACTGAAAGCTGAAAATTGGCCAGCACTTTGCTCTCAAACTCTATTAGAACTATCCAATTGCTATCGGAAAATGGGCGATGCCATAGCTTATACAAAAACCTGTAGCGCTATTTCGTGCTGTCCTGAACTAGAAACTCTAGTGAGATCATTCTACTTCGATGAATTTTTAAAATCACTTAAGTCGCTCAAATCGGCATTGTCCGCCCAACCATCGTTAGAAAATGCAAACTTTTGTGTATTAGAAGATCATTTTCGCATCTTGAATATAGAAGTGCTTAACAATAACCCCATTATTCAAGATGATTACGTATGCGTTCAATTGCAATTTGAAAGTCTATATCCCCGTGATGTGCTAGTAGATGAGATAAAACTTTCTTTTGAGCGTTACGTTACTCCGTTGCCGAGTCAAACGAATGTGGCGGCTAGTATTACAACCCACAAACCAATAGCAGCTAATAAGGAGAATCGTTTAAAATTTTCCTTGCTTTTGGATCGTAAACAAGATAATACTCTAGCATGTGCTTCGGTCGCCTGTGATATACCGAAGCCTAAACAACCTGTTAGGCGTACCAGCAGTACTAAACGTAAATTATCACCAAGTGTTCAGTCGGATTTTACAAATTTCGTGTTGGTGGAAAATATAGTCATACATCCTGGTCTTGAAGTGGTAGAGTTGAAGACTAAGGGAACGCGTGTTGGTCAGTGGGAGTTTAAACAGGTGAGAAAGTTATATTTTTAGCCACCAATACAAGGGATACATATTCAAAAATATTAAAAAAACAAATATATTTTTTTGCCAGAGAGAAGTGATGTTACGAATATTCTTATTCGTAAAGCCGAATATTCGCCAATTTCATTACATTCATATTCGTGTTCGCCAAATTCAAGAAAATATTTCACGAATATTTTGCGAAAACGTTTAAAAAAAATGCAAAATCTTAAAAAAGTACATAAAATATAAAGCTTTTTTTTTTTAAATATTTAAAACTTAATAAAGGTTTACAAAACAAATTTTCAATGAAAATTTTCCTTAATTAACGTTTGTTAAATTTAATAATCCTTATAATTATTCACTAACAATTAATTAAAAATCATATTATTCATGTTAACTTTTTTTCAGCTTTGCATACGCATGTCACAACTAGAATTTCTCTCCGAACAACTGCCCATTAAATGTCCACCATTCGAAATAACCACAAAACCCGCAACAGCTGTATTGAATTTTAAAACATTAATAGCCGGCATTGAACAACCCATCCGTCTTCACGTTTCAGGGGGTAGTTTTATATTTCCACCAGATGCCAAAATAGCATTGAAATGTTCCAAAAATTTACGCATACGAATGCAAAATCAAACAAAGGAAGAAGATTCCGACACCAATAAGGAGAATCCCGATGAAGATGCCACATTTGAAAGTGTTTTGAATGTACCCTTAATAAATTTTAAATCGTTCGAGGAACGTGATATAGCATTGGAAGTCTTAACGGATATGCCGGGACGCAAATTGACCAAACACCTAGAACATCACATTACATTGAGTTGCCCCTGGTCACGAAATGAACTACAGATACCCATTGAATTCCAACCGGCCATAGAGGCCTCGTGCCACTTGCATACATGTGGAACGCAAAAGTTTTTGCAAGTGATTGTTCGGGGTTTAGAGGCGCATCTGTACTTGACCGAGGCACGGGTGCGTTGTGATGTACCAGGTGTGCGTTTGATCGATTTGAATCCTTCAACACAACAGAGAATTGTGTGTAATCTTTATTATATTTAAAATTATTAACAAATTTTTCGCCTTTTTGATATAAGTATTTTCTTAATTTTCTATTGTATTTTCTTTACAAGGAAATTTATAAATCTCTGACGGTTTATTTCCTATATGAAATCCAAGTGGAGCCTCTAAACGCCGAAGTTGAATTTCCAGTCATTAAAGTTCATTTTGTTACCAAATATTCAAGCGTAGAGAAACCTTATTTATTGCGTAATTTTGGCTGTGCCTTTGACTTGGTCGACTATGTTACTTTGTTTAGGGTACAGGCTCAGTTGGAACCTAATGAGCTGTGTCGTTTGAAATCGGTGTGCAATTTAAACATAAAAATAACTAAAATTCATGAAAATCCATTTGTCGATTTAATGTATGAAGTTTTGACAGATCAAAACTCATGGGCTGTTTGCGGTAGATCATCAGGTATAATTTTATATTATAAAAAGTGTTTTCTCTTTTTATTACTTTATGCTGTTTTACATATTTCCTCAAACGTTGGTTTTTTTCTAAATGCAGGTGTCATTTCCATGAAAGATGTTGAAAGTCATTCCATTTGTTTGGACGTCATGCCTCTCTGTACCGGTTTCTTACCTATGCCTAGCATACGTTTATCCAAATATACCGCTGGCGGTAAAAATAAAACCGATACTCACTCCAAAGTTCATCCCTTTCCTCCCGGTCAGTTATATAATTCAACAAAATCAATGCAAATACATGTTATAGCAACTGCGGTCGAACAATAATTATGTTTTAATATTTTAAAAGTGAACTTATTTATCAAACTTTACTTTTTATTTAGACAAAAAGTATTATAGTTAATCATTTACATACATATATTAGAGGTCATTATAAATAAATAAATTATTATTTATATACATACGTATATTTATTAAATTCTTATATGTAACTAGCTGGCACGGTAAACGTTGTTTTGCCATATAACTTATTTCTTTCAGATGTTACAGGGTCTGCATGAAAAATTTTAAGAAAACCGGTTGATTTGTTAAGAAGATAATAAAAATTATAGGCTTTAGTTCTTTCCGGATGTTACACTATTTGCCCGCCAAATTTCAAAAAAATCAGTTGATTAGTTAAGAAAATATAGGGAGGGGGAGCTTTTACTCCTCTTGCCCTATTTCATGCTCTTTCTCTTTCAGATGTTACAGTGTCTGCATGCCAAATTTTAAGAAACCCGGTTGATTAGTTAAGAAGGTATAGGGAAGGGAGCTTTTTCCTCCTGCTTCACGCCCTTAATAATAAAAACTATAGGCTATAGTACTTTCCAGCTGTAACACTATTTGCCTGTGAAATATCAAGAAGATATTGTGAGGGGGAGCTTTTACCCTTCTTGCCCTATTTCACATCCTATTCCCTATTTCCTTTCAGATGTTACAGTGTCTGCATGCCAAATTTTAAGAAAACCCGTTGATTAGCTAATAAGATATAGGGAGGCGGAGCGTATGCCATATTTTGCGGCCTCTAGCGATAAAAAATATACTCTACGACCTATTCTCATACCTTACAAAAACACATACAAAATTTCATAAAGATCAGTCAAGCCGTTTCGAAGGAGTTCAAAATGGAGGGCATTTTGTTGATATTTGTATTGGAATATATAGGAAAATCTAAATGCCATATCTCCGGAACCACTGTGCCGATTTCATGCAAACTTTACATAAACCATCTACAGACTATCCCCAACGTACCCCAACGTTTTTGTTGAAATCGGTCTACCCGTTTTCGCAGTTAGTGGTGACATCAAAGTGTACACTTCTTTTTGTATATATAGATTACAAAGCCTAAAGCTATAGGTAGAAAAAGAACGCAGCCACAGCAATTTCGAAATGCTTAAGAAACTTTGAGGAGAAATAAGTGTTTTCGTGGGATAGTTTCTTCTTTCAAGGTACAAATCCCTATTACAATATGAAACATATGCTGCCTAAGTTCGGAAGTTTAACAAATCCGACATATTTTCTTCCATGACTTCACCATGTGGCTTAATTAATCTTGTCAATGCTTTCAATATTTTGTTTTTAAAATAATAAGGGTCCTTTATATTCTGAGAAAATCGGCCTAAAACAAATACAGTTAAAATTAATTTACCACAGTCACAAATTTTATAGTTTTATACCCTTACCCCTTTTTCATTCAGTAATAAATTTCTACAATATTTATCTTTAACTTTACATACTATTCACTCAGGCCCTCGTCACTGCTACCATCACGTTGACCTTTAAAGTGCATGTGTCGCGCACCAGACACTGGCAAGGCCCCCATCTTACAAGGGGCGAAACTGCGGGCTGGCACGTGCTATAAGTGCTGAAAATGGGCCAGACTGTAATGTGATATAATCTTTATTTCAATGTTTATTGGTTTAAAAAATAGATGGGGTAATAAAAACCTTCTAAAATACAGGTTTGACCCCTTTTCTCCCCCTGTCCGCTTAGTTTTTTAATGAACAACGAAAAGTATTTACTCTTTGTATCTCCTTTAATTTTGCAAACCTCATATCGAAATTGTAACTCACTACTACTTTTTAGTAGATACAAAATACTTTTTTTTACCAAATATTTGAAACTTTTTGCTATATGTAATATAATCCAAGAATTAGGAAAAATTCCGATATTCCGCCAAACAAAAAAAAATTGCAAAACTGTAAGGCGGTATTTACTGATTACCAGGGAAACCAGAAATATGCTCTAAAAAACACGTTTTATGCGCATTAAATATGCAGTAAAAACTAGAAATTATGCCCTGAAAAATGTTAAAAATATGCCCTAAAAATTAAAATTGCTCATTTGAAGACACAATATTCAACAATTTAATAACAAAATCTAAAAAAAACCTAAAAAAGGTTAAAATTCATATAAGAGATGTTTGCGCCGAATATTATCTAGATATTAACATCCATATGTCATTGTCTTAAAGGGATTTTAGGTACGGTCGCTAAATTGTTAACAAATCTTAACATTTAAAAGGAATTTAAAGCTAGTTAAGGACGGGAGCTTTGAGCAAATGTGAACCGATTCGAAAATAATTTACGACCATGTTCTGACAATCGCACGATTTGAAATCGTACAACGCCAGATTTATTTTATGGTGTTCTGAAACTGGTGCGTTTTGCTTGCGACCTGCCATAGTTTTTTAAAGTTCCCTTGAGCATACTTTTGCAATTTGAACTTACCAAACTTCTTGCGATTGCGATTTACAGTACACGTATTATGCTATTTCAAGTAAAGATCGCAAATGTTAAGCGTTTTGTGATTGTCAGAACATGCCCGATAATTTGAAGTAAAATATATTTGGCACGAATTTAATTAAAATACCTTCCTAATTAGTTAGCTTGCGGACACAAAGAGTCTAATTTGGATGTGAAATTATAGACCGATTCTCACCATTTGCATAGACTTCGTCCATATTTGATCAAATTATCTACAAAATTGGAACTTGTACTCTGCGCACAAGGCTAACATTTATAGACAACCAGCCAGGCGGATGGATGGACATCGTTAGATCACTTAAAAAAGTGATTCTGAGTCAATCGGAATACTAAAAGATTGGTCAAGATACAAATCGCATAACATTTATTCTTAATCAGGTTTGTGATGAAAAACGATCGTTTTCAAAATGATAGTTTTTAGCAGGTGTGATGAATTTCGACCGATTTTAAAATCCATTTCTGAAGTAAAGTCTTTATTTTTTGTTCAAAATACAGTTTAATTAATATATTTAATAAAGAATTTAACAGAATATATAAATGAAAACGGAGGAAAATGTATTAGAAATCAATTTTTAAAGGTACCGAAAACGATATTATCGTTTTCAAATCGTTTTTTTTTCAAAATCGTTTTCCATCACATACCTGAATGACAACCTGCTTTGTCTTACAATTTAAGAGTAAAAATTAAATGTAGATGTCGAAATTAAAGTAACAGATTTTCGAAAAAAAATTTTTTTTTATTTGCTGCGAAAGCTATTGTAGGCATCTAAAAAAAATTGAATATGTATCAAAATATGCATTAAAAAGGCAAAATATGCCAAACCTAAAAAATGCTGCAAAAAGGCTCTTTTAACTAAAATATGCTGCAAATGGTAAAATATGCTAAAATATGCACTAACAAATCGATGTCAAAATTCATAAAAAGCTCTAAAACGGATAAATATATTGTTTCTGCCTTCATTAGTAGCACAAGGAAAAACATGCAATTGCATATTTCTGGTTTCCCTGCTGATTACTTTTCCGGTTAAAACAAAAGATCGGAAAAAATCGAGTTACGTGGTTGCGGTAGAAAACCATCGATATGCAAACTCAACCGTTTTTACCTCCTAACCAATCGAATTTTTAAAAGCCCGTCATGGTGAATCGATTTGGCGAGAGGACAACCTCCGGTTAAAATTTCAACATTTTAGCTTCATTCGTTCAGGATGTGTGATAGTGAATCAGTCAGTAACGTTACAATTTTATACACTGAAAAGTTTGTATGTTTCTATGTTTGTAAGAGGTAGGTAATCTCCGGAGCTGCCGGTCCGATTTTAAATTTTTTTTCAACAAAATGAAGAATAGAACCTCCTAACGGACACAGTGTATATAAGGTTCCACGAAAGCGCTAAGGATAGGGTCTTTCTTTGTATCTCTTTTAGTTTAGGAGATATGAGGTTAGCCAATTTGCCCGTTTTTACCGACTATTTTAAATAAGCAACAATAAGTGTTAATTTTTTTCATCTCTTTTAGTTTAGGAGATATGAGGTTGGCGGGATCAATTCGGCAGGAGGTCAGCATTCGGTCTAAATGTCCACTTTTAGCTTCAGGCGTTTATAAGTACTATAAAGATCCCTCTAACAGATTCTCAGACACTCATGAGCTTGAACGTTTAATTTTATGTTTCTAGGTCCAATGCTAACGGAAATTCAAAAAGTACCAGTAAAAGAACAAAAAAGTACAAAAAATCTCTTCCTTGTAGATTCTTATCCACTCAGGACATTGCATGTTACATTTTATGTTTCTAGGTCCAATATTACCGATCATTAAAAAAAGAAATAAAATTTTCCTTATTTTCCTTTTCACTCTGTAATACTCTGTGCTTATAGCTGCCCGTTTGTGATACTCTGAGCCAGTGACCAGTGTTCACCATTTCGATTCCCTGCAGAAAAGAGAGATCGACCTTAGTCCTACACTTGACAGAGCATCCAAGTACGGAAATTCTGATCTCCCAAAATGCCTCTTACAAATAACCCCGAGACCGGGACTTTGGCAGAGAAAGTTAAACACTGTTTCCTTCTCCTCCTCACTATAACAAATTCTGCAGTAGTCAATACACGTAAATCGGTTTTGATTTTATTATTTATTTATATATTTAGAAAAATTAGAAAAAATTAACAATTTACTCGGTACATAAACATTTACGATGGAAAAAAACTTGGTAGTTTTTGGGACATTGTAAAATTATAACAAATTCTAATTAAGTACGAAAATATAATTTTAGAACTAAGAAATTTACCAATGATAGCAAATTTATTTTATATTTTTATTTTTGAAAGATTTTCTAATTTAAATTTTGTATAAGAACATAGATTTTAGCTAAATTTACTACTTTTTTTTGATATAGTTACATACTTTAAATAAAAATTAACTACCTTTATTATCATTTCAATATAAAATTTAATTTATCAAATCATAATGTAGAACAATAAACTAAATGATCTACAGAAACTTTTATAATAATTTCTTAAAATTCAATAATTTTTAAATCCTTTTTACAAAAAAGAAAATTACTTTAATATATTTATTTAAATTCCATATTTTTGTTTTTAACAAACAGTAGACTAAAAAACTTAAGTTTTAAGCTTCTTTCAGCTGTTCTAATAATTTAGCGATTTTGTGATCCTTCAAGCGATAATAATGCCACCCCTCCGTTTCAGTTAAATCAATTGCACCCAGTTTTTTGTAGAATTTCGTGGCAGTATTATGCTCAAACACATGAAAGTCCAGACGTTTGCAGCAGTATTCATTAGCTTTTTTTACCACTTCGGAAAATATACGTTCACCAGCACCGATTCCGCGGAATTTTGGAAGGACGTATATATCATCTAGAAAGTAGGTCCTACCTTGCCAGGTGGAGTAAGCGAAAAAACATACTGCGTAGCCAATAATAGTGCTGAAATGATCAATTTACTAAAGGTTAAATAAAAACTTATATGTATATTATGATCGATTTTGACTCCAAATGCTGTTAAAGATTATATTTCAATCTAATTCTTTAAAATTCGATAGAAAGAACCAATGGAGAAGAAAATCTAGTATTTTTAACTCAAATTTTTTGGTGTGGAAACTTGTCTAATGAACCCACAAATATATCCACGCAAAATAAAGCTTTTTACAAAATAGCGGGTAAATAATTGACAAAATTTTGACAATAAATCGGAGGGATATTATTTCACATATCTTTTATAGAAATCTGGGCCCAGTTTCTCAAAACTACAAGTAACAAATCTACAAATAAAATACACTATAAAAAGCAAAAATTTTACAATTTTACAATTTTTGTTTTTTCTTTCAAATACATTTTACTTGTAGATGTGTAACTTGTAGTTTTGGGAAACAGGGCCCAGGGGGTCTACTCTCTATTGCGATGCGAAAACAATTTCGATGCGAAAGCTATGTAAATGCCATCTTGCTACCCTCTATAACTTTCGCAAAATTTTCTGAAAATGAAGCAATTGTGGCAATAAAAATTAAAGATGGCGAGGATTTACAGTAATGAAATGCCAAAGTGTGTAAAATTTTTGAAATTGGAAAATTTAAATAAAATAAAGTTATGATTTACGAAAAGAAAAAAAAGTTAAAGATGCTAAAGACACATGCGCAAACGTATTGAAGAGTACCAATCGATAAATTTGCTAAAATTTTCTTTCGCATCACAATAGAGAGAAAGCCCCCAGTTCTCTGAATAAAACTTTTGGCACTAAGTAAAAACTTCTAGAGACAAAATTATAGTGAAAAACTTTTCATATACAACAAGATTTGTTTAGTATCGAAAATGTTTCAAATCGGTTTTAACACAATACAAAAGAGGTTATTTTTGATCAGAGAAATCAATATACGTATAAAAATTGTTAAATTCAGAGCTCATTCTACGGATAGGATTAAAACTTTACTTTAACCTACCCGTCAGGATGCACTTGCCTTCAACATATTGCTCACTTTAGTTTAAAGCAAAGTTGTAAAAGTGAAAAACTTTTTATAAGTGGGATAAAATCTTACCTTTGACCAACGGCATTTGTAATAATGGCCCTAAGTATGGGGTATTATATGGTCAGGTTATATACTTTATTGTTTATAATTTGCATTGTTCTTTTACCTGGAGAATTATGTTTTTGAAACTTTAAATACTTACGGTTGATTTTCTTCAATTAACTCTAAAATATAAATGTGACAATAGTCTGGACCACCATTAAGACCAGAATCACGTATTAGATCTAAAAAAAAATACAAAATGGTTTTAATATGACCAATAAAATTTAGTTTTTAATACTTTGTTGTAGGGTATAGTAAGTAAGTCATTGGATATTATTATAGCCTTTACCATAGGTGGAGAGGGTTTGTACATATCGTCACCTAAAATGCAAAAGGGCGTATCAACACTTTATTTTTTTACAGAAGAAACAAACTTTACAAAATCAATAACAACAAGGTGTACTAGGCGTTTGATATTAAATTTTTGGTGAACATGTATGTAGTTTAATAAAACGAGCAAAAATCAATCATAAATCTATTTCGAATTTGCTGTAACGCCCTTTTGCATTTTAGAAGTTTGTCGAGCCGTTTGTAATTTCTACGCAATTGATTAGAGACCGTATAAAGCATATAAATTCTCGGTCATTATGACTAGAGTTGATTTTACAATGCGTCTGTTGATTTCAATGGATATGTCGAGGACTCCAAATATAATGGGGACTAGGTTTTTAGGTATTTAGACAAAATGGCTGAGATATGAACAAAAACTATGACTGTATCTAATTTTTACCCATAAATCACTTATTTTTGCATAAAAGCCTTAACTATTTGAAGTTTTCTTATGATATACTTATGCATTTTATTATCTCTGTTTTACTTTAAATATGTAAGCAAAATAGGTTCATAAATAACCGAGATATAGACAAATAACCATCTTCTTCTACCTGTAATAGTTGTCACCATATCGTCCATATCATAAAAGTTAGGAAGAGGGCTTTGGTACGATAGGCTCCATACAAAACAGCATAGCGATGCTCTTCGATAACCCGAAATTAAGCTCAATTCTCAATTTATAAGATTTGTTTCGTATGACAAATAGGCCAAATCGACCTTTTTTCACCCAACGCACATAGAAATGTGCTTACGAAATGAGGATTTAAGCAACCGCAATAGAAGAATACGGTTGTTAAAAAATTCCACGGGAGTTTTTCCCTTCTCCCATTTTTGCTATTTAAATTCAATTGTAAAAATGGGAAGAGGGAAAATCCCCCGGGGAATTTTGATTCATAATCGAGCTGATGATTGTGGCTAAATTTAAGGTACGTAAATATGAATATGGCTTATTGTGCAAATAGATCTACATATGTATTATTTTTTATCTCATCTACGATATACCGATTTTTTTTTAATCGACTTTTAGACGTTTCTAAACAACTAAAGGTTTGTTCGTTAACACTTCATAAATATTCCATGAACAAAATTCAAAAAAAAGAGACTACTACATTGATTTACTTTGTTAGTAATTTGGGTTGATTTACTAAAATAAATTCTGAAAAAATCGTATAAAAATTTACCTCTGTTATTAATAAGTTGTTAAACGCTGTTTGATATAGGGAACGTTATGCAAAATTAAACAAAAGTTACAAAAGTAGTGGTTGCGTATTAGGCGTTAAATATTTGTTAAGTGCGACCATAGCATAACTGACGTAATTTGTATGCGATTGGATGGAAAGTTTAAAAAATGCTAACTAATAAGGAAAATACCAAAATTTACTAAAAGTTGTAAAAAAAAAAATTTTTAGGTTTTGATATTATTGACAGAACATTTTCGTTAAAATTTTACGGTCCGGTTTTTTTTTTTGAAAAATTTCTGCTTAAAAAAACATCTTTTGAAACTAAAACAAAAAAAAAAGCTTAAATTTCAATCTAAGAAATTACCTTTCCAATACTTTGGTTAAGGGTTTATATAAGCAGGTATGATTCGGCAAAGCCGAATATAGCGCTTTCCCTTGTTTTTGATTTTAATTTGTTTGTTTTGATTTACTCCTTGCTTACCTTCCTCAGTTAAACTAGATTTACCAAATCCATCATGTAAATTGGCCAATTTCTAAATTAATACCATGTACATATTTAAATATATTTATTGTAATTTACTTTAATTTGGTACCTGTATCATTTCTCTAACAACTTTAATATCTTCTATTTTAGCTTTGCGAAAATTAAATTGATTCTTTTTTGTCATGTTTTTTGTTTTCTTTCTTTAATTATTTCTTTCAAACAGCTCCAAGAAAATCTTACTGTAAACTAATTATTGAACTTTACAAAAATAAACACTTGCACTCATTAATTTAAAGTAACGGTGCATATAAAAGTGATGGGAATTATGACACAATTGTACCAGTATTTTGTGCCAGTAAAATTGCTACATTATAAGACACTAGAAAATACTAAAATAAGTTAAATGAAAGTATAGTTGGTCAAGCCCGAACATTTAATACCCTATACCACAGCATATCGAAGCGAAATTATCGTATGTTACAAAAACCAAATTTTACGGGAGAGCCATTTTTATAGTTTTCTCTGCTATCACTTGCAATATAAATATGAAAATATACATTCAATTTTTGGAGCAACGAAGTGGAATTCGCCTACAATCTTTTGTCAGGCGACGTCTCTTTGAATGTAGAACAAGATTGCTTCAAAAACTCAATTTCCAAAAAATTGGCATATACGATGATTTCGCGCAAATGGGTCGATATAAAGACACGTTTTTTTTCGAGAGTGGGATTTATATGGGGCCTATGGTACATCATAGGCGGATCTTTACGAAGTAAGTGGTAAGAAATTTGTTACGAAGATTAGTCCACATTTGGATTCATAAATCTTTTCCTGATGGATCGATTCTGTTGGATTTTAATCCCTAACGGAATAAAAAAAATTAGACACCAAAACTGTTCTTTTCTGTTGATTCTTTTGGAAGATGGATAGACAGATGCACATGGCTCAATCGATTTAGATGAATATTGAACAAGTTTTAGACGGAATGATAAACTATGTAATGTTGAAAACTGAAAAACAGTAACTCGGTGCAGTTATACGACACCAAACAATAGGTTACGCGAAATAAAGCCAAAAACGCACGAAATTTAGACCAACAAAGACGGCCTGATTGTCCTTTAAGGATAATGACAATACCGTGCGAGCTGCGTATTTTCTACTTACTTTAGTAAGAGTCGTACTCAAAAATTTAAGCACGAACAACACTTAAAAGTACTTAAAACAATTTAAAATTTGATAACTTTTGAAAAAATTTGCGTGGATACGCATGTGCTTGTAAAAGTTTGTTGTAGAAACAACAAAAACACTTCAAATGAAGGTAAAAACGATTTAATTGTTTTGTATAGAAACAACAACAACACTACAAGAAGAAAAATATAGATTATTTTCACGTTTAAAAAAGTAAAATAAGAAGCAATAATTCTCGTATTCTATTTGTTTGAATTATTTAGTTTAATATGTATGTACATCAAATTTTCAAAGTAGAACTATTACGAAAACTATATTGGGCATGCTGCTGTTGTCTTATAATGGATAATTATTTTGTAGGCAAAAGGTGGAAGGTTTTAGGTTAGAGTCAATCTAATCTCACTTTGGGGTTATTTCAAGTACCAATCGAGATTAAATCACCTTAGAAACTCTTTAATCAAGCACAGTTTGAGAATTATTTTATCTCACTTTTAATAAAGTCAATCCTGTTTTCGGATTATTTTAAGTATAAAGCATTCTCTACTTGATTTAAGAAAATCCGTACTTACCGCATTATTGACAGCGCTTCGGCATGATTTAAGTATAAATTGATTGGTTTGTTTTTTCAGTATAGGTTCAAAATTGTATATCAGAACGTTAAATTTTTTATTATACAGCCATGTTCTAGAAATCGAAATCAAGTGAAATTAAAAAAGATGGAGATTTTCAATACAATTTTTGCAAAAATTAAAGTAGTTTTGTTCGATTTAAATTTTACACGATTTCGATTTGAAGGACATGGCCGATAAAAAATTTTACCGCTAATAGTGGTTTTATCAAGTAATCCATTATATTTGTGGAAGATACACAATAAGCCATACACGGCCCTTCACTCATTTTTCCTTTGTAAATTGAATTGGAACGGGGAAAATACTCCCGGGGAATTTGTATTCATAATTGGCATTATAGCAAAATATGCATAATTAACGCATTTAACATTTCAACCAAAAAGCTTGATAGTCGGTCATACTTGATAGATACGGTTTGAATTCTGAAATAGAGCCAAAAATTATATAAACCACTTTCAGGCTTTATTACTTACAAAAAACTTTTAAATAAAACTCTTCAAATCTATAAAAATTGACATGATTTCAAAAATATAAGTACATATGTACTACATATGTATGTATTTATCGGACATGCTCTGGGCAACGCAAAACGCTTAACATTTGCGATTCTAACTTGAAACTGCATAATAGGTGTTCTGTAAATCGCAATCGCAACGAGTTTGGCTACTTAAAATTGCAAAATATGCTCAAGCGAACTAGAATATTTTAAACTACGGCTGATCGCAAGCAAAATGCAAGAGTTTTAGAACACCATAAAGTTAATCTGGTGATCAAATTGTGCGATTGTCAGAACATGGCTGCATGTTAAAAAGTATAAGTATATCGATAATTTATTTTTTATTTTTTTTTTATATTACTTATAACCCTAGCCCAAGGCCCATCTATCAGGTCTGCTTACTTGCACAAAAACAAAAAACTTTTTCTTTTAAGCTGTCAAAAACTTACTACCACATATACAAAGCAAAAGGAAAAAATGTGGATGTAAACAACTTTTGAAAGCCCAAAAGAACGAAAACAATGATCATCAGGCTTCTTGCGCAGACCTTTTCAATGGGCCTTGCCCTTTGTAGAAAAATTAAAATTTTTGCCCACTTTCATGAATAAAGTTAGAACTTTATAGTATTTTTTGAAAATGAAAAATATTGTTTCGAGCCTCATACGCCACTTTTCTAAAAAAAAATTAAAAAAGTGTCTTTTTGTACTGCATACGTATACTTATTGCGTGAGTGACTGACTCATTCATCATCGTACAGCCTAAACGCCTGAAGCTAAAGACTTGAAATTTGAGCCGGAGGTGGATCTCCCCAAATCGATCCACTAAGACGGGATTTTTAAAAATTCGAATGTTCAGGGGTTAAAAAATGGTAAATTCGGAAACCTTTTATCTTCAAAACGAAAAGAGATACAAAAAAACTCTAATACATATCGTTGTTCTTTTGAAAATAAGGGGACAGGTGTGTGGTTCTTTTTTGAAATTCGGCTCTTTTAGGGTGAAAACGGGTAAAAACTGAATTTTGGTACGTTTTTGTCGTCCCATCTATCTTTTGATTCAATAAACCTAGAAATAAAGTTTATACCACATTCGAAACTTATCAAATAATATGAATATAAGTTTGGTATTTTTTCGAAATTCGAACGTTAAAGGGGTGAAAATCGTAACTATTTTTGGTACTTTTTTAACAAAACATTTTGCAATTTGCAATTTTTGATACTATAATGGGGGAAAAAAATAGTACCAAAATGGAAAATACGGGAAATTTAATATCCTTCTTCAGCTTTTTGGTTCTACAATTGGTATTTTTTGGTATTATCATTAATATTTGACCTCAAAACATAAAATTAAACATGCAATGTCCTGATTGAATGCTTTATATCTCAGAAACCACAAAAAATTTCGCGAAACAGATTTTTGATTCAAAAAGGGGGTACATATTTAAAATATATATACAGTAGACGCTCAGAAATTCGAATTTCCAGTAATTCGAATTAGTAATTTCATTACATTTGGCGCTCTAAAATTAGAATCCAAAATTCGAATTTTCGAGCGGTTTTTCCTTTTTATTGTAATTACTAAAATTTTGACAACTTAGTTTAACCGAATACAAAGTAAAAAGGGGAATACCATTTTAAAAGATGATTTACAGATCTTGTTGATGTTGTTAGAGTTTAAAAAAGTCTGTTTATATTACACATAATACATAAAGTCAAATGAACTGAATTGTTATTTTTTCTGAAGTTTTTTATAGTTTTTATGTTAAATAAACTAAAATTAAAAAAAAGCATAGTTTTTTAAATTTTTGTATAAAAAACCGTCCAGAAATTCGAATAATTCGGAAATTCGAATCGCCCTAAAAACAAAGTGGTTCGAATATCCGAGCGTGTACTGTACCCCATACATAACTCAATTTTTTTAAAAATGGTCGGTAGGTCAAACCAATTCTGAGCTGACGATATGTAAACAAGCTTAAATGAAACCTTTTTTCTTGTAATGCGTAGTTAGCTTATGTATTTATTGCGAATAAATTATGTAAACATGAACATATTGCCAGGCAAGTGCGCTTTGTTTTAATGCGTACACCATTGCGTATACTATCTCTGTATTAATCAGGGCTGTCAGATTTATTTTATCATCGTTGCCAATTATACAGCGAAAATTGGCAAAATTCGACAAATTTATTTTTTTTTAAGATTTTTGTTAAGAAAAATTTTTTTTTTTATGTAACACTGCATTCATTCACACTTCTTTCATGAAATTTCTGTTTACGTATTGTAAATAAAAATTTCAATGAATTCTGAATAGAATAATTGTTTTCATGGTTAATGGCTTATTTTATTCATAACAGCATTAATTTTGCTTTAAAAATATGTACCTCTACTATATTCTTATAGATGGGATTCTACCGGGTGTATCAACATATAAAACACAAATTCATATGGCAATCATTAACTGTCAATAAAATTAATTTAATTTAAAATTACTTTTTGTTTTTTAAAAACTCCATGAATATCAAAAAGCTTGTTAAATTGTACTGAAACTACAATAAACCAGAGAATATTGATACATATAAAATTTTAAAGATGTTGTGTGTTTATTAGTGAAGCTAATATTGATTAAATTCAACGATACATTTTTATCAAATTTTGTACAAAACTTTTGTACCCACCATTTGGGTAAATATCAGGGTATTTACCAATTCTTACCCAATTATCCCTATTTACCGGGTATTTACTATTTTTCATCTTTGTATATGTATGTACATATATATTCTGAATATTTCCGAAGCTGTTTATATGTATATAAAAAACTGTTGTTAAGATGGCTAAAAGAGAATTTAATTCCAAATCATTCGCTGATATTGTATCCAATCCTACAAATATCCCTTAGTCATGATTAAATAATCGACTTATTTCGGGCGAAATAAAAGTCATGCCCACAATAATAATAATACATAAAATTAACATTTGTCCTACGATTTTCATAATATATGCCGTATTTTATTCGTAAGATACATACGTGGCTTTCAGAAAAATTTCAAATTGCTTTCTATTCTTATCATTTTTCTATGAATTAAAAAAAAAAATAGTACTAATTTTGCAAAAAAAGTATCGCTCATAATTTATGAATAATTTCATAACAGTTGAAAACAAAATGTATTAACAAAGTTACCTCAGTACTACAACAATTAAACAATAGAAAAAACAACAGGCACTTTGTTGCTAGAATTGAGACGGCAAATGTCAAAACGCCTTATTAAAAAAAGTAAATAAACAAAAAAAATGACACCAAACGTCACACACGAAGAAAATCACTGCAAACAGCTGCGCTTGTGAGGTCACTTTATTAGTACATTCTGGTTGAAAATATAAAAAAATTTATTTATATTTTTTCTTTTGTATTCGGATAACTCAAAGTTAATTTTATAAATAATCATCTGTAATTGTTTTGACAAAATCGGTCATATCGATCTCAAGTTATGATAAAATTTATTAGCATAACCGCCTTATTTTGGGTGAAATATTGCTCTATCCCATGAATTTTTGTTTACCATTTATAAAATGTTATTTTAAATTTTAAATCAATTGAACAAATTACGTGGAACAACATTATTTGGTGTACTTATTCTGATTTTACAGTGCAGCCACACGATCAAGATTTTCTTGATAGTCTTTTACATATACTGATTGTCCAAATATGCAAAAGTTGACAGCTGTGACGTAGGCTGCACGCAATTTGAAAGCAATTTACTTTTTTAAGATGTCGTCGCCGAAAAAACAACTCAAAATGTTTTGCTATTTTCAGTTATTTTTTTACTTGAGGGTTACACGATCAAGTTTTGGCTATCAAGTTTTAATACACTCACACTTTTTTACCAATACACTCATACTTTTAAAAATTGATACGAACTTGCCTCTAAAATTCTCTTGCCAGTGAGTGTATCAATTTTCGTTCAAGAAAACATCTTATTACAAATCTTTTGAAGTTGTTTTTGTTTTTTTTTCTCAAATATTTTGCCGGCAAAAGCTGAAGTTCTTTTTTTTTACAAATTGTTGCGGGAATTTTAAAATTTTAACTAAAAACCTAAAAAAATAGTGAAATATGTTTATTAATAAAATTTATTTATAAAATTAATAAGCAAAATGATGTTCTGCGATTCATAGAGCTGTACAGAAGCCATGAAATTTTATGAATCTTTCATCATATACCTAGGCGAAATGATTTAAAAATAAAAGCCTACGAGTCTTTAGCTTCTGAAACAAAAATGCCAGTGGAAGAAGTAAAGAAAAAAATAAAGCCTTCGAACAGCCTACAGTGCAGAAAAATCAAAAGTGGAAAATAGCAAAACATTTTGAGTTGTTTTCTCGGCGACGACATCTTGAAAAAGGAAATTGCTTTCAACTTGCGTGCAGCCTACGTCACAGCTGTCAACTTTTGCATATTTTGACAATCAGTATATGTAAAAGACTATCAAGAAAATCTTGATCGTGTGGCTGCACTGTTAATACCAACGTGAAAAATGTGACTACTCGCTCATTCATTACTTGTAGGCAGGGATGTCAGATGTGACGATTTTACGTCATTTTGACGATTTTTTTCGATGATTTTACCAAAATGACGATTGACGATTTTTAATGTAGAGTCACTTAGGTTTTGACGATTTCATCCCGTCAATAAATTTATTTTAAACTTTAATCTGACATCAATTTTATAACACTTCAATCTGGCAATTAAAATGTTTTCTTAGTTTGTATATGTATGTAGAGGTGAATATATATTTATACTAGCGGACCCGACGAACTTCGCCTCGTCCCAATTTTAAGCCTTCAGACAAACTTTAGAGTAATAATACAACACAAATATTTAAATTTTCAATGTGATTTTTTTGAATGGAATCAGTAGAGAGCGATTTGATGAACAATGTTTTCGATTTGTTTTCCGGCGCAAAAACAAATAACGAAGACGGTTTCCCAACACGCGAACATGCAACGTACAGCTGACCGTGCGGAAAACGGGGAAATTCGAGATTAATCTCACAGACTTCTAGTGATTGGCTTTGCGATTTATTGATTGTCATTGCAAACGTCAATCGAATGGGGAACTAAATCCGCTTGAATTGGAATGGAAGGTCAATTGGAATAATGGGAATTCGTGGGATAAGGTCTTCCTCTCCTTTGAATTTGCCCTTGATTATTGTCGCCTGAATCACATTGTTCATTAGCTTTTTCACGGACAACCGCGTACCGTTGCACATTTTTGGAGGATTGAGATTCTGCAACATGATTATGATCGATACCATATTCAGCTTTAAATTATGCGGCGGAGTTCCTGGTACATCAAGCGAGTTAAAAAAGTCCGACGGGTAGCTGGTCGGTTCATTTTCGTCGGTCACGCAGTCAACAGATTTGTACGTATGCAGTTGTCCTGCGATTTGACTTTGAATAATTTAGTTTAAGCTATCGACGTCCTTATTCTTCGCTGCTAGTATCGCCCGTTCACGAATCCAATCGAGATTTTTGTAATTTTGTGCAATGCCATGGAACACTTTGCTGATGAGTTCCTCCTTGGACGATGTGAATTCACAAAAATTATTCAGGGAACGATATCAATCCACTCGAAACCTCAACGCGACTCTCATGTTTGAGGTCAATTGCAACTTCTGCACATTCTTCCACAAAGACGACGATTACAGGCACGCGTTAAGTTCATCCGCAGCAGAAGATTTGGGGATGACAGGAAGTGTTGGACGAAAATCTCCGGAGAGCAATATCAAAGCCCCACTAAATCGTCTTAAGTATTAAAAATTCTATATGTTTTGGTTTTGTATAATTTTATACTTAATTATTTTTTTATGTTTTAATAGAGTAGTTAGTCTGTGTTGATAAAAAAACGATTTTTTATATGACGATTTTTTGACGGGTTTTTTCAGAACTAATGACGATTATGACGATTTTTTTTTTTAAATTTTGACGATAATTCGAAAAAAACATCTAACATCACTGCTTGTAGGGAAGTCGACTATATTCATAATTCCTTGCTTCGCTTTAATTTCTCTTAATAATAAGCACACATTTAGATAAGAGAAAAATGAAATCGCAAAAAAAACAATTTTATAAGGGAGTGAGAATATAACTTTAGTTTTGCGTTAGTTTTTGCAGGAAACAGTGTGACCATTCTTGCATTTTTGCTGCTTAATTTAGCTTTTAAAATTTTGATATACACTGCAAATTTTTCATTTGCCATTTTTATAAAACTAATTTAGCTTTGCGTTTGTTGATTAAACTAATACATTTTTAATAAATTTCCATAATTTTCAACTAACAAAGTTGCAAATAAAAAGAAATTGCTTGTGAATTTTCTTTAAAAACGATTTACTTCTTTTGTAACATTTTATAATATTTAGGGAGTCATATAAATATAAATCATATCGATGGTTATTTTTCAAATAGTGCTATCTGCAATTTTTCAAAAATGTATATTTTAGAGAAACATGTTCGCTAACTGACGGGTCATCTGTCATTTAAATTTGAAAAAAAAAAAATTCCCAAAACGTTTTTTTTTTCATAAATATTGTATTGTGCTAACACAATTTTTTATTTTTTTTGTAAAAAAGTGCTATCTACATAATAAATATAACTTCATATAATAAAATGATAAAAATTGTTATTACAAAGAAGACATATTTTACGTCAAAGGGTTGGGAATTGTGTCTAGATTTCATTAACTAATATAATTTTAAGATTCGCAATAAAATCTTTGTTAGCTAATATTATTTTATGAAATTTTACAAGTAAATACATTTTTTAATGGTTAATACAAACCAGCTCAAAATTTTATTAAACTTACATAACGAATCCCACAATTTCCAAAAAACAGCCGAAAATTCCCAACAAATTAATGTTTTTACTGAGCTACCTAAATAAGAGCGGCAAGCGTCTGATTTATGTCAAAACTTTTCATTTTCACACAGTTTATACAAAACAAACCTTTAAGATGTGAATTCAACACAACCCGGCTGGAAAATCTTATTTGATACATCGCTTGGTCTTTTTATTTTATTGAAAATGTATTGGCAATAAAATTTTCATGTTTAAAAAAACGCTTGACGCTCTTGTTTAGGTAGCTCAGTTAGAAATATAATGGCTACTAAGCAAGGGGGTAAGAATTCATATTGCACAATTATTATAAATATATCGGGTCATACAAACTCGAACGAGTCGCCCAAAATTGGAGAGTCCAAATGGATTACGTCAGACGAAGTCATGGCCAACATTTACATGATATTCTAAAAATTAAACTGTTTAGCGAATTTATTTGTATAATATCTTTAGTTTTTCTTAAAACTTTGCATGAAGTTTCCTGATGATCTGGCCTAGGCAATCAGTGAAATGCGTATAGGAATAGCTTATCACATCAACAATAAATTTCAGTATTTTTTATCAAAAATAAAAATTGGGAATTAACTGCCTGTTTAACGATTTCGAACGTCGACATTCGCATAGAAAATTATATTTTAAACAAAAACAAAATTCAAATGTAATTTTCTTTGCGAACGTTCAAAATCGATGAACTGTTAAGGCAGAATTAGTCTTTACTTTCTGTTCTGTTCCGTGCCGTTCTGTTTCGAAATTGTAATAGTTACTTTTTCTGTAGCAACTTACCAGCAATTTATGACAAATTTATTAGTTTTGCACCGTCCATTGTTTCATTTCAATCACTTTAATGCAAATAAATTTGAAGAAATTAAATTTTATGAATTCTTAAAATCAAAAAATAGTTTATTTCAACATAAATATGTATTTTTTATTATTTATTTTGCTGTCACTTACAATAACTTAACAATTTTTTGATTTCAACAAACTGAACCGCAACAGAACAGAAAAACAAATCAATTTCACAGGTTTTTTAATAACAAAAACAAATAAGCTGATTCGTAACAGAACAGAAAGTAAAGACTAACTGTACATTTAGCTGTAAGCACGACAAACAAAATCTTAATGATAATTCACAAAAAAATATTTCAAACAAATTAAGATAAATTTGAGTCTTATATTTCCAAAATACTAGACCAATTATAAATTATGAAGAACTCGGCTCATTTTCATTTTTGTTCAAATAGTGCTATCTGCTTATTTCAATGTTAAAATCGATAAAATTTTAATTTAATTTAATTTGTAAATAGTGCTATTAGACATATAAGCGCGAATATCTGGAATTAAGAAAAAATAGCATATGTGTGATTAAGACGTTGTTTTTTAAAAACACTGTAAAATAAAGTTTAGAGAATACTTTTAGAGTTATCGAAAAAATTAGTTTTTTCGCTCTCCTGTAAAATTGTGATTTTGCTGATAGCACCATTTGAAAAATAACCCTCGATATTGTAATGTAAAATTTATAAAGTAGCTGTAGGTGTATGAAAACACTTTGTAATATTATACCTACTGAAATTTAGGTTTTAATATTTTCATACACCTACAGTAGTAGCCTTTAAAAACATAATAAAAAAGTTATATCTTTGATCCCAAGACAAATTTTTAAAAGTTATGTTCCTATTTTAATATTTGTATCGTAATTTTTTTGTATCATTTTTAATGTTTGTTGACCTACTCTAATGCAAGATTTAGCTGCAAACATTTTTAAGATCTGGTCACATTGACTGGAAAATTAAGTGGAGAACAATTGTCAAACTAAATTAGTTAAATGCTGGTGTCACAGAGTACAGAGGCGTCACGAGACAGAAAATATTGTGTTTTTTCTGTATTTTTCTTTGAAAGCTGCCCTTTTTGCGTTTTTTGTTTTGATTATGCAATTTGTGTAGATAGTAGCGGCCTGTTTTTACGCATTGTCACTTCACTAACAAAAAACGTTTCCTTTCTCTTTCTTCGAAAGCTGCCCTCGCAAATGATTTAGGCATTTTTCATACGTCACTTTTTTCATCTCTGTATACTTTGTGCTGGTGTTTATAATAATAAGTTCAAGGCGAGTAAATTCGCTTTGAATAAGTTGTTTAAAAAATTAAGTGCATTTTTTTATATTTAAACAAAGAGCATGGCTACAAAAAGAAAATTTTATTTTCGCAAAGCTCAAAACAATGACATAAAAGCTGTAAAAGAAATGATACAGGTAACTAATTTTATTAATTCACTGAATGCTTCAAATTATTTCAATTATATTTGTAAATAATTGAAATTAACGTGGGCCAAGATAGCGTCGACGAAATAGCGTCGAAAATGGGAATTTAAAAACCGGGAAAATAAAATTCCCAAATTAGGGTCTTTTGCAGAATAAAAACAAAAAGTTAGCGTCGAATTTAGGAGTTTATTGGGATTTCCAAAAGTAAAAAAAAAGTTAGCGTCGAATTTAGGAATTTAAAAAGGGGAAGTTAAAATAACTAATATTTTTAATAAAAATACAAAAAATAGTTAACACTAATTCAAAAATACACATTTAAGAACAAAATAAACGATGTGTGCAAAAAATCGTAAGGTCTGTTCCCGAGATATTTGGGTGCATCCAAAATGGTCAGTAAAAACCGTTGCTGATTTATCCCATGGAAAGTAAATCATTTTCTGCACAAAATAAGCGATGCGTGCAAAAAATCGTTCGGTTAGTTCCCGAGATATTTGGGTGCATCCAAAATGGTCAGTAAAAAGCGTTGCTGATTTATCCCAATGAACACAGGCTTTTGCACGCTATAAACTGTATATATTCTGAAAGTAAATTGTTTTCCGGACAAAATGAGCGATGTGTGCAAAAAATCGTTCGGTTAGTTCCAGAGATATTTGGGTGCATCCAAAATGGTCAGTAAAAAGCGTTGCTGATTTATCCCATGGAACACAGGCTTTTGCACGCTATAAACTGTATATATTCTGAAAGTAAATCGTTTTCCGCACAAACTGCTATAAACTATAAACGCTATAAACTGTATATATTCTGAAAGTAAATCATTTTCCGCACAAAATAAGCGATGCGTGCAAAAGCCTGTGTTCCATGGGATAAATCAGCAACGCTTTTTACTGACCATTTTGGATGCACCCAAATATCTCTGGAACTAACCGAACGATTTTTTGCACGCATCGCTTATTTTGTGCGGAAAATGATTTACTTTCCATGGGATAAATCAGCAACGCTTTTTACTGACCATTTTGGATGCACCCAAATATCTCGGGAACAGACCTTACGATTTTTTGCACGCATCGCTTATTTTGTTCCTAAATGTGTATTTTTGAATTAGTGTTAACTATTTTTTGTATTTTTATTAAAAATATTAGTTATTTTAACTTCCTCTTTTTAAATTCCTAAATTCGACGCTAACTTTTTTTTTACTTTTGGAAATCCCAATAAGTTCCTAAATTCGACGCTAACTTTTTGTTTTTATTCTGCAAAAGACCCCAATTTGGGAATTTTATTTTCCCGGTTTTTAAATTCCCATTTTCGACGCTATCTTGGCCCACGTTTGAAATTATCCACATGCTGTTAAAACAGCTGTTTGAATTAATTTAAGTAAACACTGAAAGAAACTTACTAGGTATATTTTATAGGAATTAGCTGATTTCGAAAAAATGAGCGATGGTCCACAACTTACAGAACAAGGTGGGTAAAAAATAAAAATTTATTTACAAAATTCTATGGGAAACTGTAATTGAATAGAAAACCCCAATAAGCTACGGTTCCATCTGGCAAGCCTTCTTTAATAGGCATGTATTCAATTTATTTATAATTTTTAAATTTTAAATACTACATTTGTTTATTTCTAGATCTAATACGCGATTCTGGCCTTGACGGAGGTCAAGAATATTGTCACATATATGTATTGGACTTAATTGAAGAAGAAAAAACGTAAGTTTTTTTTTATCATTAATAGGGTTTCTATTCGGTTAAAAAGTCGCTGGGGAAATATTTTTAAAATTCGAGGAATTTATAGACGGGAATTTTCTTTCAAAACTTTTGTGACTTTAAATGACATTAACTGCCATTCGTGTAGAAAAAAAGTTAATAAATATTTTTCGACCAAGAAAAATTATAACGTTAAATTGCTTTACTTTGTATTCGTTTTTTTAATTCTGAATCAGCACTATCATTACGAATTTGTCAGTTACAGTTGGACTACACATTCTAACACATATTTTTAAGCAGTTTTTATATTTATATATGTATATTTACATAAATCATTTAAAAATTCTTAATAGTATTCATTTAAACTCTATTTGCAGCACCGTTATTGGTTATGCCATTTGTTTCTTTAACTACTCGACCTGGCAAGGGAAATCATATTTCCTTGAAGATATCTATGTACGTCCAGCGTATCGTGGTATAGGAGCTGGTGCTCGCATGTTTTCCGAAATCGCAGCCAAATCTAATGAGTATAATTGTAAGCGTGTTGATTTTCACGTCTTATCATGGAATCCAGCAACCGAATTTTACAAAAAAATGGGTGCTATTGATTTAACGAAAAGCGAAAAATGGCATTTTTTTCGTTTACAAGAAGAAGTTATTAAAAATTTAGCGGAAAAAGCGAGAGGGAAATAAATCTTTACATAAATATGTTTTATATAAATACATACATACATATGTATATTTATTTATTTATTGACTGTTAGTAGAAATTTGTAATCGTTTATGGCCGGAAGCATTGGTAAAAATATAAAAAAATTCTATCGGGTACATTTTGAGAAATCTTCATGTAAATCTTCTTTGTTGCTTTTCTCCACTCCGACTTTTAGGCATATGCCCCAAACCAATTCTGAGCTGACGATATATGTATATGCAACTTTCATTAAGGGGTTTTAATAAAACAGAAAGTAAAAAACTTTTCTCTACATTTAGTAAAAGTAGCATGAATGGCAAAAAGTATCACATTTGGGTGCATTTTGTAAAAGTAGCAAAATAGTTTCTAAGCAGTCGAAAAGGTGGCAAATTGCTACTTTAGTAGCACCAACGGTAACGCTGGTCATCAGGTAAGTGCCTCCCCTATGAGCTCATTATATTCTCTGAATCTGGTAAATAAAGCATGTGCCAGACATTTACCGTTACGTTGGCTAATGTAGTTTTTGCGTCATGAGGTTAGTACCTGCAGTTTCTAGTTAGTTTTTCTTAAAGATAAATTGGTCTATTGTAAAGTGGTCTATATTGTAACAAATCTGTAAAAGTCGGAAAGCTACAACGGCAAAACAATAAAAAAAAGTTATATAGGGTTCATTCGCACACTAGTAAAAACGCAATTCTGAGAGAAGCATCGAAGCCGCAAAAATCAGGGGTCTAATCACCGCATACGATATCGAAATGATCGAAATAATTTATTTTGGTATCATGAATCTCGATATCGAATGAAATGTATTGAATTTGAAATAATAGCATTCGATATCAAGTAACTCGATATTACATTTATCGAGTTTTCATTCGATACGTCAGTGTCTATCGTATGCATGTATCGAATGCGGTGATTAGACCCCAGGACAATTGTTGCCGTTAAAGCAAGCTTATCTCACATTCAAATACACATTAAAATACTAAAATTATAAAAAAAAACTATTGAATAAACTAAAAAAGTTTCTTTAAGCAAGGTAAAACATTTTTTCTAATCTGCACAGTCATTTTAACACAATTTCTTTTCGGCAAAAAAAAAAAAACAATTTATTAGCAAAGTTTCGAAATTTTTGTTTTTTTAAAACGGCATTCAAAATTGGTAAATGCTTCTAACGTATAGGAAATAAAGCTCTAAGCAAAACAAGCAACAAATAATTAAAATCTGTCTACAACTTTTGATTTTATTCTCAAAAGATGAAAAATGTTAATTTAATTTCATAAAACGTCATATTTGTATGGGCGCCCACTGAGGGTTGGAGATAAAAGCAAGTATGTTTTAAGAATATGTTTAGGAAAAAAGTCATACAGTTATGTTATGCAGTTATGGGACTTAATTTTCAACATATTTCTAGCCTGTATTGAAAATTTTGTATGGGAGCCCTATTCAGAAATGGAGAGAGCGTAGAGTAGGAATGAAACAAATGAAGGTGATGTTAAAATAAAGTGGGGTTGGTCAAACATTTGACCCGTCTAGGGGCATCCTAGGCGCTGCAAGGGCCAAATTTCAGAATTTAATTTAACCTCCTTATGTGTATGGAAGCCCCCCTAATGGATGGTGATAACGGACAAGTATGTTTTGAGCATATATTATGTGCGTTCCAGTAAACTCCCAGTAAAATCCCGTAAGCGAGTTATATGAAAATTTACAAAGTTATGTGTACGCGATCGCATTTCAGTAATATCCAGTACAAATTTGTACAAATTTTGGGGTAAACTAACGCAGCTAATATGTTTGGAAAAAAAGACTAATAGAGGTCGGTCATACATTAAAGTAGAACCATATGGGCATTTCCATTAGAATGTCAACCACGACTCAAAAAAATAAAACGCTTGAAACTTTTTTTCAAATATGGTAGAAAGGAAAAAAAAACACCCAAACTTTACTATGCCGAGGTACTTATAGCTTATTACAGTTTTTAAAAAGCAAAGAATAATAGTTTTAACTCACTTTCTCATTGATTCATTTTTAGTAGCTGCAATTGACAATTTTTAATATTTTTCCGATTAAATACAGATACTGGTAATATTGCAATTATACTTTAAAATTAATGTTTCAACAACAATGAACCAGATCCATGACGAAAATACAAATTTATAGTTCGATTAGCGGTACATTTTTGTGTTTGTTTTGGATGCTTTTCTAATGTCACGTACGTGGTGCGAAAACATCATTTATCTTTGTCATATGAAATTGGTCAGTCTTAGGTATTTCAAATTCAAAGCTCAAAGCAAGATATTTGCTGCAACAAAAATATTGATCAGAATTTTTTTTTAAATAGGTATAATAAAAATTTTATAAGCTTTTAAAGCTCGTCAGGTACGATATTTTAAGTACTAAAATGCAACTAAATGCATCATCTTATTATGTTGGTATTTATTTTAAATTTGGTCAAACCATATTTTATTACAATCAAAATCATCTTACAAAATTTTTTGGAATCGTTCCATATTTGACCATAGCTCCCATACAAGTGCTTCTCCCGAAAATAGCTTTAAGTGCAATAATTTCCTTATAAATGTTGGTATTTACATAAAAATTTCCCACACTGACTTTTACGATAGTACTATGTCATGACAAAATGTTAAACGGGTATGTTCAAAATTAACCATAGGTCCCATATAAACCCCCTTCCTTAAATCGGCCAGGGGCAAACAAATCTCATATTCGGCACAAATAACTTTTATATAATTCTTAACCTCATAGCATAATTATGTTCTGGCGATCTTGATTGGCCACGGGCCCCAAGTTGGTTACACTCTCAAAAAAATATTTTTTAAATATGTATTATAGTGTAGGGTATCATATGGTCGGGCTTGACCGACTATTCTTTCTTACTTGTTTGTTTTAAGTTTTTATATACATATATTTACAAAAAATATATTTCATGCCATGTAAATACTATAAGAGAAAAATCTGTCACGTACGGTATGTCACGAACGATATTACATTTTGTTCATTATATAACCATCCAAAAAAATAGTTTTTTTTTCCAATTACGGATTATAAAGCAAAAATATGTGGTTTAATGTATGAAATTAAAAAAAGGAGAAAAACCTCCCACAATTCGCAGATTTTCGTATTTTTTTACATTCACCCAAATATCACTTCCCTTTTATGTCACGTACGATATGCACATATTTTGCCCGATATTTTGGAAAACAAGGTTCCGAATTTAAAAATTTTTTTTTTTCATATATGGTTCCCTCTAAATGAAACATAATGATACAAACAATTTTCCAGTTAATACTAAGTATTTTTGCAAAATTTCTATCTCTCTAAAGGCATACAAATGTCAAGTACGATGACATGGAAATGCCTGTATACGAATTCGTCAGCACTTAATTAAATAAAAAATGTTAATCAAACACACAAACTATAAAAAACATGAAAATTGGTATACTTTACTTAAAAGATCCGTGAGAGTAAAACGAATTGACTTTTATTCTAATACGTGATAATATTGTTAAATAAAAAAAATTTTGATTTTAAAGATTTTAAACTTTATCTAATTTAATCAAAAATATATAGTTACCTAAAACGCAAAAGGCCCTAACTAACTCAAAATTTTTAAATTGACTTTTTCATAAATTTTGATGTAATTATAGCACATTTTTTAAAGCATTTTATTCTATTCTCCGACAGTTGGTTTTTTTAATCGATTTAGCGATCTCAAATTAGTTTTTGGGTTTGTTTAAAATTTTGCAATTTTTCGCGAATTATAGCCATGTTCGCGATAAAAGCGATTTATTCCTGTAACTTTTCTGATTCTTTACAGCTTTAAATGAATAGTAGACTTAGCCATCATGCCGCTGTTAGCAAATTTTTGCGAATTTGGGCTTATTTAGCTTTCTTTACAGTTTTCTTTTCAGCTTTATAAAATAGGTGCGTTTGAGTACTTTTACAGTAAAATGTAGTAACAATTTGCTCTCACAAAAAGCTGTTGTCCAAAAAAGTACGCGAACACAAAATTTGTAAAATAAAGGCAACAGCTGATGGCAAATAATTGAAGTGTTGACAAATGTTTACACTTTAGACAACTTAACTCGTTTTCTTATCGGTACTCGATTAAATACTTATTATAACACGAAAATTTTTGGAAAATACAAACAAACTATTTTATGTTATCTTTCATATTTGTTGGTTTTTTAATTTATTTGATTTTACTTATTTGTAGCGGGTTAAATTATTTCAAAGAACATGAATAATTTTTTTGCTATTGATTACTTAAGTAACCAAATACTTCACACTTTTCCAACTCTAAAAAATTAACATAACAAAAAAAAAAAAAAAAAAATTTCGAGAGTTTGTATTTAGCCAAATAAATGCTTCACAAACAAGTTTAATTAATTAATATTTATTCACTTTTTGTTTTGGTTTAATTTTTATTTCAACTTTTCTTTTTTTTAACATTTTTTTCACAATTTGTATGCTTTTTATTTGTTACTTTTGTTTGTTTACCTTTTGAAACACATGTTTTTTTGATTTACTAAATTTTACTGCAAAAATTTCTGCAGTAAAAATTTGTAAATACTCAGACAAGAACTATCACTTTACGCTCTCAATTTATGTTCTCATTTTCTGCATTTTGTGTACTCGAACGCAATTTCGTAAAATGCAGTAAAGTTCAGTAAAAAATAGTAACAACTTTTGTGTTCTCGAACGCAGCTAATCTTTATACATACATACATTTATGAATAAATATTATATATTTATATTTATTATATATATATATTAGACTGGTCGCATCTTGTATGGGATTTTTTTTTTTTTTAAATTTAAATGTTTGCGCTGCTTTAAATATGAGGTTTGGTGTAAGAAATCAAGTCCTAATTTTTCAGCTCAATCCGACGGTGCCTAGTCGTGCCAAGTGGGGCCCAAAGTTCCCCATATGATAAAAAAAACATCTATTCAATCAGATACTAGATGAAAAGCCGGTCTTAAAGACCGAAAATCGAAAATCTGGCTTCGTTACGATCTTCCGCAGAGAAAATACTTTAAGTATGCCAAATTTCAGCTTCCTATGTCATCAGATGGCTGCAGAAAGTTGCGGAAAGAATAGGACATACATGCAAACATCCTTACATACTAAGAAATTATATATTGTATAGATAGATTAAAGTATTTGCAGTTCATATTTTAGTATGATACGAACGAAGGATTTTTAACTAATTCGGGGTCGCTGAATCCAGTGGTGCTAGCCGTTTTTTTAGGTTAGCTTTAGTTTTCGAGATATACCGTTATTTCAAAAATTAAGGATGTTGCACAACATATGTTCGCGCAACTCAAAAACGCTTTAGCTTATTGAAAAACTAAAAAAATCGAAATTCGGCAATAAAATTTACTTTAAGAAAGTTAAAACTTTTTTCTTCATATTGGCTCTGGTTTTCGAGATATACCGTTATTTCGAAAATTAGGGAGGTTGCACAACATATGTTCGCGTAACTCAAAAACGCTTTAGTTTATTGAAAAACAAAAAAAACCGAAATTCCGCAATAAAATTTACTTTAAGAAAGTTAAAACTTTTTTCTTCATATTGGCTTTGGTTTTCGAGACATACCGTTATTTCGAAAATTAAGGAGGTTGCACAACATAGGTTCGCGTAACTCAAAAACGCTTTAGCTTATTGAAAAACTAAAAAAAACCGAAATTCCGCAATAAAATTTACTTTAAGAAAGGTTAAACGTTTTTCTTATATGCGCAGTCGTTTTAGAAACATAATTTTTTTTTCTAGAAAAAAAAATAATTTTTTTATTAAAATTTCGGAATTTTTGTTTTTAAAAATTCATAAAAAATTGAAAAATGGAGCTTCGGTTTTTTTTAGTTTTTCAATAAGCTAAAGCGTTTTTGAGTTACGCGAACCTATGTTGTGCAACCTCCTTAATTTTCGAAATAACGGTATGTCTCGAAAACCAAAGCCAATATGAAGAAAAAAGTTTTAACTTTCTTAAAGTAAATTTTATTGCGGAATTTCGGTTTTTTTTTGTTTTTCAATAAACTAAAGCGTTTTTGAGTTACGCGAACATATGTTGTGCAACCTCCCTAATTTTCGAAATAACGGTATATCTCGAAAACCAGAGCCAATATGAAGAAAAAAGTTTTAACTTTCTTAAAGTAAATTTTATTGCCGAATTTCGATTTTTTTAGTTTTTCAATAAGCTAAAGCGTTTTTGAGTTGCGCGAACATATGTTGTGCAACATCCTTAATTTTTGAAATAACGGTATATCTCGAAAACTAAAGCTAACCTAAAAAACGGCTAGCACCACTGGATTCAGCGACCCCGAATTAGTTAAAATTAGTTTAAAATCCTTCGTTCGTATCATACTAAAATATTAAACTGCAAATACTTTAATCTATCTATACAATATATAATTTCTTAGTATGTAAGGATGTTTGCATGTATGTCATATTCTTTCCGCAACTTTCTGAAGCCATCTGATGACATAGGAAGCTGAAATTTGGCATACTTAAAGTATTTTCCCTGCGGAAGATCGTAACGAAGCCAGATTTTCTATTTTCGGTCTTTAAGACCGGCTTTTCATCTAGTATCTTGTAACGTGACGTTACAAATTAACCCTACATTTACATTTAATACTAGCATTATAAATTATAAGTAACATCATAAATTATAATAACCTTGAATACCCTTATTATTTTACTCACAACTATGAATACCCTTACTATTTACCTACATAACCTTTTTACCGTATAATTCTCATTTAGTTTATTTTATTTTTGAATAAATAGACAAGGTTTTGCTCAGAACAGAGAGAGTATTTATTGCCCTCAACCCCAGTATTTACTCTCGCTAGTTAGTAAGTAGATCGTAGTTAGTATTTAGTCGAACATCACGGCTTCCGAATTCTCGTGGTGTCCGGAATATTTACGAAGTAGTTAGCCGAACGCCAGGGCTCCCGAATTCTCTTGGTGTCCGAAGTTTTTGTTTACGAAGTAGTTAGCCGAACGCCAAGGCTCCCGAATTCTCTTGGTGTCCGAAGTATTTAGCGAGAGTAGATATTGCCATCAACCCCAGTATTTACTCTCGCTAGTTAGTAAGTAGATCGTAGTTAGTAGTTAGTCGAACATCACGGCTCCCGAATTCTCGTGGTGTCCGAAATATTTACGAAGTAGTTAGCCGAACGCCAGGGCTCCCGAATTCTCTTGGTGTCCGAAGTATTCAGCCGAAGTAGTTAGCCGAACGCCAAGGCTCCCGAATTCTCTTGGTGTCCGAAGTAGTTAGCCGAACGCCAAGGCTCCCGAAATCTCTTGGTGTCCGAAGTTTTTACGAAGTAGTTAGCCGAACGCCAAGGCTCCCGAAATCTCTTGGTGTCCGAAGTATTTACGAAGTAGTTAGCCGAACGCCAAGGCTCCCGAATTCGCTTGGTGTCCGAAGTATTCTACACGTATTCACCTACAAACAGTATTTAACCGCACCTGATTAAGTAAACCGTATTTAACCGAACCTGATTAAGTAGCCCGTATTTAACCGAACCTGATTAAGTAACCCGTATCTAACCGAATCTAATTAAGTAACCCGTAACTTGATTAACCCAAACCGTATTTAGCCGACTGAATACAAACCAGTAGTCCACGTATTCTTACCAGTAGTGAATACGAACCAGCCGGTAGCCGACTGAATACAAACGGTATTTAACCGCACCTGATTAAGTAAACCGTATTTAACCGAACCTGATTAAGTAACCAATATTTAACCGAACCTAATTAAGTAACCCCTATTTAACCGAACCTGATTAAGTAGCCCGTATTTAACCGAACCTGATTAAGTAACTTGATTAACCCAAACCGTATTTAGCCGACTGAATACAAACCAGTAGTCCACGTATTCTTACCAGTAGTGAATACGAACCAGCCGGTAGCCGACTGAATACAAACAGTATTTAACCGAACCTGATTAAGTAACCCGTATTTAACCGAACCTAATTAAGTAACCCGTATTTAACCGAACCTGATTAAGTAGCCCGTATTTAACCGAACCTGATTAAGTAACTTGAATTTAACCAAACCGTATTTAGCCGAACGCCACGGTTTCCGAATTCTCGTGGTGTCCGAAGTATTTTTAAGTAATTTCTAGTATTTAATACCTAGTTAGTCACACCATGGCCCGACAACCGTCAGCCACTGACTTATCCGAGGCCATAGTTAGCCGAACACCCGAGGTTGCGAGATCCTCCTGTGTTCGAAGCGCTCAGCCCAACTAGTCGGAGTAGTTAGTCATGTGTACAGCCAACCACGGGGCGCACCGAATGCTCCGTACTCGGCATAGTTTCGATCGTAGATATAGATACTAACAACCTCTAACCGAAACCTGTTTATTATCTTCTCTGCCAGATCGAATCCTCAGTAACTTAACGCTGCCCTACGGAACGCCACCGTACGTGCCTACTGCCGGCAACATCTGGCCGTTTCCTAACGTCATCAGCCGTACGTGCACGGAATCACCCTGCCTCAGCAGCCGTTCCCGTCTACAGCCACGCCGAATCAGCCGAAGGCCGTCTTAGTTCTAAGTATTTAGCGTAGATTAAGATTTCGTAAATAAAGCTTTGTTAAAATTATTGTAAGCGAACATACACGAAAACATCCCGTGTTTCATTTCAAAGGAAGCAGACCTTAGAATTGACCCTGGACAGACTGAGTCATACCTCAGCTGGGAAAGTAAACTGCGTTACAATGGCGCCCGAGCAGGGACCCGACTTCAAGTACGCATCCTGTGGTAATACCGTACCAAACCACCAACGGAACTGAATCGGATCAAGCACAAAGCAACGAAATCTTATGAGCTAAAATACGCTACCGACGCACCCACTGTGATATATCTATCCGCTACGGGAGGACCAACTAACAAAAGTATGTCGTCAGCAGGAAAACTTATTAACGAAGGGTTACTGTTGACCAGCTCCGTCGTCAGCGCAGCGAACTGACACATCTGAAACGGCAGAGGGCATTCTCGATTTTTTTTTTTGAATTTGGTAAATTTTTTTTTTATTGTTATTTTATATTTTTAATTAATTCCTAAAATTATTTTATTTAGTATATTTATTTTTTATATACATACAAATAATTTTTTTTTATTTTGTTTTTATTTGATATATTTAAGTAAGGAAAAAAAACCCTGTAATGGATTTTTTTTTCCGAAGTAGGAGGGGACTGTAACGTGACGTTACAAATTAACCCTACATTTACATTTAATACTAGCATTATAAATTATAAGTAACATCATAAATTATAATAACCTTGAATACCCTTATTATTTTACTCACAACTATGAATACCCTTACTATTTACCTACATAACCTTTTTACCGTATAATTCTCATTTAGTTTATTTTATTTTTGAATAAATAGACAAGGTTTTGCTCAGAACAGAGAGAGTATTTATTGCCCTCAACCCCAGTATTTACTCTCGCTAGTTAGTAAGTAGATCGTAGTTAGTATTTAGTCGAACATCACGGCTTCCGAATTCTCGTGGTGTCCGGAATATTTACGAAGTAGTTAGCCGAACGCCAGGGCTCCCGAATTCTCTTGGTGTCCGAAGTTTTTGTTTACGAAGTAGTTAGCCGAACGCCAAGGCTCCCGAATTCTCTTGGTGTCCGAAGTATTTAGCGAGAGTAGATATTGCCATCAACCCCAGTATTTACTCTCGCTAGTTAGTAAGTAGATCGTAGTTAGTAGTTAGTCGAACATCACGGCTCCCGAATTCTCGTGGTGTCCGAAATATTTACGAAGTAGTTAGCCGAACGCCAGGGCTCCCGAATTCTCTTGGTGTCCGAAGTATTCAGCCGAAGTAGTTAGCCGAACGCCAAGGCTCCCGAATTCTCTTGGTGTCCGAAGTAGTTAGCCGAACGCCAAGGCTCCCGAAATCTCTTGGTGTCCGAAGTTTTTACGAAGTAGTTAGCCGAACGCCAAGGCTCCCGAAATCTCTTGGTGTCCGAAGTATTTACGAAGTAGTTAGCCGAACGCCAAGGCTCCCGAATTCGCTTGGTGTCCGAAGTATTCTACACGTATTCACCTACAAACAGTATTTAACCGCACCTGATTAAGTAAACCGTATTTAACCGAACCTGATTAAGTAGCCCGTATTTAACCGAACCTGATTAAGTAACCCGTATCTAACCGAATCTAATTAAGTAACCCGTAACTTGATTAACCCAAACCGTATTTAGCCGACTGAATACAAACCAGTAGTCCACGTATTCTTACCAGTAGTGAATACGAACCAGCCGGTAGCCGACTGAATACAAACGGTATTTAACCGCACCTGATTAAGTAAACCGTATTTAACCGAACCTGATTAAGTAACCCGTATTTAACCGAACCTAATTAAGTAACCCCTATTTAACCGAACCTGATTAAGTAGCCCGTATTTAACCGAACCTGATTAAGTAACTTGATTAACCCAAACCGTATTTAGCCGACTGAATACAAACCAGTAGTCCACGTATTCTTACCAGTAGTGAATACGAACCAGCCGGTAGCCGACTGAATACAAACAGTATTTAACCGAACCTGATTAAGTAACCCGTATTTAACCGAACCTAATTAAGTAACCCGTATTTAACCGAACCTGATTAAGTAGCCCGTATTTAACCGAACCTGATTAAGTAACTTGAATTTAACCAAACCGTATTTAGCCGAACGCCACGGTTTCCGAATTCTCGTGGTGTCCGAAGTATTTTTAAGTAATTTCTAGTATTTAATACCTAGTTAGTCACACCATGGCCCGACAACCGTCAGCCACTGACTTATCCGAGGCCATAGTTAGCCGAACACCCGAGGTTGCGAGATCCTCCTGTGTTCGAAGCGCTCAGCCCAACTAGTCGGAGTAGTTAGTCATGTGTACAGCCAACCACGGGGCGCACCGAATGCTCCGTACTCGGCATAGTTTCGATCGTAGATATAGATACTAACAACCTCTAACCGAAACCTGTTTATTATCTTCTCTGCCAGATCGAATCCTCAGTAACTTAACGCTGCCCTACGGAACGCCACCGTACGTGCCTACTGCCGGCAACATCTGGCCGTTTCCTAACGTCATCAGCCGTACGTGCACGGAATCACCCTGCCTCAGCAGCCGTTCCCGTCTACAGCCACGCCGAATCAGCCGAAGGCCGTCTTAGTTCTAAGTATTTAGCGTAGATTAAGATTTCGTAAATAAAGCTTTGTTAAAATTATTGTAAGCGAACATACACGAAAACATCCCGTGTTTCATTTCAAAGGAAGCAGACCTTAGAATTGACCCTGGACAGACTGAGTCATACCTCAGCTGGGAAAGTAAACTGCGTTACAATCTGATTGAATAGATGTTTTTTTTTATCATATGGGGAACTTTGGGCCCCACTTGGCACGACTAGGCACCGTCGGATTGAGCTGAAAAATTAGGACTTGATTTCTTACACCAAACCTCATATTTAAAGCAGCGCAAACATGTAAATTTAAAAAAAAAAAATTGCGACCAGTCTAATATATATATATATATACATTCATATATGTATGTATATACATTACATATAAATATATACATTATATACTTATATATAACCTTTCCACCTGCGGGAGGGTTTAAAAAAATATTTCAACATAGTAGGTCTTAATTCAGAAACATGACAATAAAAAAAAATTACATTTTATAAAAATTTTGAACGAACATTTTTCATATTTTTTAATCTCGAACGGTTGTGTGGCTCTCTTAAAATTAAAAAAAATAAAAGTTTATAAAAACATACTGATTTTGGCATTAAAAATTCCCAACAATTAAATTGTATCCATTTCGCGATATATATTTAAAAAGTTGTATACTAAGACGGAAATGTATCCCCTACGCGTGCTGGATATTGCAATATTAGCTTGAGGCTTCTAGTTCAGACATTTTTAAGACTCCCGAAGACTAGAGACAAAATTTGTGGTAATTATAAGACTGAATTTTGCTATGGTTTGTCTTAATATTTATAGATTTGCTTGTCCGACTTAATATATGGATACATTTAATGTTTCATTTATATTGAGGCTCATTGAAGGAAAACAATTTTTTATCCAAGAATTTATTTTTCCATGTTCAGAAAAAAAATGGGTTTTTGTCCATGGTCCCGTCATCGTGCGTGTCACAACAATAGAAAAATTATGTACATACAATGTTCATATCCACCGTTATAGTAAGAAAATAGCAATGTTCGGTGTTACAATTACCACAAATTTCGTTTCAAGTTTTCGGGAGTCTCAAATGTATGTATGTATGTATGTATTAGAAGCCTCAAGCTGATATTGTAATATCTAGCACGCGGAGGGGATTAATTTCCGTCTTAGTACACAACTTTTTAAATATTTGCTGCAAATTGAAAACAATTAATTTTTTGGAAATTTTTATGCCAAAATCAGTATGTTTTTTTTGTAACATTTTATTTATTTTTTTTTAATTTTAAGAGAGCCACCCAACCGTTCGAGATTAAAAAATATGAAAAATGTTTGTTCAAAATTTTAAAAGAATGTAATTTTTTTTATTGTCATGTTTCTGAATTAAAAGCTACTATATTGAAATATATTTTTAAACCCTACCGCAGGTGAAAAATTTATATATATATATATATGTATATATATATATATATATATATATATTATATATATATATATATATATATATATATTATATATATATATATATATATATATATAAATTTATATATATATATATATACATATATATATATGTACATATGTATATAATGTATATATTTATACGTATGTATATAATGTATCTATATTCCCGAGAAACGAAACAAAAAAAATATAAAACTTTTTGCCGCAAATTGGAAGCAATTGTAATTTTTGGGAATTTTTTATGCCAAAATCAGTATGTTTTTTTCATGAACTTTTATTTTAAGAGAGCCACCCAACCGTTTGAGATAAAAAAAAATGAAAAATGTTCGTTAAAAAAATTTTAAAAACCTATTTTTTTTTATTGTCATGTTTCTGAATTCAAGCCTTCTATGTTGAAATATTTTTTATACCCTTCAATGCAGGTGGAAAGGTTATATACATATATGTATTGTATATTAGAGCGACTCAACAAAAAGTGATTTTGTTATCCCTCTGAAAATAAAGCTTGATATGTTTTATGATGATTCCCAAAATATTTTGGTTCTAGCGTTGACCATCCGTGAGCTGAGCCATTTTTAAAAGAGGTCTTTTTTAAGTTTTGTACTTTGCTCCGAGACGACATACATAAAATTTGGTATCATCGAAAATAGTTTTTGAAGCAGCATCCAATAGATGCGATATTGAACTAAATACATATTTTAGTTTCGGGTTTTTATACAAATTCTACGTATGTGAAAATAATGTTCTGCTTTTCAAATTAAATCTGTTTTAAAAAAATGTACTAGCTGGCAGCTCCGGCTTTGCTCGGTACTTGATTACTAATGTTCGATGGAGCCGTTCATTTTAAAGAAAAATCGTCCAAATCGGTCAAACAAATAGAAAAAATGGGCGTTAAAGTAGGCGTGGTAAATTTTTCTTTCGATGAAAACTTAAAATGGATAAATACCAAGGCCCATTGAAGAGGTCTGCGCAAGAAGCCTGATGATCATTGTTTTCGTTCTTTTGAGCTTTCAAAAGTTGTTTACACACACGTTTTTTCCTTTTGCTTTGTATATGTGGTAGTAAGTTTTTGACAGCTTAAAAGAAAAAGTTGTTTGTTTTTGTACAAGTAAGCAGACCTGATAGATGGGCCTTGATAAATACGAACATTTGAAAGAAAATTTGTCAACTCGATAGAGCCGTTTTCTGATTTAATTTAATTCGAAAAAAGTGGGCGGGGCAAAGTTTTCTTTTCGTGTGAACCTAAGTTGGACCATGGTGATCATTTTAAAGAAAAAATCGTCCAAATCAGTCAAGCCGTTCTCAAGTTATGCGATCAGCAACACACAACATTTCATTTTTATTATACATATAGATTTAGTAATTATTCACATAAAACATTTGATCTTTTTATACCCTCCACCACAATTAGTTGTGAAGAGGGTATATTAAGTTTGTCATTCCGTGTGAAACTTTTTTATTATTCATTTCAGACCCCATAAGGTATATATATATATTCCGGGTCCTTGAGTAATTCTAAGTCGATTTAGCCATGTCCGTCTGTCTGTCCGTCTGTTGAAAACACGCTCACCTGCGAACAACTCAAAAGAAATGAACAAACTTGGTGCCAAATTGCTTGTAGTTATCCTAAGCAGTTTGGGATTGAAATCCAGCAAAATCGGTTCAGTAGGACCAGAGCTATGAATCAAAATGTGGAACCACCTAATAAAAAAAATTGATAATTTTGTTACAAAAAATAACATAAATGCTGGAACAAGGCACGGAATGAGATAAGATTTTGCAAAAATTTGTTTTATTTGACTGGAAATCACGCTATTAAATTTCTTGAAGATCCGTCCATAATTTACCATAATTTTTATGGGGCATAAACACTACTCCCGGAAAACAATTTAGTACGCCTAAAACCGTAAAAAATAACGCTAGCGTTACAAAATTTGGTACGTCACAGTTTTTTAGTACTAGAAATAACACTGTGAAATTTGGTGACGATCGGTCCATAATTTACCTTAGGCCCAATATAAACCCTTCTTCCGGAAAATAGTTTAGTACGCCTAAAACCGTAAAAAATAATGCTCGTCACAATTTTATAGGACTATAAATGATACTGTGAAATTTCGTGAAGATCGGTTCATAATTTACCCTAGGTCCCATAGAAAACCTACTCCCGGAAAACAGTTTAGTACACCTAAAACCATAATTAATAATGCTATCATAACAGAAATTGGTACGTCACAGTTTTAAAGGACTAGAAATGACGCTGTGAAATTTCGTGATGATCTGTCCATAATTTACCCTAGGCCCCATATAAACCCTACTACCGGAAAACAGTTTAGTCGCCTAAAACCATAATTAATAACAAATCGTCACAGTTAAAGATAATAATAACATCATACAGATATTACTCCTTAAACATTCGAACTGTCGGTGGAGGGTATCAAAGATTCGGCACAGCCGAATATAGCACTTGTTTCATATATGATAGTCTGGTGATAAGCAAAAGATAAGTTTTCAAACCCTGGATGCTGTGAGATAAATATAAGTTTCTAATTACAAACATATAAATCTGTTAATGACAGGTGCACCATAAATTTTTATTATAAGACATAAAAATTTTGTCCTGTTCAGCATGCCAAATTGTATGTATGTCGTCTTGGAACAAAGTACAAAACTGAAAAAAGACCTTTTTAAAAATGGTCCAGCTCACGGATGGTCAACGCTAGAACCAAAATATTTTGGGAATCATCATAAAACATATCAAGCTTTATTTTCAGAGGAGTAACAAAATCACTTTTTTGTTGACTCGCTCTTATATACATATATGTATATAACCTTTCCACCTGCGGTGAAGGGTATATGTAATCATGAAGTTTTGCACAAATTTAACTTAATACTACTATTATTTGTGGTATCAAATTTTATAAGGTCCCACCGTCATTAAACCTATAAAAAACTAATTTTTGAAGGAAGGTTTTAAAGATTCGGCACATTCAAATTAAACGTTAATACTACAGTCAAATCCCGATAATTCGTACCCCGATAAATCATAATTCCCGATAATTCGTAATAAACTGTCGGTACCTTGAAAAAACTCGTTAAATCGTAAAATTTCCATACATTTTGGTCCCCTCGCTAATTCGTATTTTTTTCAAATAAAATCTTCTTTACCTCTTATAAATCTAAATTGTTTGCTAAATACCACTTATAATTCGTAATTAAAACAACAGAAATATGGAAAGAATGATTTCTTGTTTACCGCTATTTTTTTTTGCGTGGGTTTTTTCTTAAGATCAGTTCTTTACATGAATAATTTTTATACATTTTATTTTTAACAATTGTCTTGTTTTTTTAATGTTTTGGTAAATAAATTGAAAAACCCCGTTAATTCGTATTTATTTTATTTTAACCCCGTTAAATCGAAACCCCGCTAAATCGAAAATCCCGATTACGAATTATCGGGGTTCTACTGTATATTGTTAATAATACAATAATGTTACGAATAATTGATCTGTTCTTTAGTTTAGCACAAATAAGTTTCATATGATTGGAAAATTTTAAATAAATTACATATTTAAGTAAAAAACAAGTAAGAAAGTATAGTCGGTCAAGCCCGACCTTATGATACCCTACACCACAGAATTAAATAACACATCATGCTTATGTGTCCATATTAATATGGATTTATCTATGTTAATAAACTTCATTCAAATCGGTTCGAAAGTTTGTGAGAGGCAGAAATTGCCCCCTACCTCCCCTTGTGGTCCTATTTTTGAAAAACTGTATTGCTTATGTGTCCATATAGATATAAATCTATCTATGTTTTAAATTTCATTAAAATCGGTTTGAGAGGCAGAAATTGCCCCTATCTCCCCTCGTGGTCCTATTTTCTTAAAAATGCGTAGCTTATGTGTCCGTACAAATATGGATCTATCGATGTTTAAAATTTTATTCAAATCGGTTTGGTGCTTTCTGAGAGGAAGAAATTATCCCCTCTCTTCTCTCGTGGTCCTACGATTCGGCCCATTTTCAATAGGCTTGGTCCTTGTGCCAATAAGAACCTATGACCCAAATTTTATCAAATTAGCTTTAAAATTGCGACCTGCACTTTGCGCACAAGGTTACATGGACAGCCAGCCAGCCAGCCGGACGGACATCGTTATTTCGACTCAGAAAGTGATTCTAAGTCGATCGGTATTCTTTAAGGTGGTGTAGGACCAATATTTTAAGGTGTTGCACACATCAGCACAAATGCATAATACCCTCTCCACTATTGTGGTGTGGGTATAAATAATTTGACAATTATCTATAGCATCTTAAGGGTACCTTACACTATCACGCAAGTCGTTCTGGAAAAAACAACCCTGTCATGATAAGCTGATATCGTTTTTTGAAAATTGTCAAACGATAATTACATCAGAGATGCATTTTCGCCAAAATCTGTACGAGTAAAACTAATTCCCGAATAAGACACAAAAAAATAATTTTGATTTCAATAAATAAACTTTAATATAAATAAACTCTTAAGTTATCAACAACAAAGTGACAATTACAACGGGTAGTTGTTGTTCACTACTGGTACTAACATAAAAAAAACAAAAGAATTGAAATTTTTTTTTATTCAACATTCAAAAAAATGTATTATGTATCTTGAACATACATCAAATAAAATAACATAAATAATGTAATCGTAATTACATTTTTATTCACTATACTCTGTTATCAGCAAAAATGGCTGACATACAACAACCGTTATAGTTTGGTTGTTATTGCATTTTCTGCCTGAATAAAACTACTCGTATACAAACATGTACATAAGTACATATTTTTAAATGACTGTGCATGAACAAGGCAAATGGTCGAGAAGGCGACGGGAGACGGAAACACAGACGGACAATAACTTAAGCCAGAGTTTAAGTTTTGAGACTGAGTAGCGGCGACGAGTTTTTAAGGCGATAATAAATAATAAAAATGACTACTTAAGAATTTTTTTTATTAAAAAAAAAAAATAAAAAAAACTATATTGAAATTAAAAAAAAGACGATGTGTAATTGATGTTGAACTACTTGGAGATAAGAAATGACATTAAAGTTAACACTCAGTCATTCTAGATCATTTTTGAATGTTAAAGTGGCCATCCTAATATACTTTAAAAAATCTGACTTAATAGAGAAAGCCCTAACCGCGAAAATAACGTAAGCGCCAAAAATCAAATTTTACAGGAGAGAGCTTTTTATTTTATTTCATATAAATTTTGTATGAAATTTGTCGCTTACGATAAAATTTTTCTTGCTATAAAATCGTAACGGTACCTTATGTGACCATGACGTTTAATTAAGTAATTAATTAAAAAAAAAAAACAAAATATAAAATGAAGTCGCTTTCGTTTTTTTTGCGGTTAGGGCTCAATATTTCGAGTAGGATTGTCTAGTCCTTACCCTAATGCAAACTTAACCACCATTCGTTATTTCAAATTTAACTGAAAACAATTAAGAATGCTATATTCGGATGTGCCGAATCTCCACCGACAGTTAAAATACTTCAGGCGTGGGCCCTATATGGGATCTATTAATTATTAATTAATCTTTATAAAAACGGACGTGAGTATTTTAGACGATTTATAACTAAATACATACTTATGTTAAATTATTGACCGATAATCAGAAAGCATTATACTTTTATTTCTAGATAAATAACACTTAATTTTAGTGAAATATCATGATTTGTACCAATTTTCACCAATTTTCAGAGGGGAATAAATGATCAATATTGTTACGTTTTTCCTTTAATAATTGCAAATCCGAAAACCTTAATTAAAACCAATTTCGATATTGGAGTGAAATTTGTTAGAACGTTTTATAGGTTTAAAGTGCTTTTCAAAAGGCTGCTTAATATGGAACCTAAGGTAAATTATGGACCGATTATTATAAAATTGTATGGTATTATGTCTGACAATATCTTTATCTGCTACGGCTTAAGGCGTATTTAAATAATTTCCTAGAGTATACATTATAAGAGGCACATGGTAAATTATGGACCGATCTTCACACAACTTGACAGTGTTATTTCTAGTCATAAAAAACTGTGCAACGTAGCTACTTTTATTATGGTAGCATTATTTGTTACGGTTTAAGGCGTAATAACTCTTTTGCGGGAGTAAGCTTTATATGGGACTTATGGTAAATTATGGACCGATCGTCACAAAATTTGATACCGTGATTTTTAGTCCTATAGTGACGTTTCAAATTTTATTATAGTAGCACTATTTGCTACGATTTAAGGCGTACTCAATTGGCAGCCGAGAGTAGGCTTTATATGGGGCATATGGTATAATTTCTAGTTACATAGTACGAATTTGTGTTAAATTTTATATCAATCCGTGCATAATACTACCTTCTATTTATGTTAGCTTTTGTAACAAAATTATCAATTTTTTTTGAGTGGCGGCTCCACATTTGGATTCATAACTCTTTTCCTAATGAATTGATTTTGCTGGAGTTCAATCCAAAACTGCTTAGGATAACTAGAAGCAATTTGACATCAATAATATTCGCTTCTTTTTCTTTTTTTCGTGAGCGTGTTTTATAGAGCCAACCTGTTATAAATTTGCCTTGGTGTAAAAACATGGCGTATGCGGAATGAAATATGGAATTATTTTCAACCATCAGTGCAAAAATAAAAAAAATAAAAATATAATATTACAAGTTAGAGTGCTATATTCGTGCTATGCCGAATCTTTGATACCCTCCACCGACAGTTCGAATATTTCAGGAGTGGGATCTATGTATATGAAATCTATTTATTATTAATTTATCTTTATAAAAACAAACTTGCGGTTTAGACCTATATCAAATTATTGACCGACAATCAGAAAGTTTTAGGTTTTTTTTTTTTTTTTAGCAATTTTGACTAGCTTGAGTAAAATATCATGATTCGTTTACTGATTCAGTTTAAGCCGAACTTAAGTGATTTTCAGGAGGGGAATTTATATGGGAGCCATGGTTAGCTGTGGACCAATCATCCCAAAATTCTGCAGAGTGGTTTATGGTAATAAAAAACATAAATTTGAATAAATTTCAATCAGCGGTGAAATTAGTTTCAGCGTTTGCAGTGAATTTCAGAAGGCTGCTCAATGTGGGATCTAAGTGCAGAGTGGTTTCTGGTTTCAAAAAACCTAAATTTGAATAAAATTCAATCCAACGTTAAATTAGTTTAAGGGTTTGCAGTGGATTTCAGAAGGCTGCTAAATATCCGATCACAAAATTGAATGACATTTTTTCTGGCCGTATGAAGGTAAGTTGGAAGATATTTTACCGCAATATCTATGTATATCTGCTACGGTTTTAGGCGTATTTAATTAATTTACCAGAGTGGGCTTTATATGAGGCCTGTAGTAAATTATGGACCAATCCTCACGAAATTTCACAGTCGAATTTGAAAAGAAATTCCTATAAAGAAGGATAGGAACTAAGAAACCTATGGCCATTTTCTCAATGTATCGACAAACTGTCAGTTACTTAATGTCAACATAAATTTGTTGGACTGATAAACTGTCCGTAAACGATTTTAAGTTTCTCAATATACCGGCAAAAAACATTGTTATCAGTTGGCAATACCACTCAAAATACATGCAAAAGTTGAGAGTCAGCTGATTGAATTTATCTGTACGGCAAACAAAAGTAAAATAAATAATTGGCAGATGAGTGGCGATTAGCTTTGCGATAAAATCGAAGCAAATGAGACATTGAGAAAACCCAATTTTTTTAATGTGCAGTTTTTCGTTGGGAAAAAGATAATCGCCTAATGAGAAAATGGCCACTAGACTGCTTTAGCATTCAAATTAAATGGATGCTATAGCAAATACTCACAAAGGGGATTCAAGAGGGTGCCTCAAAATATGAAAAAAAAGCCCAACGATGTGGCTAGTATCTGTTTGTAAAACTATTTTAAACTAGCTGACCCGACAGACGTTGTCCTGTCGAAATTAGGAAAAATGTTTGCGTTCGATTTTTAAAATCCGTTAAAAAGATATGAACATTTGAAAGAAAAATTAGTCAAACCGATGGAGCCGTTTTCTGATTTTAGGTAAATCGAAAAAAGTGGGCGTTGAAGTTGGCCGGGCAAAATTTTCTTTCCGTAAAAACCTAAGTTGGACCATGGCAATCATTTTAAAGAAAAACATTTGAAAGAAAAATTAGTCAAATCGATGGAGCCGTTCTGATTTTAAGTAAATCGAAAAAAGTGGGCGTTAAGGTGGGCGGGGCAAAATTTTCTTTCCGTAAAAACCTAAGTTGGACCATGGCGATGATTTTAAAGAAAAAATCGTCCAAATCCATCAAGCTGTTCTCAAGTTATGCGCTTAATTGAAAAAGTGGGCGTAAAAGTAGGCGTGGTAAATTTTTCTTTCGATGAAAACTTACAATGAATTAATACGAACATTTGAAAGAAAAATTTGTCAAATCGAGCCGTTTTCTGATTTTAGGTAATTCGAAAAAAGTGGGCGTGGCAAAATTTTCTTTTCGTATAAATCTAAGTTGGACCATGTCGATAATTTTAAAGAAAAAATCGTCCAAATTATATAGATGTCATTGGTGGTGCGATATTAAAATTAGATTTTGCCACGCCCCTCCGCCCGCAGACCAAAAATCAGACTTCACAGTGTCACCCGCCTGAATATTCTGAAGATTCCCTGAAAATTTCATCAAAATCGGCCCAGCTGTTTTGGAGTCCATACGTTACATACATACATACATACATACACACATCCTGTTTTATATATATAGAAGATAGAAGATTGTTTTTTTAATTGTATAATATTTTTTATTTATTTATTTTGCAATATTTTTTTTCCTTATATCAAATCCTATTTTGACGTTTTCTGCATATTGTTTAACCTGAAAAAATTAAATTTTATCGATTTTTCGAATACAACACAGCGACAATGGTGAAAAGTTCTAAATATAACCTTTGAGTCTTTTTACAAATAATATAAAAAAAGTTTAAAGCTTTCTAAAATAAGGATTTATTGGGTTTTGCAAAATATTTTAATACACAAAGATTTAAAAAATAAAATACAAAACCATTTATATGGTCACTCCTCCGCATCTATTACGGATTTCTTCACTTAATATTTTTTTCGACTAGATTTAATTTCGTTGACGTAAATTATTCACATTTCAATCGAATATGATGTTATTTTTTAATAGTTTTTGATTTTTTTAATAAGCAAAATAGAAAAGAAATATACGAGTAGCAGTAGAAGTAACAATAATACTACATTATAATTTTTTATGTCTGGATTTTTACACCACATTATTTATAATCTTTAACACCATCTAAATAAGACTTGGACGTACTTTCATAGATTTTTTGTTGTTGTTGAAATTTTGTGATCTGAGCTGAACGCAGAGATAAGAATATTAAGTACCGGTGCTAGATCACTAAGATGTAGGCTTTTAATAGAAAAAAAGGTCGTATAATACATTTTTTTTTTAATTTTTAATGTTTTTTTCTTCTAATATTTAAAATGAAACATTTAAATTTATTTTTAAAAGTATTTAAATGTGAGTCTATGTGTTCAATTTAATGTTTTTTAAAAAGGTCACCTAAATGCTTATTGAAACTAAAATGCTGATAACAGTTTTGGTGGAATTGTGTTATTTTTTGGTTTCAGTGCTCTATATTGTGGTATAAATAATTAAATATTTTATAATATAAAAAAACGGTGGTTTATTATGAAATTAAAGAAAACTTTGATTTGTATTCATTTTTAATATCTGAGATATTTAGTAGGATATAAAAAATGGTTTCCCCTCAAACGATTTTATGTTTTACTTGATTAGTTGCAATTGCAAAGTTTTGAAAAACCGCAATTGAAAAATTAACTTTACATTTCTGCATCTTACTTCTTATATCCTTCCTTACAGCTGGACAGGGTTTACAGAGTTTAGGATTATCGTAAGTACCTGGCCGTGTTGGCTGCTCAAAAATAATGGATGGACCAAATCCGTCTTCATGTGGGAGTGTCACTCCTCACCAAACACACAGGTGTCAATTTGAGATCATTTTCCAAAAGAACGATTTACTCGAACCATACTGAGAAGCTGGTGCTTCTAACCTGGTTTAATGCTTTTCCGGATAATTTTTCGGCAGAACCATACACTCGAACCTTGCTAAGAAGCTCGTGCTTCTAACCTGCTTTAAATACAAAAACTTATGTTTTTTAGTAGCTGCACCAAGGAAGTCATGCTGTGGCTTGTATTGAACATCTTAAGTACATTTCAAATTCTAGCGTTGCATCCTCCGAGGAAGTTAAGAGCAGTTAATAGCTAGGACTCGGCAAAAGATTCATAGATCTCAAGAGATCGTAGCGGCTGATTGACTATTGGGTGAGGCCTCCGAAAATATACTTCTTGCAGAAAATTATTTCTGTTTTTCAGTAATATTGTTTTGCTGGACGGGAGATCCTGAAAAACTCATACACGTGTAGGAGAGTTTGGCTTGAGAGACGGATCATCCCTAGGTGCTGTTGCTACTCAACAGATGCTGCTTGTATATTTTCAAAAGCAGTGGAGATTAGGTATATCCAGCTCCTCGGCAAGGGACGAGTGTATAATCTTGCCGGATTATGCACGAATATTTCTACCTATGTGTGCTGTTTGCTTCCACACTCAGAGGCGGTTAGTAAAGGCATGGTTTCTTCCCCTGTGTTTCAGATAAGGCCAAATGGCAAGTGCTACTGTAAATCTCTTCCACATCTTCCAATGGATCAGCATTTAAAGCCGACTTTTTAAGATCTTTCTTCCCGCGACCTTGGGTTTAACCTACACCCACCAAGCGGTTCCCGAAGGAGCCTTGCCAGTAACCAAAATAGCACTGACGTCATAGGGGCTACTAGTTTCTGCGGTACCACAAAAGATCTCTGCTCAGACGCGATCTAAAAGACACCTGTAAATTCTGTAATCGGTATCCCCTAAGGATGTAACACCGAGAGGTGAAATATTTCTGAGATATACTCTATAGAAGAAAGAGTATATGTAAGCTGGGTTTCTTATAAGTAGCTGAGTTGGTGTAACGATTTCCGTCAGTCCGTGTGTTGGTTGAAATAGAGTTATTGAAAACTTAAGATATTAAGCGAACTAGGTTTTTATAAACTTTAAATCACATGTAAGTATTCCTGAAAAATATGCTATTGAGATTCAGACATATGCGCTCAAATTGGTTAAGATATGAGCAAAAACTTCACTTTTATAAATCTTCTATTTATTAACTTTATTTGTTTACTTTCATCATAAAATAAGCAAATTAGAATAGTGAAATAGTGAGGTTTATAAGATAAATACGGCAGAAAAAGAAGAGCTTGAAAATTTAATTTAACCTCTTCAGACCATGGGTACACATACGTGCACCTTAAAATATTACAAGTTTTAAAGACTAGCGACATCGTGTGACCAATAGAAACAGTTTAATTACTTGCTTTAAGCTACTGCGCTTCAAAAGAATATCAAAAGATGGCAGGGTTTAGAAGTTTTAGCCATTATTTTTACATCTGAATTTAACTGTTTGAAAAAACCATACTGTTGGGATATTTTTCCTCAATAACTAATCGCTAAGACCTGAAGTACACATATGTGCACCGCTTTTTCTACCAGTTTAAATAAAAAAATTAAAAATATAATAAAAACCGAAATTTAATTTACACCTCATAAGATAAAACAAATAGTTAATAAGCCCTTTACTTAATCGGTTCAGTTCTGATCTTAAGAAATTAAGAATTTACGTTGAAATTTTTCATATTTTAAGACCTGAGGTACACATATGTGCCCCCTTAATTTCTAAGAATTCAAATAAAATAAAAAAAAAAAAAAAAATATACAGTTTTCCTTTTTCCTCCCCAAAAGGTGTAAACAATATATAAGAAATGTAAAAATTCAATGGGTTAATGTTCGGGTCATATACCATATCGCTCTGATCCCTTAAAATTTATAAATTTTCCCTTTTTGCAAGAAATTGATGTGTAAAAATCTTGGATACATTTCTATAGTATTTTGCCAAACATATACAATTGTATCCCCCACTGTAGTATACTCACAATATTATTTATTACAGTTACGGACTGTAGTTTATTTAAGAAATATTCCGTTCAGTCATTTTTAAATAAATAAACATTTAAAATTCCAAGCAAATTTATTTTTAACTGATTCTAACAGTTATTCAAAAAACTAAGTGCATATTAATACGGATTTTCAGTTGCAGTTAATATTGTCCGTTGATTGAGTTAAATTCTTCTTTTTGTTAAATTAAATAAAAATGTAATTTAAAGCAACGAAAAGTTAATTTAATTTTTAGTGTCAAAAATGCAACCGCGAATTCCGTAAAAACAAATGAATATTCAGTTATCTTATATAAATTAATTGTCAAAAATTCAACGCCATATTCCGTATAATCAAATAAATATTCAGTTATTTTGTAAAATTTTACTGTCAAAAATTCAACACCATATTCAGTAAAAACAATTAAATATAACTGAATATTTTATAATTTTACTACCAAAAATTATTTTTACTTATCTATAAAAAATGAATTGCTTGTTTTGTGTAAGCAATTCCCATTTTCTATTTGTTAATATACAGGGGTGTCATGGAAATCGAAAACGTAAAACGAAAGAATTTGTCAGTTGTTTTTAATGAACTTTTAATCTAATTTTTACAATTTTTGTTAAAAACTTCTGTTTAATAGAGCATTATTTGTATAATAATTGTCATACAATTTTTTTATTACAGAAATCTTATTGAAAAACGACTCTTAAAATTCTTTCGTTTTACTTTTTAGATTTCCATGACACCCCTGATAATTTAGTTAAATACATCCAGTTTTAAAAGTAAAATAATTGCGAAGCCATATCAGTCATGGTGTTGGTGTCTTATAATTGAGAGTTCTTCTGTAAACAACGGGGTCTGTACAACAAAAGTTAAACAAGCGTGTGTAACAGGCAGTGATGTTAGATGTTTTTTTCGAAATATCGTCAAAATTTAAAAAAAAAAATCGTCAAAATCGTCAGTAGTTTTGAAACAAACCGTCAAAAAATCGTCATATAAAAAAATCGTTTTTTTATAAACACGGATATATCACTCTATTAAAACATAGAAAAATATTAAGTATAAAATCATACAAAACCAAAAAATATAGAATTTTTAATACTTAAGACGATTTGGTGCGGCTTTGATATTGCTCTCCGGAGATTTTCGTCAAACAATTCCCGTCATCCCCAAATCTTCTGCTGCAGATGAACTTAACGCCTGCCTGAAATCGTCGTCTTTGTGGAGGCATGTCCAGAAGTTGCAATTGACCGCAAACATTAGAGTCGTGTTGCAGAACGACCCTGAATTCTCGAGACAACTGCTGGAGCTTGGCAACGGCCAAATTCCTATTGATGTTTCGAATGGATTGATATCGTTCCCTGAAAATTTTTGTGAATTCACATCGTCCAAGGAGGAGCTCATCAGCAAAGTGTTCCCCGACATTGCAGAAAACTACAAAAATCTCGATTGGATTGGTGAACGGGCAATAATAGCAGCGAAGAATAAGGACGTCGATAACTTAAACTTAATTATTCAAAGTTAAATCGCAGGACAACTACATATAGGGTTCCCAACTTTTTTTGTTGCAATTAAAGTACATTGATTATTAAAGGTTAAGAAAAAAAGTACACAGTATAAATATAAAGTCCAATTAATTTCTTTTTATTGTTATATTTAAAAATGTTTTTTATTGCTTTTCGCAAGTTTTATCAAACAATTACACTGTGCTAGAATTTGGCAACTGGCGCTTAAACCTTTTTCGGGTACGCTGAATCCAATACCGGTTCAAAAACGGTTCAGTTTATTGAAATTACATACTAAAAAAAAACGAAAATCCGCAATAAAATTTCCTTTAAACGTTAAATTTTTTTCTAACATGCGCTGTCGTTTTAGAAACATATTTTTTTTTTTTTTTTTTTTTTTGGTAACAAAAATAATTTTTAATCAACATTTCGAAATTTTTGTTTGTTAAAAATCTGTTAAAAATTACCGCTATAAATGATTAAAATCTGTTAACAACTTTTGATTTTATTCACAAAAGTCAAAAAATTTTAATTAATTTAAAAATTTCATAAATCGCAATATTTGTATGGGAGCCCCCTTAAGAAGTGGTGATAAGGGGCAAGTATGTCTCGAAAAATTGTTAAGGAGACTCCATGGCTGTTATGGTACGTTTTCTTCAATATATTTCTAGTCTGTATTAAACTTTTTGTATGGGAACCCCTTAAGGAATGGACATTTTTAAATTTTGTTTTAAATATTAGTTAAACGAGTCACTTTTGTGCTCGCGATCTAAAAGCAGGCAGTAATTTGAAGGAGTTTTGCACTCGTGTTTTAAAAGCAGGCAGTTATTGTACTCAAATAAAACAAACAAGTGAAATAGTGCTGTCAGATTATTTTTTTTTTCGAAAAATCGTCCTGCCAATATAAAAAAACATCAAAAAATGGCCCTGACTAATATTAACTAGTTGTTTTTTAGTTTTTCTAAAAAAAAACTTGTACAATAATGGCTAATAAACCACTGATGGTTTAAACGCTGGTTTAGTTGAACTAAACTTGAATTTATATGTAGTTTAAACTCAGCAACTTTAAATCATTCTACCATGTGTTATATGTGGTAAAAAAATAACATGTGACAGCACTACGATAAATCTTATCAAATTCATATGGTCTGTGATGGTAGTTTAAACGCCGAATTTTATGCGTTTAAAGATGGTTTATATATTTAGTGATTTATAGATTTTTGTACATCAAATCGCTCTCTACTGATTCCATTCAAATAAATCATATTAAAAATTTTAATATTTGTGTTGTATTATTACTCTAAAGTTTGTCTGAAGGCTTAAATTTGGGACGAGGCGAAGTTCGTCGAGTCCGCTAGTAGATATAAATATATATTCGCCTCTATATACATATATTTACTAACCCCCCGTTTCCACATGCAAGTGCAAGTTCGAAAAACTCAATACACTGACACTTTTTCACTAACATTCACACAATTTTTGTTCATTCAGCCAATCGGCTGTTTCCTCGATTTTTTGTTGATAATACGTATACACTACTTGCAAGTAATTACTTGCATGTGGAAACGTTCGATAAGAAAAAAACTTTACTTGACAGATTAAAGTGTAAAAAATTTGATGAAAGATTAAAGTTTAAACTAAATTTATTGACGGGATTAAATCGTCAACACCTAAGTGACTCTACATTCAAAATCGTCAATCGTCATTTTGGTAAATTCAGCGAAAAAAATCGTCAAAATGACGTAAAATCGTCACATCTGACATCCCTGGTAACAGGGTAAGTAAATAATAATATTCTCCCTCTCTCGCTTATAAGAAAAACAAGCGGACAGGTGTCTGTCTGGTATTTTATTGAAATTCGGCTCTTTTGTTTGTTTAATATGGGGTCAATTTTTTGACAGTAAAATTTTAAAAAATAACTGCATATTTAATTGTTTTTACGGAATATGGTGTTGAATTTTTGACAGTAAAAATTAAATGAACTTTTTGTTAAAAATAAATGAAAAATAAGTAGACCGGTTTTTAATTGAATTTTCATTTATTTTATATTACAATCAAGGCGAATTTATAAAGGTGCCCGCATCATGAGATAGAGTTATGCTAGCTATCCCTTTTTATTGAAAAATACTATGTATTTTGTTTTTGTAAAAAGTTAGAGTGAATGTCAAAAATATTTGTTGAAAATATAAAAAAGGAAATTTTTTTGTTAATAAAATATACACATTTGCTTAAGAAACTCCTCAATTGCAAATTAATTGTGGCTCCACTTATTCCTTGTGCATTTTTAATTTCTTGTGTTTATATTTTTTCACTTTTTTTTGTTTTATATAATTTAAATAAGTTTTTTTTTCAACTATTTAAAGTTTTATTGAATTTTAAATTTGAATTAATTTTTTCACAAAATGTAAACAAAGCTTGACATTTAGTATACACACAAAAAAATAAACAATAAACAGCTGACTGGAAAATGTCAATTTTATGAATTCGCCCTGATTACAATTTCAGTTAATTGTACGTGCAGAATATTGTGAGTGTATAAGATTACATATAAAAAGAAAACAGTTTTTTTTCTCTACTGAACTTTTAAAAACCCCCTGTTAACCCCCTGAGAGGTTAATGGATGGTAATTATCTAATTTCCCGTGTGATCTTGCAATTTTCAGATACGTTAAGCGGGAATCTAGAGATTTTTGCTCTATCAAAAACATTCTGTAAAATAGTATTTCTTAGTAATTATTATGTACAGACAAGCAAGTAGTGAAACCTAATAAAAACCCCCTAAACATAAATTATTGCCCCCTAAGAATTTTTTCCCCTCAAAAACCCCTAAGTCTGGAGAAAAAACCCTAAAACTAGCAACTTCGATCAATAGGTAAAAATCAAATTCCGAGCCTTGTACGATTGAAATATGCCACAACAAAAACGTTAAATTCAAAAATATTAACGATCAATATTGGCCACTTTTAAATTAACTATTGCATATCTTTTGGCTTCATATTTCTTTCAATTATTATTAACAATGGACTCTAAGCAGAGTTCCCAGTTTTATTTTAGGCCTTATCCCCAATTTGCGACTTTTTATCCCCACATTTTCTTAAAAAAAGTTATTATGTCAATGGAAAAATATGCATACATCGATTTATCTATATATAAATCGGCTAAGGCAAAACAGTTAAGAACACTTACTTCCGCTGTATGTAAACCAATTTACTCAAAGAAGTGCACAATATATATAATTTAAGAGTTATAAGCGTTCAAAATTGCTACTAACACAAATGCAAAATAAATAAATACAAATTTTTTTCCAATTATCAAATGCAGTGGTTTCCCGATTTAACGATCAATTGATTGTCTGCCCTGTTCGTTAAATTGAAAAATTCGTTACATGTAACAAAAAATTAAAAGAACAATTCATATCGTATTACAAGTAAATGCATTTTATAAAATAAATTTAATTAAAATTGCCACTTGTGTAAATGGGCAAACTTGCGAGACTCGTTTCATGAAGATCCTATCTAATTTGTGTGTTATTTTAAGCAATTAATCCCAATTTGTAAGAAACGTCAATAGAAAACTAAATTTAAACAAGTAAGAAAGTATAGTCGGTCAAGCCCGACCATATAATACCCTACACCACAGTATTTAAAAACACATCATGCTTATGTATCCATATAAATATAGATATATCTATGTTTATAAACTTCATGAAAATCGGCTTGAAAGTTTGTGAGAGGCAGAAATTGCCCCCTACATCCCCTTGTGGTCCTATTTTTGGAAAACTGTATAGCTAATGTGTCCATATAGATATGGATCTATCTATGGTTTAAATTTCATTATAATCGGTTTGAGAGGCAGAAATTACCCCTATCTCCCCTCGTGGTCCAATTTTTTAAAAATGCATACATTTTGTGTCCATAAAGATATGGTTCTATGTATGTTTTAAATTTCATTCAAATCGGTTTGATAGTTTCTGAGAGGAAGAAATTTCCCCCTATATTCCCTCGTGGTCCTACGATTTAGCCCATTTTCAATAGGCTTGGTCCTTGTGCCAATAAGAACCTATGACCCAAAATTCATCAAATTATCTCCAAAATTGCGACCTGTACTTTGCGCACAAGGTTACATGGACAGCCAGCCAGCCTGCCAGCCAGCCGGACGGCTCAGAAAGTGATTTTAAGACGATCGGTATACTTTAAGGTGGGTCTAGGACCAATATTTTAAGGCGTTAAACACATCAGCACAAATGCATAATACCCTCTCCACTATTGTGGTGTGGGTATAAAAATAATATTAAAATTTTCGATTGAAATGTGAAATTTGTTTTTAAAAACGCATCAAGAAAGCCAAAAGACTAAAGGTCTGAAATGATTGCAGGAATTTATATTTTGTGATTTATAAAAACTTGAATTTTTCAACGGAAATGGCGGTAAGGATTAAAAAAATGTGTATTTATAAATGCACAATTTAACTGCGCAGGCTTACGAGTCAAAATTGTTGGGCAAATTTACGAAGTTTGTGTAAATTATTTCTCATACAATTTTTGACAATTCATTTGCGAGGGCGTAAATAAGCACAGTTTGCACAGATTGCGAGACTTTTAAGCGATATCATGTTATTATATTATTTTCCTGTCCCCACTGAAAACATACATCAAAGCTTTCGATTACATCTCTGTGTCTAATTTTTACCCCTTCATGAGCAGGTACATCGTTTTCTAATCGTGCATTAATTTCTTCATCTTCGTCAAGACTACAACTGTTTGCCTGACTACTCCATCTTCATACATACATATGTATTTAAAGTTTTACGCATTTTTTGTATATTATTTTTATTTGTTCGTTACATCGAGTACCAAATTGGATTTTAATTCGTTATACACAGTACCTAAGGTAAAATGTTTGGCTGTTCGTTAAATCCCGAATTTGCTGAATCGAGAGTTGTTAAATCGGGAAACCACTGTAATAAAAAATTATGGTGATCGATTATTCGAAATTTTTCAAAAACCGTTTTACGAATATTTCGACTATATAAATCTTATGTATAAATCAGACCAGGCAAAACAGTTCAGAACGATTTCATCCTTTGTTTATCAACCGAACCTCTATGGGGAGAAAAAAAGGAGAAATACGGGAAACTAAATTTCTTTTTTTTACTTTTCTGTGCTTCATGTGATAATTTTTAAATTTTCTATAACATTGAACTTAGAAACATAATATTATAGGTGTAGGGTCCTAAGTGAGTGATAACCTATAAGATAAAATATGTTGGTACTTTTTGTTTTTCATCTGGAACTTTTTGAATTTTCGTTAATATTCGACCTATAAAGATAAAATTATACATTAGAGTGGGTGAATAAGAACATGTAAGGGGAGCTTTTTGGTACTTTTTCGTTTAACAGCTGGTACTTTGATTCATTTTCGTTAATATTAGACATACATATAAACATAAAATTAAACGTGCAACGTCCTGAGTGGATGACAATATATGAAGAAGACTTTTTGATACTTTTTTGTTTTTCAATTGGTATTTTTTATATTGAAGATAAAATATGGATCGGAGGTTGGTCCCTCGCCAAATCGGCCCAGTTTGAAGGAAAAAATAAATGCTTGAAACAAATAAATTCATATGTACTAAGATGAATTATGTTTTCTTCATATTTATATACAAATTTATGGTCGAATTTTGACCATTAGGAGAACACTAGTTTAAATAAATCCATTTGTGTAATATTTTTAAAACTAATGTTATTTATTCTTTGAGTTCTACGTATCTATGTATACATGCATAGTATGTAACAAGGCTTACGTAAAAACGCAAAAGAAAAATAATTATGCGTCAATACATATTAATCATTTCCAAAATTAGGGAATCATAATCTTCTAATTCATAAGCCAATGCAATTTTGTTTTAAATGTTGTTTGTTTAAAAAGTGCATTTGAGATTATTGAATAAATTTGTCACAGCAAGCTTCATTATTTTAAAGTGTGTATTTATTCTAAGAAGAGCTCCTAATAACTCATACTGCATTCTGTTGCAAATATTGATTTTGGTTGTATTCACTACAGAAAAAAACTAGTTCAAAATTTAAAACTATTTCAACAAGTTCTTGAAATAGTTTTAAACCACAAAAAAGACTAAAATTTGTACCCACATCTTGACCAAATCGCTCTTGCCATTGCAAAAATGAAATTATTAATAAATTATCCCTAAAAATCCCCAGCGAAAAAAGTGCTTTGCACCAAAAAATCCCCTGGGGATTTTCACGAAATTTGTATCCCCAATTTCAAAAAAAAAAAAATCCCCAAAACTGGGAACACTGACTCTAAGGGCCAAATGCACTTGTCGAATGCTTGCCCAGCAGGTTAATTCCCTCGTATACGTCGGTGTGATACATACAAACACATTTTCACTAATCCTACCACAATGCTTAATGAGTATTTTGATAAGTGTATTTCGGCCTTTATGTACACCCCTGACATTTTGATATTTTTACGTCCAATTTCACCAAGTTCAGTTATAATTGACTATAAGTTATAAATGTCAAAACATATTGTTAACTGAAAGTTAAAGTAATAGTTAGTTATTGAACTTGGTGAAAATGGCTGTAAATATTATTATTTTTTTCTTAAATGCAAATTCATATCAGAATTTTATAAATTAATGCAAATCTCGAGAAAAAAACCAAACGACATTTTAACATTCATTAAAAAAAAGCCGTCGGAAAACTGTTTATTATTTCGTCACGTGAGTAAAAATACAATTTTTATCGCATTTTATTTCTTGTTATCGTTTGTTTTTGTTTAAACATATTTTTTTGCAGGCGCTAACAGTCCAGCCAGACATGCTGGCGTTTAACTCAAATTGATTAAATAATTTTTTTTTATCAGTAGTTGAATGTCGTTATTTTTTTTAATCTACTGATATACGATCTTTGTTGTAAAGATGTGTTTACGTTTAGTGTTTATTTTTCAAGAGAAAATTACACAGTGCGACAGTGAAAAATTACTTTTAAAATGACATAGCGTACGTAGGTCTTAAGGCTCAGTTAGCCGAGAGTAACAGTAAAAAAGTAAGACCAATCTATTTCTTACAGATTGAGACGAAACATCTTACTGCTAACAATAATCGTTCTAATTGCTTATCATACAACAAAATGAAGCAGCTGATTTGCAACTTTACTGTTACTTCCGGCTATCAGTTTTGAATGTTGTTAGGTTTTCGATGAAACACAGTTTTTTTGGTATTCGTGTTTTTATTTAAGGATATTTTACTACACATGATTAAAAATTGTATAACGGGTTTGGAAAGTTAGAGGTGAAGCTTTCAAAACAAACATACATATCTGTGGCATTTTGGTAAAACATCTTAAGCCGAGATAAGATAGCAAAAAAGTTTAAAAAAAACTCGGTGACAAAATCATTTTTATCAAAAAATAAAATAAACCAATATAACCAAGGCGAATTTATTACAGGTGGTCTTAAAAGCCCTGCTGATATTAGCTAAAATCACTGTTGGATGTCAAAATTTTGTTTATTCTCTTTTATTATCTTTGTTTCTGTTTTTGACATTGTACAATGATTTTAAAAAAACAAATTGCTTGTGGATTTTGTACTAGTTGTACTTGTTGTAGTAACGAGATTACCTGGGATGAATTCGCCTTGAATATAACAGAAAAATTTTGTTTATAATACAAAATTTTAAAAAAGTAAACAAAAATTTTTTTAAATGAAAATTCGTACGATTAACAACATTTTTTTCAACTTTATAAATTTGACTTAAGATGTTGTGTCAAAATGCCACAGATATGTATGTATATAAAAGTGATAAAGTGAGAGAATTCTTTATAAACATATTTTCAACAGTATTCAGTCTAAAATTTTCAACATTAACAAAATTTTTTGGAAAAACATTGTTTAACTACTTTTTTGATAACGAGTGACATACACATCTCCTTATTTAATGTCAGTACGGTTTAAAACTTGCATTGACTTTTCAACAAACTTTCTTAGCTGGAAAGTAGCTGTTCAATTTACTGTAGATATGGTAGGTCGAACAGTTGGATTTCCTAGAGTATCATCTTCATTCCTTAATTAATTATCCTCTGGACCCCTGCAAGCCTTTCTTTTTCGTCCTCTGAGGAAAAAAGTGTTTGATGCTCCATTTACTAAATCCGAACCACGATGAAAGCTGGGTTGTTAGAAAAACAATATCAACTACTGCCTTCTTCTAAAATCTTAGGAGTTTCAATTAGATAAGAATGCGGCGAGGTCCTTCCGCCCAAAAGAATTTCGATTTAATTGTAAACCAGTAAGAGCTGTAAAGTCTTCAAGTTATTGGCTTCAAGTCCATGTTTAAAAGCCCATATGCCCATAACTCCTTTTTGCAGTATTAACCACCAATTTTTAAAATGTGCCAGATCAGTTGGAAGTACACCAGGGGTCTAATTACCGCATACGATATCGAGCAAAATTGATCGAAATTTTTTATTTTGGTATTATGACTCTCGATATCGAATGAAATGTATCGTAATTTGAGATGAAAGCATTCGATATCAAGTAACCAAAGCCATTACAACTCTCTAGTTTTCATTCGATACGTCAGTGTCTATCGAATGCAGAAAAATACGATAGTTTACACGATATACAATGCGGTAATTAGGCCCCAGTACTTATTGCCTGCATACGAATGAAAACTAGAGAGATGTAATGGCTTTGGTTACTCGATATCGAATGCTTTCATCTCAAATTACGATACATTTCATTCGATATCGAGAGTCATAATACCAACATAAAAAATTTCCATCAATTTTGCTCGATATCGTATGCGGTAATTAGACCCCTGATCTGTAGAGAGCGAAATTTGACAATATCGTCACTGAATGGAGCCAAAGTCTCTGGAAAGAACAATCTAAAAGTTGAGGGATTGATTTCAAGTTCCGCTGCAGTATCATGCGTGTTCTTAATTATTTCACTCCACTTTTTGTTGGAAAAAGTTTTTTCATCCAACTATTTGATCAAGCGCCAAAGAGTTTCTTTTGTTTTTTTTCTTTGCAAAATGTATGAAATTTAATGAAAGTCAAGGCGAAATATTTTTATGTCAAATTGTATTGAAAGTGTGGTCCGACGCAGTTCTGTTTGAACACATATTCACAAATACCGCTATCAGTATCGAAATGTAAACAATCCTTATGAAAACATGCATCGAAAATGGACGTGCTGGATAAATGCTGATTTCATATTTGGACATGTAAATACATTGTTTTACTCATATTTAGATGCCGACCAGTTCAATTTTATTAATTAATAATCGTTATTTAACAATAGCGATTCGAAGTCCGAGAAATTAATAAAATTTTATTGTTTTAAATGCTGCTCAAATGATGTGTAATTGCCTGATTTAACAAACATTCTTTATTGACGAATCTATGATACCCTTTATCTTTATAAAATATCGCATCAAAATTTTTAGTAAAAAAAAAACTAATGTGATACGAATTTCAAAACAGTATTAGACGCATTAAAGGATTAGACGCATTAAAGGATTAGACGCATTAAAGGGATTTTCTGGAATAAGGTTTATATGGAATAAATTTAAAATAGTGATATATTTCTAGTCACATAGAATGAATTAATGCAAAATTTTATGATAAAACCTAAATTCCACCTCTAATTTGATGATAACTTTTTATAGTTTTAGCGTAAATATACGACGTCAAGTACAGGGTGTTTTTTTCACTTTAAATTAAAATCAAGTAAACAAAAAATTAAACAAGTTTATTATCTTTTTCAAATGTCTAAAATTTAATTGTTACCAGAATTATTAAATACAACAATAATACGATAAGAAGGTCCATTAGCAAAGCCCGTTATATCGAAATGAATTAATGCCTGAAATATAAAATTTAATCACAGCTTATACCTAAATTATTTACACGAATACAATTCCTATATCAGCTAGCCATTTTTTTAATGCAACAATGGAAAAATCTACCATTCCGATAAGAGGGTCCACTAGGAAACCCCTTTTTTGAAATGAATTCAAACGATGATAATAAAAACAAAAATAACAAAAACAAAAAAACGGCAACAAAATGTAAATTATGTGGGTAAGTCATAGATAGACATTAATAATATGTACTTTTTCAAGATAGTGGTGCTAATCAGGCGCAATTGGAAAACACTAACAACAATAACTTAAACAAAACTGTCAAAACCAAAACAACCAACTGACCAACCGTCCGACCGACCAACCACACCTCCAAAATTTTAAAACACAACAAAAATCTAAGCGCATATACTAAAATACAGACGTGATAAGGACTCTAACGATAACGACGAGGATTATCGGAACAACCAAAACCATTTATAGCTTCTGCCATACTACTACTGTTATTGTAGCTGCTGCTGGTACTCACTTGTATTATCTACTCGTAGTGGTTGACTACAACCAACCAAAATTCAAATAATTATCAATAGTGTGGGTACAAGCAAAAGTACTTGATATTATTCGTAGACGTTTGTCGTATCACAAAAAATTCATTCAATAAAACCAGATAACAATATCTTAAAGAAAAACACATGAGTATGTTTGTATGACGTATTGACTGAAGGGTAAAAATAGGTGTTGCCAGATTGATTTAAACATGTTGAAACATTTTTGTTAAAAGAAGACGTAGGGTTGCTAAAATGTTTAGCAAACATTTGCCATAAAAAGCTTAACAATTTTTTTTACAGTCGAATTTATATAAAAAGTAAAGCTTCGTTCACAATAGGCAGCAACATTTTCACTGCAGTTCATATTAGAGCAACAATTTTTTCGCAACCACACATATTTTCACTTTAGAAAACGTTTGCAAATTTTTCCCACAACAATTTATTTTTAAAAACATTTTATTAAAATTTTCATTCAAAACAAAATAAAATTATTTTAAACGTCATATATATTTTTATACAAATTGTTGCAGAAGAAGAAGTAGACTCAATGGTTTGAAAAATGAAAGGAAAATATATGTAAAATGTACTTTGGAAAGAAATAAGATAATATGAAAAAACGAAATTGTGGCTGCCATTGTGAACGAGGCTTATCATGTAACAGTTCTAAAATGAAAGGGTGCGGTTGTAATTATAACACTTTTTGTGAAGGGGACTTGCCACTTTAAGATGGTGATGTCCTAGCAGGGGTTAATTGGCACATTTTTAACACTTCATATTAGATCACTGAAATAACCTAAGTGGACAGATTAAATTTTAATTTAATTTAATTTTAAAATAATACCTGTTGCAGATATTGTCCCGAGTGAACTATGTTAATATGATAAATCAGAAAAATTTTTGACTCCAAACTTTGTTTAATTCTTAATAAGCGCTTATATAAGTAAATTTAATCGTTTGACTTTTGTAAAGAGCATTAGAGCGCAATCGTGAGTTGCTTTGCTGATAGCTCCGATGTCTCCGTTGGCCCATAGCATTGCATAATGGTGACATTCCGGGCCCTGGAAAGTAATTTAGCGGCGATTATTATCTCAAAGCGGTGTTTCCAATCAATAATAACTCTCTAAGCCTGCTTTGAAAGTAGAATTCCATAGGACAATATAGGCGAGTAAGACCATCAGAGGACGAGTAGAGTGAGTTTGTCGGCAAAAATTTCTTTGAACAGTTGAGCATTTGGGGATATTTCCAAAAGTTCGCAGGTTCCATGTTCCAATTCTAGTCCAGGTTTTCATGCAAAATGTCGTCATATTTAAAGCGGGCTTATTGGTTATTTTTCTTGTTTCGGTAATAGTTTGAGTTTAAGACCAAGAACAGTTTGGGCCACACATCGACACAAGGCATGCAGTGTTATGCTGTATTTTAATTCATGCATGAATTAGGTTTATTCCGTCCACGGTCGGTCGTGGTGGACAGTGGGTGAGGTTGACATTTGAAAAGGATTGGCTAATGACAAATAACAAAATTATATACGCTTCACTTTTCCATTAGTCCCTCTCGTTTGGTAGATAGATATGATCTTTAAAATTGTATGTTTTATGACAACTAATGACATTGTTAGATGGATGGATGAATCTTATTGGTGGCAATGTGAAGACCTCGTATTAAGCACATTCATATTTGACACCACCATATCGGCTTTATTTCATTTGAGGCAAAACAAAGAAGTATTATCTGGCAACTCTCTGGCAACGTGAAGAAAGCACGAGATTCAGATGAATGAATGAATGAGTGGTTTGGATAGTAAAAGTGTTTGATTGGACCAACTGATGACGACTAACATTGACTGATTTAATTGTTATTTGATAATTTAACTTTAAACAAAAATCTGTTCTACTACCTCATTCTACTACTACGGACGATGTTTTATTTTCTGCTTTTGAACAGGTTGTGGTGATATGAAATGTTTTATTTTGTTTTATATTTTGTGATAAGTTATAATCATGAAATTTATTTTTTATTTTCACAAGTCAGTATATAGAAGTCAAATGAGTTGATAAATTGTTAAAGGAACACACCGTTCCATTTAGTTTAAAGTCGCTAACTCACAAATAACGAGCTACACAAATAACGAGCATAAATTAAAAAAAGAAAACGCGGAGTTTTTCTAACGTGACAAAAGAAAAAAAAATAATAATAATAATAATCATAAACCGTTAGCAGTTGTGAATTTAACGTTAAAGTTAAAACGGTATGCGGGTGTTTTTAGTTGTATGTTTTAAGAAAACCAAAATGTTTATAGGTACCTTTATTAAACGATGTTACAGCATAAAAACCTAAAAGTCAACGATGACAGATGACAATTTAAAGAAGGCCGTCGATATATTTTTGGTGGCTAAATTAACATAGATATGCATGCAACTACATATGCATGTATGTAGAAAACCCAGAGGTGGTCTTCGGTTTTGCGGTTTACTCCCCCCAAAACCAAATCTAATTGAACACAAACCTTTAGGAATAATTGCAAAAAAAAAAAAACTTTTCAAATAACCTGGAAATATTTTCTCCCATATGGTTAAAAAAATTTTTGCGCTGTCTTAAATGTTTGCCGTGATTGCTAGAAAAGAAAATCCTTTCGCTATTTACCGAAAATTTTATCCAATATGACTAAATTAAAGTTGGAAAAACACTATGGCCAGTAAGAATTTATTTATACCATGTTACTTTACTACAAATAGGAAGTCTTCTAACATGCTGCTTAGTTTAGCCAACAACAGTGTCATGTGTCAAATCATCATAATCATCGTTGTCACTAGCGGAGCGAGAAACGAAAGAGTTGTCATTTATGGCTCATAAACACTGTAAACGCCTACGAAATAAAAACAAAATCCCTACGAATAAAAAAAAAAAAACAAAAACCACACATGGCTGTGGCCCATAAATAAATTCCATTGAAAGTAATCATTTATTTGGACGATCCTCATAATATTCCAATACATTTGGGATTTCAAAAGACAGACAAATTTTAAATCTTTTCATACACACATTTAAAGTATTTAAAAAAACAAAAAAATTGTTAACCGTAAACTCGACTGTCAAACGCCCCTTTAATCAGTACACTCTTGAAACTCATACATACAAATGTACATAAGTATTTTGACACACACGTACACATACTCTCAAATAAATCGATTTATCCGCCTGATCAATTTCTCTATAGATTATGAGAGTCTTTTGTATGACCACCACTAGTAGTCATTGCCATGAAAAGCTTGTCTTTATTATTTCCCATTGTATGAATCATATATCTGTGTTTTTTTTTGCAAATTTCTATTATTTTATTCTTATGACTATGACAGAAATCCTCAAAGATCTACATATTTCAATTTTGTCAATATTTTAAAAGTTCTGTGTATGTGTGTAAGTTGATACATATGACCCATCTAGGGGCATCCTAGGCGCTGCAGAGGCCAAATTTAAGAATTTCATTAAACCGCCATATGTGTCTATTTATTTTTACTTAAAGGCAATTTTATTGCGAAATTTCGTTTTTTTATTTTTTTCAGTTAACTAAACCGGTTTTGAGTTACGCGAAGATATGTTGACCAACCTCTTCCATTTTCGAAATAACGGTATATCTTGAAAACAAGAGCTAACCTTAAAAACGGTTAGCCCCAGTGGATTCAGCGTAGCCGAAATAGGTAAAAACGCCAGGTGCCCTCCGTGTTTAAAAATATAACCATTATAAGAAAGCTTTTTATTCTAATAACACTTTTAGATACTGGTTTCAAAGTCGAAACAGATTTACAAACTTCGGTTTATTGCATTACTTTAAAGTTTAAAGTTTAAAGATAACGTGCTAACTAAGGTTCCAATGACTGCAGTTGTAAAAAATTGTTTCCGACGTCAATTTGTTTTACTGTTAAGTTTTAACATCCATTTCATTATTCCAAATGGCCAAAATGCGCTTTTACGAAAAAAATTAGCCACTTTTATGAATAAAGGGTTTCGGAAAATCACATACAAACCCAATATAGATTTTTTATATTAAGATACCGATAACAGTAAAGTATTAAAATTTGTTACAAATTAATTCACAACATTTGTCGAAAAGTGGAAGGCGGTACAAAGTTCTGTACATCTGGAGAACGGTAGCACCAAAAGGTTTTACGATTTTATTTTAAGTCATGAATATTGCAAAAATATTGAAAATTTGGATTAAAAACCATAAATAGTTCAACAAAATTACCAAAATACTAAAGCTATGTTCACACCTATTAAATATTTTACGTCCTAAACGTAACCACTAGTTTTATTAAATTTGTTAGCTTTTATAAAACGTTTTGGTAGATCAAACATCATTTAACAGTTTCTTAATTACATTTTACAATTATCTTCTTAGAAATCAAGTTTAGAAAATCAATAGAAATTGTTAACAATAAAGCTTAAGTTTGATCAATTTACTGGTCACGTTTTTTTTTTGGAATTTTTCTTCAAATATTTGCTAGGTCTGAACATACCTTAAGTCATGAATTTAAGTAATTTTTAGGAAGGGAAATAATATGAGAAGAATTATGGACCGATCATCACAAAATTGGGTAGAGTGTTTTCCAGTTTTATGGAACTGTCACAGAACAAGTGTTCCGAAAGTGGGCTTTATATGGGGCCTATTCTAACATTTGCACCAGTAAACAAATTTATAGTATCAATTATACGTTTAATTCACTTGATTTAACGTTTAATTAACTTGATAAAACGTTTAATTCACTGGATTAAATTTTTAATTCAAACTGGTTTTATTTTTGATCAATACTTTAATTGGTGAAGAATTTGTGTGTGTGACTTAAAGGAAATTCCTCACCATTCGTTGGTGTTCTGATCAAAATCGTACAAATCGTTTTATAGTTATAGTTAACGTGTTCAGGTTTTCAAGACAAAGTCTTGCCAGAAAGAATCGGAAAAAACAGAAGAAAACGAGGCAACATGTAAATAAATTGAAAAATGATAATTACATCAAATTTCGAACAACCAGTACCACTGGTTAAAGGTTGATGTTTGACTGTTGGCTAGCAGGCACCGCAGTGGTGCAGAGGTTAGAACTCAAAGAATTCTGATGAAAGAATGTGGAGATTCTTGAAACATGTAAATTCAACCCAGGTTCGAGCCCCATAATCAGCCAAGAAAATTATCAATAAATTTTAATAAGATTTCATGTTGTAAAAATTCTTCCTTCGGTAAAAATAATTTAATGAAAATTAAATTTGATGAATTCAAGCCTAACTAAAAATATCACAAATTAAAAATTAACAGTATTGGCATAACCGCCTGCCTTATTTCGGGCGAAATATTACTCCAGCCCATAAAAAATTCTGACCCCGATAGAAAAAAACTGAAATCGAATTTGAATTAAGCGTTTTAAACTCTTTTTATTCTATATATTTTTAGTTAAATTCGATTTTGCTGCAAACCAGTGTTGTCAGAGGCCCCGCCCCAAGACTCTAAAGTAGTTGTTTGTTGGGAAATTAATATCTAAATTAGAAAACATGCGAAATATGCAAAATCTTTTTTTTTTAGCCCAATTCCTAAAAACTTGCTTTGAAAAATTATTCAATGATTAAAAAAAACCTTATTTTAAATCTTAAAATAACGTAAGCGACATGATTTTCAATTTTCGTTTTTTTAATAAATGACTTTATTGGCAACACTTGCATCATCTCCTAAAATATCATGGTCACATAATGTACCGTTACGATTTTATAGCAAAAACAATTTTAGTGTAAGCGACAAATTTCAAACAAAATTAATATGAAACAAAACAAAAAAGCTCGCTCCTGTAAAATTTGAAAATTAGGGAGGAGATTTTCATGCACTAAAAAATCGAAAATATGCGCATAAAATATGCACTAAAAAATTAAAAATTGGCATAAAAAAAAAAAAAAAAATAAAAAATATGCATTAAAAACTTGAAATTTTTTTTAAACTTAATTTAAATGTTTGTTTGCATAAACAAATAAATATTTTTTTATATTATCAATAGTAAACCTGTTCGGACGCAAAAACCTTTGGTACATGGAAAATTATCGCTCAACGTCAACCGAAGTTATAGGAGCATACTTGAAGGATGCCAATTCATTTGGAGAATATTTATTTTCTAATTCAGATCCCACATTTGATTCCAGATCAAAAATAGTTGAAATATGTTTTATTTTTTGAAATCCTTAACTTTTTTTTAAAACATTTGGATTTCTTCTTAATTTGTTAATTTTACTTTCTGCAATATCAATTTATTTGACTTGAGTTGTTTTAAGTGAACTAAATCCTTCAAATATAGTTATTCAGGTATGTGATGAAAATCGATCGATTTCAAAACGAACATTTTTAAAAGGTGTGATGAATTTCGAGGGATTTTAAAATACATTTCTAAATTATAATCTTAAATTTTCGTTCAGAATACACTTCAGTTAACGTATATAATATAAAATTTAAAAGTATAAAGACTAAAAATAAAAGAATATGTATTTAAAATCCATTTTAAAAGATAGTAAAAACGATATTTTCGGTTTCAAATCGTTTCGTTTTTAAAATCGATTTCCATCACATACCTGGGGCCTAATTCTGGCAGTCGTGATCGAGTAATTTCTCGATTCGAAAGCAATTTTATTTCAGTCGATACTGAACGAATGGATATTATTTTTTTGGTATTGTGAAACTCAAAATAATGCTTTATAGCACTGAAAAAATCATTCCGATTCGTTCAGTATTGTCTGAAATAATTAGATATTAAATTGCTTTCGAATCGAGAAAAAACTCGATCACGACTGCCAGAATCAGACCCCTGATTGTTACACCAATATTTATACCCACACCATAATAGTGGAGAGGGTATTATGCATTTGCGCTGATGTGTGTAACGCCTTAAAATATTGGTCCTAGACTAGGGCAGCCAGAAGTTGGAACCTATCAACCAGGACACATAGAAAAAATGGATAAATAATTACACCAACAAAAAAATTTTTTTTAATACATATGTATGTATATGTAATATGTAAAAAACATCCGTTTTTAATTTTTAAATCTAACAATATATGAGGCTAATAGCGTGGTGAAGTGGTGTAACCCACAATTTAATTTGGTTACGGTTCTGGTATAAGAAATGTTCTTTGCACTGTTCTTTACAGTGCAATAGTCGAGTTAGCCAACTGTTTGTATCCAAAACAGATGGCGCTAGAAACATTGTCTTGCAAACCAAGTACTATAGTGCAAGAGTAGTGTTAACTCCTCATTATCTCACAATAAGTAGTCTAGGGTTACACCACTTCTGCGCTGATAGCCCCATATATAAAAAAAAAAATTAACGTGTACTTGTACATAAAAATGATGAAAAATAATAAAAAGTTGAGCTTAAAATGTTTTAAACTATAAAACTTTTCAGAAGGTTGCACTTTTTCTAGAACTTAATTTCGGTCTTTGATGTAGTTATAAAACAGGCAGCATGTCATATTAATATTAAACTTACATACATTGAATAATACTCTCCAGTGTTTCAGTCTTTAACGAGTTTCTTTTTTTAGTCCAATGGGCAGACAAAGTACTCAACTTAAAAAAATCAAAGTCTTTTGATTTTTCTTTAACCAACACGACAACTGTCAAACTCATCAATTGACAAATACATACACGCTTTGTCTGTGTTTATACGGCTCATGTCTTATTGACAAGATTGCTACTTTATAGGCGAGAGGGACGAGGGGAAAAGAAACGGGTACACAGATGCATGTACTGTCGTTACGTTTTGCTTTCTTATTCGTTGTTTAATTTTGTTTTTGTTGTCAATATTAAAAAGCACACATGCATACGCACGTCGTCAACATGACATGAATCATTTGAACGACAACTCATGTTCAAAGAAGAAAAAGGAAGAATCTTGTCAACAAGACATGAGCCGTATGAACTCAGACTTTGATTAGGACAACAACCGACTCAGTTGACAATTGAATTGAAACGTGTATGGGCTGCTTTACAGAAAGCAATTTGTTATCGGGTTTCGATTACCTATAAAAGTTGATTACACGGTATAACTTTTTACAGCAACTAGCTGAAACAAAATTTGAAAGACGTTTGAGTCTCATCTAATATTATTGAACGCTTTTAGTTAACCGACGTTTACACCACATAACAGTTGAATTTAATTAAAGTTGTTAACACAATTGCCTTATGTTAGCAGTGTTATAACTAAAATCTTAAACTTTGTTAACAACAAATTTTTTGTCTTGACCTGTATAAAAAAACCGGGACAATTTAATAGTGGACCAGGACACCAGGACAAGCAGTCTAAAAACAGGACAATCCTGGAAAACCAGGACGTATGGCAGGCCTATCCTACCCATACCTTAAAGTATACCGATCGACTCGGAATTACTTTCTGAGTAGAACTTACGATGTCCGTCCGGTTGGCTGGCTGGCCATGTAACCTTGTGCGCAAAGCAATTTTGGAGATAATTTGATGAAATTTTGGACATAGGTTTTTATTGGCACAAGGACCAAGCCTATTGAAAATGGGCCTAATCGTAGGACCACGAGGAAAGATAGGGGGACATTTATTCCTCTTAGAAACTATTTAACCGATTTTAATTAAATTTAAACTATAGATAGAACCATATCTTTATGGGCACTAAAGGGATGCATTTAAAAAAAAAAATAGGACCACGAGGGGAGAAAGGGGCAATTTCTGCCATCTCAAACCGATTTTAATGAAATTTAAAACATAGATATTTCCATATCTATATGGACACATAAGCTATATATATATATAAATTCTTGGGGTTCCTGGTTGGAACAAAGGGCCAGTATAAACAATATAGTTTTTCAAAAATAGGACCACAAGGAGAGGAAGGGGGCAATTTCTTCCTCTCACAAACTTTCAAACCGATTTAAATGAAGTTTGTAATCATAGTTAAATCCATATTTATATGGACTTATAAGCATGATGTGTTTTTTAATACTGTGGTGTAATTTAATATTTCTTTTACTTTTTTATTGCATAAGTATCGAAGCAATAAGTTCTTGAATAACATTCTTAAATTGTTCAAAGTTTTTTGAATAGTATTCTTCAGCATCTAGCCATCTTGTTAATACTGGGATACATTTCATATAAATGCAATAAATCAATATTATCGAATTGGCTTCTAATTTCCTCTGGAACTCAGTGTAACCCATGTGCCAAGCAAGTCACATGTGGAGAGTTTTTGATAAAATATTTTAAAATAAAAATTAAAAATATAAGTATCTTTTGTCGAAATTTTTAAAATCTTGTATTTTCAGCAGAGCTTCAAAACAATTAATTTAAAAAATAATTTTAAAATTTTGATTGGAAGATTTTTTTTTTTTTTTAAATTTGTGAATTTTTTGTAAAACTTTCTTTTTAATATGGAAATTTAAAAATATATCACTCAAAAATTTTAAAATATGCAAAAATATGCATTTAAAACCAAAATATGCAAAAATATGAATTTTTACCAAAATATGCAAAACATGCAAAAACAAATCGATGCCATTTTAAAGCAAATTAAATGATTCGAAAAGATAATTGGTCGACATCGGTCTTAGACTACCGGCAAAAAACATGCATTTGCATGGATATCGCATCCCTATATATAATATTTAGGGGACTTCCTTTTCCTGCGTTAAAGTTCGAAAAAGGTATTCAAGATTTTAAAGTTACAACTTATAAACTTCGCTTCTCTACTATCAATTGTTGCTGGGTTAAGTTAATAAAATATCATTTCATTACGTTGACATTATAAATGTATAAAATTAATATGAAATCAGAAATACATTTATTTATATTTATTATTTTTTAACAGCTTATTATTAAGAAAAAAATTGTAATAAATAAATTAATATAAGGCATATTTCGTTGAAATAAAAAAAAAAGAACTGAACTTTGACAGGAAGTGTATATACGACAACAACAATTATAATAATAAAAAAAAAAAATAAAAAATAAAAAAAATGGGATTCTTTTGTTTTGCACAGCACATGAAAAACATAAATATCGAGAATTTCATACGAATAAAATGAAAAACAAGTGTGAATATAAAAAAGCATTAAAATAAATCGGTCAAGACGAAGAAATAATATACACTATAGAAAAATCTTAAATTGGTACATATTTCTCTTATTTTAAACTTTTGTTAAAAAAATAGTTAACTACTTAAGAAAAATTAGTAGCAAACAAAAAATCTTAAGTCGGGATAAGTTAAGTTAAAAAAAACTCGGTGCAAAAGATGTTTTTTTTTGACTTAAGATGTTTTGTCAATATATCAGAGAGTTGTATTTACGTTAGTGTTTTTTAATTACTAAAGGTCTGTCTGGGTAATTTTCCAGTAGCAAATACTCAGTAAATTTTTTTGGGAGAGTAAGACCAATATTACTCTATCGGCTGAAAAAATCTCAAAAAGTACGCAGACAGTATCCAGTGAAATCTTGCAAGAAAACAGCTGATCGGTGTGTAAACAATTGAAATAACAAAGCAAAAGAATTTTAGCATATGTGTACGCAAAATTGAAAAAAGTGTTGTAAATTAAAAAACTTATTTATTACACTGTTATTAATTTGGTAAGTTCAATTTCTTCTTAATTTTTAGTTTTATTTGTCGGGTTTTTTATAAAACTTCTTCTGCTTACATTGCCTAACATAGTGCCGGCTTACAATGAAAAAAAAAAGAATGAAATGTCCAATACAGTGCCCTCCAAGAGCTTGACAACGGAGAAAAATAATTTGGATGTGAAGTGCTCGCCACACGCAGAGAAAAAACATGTTTAAATATGGTCACCTCCAACAATACTATGTTTAAGGAAAATTTTCACCATATAATGTTTAATTTAACCATATTTGTGTCACCGACAACCATATTATAGTTAAATTAGTCCCCTATCAAGAAGCCACAACCATATTATGGTTGCCTCTAAACATGTTATGTTTAAATATGACAATTATATGTTTTTAAATTAAAAATAGTGTTTTTCTCTTTTTCAAGAGCAACATGTTATGGTTGAAAACCAGCCATGCTATTATAAGTTTTAAACATATTTTAGTTATTATTAACCATAATATGTTCGAAGGCAACCATAATATGGTTGTGGCTTCTCGATGGAAGACTATTTAAACCATAATATGGTTGGCGTTGACAATAATATTGTTAAATTTAACATATTATGGTTAAAACTTTCTTTAAAAATAGAATTGTTGGAGGTGACCATATTTAAACATGTTTTTTCTCTGGGTGCAGGAACACAATTCCAAATACTTCCCTCTTCAATTGCAAAGTTTGTCCCACAAAGTTCTGCTGGTTCTATAGGTTCTGCCATCTCCACTCGACTTACGCCACGGTCGCACTTACATATATTTGGACGTTTCTAGCATGAAGTAAAATGTTTTGTTTATTATAATTTATTATAAACGTTAACAATCAACACAATTCTAACTACTTACCTCTGCCATTGTTAAATTTCAATTTTTATTTTCATTTCACAAAAACTATTTCATTCAAACAGCTGTTCAAACTATTTGCAAAATCTTGCAAGCGGAAATTTCTCCAGTAACATTTTGCAAGTTCTCTAACATCCATCTGTCAAAAAATTCTCTTTTTGGCTCTCTCGCTGCAAGAGATTTGGAGTACGCAGACAACATTTTGCAAGATTTTGCAACATTTTGCGCAAAATATGTGTACGCAGACAGACCTAATGTGGGTTATTTTATTATTATTATTAGAAATTCTACATTAATAAAAAATTTAATTGTATTAACGTTATTTTCTCAAATAAAAAATTTAATTTGTATTGGAAACCACAGAACTAGGAAATGTTTTATAGTTTTTTTTTTAATGTATAATTCCTTTATTCATTGATAAATTTACAGATTTATAAATTGATGCCCCAGCGCCGTAAAGGCTTTATAGGGGCTTAAGGCAACTTGTTTGCTACTTTAAAAACATATACATATTTAAAAATACGAAAGAAACTGAAAAAATAATAGAAGAAAAATAATTAATAATAATAATGATATTTATGTATGTATATAAGTACAAGTAATTCAATATTTACATATGGGCATTTCCTGGGGTCACGAACGTACGTTCGTACGCCTTTGATGTACAAATAATATAGAAAACAAAACTTTTCCTAGCATTTTTTTTTCGATTCGATAGTATTTAGGTAGCTCTATGTTAAGTGCAAAAGATGGATTTCATCGAGTTTAAGTTTTCATAATAAGAGTTATAAACGTGTCAAAATAGAAGTCAATTTCGGCTGACAGTTGTGAAATGTAAAAATCTGCGTAATGAAACGGAATTTTTAAAAAGGGATTAATTTATTTTAAAAGTGTATTAATGCAGGTCTCCATCTTGTATTTACAAAATAAAATATCTCTCTTGGTTTTTGTTTAATTGGTTTATTTACCGGTCGCGAACGTACGGATCGCGAACGTACTATTTTTCCATATGTTTTTTTTTTATGATTATCACCACGCATTTTCCCGTAAATGTCTTCAAATTTCCTTAAAAAAAAAACTAATACTCCTTTTACAATTGATTGTATTGGAGAGGTTATGAAGAAAGAGTGTAAACAAAACATATTTCTTGCATGTAAAATAAATATATAAAAATCTCTTTAGAAGTAGAAAATACAGAAAAATATAAAAATTTCCGGTCTACAGCCCAATTTCCTCAAGTAAAACAGCTGAGATATGCTATGAAACCATTCTTTTATAAGAACAAAGACTTTTTTTACAATAATAAACAATAAAAGACGATGATAATCAAAATTTTATTTTTTCATCCTGGTAGACCATTCTGGGGAAATGCCCATAAAAAAAAATTATATAAGAAGAATTTAAGATTTACTTCAAAAGTGTTTCTATGTTTTGAAGTAGATGGTCAATAATATGAATATGAATAATATTTATATTTCTTAAACTTTCAGGCAATTGATTATATTCAAAAGGCCCAGCATATGCGATTCTTTGCTTAGTTAAATCGAGACGCCATCTAGGGAAACTTAAGTTATGAGCTTGTCTAGTATATCGTTGCGTACGACTAAAATTTTAAGCAAATTGCACAGATCGCTGTTAATTTTCTTTCAGTGTCTTGAGAACAAAGATTAAAGCCTTTTGTTTACACAATCCTCGTATAGGCAATTTATTTGTTGCATACCTCTGAAACAAGTGCAGTGTAGAATACTGTGACTTCAAAAACCTATTAATTCTGCAACCATATATAGCAGGAAGGTAAGTAAAATGGGAATGTACTAAAGACTGATAAATAAGTAATTTTGTTTCGCTGTTAAGTTTATTCCTAAATTTATATAATATTCGCCTTCATTGAAATCATATGTCAATCCCATAGTAAATTTTGACTGAGTATTTTACCATATTAGATACAGATATAGCAATCCAATCTACACATTCTACCATTTCTTCATCTTTTCTTAGTTTATATGGTTTAAATCTTACAAATTTAGTCTTAAAGGAATTAATACATAGTTTATTGCAGTGCGAGAATTCTGTTAGTATAGCCGAATCATATTCAATCTGTGCTTTTAACACCAGTGGGTGTTTATAAGGAAAAAAGGCATATGCCATCTGCATACATAAATAACCTGCCGTTGAAACCAATATTTTTTAAATCATTAATAAAAATTTTAAATAGTAAAGGACCAAGAACACTTCCCTGTGTGACTCCACAGGTTACGGGTAGCATTGTACTTTTCGACTCCCCAACTTGAACGAACTGTTTCCTGTTTGATAGAGTTTGCCGGAAACTTCTATAATACAGAGTTTTTTAATTAAAATTTAATGGGAAACCAAATCAAAGGCCTTCGAATAATCAAAGAAACCTCCAGCAATACCAGCGAAACCTGCATAAAGCCCCTCACATATATAGTCAACCACAGTTACAACAGCCTCCTCATTTCAGAGCCTTTTTTAAATCCAACCTGGAGGCTTATTCTGAATTGCGAGGCGAAAATCAATGCGATGCGCAAATGAAATGCGATGCGAAAGAAAATTGGTATTCTGTTAGACTTTCGCATTCGCAATTTATTTTCAAATCGTGGCAACGCTGCTCAAATATACGTCAGTGTCAATAAACGTCAAATTAAAAATAAAAATATTTTTTGTGTTTGGCTGTGAAAATTGTTTAAACAATTTATTTAAGACATTCTGTAATAAAAAAAATAATAAAAATGGATTTTGTGGTACTGTGGTTCGACGGCGAAGAAAATGAAAATGTTTTGTGTGTACTTTAAAATCGGCCCAAACCTATTAAAATTAAAGTCAAATATTTTTGAACTGGTTTTATATATTTAATACTTTTTCCATCCTGCAGCTTCTCTAATAGGTGGTCCCTTGATATTTAGTTCTTCAGTTAAAGTTTGCCATAAAGTATCTGCCGACTGACGTGCATTTGGTGTTTTCAAATGGCCTCTTGCCAATTGGCTGTGCTTATTCATAAATTCTATCATTATTTCAAATTGACGCGGTTTGGTGGTCTTATTGCTTGCTTCCCTTAATTAAATAATAAATATATGATGAATAAATAAATAAAATATTATCTTTCACTAACATGTTTGTACTTTGCGAATGCTATTTTGTTGTCGAATAAATTTTGCGAATTTGACATTTGTTTTCGCAATGTAGAATACCGACTTGTCACCTTTTCGCATTTGAAATGCGATTAAAAAAAAAACTTTGCGAATATCGCAATACAGAATAGCAATTGTTCGCATTTATGCATTTTCGCATCGCATTGATTTTCGCATCGCAATTCAGAATTACATGGGGTAGTCATTGGAGGGGGTCAATTGACACCATTTGACCAGTCACAAATCTATTCTCAATGGACGTGTTTAGTGACAGTTACTAAAATGTAGTATTATTTCAATACGATGTAGTATTATTTCAATACAACAAGTCCTACAATTAAATTTAAGAGCCAAATTTTAGAAAGTCCCAAAAAAATGTATCACACCACCGGTGAAGACTGTACTGTAATTCATTACTTTTTCTAACTTTTTGTTCTCCATAAACCAGTTTCATGATTGGTTCTCCTTTCACTGGTCATGCGTTCTTTCTTTTTGTACCTGTTCTATTTTCACAACTCCCGGGACCAGTCTGTGGGACCAATTGACACAAATTTCCCGCAGGGTAGCTATTAAATTAGTTCGCCGTAGTCCTAGATTTAATTATAAATTCAAACTTGTCATAAAGAATGAATTGTAAGCAAGAGAAACTAGTTCGCTTTCGTCGTGGCTAATGAATAGTGAAAGGGATTTATTTGTGATTTACACTTATAATACAATACAAATAGTTCTTAAATCTGTTATTTCATCGAGAATAATAAATAGTATTAAAAAATGGTTTTTAAAATAAAAAGTGATTTAAATTGGCAAGTCCTGCGCTAAATAAACGTTTCTCTTTTTAAGCAAACAAATAATAGTTGCAAAGAAATCAAGTTGTAGACTAGTTCCCGATTTACATAACTAATTAAAAATTTTAACTCGCCGTGAATAAATTATTTAATATAAAACCATTAGTTCTTTAATGTGTTATTTAATCGGGAATAATGAATAGTATTAAAATCGGATTTTTGAACTAGTTCTTGATTAATGTTGACAAATCCAGCTCTTAATAAACGTTTCTCTCTTCAAGCAAATAAAGAATAGCTGAAAAGGAATTTAGATGTGAACTGGTTCCCGATTTATATTAAACAAATTCCAAATGCTATCTTGTCGTGAATAACAAATTCAATAAGTTCTTAAATGTGTTCATTCATCGTGAATAATGAACAGCAGTATGGAAACTGGTTTTTAAAACAGATCGTGATTTAAATTAACAAATTATGCATTTACGAAACATTTTTCTTTAATCGAATAATGAATATTTATAAAGGAATATAGTTGTGAACTAGTTCCTAAAAAATCAATATAAAATAACTTAAATATATTCCTTCGTCGAAAACCAACTAGTTATTGAACTAGTTCGTAATTTTAATGGATAAATCCTGCATTTAATAAATATTTCTCTCTTTAAGCGTTCTTTAACTAGTTCTTCAACTATATTGATAAATTCAAAATAATAATTTTTAAGCTTTTTTATGAATTTTGTTGTATTTAAATTAATAAGTTAAGTATGCCACCTTCTGAATAATACAGAAATTAAAAAGCTGGTTTTGGAAAAAAAATTTTCACTGAAGCCTGTACAGTAGGTTGCAGGCTGAGTCTATATTTTTAAGCGTGTTTTTTTATTATATTTTATTTTTTTAATATTTTTTTTTTTGTATAGAGAAACCGTTGGTAGCTGCTGATAAGAAACAAAATGAACTCGTTGTTGTTTAAATACAAAAATATTTTTTATTTTCCATTTCAAGTCTTTTGGGTTCAAGTCGCGCCACATTCGAAACATTTACACACTTAATTCTTCATACATTTATAAAATACAAAATAAAATAAATATAGAAAAAGTACATAAGTATATATACAACTACATATATATATAAATATGTATGTACATATATACCATATACATATTTTTTTGTATATAAACAACAATTTTGTTTAAACAACAAGTGCTTTTTGCATTGAAATATTTTTTTTTCGTCTTTCGAAAACTAAGGGACGTTTAATATAAAATAACAAAAAAAAAAAAAAAAAAATAATAATAATAATAATTATAAATAAATACTTGTAAACGATGGATATAGTTAGTTGTTGGTAACTGGACTGAATTTTATACACATTTCTTTTTTTCTTTTCCACAATTATTGAAGACTGCACTCATATCGATCGATTGGTGTATAAGTTGGAACAAATTCCTTGCCTTTTTACTCCAATTGTTATTCAAAAGTTCATTGTTCGTCATGGTGGTTTAATGTTTGAAAAAGTCTATTTACAAAAGTTTTCCAGTTTTTAATATACCCGACCATATGGTACCCTGCACCACAGTATTTATATAAATATGTATTAGGTGAGTGTTTTGGGAACCATAAAGAATTACGGACCCACCAAAGCAATATTTTGATATTAGGTCACAATTTTAGAGATCATTTGATGATATTTGATACAAGGTTGAAGTTTCCAGTGTTCTGTCGTGTAGGTTTTTATTCTTTGTTTGCAGCTTTTGAAGATGCCATTGAGAAGTGTTATTAATAGGTATGGGCTCAGTATATCTCCTTATCTAACACCTTGTGTGGGAGTGAATTCATCTGAGTTATTATTTCCAGTTATGATGTAGTTGCGGAAACATCTATATAAGCTATTTAAAAGCTTAATGAGAGTTTTCTTCTTTGAAGCTTTTTCTTTTAAGTACCATTTATATTTCAGTCCATCTTACAGTCTCAGAAGCTTTTTCCAGATCTATTGTTTTCTCTAGTAACTGTCTTAACCTAAATATGAGATCCTGATGGATAAAACCCACATTGTTCTTCTTCTATCTGATGTTTTACTTTGGCCTTGAGCCTCTCTGTCAGAACTGTCCTCAACGGTGGTTAGAGATAGTCCACGGTCGTTTTAACATAGCTGATTGTCCCCTTTTTTGAAAATCCTTGGGTACGCTGAATCCAGTGGTGTAAGCTCTAGTTTTAGAGATATACCGTTATTTAAAAAACGGAGGAGGTTGCACAACATATTTGTCGCGTAACTCAATAACGGTTTAGTTTATTAAATAAGCTACAAAAATTACGAAATTCCGCAATATAATTACATTTAAATAAGGCTAAACTTTTTTCTAGCATGCGCAGTCGTTATGGAAACATATTTTTTTTTTGGCATAAAATAAATATTTTCTTTGAATATGAAAATTTGTTTTTAATTCATAAAAATTTGGAAAATGCAGATATGCTTCTAATTTTTTCCAAATGTATCTAAAACAAGTTCCAAGCAAAACAAGCCGTAAATAATTAAAATCTGGGTCCAAATTACGGCATTCGATATCAATCGAAATTACAATACAATTTGAACGGGATTTTCGATCGATATCGAATGCCGTAATTTGGCCCCTGTCTACAACTTTTGATTTTATTTACAAAAGATGAAAATTTTTAATTGAACTTAATTTCATAAACGGCCATGGGAGTCCGCCTAAGGGGTGGAGGTTAAAGGCAAGTATGTTTTAAGAAAATGTTTAGGACGAAAAACTCATGGAGGTCGGTCAATATTTGGACCGGACCGCAACACAAACGCCGACCTGCTGTCTAATTGTAAGGAAACCCCCTGTCACCCATGAAATACGCCGTCGGAAATGGACGTGATTTGGCTACACGCTGCGTTAAGACATCTCCAACGTAGCAACATAGAAAAAAAATTTTGCACCAGTAAAGGCATTAACAAAAAAAAAAAAAAAAAAAAAAATCAGTTTTTATTAAAAATTTTAATTTAATCTTGTGAATTAAACGTTGAATTGATATTATTAATTTGTTTACTGGTGCAAATTAATATTGTCAATTAAACGTTTAGTAAACTTGATTAACGTTTAATTCACTTGATTAAACGTTTAATTCACTTGATTAAATTTTTAATTAAAACTGATTTTATTTTTGATTAATGCTTTTCCAGGTGCAAAATTTACAACGAACTACGTGAAGAAGATCAGTAAAAGTGAAGCATCGGCAACATGGACTCAATTGGAAACAAAACCAATTACGGGACAAGACAAAACTCCTGGTGTCCACGTTCCCCTAACTTTTTACACTAGATGTTCCTTTTCAGGAGCAGCACGCTCTGAATTGTGCTAAATACATAAAAAATATATGTATATAAAGTTCAAACATTTTAAGAAGACGCAGATAAATTGCTTCAAAAACAGGGTTGCAAATTTTTAATCAAATTGAGTGACGTAAACGAAATTTTCGTGATCGCTATATATAGGTTTGATTTGTGAACTGGCTCATAAAAAAGAGAACGATTTCAATAAATTTTGAGTTGTGCCTGTTTATGATCTAGTGTGCGATATGTATATTTAAATAAAGACTTAGTTTTTGTAGAATGAAAAACTATCAAAAGCTTTTAATTTTTATTGTCTAGTTCCGGATCTGGAAAACTTACTTTTGGGCTGTTTATAAGTGTTATTTTATTTTAATTGTTATTTTAATTTAGCGAATTGTTTATTATTTACATATATTGCCTTCATACACATCTTATTTTATATAAAAATTTCAGGATTTTCCAAAACTTTTAAACATTTTAATGAATGAATTTCAAAGAAAAACAAAATAACAAATTACTGAACTAATTTCTGGTATTACTCATTGTTTTCGAAAAAATCCAGACTAAATTGCCCTATAGAAATGTACATCATTTAAAAAAAAAAAGGGAAGAAGAAGAGAAAGTGTGGCTGGCAGCCGAAGCATTTGTGATCTATTCAACAAACAAATAAGTTTATGCAGAAACAGAAACTAAAAAATTTTACTTAAGTGTGGAAAACAAATAAATCACAAAAAGAAAGCACACAAATAATTTATGGTTTTGTCCCAAAGCCAATACAAATTACGTAAAACAAAAACTACTTTTATTGAATGGAAAACAATTACAGGATAGAAAGAGATAGTAGCAAACATAACATTACATCCTGACAAACAACACTGTACGATAACAGGTAACAACCGCCAAAAGGGTCGGTTGTCTTCCAGCAGGTACTCTCGAATTCTAGTGCTCATGAAAAAAATGTATTTTAAATTGTTTGTAAAGTGTTTTTGATTTTAAATTGTTATTTTTCTTTGTGTTCATTTAGCTATTTTGCATTGTTACATATTTCTTTGTTATGACGAAAATTTGTTGTTGTATTTACGTAAATTGTTTATTGAGTTTTTTCCAGACCATTTTATTTAATTTTGTTATGTTTACTTAGACAATTATTTGTGGCCACAATTTTGGGTTTGTCCAATTTTTTATTTACTCGTAAACTCATGCATCTACATGTTATTTGTGATTTTGAAATTTTTGTTGGTTTTTTATTTGTATTTAATGAACAAACAATTCGTGTTCAATTGTTTCTGTTTGTATTTTGTCTTAGACAATATTGATTATTTTTGTTTTCAATGTTTGATTGTTTCATGAACATTATCTTAATTTTGTCAATTATCCTTATGTCTCCGTTTTGATGTTGTATTTCATAATTTCAGAGCAATTTACGTGACTTATTTCTGGATTTAAAACCCCATTGTTTCCAAAGTAAATAAAGGCACATTTTATAAGTTTTTAGTCCAATTAATGTTGAAGAAAAGATGTAGCCCCAAATTTAGTTCATAGTCAAAATTAACTTTTTTAAAACTTTTAAAAAGTCCTTTCCGATATTCATAGAAAAACATTTGTATTATTTCGCTTAACACGTTAAAAAGTTAGTGGTTCAAACAAAATTCACTGATCCAAAAAATATCTCAGTGTTGTCAACTTTTTCAAGGTAAACAAGAAAAAGTGCTAACTATTCAGAATATTTCAGAAGAAGGATTTATATGGAATCTATAAGTTATTAAACAATCTAAGTAAAAACTGATCTCTCAGTATTAAAACTCATTGCGATTTTAGGCGTATTCCAAGAGTACGCATTCGAGAGACGGTATATTATCGTATGTTTAACAGTCTTATAATACTATGATATATCAAATTTTAGTACTTAAATATTTTTTGAGAGTGGACTTTATTAGGCCTATGGTAAATTATGGACAGATCTTCACGAAATTTTATTGTATGGCTTCTAGTCATATAAAACAAATTTGAGCAAATTTACGGACAATGAGTGCATTTCGCTCCCAATTTATGTTAGTTGTTCCACATTTGGGTCTACAACTCTGTTTCTTATAAAACGATTGCGCTAGATTTCAATCCCAAACTGCTTGAGCCTCTATCGCCAAAGTAGTTTTCGCTTTTAAAATTGCGTGCTGTTTGTTTGCGCTAAAACCAGTTTTAAGATTTTTTCTTTAAATTCGAAGATATCAAGTTAGGACATAATAATGCAGCATTATTTATACATGTATGCATTTTTGGCAGGAGTTTATAAATATTAAGATACCAAGTTGGTATTAACATTGTTTTGAGTACCAACAAATAATGCTTGTCTTGAATGGATTTTTTTTCTCGCAAATGCACGTAATTAAAACCAAAATAGACAAATGAAATGCAATAAAAATAAAATATTTTATGACAAGATTAAAGACTATTTAGTGGGGATTTTTGGTGATGAAAATTTACAATTGGGGATAAATTTGAAAAACATCTGACTTTTCGTAATGGGATTCTTTGACTTCAAATAATCACTTTAAAAATACTTGGGAACATTAGGGCGGAAGAGCTTGCTAGACTTGGCACTACTTAACGGGTTCCACTGGACTTGGAAGGTGGTGGGGTACCTCTGCCCTCCTGTAAACTCGAGCTTCGGCGATCGTTTATCAATATTGCTAATGACAGATAAGGCGCGAACACTGCATACATTATTGCCAGGTAATTGTAGCCCCGCATGGTGGACGGGCATATCATCTGTTGTCACGGGCCAGTGTTTTATATGTATGCTAGTACATCATCTGGGAGCTAGACACTTTTATTACTGCTGCTGCTGCGATGACGAAAATGAAGAGGAGGAGGAAGATAACCTTCTCTTTCACAGGCCTAAACCTATGATGGAATGTATGATATCGCTGGCGTTAGAAGTTCTGGTTGGTTATACGGTGGGGGTTCTGTTTATTGGAACTCCATGATATGACAAAGGATCATTGGTTCCAAGTGTGTCAGATGAGTACTGACTGCCATTTCAAGGTAACCTATAAAATATTTTTCGACAGGACCATGTAGGTCGAAATACATTTTGAGTTTATTATAAAACAAAAAACGTTTAGGGCCATTATTACAACTTGAAGTTAGCTAAAGTAAAGATTAAATTGACAGATAATAATGTGTTATCTGTCAAAAAGCGTCTGTTAACTGTCGGATAACAGCTAACGCCAAGTTATAATAATGGCCCTTAGAATGTGGACTTTAGATAAATATGTGTATTATATTCAAAAATAGTTATTAAAAAATTGAAATTTCTTAATTTTATTTTAAGTAATCTTTATGATTAGTTGATCGAGACCATTTTTAACCCAACTGCATTTTCGAAAAGTGCCAGAAATTGTCCAAAATCATACGTTTTTAATGCATGAGTAAATATATCTATAAAACTCTTATATTAATCCTTTAAGTCAAGTGTGAAATTTAGCACTTAAGTCTAGTCAAATATTGAAACTTAAATACCACAGAAAAATGAATCCTTTTCACATACGACTACAATAAAAATGCAATAAATCATTTTTTTTTCAGTGTCAACCAACAATTGTGGTCTCAAGAGAAAATTTTATTCGTTTAAATTTGGGAAACCACTAAAATATTGACACTTTTTTATACGCTTCATTAATGATTTATGTTACTTTATTTTAACAAAAATTTTATACTTCAAATATTTATTTGTAAGAAACATTTTAAATGTGTATATGTGTGTGTGTGTGTGTGTTCGTAAATAAAGTGCACGAACGATTTGAATCCTTAAGTTAAATTTGTATCTTTTTTTTAGTATGTTTTATTAACTTGTTGTTATATTTAATAGAATTTTTTAATGTTTTGTCTCTTAATTTGTAAAAAGGTTTTTATTTTTTCGCCCACTCCACGCAGTTGTTCCCATTACATAAGAAATAAAGTTAATTTTTGTAATTCACTGTATTTAAATTTTAAAATAATGGTTTTGTTATCAATTCGGTCGGTAAACCGAGCATGACATAATGTCTCACATTATAAAACCTTTAGTTTTGTAATGAATTTTTTTCTATTGTAGTTTTGGTGGGAAAATAGAAATTGTTTTTAGTTAAAATATTTTGTTGACCTCAAATAGAAAAAAAGTTTAAAATATTTTTAAATTTGCAGAAAATAAGTATTCGAAAAAGTTCTGCTAATTTTAGAATTATAAAATCAAATGGTCTTCCACCACTTTAAATTAAAGTTTTTAGTAAAAAAAAATCCCTTCATGGATTATTAAATCGAAAATAATTACCCGATTTATCAACAGCAAGTTTTCTTACTCAAATATTTAGTTCTTTAAAGTAAGAGAGAGGAAGGGAGGTAGAGCAAGAAACTTAAATTTGAAAGGGTTTAATGATTTATAATTTTTGCTTCTTTTCTAATCAGTTTTATTTAGAAAGATGCGAATATTGTCAGATCTCAAGGACATTTCTACTCTTAATGAATGAGTTTATGTACACCGCATCGGCGAAATAAGATTCTTGAGCCAGAAAATGTTTATAAAAATTTCAAAAGGTTTTAATCATCTTTCATTTCTCTTCTAATCTAAGACCTTATCAGTGAGATCTCTATTGGCAACTTTTAAAAGGTTAGGTATCAACTCAATTAAGGAAGATATAAAGGTATGACGATCATATCAAAATGACGCTAGATTATCGGTGCAGGCTACATATTCTGGCGTCTTTCTAGACAACAAATTATTCCCTAAGTTGGATATAGAGCTATCCAACTAAATTGGACTTACACATTTTTTGTTTCTGGAACCGGGCTTAGCGGTTTACTTATTGATTTCTATTGATCCAGGCTGGAACAAAGGGCGGCTTAGTTACCTAAAACCGTGAATATCATCTTTCATAATACGGAACATTTGATCAAAATGATAATCTTTTAAGACTCATTGAGAAAGCAAAAATTACACTCGAGTATTTTGAAAAAAAAGTTCCAATGGTAGACTAACAAACTACTTTATTTCTACTACTGACTAATTGTATTTTCGTGTAGGGTTCTTTGACAATCATTGTGATAAACGGTTTTGGTTGTCTACAATCCGATCACACTGTACAGGACTTAATGTTGAATATAAAAGAATATGTGTGAAACTATCCAACGTTAGACAAACCCAAGGCGAATTTATAAAGGTGACATTTTCCAGTCATCTGTTTATTGTTTATTTTTTTGTGTGTATACTGAATGTCAAGCTTTGTGAAAAAATTAATTTAAATTTAAAATTCAATAAAAATTTAAATTATATAAAACAAAAAAAGTGAAAAAATATAAACACAAAAATTAAAAATGCACGAGGAATAAGTGGAGCCACAATTAATTTGTAATTGAGGAGTTTCTTAAGCAAATGTGTATATTTTATTAACAAAAAAATTTGCTTTTTTATATTTTCAACAAATATTTTTGACATTCACTCTAACTTTTTGCAAAAACAATATACATAATATTTTTCAATAAAAAGATATAGCTAGCATAACTCTATCTCATGATGCGGTCACCTTTATAAATTCGCCTTGGACAAAACCTTTGAAAGTGTGCTTGAGGATATTGTCGGCTTTATTATGAGCAATAAATGGTTGAATTTAATACTGGAAACAGATAGTGAGAACTCACGAAGGTAGTAGAGTATCGACTCGTTCAATCGTTTTTCGATTAATTGTTCAACAATAGTGCATTAGTTAACTAAAAAAAGCAGAACATTATATTGCGTACGGCTCACACACGATATCTTTTTTTTAGTGTTTGTGTATACGTACACTTAAACCGTTCGTAACTATTTTTAAGAAAGTAAATATCATTGTACAGTGTTTTTTCTTCGTTTTAATACAGAACAATTTTAGTGGTACATTATCATTTAGGGGTGTGCTGGAAATCGTAAACGCAAAACGCAAGAATTTCGCAATTTTTTTTAATGCACTTTTAATCAAATTTTTATAATTTTTGTTATAAAATTCTGTTTAATAGAGAAATATTTGATATAAAATTATATTTTTACAAACATATAATTAGAAAACGACTTTTAAAATTCTTGCGTTTTACGTTTTCCACCACACCCCTGATTATCTGTACATTATAGTTTAATGTTCTATAGTGTTTCTTTTTCATGAGCTGTTTTTTTACATTGATGAGCAAACAAAAATTTTAGTTACGACCAGGGCTGCCAGATTGGACGATTTATCGTCATTATGACGATTTTTTGTTCCGAAATTAGCAAAGTGCCGATTTGCTGATTCTTTTCTTTAAAGTGACGATTTTTTCCGTCTCCAAAGTCAATTTAAATTAAACATTACATTTTCTGACACGTACGTTTTTTAATCTTGGAATGTTTTACAGCCATTCCTAAGCAAGACCGTCAATGTTGTGTCACGAACAGTAGTGATAACTTTCTTGTTTAAAAAAAACCCACATATTATATACAAAAATGGAGATAGAAACGCTAGATTGACCAATCAATAGCGAAATTGCCATTATTAATTTACAATAGCGGCAAACTTCACAATTAAACCCGCTGTCGAAATCGGGGTTTTCCAATTGGATGCTTCATACAAATTTACTGCGCATGACACATTTTGAAAACTAGAAAACGTGTGCCGCTTTTATCAAAGTTATTTACGGGAATACAAAATTTACTATTAAGATTTTTGTATGACGTGCTAAATTCCCATACACCGAAAATACACCGAAATTTATTGATGAGGGAAAGCTAGCCTCTAGGCGCATTTCACTGGTTGCTTAGGCCAGATCATCAGGAAACCTTTTCGAAAGATTTTAGAAAAGCTAAAAGGTACGGCTGTAATATGCAAGTCTTAAGAAAATCTTTAAATGATTATTTTCAGAGTAAAAAACAACAATGTTACACTTTGTTTATCTCTTGTCAAACCATCAACGATTGAATCTCTTACGACTCCCTGTATAAACCGTATAAATCATATTTTCAACAATTATGCATCGAGCATTTATAAGATAGTATCTACACGAGTCTCAGACGATTCTTGACACAAAAGACTCGTTAGATAATAATTACCCACTTCTTAAACGATTCCCACAACGATTGAAGAAGCCTCTTTCGCTGTGCTTTGAAAGAATCTTACTCGTGTTTCAGTTTTTCCGGTGTGAGGAATCTTCTACGATTAAAAAATGCGGTCATCGACGATCAAAGGCGATCTTCATGAGACTCCCAGTAGATCTTACACGATTGAAAATGCTAGCTGGGTATGAAGTAGTGCTGGGAAACTATCGATATTATCGATAGTCTGAAAATATCGGAAATATCGATAGGAAAAATATAAATATCGATGTTTTTATTATTTAAAATACAGATATGAAGACATGTTAAATCAGCTATACACACACAGTTTTTTGCCGCAAATTTTTACTTGCTATTATTAATTCGCGCAGAATTACAGCAATGAATACAAACAACAAGAATGGCAAGTGGTTTGAATTGCTCAGCAGTGCTTTTTACTGCTATTTTAAGGCCTTTAAGTCGAAATTTTTACATGTTTATATAGCGACTGAAATGTCAAATATTTTTGTAATGTTGTAAAAAAAATGCAAATCCAAATGCAATTGCAGCCATAAGACAAAACAATGAACGACCATTAGAGGATAAATCCGCTAGATTGATTACCTTCTTGGGTTTAGAATTTAGAAAATTTTTTAAAGTTGCAATGGAATATCTTATAGTCCCTGTTACTTCGGTTCCATCAGAAAGGTACTTATCAATTTTTAAAAAACTGCCATCTAAAAATGCGTGCGTATATTATAACGACTCACCAAAAAAAGTGCTCGATGTACGATATATTCCAGAGCACCGTGTAAAATGCATCTAATTTGCAAAAATCTAAATTATTTAAATAAAAAGATGATATATTTGCCAAAAGATAAAATTTGATTCCCATATTGCCCTTTTTGAAACGAAGGGTTACCACCCCATTGCATTTTTGTCAAAAGACGAACTAGCACGAAGCTGAGACACGTATTTAATTAAATCGACTAATGATTAAAATATGTTAATTTGGCACATAACAAACAACCTCGAACAAAAAATTCAAAACCCGTTTTTTTAAAGAAAATCCTTAAAAAAAAGGACATGGATGATCGTCCTTGGACAAATTGTATATACAGTTGGACGCGCCTTAAAAAAACCTTTCTTACGATACCCAATTTGTATATGTTGGTAAGGAAACAGATTCTTTAATTAACAAAACATGCAAAAATATACATACCCTTTTTCAAACTGGTCCAGCTCACGAGAGGTCAAAGCTGGAGCCAAAATATTTAAATTGTCATCTTAAAAAAGTCCAAGGTTCATTTTTAGGAGGGTGCATCGAGCACGAATTTTGCTTCCATACAACTTGAGTCGCTCTAACGTATATACTTACATACGTCTCATACATTGAATATAGTGATAAAAACAACGAACTGTAGCCTTATAAAAACATAATTAAAGTTTTCCTGCACAAGTACAAACATTCAGTCGATAGTAATATCGATATATCGATAGTGAAATCTGAACTATCGATAAATATCGATAGTAGAAAACATCGATAGTATCCCAGCACTAGTATGAAGTCATTATGTTGTTTTATCAAACAAAAATTATTACAAAAACTAAATTTTTAGTTGTCCGATTTTTTTTGACGATTTTTAGAAATGAGAAAGACGATTTTTTTTACATTTTCTCAGGAAATTGACGATTTTCTCACAAAGTTATGTGGCAGCCGTGGTAGCGACCACAGCACGAATAGCGTTTGTGTGTATTGTGCACTTGTCTTGTTTGTGTAAAATTTGTTTCGCTGGCTTTTTGTTTTTTTTTTAATATGTATTTTGCTTAAGTAAACAATTTTGAGTTTTATTTTACCAGCCAAAGGGTGCTAAGAATAACTGAAACGAATGAACATTAATGTGCTGAACCGAACACAACGAAGTTTGTGATAAAAAAAAAAACAGAACGCTATTAAATGTTCTCATCTTTTTGTTGAGTTGGATAAGTACAGTATTATTTTTGTGTTCAAAGATCGCATACAGAGAATCGTTATTTTCTTTAAATGATTTACTACTTAAACACTATTAGCGTTTGTGTTTCCACAAACCTACCGAACCGAACACTAAAGAACGATAATTAATGTTCATTTTCGAACACTGGTTTAGCAATTCTTTTTCATATGCCTTTAATGTAAAATAAAAAATTGTTTTGCTTCTACCGAAAATTTTATAAATTTTGAGTTAATACAGTATTGTTGAACAAGTCCGATGAATGTTTTTCCATTGGATAAAACTTTTTGAATTATTCAAGTTATTCGAATTAATTAAAACTCTTATTCGATTAATGGAGGAATATGAAAAAACCAACAAAACCAAAAGACAAATAATTCGATAATCTAGTTAAGGGTCATTATTACAAATTGGTGAGTAGGATCTTATCCCACTTATTTTTCCTAATTATACCCACACCACAATAGTGGAGAGCAGGCGCGGATCCAGCTTGAGCCTTAGGGGGGGGGGGGGGGGGAAATTTTGTACTTTTTGCAATTTTTGCGAATATCAAATTCTTCATCACATAGCCGTATAGACCGTCAAAAAATATTAAGAAATGATGTATTACTTTTTCGCGATCGTGAAGAAAGTTTCCGCACCAAACGCGATAAAGTTTTGAATTTCAATTTTTCTCCTTACTATACAAAATTAACATTTAATTACAAAATTTTAAGTATTTTCTAATAATTTCATGAATATAACAAGAATATGAATAAATCATTTGTACGGAAGAAGGGCGCACAAAATATAGCGATTTTATTTCGCGGTTTTTTTTAATAAAGATAGATGAGTTGTTTGGCGGATATATGAAACAGTGCTTATTTTATGTATTTATGCCTGTATTCATAAAAATATTTAAAATTTAATAAAGGCTTGAAAACCAAACTTCCCTTAATAAACATTTATTAAATTTTATAATCATTTATGAATATGGGGGCTAAAATTTATAGCATATATAAACAATAAATGTACCATATATAATGTGTATGGAAATTAAAAAAAAAATTTTTTTCTTGAGGAGCTTTAGAAATTGCATTTGGTGCGGAAACTTTTTTGGCCAAAATGGCCTAAAAAAATTATTTTGATTATCAATACTAAATTGCCCATCGCGTGGTGGGATGAAGAAATTTTGTCCAAAAAAGTCATTACCCTAATTAAAAAAACTCGACAAAAAGGTTAAATAATATATAAGATCAGTTCAATATACATTAATCTTTTTAAATAAGCAAATTATGATCTCCTTGTGAGGAAAATTTAGACAGTACAGTGTATCTTCTGTCATTATTGATCCGAGCCATGTTTTTATTCGACGAAGGGTAGGAAATGACCTCCCGCTTGTAGCTTTACGGACGAGCATTGAATCGAAAATTTTTAATATTTTTCTTAGATTTGGGTAGATATCTTCATCACAGTTTATTAAAACATCTACAACGTTATCTGATAGATCAGGCTCAAGTTTAGATTTTAGTAGGTGTTTATCTCTTTTATCAAATATAATCAGCTCATCAGCTAGTTGTGGTTTTAACAGTTTTGTATCTGTATATGACTTGATTACACTTTGAGGTAGAAGTATGTTCAATACATTTGGTATATCTATTGGGAAAGTTGTTATGAGATCTTCTAAAGTAAATTCAATAAGAGAAATGTAACCTACAACTCGGTAGTAGTCTTCAACATTTTGGAGGTGACTATTTCGTTCAAATCTTGTCTTTTCGATAGGAACCTCGATTTGAACGCAAATAACTTTAACTTTTTTTAAAAATCGCTTTAAATTGTTCTTCGGCTTTATTTCATTTCTCTTCAAGACACATTATTAAAGTTTTGATAAGGCTTGATCCTTTTTACAATAAGTATCACACTTAATATGTATATTCCGCAAATAAATTTTAAAGTACTAAGTGAGTTCCTTAATATAAAGGTAGAGATACTACCATTCCACTCAGATATTTTTTCCAAAGCTTCTACTATATGATGTACACTTGTTGCAAAGACGCATAATGAAGTGAGTTTGGCTCCCAAATACTTTGCTAAAACTTTTTTTCGCTTGGGATGATTATATTTAAAAAATTTTGTCGTTTCTTTAACAAATGATACAACTTTTTGTTTTAATGGCACTTTATTGCTTTTAGAAATTGAGTTGTTCGATTTATTGGAATAGCAAGGCCTTTGTTTCGCATTCGTCGCTTTTCCAGAAATTTTGAATAGCTCCATTTTCTGCTGACCTCAGAGGACACCCATCTGTTCCATCTCCTACACAATTTTTTAGGTCAGGACCAAAATTTGTCAAAGCTTTAAGAAAAGAACTATTGATTATAGTGCCTTCGCATCAATTGACACATCAACGTCATCAATATCTTTTGAAGCCTCTTCAAATGCGTTCACAACAAAGCCAATAAATTCTTCCCTAAAAACTTTTTGTTGTATGTTGAAATATCTTAAAGAAAAGGAAATCTGGCTTTTCCCCGACAAATCACTGCTTTCGTCAAAAATTATCGAATAGAATTTTGATTCATATAACACATAAATATATACATAAATATTGCAAATACTAATGGTGTTTTCTTTTCTACAAAAATGTGACATTTTATTTAAAAAAAATGCAGTTTGGAGTCTGTTTCTTAAAAATTTTGCTCCCGAAAAGGGTGGCTTGTTTTATTCTAAAAAACTCACCCTTTTTTGGAAGCAAAATTTTTATGAAACAGACACTAAATTGCATTTTTTTAAATAAAATGTCACACTTTTTTGTAGAAAAGAAAACACCATAAGGCTTTTTCATAATTCAACCGCACGCATTATCAAGTCAAACGTTTAGTCTTTGGATATAGATGACATCTGCTGTGATTGAATGCAGAAGAAGTATTTGAATACGGTAAACTAGATGTTTTATTTGAAATATATATTAAATAACTGTTAGGATTATTGAAAATTTCGTTAGAGATTCAATAAAAAAACAAAAAAATACTTATTGAAAATTTCGTTAGAACTTCCATAAAAAAAATAAAAAAAAACCTTGCTGGGATTACCAAAAATTTTGTACATTAAAAAAATATTATTATTGGGAATTCTTGTATTATCGAAATTAACAAAACATATTTTAAAAATTTACGGGGGGGAAATTTCCTTATTTCCCCCCCCCCTGAATCCGCGCCTGGTGGAGAGGGTATTATGCATTTGTGCTGATGTGTGTAACGCCTTAAAATGTTGGTCCTAGACCCACCTTAATGTATACCGATCGACTCTGAATCACTTTCTGAGTCTAACTAACGATGTCCGTCCGGCTGGCAGGCAGGCTGTTCATGTAACCTTGTGCGCAAAGTACAGGTCGCAATTTTGGAGATAATTTGATAAACTTTGGGACATAGGGACATAGGTTCTTATTGGCACAAGCACCAAGCCTATTGAAAATGGGCCAAATCGTAGGACCACTAGGGAAGATAGGGGGAAATTTCTTCCTCTCAGAAACTATCAAACCGATTTTAATGAAATTTAAAACATACATAGAACCATATCTTTATGGACACAAAAGGGATGCATTTTTTAAAAAATAGGACCACGAGGGGAGATAGGGCCAACTTCTGCCTCTCAAACATATTTTAATAAAATTCAAAACATAAATAGATCCATATCTATATGGACACATAAGCTATACAGTCTTTAAAAAATAGGACCACAAGGGGAGGTAGGGGGCAATTTCTGCCTCTCACAAACTTTTAAGCCGATTTTAATGACTTTTATAAACATAGATAAATCCATATTTATATGGACATATAGGCATGATGTGTTTTTTAATACTGTGGTGTAGGGTATCATATGGTCGGGCTTGACCGACTATACTTTCTTACTTGTTTTTTCATACTCTCGTACCCCAAATCGTTTTCAGACGAATCAGTTTAGATTAAGGCATGTCGCACGCCCTCCAATGTTTGAATACAATACCGGTCGTATAAATGGTACCTTTGAAAGTTTTTAAGAAAAATCACGTATGGTTAAGGTGTTATGATACTTGCTATTTTTTGTATTGGATTTTTTTAGGATTGACTGAATGAAACAACAAATGCGAGAAAGAACAAGAAATACAATTTGATAAAATGTAAACAAAACAAACAATACTGCCCACGTTTTTTCTCCACAAAAAACCGTCATAAAAGCTAAAAATCGAAAAAAAATTTAAAAACCGTTTCTTTCGATCAAAAACTAAAAAAATTGGCAACAGTGCTAACAATTAATCTGGAAATGTCAATTTTAAGTTAAAAAATTGTATATTTTTTTTGACAGTCTTAGATTATTTATCGATAACACATGTATATTTGTTTGACATTTCAAGATTTTTTATGATATAATCATACTCTTTACCAGTGTTGCCAAAACTTGGTGACCAAAAATGGCTAAATTTACGGAAAAAAATGGCTAAAAAATGGCTAAAAATTGGCTAAAAAATGGCTAAAAGCTTTTTTAAATAAAAACACATTAAAATTCAATAACAAAACAGAAGTTATTAATTTAAAGTTGTTTGCGATGAAATTGTGAGTTAAGATCAATTTGTTAAATAAGAATAAACGTAAATTAATATTAAAATAAATTAATATTAAAAAATTAAATCATCGAAATATTCGATGTCGTTATTGTTCATCTCATAGGAATCACTCAATCATGAGTTTCAAATAATTATAAGTTTTAAATCATAATCACGACAACATTTACCCAGACTTTTGAGTTCAGCAGCCGTATTCTGTAACATGCTTAGCTAAAGCTTAATCTCGATCGCTAAAATGCCTAAGAGAATGCAAAAATTAAAATTTTTAGCGATGAAATTAAAAGCCAAAATTGCTGCGAATTAAATTTGTATGGCATTGTTAAATCTAGCAATGCACTTTACAGTATTGTATTTGTAGCCAAAAATCGTTAAATCAACTTTATAGATTTTTAGCGATAGAGATTTAGCTTTAGCGAATTACAGAATACGGCCACAGATCTACAATAAAAAACAAATAAGAAAGAATAGTCGATTAAACCCGACTTTATGATACCCTACACCACATTAGAACCTTTGTACCAAATTTGATCAAATAATCTCTAAATTGCGACCTGTACTTTGCGCACAAGGTTTACATGGACAGCCAGCCAGCCGGACAAACATCGTTAATTCGACTCAGAAAGTGATTCTGAGTCAATCGGTATACGTAAAGGTGGGCTAAGGACCGATATTTTAAGGTGTTACAGACATCAGCACAAACGCATAGTACCCTCTCCACTATTGTGGTGGTGTTATAAATATTGTATTCTTATGGTAAAAATATTTACCTAATTGATAAAATCGAATTAACGGTTGCTTAATGTAACCTATTTCTCAAATTACTTTTAACGATGTTTACTTGGCTAAACACCCTCTCTACTTCAGCATTAGACCATGGAAGTGAGAGCAACTTTATAGTCAATTCTGAAATTTCTAAACAATTTTGTTACCACCTGCATCCCTTTATTGAAATACTTGCAACCAGAAAGGAACAGCGATGTTTGTGTTGATCCATTTAATAAATTTAATAGTGGAATACTGTTCCTTTATTTTGAAAGATGTTTCAGCGTCATGGTTTATAGCGATTTTCAACATTTGTAAAAGTTCTGATTTAAATTAAAGGCGTTTTAATTGTACAAAATGTTTATTTTACTTTTATAATTTTTATAATTAAATAAAAATTATTCTTTTAAAAGAAAAACGGCAAAAAAATTTTATGGCTAAACAAGTTTAAAAATGGCTAAAAAAATGGCTAATGGCTTAACTCAATTTTTAATGGCTAAACCGGATGAAAAATGGCTAAATCTAGCCACTAAATGGCTAAATTGGCAACACTGTTCTTTACACTTAGTCAGTTTTCCTATGCAAATATATTTGCACTGTTCTCCAATATAGAAAAAATACAAAAAATAGCAAGTATCATAACAGCTTTAACATGTTAACACCAATACCAATGAAATTATTTTCAAAAGTGTTTATGAAGAGAAATTTGTCAAAAAAAAAGAAGTCCGAATGTGGCAATTTTCGAAAAATTTAAGACTGCATGGCCAAAATTTAATTTACAAAACTTTCGTTCTCGAAATGACGACCCAACATCATTAAATTTAGAAGATTGTGAAGGGATTGCTTCTTCTGTTAAAGACAAAGAAATGATTGGGCAATTAAGGGTAGTCAACGACACTTCGGAAAGGGAAGTCAAGCTAATGGAAGAATATAATTTACGAGCGACAAGAAATAATTAGCAAATATGTACTACAAGTTGTCCAAGATTATATACGCAAATATCACGGATATATTAAAAAATCAATAACAAACTAATATAAAAGCTCTCTCAAAATTAAACAAATTATAATAATTAAAATTTTAGCCAAAAATTAAGGATTTTCTCAAACTTCGACGAGCGCGCGACACGCCTTAATCTTCTCTGATTTTTTTTTTGAAGTTTTTTACTAATAAGTGCCGGTTCACTCACGTCAAGTTTGACTCGTCAAGTCTCGAGGAGAGAGGGGAAAAGAAATGGCATTCTCTTTTCCCTTCTCTCCTTAAAACTCAAGACTTGACGGCTAAAACTTGAAGAGTGTGAACCAGCACTAACCACTAGGGATGCCAAACGGGAAATCCCAAATCCCGGGATTTATTTTTATTAATCCCGGGATTTTTCGGGATTTTTAATATATCAACTTTTGTGTACAAATATGTTCGTTTTTATTGAATTTTTATAGTCTAAAAAAAAAAAAAAAATTATTAAAAATTATCAGCCTGTTCATCGATTTGGAACGTCAACGTTCGCATAGAAAATAACATTTGAAACAATAACAAATTTTAGAACTTTGTTTTTGTTTTAAATATAATTTTCTGTGCGAACGTTGACGTTCGAAATCGTTAAACAGGCGGTATATTTCAGTTGTATTTTTTATTTTTATAATTCTTATTTTTCTTTTTTAAAAATATATGCTATTTATACAATACCTTTTGAAAATTCATAAATAAATAAAAAAAAGTGTTGTGTATTTAAAAAAAATCCCGAAAACCCGGGATTTTCTGAAATCAATCCCGATTGGCATACCTAATAACCATCGAGTTGGGATTTGAGACTTGATAAAATACAACTTTCAATTTAAAGAACCACCCTATTGTCCCACATACAAAAAGTTATTCACTATTAAATACTTTGCTTATCTTTTTCCTCTTTTACTAGAACCTTTTCTATTTTTCTTTCCATTAACAGGGATTTACGATGTATCCTATGAATCGTCGATTGGAATCGACTCACAATCATGCAGAACTTTCCATGTGTAAATAGAGTTTAAGCTCTAAACACTATTTTTAACAACATTTGACCAGAGTGTAAAATATTTTGTTTTCTTACAATTTTATCTTTTCATTTTTCAACCACTTGACTTCAAATAAAGTGTTAAAAACATTTTTTCATTTCATTAAAATACTAATAAATATTTTAGATTATTATCAATCTAAACCATTATGCGGTAGATAATTGTGTTTTTTTTTTTTTACTTAATAATATTATTTAGTAGCTCATAAAGACATTCAACCAAAACCAAAAGAAATTTTAATTGTAAATATTAAAAGTACTTATAATTCACTAACTGACAAAGATATAAAATATTTTTGTTCTTTTTAGAAACCTAGAATTAAACAAATACTCGTATTATTATTATGGACTTCATATTAAGTGCGAAAAATTTGGGCCTCAAATTTCAAGTGGTATAAATGAGTTTTAAAGAAATGCAGTGAAGTATTTCAAGGATGCTAAGCAGCCAACAATTTATTTAGTTTATGAAATTATTAAAAATTAATGTAAATATTTGTAAAACAAAATAGGAAAACTAGCAAAAAAAAAAAAAAAAAAAAAATCAGTGTGTTTTTCATGTTCCAAACAAAAAAAAAAAAAAAAAAAATGAAAAAATACAAACAAATACAAATCTATATAAATTTTGTGTATTTTTTTAAGTACGACTTAAAATGTAATAGAAAAAAAAAATGTTGAAGTCATAAATATCTCAACATTGTGATAACATGAGATATATTTACTCATCCATAGTCTTAACCCACCATTCATGTACGAGTTTCTATGGAGTGTCACTTTTTTATGTAGTTGGTTTCATATTTTTTTTTTTTTTGGTACAACAAATTTAATAGTTCTTAAGAAAGGTTGTATTCAATTGTCATAACTTGAGGTTTTGATTTTCAAATGTTAAGTCATAAATATGTCAAAATATTTCGAACTTTGTTTTATGTGTTTCAAGGATTAAAAAAAAGTATATTTTTATTCATATGTACTAAGGGATTTGCCTAGAGAGTTAACACCTTATTAACTAACTAAATCACTGTGTACTCTCTATAGATTTAGAAATAGAGATTTGAAGGGACTAAGTTTAACAAGTGAAATAACAAAAGGTAATTGGAGGTTGAATAAACTGAGAACATGAAATTTTAATCAAGTCTTTAAACTTGTTTTATATTTTTCGTTCAATATGGTTTAAGTAAAACTAAAAAAATCAAATCACTTAATATAACTTGTCGTACATCCAAAAAATCAAAATTATCTTTCACTTTTTCCGTTTGATGAACCATGGTTTGACTTACATGAATACCTGTCTTTTGGCTTATGCGAAAATAATTTTTCATATACAGCTTGAAATTTTAAGAGTATGTTCGCAACGGCAAACTCTCCCCCTTCTTTAGGAGCTTGAGGCATCTAATCACCACTGCTTTTCTTACACTGATAGAAAAGGCGTCATAAAGCTGATGTATTTTGACATCAGTACTATGACAAGTGTCTTCGTTTTTGACCCCATGAAACTTTTCATCATGGTGATGTCAACCTTAACATCAATCACTTGGCCAAAGTGTCATAAGAGTAAAAATTAAATAATGTCATCAATGGGATGACACATCAGCATCACAGAAATGACGAACATGTCCTCAGTGCGATGACGCAGTAACATCGCAGAAAGGACACATTAGCATCAATTTAATGACAGTTTGTCATTAAGTCAAAGTCATTGGAATTTACTTAAGTCGAAATGAGAAAATATGATTATTTACTTACCCGTTACACGTTTGTTGAATAACGACCTTTGTTTATAGCAGAACGCTCAATAATAAGACGCCAGTACCATGCTCCATATGATTTTCGTAGTCATTCTACTTTAAAAATTTGATGTAAATAATTTAAACAATTAGAATATAGGAATTTTTGCTTCTTAAAATACATCGTAATCATGAAACAATGTTAATAATATACAAAATGTGGCATCAAATTGATGTCACCATAGTCAAAAAAGAAGACGCAAGCCATTAAATTGATGTTACTTTTGAATCATTGATGTCATTTGTAGTAACATTGATGTCACAATTCTGATGTGAGGGCATCCTCAATATGAAGATGCATTTTTCTATCAGTATATTTAAGGCAGTTTAAGTACTGATAACAACAGAAACTTAGAATGATTAAAACATCGTAGCATATTTTCAACTCCTAAGAGGAACTTCTGTAAATATAATGACATCCTATTTTTTACCCGCGACCACTGAAAGTACTCCTTGAAAGAACGACAAGGTATTCTTTCTAGTCCATGGGATTCAGGAAGCATTTCTTAGAGTATACTAACGGAGACCTCATAAACAGTCAGACCGGTTGCAAGCCGGGGCTACTGACTTCCGAGGTACCAAGAGCTTAGAACTAAGGTTAACTTCGGTCTCTTTGGACTCTTAACCCCCCAAAAGGCCCTGCCATTTCGGAGAATTCGCGCTCCAAGGTAGTCAGTCACTTTATACGTTCGTAGATTTCAATGTCCAAAGAAAAATATCGACACAACAGTAAACTGTCATTCTCCTAAGCCACTAGCATTTCTCAGAACTCCATCGAAACGACTATAAAATATAAAACATATACATCTTCCGAAACCCCTCGATGATTTCTCGTTGATACGCAAAAACTGTTACCAGTTCATTTATTTGTTAATTTTTATTATCATTATCATTTTTACACCAGAAGATTAATTTTTTGTTATTTATTGCCTTTTGCGTTTTAGGTAACGAGCTTTAACCGGGACTATAATTTTCAATTTTAAATTGCCTTAATTTGTCTTCTTAAAATCAAAACCAATTCATGGCCACTTTTATGGTGGACCAGTTTTATTTGTAGTACCCAACATTGACCACAACTTTCACTCAATGCAAAATAATCATATTCTTCTTAACCTGTACTAAAGAAATCTGTAAAAGAGTATCAAGGGGGCTTTCTCAAAGTATACAAAGGTTGTAGATTTACAGTACTTCAATACCATTGCCACTGTAACTAGAAAGTTTAGATGGGTTAAATTTGATGTGTAAATAATCTTATACTAACATAAAGTTGTCGGTTTATTAGTGTCACTAAATTTAAAATTACAACACAATATAATTACAAAATTCCCTCAAAAATATTTGATATTTTTAATAATTCACAATGAAATCGTTAAACATTAAAAACGCACGATTTTCATTCATTTAACGGTCCTCAAAACTAATTATAAAATATTATGAGGCTTAACTAATAAATTTCATTCATCCAGAACTGAAAAAATTAAAAAGGACTCTTACCAAACACGACACAAGGGGAATAACACTTGAAATCGAAACAGCAACAACAAAGACTTTACAAAAATATATTTCAAACTAAAAAAATTAAACCAAAAATTTGGCGTCACTTGTTCTTTTATTTTAGTGTGGGAATTATTTAAGTGAACAATAAATATTTTCAGTGATTTTTAAAAATTATTTCATTAAATTGCAAAATATTGAAAAAGTCGTAAAAATTGTTAGACGGCTCCTTTAACGCTACAATTAAAAATAGAAGAACACCCCGATTTAAAGGCATGACTTCTATTATGTTGTCGGTTATAAATTTTTGAATATGGATAATCAGCTAAATAAATGGACATTTTTACAGAGAGTGAAAGTCATAAAAACTGTAAATTGATCTTGCAATTTTTTATAGCATTTTTATGGATTTTCAATTGTTTTAAATGATTTGTTTACACTGCTTTTTAACTGGCGACAACAGTTTTAATAGTTTTACTAAAATTTTCGATGAAATTGTTAAAAATATTGTTAAATTATGAATATTACGAGAGATTTTAGGTCGTAAAATCTCTATGAAAGATCATAAATAATTATTAAGTAGATTTAGCCGGCATTTGTTTGTTATTTGAAATTAAAGATGGTGATCTTTTTGAATGGCCGCAGAAAATTCTACTATTTATGAATATGAAAGTCAGAATGCCATAGTAAGTCATCGTTCAGACTTGCAATTTGCGATGCTGCAATTCTTTACAATTCTGCGTTGAAATTGCATTAGTGTCTAGATAATGAAATTCTAGTCTTACAGTTTTTGTATTTTTATCTTGCCTTTCCTCTTCTCCTTTTTATATTTTCACCAAAAATTGCTCCAACAAAAATTGCAGCCAGCCATTTTATTCTAAGACTTTAAAATTAATTGGGCTAATTCAAAATTTGTTTTTCGTTTACCATTTTAATAAAATTTATGTAACAATTTCATGTTTAAGGATTTAAATTAGTGAAGTACCGAATACCGATACCAATTTTATATTAAATTTTTTTGAAATACAGCTAAGAGCAATAACACATTCAAAAGCAGAGCTTAAAATAAAACAGAATAATAAATAGTTAGTTTTAATTCTAAGGCTGGAGAATCACACCACACGTTCTAAAATACAATTTTACTCTACTACTTTTTTGAGAGATGCATAAACGCATTGAACGATTGGTGTGGACCAGCAGCTTTAGCCGTTTTGCTTTGAAGCATGGCAATAAAATGATCTATAAGTCTTGTATGTATGTGTTAGTACGTTTTAAGAATTTTCTGCTTATTTATACTCACACCACAATTGTGGAGAGGGTATTATGCATTTGTGCTACTGTGCGTAACGCCTTAAAATATTGGTCCTAGACCCACCTTAAAGTATTACGATTGACTCAGAATCACTTTCTGAGTCTAACTAACGATGTCCGTACGGCTGGTCGCAATTTTGGATATAATTTGATAAAATTTGGGACATAGGTTCTTATTCGCACAAGGACCAAGCCTATTGAAAATGGACCAAATTGAAGGACCAGGAGGGAAGATAGGGGGAAATTTCTTCCTCTCAGAAACTATCAAACCGATTTTAATGAAATATCTTTATGGACACAAAAGGGATGCAGTTTTTAAAAAATAGGACTACGAGGGGAGATAGGGGCAATTTCTGCCTCTCAAACCGATTTTAATGAAATTTAAAACATAGATAGATACACAGAAAAAATTATTAGTAATTTTTTATCAATTAAAAAAATTATTTAAAAAGTATTTAAACTTAATTAATGTAATAATTGAATCAATTATTTCTTTTGTTGAACGAATATTAAAAATATAATTTTGATTTAATTAACATTTTAGTTGTTTTGAAATTGATTTTGAATTAAAATAATAATCAAATAACAAAAAATTATTTCATTTAAAATAAAATAATTTTAACTTGTGTAATTGTTGTTGGAAATTGTCAAAATCAATCAACACATTGTTTGAAACGGCAAAGTTTTTTGATCATTTTTTTAATTAAAATTAAAAATATCGTTTATTGAAAAAAAAACTTCAAAATATAAAATTTTTACAATTTTTAGTAATCAATATAATCATTTTGGTAATAGGTGCAAAATCAACAAATGGGTTGCTTGATTCTATGAATTTGGTATAAAATTGGTGATTAGAGAAAATTTTTAATTTTTTCTGTGTACATATCTATATGGACACATAAGCTACGCATTTTTAAAAAAATAGGACCACCAGGGGAGGTAGGGGGCAAGTTCTGCCTCTCAAAAACTTTCAAACCGATTATTATGAAGTTTATAAACATAGATAAATCCATATTTATATGGACATATAAGCATGATGTGTTTTTTATGGTCGGGCTTGACCGACTATACTTTCTTACTTGTTTTATTAATTTTTATGAGAATAAAAATCATTTTTCTAAAAGTTACTTTGAAGATACCACAAAATGTATAGCAAAGCCACCGCTACAATGCCTGACGCTATTCCGCTTGTTAAACTCTTCAAATATTTTTAGAAAATATATTAAATGAATAAACTGAGATGCAGAATAGTTCAGAGTCCCAAAAATTGGCGATTTACTTAGTCGCCGATTTCATTGAATGAACGATTTGAGACCCAAAGCTCGAAAATAGATTTCAAAAAAACATCTTATTGAGCTTCTTAACATGACTGTTCATTTTAAAAGTATCGAAGACACGAACATCCCTCCACCTAGTAAAAGTTCTGATAAGTCTACAAGGTCAGTACCTTTGGAGCGTTTGCTAAAATCTTAAAAGGAAATTTGGAGAAGGATGATCCTCTGACGCTGTGGTTAAGCTAAGGAAGAAGTCTAAATATACCTTACAGCCGTACTTAAATAAAAGCGGCACGCGTTTTCTAGCTATCAATAATTTTCAACGCTTTGCAATTGGAGAATCCGATTTTGACAGCGCTTTTAAAAGTGAAGTTTTTCGCTATTGTTAATAAAAAATGGCGAATCGGCTATTTTTTGGTTAATCTGCCGGTTTTATCTACTTTTTTTCTATTATGTGGGTTTTACTTTACATGAAAGTTAACACTACTGTTCGTGACAAAACGTCGACGCTCTTGTTTAAGGCTAGGTAACACTATTATACTTTGTATTAATACATGTCAAAAACTCAAGTAATATGACAAAGTGTGATAGTGTGAATGCAATGTGTCTCGAAAATGACAAGTATTATGAAAAAAGTTTGACATCCCATACGACTTCATCGTTTTTTGAAAAATTTCTAAACAATAATACTTTTCATTGGATCAGGGTTGCATTTTATTTCATGTGTGAGTGTTTATACTTTGTGTGATGGTGTGAACACAAACTGTCATGTTAAATTAGAGTTTTTGACAGTCGCAACAAAACTCATTAGATTTATATCTCACAAAGTATTATAGAATACGTAATGGTGTTTTCTTTTCTACAAAAAATGTGACATTTTATTTAAAAAAAAATGCAATTTGGTGTCTGTTTCTTAAAAATTTTGCTCCCGAAAAGGGTGTCTTGTTTTAATCTAAAAAACTCACCCTTTTCGGGAGCAAAATTTTTAGGAAACATACCCCAAATTGCATTTTTTAAAATAAAATGTCGCATATTTTTGTAGAAAAGAAAACACCATAAGACTTGTGAGAAAGTGTAAACTAACTTTTAGGTATGATATATCAGTGTAAATGCTAAGCCGAAGAAAACGTAACGCCTTTCGCTCTTGTTTAGGCACAGCTGTTAGATCTTCCAATTTTTCTAGAGATGCATATCCGCTTGCTTACTGGCGGAATGAAATGAGTTCTTTCGCATTTGAGAGACTGTTTTCCACTGCCGCAAAGTAGAAGTCGTTATTTTTGAGATAATTTGATGAAGTTTGATACTTATTTACACGTCTTAATTGTCATAAGGTCGAAGCCTATTAAAAATGGTGAGAGTCGGTCCATACTTTAACATGGCCCCATACAAACTTATTTCCGAAATAGTCTTTCTGCCTACACGCAGAGAAAAAACATGTTTCAATATGGTCACCTACAACAAAACTATTTTAAAAATATTATGTGTTATTTAACCATATTATTGTCACCGACAACCATATTATGGTAAAATTAAACCTCCATCAAGATGCCCCAACCATAATATAGTTGTGGTAGCCTTAAAAAGTATTATCTTTTTTCCATTGGATAGCCCTACTTTAAGAAGAGATTGACGACATCGCGTCTTCCATGATGACTATGCAACCTTGCACTTTATACCTTAAAGGGCTGTGATAACTTCTCCTAATGCAAGACGTCGAAATTTGCTCCGTTATCTATATTTTTCAGTGCTTGAGTGGGATTTTTCTTCTATATAGGGCATTTCAAATCCAATCACGGCTGGTACTGTCGAACGCCCTTTGCGAAATTAATGAATGGAAAGAGTATTGAGGTTTTAGTTGTATCAAACACTCTGCTCAATGATCAGTCGGTTGTTGTTTATATGATCCCTACTTCGAAAACCAGCTTCTGCTGTATTTATAGATTCTTCAAATGGTCCTTTATACGATTCAGGTACTGCATAATAACGTATTTTTACTGACTTACTTTTTATGCTTAACATTTATCTCCTAATAACAGTGACAATAAATTAAAAATATTTATTTAAATTTGTTTAAAATAATATTCACACATAACATACACATTTTGTATTTGAATAATAATTAACTTTTGGAATTTCGAATTTATTGAAATAACAACGTCGACTTTAAATAAACGAAATTCTAGGGCCATATGGAAGATTGATGAAAAAAACCAAAGATTAAAACTCATTAAATCCAATACTAATATTATTTTATAAACAACTAGTGTAAACGGATTAAACACTATGGTTATTTAATTTTTGTGTTTAAGATTAACAAATTTTATGTAATAATATTTTAGAAAATCTGTACACAGCACGTACTCAAAAAAAGGATTTTAAAAGGAAAATAATAATAAAAAAAGACATAAACGCTTCACACAGTGCTCTTAACTTAGATAAGATTAAGTATTTTGGATTAGAACACTTTCTACGTTCAACAATAATAGTTATACATTTCAAAAAGATAAAAATCTGATTAGAGAACGATACAGAAAAAAAATTCAAAATATTGTATCAGAATCTTTAACAGGTTTAAGCGGTTTCTTTTAATAAAATTTATAAATATTGACTTTTTTTACAAAATATGTTACGTCAAAACAGTACATAGTTTTAAAATTTTAAACAAATATTCAAATTCAAAAGATTTTAAAACAAAGGACATCTTTCTTACACGTGCCGACAATCGAGTTCAACACACCAACAATTTGTTTTTATAATTTTGATTAAAACAAAGACAATCTTTCTGTGTGTGTGTGTTTTTTAATTATTTGCTTAACGTGATGACACACTCATCATTTGAAAGTCCTTAAGAAAATGTTCGGTATTTAAATAAAAACAAAAAGTTTAACATATTTTTAAATTCATACTCGTGCATGATTGTTTGTGTGTTTTTCTCTGCGACCGTAAACAATTTTACCTGTGTGTTTTGAATACTTCACTAAACTCTTAATGATGTCCTAATTTGAAAAGATTGTAAACAAAGTATTTGTTTTTGCCGAAGAATTAAAAATATTATTCTGACCAAAACAGGAAGTTTGTTACAAATTGTATTGTTGTTAAATGATTTTAACGATTTTAAGGACGTCAGGTAGAAAATAGTTTAAAAAATTTGCTGATTCATTGTAAACAAATATCTGATTCATTTATTTAGCAAAGTAAGAATTATGTAAGCTAAAAAATTTACGAAATTAATAAAGTTTTGAGTATAAGATCTACATTCAGCTAAAAAAAAAAGCAATTCAGCTAAGTAAAATTCTTTATAAATCTAAAACTGCATACAATTTTATTTGGCATTTGATTTAGTTTGGAATTTCATATATTCAGCCTTTTAATTCTTATTAATGATTGAAAACGGTTGATTACACTGTGTGTAAGTTTTTAAGTCATGGAAAAATAACCATATACGGACCAGCGTTGCCGTTGTGACACTTAAAGTATCACTTTTGACCCTTTTTCATGCCAATGACACTTTTTGTGACCTTTTTTTTAATTTATCCCTTTGTATCATTTTAACAAGAAATATGACACTTTTTGAACCTTCCTGAAAATAAGTACAAGTTCCCATATTTCTTACGAAAGTTCCCATAATTTTGTGAACATACATATGAATATTAGTAGCATGGTATAATGTCGATTTACTCCAATCGGAGCTGATGGATTAGACTCCAAGTGAATAATTAATTGTAAAATAGAATAGGTTAGGTTAGGTTAAGAAGGGATATGTGCCCAAGGGCACACTTCCACTCGGAGACCAATGCGGTCCATTGTGAATCCCCTTAATGAAAAAGGAAACAAGCGAAAAGTGAAGAAAATAATTAAGATGTGGATAGAATTAAGAAAGTTAGTAGGCACCACTTAGAACTATTACCCTCTCTCCTGTCTCCTCAACTGACAAACCCCAGTAGATCAACTGGTTTACATCGAGTTCATCGTGAAATCTATCTCCGAGTCATTTCTGTCAGATACAAAAAGTGGCACAGTACATTCTCGATCGTCTCTAGCTCCTCAGAATCATCGCACAATCTGCAGAAGTTCGGTATGGTATTGTCTCATTTGCCCGTGAAAGCCCTAACAGGACAATGACCCTTCAAGAACCCTATTAGTGTCCTACGACCACCCCTATCCAATCCCAGTATAACCCTGATTGCTCCTGCGTCCAATCTGGGTCATAGTGTCCTAGACACCCTGCAATCCGTTCTATCGCTACAGGACCGTTTAACGTCATCATGGGATCTTTCCCGTATCACCGCATATTAGTAACATAGGGGGGGATTTACGCCCCTGTCCCTTACCACTAAGTCCAGATTCGAACCCCTCTCGCGAGTTCGTCCGCCAACTCATTTTCATCAACCATGCAGTGTCGAGTTACCCAACACAGCCTTACATTGAATACCTCAATGAGATCCCTTAGAGCATTCCTACACCGAGCGACCAGCCACGATCGCACCGTATAATTTGCCAATTCCCTAAGCGCCGCCTGACGTAAATTGTCACAGATCCACCCACGATGTACCCAGTATCAAATATAGAATAATTATTTCTAAAAAGTAATAAACATTATCAAAGGTTTTTATAAAAGTAACTTCCTTTTTTGATAATACAGTAGACGCTCAGAAATTCGAATCAGTAATTTCATTACATTTGGCGCTCTAAAATTAGAATCCAAAATTCGAATTTCCGAGTGATTTTTTTTCTTTTTATTGTAAACACTAATATTTTGACAATTAAGTTTAACCAAATACAAAGTAAAAAGGCGAATCCCATTTTAAAAGATGATTTACAGATCTTGTCTATGTTGTTAAAGTTTAAAAGTCAGTTTTTTGGTGTATGCATTACACATACTAAATAAAGTCAAATGAAGTGAATTGTTATTTTTTGTTATATTTCGTTAAGTTTTTTTTATAAATAAACTAAAATTAAAAAAAGCATGGTTTTTAATATCTTTATGGTTAAATTTACCTAAATGTTTGTATAAAAAACCGTCCAGAAATTCGAATAATTCGAAAATTCGAATCACCCTAAAAACAAAGTGGTTCGAATTTCCAAGCTACTGTATAAATAATTTTGGAATGTACCTGTGAATTGTTTCTTAGTTTTAACATTGATTTATAATTCAAGTACATATGTTTAATTACTTTTATTTTATTCTAATGTACTTAATTAATACATACTAATAAACTTGACCCTATTTTACTTTTAAATACTCTTTTTTTGACTCTTTTTTTTTTTCTTAAATACACTTTTTCGATATTTTCAAGGGCAACCCTGATACGGACACCACTACGTGATAAAAGACCAAAAAGAGAAAGACCCGTGTCTTTTGGGGCTTCGGTGTCATTTTTGCAAAAATTGATAATTTTTTCAGGTTCATATCTTGCAAACCGTTCGGAATTTTGCCCTCTGAGACAAAGTTGTAGCTCTTGGCATAAAGAACAAAAATTGTGAACATATAAAATCAAAAAAACTTAATCTTCAAGATCAAAATCGCAAAAAACTTTAAAAAATTCGATTTGTTTACCTTTTTTCCCCTGTTCAGGTCTTTAGGTAGCAAACCGTTAAAAATTCAAGGAAACAATCAACTACAAAAATGTACCTTAGATCTCAATAAACAACTTTCTAGTGCATATAAACTTCCTATGAATGGTTCTTAACACCGTTTAGCTAGAGCTTAGATAGCCGTAAAAGTGAAAAATTACTATAGGTAAACACACAAAATAAATTAAAAACATTTGTGACAAAAATTAAGTTTATTGCCATTAACTGTACATTAGATATATTCGGCTGTGCTGAATGTTTGATACCCTCCACCGGCAGTTAGAAAATTTCAGGAGTGTGATCTCTATGAGATCTATAAAGTAGTTACCAATCTTTATTAAAATCTCTACAAAAATCTATGGGAATCATCCAATAACACTACACAGAAAAAATTAAAAATGTTCTCTAATCACCAATTTTATACCAAATTCATAGAATCAAGCAACTCATTTGTTGATTTTGCACCTATTACCAAAATGATTATATTGATTACTAAAAATTGTAAAAATTTACTATTTTGAATATGTTTTTTTCAATAAATGATATTTTTAACTTTAATTAAAAAAATTATCAAAAAACTTTGCCGTTTCAAACAATGTGTTGATTGATTTTGACAATTTCCAAAAACAATTTCACAAGTTATAATTATTTTATTTTAAACGAAATAATTTTTTGTTATTTGATTATTATTTTAATTCAAAATTTATTTCAAAACAACTAAAATGTTAATTAAATCAAAATTATATTTTTAATTTTCGTTCAACAAAAAAAAAATAATTGATTCAATTATCACAATAATTAAGTTTTAATACATTTACAATAATTTTTTTAATTGATAAAAAACTACTAATATTTTTTTCTGTGTACGTGACAATTTTTTGACCAAATGAATTTGACACCTAATCTTTATGTAAAATTGTCCGCTGAATCCGAATATGAAGTCAGAATTGTCAAAAGTTTTTTTGAGATATTCCGAATAACCGTTATTTGTGTTTTTAAAAAAGATGCTGTGACTGAAATTCTGACTTCATATTCGGATTCAGCGGAAAATTTTACATAATGATTTGCTGTCAGATTCATTTGGTCACGACTTTGTTGAAATTTTGTCACGTAGTGTAATTTACCCATAATTCTCCACTGGTCCCGAACAACACTTACAGGTGGTGTAGGGTATTTTATAGTCGGGCTTGCACGACTACACTTTCTGACATGCTTAAAAGTGATTTTTATATTTTTCTTCTTTTAGTATTATTAATTTCAACAAATTTGGTTTGCATTAAATAAATTTCCCCCGTTTTTAAAAATGGAAAAAACAATATTGTTTTATAATTAAGAAATCATATAATTCATAAAAAATATGTAGACTTTTGAAACAATTCAATAGTAAATAATTTCTTATCTGTTAATTATTATTTTTTTTTTTTGGGGAAGTCATCAAAGTTCAATACAAATCCAAAACGAAAACAATTTTAATTTTAAACACAACATTTAAAACTTCAGTTTGAAATTTTTTGGTACTTTTTTTTATTCAATGAAATAATGTTTTACGAATGAACTGTAAAAACAGTTCATTGTAATATTGAAATCAAAATAAATGTGGTTGAATTATTTGGTTTTTTTTTCTACAATCTTGGCTTAAAAACTTATTAAAATTATGTATTTCATCGAATTTTGAAAAAAAATTTTTTTCGCGTTAGATTAGAAAATTTCCTAATTGTTTTTAAGAGGATTTTATGGTAAAAATTTTTGATATTTTCTCACGTTTCTTCTATAAAAGTGCAGCATGTTTTATTCTAAAACATTAACTTACATACATCTGGTGAACTTTTCGCACCGAAATAATCGACAGTGTTGACAGTGCTCTATAAAATAGGAAAACATTGGTCTCAAGCCGGCAAGGCTTTAGTGGGAATGAAGAGGTGGGTAGACTACCTTTAGAAAGCTTAAATATGAATAATTAATTAATATTTTGGATTGCTGGATAGGTATAAAGAGGCCATACAAACGAAAAAAAACTTAATACTTAAATATAAACTAAAATATCCTATGGGGAAACCGAGTGCTAATAGGACAAAGTAGATTATAGGATGGAGGAGCCCAACACTTTGAAGAGTAGTTGATATTTTGACGGGTCACACGGAACTACGTAGTCATTTAGCTCTCATAGGATTATTTAACGATAAAATATGTAAAGCATGTGACGAAGAGGACGAGACACTGCAACACTACTTATGCGTGTGCCCTGAATGAAATCACATAAGCAGCAAACAATTTAGAAATGACAATCCAAATCTGGAATTCTTGAGGGAAGTGGAAATGGAATGGTAACCCTTGAAAAACTATAAAGAGCCGACTATGTTCCCAGGAGTAGGAGGTAAGCTGGAAGTGAGCTCGTCTATCAGTGTGAAGGTTGCGGGTTCAATTCTTGCCAGAGACTCTGGTCTTCTTCAAGCGTAGTGCTTCACGTAGAGCTTCACGGGATTAGCTCAGGGGGAAAAACAGTTGAATCAGGTATCTGGCTTATGGATGGGGAAACTCTTCATTTAGAGCGCAAAACATGCCGAATTGTCGTATAACCAAAGGGGTATGGGTGATGTATCGTCCTCCGCTTCTACCATTAATAAAAATTATGTTTAAACTTAAACTCATTTTCCAATTTTTGAGTTTTTTTATGTTCGAAATTTTTTTTTTCAATGTTTTGGATTTTATTACAACTGAGTACATTTAAGACCCATCTAGTAATTTACATTTCAATAAAAATCACAGGTGCTTAGATTATAACCCATTGGTTATAACTAATTGAACTAATACAAATTGTATTATTTTAAGTCTCCAGACATAGCTCCATTGGTAGAGTTCTTCTTAGTCTTCTTCGGTGCATTGGATTTCTTATCACATCCTGTAGTTCTTCGTTTGCGTGTTGTAGTAGCTTTAAAGAGTGCTTTTTCGCATAAAACTTAACTTCATCATTTACAGTTGCTATATGTAGATCTCTATGTATATAAACATTCCTGACATACCACGGACAGTTGGTGATTAGTCTCAGGACCTTGTTTTGAAAGGTCTGAATTAGTTTAATATTTGATTTCGCTGTACAGGCCTATATTTGAATACCGTACGCCCACTTTGGTTTAAAAATTTGCTGGTAGAGTAGTATTTTATTTTGCATTGACGTACTAGAGTATGGGTTAAGTAGCCAATACATTTTCTTAAAGTTAAGGTTTAATTCATTAACCTTTTTCTTCACATGCTCCTTCCACTTTAGCTTTGCATCTAATGTAAACCCTAAATATTTTGCTGTGTTGGCGTATGGTATTGCGTTACCGTTCATATAGACAGGTAGGTTTTGTATTTTTTTATTTGTAAAGTTGACATGCACAGATTTTGTATCATTTAACTTTATCATCCATTTTTTCGTCCAACTGATAATATCATCTGTTGAGGCTTGTAACTTTCTGTTACTTTCGGTTACCGTCGAACCCGTTTCAAGTATTACCGTATCATCTGCAAAAGTAGCAATTTTTATATCATTTGCAGTTGGGATGTCTCTTGTAAATAGTATATATATAGGGTTGGACCTAAAACACTTCCCTGTGGTACTCCCGCAGTTATTTTTCTTATTTTTGAATATTCGTCTTCAAACTTTACACGAAAGAATCTTCCAGCTATGTACGATTTTAGTATTCCACTATATTGATTTGGTAAATCTCTATAGAGTTTAAAGTTCAATACATCATGCCAAACCTTATCAAAGGCTTGTGCCACGTCTATGAAAACCCCTGAACATATTTTATTATCATTCAACGATTTTTCTATCTCGTTGGTAACCCTGTGGACTTGTTCCGCAGTTGAGTGTTTGGATCTAAAACCAAACTGGTGAGTTGGTATTAGAAAGAAGTTTTTCAAATACTTTTGACATTGTCGGACACAGTGATATTGGCCTGTAAGACTTTTTGTCATTTGGTTGCTTTCCTGGCTTCAGTATCATTATCACCTCAGCAACTTTCCACTGACTTGGAACGTATTGTAATCTTAATGATGCATTGATGATATACAATAGCTTTCTTTTACCATTGTCTGGTAGTGCTTTCAGAACTTTTCCAGTTATTAGGTCATACCCGGGAGCTTTGTTTGGCTTTAAATCAAACTTTAGAAGTGCTTTTAACTCTTGAAGAGATACCGGTGTTATACTTTGGTAGTCAACCTTAGTGAAGGTAGCGGTTTAAAAGTGCCCTCAAGATGATCTGTAAATGTATTTGCCTTTTCTTTGGCACTTTTGGCGCATGTCCCATCATCTTTCTTTATTGGTGGTATAGTTACTGATGATTTATAGTAGTTTTTTGTTGTTTTCCAAAGGGAATACTCGGTATCTTTCGTTGCTGTTACATGTTTTAGACGATTTGATAATGATTGTAGCTCATTATTATGTAAAATTCGTTTTAACTTGTTACAAAGCTGATTTAATCTGTTTTTATTTTCTGATGTTCTACATTGCTGCCACTTTTTGCGAGATTTTCTTTTTTCTTTTAGAAGTGTTTTAACTTCTTCTGCGCTTGACGTTCTACACGTTTTTACATATTGAGGAGTACAACTCCACGCTGCAACTTGTATGTTTTCAATAAATAAATGTTCGAAATAGGAAATTTTTGAGGATAATCAATAAAAATCGGTTCTTTTAATTTATTTAAAATACCTATGTTTTTCAAGTTTTTAACAGCTTTGCAAAAAAATAATTTAAAATAACTATTAAATAAATAATGAAAGCAATCAGTAATTTAAAATTGGCGAGTTTTTGGAGGGTTCAACCAATTTTGTCTGGTAACTAAGATAAAAGATAATGTGGTTTTATTTTTTTTTAATTAAATAAGTTACTTTTGTAAACATTTGAAAAACAAAGTACAGATTCTTGCCTTTAATTAATTAATTATATTAATAGAATGTATAAAAGTTAAATGAATTTTTTGTTCACATGAGACGTCATTGAATGGATTTACAAAAAAACAAAACACAAAAAAGCCATTGTGATTTGTTTTGAAACAACAACCACACAAAATAACAAAACAAAATAATAAAAAAAAAAAAATAATGCATTAATGGTTAAACACAAGACCAAAAGGGCGTTACTAAAACAGATAAAGATTTGCTATGCGGGTAAAACAGGCCAAGATCTCCAAACATACAATTCACTGTAAGCAAGATAAGGAAAGGAATATAAGAGGTGAATTTGCTAAACCAAAATAACTTCAACACACCATAAACAGAGAAAGAGAGAGGACGATCATTTGTTTTTAAAGAGAGAGTAAACACAAGGAAAATATTTTAAACGGTAAAACAAAAACACACAGAGAGAGAGCAACAGTTATTAATCAAAAGGAAAAATAGCAAAACAAATACAAAAATGGTGGAATTTTAAGACTTTGTTTTAATAAAATATTTTAATATAAAAAAAAAACTTATAAAGATTAATAAAATAATACATATAATGAAAATAAAACAAGAGATTAAGGGAATATTTTTTTAAAGATGAGATGTTGACTAACAGTTTTAAGAAAAAACTCAAAACGTCAAGTTAAAGGCAAACGAAAACGCGCATAAATTTTCGATTTTTTATTAAGAAAGTTTTAAAAAATTAATTCAAATCTGTTGTAAATACATTATAAAGAAATAATTATAAAAAAATATAAGTTGGAAAAAAGTTAAAAAAATGTTTTAATTTGTCTCTGTTTTAGTCGAAAAAATAATTATATTTGTTTTATAAATTTTTTTAAATAAATCATGAAATGTGCTAATTCTAGAAATTTACCATTAACCTCTAAAGTAGCTAAAACTAAAAGTCGTGTTAACACCAATAACTCCTTATTAACAAATGCTGCCAATATGAAAATTACCAAAGCCATAGTAAATTCTAAACAAAATCGTAAATTAACAAATAAAGGATTAACTTCAACAAGTCAAACATTAACAAATAATTATCTGCAACCACAATATCAACAGCATTTAAATCAGCAACAATCTTATGAAAGAGAAAATGAGATAAGTGATAAACCACAAATTCTACAGGATATTAGGGCCACAAATGAATCCTTTGTGGTGGCAAAACATGATCATTTGACAAACTCTTTTAATAAGTCCTTAACAAAGAAAGAGATGGACTATGCCAAAGACCAAAGATCACCCATAAACCAACAACAAATACCCTCAGCAACAACAAATACCCACATAAATAATACACAAACAATAGTTTCGGATACACAAAGAACAACAACAATAACACGAAGAAATTCACCAACCCCACAACAACAAGGAGCACCAGTAACAGAAAGAGAGCAACAGGCAACTCCGACTACCTCTACTAACAGCGCACACAATGAATTTTTAGGGTCTGCAACGGCGACAACGACAACTACGAATTTGAATTTATCGTCTTTGGCTGTTAAGGCACCACAATTCATATCAGTTGTCAACGAAACATCAAACCAAACAGTGTTACGTACATCAGCTACGACGACGAACATTAACGAAGTTCAAAATAATCAAAACGAAGAACATTCACCAAAGACAAACACAATTATAACCGCAACGACAACACCGTCTACAAGTGCAAATGACGAAGCAAATCATCAGCAAAATGATCATTATTATATAAAAAAATTCTCAAATACAACAAATTGTCTGAAATCTCCACAAACCACAGCAAATGAGCAAAAATTAGAAAATTATAATAAAAATAATTATAACGAAAGTGACGTACAAGAAAGTGTTAATACAAGCAACAACAATAACAATATTATTAATAAAAATAATGATAATAAAAGTGAAACGTTAGGAAATCAACAAAAAATTAATAATAACTCAACTTCTAGTGATAATTCTTTAAATAAAACAGTGATAAATAGTGTTATAACAACAACAACTACAGCAGCGTCAGCAATAACACCCACTAATAATTTAGAAATTGTAAATGAGAATTCAAAAGTTCAAATAAATAATACAGCCCCCCAAAATTATCGTGGTGCTAATAATTCAGTGATAATAACAAACTACAATAATAATAATAACAATCATCATACTAATAGTAACTCTCTTCCTTCCCAACCACAACAAAACTCCCTTTATGCCCCGAGTGAATTTGTGTCTAGCGAAAATATACTCAATACCTCTAGCAATGATCCAAATCTTAATTTGGCAGTTATAGGTTCATCATCCCAACTAACATTACAACCTTCTCCTTTAGCTGCTAGCCAGCTACACACCCCCTTAAACCAACATCACAGTCAAACGGGACTTTCGACCGAACATTGGTTAAATTCGTATAATTCATGTGCCTACGATTTGTCTTTGAACCATACTCCTTCAGCAGGCGATAGTTCTAGTAAAGATTTAATAAATCTTCAACTTTTTTCTCCTCTTACACAAATACATCATACCGCGCATCAACCACAATCAGGAACAATCAATCAACATCATCCCCAAACGCCCGCCTACTATACGACATCCGCCCATCTAATAAATCCTGGTAGTAATAGCAGTCACAGTAACAACAACCCTACAGCTTCCTCTGCAAATTACGCACACGACGACACAATGAGGTCGACTTTAGCCATTTATTCCTCACCCTACAATCCCCATCACGATCAGATGCATCATCATCATCATGCTCTAATGGGTGGTCAAAGTATAACCGCCTGCACCAATACACCCACCAGCATAGATGAAGTTATACAGGATACCTTAAAAGATGAATGTCTGGAGGACCATCATACTGGTGTTAGTTATCTAACTTTAAATTCAGTGGTGGATGTACAGTCTCTGAAGGACTCCTATCATACGGCAAATCTTACACACGAATTAACACATTTACCCTCAATAGCACCTGCCCATATGCAAACCTCTTCGTCACATCATCACCTACACAATTTACATCATATGCATCATAACAATTCGGCCAGTTCGGGAGCGAATTCACCATCACCTACATCGGCCTTATCGCAATCGGGTGATATGGCCACTTTACAAAGTTTTACCCAGTTAACGAATGCCAGTACCACGGGACATCGTGATATCTACACCATGCTGGCGGGACCCGAGCAAACACATTTATTCAATTTCACCTCACCGCCCTCACCAGTGTTATCGAATAGGTAAGTTAAACGATCTTATGTTGGATAGGATTTTTAGATACATATGTATGTATGCATATGGGTATTCCACAGAAAAGACTACTTTTTTTAACGTAACGCCAGCAGGCAATTAAAATTGTTTCTTAAAAAGTTTTATATGTATTATTTGCCTTTTTGTATTTAAGTGTAAAGCACTAATAGCTCTAGTAACCAAAAAAAAAAAAAAAAAAACAATACGAAACTTGCTGGCGTTACGTTACAAAAAGTAGACTTTTTGTTGGAAACGCCCATATGTACTATTATAGGAACTAGATAATTTGAAAAAGTCTGGGTTTACATTACGAAAGTATTCTTATTGATATCTTTTTTAAAACTCTTTTCAACTTTTTTTGTTTACATAATTTTTCTGTTTTTGACATTTAAAACAAAAAGTAAAGTAGAGGTTAGCAAAAAATTAATGGAAATCATATGAAAAATAAAAGAAAACTTGTAAAAAGCACAGCGCACTTCAGATTAATATTAACAAATTATAATACATTAGAAAATGTTCTAAGAACGTGAAAGCACGGTTTTGGATTTTAAATGGACTTTTAGCGATTGGACGATTTATAACCTAAATTTGACGATTTTTCAAATAACAAATTTGTACAAATTGACAAAGTATTTAATATAATTCACATTTTATTTTAGCTTCTTAAGGCGAGTTTACACTATCACACAAGTTTTACGCATTTTGGGTAAAATGCAACCCTATCATGATAAGTGGTTTTTGTTTTAATTAGATCAGGGAAGCATTTTCGTTAAATGACTTAAGGCTTGCGGGATAGTGTAAAGTACCTTTTAAGATTAGTTTACACTATCACACAGGTTTAACTTATTCCATAATACTAAAGTCGTATTTAATGGCAAATTTTGCATTCACACTGTCACACTTTAAAATATTATTAAAGTTTTTTACATGTACATATTAATACAAAGTATAAAGGCTCAGTTAGCCGGAAGTAATAGTAACGTTGCAAATCAGCTGTTTCATTTTGTTGTATCTAAAGCAATAAGAACGATTATAGTTAGGTTAGCAGTAAGATTTAACGTCTCAATCTGTAAGAAATAGATTGGTCTTACTTTTTTACGGTAAGGTTAAGTAACTGTTACTCCCGGCTAACTGAGCTTTAATTCTGTAAGCTTTAGCAGCTCGAAATACAAAATACGATTTATATGTATATTTTTGGGCATTGGGCTCGTTAGTACAGTTTCATTATATCCATTTTTCAACCATTTTTATAAAGCACTTCAACAGGAGTTCGGACGTATAAAATAGGAGTTCGATATCTCTCGGTTCATTTGCTACCTAATTTTCTTACTTTTGTATGAATTTTGAAAAATTATTGGTTGTGTTACTCCAAGGAGTCTGGATCTTAACTAAGTAAAGTTTTCATTTCTAGATTTAAAGCATTTGAAGCCTTCTGATATGTAAAAAAGTCATATTTTGACAGCAATAATTTAACTTATACTTAAAATATTTTTCTATTTTGGATTTATTGATTTTATTAAAAACTTTGTTATGTTAGGGTTTTTTAACTAAAAGAATTTTAACTATACATAATTCATGAAAGCGAGATTTTTATTTTCGGATTTTTTTTTAAAAATATATTTTAATATTATTTGGAACGGATACCAAAAATAACAATTAATTTTTAAAAGTTAGTCTTATTTTACATTGACGTTTCTTGTAAAGATTTAGGTAGGTCCGTCGGCTCTCACCAATAAACTCCGACTTTCTGAATGTCAACTTTCATCGTGTGAACCCAGACATAGAAAAGAAAAACTGACAAACTGGAAAATATTATCTTAACAGCCTGTTCATCGATTTCGAACGTTTACGTTCGCATAGAAAATTACATTTAAAACAAAAACAAATTTTAGAATTTTGATTTTGTTTTAAATATAATTTTCTATGCGAACGTTGACGTTTGAAATCGTTAAACAGGCAGTAATTTTTAATACATACTTAATTTCTAATTTAATTTGGAAAAGTTTTGTTTGTTTGTTGTTTATTTCGTATTTTAATTAAAAGAACAAAAATAATTTCTGTCGCATTTTGACAAACCATCTTATGTCGAGATAAGATAGCAAAAAAAATTTAAAAAAAAACTTGTTGAAAAAATAATTTTTATTAAAAAATAAAATAAACCAAAATTAAAGAAAAATTTCGTTTAAAATACAACGTAAACAAAAATGTTTTTTGAATGAAACTTCGTATGATTAACAACATATTTTTTAAATTTTTGAATATGGCTTAAGATGTTTTGTCAAAATGCCGCGGATTTGTTTATCGAAGGATCCTTTTTTCCTAAGAAATTTTCATAAAATTGCCCATTAAAAGCGCACGTGCTTGTTTTTAAGTCTGATTATTAAAAAAAAACAAAAGTTTTTCACTTTTTTTTTCCCAATACCTGATTAATAATTTTCAATTATTGTAACCTGATTTGTTTTGTGTTTTTTTTTCTCAATAACTTTAAAACTCACAACAAAAATAACCTTTAATACATTAAATGACTAATAAACATTTTCTTTTGTTTTTAAATAGTGATTTTTTCAATATTTTTTTTTTCTGTACTAATGACCATTTATTATTGTGTTTTTATTTTCTGTAATAATGAATCAAATTGTACACAAAGATTTCAGACAGTCTGTAGTAGTAACGTTTTCATTTTATGACATTTTTGTACGCCTCAAATTTCCGTATGTAAAAAGTGAAGGAATTTTTTTTTTAAACAGTCAGTCAGTCGGTCAGTCACACACAAAATTGCTAATTCAGGTGTTTTTGAAAAAAATAAACAAATTATTAAATCACACACAACATAACTTCGTCATTCTGGCAAAAGTGAGGTTTTAAGGCACAAAAGTTTAATGAAAAATTTAGAAACGTGGATTTAAAAGAATATTAAAGGCGTCCCAAAATTTGAAAACAATTTTCTACTTAAAAGTGAGCTTAGATATAAAATGTATCTCCTTTATTAAAATCTTTAGCAGGCATTTATCTCGTTCTCATTTACCATATAAGTAAACATGATTTTTTAGTCTTCGTTCATATTATGAAACATTTGCTGCAGTAACCTTCTTCAATTCTTTTTTGAAATTTTGATTGAATCGATATAGGCGAATTTATGTAAACGGTGGTGGCGATACTGCAACAAGTAACAACACCAAAAACACAACATTGTATTTTATTTGTTGCTTTCGTTGGTCGATATGTGAAAAACACAAGTAACTTTTGATATCCCTCCTTAATTAAGAAAAAAAATAGCACAGCTGTGCTTTCAATGCCACCTGAAAAATGAATTCGCCTTGGTAAAGACCATCAATTGATTATAGCTTCGGTATAGAACACATACCTCAAACATCTTCCTTTTGCCTTACTGTTCTCTTTTAAGTGTTTGTATGGTAGCAATTTTTTAACTATTTTAACAAAAAAAAACTTTACCAAATTTTAAACGAATTGGTCCATAACTGTTCCTACGTTGCTAATGGTACCTTTTTCCTAAAGCTTTATGTTTTCTGTCAAAGTAATTTTTAGGAATACAAAATTTTCAATTACATATTAAGATTTTGTTTGTCGCTCTTAATTCCTAATTTTTACACTGAAATTTATTGTTGGAGGAAAAGCACCTTTCACTGGTTGCTTAGGCCAGATCATCAGCAAACTTTCTCCCAAAAATTTTTTTAGAAATGCCAAATTTATTAGCAAACGAAACTACAGAGTGAATGAGAATTACAAACACTCAAAAAGGCTTATTTGCAAAGATAACAAAGCTTAAACAAAATACCAACATTTAACCGTGAGTTTATCTTTTCTTACATTCCCCACTACAATTGGTTGTTATCCTCCTAACATTAATTGTAGTTGTAAGTGGGGCAAGAAAAAAAAAACTAAATGTAAAGCAAAAAAAAAAAAAATGTAAGTATGAAGGCAAAATAGAGATTAATAGACTTTTTGCAGAAAAAGGACACCATCCATTTTCGATAGAATATGTCCATAATTGTATTTAGCTTGTATATAGAAGCCATTCTAAAAAAGTGATTTAACCTTTGGAGTCAGAAATCACTTCCATGTTGTAATGTTTGCATAACTTGGTTCATAATTGATTAATTGTTTCCATACAAGACCGATTTTCAGAAGAAAATGCTTTGACTCAATATTTTCTCTATGTTCTCGAATTATGTAGGGCACTAAATTGCCGAGATAATTGATATATCGTCGTGGCGAAGTTATCTTTGGGAGATTGAATCTTTACAATATAAAATTTCTGCAAGGGAAAACAATTTTAAAACATTAACTTCAGGAAAACAAGCCAGGAAGGGAGTTCCATAGTCGATAAAGATCTGAAGATTGATCAGATCAATGCGAGCCCAAACCGCGAAAATAACGTAAGCGACATAATTTTGAATTTTAATTTTTTTTTAATAAATGACTTTATTAGCAAAAATGTCATGGTCACATAATGTACCATTTCGATTTTATAGCAAGAACAATTTTATCGTAAGCGACAAATTTCATACAAAGTTTATATGAAATTAAAAAAAACTGTCTCCTGTAAAATTTGATTTTTTGCGCTTACGTTATTTTCGCGGTTAGGTCTCGAGGTGATACAGTTTAAGAAAACATCGGCAGGACGATGTGTAGAGCAGTTACATTTAAAATGTTTTTTTTTTCTAATTTTAAGTAACGGTTCTTACAATTTTCCCAAAAAGGTGTAATAGGGTTTTTATTAACTATAGCTTTCAAACTTATAAAAATACAAGTTTTTCACTCCGTGTGGACGTGGCTTTTTAAAGCATTCAAAGCCTTTTTAGCCATGCACATTTCCGAAAGAGCAGAATACAACCAACCAATTTGGTGTCAAAGTTTTTTGTAGTTATCCTTAAGGCTAGTTTACACTCTTATACTTTTTGTATTAATACATATCAAAAATTCAAGTAATATGTAAAAGTATGATAGTGTCAATGCAATGTGTTATAAAAATGACAAGTATTACGATACAAATTTTGACATCCCATACGGCTTCATCGTTTTTTGACATTTTTCTAAACAATAATACTTTTCATTTGATCAGGGTTGCATTTTTACAAAAGCATGTTCATGTCAGATAGTGTGACTGCAAAACATTACATTTTTTTTAGATTTCTATCTCACAAAGTATCATAATACGTAAGACTTGTGTGATAGTGTAAACTAGCCTTTAGCAGCTAAATCGGTCGGTAGAAAAGCTGTCCTCTAACGAAATGTTAAGTAACCTTTAAAAAAATTTATGTTTCTCGTATATTTCTTTCTGTTTATTATGAAATGACCAGGGAAAACGTAAATATGCAATTGCATGTTTTCCTTGTGCAACCAATGAATGTAGAAACAATATATTTATCCGTTTTAGAGCTTTTAGTGAATTTCGGCATCGATTTGTTAGTGCATATTTTTGCATATTTTATCCTTTACAGCAATTTATTGCATATTTTTTTAAAGCATATCGAGCCCTAATAGCAAAAATTATGTAACCAGCAACATTTTATATTTTTGTTTTTTGATGAATTTTTGATAATTTTTGATCATCTCTAAAAATCTCATATCTCTGGGAAGTACCATTACGAAATAAGAGCAAAGGCAATTTCAAACGAAACCCTTGACTTGAAGCAAAATTATTTAAAAAAAAACTTTCTCCTGCAAAACTCTTTTTTTTGTTTGTTACATCATTTTTGCTATAAGGGCTCGATATATTTAAGTTTATAGAGCATATTTTACCTTTTTCAAGCATATTTTTTTGTTTTTATTAATTTTCACAATTCCGGACCAAAAAAAAAAAAGGAATTGCATTTTGCAGCATATTTTTAAGTTTTATGTGCATATTTCAGCATTTTAAAGCATATTTTGATACTTGTTAACAAACATTTGAATTTTAACAAGTGCCGAGCAAAAAAAAAAAAAAAAAAAAATGATTTAACTATGGTTACTAGTTAGTATTTGTATTTTCGCCGATATAAGTTAAAGTATATCAGTCGACTCAGAATCACTTTCTGAACCGTTATAGCGATGTCTGTCTTTCCATTAAGTTGTCTGTTAACTTTGTTCGCAAAGTACAGGCTGCAATTTTGGAGATAATTTTAAATTAATTTTGGGTGCGCACGTTTTAATTGTCATAGGACGAAGCCTATTTCACATGTATCCATACAAACTTCTTTTCGAAATAATGCTCGTATCCAATGCTGTCAAATGTGGCGATTTCTTGGCAAACGTGTGGGTTTATTATCTTATTAGGTGATGAAATTGGTTTATTATTCCACCTGACCCCAATACAAATGTACTCCCAAATTCATGGTTTTGATAAGAGTTTTAGGCCCGTTTTCACAACTAAACGATAGCTAAAGGTAGGATTTTATCGGCCGTATAAAAAGTGTTCCATTATTACAACCTTACTTTTACCTAACAGGTAGTATGAACCTTAATTTACTCTATGGCTCACTTTACGTTAAAGTAAAATTTTAATAATGGAACACTTTTTATATGGCCGGTTAAAGTCTACTTTAAGCTATCGGTAAGTTGTGAAAACGGGCCTTAATTATTAATAATTATTAGTAACGGGTAAATAAGATTCGGCCAAGCCGAACTATTACATGCAAAATACTAAATATTTCAACACTAGAATTTCCACAGGAGTTTATTTAAGAAGTGAGAACGATTTAAAAATATTTTTTCGCTAACTCTTTTTTGAACTTTCTTTCAATCAGTTTTAAAACTATTTTTTTTTATAGCTCTTATAATGATGGCTTACTCATACAAGATTTTATAATTAAACCAATATTTGAAAACAACAAGACACTATACTAAAGCAAATTATTGTTGCTATTATTAAGTCGCTACTTATAATATGGACATTTCTTGCCGGACAGAAAAAGTTCGTTGACGAGAGAGGCCATAAGTAAAGTGTTTTACGCATACAGCGTCGCCCCCTTATACTATGTTCACACTTGGGTTCTTATACGCGTTTAAGCAGCTCGAACGTTATAAGGCTCTAATCACTTCAAAATCGAGATGATTACCCATACATTGCAGTGATTTGTAAATCACTTCAAATTGACATGATTACAACTAAATCACTTCATAAACCCCATAGAATCCACTGAACATACCTCAATCTGAGTGTAATGTAGAATCGCCAACATGATCGTGTACAACCGGCCACGATTTCTGCTTAATGTTTTTATTTCTTTCCTTGAATAATTCATAAATTTTCACAATTTCATCATTAAAATGATTAAAATAATCTTCTGATAACTTTATAAAAGTATTTTCATCCATTTTTAATACTTTAAATACATATAAATTTGTTTGTTGTGTTTTTTTTCTTAAACATCTGTCATCTTAATCATCTCAAATGTAGTGTGAACGGCTTTGATTAACTTATTCAACATTTTGCTTAAACGCGTTTAAAAACCCAAATGTGAACATAGCATTACCTACAAACTTCTTTTGTCCGGCTAGAAATATCCGTAGTGTAAATTTGAACTATTACATACTCGTATAAAAGAACTTTCAACATAATAACACTGGAATGAAACCTCGTAAATATTGTTCAATATCTTTGCTTCAATACGAGTAAATCGTCTTTTAACAAAATTTATAACCACTAATAAATTTATGGTCACATTTGTTAATGAACCACAAAAACCTCATTTTCAAAACTGCAACTGTTTTTATTTATTTCAAATAAATTTTCACACTGTGGGTTTTAAGAAGAAAAAAAAAAAACAAATATGAAACAACAACAACAATAACAAATGTAAATAAACAAAATATGTAGTATAAATACTCATAAGCGAACATAATTATAAAGCCAAGTACCCTAAATAGATTTTAGTAAAACTAAAATTGTTTGCTAACTAAATGGAGCTGGCGGCAGACATATAATAATTACATACGTACACACGAGTACATTTCGTATGTAAAATAAATATGAATAATGAAGAAAAAAAAAAAAAAAAGAAAAGTTTTAAATAACCGTATTGTTTTTCCCCTAAAACATTTGAAACCCAAATTTGAAAACATGTACCGTAAAATATTTTCAAATTTATGTCTACTTAACAAATTTTTGCATGGAATTTTAGACGTTGATAGAGTTTAGAATGAATGGGCACAGAAATACACCCGCTAAATAAAAAACATAATAAAAACCGTTTAATTAAAGTAAAAAAGTATAATTCATATATATTTTTTTTTTTTTTTTTGATTTAACGACAACGACAACATTTTTGCTGGCTATATATGATCATTTCGCCAAGGTTTTGTGGCGCTTCATTCACAAGTCCTAGGTCGGTCGACCTTAACCTTTTATAGGAAGGCGCAGTACATCCAGAATCCGCTACATAATATTTTGGTCTCCCCCAGTAAAACGTCTGAGTTTTTTTTTTGTACTCCACCAGTCACTCTTGGGTTTTTCTTTGCGGCTCCACCAGATAAAAACCGTTAAAATGTTAAGAAAAAAAAAAATACAAATTGATTTCAATTAAAAAATTCGTGATTTTAAATAAAAAATTAATTAAAGTTGCACCAGTTAACAAATTAACAGTATCAATTAATTTTTTTTTTAATATTAACAACATGCACTTTTAATTTACTTGTTTAAATTTTTAATTGAAACTGATTTTATTTTTGATTAATGGTTTAATTAAAAAACAGTTGGCGAAAATATTTTCTGTGCGATTGCAAATACATATTTAATGCTTCAACCGCAAAAACTGTTCATCGGTACAGTTATACGACGCCAAGTCATTAGCATATGCGAGGTGAAACGTAAAACGAAATTCTTTAAAATATAACAACATGAACGCGCGAGCTACTTCACCGCCCAAAGCAGTTATTTGAATGATGTATTAATATGAGTATGTATTATAAATTAGAATTTGTCTTAATTTTAATCAGTAAAGAAAAATATTGAAGGTTGTGGCTTATGCTAATATGATACAGAGAATTTAATTGCTCCCGTTTTCAGTTTTTCGGAAAGATACATATCAACCACTAACCGCGAAAATAACGTAAGCGCCAAAAATCAAATTTTACAGGAGAGAGCTTTTTTATTTTATTTCATATAAATTTTGTATGAAATTTGTCGCTTACATTAAAATAGTTTTTGCTATAAAATCGTAACGGAACCTTTTGTGGCCATGACATTTTAGGAGATGATGCAAGTGTTGCCAATAAAGTCATTTATTAAAAAAAAAACGGAAATTGAAAATCATGTCGCTTACGTTATTTTGAATTTTACTTGAATTTTTCGGGTCAAACGTGAACAACTCGCGATAACTTTAAGCAATAATCATGCGTGCGAGTGATTGCATTATATAATTTTCGTAAATGGTTATAATTTTAAAATCACGCACGTTTTCTTACTCACTCACAAGGACTTCTTAAGAAATAGTCTGAATTTAAGAATCTTAAGTTTAAAACATTAAAAACAGGAAAAATATCTATATTCGGGTGCGCCCAATCTTTTATACCATTCATCAAATTTATTAAGGTCAATTGACCTAAAGCTCATATGGGGGCCAGGTGGAATAATAAACCGATTTGGCTTATTTTCATATTTTAAAAGTCTTCATATTTAAGAAACATCTGAGTCAAATTTTGTCCTCCTAGCTCCTAAGGTAGCTATTTTCCTATAGCCTTAAGCTCAAATTAGAAGTGACATAACCATACCAAAACCGTATTACCATAGCCACTGTATTTACCGAAACGACATAAACTGACCATACAAACCAATTCAATTTTAGTTTCTAAATTCGCTGTTACGCCTGTGGCATTATGGTTATGTCACGTCAAATTGGACCTTTATCATTCACCATTTATAAACCGATTTTGTTCGTGTTTCATTAAAAAGTACTTTTTTTAAAGAATATTTCGGGAGTTTGCCTAATTGTGATACTTTAGAAACGTGAGTGAGCGCATGGTGATTATATTTTCTTTCTTTTTGAGCGTGCGTGATCGTTAGTAAATATCCACTCGCGTGCAGAGCTCTTTTTAGAGACTATATTTATAATATCTTTCTAAGACAAAAACCTTAAAAAAATACAAAAACGTTACAAAATAAAAAAAAACTCTTTGTGTTCTAGAAATCTATTCGGGTGCAATTAAAATCGAACAAAGTTTAAAACCAATCCTGTTTGGAAATTGTAATTCCAGAAAAAACACCTCCTTCAAAGTTTCAGGATTTATAAAGAACAGTTTGAGGTATTATATAAAAAAAAAATCAGCCAAATAAAAAAATAAGTTTTTGACTTAAGCCGTTTTTAAGATTTAATATTTTTCAGATATTACATTTTTCAAATATCTGTTTCAATATATGGTTTGTAGCTCTTTTAAATGACATTAAAATCATCTTCGTATGTAAAGATGTAGTAGTTTTCGAGATATTGAAGAAATAAACTCAACACATTCGGCTAATTCGGCAAAATTATGACATTTTGAAAATGAAATGAAATTTTAAAATTTAAATAAGATAAAAGGAAACTTCACACCAAATTTCATTAGAATCGAAAGGGGTCTTGTCCCACTCTTGGTCGATTTGACATGAAATTACCCATTTATCACTTACAGCCAGTCCCACGATGTCACACGTTAACGTTCGCATAAAAAATTACAAATTTTAGAAATTGTTTTTGTTTTAAATATAATTTTCTATGCGAACGTTAACGTGTGACATCGTGGGCCTGGCTGTTAATGTTAATAAAGTTACAGTTTAAGTTAATTTTGAAACACATTTAATTTACATTAAACACCTGGCCACCTTAATTATTCAATTTATAATCATTTAACTTATTTAAGTTCTTCTTGTTTTGATAGTACATATTAAAACGTGTTAATTTAACAATTTTTTTAAACAAAACTTTTAACCCCCTCTCCCCTTTACTGTTTTTAAGTTCCCGCATTTAATGCGGAAATTAGCCAAGTTAATATTATCTAATTTTTTCGGTGACAAGAAAAAAAAATAAACAACTGGACACACTTGAGCGCCGTTATTGTGGCACGTGTTTATTTTGTGCATGTGTTGCATTATTTTAGGTAAACTTTTTTTTTCAATTGTAAAAACTAAGCCCGCATTTGGGATTTTCTATAGTACATTTGACGCTTGTTCTAATGAAATAAGGGGGCTTTTTTTAAAAACAAAAATAAGTATTAATAAACTGTTTAAAATTGTTTGATGACGTAGCAGTCAGTTTCAATATAAACTTGTCTTAAAGTACAATAAAGGCAAAAGAAGAATTAATTAGTGAGCAACGATAGTTTAAATTTGGGTTAAGAATAATTTGAGAATGAATTAAATTTTTTTATTAACTTTCTTTTAGGAAAGGACATATTTAGATGACATGGTTTTAAGCTTAGTAATCATTATAAATATGTACATTACCAAGTTATCGATAAAGTTATTCCAAGGTATATTTATAGCAGGTAGTCTCGGAAAGCCAGCTGGTTATTTTTTATTTACTTATTTCGTGATACAAACTGTCAAATGTTCCATAGTAAACAAGTAAACAAGTTTTTTGTCTTTATCTTTTGTCTTTTTTGTCTCTTTTCAACCCCTTTGCTGTTTGACAGTTCGTATCACATAACAACAATAAAAAGCCCTGTTGTTTGTTTTATTGTACAATTGTTGTAATATCGCGGCTACCTGCTATAAATATGCCTTGAGTTATTCCTTCATATCAGCAGCAAAAGTGATAAAGAGAGAGAGAGAAATAGAGACAGAGAGACAGAGATTAAAAAAAGTAGAGGATATAGGTACATACAGGGTTGCCAATTTAGCGCCTTTGGCGCTAGATGTAGCGCTTTTTAACTGTCGAAAAGGCGCATATTTTTTCCTTAGCGCTTTTTTTTTAAAAGAGCGCTAAATTAGCGCTTTTATTGATACCCAACAGTTTTGTACTTTTATTTGCATACATTAAAATCAAGACACATTAAATCAAAATTTGTTTCCATTTCGTAAATACTTTACTCTAAAAAGCATTCTAAACAAGGAAAGAAGTTTATTTTCTAAAGAAATCCATTTCGTTTCTTAAAACAAGAAAATCCAAAAATAAATAACTGATTTTAACTTGTTTTGTTCGTATTAAGTAAAAGTTTCTTAAATAAAGAAACATTTTCTCTTGATTAAAAAATTCACGTTTTTGGTATATGATCAAAAATTTCAAGAAGCATAAATTTAATATTAGTCTGATTTTAAAATAGAATCAAGAAACAAATGCTAGCGATTTCTTTAAATTTTTCAGAAAATGCTCAAGAAAACTTGGTTTAATTCAATTAGTTTTTATTTGGATCGACATGTTAACAAATCAATCAAAAGGTTCTTATTTTAATTTCAAAAGATTTTGTTATTCGTGCTTAATTCCCAGTTTTTATTCTTGATAAAAACACTTGAAATTTATTGTTGATGGGATAAGCTATTCCTATGCATTTCACTGGTTGCTTAGGCCATATCATCAGGAAACTTCATCCATAAAGATTTTAGAAAAACTAAAGATATTAAACCAAATAAAACTGTTAAACGTATAAGACTTATAGCAACAGTTTTACTTGTAACAATATCAAAGCTTTAACAAAACACATCAACAATAAAAAAGTGGGTTTATCTCATCTTACATTCTTATTTTATATTAAGTTTTTTTTTTAACTAACTAGTGCTATACGTTTATATGGACAAAATTTAGGCTTTTCTTCTGATTTTGTAAAATAAAAAGCAGCGAAAACTTGATTTAAGTAACTATAGAATTAAAATAAATTTTTTTAACTGTATTTTAGTTCGCTTTGAGTCATAACTTTTTGCTTAAACCAGGCAAACACAGGTTTATATACAATAAGAAATTTTTTGCTTGGACGAGATTAGTGCAAAATTTTTTGTGGTTCAAGTCATATTTTCTGGTGATTTAGTAAATAATTCTTTGTGTGTATATTTGAAATTACATTTCTTTAATTTTCCTGAAATATCAGAAAAGGCATTTAAAAAATAATAATGTTTTATTAACACTGCTCGGCAAAAAAACAAAAAAAAAAAAAAAGTCGATCTAGAGAACTTGATTATGTGATTTTAATTCACTTTAGCGTACTGAATCCAAATAGTTTATTCAATCCCCTCTAGTTAACATTTTGTTTACTGATTTCTTGTCTTATTTTATTCACAATATACCTGGATTTCTAATAAGTGATAAAAATACTAACTTGCATGGAAAAATGGCCGCCACTAATTAAGAAATAATTATTGGTAAAAGATCAATATCGTTCTCAAGTTGTGATAAAATGTATGTAGCATAAATGCCTTATTTCGGTCAAAATATAAGTCTAGCCCATAAAAAAACAAGTAAGAAAGTATAGTCGGTCAAGCCCGACCATATGATACCCTACACCACAGAGTTTAATAACACATCATGCTTATGTGTCCATATTAATATGGATTTATCTATGTTTATAAACTTCATTCAAATCGGGTTGAAAGTTGTGAGAGACAGAAATTGCCCCCTACCTCCCCTTGTGGTCCTATTTTTGAAAAACTGTATAGCTTATGTGTCCATATAGAAATGGATCTATCTAAAATCGGTTTGAGAGGCAGAAATTGCCCCTATCTCCCCTCGTGGTCCTATTTTCTTAAAAATGCATAGCTTATGTGTCCGTACAAATATGGATCTATCTATGTTTTAAATTTTATTAGAATCGGCTTGATGGTTTCTGAGAGGAAGAAATTTCCCCCTCTCTTCTCTCGTGGTCCTACGATTCCCAAATTTTATCAAATCATCTTCAAAATTGCGACCTGTACTTTGCGCACAAGGTTACATGGACAGCCAGCCAGCCAGCCTGCCAGCCAGCCGGACGGACATCGTTAGTTCGACTAAGAAAGTGATTCTAAGTCGATCGGTATACTTTAAGGAGGGGGGTAGGATCAATATTTTAAGGCGTTACACACATCAGCACAAATGCATAATACCCTCTCCTCTATTGTGGTGTGGGTATAACAAGACATGATAGAAAAAACTGAAAACGGATTTGAACTTAGCGCAGTAGTATCTTTGTTTTTCATATATTTTTATTTAAAACGATTTTTTTTAACGGCCAGTGTAATTAATAAAACTTAGTTCTTAAACATTTCATTAAGTTTTTTATTAAAATTTTATTTAGCGCTTTTTTATTGGGGAAAAGGCGCTTTTTGATTAGAAATAGTTCACAACCCTGGGTACATATACCAAAAAGAGTTATAAATTTATACATAATTGCTTCTTAAATAGTATTTTTTTTACTTATTTACATAATTTTTACGTTTTCAAAGAAAACGGTATACAGCGATCATATTTACCCTATACTTTAAATTTTGAATTAAAGCCCTATAAAAAAACCAGTGCGATAAAGAATTACTGTCATAAAACATTGTTTTTATACTCACACCACCATAGTGAAGGGGATAATGTGCGTTTGTGCTGATAATTGTATCACCCAAACATATTAGTCCTAGAACATTGATGTCCAAAAAAGTTTTGCAGCTGTATTAGTGAGAGCATTTTAAAGTACAGTGACACGAAAAACTAAGCGCATAGATTTTCATTAAAATTTAATGTCTAACAAGAAATTGTTTTAGTTGTAAAAAAGTTTATAATACTAAATTTTCTATTCTTAAATTGTGTTGAATATCCTGGCTTTTTAAAATTTTTAAATACAAAATGTATTAAAAATTTTACAATTTAAGTGAGTAAACAAAGAAGAAGATTTAGTGTGAACTGCGATAATGCTTGAAAATTTAAAGTAAGAATTGTATTTAAGGAAACTGCATCTATAGTATAGTAACTTTTATGACAGTTTATCGAAAGCAATAAAATATTCTTTTAATTTCATCATACATATTTATACATACACTGTCTTTGAAAAAACATCAACACAGCTAACGAACATGTGCCCTCGTTGTTGTCTCACGAACAACGAAATTAATGAGCATAATAAACAAAGAGGCATCTTCTCTAAACAATTGCTTAGTGAATTGGGAATCAATGTCCTAGAACCAACTTAGTATACCGATCGATTCACGCTCTAAATCTGCCATCGGCAAAATCAGGGCGCCGCGTTTTCTCTTTTCTCTTTTATTCTCTTGTATGCTCTTTTATTACGTACATGTGCACCAGTGATGCCAACTTAGTGCTTTTGGCACTATTTATGGTGCTTTTTGATACCTTAAAACGCCAAAATTTTATCCATAGTGCCAAACTAAAAAAAAGCACTAACTTGGTGCTTTTTCAATTTTTCGTTAGTGCCTTTAGTGCTTTTTACAATTTTTATTTTTTTTCTACCATTTTTTAAAACTACGATTATATAGAGGATGCTTTAGTTCAACTTTGCTATTTGGGGTACAATTTTGAGAACGCTTTCAAAGATTTAAAGATTTCAAATGATAAAAAAGTGATACAAGAAAGTTACATTCGATTTACCTAAGACTTTATTTACGAGGTTAGAGCTAGGCTTCCTAGCAATTTAGAAATTTTACGAATCGTTGCACTTTTAAGCGTTGACAAGATATTTAGTAATCGTAATAAAAACGATGTATTTCGGTAAACATTTTTTTAACTATGTAGACACTGTTTCAAAAATAGAATATGGATTGGAAAATATTAGAAATTGTTAAAAAACATGCAGTTGGAAACCGTGCAAAAATAAACGCAAAGACTTTAAAAACAAAAAAAAGAGCCGTAGCTTGGTATACGCAAAGTGTTAAATAAATTAAAAACAGCTGACAGAAAATACTTTTATAACGAGCGTTGTGTAACCTGCCATTTTTCACGCGCTTTAGTTTTCCACGTGTTTTGGACTTTTACCTCTGGTGCTATTGAAAAAATGATTGACTAAGTATCAGAATGCAAACATACATGTTTTTTATATTTTACACCTTATGCGTGTTCTTTATTCAGAAGCGTACATATGTTAAAATAATTGGATAAAATCATAAGCCAATTGTTTTGTTAAGCTTTGCACGATTTTAATTTAGATTTATTTAAACGATAAAATATAAGGATGTTTATTTAAATATCTGCTGTCATTAAGTTTTATAAACAATGGCTGGACATTGCAAATTTTCGGTAATTGCAACAGGCAAGATTTTTTCGAGTTACGAAAATCGCTCGCACTGTATTACTTTATGGCCAATTTAAACTCCAAATGATTTGGATGATATTATTTGTATTGAAGATAATAATAATACATTTAAAAATGATTATATACAAATTTAAATATGATCGCAGGAATTAAAGAACGCTGCAACTGACAAAAAATCGAAAAAAGTTTTTATTGCACCATTTTTATCAGAAAAAAATACTGCGTCGATTGGTCCCGGTCCCATTTTTGTATTATGAAAAAGAATTCACTTACGCAAAAAAAAAAAAAAAAATCGTTTGCTGTAAGCAGCAGAATCACCGGGAACAATAAACTTGAGAGGAAATGCTTAGAGCCAATATATAAAGCGGGATAAAATAAAAATACGTTTTTAAAATCATGTTCCTAAGTTGTAAAGTTTTTATGATACCTATGAATTTTTTTCTACTTTCTTTCATACAGGTTTTTTTTGCTCTGGTGAACATTTTATATTTTGTCAGTTACGAGGTTCTTTAATTCCTGCGACGATATGTTTATTATTTAATCTTAAATGAAATTGGTTCCCATCAACGCGGTCGCTTTTTTTTAAATTTTGGAGGTATATTATATTCGGCACAGCCGAATACAACTTTTGTTGTGTTTAATTAAATTGTAAAAATGGCTTAGTGCTTTTTTACGCTTTTTTTTGCTCGAAACAGTGCTTTTTAGTGCTTTTTTTAAATTTTAAAGTGCTTTTTGCTTTCAAAAAGTTGGCAACACTGATGTGCACACACATTGCAGAGAATTTAGCAACATTAACAACAACATATGTAAAATTCGTACAACGCATATAATCGCAAAATGTAATAGTATAGGTTGCCGATGGCAGCTCTAAATAGATCTAACGATTTCCGATATAAGTTTTACTGAAATAGAACAATATCGGCTTTTGTATAAAAAGCCATTATTGTACAAGTTTGGATGCCTAAAAGGCTTAAATGCTTATAACCATTGTGCTAAACGCGATAAAAACTGAACTTGTTAGTCTTGCGAAAGAGCAAATGCAAAATATCGTAGCTCTTTTATGAAATCTAATTGAAACTCTCTGCACGCATAGAAAACAAATTTTCTATAGGTTTACCTCCAACAAAACTTATTGTAATGAACAATTTTTAAAAATATTATGGTTGCTTTGACCATTTTAGTCCCACAGGCACAACCATATTATGGTCGTCATCTTACATGTTATAGTTAATAGCAACAATATTTGGTAGAAATATTATAATTGTACGATTTTTAATTAAAAATAACATTTTCCTCTTTAATTATTAGTGTTAAACAAATTATTGTTATTCTTAATTAACATTGAAGCTTCGTAATAAAGGACTTATAAAACCAGTTATGTTATACATAGAGAAAAATCCCTATTCGAAGGAATTTTCTTCTAAAAAAAAGTGTCCGTAGGGAAAAAAGGACAGATTTTTAAAATCAATTAAATTAAGGGACTTTTCAACAATGTAGCTAAACTGTTTCTATTTGGCAATCTTTTTCGTGACAACATACTAATAAAATTGTTGAAAGGGCAACACTACAAATTATTAAATTTCTTTGAGTGACATTTCAACTTTAATTTAAAGGTAAATTTGTAAATCTTTCTTTCACAAGAATTCACAGAGCAATAAATAAATAATTTTCTGATGATGGGAATCAAAAAGTTTTGGAAAAAGTAAAATTTTTAATGAAAATGAAATGTTCTCCTTTTAGTCAAAATAAGTTATCTTTGATTTATAACTCACAGAAAAAAATGTTGCACCAGTAAAAGCATTAATGAAAATTAAATTGAGTTTTAATTAAAAATTTAATCAACTGAATTAATCGTTTAATCAAGTGAATTAAACGTTTAATCACGTGAGTAAAACGTTTAATTGAAATTATTATTTTGCTTACTGGTGCAAATTAATATTGTCAATTAAACTTTTGATACACTTGATCAAAAGTTTAATTCACTTGATTAAACGATTAATTCAGTTGATTATATTTTTAATAAAAACTGAATTTAATTTTGATTAATGCTTTTACTGGTGCAACATTTTTTTCTGTGAGTGATAAATGAGTGATAAATTCACTTAATTAAGTTTTTAATTAAAACTGATTTAATTTTTGATTAATGCTTTTACTGCTGCAAAATTTTTTTCTGTGCCGCCACATGCAAATACGAACGGTTTATTTCTATCATTGATGTTAATTTTTGGGCTTCTTTTTTAGCCAATCTTTTTCTTTGTATGGCAATGAGTCATATATGAATCCTCAAGTGATAAATCAGTTTTTAATTATCGAAACTGATCTGATAAGACTTATTTAGGCTAGCAGGCCGATTTGTAAGGACAAAAATTTGTCGATAGACGAAATTGAAATTTGAAAGCCGCGATATGTCATAGTGGAATTTTTTTCCTCATGTCAAAAGCTTTCGAAAATCGATGGGAGCCACCTTAATGTACACTGTACATTATGTAAATTGTTTTATTTGTTTTGAAATTTTAGGAATTTTTGTAGAGACAATTTTTTAACGCGTAGGGAAAAAAAAGGATTTTTCTTCTTTCAAAAAAGTGTATAACATCACTGAATATAACGTTGACAATAATATGATTAAATAAACGTCATATGTTTCAAAATTGTTCGTTAAAAATAATTTTGTTAGGTGTAACCATTCGTTTTAAACGTGTTTTCTTTACTTGCGTCGTTGGATTTTACAAAAGAGTTACGATATTTTGCATTTTAACAGAATATATTTTGTATATTTTTTTGTTGGATTTAGCAAAAGAGCAACAATATTTTTTCCATTTGCTCTTCTGCAAGTCTATTTGTCTATATTTCTTTCCTTTGGGTGAACAAATTTTAAATCTAAGAAAAGCTTAAGAACGGAGTTTTGAAGAATTGAATTGAAATTTTTACTGTTGTTAATGTTAGTTTACACTATTATAGTTTGTATTAATAGATATCAAAAACTCAAGTATATGTAAAAGTCTGAAAGTGTGATGAAAATGACAAGTATTATGAAAGCAGTTTGACATCCCTTACGACTTAATCGTTTTTTTTTAAATTTCTAAACAATAATACTTTTCATTGGACCAGGGTTGCATTTTATTTCATGTGTAAGTGTTTATACTTTGTGTGATGGTCTGAACACAAACTGTCATGTTAAATTAGATTTTTTGACAGTCGCAACAAAACTCTTTAGGGCCATTATTACAACTTGAAGTTAGCTAAAGTAGAGATTAAATTGACAGATAATAATTTGTTGTCTGTCAAAAAGCGTCTGTTAATTGTCGGATAACAGCTAACGCCAAGTTATAATAATGGCCCTTAGATTTCTATCTCACAAAGTATTATGGAATACGTAAGACTTGTGAGATAGTGTAAACTAGCCTTTAACAAGTAAGTTCAGGAACAAAATTAACTGTTTTACTTTTCGTAATGACCCATTTCTATCCCAAACTCATAAAAACCATAAAAATTGTGTCACATAAGCAATTTTTTTTAATGGTTCCTTTTGTAATACAGAAAAATACTAAAAATAGTTTTCTTTGAAACATTTTGCAAGCAAAAAGCGCTTTACACATAAACTACAAAAATAATTCAAGCATGGCTTAAAAAAGAAAAACGTATGTGACTTTTTCAAAAGATTCTTAACCAAAAAGCAAGAAAAAAATCACAGATTTAAAATGAAGAAAAAAAATGTGTTTAACAAAAAATAAAGAAATAAAATATTTTAAACAGAAAATACGTAATATAACTTTTAAATAGTACATATTAATAAAAAGTACTTCCTATATGCAAATTGAAGAAGAAGAAAAATAAATCATATTACTATTACGAATATTAAAAACAAAACAATTTGCAAGATAAACCACAAAAGATATACGAAAAAACTTGAGAGAAATCATAGTATTTATGGCATTTGGGTTCATATTCCTCAAAATAGTATTTTTTATAGATTGAACACGCTTTTCAAAGTTTGTAGGTGGTGGTTGTTGGTACTTTAAGATAGAAAATTATCTTTCAGAACGTTGAGGCATGGCAGTAATTTCAGTTTTTCTCAAATTAACTTTTAAATTATTAAAAAAAAAAAAAAAAAACAAATACATTTAAAGTTTTAACAGGTATGGGTGAGTGCTTATGAATCTGAAGTTAAAGTAGATTTTGAAATTTGATTTAGTTGTTCTTACAGTCATTTGTGACATTTTAACGCGCATTCACGTACGAGGTGTAAAATTTTTGTGATTCTTAAAAATCTTGAAACCAACGGGAAAAAGAAGACATAAAAAACATTTAACAAAATCTTAAATTCCATATGGAATATATTATAAGTGTCAAGTGCCATAAACTGTGGACTGAATGTAAACAAAAGACTAGTATGCAGTTCAAAGACGGAGTCTTGTTGAAATTTTTTTATAAGATTTTTTATTGTCAAAGTGTAAAGTTTAGTTTAAGTGACAGCACGCGTGCGACAAGACTTTTTTCGATTCGATATTCTTTTTAAAGTAAACAATTTTAAATAAAATAAGATTTAGCCAAGAAAGCTAAGAAAATTAAATATAAGAAAAAAAAAACAAAATAAAACAAAAGTTAAAGACAAAATTTCCGAAATACAAATGAAAATTTATATTTCAAAAAAAGTTGTGTAACGAATTGTTGTTCAAAAACTAGGGCTTATAAATTTCTTGAATACAAAAAAAGTTAATAAATAAATAAAGAAATAAACAAAGTTAAAATTCTGGTCATGAAAAAAAAATATATATAACTTGTTTAAATCAAATTCTATAAATAAAGGTCCTTTTCTACAGGTTTAAATTGAGCTGATGCCGAATCTGTACTCAGAATTTCTTAATCGCATCAGGTTTTCGCGATATCTTCGCTTAACGTAAAAAATATTGTTTTGGGTCATATTCGAGACGTTATAACTGCGCAAATTCACTTTATTTATAAAAGCTGATATGTGGTCTGAAAGTCCTACCAATAACATTTAATATGTAGCCTTTGTGATCTCTTGTTCCTTTTCTGAGATGGTATATTTACCCGAAGTCTGAAAAATCGAATTTTCGCCATTTAAAAAAAAAGTTTTTTTTGTGATTTTTTTAATTTTTGTATTATTTTTAAGATTTTTTAAGAATATTTGTTTTTTAAAACGTTATTGCTAGGCCTTTCCGACGATATATCAGGTTTTATGAAACGGATTAATTCGCGCAGTTACAACGTTTCGAATATGGCGAGAGGTTTTCAAAGCGAATATATTTTAATAAGAATAAATTTTAAAATATTTATTTTTTTTGTTTTGAATGTAATTTAAGCGAACAAAATTTTCGTTGTACATCGTGGGACAGGCAGAAAATCTGAGAACCGATTCGGACTCAGCTCAACTCAAGCCTTTAGCTAAATCTCTATCGCAATTTTAACTTTTAATGTCATCGATAAAAATTTTGAAATTTTGTATTCTCTAAGTCATTTTAGCGATCGAGATTTAGCTTTAGCTAAGCGAATTACAGAATGCGGCTGCTGGTCTATGCATTTCAAATTTGTCGGCCTGTGTTATCACCAAAGTTTTAAAATGTTGTTTATGATCTAAATCGCTAATTTTTTTCAAAAGACTCCAGGACTCCTTAATGTTTCTGCAAATTTTAAGCAATCGAAAATTTAGTACTTAAAATACTAAAAAACACACTTCGCACAGAAATATTTCATGAAACAGAAGATGGGTGTAGTAGATACATTTGCGGGGTAAACAATGTCGCACGGAATGTAAAATCAAAAAACAATTTGATGTTGCTCTTAAATATGTTTCATAAAAATTATTTTTATATTGAATAGTTAAATTTGAGTTTAAGACTTAAGGCCTCGTAGATGTATACGTTGTGGTCAGCGTTACCGTTGTGATACTTAAGTATCAATTTGACCCTTTTTCGACGGTGTTGATACCTTTTATGACCCTTTTTTTAAATTATACTTTTGTATCATTATCACCTATCTTGTGACACTTTTTGACCCTTTTTTGGAAATAGCTCTCACATTTAGTTTTTTGTCAACACTGCGGAACAGAAGTGCTAAACAAATGTTTTCGAAATAAGCATTGCTTGATATGGAACAGACTCAAACTATAAACTTACAATTCCATGGTTTCTTCCCCTTGATTTTTGATAGTAAAGTATAATTTCCCTAAAAGCAAACATAACTCATATAAATATTTGTTATTTTTTACGGTGGTTTCTTTTTAAAACAAAAATTTGACATTTTATTAAAAAAATGCAATTTGGTGTTTTGCTCTCTTAAACAGTAGCATGTTTTATTCAAAAAAATTCGCCCTTAATAATGGCAAAATGTATTAAACTTTTCGCCCCCTTTTGAATCGACAGTGTTGAGAGTGCCCTAACAGGAATGAAAACAAGAGGTAAAAATTGCTAAATTAGCGGAAATTCGCAAATATTTGGTAACAGCGGTATGATAGCAAAGTCTTATATTTATTAAAAATCGTAAAAGCTTTAAAAAATCTGACACTTACAGGAAAAAAATCGCTTTAATCGAGAAAATGGTTACAATTTGCGAACGATTACAAAATTTAAACCAAACACTAAAATTTATTTGACATCGCTTACTCGGAAAATTACATAAAAAGTAATAACAAATTAGCTATAATGATAAAGAATAAACTTTTTGTCAGGTGTTTAAAACAGGACAGAGCATTCCATAAAAAAATTAAGTTTTTTGAGCTCTTCCTACCTGAAATATTATTTTTTTGTTTGCTTATAAAAAAAATTTGGTCTTATTATTTTCATTTAAATGGTAAATACTGCTTACAAAAATTGGCTGTTTTTTATTGAAATACCCTTTTTTTTACCCCTTTTTCTGGAAAATCCCCTTTTTGTGACCCTTTTCGAAAATATCCAACGGTAACCCTGGTTGCGGTTCAGCTTTCCCGTTTTCTCTACCAAAATTATATATATATAGCAGGGCGGGTCAAATTGTATGGAACGATTTTTTTTTGGTGAAATTTCAAAATAGATATTTTCCATACATACATAGAATAATTTAATTAAATTCGTTATGAAATCTGATAGAATTATAGAGGTTGTTTGAAAGGTATTTTGATCACCTTTCAAAATCTCTGTATTTATACCAATTTATTTTATTTTTAGTAGAGATATTAGGAATGTTTTGTCGAAAAATAGCCTAAAATGAACTTTTAACTAATAAATTCGGAATTTTCTTCGATTTTTCCGAGATTTTTTGTAGTAGTCATACGTGACGTTGCGTCGCGGATGAACCTGATAAAATTAAAATTTTTCTCCTTTTTTTACGTTTCAGCTGTTAAAGATCTTAATGTTTGTAAATATACGGAGCAAACATTTGATCGATGCACACAACGTTTTCCTTTTATATTTGTATACAAAATGCACAAATCGCTCATTTGCTGCAACAACGTCATAAGTCAATAAACTCAAATTTTGACTTAATATCACTAATGGATAGTAAATCAGGTGTTTTATGAAGTGGGTATTAGTTCATATTAGGGAAGCCAATCGGGATTGATTTTAGAAAATCCCGGGATTCGGGATCCAAAAATCCCGGAATTTGGAATTTTTCAGTATTTTTTTTTTTTAAATTAACAACACTTTTTTTTATTAATTTATGAATTTTCAAAAGGTTTATATATATAACATATATTTTTAAAAAAGAAAAATAAGAATTATAAAAATTAAAAATACAACTCAAATAAAATTTTTAATAATTTTTTTTTGTATAGAGTATAAAAATTCAATAAAAGCGAAAATTTTTGTACACAAAAGTTGATATATAAAAAATCACGGGATTAATAAAAATAAATCTCGGGATTCGGGATTTGCCAATCGGGATTCGGGATTTCCCGCTTGGCATCCCTAGTTCATATAAAGATATTGTAAGCTCAACTTTTGAAAGAAAAATAAAATTTTCTTTTTCCATTATTTTATGTGTGAATTAGGAACCTTAAAGCCGTTTTCTGCAAAACTTATTTTTTGGAGTTATGACGATGTTGCAGCAAATGAGCGAAATAACAAAAGCTAAAATTTATAAGAAGTTTTTTTTTTGACAATTTTTCTGCAAACATTTCAACCCGCAACATTTACGTATGAGTAACTAGGCCTTTATACGTCTAATTTTAGCTTGTGGCTTGAAACTAAAAACGTAACATCTAAACATCTATGTTGTTAAGCTTAAGTTAGCGAAACCAGTGTCCGTTATACTATTGAGGAAAAAATCCTTGCGACCGACCAAAGGACCAACCACGCTATCAATCGTGTAATTTTTCAAACCAAAACTGTATAACTATTTAGGGGAGAGGAATTTTAAATTTGGGATTTAAATGTTTTTTTTTATTAGTTTAAACTTTTTTGGGGTTAAAATACATTTAAAATTTCGAGATGACTTTTCGTCATGAAGAATTACCCCAAAATTTGGCTCCACGAAAAGCTCCCCAATAAAATAACGCCCAAGCGAGAAATGAAATATTCCCCAATTTTTTTTCATACATTTTTGGGTGTTATTTTGTATGAAATAACTCCCAATTATTTTGGACCGTTTTTCATTTTTTTTGGGAATTATTTCATTCCTCATTTGGGGTTTTCAAATTATGAAATAATTTTCAAATTCGGGGCTTGTTTCATAGCGTGTTTAATTTGGGTGTTATTTAATTTTTTATTCGGGGGTTATTTCATTTTTAAAGCTGTTTGTTTTTGGGGGTTATTTCATTTGCTTAGTTTGATCTTTTTCCTTTTTTTTTTTGAGAATATTCAAGTAACTGTTTTTTGGAATAACAGTGCCAACATATGAGTACAATCTGCCTTGCATGTTGAGTTGAGTTGTTGTTAAACATAAAATATTTTCAGTTGTGCATCGAAGTTCGGACGCTTTACATCATCTCGTGTTAATATTTAAAAAAATGGAATTCGAAAATGTTGGTGGAAAACGAAGAAATAGCAATTTGCTATATTCTTTAAGTGAAAAACAATTATATTTAAACAGTGGAGGTAGTTGTGTAAAGGCCAAACGTAAAAGGCAAATTATCTTCCGAACTGCAAAAAAGAGCAGGGCTACAAGGATCTACGGGCGGGTAAAATAACTGCAGCAATATTATTGAACCGAATATATCCTTATTATGAAGAAGACGCCTGCGGGCCTCCACACGATTCATTTCAATAATTTTGCGACTTTGCTGTTGGTCCATATTGACTTCATGAAATCCTCTTTTATGAATTTTGGGTATAATTTAATTTTTGTTGCTGATGGGGTTTATTTCATTGGGGGTTATTTCATTTTCATCATTGGGTGTTATTTCATATGAAATAACTTCCAAATATTGGGGGTTGTTTCGTTTTCGTTTTGGGGCTTATTTCATTTATTTTTCGATGTTATTTCATTCACTGCTTTTGGGTGTTATTTTCTATTTTTCGGGGTTGGGTTTAATTCATTGGGGGTTATTTCCTGGGCGTTATTTCATTGGGGGGCTTTTCGTGGAGCCCAAAATTTTGGTAATTTTTCATTTTATTTTAAGGGCTATTTTAATTTTTTTGGAGTATTGGGGTCTATTAAAGTTTTTTTGGGGCCATATTTCGCAGCGCCTATTTTTGATACAATTTCAAAAAAGTACCAGACATTTATCGATTTCCCCCAAGTATTGTGTGTTTAACAGTGTTGTATATCAATTTTTTCCAAATTGAAAATAGTTTTGTGAATTTTTAAAACCTTAAACTCAACCTTGGTAACTTTTTTCTTTTTTCGGATAATAAGAAAACGTACTTTAAATATTCTAATTAAAAGTTAGTGATGCTTATTTTTGCAAAGAAACCTTCAAAATCTCTCAATTCTCTTATTCAGTTTTTAGTATTGACCAGAAATCTTTATGTGTTGTTTATACATTTTTGTGTACTCAAAATATGATGAATTGATTTTTATCTTAAATTGTATATTTTTCTTTCCAACTCACTCATATCTTTGAAATCTGTTTACTAAAATCTTGATTTTAGTACTTAATCTTCTAAATATGTATTTAAAAAAGCTACTGTGATATTTTTATTATAAACAAAGCGATTTATTTACACAATTTATCAAATTTCTATTAAAACAAAAATAAACTTATTAACATGGTTTCAAAAAAAAGTATCACAAATATTTAATAGTACGACGCTACAATAAGATCTACATTATTTTAGCAAAGGCAACAATAATGTAACTTTTTTGAAATGTACATATAAAAAGTACTTTTTTACATTTTAAGAAAAAAAAAAAAAAAACGACAGAATCAGTGTTTAACCCGAAAGAAGAAAATACTTGTCAATGCCATTTTTGATCACAAAATTGAAAAGGATTTTTTTGCACAAAATTTCCCTAATAGAAGAAAGAGGTTTTTGTACTAAAAGTACTTATTATTATATTAGTTTATAGAACTAATTTTAATTTAGTACTTTTGTAGTAGAAATACTTTAGTTTTCCCACTTTAAAACAACCAATACTTAATTAAATCACTTAACGCAGAAAGGGAACTACTAACATTTACTTCATGTAACTTATTTGAGTATTTGCAAAGAAACCAGTGAAAAAGGTGTCAATTTAAATTCAGTTCTCCCAACTGCGAGCTAAGAACTTAAAACTTGCATTTATTATTATCAACTACACTGTTTTAATTGATTATCTCAAAATGACTGTTTTGAAGTATGTAGTTCCCTTTCTGCACTTCGCGATTCGATTAAATAAGTACCATAAGTACTTTTACAGTACAATGTCCTTATTACTAAAAAGTTTATCATTTCTATATCTGCAGTACTTTTGTCACTAAAACATTTTAGCTTTTAAAATATTTTAATTAAAAATACTTTTGTTTTGCTAATTTTATTAAACTTAATTGTACTAAGTGTCAAAAAGTACCAAAAATCTTGAGTACTAAAAGCATATGAATGCTTAAATTAAATTTATAATAATAAGGATGGTGTACCAATCGAATGCCAATGGTAATTTGGTACAATTTATATCTGTGGCATTTTGAAAAAACATTTTAAGTCAAATTTAAAAAGTTGAAAAAAATGTTTTTAGTCATACGAATTTTAATTCAAAAAACATTTTTATTAACGGTTTTAAAATTTTGTATTATTAACAAAATTTTTATTTAATTTTGGTTTATTTTATTTTTTAATTAAAATGATTTTTTCACCGAGTTTTTTTAAACTTTTTTGCTGTCTTATCTTGACTTAAGATGTTTTGTCAAAATGCCACAGATATATGTATATCCTGTGTCACTTATCAAGTCAACCTAAAGTACTTTACTGCAGCGACCGTTTAATTACACTGTAATCTGTAATTTTTATTTAGTACTTTCGTACCAGGAAAACTTTAGTTTTCGTACTTTAAAACAGCTGATACTTAAATACACATAAAAAGCGTTATTTCAAAAAAGTTCCTAAAATATTTAAATAAAAAGTACTTTTTTTTTTTTTGCTAATTTCATCAAACTTTATTGTACTAAGTGTCATAAAGTACCAAAAATACCTAAGTACCTGAGTGCTTTAAGAATTTATAAAAAAACAAATATAATTTAGTACTATTTGTTTAATAAATCCTGTACCGTTTTTCCAAGCCTACCTAAAGTACTCTCTTATAGCGACCGCTTAATTAAATTTTAAAGCTGTCATTAATGTTGTTATTGTTCTGAAAAAGAACCGTAATAAAATTGTATTTTCTTTCATTATTAAAACAACACACACACACTGGTGGTGGTCTGATTCCTGATCTTGTGCTGAAATTAAGGCAATTAAGGTTTATGGAAAAAAAATATTTTGTAAACAAAAAAAGAAACTGAAAAGCGAAGAGGGAAACAGAGATCAAACAACAAAATCAAACTATGAAAAGTGCAAAATTTGGTCAGTTAAGTGTTCCATTACACCATTTCCATTATTAGGCTTAAATCTAAAATAAAAAGGTACCAAAATGTCCAATAATATAAAAAATTGTTTCAAAAGTATCAATAATGTTTACTTACAATGTTAAGCATTTTGTTTACAATAAATAATTAAATTGTTTTTAATTTCGATTATAGATTTATTACTAAAATCTGATACTATTGTTGAAAGGTCTTAACAAATTAGACAAAACAAGCACTTAAATAGTACTTAAGGTTAAACAATAATATGTTAAAGAAAAGTACACATTTTATAAGCTTGAAATGAAATAATCTGTAGTAAACAAGTTGTTTGAATTCTAAAAACTTTTGTTCTTAAAGTGCCGAAAATTACTCAGTCGTTATTAAGCTTGGTACTTTTTATAGCTTTCACCACATGTGCAAAGGGCATATAAATATAAGTTGGCCGTTCCGTTTGTAATTTCCAGAATATTGATCGTAGACCCTATAAATTATATATATTCTGGGTCCTTATGATTAGCGAAGTTTATTTAACGATGCCCGTCTGTCTGTCTGTCTGTTGCAATTAGATTTCCGAGGACACCAGATATTGATTCGTAATATTTATATCAAATATGCTCCTTTACAATTTTCATTCCAAATTCAGCCAGATTGTTGCATAAAATACTGAGGTAACGAGTTATCCATTTTTCGGTTATGAAAGTAAAGTTATATAGAACATACATGAAGCTATGATTTTAATGTAACTTTTATTTCATTATAATGCTTGGACCTTGCCATTATGTACGAAATACAGCCCAATAAAAAATGGAGCTTCCAACGGAGCATGTTTGTAAGGGAGAAACATAAGAGTTTCGCTTACCATTGCGCTTAAGGAAGACATGAATTTTATATGGCGAGTTCCCACTTTGAAGCAATTTTTTATTTTTAAGTATTCTCCCTTACAAACCTGCTTTGTAGTAAGGGAATGCCGTAGCACTTGAATTTTAATTTTTTTTTTATAAAAGTTGTTGAGAGTTCTTTCACTTACTTTACTGCATTTCTGTATGTCTTGTTGCGTAGCGCATAACTGTGCTTATATTTTTTTAAATGTACCTTTATAAAGGTACTATAGTGCTTCGCAAAATGATAAAATTTTTTATTGGGAACTTCATTTAAATGACCGCCTCTAGATTGGTTCCAGCAATCGATGCTTTTGAGGTAGTTTTCAACACTTTTTTTCGCACATTTCGGGCGGTATCTCGGCGACAACATGACGAGTGTTTTCACATGCATCAATGCTAGAAGATTATTAGACACGGTCTTTGACAAAAAAAGTTTACGGCGTCAAATCGCATGACCTTGGTGGCCAATTGACGTCGCCAAAACGTAAAATTAAGCGTTTTGGAAACCTAAATCGGTCGTGTTGTGTGGCTCGTGGCACTGTCTTGTTAAAACCACATATCCTCCAGCGTATAATCCCAATATAAGTCCAAATAAATTCCGTTATCATACGGCGGTCCGTAGTGCTCTGAATTGACGGTAATGGTGACTTCAAAATGTTCGGCACATTGCGATGTTACACAGGCCTGGCCACATCTGTAAAGCTTCCAGCCTCTTGAAATTACCTTAAAATCTTGCCAATCCTTGCACAGTAGGTCGTTTATGAAGACCCCGTAATGCTCAAGAAAATTTCTTGGCAGTTACGATTGCAAACTTTTCATTAACAGCCAGTTCATGGATTTTGAACGTCATCGTTCGCATAGAAAATTACATTAAAAACAAAAACACGTTCGAAATCCATGAAACAGGCAGTAAATAAATGCAACTTCAGATAGAAGCTTTTTTACAGCTGACAGCTTTGCCAGACCGAAGGTTTTGTAAACACTACGTGGATAACTCTGTATATATAAGCAAAATATAACAACTGCCTCTAGTTTTTACCAATAAATCTTAATTTTTAGCCATAAACCTTAGCCTTGCCAGACCGACGGTTTTGAAATCACTATATGGATAACCCTGTATGTAAAAGCAAAATATCACAACTGCCTCTAGATTTTACCAATAAATCAAAATTTTAACCCATAATCTAAACCTTTCGAAGCCCCTAATAATTTATGAACCAAATTTTTCAATTTTCAATTTCATCTTAAACAGATTTAATAGAATGATCAAAATCGGTCTTAGCATAGTGGCGCCAATACCATTATAGGTAGGAGGAACAAATTCAGCTTAAAGCTTTTAAAAATTTAAGAGGTATTAAGTATTGAAAATCAGCCAACAAGGGTGCTACTGATTTAAGCGATAAGAAGGTTCATACAAAACAAGCTCAGTGAATAAAATTGAGCTCACATAGAACTTTCTGCTCTTTTTCAATCATGGTGAAGGGTATATAAGATTCGACTAAGCCGAATATAGCACTTTTACTTGTTATTATTTATAATTTTAATATTTAGTTCTAAAAACTAAAAACTATTTATTTCAAACAGAATCAAAATTGATATCATCAATACTGTTTACATTTTGAGCGATTACAGTAAACATTTAATTTTGGATTAAGAACTCATTTTTTAATGTTAAATTTTAGAATTTAAAGTACTAACTTTGAAACTACTCTGGGCTTCAAGTGGGCAATAAGTAAGGACAGTTTAAAAGAAAATTTGTTATAAAAAATTACAGTGTTATTAAAACTTTAAAAAAACGTTATCAGGTTATACACTGTCGATCTTGAGTTCGAGTGGTCTGACGATAATAAGCGGCCAAACTGTCGAGCAAACAACCCATCATCGATAGTGTGTACCCTATTTTAATGCCAAAAACAATTATTTGATTTTTTTTTCTTTCTAAATTTCGAAAAAAATTTCAGTTTTTTAGGGTTTGAAAAAAGTTGATGTTTTTTTATTTATTTTTTGAATCTAACAAAAAATTTTAAAAACTTAGAGCTTTTAGAGAACTAAAAACTAAAAAAATATTGCCAAAATCGTTTTTGAAACATGTAATTTAAAAAAACAATTCGCTACAAATTCAAAAAAAAAAAAAACTAAAACTTGAAAATGAATATGTTTTTTTCCAACTATAATAATATGTATTTGAAAAACTACTGCTATAGGTAAATAAAAATTCTTTTAAAAATATAAGTATATAATTCTAACATGACATCATCATCATCATCATCATAAATTTAAAACGACATTTAAAATAAAAAACTTTGATACATACTTTTTTTTAAACGAAAAATAAATTAAAAAATTTAACTTTATCTAACAATAATATTCTTTATAATCTACTTGTTTGCAGTTCGGTGTATGCAGCCCCTTTGTTAGCAACAGCAACGAATGGTATGCAGCAATATGGTATGCCATCAACTGCAACAACATCACCACCACCCTCAAGTCATCACAGCTCTGGCTCAGGTGTAGCCACGGGTCTAACGGCAATAGCTTTAAATACATCATGTAGTCAAAGTAATCACAGTACTGGAGCTGCGGCAATTACTACCAATTCCAGCAACAACAATCTCAATGATGCACATTCCAATTCCGATGACTATGGCTCACCGAAGAGTACACAAAGTAGTGGGGGAGGTGGTGGCGGTGCTTTGCCAGCATTCCAGCGCATTGCTAATTCATCATACAACCAAAGTACTCATGCAACAGGCGTCGATCGTTATGGCTCGTTGAATAATTACAGAAATCATGTAAGTTTGTTACAACTACATACCAGGGCTGTAAAGGATTGCTATCAATTGCAATCAGAGGATTTCTCGTAAATGATTGCTAATTTTTTAATTGCATTCAAAATCGGAAAAATTTTATTGTATGTTTTAATTTGAAATCATGAAAACAATACAATGAAAAAAATGACTGAATCAATTTTTCGAAATCAATTCATGTAATAACACAAGGGAATAAAATTGAACTTTTTCGTGCGGCCTGGAACATTGATGCAAATTTTTAATAATTTGAGCTCGCTTATTTTAAATTGAATCACCATTTTTCTCTATCAGCTCGACTTTTCGAGATAAACCGTTATGTTCAAAATATTATTTTGAATACATACATACATATTTCGAATGAAATGAGCTTTATTTTATTGCAATCGGTGCACAACTTTTGATTTTGTTCATAATTGACTGAGAAAACTGAATTGATAAAAATCCAATTTCCATAAAAAAAAAACATTTTTTAATCTGTATGTTCGAACAAAATTGAAATTGAATTGAATTATCAATTCAGTTAATTGTAAACAACATCAAAAGTTGTGCAGCGATTGCGATAAAATAAAGCAGGGCTTAAAAAACTGCAGTCGAAACCAAAAACTGTCAAACAAAAAACGAAAATTTGTGTACAACTTTTTGCTTTTTGATTTGGTTTGACAGCGACTGTTTACATGAACTGAATCAGAAGTAATCAGTTCTTTTGTGGCCAATGACGAATGAAGAAGTGGGAAGAAATGGCAGTTTTTCTACTTTGACTGCAGTTTTTTAAACGCTAAAATGAAGCTCATTTCATTCAAAATATGTTTTACTAAATGTTTTTAGAACAAAACTGTGATTTTTTGTCGCCTTTTTATTTGCTATTAATTTTTAAGGAACAAAAAAAATTTTTTTTTTAATTCCAAGTAAAAACTTCGCTTACTTTTTCAAAACGAATAGCTTCTTTAACTCATTATTTTTTAGCTTTCTTCTATAACTACATGTATAACAACTTATATAACTACTTTTTTCTGGATGTATTTAAGTAAAAAATAATGACTTACTTTTAAATGCGTTTCTTTTGGGACATGCCTTGTAAAATTCATTGGTTCTTTCAGTAGAATTGTAAGTAGTGCCTTCATGTTTTTCTGATTACTCAACACATTATTTTGTAGGCGAAGTTTTTACTGGGTTGTTATTCAAAACTTTAACGATATCTCTGAAAGTACCGGGAAAATGTAAAAACAATGTAAGCACGGATTGCAGAGTTTCGGGTTTTTTTTAAATGAATATGGTTAACCGTTTTCAAGTTTTTCCAATATATCAAGCCCTTACCGCGAAAATAACGTAAGCGACATTATTTTCCATTTTCTTTTCTTTTAATAACTGACTTAATTGGCAACACTTGCATCATCTCCTATGTCATGGTCACATAAGGTACCGTTACGATTTTATAGCAAGACACATTTTATCGCAAGCGTCAAATTTCATACAAAATTTATATGAAATTAAATTAAAAAAACTCGTTCCTGTAAAATTAGATTTTTGGCGTTTACGTTATTTTCGCGGTTAGGGCTCGATATGTAGTGAAAGTGCCTTAATTTTGGACATAACGGTGTTTCTCGAAAAGTCGAGCTGACAGGGAAAAATGGAGATTTGATTTGAAATCAGTGACCTTAAATTCGTAAAAATTTGCAATAAAGTAACAGGCCGCCAAATGACTGTTATGGCATTAGAATTTGATTGCAATCGTGTTTGATTGCAATCGATTTGATTGCAATGGCTTGACTGCAATCAAACCCAGTAATTGCAATCAAAGTTAAATCCGAATCAAATTCTTTAAATATATTACTACCGCTAGACTCCAAGTATAATTATTTCAATGGAGTTTCACTATAGTTGTAATTTCAGAGGAATTGATTGAAATCGCATGATTTCATCAACAATTTGATTGCAATCGAATTGATTATAATTCAATTATTTAAAAATCTTAAATGATTAAGAAATTAAAAAAGGAACATTTAAAAAAAATTCCCCCCCCCCCCCCCTAGATTTTATCCTGGCTACGCCCATGTATTCGTGTATTGTCATCGGCAATATGTATGCCTGCAAAGTTTCTTCCATTTGCATTGAGTATAAGGCGGTTAAATTAACGTTACAAAAATAATAATAAAAATTTAATCGGCTTGGTTAACCCTAGAACACACACCCGGGTACAAATGTATCCACTTGCAACTTTGCAGTGCTGTAACTCAGGAACGGCTTAACTTAAGGAATAGAGATTTCGGATCTAGGAAACATAAGTAATTTCTAATTGTTTAAAGGATGCAATTCGGATCAGTAGATCAGGAGGTACGAGCTTCCAAATTCGACACCTACGTTAACACACACCCGGGATAGGTTTGTGCCACACCAGTTTATATCAAAATAAAAGGCAACAAACCATTTTATAGTGTCTTTAAATTATATAATATTATTTGAAAAATGAAAATTATGAATAATTGTTACATATTGTGCACTCGGTATTGGTGACCAGCTAAATAATGGCGAATGCACAACAACATAAAAAAGCGACCGTTATAATAACCAAATACTACAACCACTTGTTTATCACTTGAATAATAGTTTCCTGCATGCACTCTTTTGCTTATATCTTTTGAACCATGTAGAATATTTGCATGAAACAAAACTAAAACATTTTTAAAATATTTGTTTACGCTTTAAAAAAAACAGAAATTAAATTGGACCATTTAAACATAAGAAAAAGCCAAAATAAGCTAGTAGGTACAAACGTATCCCGGGTGTGTATTCTTGGAAAAAAGTTGGGTATGCATCGTACGGTAAAACTCATTTTGTCAAAGTTATTTTCGGGAATACAAAATTCATTATTGATAAGATTTCCGTATGACGTGCTAAATTCCCAATTTTTCATATTTGATAAATACACTGAAATTTATTGTTGAGGGAAAGCTTCTATGCGCATTTTACTGGTTGCTTAGGCCAGATCATCAGGAAACATTTGCCAAGGATTTTAGAAAAGCTTAAAATATTTTATTCAAATAAAAACCTAAAGCGAATAAGAATTTTAAACAATCAAAGTCTTACTTGCAACAATATCAAAGCTTAAACAAAACACCAACAATAAACAGTGAGTTTATCTTTTCTTACATTCCTCTACAATTGGTTTTGATTTTAATGCCAAATGATTGCAGTTTTTTACAGCTCTGCTACGTACTTCATATATTTTTTTAAGGTATTTCTATTACATTTATTTATTAAATTTTTACAAAATATTTTAGAACGATACTTGGTCTTGTCCTTATGAAGCCATTAGTTATGCTCCCTCATCGGTGGTGGGTAATCAAGCTTTGAATAATGTTCTTACCGCCGCCAATACAAATGTCATACGTTCAACGGTTAATGGTCGTAATGTTAGCTCAGTCTCAGAGGTAGCAAATCCTGCTGCTACTAATTTAGTAGCAGCCCATTTGTCAGCCTCAGCTTCATTGTCAGCAAGTAAGTTTTATTTTATTAAAAAAAACATAAAATTATGCATGTATACATTTTTTATTCGTATATTTTTTTCATTATTGTTGTTAATTATTTATTATTTTATTTATTTATGACACGTACATATATATTTGGTAGAAATTTATTATATTATTAAATTACTTAAACTGATAAGATTTTTTTTAATTAAAATTATATTTAAATTAAATTAAATGGTATATGTATTTGAAAGCAACAAAATAAGAGGTTAAAACCTTTTCCTTATAGCAGACAAACGGAATTTGTTTAAAAATTATTTGAACAAATTTTTGTTAAATTATTTTCCAAAAAGGAACATGTACAGTTTTCTTCCGACCTTTTTCTCTTTTAATTCCATTTAACACACATGTGTGGCCGGCCACAAGTTCGAAAAACATAAATTTTCGTCTGTTTCGAAAAAGAATTTCACACTTACTCAGTTTTCACAAATTAGTGTTTAAAGGTTTCTTAGGTAGATTTTCTTTTTTATTTTGTTATTTTTTTTTTTTTTAAATTAGTTTATTATTTACGTAACCTGTGTAAATGTGGTCTGGGGTTTCTTTCTTAGTAAATATTTGAAGGGCAAATATTTAAGAGTCTTATTTAAACATTTTTTTGTCTTTAAAATATTTACATAGATTTTACTTTAGAAATTTGGTTTCCAAAATAAACTAAAACTATTTTTAAAATATAGCCACGGTTTACATTATGAAAGTTTTCTTTTGGACAACTTCTTATTCAAATCTCTTTTAAACTTTGTTTCGTGTCTACACATTGACAATTTTTTATCCATTATTATATCATAACTTTGTGCTGATGTGTATAACACATAAAAATATTTGTCCTAGGTTCACCTTTTAGTATGCCGATGGACTCAGAACCACTTTCTGAGGAGAACTAACGATGTCCATCCGTCCGTTCGACTGGCTGGTTGTTTGTCCATGTAACATTATGTCGCAATTGGAAGATAATTTGAGGAGGATAAAAATGTTTGGGAATCGGTCCATATTTTCATATGGCCCTTATACAAACTCCCTTCCGTAATAGTCTTTGTGCCCATCAACTATCTTAATATGTTGGTATTTAGTTTGAATCTGGTCCAAAAATTACGAATAGCAACGTTAATCGTCTTACCAAATCTTTTTAGAATTGGTCCATATTTAACCATAGCACCCAAACCAATACTGTCATCGTAATAGCTTTTAAAAACGGCTTTCAATGCTGTACTGGTAGGTCCAAAATTAACCATAGGCCCCATATAAACCCCTTACCTAAAACATCATAACGATATAATATTCGGCATAAAAACTTTTACATGATTCTTTACTGTATAACATAATTTTGTTCTAGTGGGTCCAAATAAAATACCCTCTGAGAAACTTGTCTCTTAATATTGTGCTGTACTAAAACAAGAGCGGAATGCGGAAAGTTTTCTTCCGCTTATCTTAGCCATAACTAAACAAGTGCACCAACGTTGTTTTACGAACAGTGATGTTAAGTTAACTTTCTTGTTTAATAAAACCAACAACAGAATAGAAATAACAAATGGAGATAAAACCGTTAGATTGACCAAATTGCCTTTATTTAATAACAATAGCGGCCAACTTCACTCTTAAACGAACTGTCAAGTCAAACTAAAATGGCTAAGTCAAAAATTTATTAAAAAAATATGTAGAGTAAAAGAAAAAGCGTAAAAATCACAGCCAACTTCAGGTTAATATTTACGAATATTTAAAAAAAAGAGAATTTCCAAGCACATGATAGTCGAACCCCTTATTTATCTTCCCTCCCATCTCAACAATTCAACTTTCATAATGTGAACGAAGTCTAAGCGAAATTCCTTTTCAAATTTCGACCGAAGTATTGTAAACAACTTGTATAATCAGTTAAAGTCAGTTAAGTTATCGGTATTTTAAATATATTTGAATTGGTATATCGTAACAGAATCTTTTATAACGGTATAGGCTTAACGGTTGTACAATTTAACTAAAGCTGGAGGTCCACACCACGCGTTACTCGCTTTTTCGCAGCATACGCAGCTGTCAAAAAAGTAGAATCTGTGTAGTTATACGTAGTAAGTTACATGCACAAAAGCGTAGATGCCTTGAGGCGAAAAGTAGGTTAACTTTCTACTTTTGTAAGCGTCACAAGCAGCGTTCGAACAAATCAGCTGATTTTGACAAATTAAATTTTATTTCTACTTGTGCTGCTGCTGCATAAAAAGCGTTGCATGTAACTTGAAACGTAGAACGCAAATAAGGTTATAAAAGCATGCGCTGCTTTTATAACGTTTCGATTCTTACTTTATAGGCGAGAGAGGAATTAAAAGGGGTACACAAGCGAGTGTACCTTTCGATTCTTTTTTTCACTCATTCGTTCTGTCATTGCTTTCTCATTCGACGATTTGACGAAAAATGTTCGGTGGCAGAGAAAAAGTTGTAACGACAAAAATCGAACAATGTAAATGTAAGAACGACTTCAAAGATGAAACGACAATAATCGCAACGACAAAAATCGTATAATGTAAATGGGCACTAACCAAACCAAGCAAGAATGTTAAAAAAGACTTAAGAAAGTTCAAAACGACTAAGATGACACATTTTTTACATGGTTGCAATTATTAAAGGAAATCATCTCTTAAAAACAGTACAATATCCCAGTCAGATTTTGTGAAATACCTTGGTATACATTTGAACAGATGGCTATAGAAACCAATAGACCTCACTTGAAGTTAACAGCCTCTAGAATTCACTGCTTCATTAGTGACGAAGCTAATCTGAGCCTTGACTATAAAGTCCTCCTGTAGAAAGTCATTTTGAAACCAATTGGGACATATGGTAACTTATTATGGGGAACGGCTGGCAATTCCAGTATCGAGCTTACACAGAAGCCACAATTAAAAATTCTTAGAAATAAGAAATAAATAAAAAAGAAATGAAAAATATGGTTTTCGTAAAGTCCGTGCAAAATATATTATTAAAATAAAAACTCCATTCAAGCCCTCTTACATGGCAACGTTCTCATCTTCAAGCGCGAAAAAAGTTTCGAAGAGCATTTCTTCCATTCTACATACACAGCCTAGTATCGTCAAAACATTACTTTTCTTCTAGAGTGGAACTAATTTTTAGTTATAAGATTTTAAGTACTTACTGTTAGGCCCTACATTACGCAGATTCAGTAAGTAAAGTTTAATAAAAAGATGACGAAAACGATTGAGATTTTAAAAATTGTTTTATGAAAGAAAAAAATTTTAAAAGTTTTCAAAAAATGTTGATTTAAAATATTTCATACAGGGGTCTAATCACCGCATACGATATCGAGCAAAATTGATCGAAATTATTTATTTTGGTATCATGAAACTCCATATCGAATGAAATGTATTGAATTTGAAATAATAGCATTTGATATCGAGTAACTCGACATTACATTTATCGAGTTTTCATTCGATATGTCAGTGTCTATCGTATGCAAAAACTGTCGATAGTTTATTCGATACGATAGTATCAAATGCGGTGATTAGACCCCAGGGTTATAACATTTAAGTTTACTTGAAAGATTTTCTACAGATTTAAATGTAAGCCATCATGCTAAACCTGGTGAAGTAGTACTAAAGATATATAAAATCTGTATACCAAAATGTATTTAATTGTGTACCAACCTTTCAAATCTTTGAATAAATTAAAAAATTTTTTTTAAAGCTGCGAAAATTCTTATAATTTCGTAGTACAAAACAAAATTTTTAAAAATAACTTTGAAATAAGTAGATCATATTAATTAAAATAATTTTTATTAAATAAGCCTTTAACCCCTTACAATATGCAACAAATTTTCAGTTATGTGTAAGCCTTTAAGTATACATCAAATATTTTTAAGCTTTCATTTAGTTATTCTATTTTCTTAAATCATTATTTTTATTAAAAGTCTCTACACTATTTACAATTTATATTAATTTTACAAACAACAAATATTTATTGTTTTTTTTTTATAATAAATTCAATTAATTTTTTGTTTTTGCTTGTTACACAATCACACTACAGAAGAAAAAAAATCTAAAAAAAAAAATTATTATTACACATTTTATACAACAAAACAAAACAACAGCAACAAGAACTTTAGGATCTATTTAATTTTTTTCATAAATTGTTATTATTTTTGTTGATGACGCCTTAAAAAAATTATAAAAACTTTCCAATCATTATTAGATTATTTGATGGTAATTTGTTATTATGTCTATTATATTTGAAGCATTTTTTGATGCCGATTTTTTTACGGAAGGGCGAGAATGTGTCAATTGTGGTGCAATTTCAACTCCACTATGGCGACGTGATAATACCGGACATTATTTATGCAATGCGTGCGGTCTTTATCATAAAATGAACGGAATGAATCGTCCTTTAATAAAACCACCCAGAAGATTGGTAAATTATTTAACAGTAATAACAAAAAAAAAAAAAAAACAATATAGAAAAAAATATTTTTGATAAAACAAAATTTTTGAATTTATTGTGTAAAACTAAATTAAAATAAATCTTATAGAAATCCTTTGCCCTTTCTTAAAAAAAGAAAAATAACTCAACGTTCTCGCTTCTTAAGAGTTTAGCCGAACCAAAACCCCCCTCCAAAAAAAAAAAAAAATTAATTGAATTTATTATAAATATAATAACAAATTATAATTTGTTTAAAATGTGTCCTTATTTTATGGAATGCTTTAGAATTTTTGTTTTTCTTTATAAAATATTGTTAATTTGTGTAGTTTTGAATAAAAAGAAAGTAAAAATCAAACTCAATTAATTTTTTGTTTGCCATTTAATTAATGAAACAAATCAATCACTATATTACAGTGGCCGCTGAATCAGGCGGGGATTTCTATAAGACCTTTCCGTATAGTGTTACAAATCGGAACAGCAACAACAACAACAGAACTGGCAACATAAAAGAGGAACATGTTGTTAGTCGTGCTACTTCGCGGCGCCTGGTAGGTGTTTTTTTTCTATACATTTCTTCTCTGTGTATAAAAAATTAAATTCAAAAATTTTGTTTTTTAATTAAATATAAGAATTATGTTTAATTTTTAACACTGAATAATCGATTTTTTTTTATAAACAATATAGAGTGCTTCCAGAAGGGCTGGATTGACTTGCTCCAATTGCCTGACAACCCAGACTTCTTTATGGCGCCGTAATCCCAACGGCGAGCCGGTGTGTAATGCCTGCGGTCTTTATTACAAGTTACATAGTGTCAAACGTCCTTTGACTATGAAAAAGGATACAATTCAAGTAAGTTTTATTAATGTGTTACTTTAGAAATATGGATTTTAAATATTGTATAAATTTCAGACTCGCAAACGTAAACCAAAAGGTTGCAAAGCTGAAAAAGTTTCGAAAAAGCAGGCTGCTGCAAATGCTGCCGCTGCTTCGGCTTCAGAACAATCGATCAATTCGTCCAATAATACTCTCAATACTAGCACGGAAAGTGCAAATAATATGAGCCTATGCAACGGCGATAATGGTAAGTTCGAAAGACGAAAAATATTCATTATGCCTCAGCATGCTAAATAATTATTTTTTGTAATTTGTAATTTGTTTTTGTTTTTTTTTTTTTGTTTCTTTTCATATTGATAATCAATGTAATTGTCGTTTATTGGGGTAAAACAAATTTATTAAATAGATATTAAACCTTTAACACATCACTTATTAAATACATCAGCATCATCACTAACACAATCGGCGGCTACATCACCCACAAATAGTTTATCATCGCCATGTCATAACAATAATAATAATCACAGCATGAATATGTCACCATCATCACCGTTATTGCAGCAGCAGCAGCAGCAGCAACATAATCTAGGTAATATGTCTCCACAACAATATCAACAACAGCAACAACAACTGCAACATACACATCAGCAACAAATGTCACCAGTTATGTTTCAACATCATGCATCTTCGGCCTCATCATCACCCACTAGCAATCATTTAAATAATACTAACAATATCAACATCAATAATAATAATAATAATAACAACAATACAACAACATTTAATCACAACGATAATGAAAATTTAAAATTTATGCAAAAATACATACAACAGCAACAACAACAGCAGCAGCAAACGGAACAGCAATTAATGAATACCACAACGACCCAACAGCAACAACATACCACCCAGACGAATACGCTCATGAATCCTCATTCACCCAGCAACAACAGCATCACCACCACCACAACCACCACCACATCACCAACAGCCAACAAATGTGCCACTCCCAACAACAATTCTCAGACTCAACAACAATATCTGCAACAACATCTACACCATCACCAACAACAGCAACACCTCTTAACAGCCAGCAATCAAACACATGGTCACCAACCAACCCTACATATGGGATCTGACAATCATAGTCCATTAAATACTTACCACAACGATCCATCCACCAATTCACCACCCACCTCACCATCCTTTGAAAGTTATGGTGAATTGATACCGGCTCCAAATGATGCGGAAAGTGTTATTAAAATGGAACATCTCCATCATCATTTGGCTGATGAACAACAACAGCATCAGTTGCAGCAACAACATCAACAGATTTTGCAAAATCATTTAAATAACATGAGTCGTGTTCCTTCCATGGACGATGACTATGAATATCATCAATTTTTATTACATCGTCAGCAACAGCAACAGTTTTTACATGATTTTGGCCGAAAATTCGGTAATAGAGAAACTGTAGTGAAAATGGAATAAAGTTAAGGGATTTTTTTTTCGAATTTTAAAGCAAATTTCATTTATCGTTTCGAGGGACCATAAATAAGTAAAAGCTATTTCGAATAAGTAAAAAAACTTTTTTTGTAGAATTGAAGTGATTATTTTGATGAATTTTTCTTTTCAAAGATTTGCTGTTAAAAGAAAATAGTGCGAAAAAGGTATTTTTTAGAAAATATTATACGATTTGAAGGACTATTTTAATATGGGATGTTAATATTTAAGAAGACTGTAAATATTTAACAATTTTTTTGGCACTTGTCTAAGAAAAATGTTTTGTAGTTTTATAAAAATAGAAAAATTAAAAGAGAAATTAAAGATATTGTTCTAATAATTCCACTAAATAATGTGAGTGAATTTGTTGAAATTTTTTTTCAATAATAGATTTCGTAATATTAAAATCAAATCAAATTAATGCTAGTTAAATCCCTAAAGTTTCCCTTCAGTTCGAAGGACCAAAATCTAAAAACAAGCAATATTTAATAATCATTATTATTAAGTTAGTCTGGGTTCACACTTTGACAGTTTTCTTTTAGGAAGTCTGAGTTTCTTGGAAACCAAAAAATAAATCATCCCACAATCATACAACTAAATAGGAAAACCAAAGATTATAAAAAATAAATCTAGAAAAAGAATAAAATCTAAGTGAATTTCTAGAAAATTTCCAAAGAATCTTTAAATTTTATATTTTATAAATATTTATGCTAATTTTTTTTTAATTAAGTTTTTTTTTATATCTAAATTTATAATTTTACACAAAAATAAAAACATGTTTGTATACTTTAAAAATTATAAAAAAACAACTATAAGCAAAAGCTAAAAAAAACTTCCTCTAAGGATTGCCTAAAAAAATAAACTAAATTTAAAAAAATAATTGTAAATATATAAAAAAAATATGTATTTCATTAAATAATTCCTGAACAAATTCCAAATTATAAGTCCAAAACTTTTAAATAAATTTTTAATGTCTAGTTTAAAAAATTTTAAAATATTTCCGAGATTTTTAATTAATATCTATTTTCTATATTGTTTATAAAAAAAATTTTTTCATATGAATTTTTTTTTTTTTATTTAATAGTGTTTATTTCATATTTTGTAAATTATTTTAAATATTTTATTTAATTATTAAAAATTTTTATATACATATTTATAGATGACAAAAAAAAAATATATATTTTCTTTACAAAAACAAAAAAATCTCATAATTTTAATAAGTTTATTGTTTTTATTATATTTTTTTTTATTGCAAAATTACATTTTTTTTTAAATATAATAATTAATTGTTAATTCCTAATGATATTTTATTCTTCCATAGTTTTTAAGATTACAATACAATCGAATATTTTTAATAAAAAACTAATAAATTAAAACAAAAAAATCTAATCTGTTGAGTTTTTGGTTTAGTTAAGTTTATACAAAAAAAGTGTTTTCTTCAACCCGATAGAACTTACGAAAGGGTTTTATAATTACAGTATAACCTGCTTAATTAGCCCACGCTAAAATGCCTTTCATGCTTATTTACCTTGAGTTTTAAATTCCCGTTTTTTCTTTCATTAAAGGTATAATTTGCCCACGCTAAAATGCCTTTCATGCTTATTTACCTTGAGTTTTAAATTCCCGTTTTTTCTTTCATTAAACGTATTCTAACCCCGCATACCTACCTAAAAATATTGGTATTTTTGGCGAGGTAATTATCCGTGGAAGACTGTAGTACACTCTGGTAAATCATCATGAATAAAACAACGCTTCCAAATCATAAAAATTTGTTTCGAAAATCGGTGATCAAACTACATATTTTAGATAACTTATAGACGACCAATGGCGGTATAACCACGTCATCTGTCCATATCCGGTAAGGGTTACGGACCAGGATCAGCAATGAATCGTTTTTTCGCTACTCATACTGACTCATGAAATTGTAAGTATGTATAAGTGCGTAGACACATCGCAGAACAGTGATGGAAATTGAAAAATTTAGATGGTAGCAAAATAGTACTTTTTCAATATTTTGGTAATAATTTTTTTCAAACATATTTTTTTTTTTGGAAAATAAACTTAAAAATAAATCTCAGCCATTTATGAATCGAGCTGGCGAAATTTCAACTTTTTGCTATATATTCTTTTATAGTCCAAGAATTAGAAAAAACTCCGATATTCCGCCAAACAAAAAAATTGCAAAATTTTCGAATCAATGTTTAAAATATTGATTCGAAATTTTTACTGAATCATTTTCTGGCTTTATTTAACCATTTCAAAGGTAGCGCATTAAAAAAAAAAGAATTGAAAGTCAAATAAGGACCCGTTTCATATAGATTTAGCATTAAGGTTAGATTAGGAGTCGGAGTTGGAATTTCAGCGGTTGAAGTCAGAGTTAGTACTTTTCGTTGACGACTCCACAGCCCTGGCTGTCAATATTAAAAAAATATCAACGCTAATGTCCTGTTCGGCGATAGCGAATGAAGACTTCGTTCGCTTAAATTGCATTTAAAACAAAAACAAATTAAAAGATATTGTTTTTGCTTTACATGTAAGTTAAATATCGACGAGCAGGACATAAATTTCTAAACCAAGAAGCGTGACAAAAAAGAGTACTATAACGGAGGTGGGGGTACCGTGGTATTTTTGAAAGGAAAAAGTACTGAAAATAGTACCATAGTACTGAATTTTCTATCACTGTCGCAGAATTAAACTTAACTACTCTGATGAAGTCACACTCAAGAAAGCAATAAATATGAGTGCGACTTCGCCATCATACGCATCACTGATGGGATTTGTAGTACAATTGTACCAAATTTGGTACAGCTGAAACTTCATTGGCACACTGGTACAATTCATCCCTTTTTGGTACAAGTTAAAAAAAAACAAGTTAGAGTGCTATATTCGGCTATGCCGAATCTTTGATACCCTCCACCGACAGTTCGAATGTTTAAGGAGTAATATCTGTATGATGTTATTATTATTTTAAACTGTGACAATTTGTTATTAATTATGGTTTTAGGCGACTAAACTGTTTTCCGGTAGTAGGGTTTATATGGGGCCTAGGGTAAATTATAAACCGATCGTCACGAAATTTCACAGTGTTATTTCTAGTCCTAAAAAACTGTAACGTACCAAATTTTGTTATGCTAGCGTTATTTTTTTACGGTTTTAGGCGTACTAAGCTGTTTTCAGGGAGTAGTGTTTATATGGGCCTTAGGGTAAGACGGATATTCACGAAATTTGACAGCGTGAATTCCAGTCAAATAAAACAAATTTTTGCAAAATCTTATCTCATTCCATGCCTTGTTCCAGCATTTATGTTATTTTTTGTAACAAAATTATCAATTTTTTTAGGTGGTGGTTCCACATTTTGATTCATAGCTCTAGTCCTACTGAACCGATTTTGCTGGATTTCAATCCCAAACTGCTTAGGATAACTACAAGCAATTTGGCACCAAGTTTGTTCATTTCTTTTGAGTTGTTCGAAAGTGAGCGTGTTTTCAACAGACGGACAGACAGACGGACATGGCTAAATCGACTTAGAATTACTCAAGGACCCAGAATATATATACTTTATGGGGTCTGAGATGAATAATAAAAAAGTTTCACACGGAATGACAAACTTAATATACCCTCTTCACAACTAATTGTGGTGGAGGGTATAACAATTAAGAAAGTACTAGATGACCCGTGCGTATATTTCGCACCGGTAGTTGTAATTTTCGTTAACTTTTTGCCCGTACGAATCCTGTATCAATGAAAATATTAATTTTTCAATATCTAATTATTTTTCGTCATTAGTGTTAGAAATAAGCTTTAAAATGAGATATCACTCATTACATTTGATGCGGTGGTATGGGAGTTATTTGCAACCGACAAAAAAAAGTGCTTTAGAAATAATATATATGATAGTCGGTCAAGCCCGACCATATGATACCCTACACCACAGTATTTAAAAACACATCATGCTTATGCGTCCATATAAATATGGATTTATCTTTGTGTATAAACCCCCTTGTTGTCCTATTTTTGAAAAACTGTACAGCTTATGTGTCCATATAGATATGGTTCTATCTATGTTTTAAATTTCATTAAAATCGGTTTGATAGTTTCTGAGAGGCAGAAATTTCCCCTATCTTCCCTCGTGGTCCTACGATTCAGCCCATTTTCAATAGGCTTGGTCCTTGTGCCAATATGAACCTATGTCCGAAAGTTTATCCAATTATCTCCAAAATTGCGACCTGTACTTTCGGCACAAGATTACATGGACAGCCAGCCAGCCAGCCAGCCGGACGGACTCAGAAAGTGATTCTCAGTGGATCGGTATACTTTAAGGTGGGTCTAGGAACAATATGTTAAGGTGCTACACACATCAGCACAAATGCATTATACCCTCTCCACTATTGTGGTGTGGGTATAAATACCCAAGAAGTTTTATAATTTCTATGAGATTCTATGAGTGAGTTAATCACTTTTCTTTTCAATAATAAAATTTTTAATAACATATTTCCAGCCGTAACCAGAACTCTCAAAAATTGTGTTATTGCTAATAAATGTTCGGATGTTATACTATCATATAAAGTTGATAAATTCATAAGTATATGTACTATATGTAGAAGTCTAGGCTTTAGTGTCTCCAAATCTCCACTTTTGTCGTTTGTTTTGGTCACACTGTCAGTGTTAACAGTTTTGTCTGCCTCTGAGAAAAAAGAGAAAAATACAAGTTTGTATACCCATACCACAACAGTGGAGAGGGTCCCTGAAGGAAACCTGGGTGCAATTGTCTCCAGGTCACCAGTTTTGTCGACAATTTTAGTGACATCGTTAACGAAGTGTCTACACTACACCTTTTATGCCACTCACTCACTATATTTGCCTTTAATGCGAAATAAAAATGATACAATAACAACTGAGAAGTATAATTCCTATAAAAGTTATGAATTCGTATTCGTACCAAAAGTGTAGACTAGATTTACTAAAATGATAAAATGTACTAGATAGTTCCAATGTCTACATATGTTCCCAAAAGAACTGCCCAGTCAATAGTACCAACGTCAGTAGTAGATTTCCAATGTCTCACTCATAGTAAATGTCTATAGTTATTAACATTTTCTGGGGTATAATAAGTCACTAGTGCTGTTGACTGAGTCAATAGTGAATCAGTACAGATTCACTGGTGACATTTCCAGCAGGGGTATTATGCGATTATGTTGATGTGTGTAAGACATAAAATAATACTTTCTGAGTCGATTTAAGGATGTCCCTCCGTCCAGTTGGCCGGCTGGTTGTCTGTCCATGTAACATTGTGCGTAAAGTACAGGTCGCAATTTTTTAGGTAATTCGATGAAATTTTGAACAAAGGTTTTAATTCATAAGGACAAACCCTACTAAAATGGTGAGAATCGCTCTATAATTTCACATGTCCGCATACAAACTTCTTTCCGGAATAGTGTTAGTATCTGTAAACCATCCTATTACGGATGGTATTTAGATTAAATTTGGACCAGACTTTGGCATAACGCAAACTTAACGCCTTTAAAAGAGATGCCCTGAAGCTGACCTAATCCAGTACTTATTGACGTTAAGGTAAGCAGAAGTCTACAATTGTTATCCTGAATAAATTGGACTCCTCTAAATATTTCAGTTCTATAGCTGAGAAAATGTTGTCCTTACTCATTTAATTTGCATTTATGTTTCAAAAGTTGTAGTAAAGTATTATTAAAATCCCTTTAACACTATAATACCGAGTATTTCGACATGTCAGAAACTCAAATAAATTTAAAATCTTTCATAGTGTGAAAACAATTTGTTATGAAATTTAAAAAAAAGTAAAGAAATTTGACTGTCGTATGGCTCTTACCCTTTTTTTGCAATTGTTCTAAACGATAAGATTTTTAATTTTATCAGAGTTGTAGTTTTGTAAAAGCGTAGGAAGAAAATCTGGGATGGAAAATTTAAATTTTGGCCGCAAATTTTCAGTATGTATTATTTTTTCTAATTAAACAATGCAAAATTATTAAAATAAATTTAAAATTTTAAGTGCTTACTCTTAAATTTTTAATTTATAGCTAATATTTATTTTACGAAAAATATATAAAAACGTACGTACATTCATACTAACCGGCCCAACATTGATGCAAAACAAAAATAGTTGTTAAATAACACTGTGCAACAAAAAAAAAAAAAAAACCAGCCTCAACACTTGTAACGCGAAATAAAAGTAGACTATTTTAGTGACATCGTTAACGAAGTGTCTACACTACACCTTTTATGCCACTCACTCACTATATTTGCCTTTAATGCGAAATAAAAATGATACAATAACAACTGAGAAGTATAATTCCTATAAAAGTTATGAATTCGTATTCGTACCAAAAGTGTAGACTAGATTTACTAAAATGTACTAGTGATAAAATGTACTAGATAGTTCCAATGTCTACATATGTTAACAAAAAGAACTACCCAGTCAATAGTACCAACGTCAGTAGTAGATTTCCAATGACTTGCTCATGGTAAATGTCTATAGTAATTAACATTTTCTGGTGTATAATAAGTCACTAGTGCTGGTGACTGAGTTAATAGTGAATCAGTACAGATTCACTAGTGACATTTCCAGCAGTGGTATTATGCGATTATGCTGATGTGTGTAAGACATAAAATAATACTTTCTGAGTCGATTTAAGGATGTCCCTCCGTCCAGCTGACCGGTTGGTTGTCTGTCCATGTAGCCTTGTGCGTAAAGTACAGGTCGCAATTTTTAAATTAATTCGATGAAATTTTGAACAAAGGTTTTAATTCATAAGGACAAACCCTACTAAAATAGTGAGAATCGCTCGACAATTTCACATTTCCCCATACAAACTTCTTTCCGGATTAGTGTTAGTATCCGTAAACCATTCTATTACGGATGGTATATAGATTAAATTTGAACCAGACTTTGGCATAACGCAAACTTAACGCCTTTAAAAGAGATGCCCTGAAGCTGACCTAATCCAGTACTTATTGACGTTAAGGTAAGCAGAAGTCTACAATTGTTATCCTGAATAAATTGGACTCCTCTAAATATTTCAGTTCTATAGCTGAGAAAATGTTGTCCTTACTCATTTAATTTGCATTTATGTTTCAAAAGTTGTAGTAAAGTATTATTAAAAGCCCTTTAACACTATAATACCGAGTATTTCGACATGTCAGAAACTCAAATAAATTTAAAATCTTTCATAGTGTGAAAACAATTTGTTATGAAATTTAAAAAAAAGTAAAGAAATTTGACTGTCGTATATCTCTTACCCTTTTTTTGAAATTGTTTTAAACGATAAGATTTTTAATTTTATCAGAGTTGTATTTTGTAAAAGCGTAGGAAGAAAATCTGGGATGGAAAATTTTAATTTTGGCCGCAAATTTTCACTATGTATTATTTTTTCTAATTAAACAATGCAAAATTATTAAAATAAATATAAAATTTTAAGTGCTTTCTCTTAAATTTTTAATTTATAACTAATATTTATTTTTACGAAAAAAATATAAAAACGTACATTCATACCAACTTCCCCAACATTGATGCAAAACAAAAATAGTTGTAAAATAATTTGCCGCCAGCATCATAAAAACAATTGAAGCACAGCCGCGAATAACGTTTTAAGTTACAAAAAAATAATTTTTCAGGAGAGCAAAAAAACGTTTTTTGACAGGCAGCATTATTTGTTTTAAAAATTTCTTTTTCTCTTATTAAAAATAATGATAATAAAATCTTTAATGCAATAGGCTTTTAAAACATTATTCCGCACTGCAAAACCATTTCGGTTTCATCATTTTGTTAGTAACTTGCAATTTTCTTCCACTGGCTGACACTTTGTATGCCATTTTGAAGGCGTTAAGGTGCATAGTTTTGGTTGATTTGATGTTTAAACTGTGTAAGAGAGCAAGGCCAACGGTTATAAGAAAAAAAACAGTTTTTGCAAAATGTGGCGTTTACAACGTTATTCGCGGCTGTGCTTCAATTATTAAATATTAAAGAACGAATACATTTCATGTTGTCAGCATCTCAGTTTTATTTCTTTTTAATATCTGTTAAAATCACGTTAAAAATTAAGGCGGACCTAAAAAATATAAATGTTTTTATTTTGAACAGCTGCTTATATTTTACAAAGAGTTTTCTTTTTATATTAAGTCTGATAGAGTCGACGCAAAATGCAATGGAAAAGATTTTCTGCTTAATTTTTTGGCAATCAGACCAAAAACCATTGGATTTTGCGTGAGCAAAAAGCTTAAGACTTGTAGAAAGTGTAAATAAAGCTTAAGAGAGTTTCATTAAACTTGTGTCGAAGGCAGTCTTTTACAACTCAAGCCAATTTGGGTATTCTGAACAAAATTCCATAAAAAAGTACACTTATCTAATGCTGAATATTGAATAATTCTAATACAGGAATTTTTATGAAAATATTCATGTCCATAGTTTTAAAAGAACTCAATGAGCAACGCGACTTTTTGTTTATAGTAAATGTATTTTGAGGCCTTAACTAACACCTGACCGACAGGTATTTGAAAACCAAAAAATATACATATGCATTTCAAACAATATTTTCAAATACATAGAAGTTTTATAAATACTGTTCAACCCTACTACCATACACTTTTAAGGGAAAAGGGAACAAATTTTAAAGGGAACTTTAATCGTGGCAACGGTGATTAACGGACAATTCACCAAGTTCAGTTAAAACTAACTATTACTTTAACTTTCAGTTAACAATATGTTTTCGATAATTATAACTGATAGTTAATTATAATTGAACTGGGTGAAATTGTCAAGTATTGTTTAATTGGCCAATTGGAAAACAAAAATGGCAATTTTCAGAAAAAATATATAAAAACATTATTTTAAGAATTTCTGTCAAATAGGTATTTTATTTTCAATAAAAAATTTATGGCCTGTTCGTCGATAGCGAATGAAGTCTTCGTTCGCTTAAATTACATTTAAAACAAAAACAAATTATAAAATGTTGTTTTTGTTTTGCATGTTAGTTAAGCGAACGAAGTCTTCATTCGCTATCGACGAACAGGCCATTAATCGAAAAAGTTATCGCTGACATATTTTAAGCATACAATTTCGATTTATTTTGCGCAAAGGGCTGTCTTCTAGGAATGGGCAAAAAGTATCGATATATCAAAATATCGGTATTTAAAAAAAATAATCGATATATATCGCAGATATTTAAAATACCGATATATCGATGTATCGATATTGAAATACGAATATCGAATTCGATATTTTTAACAGTCAGTCTTCAATTAAAACTCAAAATTTTAGAAGTTTTTCAAACAATATGTTTTTTTAAGAATTGGCATCACTGACATGATTTGCTGTTATACCGTGATGTTATAAAAGCGTTGTTAAAATATTTGCATTAACAACCGTGTTATAACATGAGAACACCTCTAACATGATGAGTCTATACTTAATACTAACATCATATTAGTGTTATTGTTAAGCATTTCATGTCAGTTGTAGACTGCATGTTAAGATTGTCATTTATAAGAAGAAGAATTAAAAAAGCGGGGTTTTTACATTGCAGATTTCTACTTAAAACAGAAAAGTCAAACAAACTTGAAAATATTTATTTTATGCGGTTTTGGAATTATACATATGTGCCTATATATATTTGGAATAATAATAAGATTTGTGCATATATATATATATATATATATATATATATATATATATGTAACATTTTTTTATTTGGTAAAAGTTTCAGCGAAATACGTTCGATACGTTGATATTTTTGAAATAATAAATGTCGATACTCTTAAAAAATATCGATTCGATATGTATCGATATAGTTTTTCCATTTGCCCATCCCTACTGTCTTTAATAAAATATTTAATAATTTCAACTTATTTATTAATTGCGCCTAAGATCACACAACACTTTTATGACAATGATTGCAAGCCAAGTTGAAACAAAAACCAGTACTCATCAATTATTTAGCTTAGACATAAACCGTTTGTTAAGGTTTATTTCAGATATATTAGGAAGAAATTTTTAGTAAATAGTTTAGGCATTTATTATTCGGTCAGTAACAGCAATTAACACTCCGATTCTCACCACACCATCAGCAATCGTGGACAAACACCATGGTGAGAACAGCAATAGAATTCCCACAGTTATTTTAATGTCAACATCTAAAAACACCAATTTATGTTAAAAAAAAGTTAGGTATACAAAAATCACCTCATATATTAATTTTGTAAAACTTTACTTGTTAAGCGGCTCATACTCTTGCATTAAAATTGTTAAATTTTACGTATTGTACAATTATATCGGCAATGTGTATGTGTATGTAAAGGTGACACAATATATTGGCAGCAATCAAAAGACTTTTGATTTTTATTGCACAACGAAAAGAAAGTGAAATGTGTTGGCAACATTGTACAATGCTGTTTATGTTATTCCTATAGGTTATGTTAACCTTTTTATTGAATAAATGCTACCATTGTGCGACTTATTGCATAATAAAGGACAAAACGGAAATAATATGGCGAATATCATATCCAATAATATTGCATGTATGTATTTGGAATTTTTTTCTTAGAAAATCTTACAGTGTAGCATTGCTTTCCAAACTGTGGATCGCGTAATAACATCAAGGCGGTTATACGGTTTTTAATTTCTGTTTTTTTTTATTTAAAAATTTTAAATGGAATACTTGGGTTGGACTCTGTACTGATGGTGCCCAGGCAAATGAATCAAAGCTCTTGTATCAAAAAATATGAGTGAGGAACACTGTTGCCAGAAATTTTTTCTAATAAATCTGAAAAATTGGACCAACAAATCTGGAAAATCTGGAAAAATATTGTAAAAATCTGGAAAATTACATAACTTTATTTTGAGGCTGATTTGTTTTTATTTTCGGATTCATACAACAAACCAAAAAAAAAAAAAAATAAAGCTGATATTTAACATTTTTCTGGTACATTGAATTTAAAAGTTAATATGTATTACAAAAGAGAAAGAACAATATATATGTATCCAAATACATTGTACATTAGACTGACAAAAAAAAGTAAAAGTTGTACCGTACCGCCCTAAAAATTAACTTTTAAATTTTTTATGTTGATTCCCAAAATATTTTGGCTGTACCGATAATCTCCCGTGAGCTTAACCGTGTTAGAAAAAGAGACCAAAAATGGTAATTTTCATGAATAAAAAGTTCGGACATTTTTTCTGTCCAATGAATGACCAAATATAATATATATTTAGGAATTCTTTGATTCTGCATTAAACAATTTTAAAAATCTAACCGCAGACTCGAGATAGCGAGATGTTTATGCCATTTGTTTGATGGTTTTCAATTCGAATTCAATGAAAATTTAAATAACTTAACCATTTTTGTCCAATTTGTATTTCTAATACGTCGTGGAAAAGGTGTTGACCACCGCTTGAGATTTTAGTCAAACATCCAACTCTCCATTCAATAAAATATTTGGATTTATTCCTTTTAAACGCTATAATTGATCTCCAAAAATCCAATCTTGGTTCAAAGGATCAATATAAAAGTATTTACAATTTCTTATAATTTCTTCAATTTTAAAAAATCTGCAATTTGACGGCAAAAATCTGCAAATCTCACTTCGTCATTTTTGCAACGAAAAATCAGCAAAATGCAGAGAAATCTGCACTTCTGGCAACAGTGGTGAGGAATAACATATTTTATATTGTTACAAAAAATGTAAGCTATATCAAAAACAGTCCTTTGAAAGCGGGATAATTTGAAAGTTGTGCGAAGATATGGGAGCTGAATATACATCACTTTTGTACTATTGTGAAGTACGTTGGCTACCTCGTTCAAAATGTATTCAAAGAGTGTTCGCACTTAAAGACGAAATTGCGATCTTTCTTGCTGAAAATCACAAAGCTGAGGCATCTTTCTTTCGCAACGATATCTTTATTCTTAAACTTGCTTTTTTAGTTGAAATTTTAAAAAAATTGAGCGATTTAAATAAATCAATGCAAGGGCAATCAATGCATGCTCTAATTCAAAAAGACAAAGTCACGGCATTCATTAAAAAATTGGAGCTACGGATATCCAATTAAAAAAAGAATATAGGGCAGTTCCAGCGAAAAGTCTACTTTTGGTAACGTAACGCTAGAAGTAATTTAAATTGTTTCTCAAAAGATTTTATATGTATAGTTTACTTTTTTATATTTTGGTGTAAAGTGCAACTAGAGCTACATTAAGTAACAAAAGGGATAACGGTTGAACAACATGGGCCTAAACTACAACCTTATTTGCATTCTGGCGTTTCATTAAAGAAAGTAGACTTTTCACTGAAAATGTCCATATTTACCTTAAAACGAGCTAAGATTTTTAAATTTGATAGATTGAAAAATAAATCTATATAAGTCCAAAGTTTACTAAAAAAGGTTTTATACAAAACGTCTTGCTCAGTTCGCAGTCTTATTCAGTTTTGTAATGCAAGTCAAAATCCACTTCCGTTTTTTTAACGTCACGCCAGTGCATATTTTTGCTTATACATATATGCAAATCCTTAGCGTCGATTGATGTAATTATTTTTCTGAATATAGTGCTACTTTATTACTTTGTATCACGACACGTCAAAATGGAAATGCCCATATGTATATGACGTGTTTAACAATATTAAATAGAACAAAAATCATTAGTATTGTGGTTATTTTGTTGAACTATTTATGGTTTTTAATCCAAATTTTTAATATTTTTATTTAGGCTTAAGTTCATCAAATTTAATTTTCATTAAATTATTTTTATGAAGAAAGGAATTTTACAGCATGAAAATTAATTAAAATTTACTGATAATTTTTCCATTCTTGACTCAATCTGGGCTCGAACCCAGGCTTTTTTACGGACAGGTTACCCTGACATGTTTCGATTGCAACCACTCAATCTCCTCAGAGGGCTTGCCGTTTAACACTCGCAGCCATCGACGACTGCTGACGTCATTAGTCAAACATCAATCCTTAAACCAAATTGTATTTAACCTTTGGTAGATCGAAATTTGCTTTGAATGATTATCTATTTTAATTTTATTTTACATGTTCTTCCTTTACTTCTGTTTTTTCGTACTTTTGTCAAGAATTCTTCTTGAAGTTCAAAGTACATATTTTGTTTTGTTTTTTCATTTTTTTTGTCTTTCTTTTTCTTGCTGACCTTTTCAGCACAACTTGAAGGACAAATGCAAACATAGAGCTCGTGCCTTAGCTTTAACAATAATTTTATAGAACATTTGCAAAGTTTACAAAAACTTTTTTCACATTATTTAATGGATATTGATTAACGAAGTTTGCATGGATCCAGAATCCATTTTTGAATAACCAACTTGATGTGCAGTAATTTTAACTTAGCTGCACAATCTCCTTTGCACGATTTTTTGTGCAGATAAATAAAAAATGCAGATATCTTAAATGTATTTAGCTGCCTCAATGTACAGGTATGCAATTGTGGTTACCTGCATAAAAGTGCAGCTGAAGTGAAGTGTTTGAAAGAGGAGTAACAACGTTTTTATTAATAAATTGTTTATAACAATGATGTTCAAAAACCCTATAGTCATTTGTTATGCATTTTTATGAACGAGATGGCAAAATTAGTAACAATTAAGCTGGGAACAGAATAGTTGCTGTAGTACAACGTTAAGAATAGCGCCAATAAAATACGTCGTTGCAGTTGAAGCGCAAAATTCGAAATTTTAAACTTTGTTGCGCTACAGAGCAGTCGTCAGTTTCAAATACTACTACAACTGCTTTATTAGTTCCAAGCCTAAAGGCTCAGTTAGCCGGGAGTAATAGTAACAGTAACCTTACCGTAAAAAAGTAAGACCAATCTATTTCTTACAGATTGAGACGTAACATCTTACTGCTAACTGTAATCGTTCTAATTGCTTTACATACAACAAAATGAATCAGCTGATTTTCTACGTTACTGTTACTCCCGGCTAACTGAGCCTTAAGATTTGCTATTCCTTTCAAATAATCATGGAAAAGTTGCTGTAACCACAAGCCATATGCATAAATGTAGGTACACGCAAACAAAATAAATGAATTATAATGATGCCAATTTGACTTGTTTGCAATTTTTATTTTTATAAACAGCTTAAATTGGATATTTATGTGAAAAAGTGGACACCATTTTTTTTAAATGCCCAAAAATACGACAAATATGCAGGTATACAAAAGGCAGGTAAACAAGGATTTTAAAGAACAATTACAGAAAATATGTGTTTTGGGCAGTTAAGTCCAAGTGCAGCTAGTTTGAATTTTTTGTATGCACTTAAAAATGGAATTTGCATGGTATTTTAAAAGCGCACTTAAACAAAAGGCAGTTAAGTCAAAACTACTGTATTTGAATTGAAAATGTTCGAAAAAGAACAACTGATTGAAATAACTTGCGATACTTTATTGCTACAGGAATTTGATAGTAAAACTTTAATTTAGTTTTGGGTGGAACGTAAAAAAGATTATATTACGTTGCCGGACAGAGCTATAATAATGCTGTTACCAGATTTCATATTTATGCGAAACCGTATTTTCTGCTTTAGCAGCCATGAAATCGAAATACCTAAATCGCTTAGTATTGGAAAAACTACGTGTGGCTATTTCAACAATATCGCCAACATTTGAGATTCTTTATCCAAACAAACAAGCTTATCCATCACATATAATTTTCCATAAATACATACTAGGTTTTTGTTAATTTTTGTTTATAGCCTATTTCCGATGTGCGAAAAAATTCCTTCTTTCGAACAATTCTATTTTAAACAAAAACTAATTCTAAGAACTCTGTTCTATTATCAATCACTTTTTCCAACTTGAAAATGTTCCTATATTATTTTATTGTTTAATTTAATAAGGGGCCGCGAATTTGTTATTTTTTCTGATGGGGGTCACATTATCAGAAAGTTTGGAATCCGTTGCAGTATAGCGACTTTTAGTCAGGAATAATTGAAGCACAGCCGCGAATAACGTTGTAAGTGACAAAATAATTATTTTTCAGGAGAGCAAAAAAACCATTTTTAAAAGGCAGGATTACCTTTTTTTAATTTTTTTTAGATTATCAAAATTAATGACCAGTAGTGCAATTCACTAACTTTTAACACTTTTAAAAGTGCTTACTTTAACCACTCATTTTGATGTTTGCACTAACCACTATGTGATTCACTAACTTATTTATAACCACGGTAAAAAGTTTTGTATTTTTTTCTATTCAAATTGATATATCGTGGCCACTCTGCCAAGAGAAACATCAAAATAGGATAAAATAACAAAGAAGAATAAAAAAACAAAGCAAAAACCTTTTAATTTATAGACTTTAAATGATATTATGCAAAGTGCGTAAAGCATTACTTATTTTTATTATTTTATTAATTATTTTTCTTTTATTATTTTATTAATTTAATTTTAATTAAATTAATTTTTTGTTAATTTTTCAATTTTGTTTGAGTCAAATGGTTGGCTTTAGGATAAATAAATAAGAAGCTCCACGGAAAATTGGTGTGTGGCAAGAAGTGGATAAATTGTAGGCTAAATACCTAAAATCCATGTTATTTATGGATTATAAATAAACACTTCTTAGCGGATTTAACCACACCAAAAATGTTGGTGTTAATAAACCACAATTTGTTTTGTTAAAAATGACAGCTGACTAAAACAGCTGGCTTTAAACACCAGCAGATGTCATTAGAAGTGTTACTTTTTTTTGTGGTTAACATTTTTAAACGAAAAAATTGTGGTTTAAAAAGCATAGTGAATCGCACTACAGGGCAACTATAAATATGCAATTACATGTTTTTTCTTGTGCAACCAATGAAGGCACAAACAATATTTTGGCATCGATTTGTTAGTGCATATTTTTGCATATTTTACCGTTTGCAGCATTTTTGTGCATAATTTAGTTAAACGAGCTTTTTTGCAGCATATTTCCCATATAAATATGTATCAGCAAAATGCCTTTCATTTTTATACCCACACCACAATAGTGGAGAGGGTATTATGCATTTGTGCTGATGTGTGTAACGCCTTAAAAAAATGGTCCTAGACCCACCTTAAAGTATACCGATCTACTCAGAATCACTTTCTGAGTCGAACTAACGATGTCCGTCCGGCTGGCAGGCTGGCTGGCAGGCAGGCTGGCTGGCTGGCTGTCCATGTAACCTTGTGCGCAAAGTACAGGTCGCAATTTTGGAGATAATTTGATAAAATTTGGGTCATAGGTTCTTATTGGCACAAGGACCAAACCTTTTGAAAATGGCCGAATCGTAGGACCACGAGGGAAGATAGGGGGAAATTTCTTCCTCTCAGAAACTATCAAACCGATTTTTATGAAATTTAAAACATAGATAGAACCATATCTATATGGACACAAAATGTATGCATTTTTAAAAAATTGGACCACGAGGGGAGATAGGGGCAATTTCTGCCTCTCAAACCGATTATAATGAAATTTAAACCATAGATAGATCCATATCTATATGGACACATTAGCTATACAGTTTTTCAAAAATAGGACCACAAGCGGATGTAGGGGGCAATTTCTGCCTCTCACAAACTTTCAAGCCGATTTTCATGAAGTTTATAAACATAGATAAATCCATATTTACATGGACACATAAGCATGATGTGTTTTTAAAAACTGTGGTGTAGGGTATCATATGGTTGGACTTGACCGACTTTACTTTCTTACTTGTTCATATTATGATTTTTTATTGTCACTTAAAAAGTTACCAAGCCATGTATCGTAATGCCTTATGTGCATAATGACATTCGGAATAAAATAGGCCAACTCGGGTAAAAGCTCCCCCTCCCAATATCTTCTTAACTTATCAACCGATTTTCTTGAAATTTCTCAGGCAAATAGTGTAACATCTAGAAGGAACTATAGGCTATAATTTTTATTATTCAGGGCGTGAAATAGGGCAAGAGGTGCAAACGCTGCCCCTTCCTATATCTTCTTAACTAATCAACCGTTATTCTTTAAATTTGGTATGCAGATACTGTAGTATCTAAAGGAACTTTGCAAATTCCAACAATTAGGGCGTAAAATAGGGCAAAGAGGGTAAAATATCCATCTACCCATGTCTTCTTAATTAATTATCCGATAATAGTTTCGAGTCTTGAAGGAACTTAAGGCTTAATATTTTAAATGTTAAGGCGTAAAATAAAGCAAAACGGGTAAAAGCAGCCCCATCGTGTGCCTTCTTAATTAATTAAACGATTTTTTTGAAAAGTTTATGTATTTTTTGAAAAAATTTTATTCTCCGGTTATTCTACTTATGCTTTGCAATGGTACACGATTGGTCGTTAAAAAATTTATGATAAACGTTATCGAAGCTACCATTTCGAATGGTAAATTCCGAGACGAAAATGTTTTGCTGCCACAAACTCCGATGATTGTCACATATGTCACAATTGAATTTAAACGCGTTAAATTTCCTATTAGATTGAAATTTGCAATGACGATCAATAAATCGCAAGGCCAAACGATGTCTGTTTGCGGCTTAGATTTGGGCATATCATGCTTATGTGTGTTGGCTCAAGACGGACTGACAAAAAATATCGAACACGCAATTGCTCTCCGTAATAAAAAATACATCACTTTTTTTATGTTTAACTTTTGAATATGTAACGAAGAGAAATAAAGAAATAAATAGCTATTGCATTTTTTTCATCGCCGATCATGGTATAAAGCGCTTTATTCCTCTAATATATTATAACAGAATGGACCGAAATCGAGCGTTTTTTTCACCCGAAAAGGGCTAATTTGGCATCACTGCTCATGGCCAGAAAAATTGCGCATGCGAAGAGTTATAACCAAAAGCCATTCTGCCAGAGTCTGGGAGACTCCAGGTAGCTAATGATTGTTTAAATTAATTATTTTTGCTTTGTTATATAGTTTTGATGTGTTTTAAATTAAAAAAGTTCTTAACTATTTTATTTTCCTAAATTAAGCTATTTTGGTCATCTGGTAACACTGCCGTTAACAAATATTTTTCTTTGGAAGTTATTAATAATTCAGCACGTAGACCCCTAAAATTGAAGCAAAAAATTGAAATTATTTCACTCATATATTTTTACTAAAAGCTAAAATCACACAAACACATGCATGTTTTCCTACACCCATAAATGAATACGCAGAGCATTTTGTACAATACCCATATTTTTTATATGAAAGAATTATTACTTTTTTTTTTAAAGCACATATTTACGAAACGTTGAAATAAAAAGATAAGATAAGAATTCACTTTATAAACGCTCCATATTACAGACATTTCAACATTATTATTGCTGTACAAAATAAAAAAAAAAACCCCATAAATTGTATAAAATTGTTATTCTATAATACATACCAGAAGAAATTGCTTGGGCATTTCAAAGGTGAATTGGAATAATAAAATTTTTATATATGGGCATTTCCAGCAAAAAGTCTACTTTTTGTAACGTAACGGCAGCAAACAAATAAGCTTCTGTTTTGGGCCCATGTTGATCAATTTATATCCTTTTTGGGACTAATTGTTGAGTAACAATTTTTTATTGCCTGCTGGCGATACGTTACAAAAAGTAGACTTTTCGTTGGAAATGCCCATATAAGTTATATAGTCTACATACAAATGCAACCGAAACCTTAAAGTCAAATTATAAATTGAGAAATATTTATGTTAAAAAATTTCCTGTTAAATTAAAACGAGCCTGACGAATTCCAAAAGCATTTCGAAACTTTGATTTAAAAGTATTAATTTTCAACTATTCGAAACATGGATTATTTACAAAACTATCATGGAATGTAAAAGAAATTTGAGAACAGAAGAAAGGTTCCCAACAAGGAATTCTGTTGTGGTATAAAAATGTTAAATGGTTATTTCAAGCTTAACTGAAACTTTTGCTTTAAATTTAAGCTATAAAATGCTTTTTAGTCAGCGAAATATGTTCTAACAGGACGTTTAAGATGATTTCTATCGAAGGTATGACGTCCAAAATTTGTCCTAGATAAATTCCTCTTTTATATGACAATGCTCAAATAGAGTCAAGCCCCCTTGTGCAAAAAAAAAAGTTAAAGTTCGCATTAGTTAACAAAACACATAAAGCCCAGTAAGAGTGAATGGATATTTTTGGTGCTGGTTAACTAATGGGAACTTTAACTTTTTTTGCATAAGGCGGTAGTTCTTTACGTTTAGTACATAATTATAGCCAGTTTATTAAACCAAAAAGTTGATAGGTTTGATCTACCCATATAAAATTGTAACGTTACTGTCTGACTCACTGATTCATTATTGCATTACCTAAGCTCCGATGCTAAAAACTTTAAATTTGGACCGGAGGTTATAGTCCCCAATTCGAGCCAGTAAGACGTGATCTTTAAAAATTCTAATGCTTAGACGGTCAAAACGGGTAAATTCGGTAACCTTTAGCAAAATAAGCAGACAGGTGTCTGGTACTTTTTTGAAATTCGGACCTTGTAGGAAGTTTACTGTATTTTGATTTATCTTTTAAACTAATAAAAATAGAAATAAAGATAATATCACATTCGGAACTGATCTAATAAATACAAACTTGGTACTTTTTTAAAATTCAAACGTTTATGCCATGAAAATCATAACTTTTTTTTTGTTAGTTTTTTTACAATTCATTTTTCTTTATTTATTGACATATACGTATAATTCTGGACTTGCTCCCACATAAATATTGAAATTTTTGATAATTAAATGGGGAGAAAAAAAGTATCAAAAAGGGGAAATTAAATTTCTTTCTTAAGCTTTTTGATACTTTTTCTTTCCACAACTGATACTTTTTTTTAATTATCGTTAATATTGGAACGAGAAACACAAAATTAAACATGTAAAATCCTGAGTGAATAAGAATCCGTAATGGGGGCTTTTTGGTACTTTTTTGTTTTTTAGCTGGTACTTTTTGAAGTTTCGTGATTATTGGACCCAGAAATATAAAATTAATCATGCAAAATCCTGAGTTAATGAGAATCTGTAAAAAGGTCTTTTTGGTACTTTTTTGCTCTTTAACTGGTACTTTTTGAATTTTCTTTAGTATTGGATCTAGAAACATAAAATTAAGCATGCAAGGTCCTGAGTTCTTTTTTATGATTTATTTATTGAATCTTCATATTGGTATTTCCACAGAAATGTCTACTTTTTGTCACGTAACGTCACCAACCATTTTTAATTTTTTCTCAAAGAATAATGAAAATATTATTTACTTTTTTGCATTTGGGTTTAGAGCGCAACTAGGTTTTCATTTAGTGAAAGAGAAGAACAATTTTAACAACGTGGTTCTAAAATACAAGAATAATTGCTAGGTGACGTGACGTGACAAAAAGATAGCTTTTCTGTGGAAATGCCCATATGTATATAATATGAACTCAGAATATTTCAACAAATCTTATTCTAATTCCTAACTTTACCTAATGCCAATGCCCGACAAAAATACTCCTGATCACGGTTCCCGTTCACATAGGTGTTTAGCGCCTTTTTGATTGGGTGAGTGTTGCAGTGTCTCTTCTCCGCAATCATTTAAAACATTTTGAGCTAGTTTTTGATATTCCACTGAATTTAAGTATACTAATAAAACGGTTCTCTAATTATTATGATGACAAAATCCTTAATTAAGGTACTTTGAACCATAGTTTGAAAAAAAAAAACTGTTCATTAACGTAGTATATTTTTTGGAGACATAAACTCTAAAACTTTTTTTTGTGTTTGTGAATTTGTTAACAAACTAAATACGTTACACAACCATTGAAGTCCTTAAAGAGAATCATTATCATCATTAATGGCGCTGCGATCCATATTGAATCTTGGCCTCCCGTAAAAGTTTCTTCCATTTATCTCTATCTTTCTCAATGGTTCTCCAATTTCTGCAGTGAACTGCACTTTCTTTGTCATTGATCACCCACCGTTGTTTGGGTCTTCCGATTTTTTTTTGGCTTGTATGAGTTGTTTTGGAATATTTTCTGCGTTGGTTTATCTGAGTTCATTTTTATAATGTGTCCTGCCCATTTTAGTTGTTGTATTTAAATTTTTTTACTAAGAGTGGATCATTTAATTCACGTATGCACTCATCGTTATATCTTATTTTCCATGATCCATCTTCCTCCTTTATGGGTCCCAGTATACGTCTTAATACTTTTCTTTCAAAAGCATCGATTTTTCTTTCATCTGATTTTTTTGACTCACCAAGTTTCACCAAGAGAATATCTGTCAGGAATGCGGGCACCTATCGAAAGTTCTGGCAAGAGTGATGGAAAATTCCGTCGATCGGGTCAATCAATTCTGGCGGCGGTCACTTGGCCAATATTATTTTAATTTTTTGTTAATGAAAAACAATTTTTCGACATCAGATAAACAAAATTCAATAAAAAAAAATTTACAGTCAAAGACCTCGGGTGAAATATCTTGCGCCACCTTGTACCATCTCAAACTTATGTAAACCCAGATCAACTAGCAATATAATTTAATCCTACACACATAGATACAATTCCCACGCCCTCATTCTCACAAACATTTTTTTGCATTTCTATTTTTTTATCACTTGTTTTCCAATCTTATCGTGTACTATCTACTGATCATCCTTGCGAAAAAAACAAGTGCTACCAGGCAAGTGATTGTAGTTATCGATAGTTAATTTAAATTTTTTTTAAATAAAGCCCGCTAAACACAATTAAAACAACAACCTTCAGATATCTAAGGAATATCTAAGCTTGTTTCCTACTACATATAAAGTCCATAGATAGTTCTTTCTTGTTTCATAAGACTTAGTGTCTGATGTGCTTTGATATCAGCTGGTAGATTGTACTTCTATTCAAAACTTTGTTTTTATTTTTATTTTCCAATCGTTCGTTGCACAGATTGTATTTCTGTTGCTTTAGTTTTTATCATTTTCACTATCAATGTTTTGAATAAGATAGTATTTATATAAATATATTGCAACCTGATATTAAGAAAATCATATGGGAACACGATAAGATATAGAAGACAAAAACTACTACTGTTCAGGTGTTGTACAGATACGACTGCTTGATATCTGGTGTTGGTTGTTGGTGGGTGGCCAAAAAAATATAAGATAACTTTTATCTGCATACAGGTTGTTGTTGAATCGGTAATAAAAAGAGAAAGTCTTCGTTGTAACCTTGATAATGGTTGTTGAATGAAAGTAATTAAGAAGTGAGAGATAATAAATTGCAATGGCAAGTATTTTTAAGATAAAATTGATTGCAATAAGGAAATTTGCAGATGCAGATTTGGGCAGTACAAAAAGTCGAAATATTTTAAATTAAGGCGGCATCTACACGATGTCTTTTCAGAAATGTTTGTTTTGTTGAAAGGTTTCCGTTTTCACGATGCCTCTCCAAACATATGTATGTATGTCTACTTGTCAAATCTTCTTTATAAACATATTAAAAAACCTGAAGAAAATTATTAGCAAACATGAAAACTCGATTCGTGTCTGTTTGGGAACCACTCTTTATCTCCAACCCGATTGCCTACAAACAAAACAAACGTATTCGTTAGACATGTCATAAAAGACATCATGTAAATTTGACCTGAGTGACTTTATTTGCCATCAAAATATCTTACAATATACAAAATTCATTACAAAAATATTTTCGATATATTCGATCTCGCAAATAAAAATAATTTTTATTAACAATTACAATGAAAAGCACAACTGCAAAACAGACAATTTATATAAAAACAAAATTGTCCCCGTTTACCTTTTTTATATAGATTTTCGAAAGTCTCATTCTGGGGTATTTGCGCTTATCTTTCCGATGTGTCCCAGCCAGCGCAATCGTTGTATCTTTAAGCTTCTTAATATGTTCACAGTGGTTTAAATCTTAAAGAGCTTGTGATTAATTCGTCGGTTTATTGAACTTTGGCTTAATGCTTATTATATTATGATATATATATATATTAGTAGATCCGGAGTAGAGCTTACCCGCTTAAGATTTTTTTTATAGAGATACTTCCTAAGAGTTTATCAAGTTCTTAAACGTTTCTATACAAGAAAATTGGTTGCGCAATCAAAGACCGTAGAACATAAATTATAAGCCAATCTCTATAAAACCTGACCTCACAGTATTACAATTGGTAACCGAATTAAATATAATAAAATATCAATATTTGTTTTAGAAATATTATAAGGCGCAAATAAAATCATTTTCAGCTGGGGGATTATAAACTTATCGTAAACTATGTATAGCTTATCACAAAGTTCGATATAGTGATTATTATTATGAAAATACCTATATAAAACTAAATTTCAATACAGATACACATTTTTTTTGGAATTAAATGCTTCTTAAATTACTTTACTGAAAGCCGCTTTATGGCAAATTACGGATCGATTTTTTTTTTATGGATTATGGCTTTATAAGGGGCCTTAACGAAATTTGGCTTATACATAAAACTATGACAGACCAAATTTCACTTAAATAGTATTCTTGGCTACGTTTTGAGCGTACTAAAGACTTTTCCGAGAGTGGGCTTTAATGGTGTTTATTATTGGTCGATCTCCAATTTTTTTATTATGATTTCCAGTCGTATAAAACCAACTTGTGCAAAATTTAATGAGAATCGGAGCGTTTCGTCACCAATTTATATTAATTCTTGTAACAAAAATATCAATTTTTGGAGGGGTTGTTACATATTTTAGGTGTGATCCCGTATTCAACGTAGGAGGCCCACGGGATCCCAATCTTACCAAAAACTGTTCCCGTCTTCAAAGTTTGGTAAAGTGAAAGAGCTTTTAACAGAAAAATATTCTTCTTCTTCTTCTTGCACGAAGTAGCCCGTACTTTTTCTTTGAGAAAATTGTTAAACAATCGGCTGTATCAAAAAATAAACAATAAAAAACTACATACATGTTTACTTGCAAGTATTACCAAAAGAATAAAAATAAGAAATATTATCAACTTAAGCAATTGAAAATGTTAACAAATGTAAGTACATTCTTGAATTTTACTTTTATACATGCTGATGTGTCATTTATGTATTTTTTTGAATATTTACATAGTAACGTTTTCTTTTGGGGTACAAATTTGGTTTTAATTGTTCCCGTACTTTTGTACATTTTTGTCTATTAGAGTGAGAAATTTTTTTTGCTGTCATTTTACCGAACTTTACCCAAAAACTGCGGGATCGCTCCTTTTGGTTCTTAACTCTTTCCTACTGAACCGTTGGCGCTGGAACTGCTTAAGAGAACTAGAAAGAATTTGACATCAATATTGTTCTTTTCTGATACTCAACATTTTTCAATCATATTTCGAGTTCTGTTTTTGACAGACGGACATGGCTAAATGGACTAAATAGAATTTCTCAAGAACCCGCAATATATATACTCTATTGGGTCTTAGATGAATATTGCAAATTTTTCATCAGATTAAGGTAAAAAAATTAAAGCTTTCAGTTTCAAAGTCAAAAGTTTTGTAAGCTCTTACAGAATTGTAATACAAAGAATGTTTCGTTTTTTGCGACTATCGGTTAAAGGCAGCGGAGCGACCCGAAGTTGAACGAACAAAGGCCAAAAACTGTCCAAGGAACATTTACACAAGGTAGACTCATTTGGGAGAGCATTACAAAAATACCCGACTTGTCAAAATAGTCTCCATATACTAAAACAAAAACAATTTAACGCACACATGCACATATTTTGGCTCATACATACGCATTTGACAATTAGGGTTTTTGTCTGACCACTAATGAGTCTACCTTGTGTAAACATGCCATGGAACTTTCAATTTGGCAACACTTCGTTTTCAGGTCTCGCTGCTAAAACAACAACAAATAATAAAGTTTAGGAAGACCCTGACTAATAGATTTGTATTAATTATTTGAAACCGCATCTTAAATATTAAAGTAACATCGTTTTGCATTTCGAGTATTCCCGATCTACCCTTTGTTTGCGCCTTTTACGGCCGCTAAGTTCTATTGTGAAAATGGTCATTTCAAATCAATACAAAAAATAAAATTTAAATATCAAAATTTAAGCAGAACTTCAATATTTCTCAAAAATATGAAAACTTGAATTGCAAACTGTCATCAAAACACTTTTGATGTAATTACTTTAATAAACAACCTCTTTCCTGGAATCTGTTATCATTCCCCATCTTTCATTTCCTCCCTTTTTAGTATATTGTAAACAAAAGTACATGCCTTTTATTATTGTTTTTTTTATATTTCATTGTTTCAAAATGGTTGTTGTTAAAAGTTCTTCTGACGTTGTAGCTGCCATAATTGTTCCACATAATCATCATTATCATCAGCAACAACTCATCAGACAACATCTTCAAGTCATGAACAAACAACAGAACAATATTTACGAAAAAATAAATACTGAACAAAAAAAAAAAAAAAAAAAAAAAAAAAAAAAAAAAAAAAATTAATTGCCACTTAAATCAAAATACACAATAATAAAATATTTAGAACAAAACTCTAATAAAACTAAGCAAAACTGTACTTAACTTTTATTATTTATTGTATCTACATTCAACAACAATCGTTCCACTGTCATCACTGTCTAGTTCTACCGCATTGTTTGTTGTACTTGGTTCTATAAAACGAGTAGAGAGTTTAATTATGTTTACGTAAATGAATAAAAATATTTTTTTCTGTAGTTTTTTTGTGACTGTTTTTTTTTTTAATAAACAAAATGGCTCTTATGAACCAACTAGAGAAATTAATTGTGAATTTGTCATTTTCTCTGGAATTTTTTAAATATATTGATTTTTCCAAAAAAATTTTCAAACACTGTTATGTCGTTTTGTTATAAACTCTTACACGATATAATTATATTTATACACCTGTCATTATAAAAAATGACAATGACAAAAAGTTGTAATAAAATGTTACTCATAATTTTTTCTAAGAGTTCTGCAATTTTTTGAGGGATTTTTCATTGACAGAAAATTGACATGTTTTTATAATTATTTAGCAAGGCCTTTATTTATTTATGACAAATCATTTAAGATATAATAAATTTTGGTTAAACTTTATAAGCGTCCAAGACAATACTTTCTTCATACAATATATTATCTAGAAATATTAAGGCCATAAAATATGGTATTGGGTTTCTTATTCGGAAAAATTTTTTGAATTCTAAGAAATTTAATGGCGAGAATTAACGACAGTTTTTGTTAAGGTATTTTAAACGCTTCAGCTCACTTGAAAAATAAAATACTTTCATAAAAATTTTTAAGTATTCAAAAAAATTTTCAACGCAAAATAACCCCCTAAATGTCTTTTAGATTCAGAATGGCAAACGCCAGTGAAATTAGAAGCCATAACCTAGAGGGAGGCGAACATACACCACAGTAGTCCCGTGATAAGTCTTTGGTGGTAGAGACTGGTTCTAGTTCTAACACTTTATATGAAAAGGACCTATCACTTTTACATGGGGTTGTCATTGGTGGGGGTCAATTGACACCATTTGACCAGTCGCACATCTATTCTCAATGAACGTGTTTAGTGTAAGTTACTACATGTAGTATTATTTCGATACAATATAGTATTACAGTCCATTTAGCGATGTAGGCAAATTTGGCATATATGCCATCTATCAACAATCATCAAAGGGAAAATTAAAGCAAATTAATGGCGTTAAGTCACATTAGCAATATTTACCAAGTTCTTTTTAGTTTTCGAAACCACAAACCATCCAAAGAGAGAAAGAATTAAATCGTTTCATTTTTATCACCAACTTTGTACTCTTAGCTAAAAGCTGTAAAAATGTCGTAAGATAGTTCTGGCAATAAGCTTCCATCTATTTTATACGAGTAGAGCACATTATTGACACTAAACGGTAAAATTTTGCTGAATCTGTTGGTGACTAAGATCAATTTTAAGTAGAAATTCCATCAGGCTTATTAAAGAAATGCTGATTTAAAATAAACATGTAAACGTATCATATTGAGCCCTTACCGAAAAAAAGCTAAATCACCTAAACCATAATTTTGCAGGAGAAGGTTTTTTTATTTTATTTCATAAAAATTTTGTCGCTTAAGCTAAAATTCAGGGACCGTAACAGTTATGCCTTTTTTCATAAAAGTCAGATGAAAACAGTTATTTTTTGATTTGTATTTTTTTGAACAAAAATAACTGTTATTTTTTTATTTTTATTTTTTCGATCAAAAATAACAGTTATTTTTTTATTTTTATTTTTTTGAACAAAAATAACTGTCATGCACTTGTCAATGATAAAATATATTGATTTTTATAATTTTGATTTTTATATTTTCGATCAAACTTAACAGTTATTTTTTTATTTTTATTTTTTTGAACAAAAATAACTGTTATTTTTTGATTTTTATTTTTTCGATCAAAAATAACAGTTATTTTTTGATTTTTATTTTTTAAACAAAAATAACTGTTATTTTTTGATTTTTATTTTTTCGACCAAAAATAACAGTTATTTTTTGGTTTTTTATTTTTTCGAGCGAAAATAAAAGTTATTCTCTAAATAAATGTACTTGTTTTAATAATTAAGATGACTTTAATAATTATTTTAATGTGCATAAGGAATTCCTATGATAATTACACACTGAAATAAAAATTTCAATTCAACTAAATTATTAAGTCACGTACGTTTATTTAGAGAATAACTTTTATTTTTGCTCGAAAAAATAAAAAACCAAAAAATAACTGTTATTTTTGGTCGAAAAAATAAAAATCAAAAAATAACAGTTATTTTTGTTCAAAAAATAACTGTTATTTTTGATCGAAAAAATAAAAATCAAAAAATAACAGTTATTTTTGTTCAAAAAAATAAAAATCAAAAAATAACTGTTAAGTTTGATCGAAAATATAAAAATCAATATATTTTATCAATATATTTTACATGACAATTTATGCGCCCCATACACTTTTCAATTCAATTGTCAACTGAGTCTTTCAACTGAATTGATGTTGAAAGACTTAAAATTAATTTTAAAATTTAAGGATATAAAAGACAATTTTTAAAATACTTAACTTTTTTTTTGCAAAAGAAAACTACAAACAATAATTTTGACAGGTTATCAATAGACTCGAGCACACACAGTACAATCGATTTTAAAGACTTAGTAGTCAACTTGAAAAAATCAAAATCTTTTGATTTTTCTTCAACCAACTCGACAACCGTCAAACTAATCAGTTGACAAAGCCATACACGCTTTGATTTGGAGAACAACCGACTCAGTTGACAACTAAATTGAATCGTGTATGGGCTGCTTTAGGAAATGATTCAAGTGCTGCTAATAAATTAATTTATTAAAAAAACGTAAATTTAAAATGATGTCGCTTAAGCTATTTTTGCGGTAAGGGCTTTAAAAAAAAAACAGAAAATTAGTCAAAACTGCGAAAATTTTATTTTAACAGATTCATTCGCAACACAACGTCATGTTTACGTAAGAGTTCCTAAGAGTACATAAGTTTGGTAATGAAAACGGAACAGCTGATCGCCAATGTATACGTTAAATAAGTTCTTTAATGTATGAGTTGTTCACGTTAGGGTGATGAATTATTGGCTTAGTAACCAGAGTTGTCCGTCAAACTCGTCAAACATCACGATTTTGAAACCTATTTGATAATGTAAATTTTTCGTTTGGCCACTAGGAGATTCTTAGGGATATTAAAATCGGTTAGCAAATTAGCAAATTTTCGGCTAACATTGCCATCACTCCTAATAAACAATTTTTATATGGGTTTATATGTATGTATGTTAACTATTGTATGACATTTTTCGATTGGGTCAAGTGTAAATTCGAGCAAAATATAACAAACTTCTTAAATTTTATCAGATTTTTTAAAATATTTGTGATACAAACACACCGATGATATTATTAAAATGAAATTCAGTTCTTATATTAGAGCTTTAATTAGTTGTGGATCTACCTCTGCAAATTTGTTATAATTTTAAGTGATCGAACACATCAAAATGTTTTATTAAATAAAAATTAGGCTAAAATTGCTATTAAGCTAAATTTTGCAGGGAAAATAATTTTGTAATTCTCTAGAATTCTTAGACAAAAATTGTCGTCAGTCCCCTTTTCAAAGTCTTAAACTTCACTTTAAGAGTTTTGTGAAATTAAATGCAACTTACTGCAAATTTACCGATGCCTTAAAAAGGTTTATTAGAAAAGTTTTTGGATATGAGACAAATTATAACACTGTACCCATGTTCTGTAACTATAGTGAGAACTTCTCGCATCGAAAAGATGTGAAACAAAATATTCCATCGTTTCTCGAAAACTGAGAAAAAAGTGTGTCTTAAACTCATGTCGAACACTATCAAAAGAGATTACGTCGTTACGTTATAAGGCCGATGCGACATTGCAGGCGTTGAGAACGCCAGTCGTTGAGGGCGACCAAAATTTACTAAAATTTAAAATTTTTTAACTGCGGCGACGAAAATACAACCGTCGGCTATTCCAAATAATGTAAATTTCGGCTTTAATGTTTGTTGTTTGGAAACGAGCTTTAAAAACATTCGTATATTTTATGAAAATGTTAAAAGCAAAAACAATAAAAAAATGTGCCAAGAGCAAAATATTATTATTATTCTTTTTATTTTGAATTTTGAATTATTTGTTAGTGCTAAAATTTTTTTTGACCCATTTTTATTCGTGAGTTTATTTCACAGTTTAAAGCGGGAACTTTTCTCATAAAAATGTTACAGACACAGTTAAGTGAGAAAAACAGCTTTTTCAATATATCGCATTTTGGTTTATTTCACAAATTTCAATCGAAAAGTTTCTTGACAAATTTGGAAAAAAATTGACTGCAGAAACGAAGCATGTTTTTAACTAATCTGGGTGCGCTGACTTCGAATCTGGCATCTTGTTCATTTTTTATCGCATGCTGGCAATACTGCAAAATATTCAGTACTGACACTACAATTTCACAATTATTGTTTTGACAGATGCCCACAATCATTATATATCTTCATAATAGTAGCGTTTAAGCATATCAGGGAGATCGTGTGTTTCTGATTCAAGCTATTTTTGCTTTGTGTATGGTAAATATTCGGTTGAGGACAAATGATATGCAATATCAGAATCACTCAAATATGCATATTTAAATTATATATTTTGGTTTTGCAGTCAGAAACTTGGATAAACCATGGACACCGACAATGTTTTGCATTTTCTTCATTCGCATTTAGATTTTCTTACAAAAAAAAAATAAAAACTAGGAGCAGTGAGCGTGAACAATTGAAAGTATTTATCAAGGATTTTGAGACAAAAGCATGCTGGGAGTCTATTGCTGGACTTTAATACGTGAAATCGAAAACCTGACGTGGTAAAGAAAACCCAATTACAGATTCGAGTTCAGCCCACCAAATAACCCTAGGAAAGATATTGGGTTGCTCCAGTCCAAAAACTTGTTGGCTAGTGTAATTGTAGTTTTGAGAATTTTGGCAGTGTTATCGATCGTCTAAATTGTTTATGTTTTTTTAACATCGTTATCAAAGTACTTGTCTCACGAAAATAAATGTTTTTAACACTAACGAGAAACCTTTTATTCTCTACGGTTGCGAAACATGGAACATTTCCAAACACGAATCCCAAAGCCTGCGAGCTTTTGTAACCAGATGTTTCAGACCTATTCTTTTTTGGCAAAATACCATCACCTAATTTGATCTACGGAATCGAAGCCGACTAACGCCGTTAGAAGTGGATACACGGCTCTGGGAATTAAAGTGGCTGGGACAAACCATGTGAAAGCATCAGATGGTATTATGGCAGGCAGGGCAGATCCGGCTAACACAGGAGACGCTTAATCTGGAAGTAGCTGCATGGAGCGGAATGAAGTGATGGACGATAGGCATATATAAATGGAAAGCTTTTGTTGAGGCCCTATGCTTAAGCGGGAATTTGAGTATTAAATATATTAATACATATTACCAGAAAGTGCCGGTTTACACACGTCAAGTTTGACTCGTCAAGTCTTGAGCTTTTAGGAGAGAAGGGAAAAGAGAATGCCATTTCTTTTCCCCTCGGCACAAAGCATAAAAAGTTGTTAATTTTGGAAAAAACTCTAAGCTGATTTGATTAAGGACGTGTTTTTCAATTAAAAGCAGTGGTAATCAATTAAACAAATTGTTTAAAAGTTTCTGGATTAGGGTTTCTCGGAAAGCTTAAAACAATGTAACCATATTTCAGTTTTTACTCGAAGGAACTTCACTCAAATGTCGAATTATTAGCAAAAATAAGCCTATTCCAATAATTGTGATTTCTCCCTAATTTTATTTTAATTTTTTTTTTTTTTTGTAGAAAACATTCATTAATTTATATAAGTTTCACATGTTTATACAACATGCTACCAAATGAAATAAAATTAAATCTTAGTAAGACATAAATTTTTAACAAAACAAAAAAAAAAAACTATTTAAAACAATTTAATTTAATATTAAAAAAATTTAAGGGTTTTTTAATCTCATACCATTAAATACCATTAAATTAAATGCTTAATTAAAACCTTATAACTCATAAAAATTATTATCTATCTCTCTGGCTGTCAGTCATTTGGTTTTTAAAATGTCTGTCCATACGTCGAGTCGAGTTTAAATTCTCAAGTATTTTAGTATTTCGTGCTGAAGTTGTTTGACGTTCATGCTTGACGTAGTATTTAACTGACTTCAAATGTCCTCACTTTATTATTGTTTGTATCATTATCATTATCATTATTGTTATTATTACATTTCTTCTTCAATTGTTGTTGCATTAGTTTTTAAGAGACATAAAAAATAAAAATAAAACGTATAAAAAACTATAAGTATGAAGAAAACTGATAAGAACGTGTTGTAAAATTCCTGACATTTATTTATTTTATACTTTTCTACATGTAGTTTAGTTTGTTTAACAAGCAATCAAAAGTATGTCTTCATCGCCACTTACTCTTCTTACAGTCCCTCGTAAGAAAAGTTTCTTTCACTGTGATACACACAGATACTCATTAAATGTCACCACATCTGCCGTTTCATGCGTTTGCTGGTTTTCAACATCATGACATGTCTTTGTTTTATTAAAATTTTTTTTAAAGACAAACGTTGTGACAAAAAGACATCCATCATGGGAATACATGACTGACGTTTATTGCAAATTTTGATAGAAATGGAAAAAACAAGATTTGTATTCAAGTTTTTTATATAAAACATAGCTAAATAAGTATTTGTTTAATGTTTACTTAATTACATACAAATTTAAACATTATTGGAAGAATTTCATTTTGAAAGGTTTTTTAAATACTAGCGGTGTTCATTGTTTGATGCAAATGGTTTTCGCATGTGCAAACACAAAATATTGTAGCTCTCGTTTAAAATCCAACAACACAATACACAAAATTGCAATTGTCGCATACTTGCGTTTGTGCAATATTCATAGGCTTATCTTAAAATATAAAATAAAAATTCTAAAATATTTGGAAAAGGTTTCCTGATGAGCTGGCCTAAGCCACCAGTGAAATGCGCATAGAAGCTAGCTTTCCCTCAACAATAAATCTCAGTGTATTTATCAAATATGAAGAATTGGGAACTTACAACGTCATACAGAAATCTTATTAATAAAAAATTATGTATATTTTAACATTTGCGGCGTTGATAAATTTCGCTGGCAACTCAACTTCAGTTGTATAGAGTTTTTGCTACAAGTATTTCGTTTGCATCCCTGATACTCGAACAACCGTAAACAATCGATAATACTTTTTTTTGCACAGCTTCTTGCCATTTAAAAACAGTTTCACAGAATAATCAAACACCTTTTTTAGATTTTCAAGACCAATAATTCTGTATATCCGCTAAACCCTATTCGTGTCTAGCATTGCAAAGTTGCTTTTAATAGCGAGCACTGTCAATAACAAAATTATTGCAATAACAAACAGCTGCCTGCAACCTTAAACCAACCAAACACTGAAAACCTATTCTGTTTAATATAAAAAATACTTTTGAACTTCTCCAAAATATTTGAAAGTCGAAAATAAGAAGAACGAAAGGCTTAAAAAGCAACAAGTAAAAAAATATAGTCGGTCAATTGCGACCAGTTGGTACCCTTCACCACAATATATAAAGACAAATATTCGAGAATGTACAAAATTATGTTATAAGGTTATAATTCTTTTAAGAGTTCTTTGTGCCAATTAAATTACGGTCAATTCTGGACCTATTGGCACAAAATTGTGCCTTAACATAGAACATATTATAACAGTTTCCTTCGCTTAATTCATTAATATTTTTTAACGAATTAGAAATTGGGAATTATTTCCTTGTGAAGATTACTTTATATTATTATAAACATTTTTTTTCATTTTTCGAATTTATTCTATGAGTTAAATTTCAGTTATGTATTTAGTAAAGCTTTTTTGTAATAGTTCTATTCCTTTAATTTTTCAGAAATGACTTTATAATACAATATAATAGTCTGGTAGTGTATAAAGTAATTTCTGAAAAATTAAAGGAATAGAACTATTACAAAAAAGCTTTACAAAATACATAACTGAAATTTAACTCATAGAATAAATTCGAAAAATGAAAAAAAAAATTTTAACGAAGTTATAGTACTCAAGCTATTTTCGGGAGTCGAATTTGTACGGCAACTATGGCCAAATATGAACCGATTTTAATAAAATTTTGTCAAATGATTAAGATGTACAAAGACACATATTTTGTATTAACAACATATAGAAGATGTCAAATCCTTCTGGTACTTGGGTAGCCTGATAACAACGGACCGAAAGAGGACGTTGGGAACTCAACCTTGTTTGGAAATCCTACCTTATCTCCAAACGCACTAAAATTAACATATTCAACAGTTGTGCCAAATCTGTTGCGTTATAGGGTTGCGAATCTTAGAATGCAAGCCGCTACAACATGAATACAGTACAAGTATTCATCAACCGTTGCCTCCGCCGCATATTTTCTGGCCAACACCATCACAAACGAAAGACTGTGGGTCAAAACTAGACAGAAACCGATCGAGTCCGAAATTAGAAAAAGAAAATGGCGATATAGCGGACATCCTTTGCAAAGACCCCAACCGACATTACCAGAAATGCAACTCTGAGTGGTCCAACCCCGTATCCAACATGGACTTCAGACACTCCAGCCGAAAAGCTTGGAGTCTGCTCAGAAAGCTAGGAGCAGCCAACCCTCCCATCAATCGAAGACTTCAAATTGACCCAAACATCATCGCTCGTCATATGATAAGTGTATCTAAGGCAGATTCTGACAAACCATTAGTAACAACTTTTCGAATGACTCTTACTCTTATCAATTCTTGGATACGGAAGTTTTCGAAGGGCTATCCACAATTTAAAATGGAGCAACAGCAGACGTAGATTGCATCTTCCTCGAGCTTATAAAACACTAGATTCTACACAGATATATTACATTTCGGTAACCTTCCTCGCATGTTCAAGAAATCGAACCTGAGCAGGCCGGTTTTAGAAATGTTCGCAGCTGTACTGATCAAATCCTAGCCCTAACGAATTCCATTGAAAATGGTTTTGACCAGAGTTAAAAAACAGCAGATACATTTGTTGACCTAACAGCTGACCAAAGTTATCCCATGCAGTAGAATTTGCAACATTATCCTGAGCATGCTCAGCGACCGGTTTTTAAAAGTATTCCTAAACGATAGCATTAGTACCACCCGAAAGCTCAACAATGGCTTACCACAGGGTTCAGTGCTAGCCCCGGTTCTATTTAACCTCTACATCAGCGATCTTCCCTATCCCGCAAATAAAATTATACCGACAATCTGGCTTTTGCTCATCAAAATGAGAGCTTTGAAAAGCTAGAGAGAGTACTAGAAACCGACATACTCAAAATAACATCATACTGCAGCAAATGAAGAATTAAGCCAAGTCCTACGAAGCCCAAGGTATGCTGCTTTCACATTACCCATAAAGATGCTGATAGGACACTCACACAATTTTTATCCGAATGATCTTAGTATAACCCCAGACAGAACGTAAACGTATAGAAGTCACCTAGATAAACCCGCTCAGAAAATAAAGTCGAGAAATAACATCATACAAAAACTCGCAGGCAAAGGATGGGGTGTTTCCGCAAAGTGCCTACGAACTTCTGTAATATCATTAGTCTACTCGACTGCCGAATACGGCGCACCAATATGGTTGAACAGCCACCACATGAAAAGAATTGTATCTGGTACATTAAAAAAAGTTACACCTGTCGAATGGCTGCCAATATTTTGCAAACCTCTGCCCCGCTAAACTAAGATTAAATCCAGCACTCCTTCGGGAGTACATTAAGATCAGCTCAAACCCGCACATCCCACTCAACTCTGACGTTTCAACTCAATACGATTCAAGATTAATATCTAAAAATCCACTCTTCGCGAAAAAACTACGGGATGACAATTTTGATTTACACTCCGCGTGGACATTTATTCAATCCAGACGATAGGACCACTGATATTGATCTTCCACGCAAATCCTGGTGTAATTAAAATAGCTTACGCACATCCACTGCTAGACCTATGGATTTCCTAACCAAGAAGGGACTTGGTTATGATGCCAGCTGTCCATGATTTAATTTACCCAGTCCAGTCATTCTCAGGAACACTGAAGAAATCAAGAACCAAACACCCGAAGTCATATCCTGTCTAAATTCTTTAAACTTTTAGAATACACTTATTAAGTATTTAACAACAAAATAATAAAAAAAAAGAATAGAGTAGAATAGAATATGAAAAGAAAAGAAAAGAAAAAAATAGATATTTATATTCTCTCTGTATTTTACATCCAATACGCTAAAAAAAATTAAGCACACACGCAAAAACTTTTACGATAGCTACTATTTTATGATAAAAAGGCAAACAAATCTCATATACATTAAGATATCTAAATACTTTTCGGCACTAAAAAACTTTTACATCAATCTTAAGCTCGTAACATAATTTTGTTCTGTCGGGGCCATGATTGCCCATTGATGCCAAATAAGGCTTACTTACCTATTCATCTATTTCCCAACGAAGACTTCGTTCGCTTAACTTACATTTACAACAAAAACGAATTATAAAATATTGTTTTTGTTTTATATATATGTAAGTTAAACGAACGAAGTCTTCTATCGAGATCGATGATCAGGCCATTAGTTTTGTGGTGTAGGGTTTCATTTGGTCGGGCGACTAACTTTCTTACTTGTTTATTATTATTTTCAAAAAATGTCTACGTTAATGAAAATGGAAAATTCCGCGTAGATTAAAATTTCGAGTTATGCCCAGCCAATTAGAATAATATAACTTTCAACCAAGATATTAAAAATTTGTTTGTTTTGAAGGGCCTTTGCAAAATATTTTCGAAAAAGACTTCGTAAAAAATCGGGACCAGTAAAATAATTTGATTCGTAAACTCTGTATTGAATTGTATTTTCTCTAATACTATCAAAAATTTTATTAAGGAAAAATAATAAAATTTTGTTTATAAGATTATATCAGATTCTAGTTAAAAGTTTTTCATTTGCTGTTTTAACAGTTTATTCTATTTGTTCGATTTGCAGTACTTTTAAATAAAAATTTAGTTTCCATTGACAGCAAGTGTTTCTTTAGGTCTTCGATACTTGTTGGAACGTGTTTCATATTTTTTAATAAACTAATTTAATACAATTTTCCTAATACATTTATAATATATTTCTTATTTCTAAATATAGATATTGTCTTTAATGAATTTATTTATAATTTATTTCACTAAATATTCGCAATAAAACGCTTTTTGTTCAGTTCGTTTTTGTAAAATATTCATTAAAAATGTAATTCGTTTTGTTTTGCTTTTTTTTTTTAAACTTTTTGTCATTTAAAGTGCCGATATTTCTGCCTTCTTTTTCAATGTTTAAAACTCCAATTACAAATATGAACTGTTGGCGGTGATTAGATACCCAAACCAAAGTTAAGAAAATGAAAAATTGAAATTCAAATTACTATCGCTTATTATCTTAGGACCATTATCAGTTCAAACAAACTGATACAAAACGTTACATAAAGATACTGTACAACAAAAAACTGAAAAAAAATTCAAAAGTTAAAAAAAAAACACAAGCCTACATACCCCCTGTACTCAATTGTATGTTCATTTAATACTTATTCGTACAGCTGATACTGATATCCTACGAAAATGAAAATGGGGAAATGGTTAAACAAAATTGATAGCAAATCTTCATTATCTTATAAATATTGCTAAAAAACGAAGATTAGATATTTTTATCTAGCTGGGTCAGTGGGCTTCCCCCAACAATAACAAAAATATTTCGTTTGTATTTACAGTGGAGAGAAGAAACATTGAGAAGTTGTAAATTTAAAAACAATCCGTTTGAGGAATTTTAAAACATGTTGGAAAAAATATTTATGTATACAGAAAACGCTTTATAAAATACTCCACAAAATATTTTAAAGAAAATGCTATCGAGAAAATTTTAAAAGTAAAGATATGTATGCATCTTCAAAAATTTTCTACATAAAATTGTATTAAAATAATTCAAAATGTAATTGAAAATTTATTAAAAATCATATTGAGAGAATATTTCCGAAAAATTTTTATACAAAATTGTATCGAGTGAATATTATCCAAATTCTAGGGTTTTCTACTAAAGGACTTTCAAGAGAATTTTTGCAGATAATCAAATCGAGAGAATATTTCGAAAGCTTCTCCTTAGGAAATTGTATAGAGAATATTTCAAAATATCGAGCCCTAATAGCAAAAATGATGTAACCAACAAAAATAAAATTTACAGGAGAAGGTTTTTTTAAATATTTTTGCTTCTAGGGTTTCGTTTGAAATTGCTTTTGCTCTTATTTCGTAATGGTACTTCCCAGAGATATAAGATTTTTAGAGATGTTGCAAATGGTCATAAACTATCGATTTTCATCAAAAAACAAAAATCTAAAATGTTGTTGGTTACATCATTTTTGCTATTAGGGCTCGATATTATAAAATCAGGAAAATTGCTATACATATTCAGCTGTGCCGTACTTGATACCCTCCACCGAGGGGAAGAAGATTTTAAAAGTGAGATTTATATGACATCTATAAATTATGAACCAATCTTTATAAAAACTAGTCTCACAGTATTATAATTCATTGCGGACTTAGGCGCTTTCACAAGACCGGCATAACTCAAAAAATTCCATTATCCACTACTTAGAAAAAAAGAAGACACATTCTCTTCAAACTGGAAAAGTATGAAAGATATAAAGATGAATTTAATACACAGTATAAAGAAAAACAAAGCGAACAATTCTGCATCTCTAACTCCAAAATTTAATTTTTTGAGTTATGCCGGTCTTGCAGCAAATGAGCGATATATTCCAAGAAGTAATATAAAGTTATATAAAACTAAATTTACCCTAATTTGTATAAAATCTCATAATTTGATTCAGTTTTAAACGTAATTAAGGTATTTTCAGGAGGGGATTTTAAAGGCTGGTCTAACCATAATGTTAGATGTTAATTGTGAGTCACACATTAACGTAAAGTTTTTTGCCCTACTTTATTTGACATTTCTTTGTTTTAGTGTTTGACAAATTTAATCATGAAGAGGTACACTATTGAGCACAGCGTTAAGATTGTTGAAGCCTTTTACGAAAATGGGACTATTTTGTTGGTCAACATAATCGACCAAAAGTGTCCACAATCGAAAGAAATGAGAAAACAGCCCGCCCAGGCATCATCGTGCCTAACTTCTTCAAAAATCGGTCGGCCAAGCAGTTACCGAGAAAGGAGTTCGCTATCGCGAGATGATGAAGGACTTCTCGTGGCCAGAAATTGAGGATATAGATCTGGACGATATGTGGTTCCAACTGTAGCCAAATATAATTCAAGAGCTGAAGGATGAGATAATTCAGCGCATTAAACCCATTGAACCTCAATTATGTCTTAGAGTCATTGAAAATATGGACCATCGGATAGAGGTATGCAACCTAAACCGTGGCAAGCATTTGGCCGATATTTTGTTTCACACACAATTGTCATAGATCCTTCTATCATAATAAAAATTATTAAGATAATTCGCTAAAAACTTTTTGTTATAGTTGGACCACTCTTTATATTGCACCCATGGTAAAACCTAAATTGGACCAAATTTCAATATAAGCATTTTATGCATTTTCAAGTGCTTTTTGGAAGGCAGCTTTAGCTGGTAAATTATGGACCGATTATCACAAAATGACATGGTGTTATTTCTTGCCATATCAAGCTAAATTAGACCAAAAATTCACCTCTATACATATATTTGTTACGGTTTTAGACGTATTTATGGGGTCGTTATATGGGGTCTATGGTACATTTGCGGACGATCTTAATCTTAGGGAAGTATTACAATAGCATTATTTGTTACGGTTTTAGGCGTCATAACATATTTTCCGAGAGTGGGCTTTATATTTGACTTTGGTAAATTTTCTGATTACCCGGAGCTTAGCACAGTCTACAAACAATTGTAAATTTGTAAGTCATCGTGCCACTTCTCATACTAACAAATGGTGCAAAAATCCACCAGAAGAGGGCAACACCAAATTCATCATGCCCCTACTGGTATGAATATGACAGCACCAATAACAACACGCGAAAATCTACATGCCAGCATAGCAATGTCAATACCAGCAGCACTGCTAACCAGCTATTCACAGAATGGGTAGTGTTCAAACAGAATTAATGGTGTTTTCTTTTCTACAAAAAAATGTGACATTTCATTTAAAAAAATGCAATTTGGTGTCTGTTTCTTAAAAACTTTACTCCCGAAAAGGGTGAGTTTTTTAGAATAAAGCAAGCCACCCTTTACGGGAGCAAAACTTTTAAGAAACATACACCAAATTACATTTTTTTTAAATAAAATGTCACATTTTTTGTAGAAAAGAAAACACCATAAGTCTTCAACTTCAGGCAAGCTCTTCAACTTCAAATTGTCTTTCATTTCTTTCACTTCAAATTGACAGTCATTTCTTACTTCTTGTTTTTCTTTGCTTGCAAAATGTACAAAATGTAATAAAAGTATGGTAGCACTGTTAAGAAAACAAGTGTATTTATGTGAAAGCATTCTTTATTTTCTATTTTGCTTTAGCCTAAAATGTTTTTGGCTAACTATATTTGGTATATTGTCAGGGTATCACACGATTTACTTAAATTTTCATCCAAAAGTTATCGGTCGACATAGACCTTCGTATAGGAAGGTGAAGAGCTTCTAGAATCAGCTCCAGAGTATATTGGTCTCTACCTGTAAAACGTTTTGTTTTTTTTTATGGTAATCCGCCAGATAAAACACGTTTAAATTTCTCTGTTATAAACGATTCGTGAAACCGCTAGAACTGTAACTTGGTACAGTTATGCGACGCCACCAGCAAATGCGGGATGAAACGTAAAACGCACGAAAAGCAACCAAACAAACAGGGTCTGTTTGTCTCTAAATGATAACGACAAAGATACGCGAGCTGCTTTTCCGCCCAGAGCAGTTTTACGAATCACGTATGTGAGAGCATAGAAAAACGTTCTCAAATTAAAATAGATTTTATTTCACAAAGCCCAAGGCTTATTTAACAAGGTACCCAAATTGTCAAACTTTGTATTAATGAGACAAAATATGTGCATGTGTGGGTTAACTTATTTTTATTTTATATGAAGACAATTTTGACAATTCGGGTTTTGCGCTCCAAAATGAGTCTACTTTGTTAAATGTGCCATGACAACGGCTTTTTCTCAAATTGTATGAAAAATGTGGGCTCGACGCATTTCTGTTTAAACATTAAACAGTAAAAATTATCAATAAAATCATAACAGAAAAAATGCTCGCTATTTTTTTTTTCAATTAAAGCATTCATTAAAAGGGAAATCAGTTTAATTAAAAATTTAATCAAGTGAATCAAACGTTTAATCAGGGTTTAATAAAATGCAGTCGAAACTAAAACTTGTCGAGCAAAAAACGAAAATTTGTGTAAAATATACATTTAATGAATACGAAGTAAATGCAATTTTTTTTTGTTGGCTTTTTAATACTTTGCCTGCAGTTTTTAAAACGCTGCGTCAAACGTTTAATCAAGTGAATTAAACGTTTAATTAATACCATTAATAAGTGGTTTACTGGTGCAAATTTAATTAATTTTTTTTAATAAATATCACAAATTTTTTAATTGCCATCAAGTTTTATTTTTTTCTGTAATGATTACCAACAAAAACAAAATTAAAAAGTGAGCGTAGAGCCTCAAATACAAGGACAATATAATTGTCTAAGCATATAGATAAGGATAATAATGGGCGATTTTTTAGCTATTATCTTTTTGGCAACACTGGTTTAAACAGCTGACGCACGTTTCGTGTTTTGTTTCACTGTCAAACATATTCAGTTTGGTCTATAATTTAACCATCAACTTTTCTTTGCCCAAAATGCAAGAGCTTGACTTGCATGACATGTGGTTTCAACAAGACGGTGCCACATGCCATACAGCACGCTTAACAATGAGTTATTGAGAGGCGAGTTCGGTGAACATTTTATATCACGTTCGGGACCGGTCAATTGGCCGCCTAGATCGTGCGATTTAACGCCTTTAGACTATTTTTTGTGGGGCAATGTTAAAGCTCATGTCTATACACACAATTGACGCATTGGATGACAGCATTGAAGCATTTAGTCATGAGATACCGGCCGAAATGTTGGAAAGAGTATGCCAAAATTGGACTAAGCGGATGGACCATTTGAGGCGCAGCCACGGTCAACATTTGCATGACATAATCTTCAAACATTAAATTATATGGACCTATCGATTCAAATAAAGATTTCATGCATTTTTCTGAATTTTATGTGTTTTTTTTAACTTTCCTATAGCACTTAAAAAATCACCCATAGAAGAAGTTCAAAAAAAGGTACAAATTGCTTCGTTATCAATACACAAATCTGCTTAAAAATTGTTTTCATGGTGGTAGCAAGGCGCACCGGGTTGGTTAAGCTACTATTCTTTAAAACTAAAGTTTTTATACTAAATCAGATCTTGCTAATGCTCATATATAATTTAACACTTACACAAATAAATTAGTTATCATTTGAGATAAACATTAAATTGGAGATAAAATGGCTTATGACGTCTTAAGATACCGAGCAAAATTACCACCTTCACCTGCGGCAGTCTTATATAAAAGTAGATATACTTTTTTTTTGAATTAAACATTAAAACTTTTGGCTGGTATCTTCCTTGGAGTAGGTTAAGGAAGCCATTGTGATATTGATATCAGCTGCAACAACTACAACAACATCAAAATAGTGGGGGCTTGTTGTAGGCGAAATCTCTGAAATGATACGTTAACTTATCTAGTGCCACTATCTATTCTCAGATATCGGATATGTTGGTATTCAACATTGCGTTATGGGGCACGATAGGAAGAACGAAAATACAAAAATTTACTTTGTTGATAGGAAATATCAGTTGAAATAGTCGTACAATTAGCACAGAGTGATATTTTAAAAAAATGTTGTGTTATTTTTGAAAAAGGAAAATAATTTTATTTCTAGCATAAAACAAATTTGAGTTTTAGTTTAAAAAAACGCAAACGGTGAATTCTAAACTGGTGAAAATTGGTAGTGTACACTTAAAAAAAAAACATATTATAAATTTTCTTTAGTGCAATTTATTTTGCTATGAACAAAGCACTCGTAAATTTTTCAAATACAATGTTTTATCAACTCTTTGAAATCTTTTAAATGTCTCTTAATAAGTACAAGTGAAAAATAAAGTGAGAAATAATTTAAAAAAATCTAATTTAAAGTGTTTTCAACATCAAAATTGGACATTAACCAGTGGAAAAAATACAATAAGTCTGCTGTTGTTTTTGTTAAAGAGCCATAAATTGTTTTGAAATAAAAATTAAAAAAAATTGTTTTTTTTTTATTTATAAAAATTTATCACAACTTAACGATCAGTTAAAATTTTTATTGATTTTTATTTTTTCTTATATGTTTTTTACTTTTTGTTGCTGGTGTTGCAATTTAAAGAAAAAAACCAAGTTTAGCCATTTTTTCGTTATTTTAAATGTACTAAAGCTTGTGCGTGTATTTGTATGTAATTACCCTGCAAATAATAGGACCAGTCTAAACAGGCGTGTAAAGAATAGCCCACAAGGGAAAAACATGGTCTATTTAACATTACGATGTTCTAGGGGAGGACCATATAACCCACCTTCGAACTACTTTGGAGTAGTTTTAAAACTACTCCATGGTATACTCAAGAGGATAAGTTTAAAAGTCGTTTAAAAACGAAAGCACGTCGTTAAAAAACGAAGACAAGTCGTCTCACTACAAACTCGTTTGGTCCATGCTTGTATTACATCGGACCAGTCCATGGAGTAGTCCATTTTATCAAAATGGATCAGGTGGTCCAATTTTATTTGCAGGGAAAAGATCAGAACAATTGATCGTTATTAACCCTCTAAATGGTAAATGAGTTTCTTACTTGACTAAATTTGATAGTAAAGTATTTAAATTAAATAGAATATAATTATTAAATTGGTATGAAAGTCGTATTAAGTTCCTTGTTTACCATCATATTTTCACAGTTTTTACCAATTAACTAAACTTTGTTTATGAAAAAAATGTTGCAAAATCCAAAAAATCTCCTAATAAAACAACCCATATTCTGTAACTTTATTGAGAACTTCTCGCCTCGAAAAAATGTGAAACAAAATATTTTATAGTTTCTCGAAAAGTGAGAAAAAAGTACAGACACACTTTTTTCTCACTCAAGTCGAAAACTTTTAAAAGAAATTACGTCGTTACGTTATAAATGCCATAACATTGTACTCGAAGCCGATGCTACATTGCAGACGTTGAGAACGCCAGCGGTTGACGGCAACCAAAATTTACCAAAATTGAAAAATTTTAACGCCGGTGGCGAAAATACAACCGCCGTCTATACCAAATAATGTAAAGTGCGAGTTAAATGTTTGTGGTTTGCAAACGAGCTTTGAAAATTCGTAAATTTTATAAAAATGTTAAAAGCAAAATAATTAAACAATGAAAAAATCGTTTAGTGTTAAAATTGTTTCTCCCCCCTTTTTTTCGTGAGTTTATTTGACAGTTCAAAGCGGGAACTTTTCTAACAAAAATGTTACAGACACACTTTTTCTGCAATTTCCTTACGTGATAGCTAGTACTCTCAAAAAAATAGTTACAGACACAGTTTAGTGAGAAAAACAGCTGTTTGTTTCAATATATGGCATTTTTGGTTCATTTCACACATTTCAATCAAAAAGTTTCTCGACGCGAGAGTTACAGAACATGGGCACTGGATAGTTAAATACATAAATCTTATCTCCGTGTCTCATAACTACATGCACAAACATGTACAAACATGTATGTCAACAACAAATTATTCCATTCCTTTCAAGACACTTCAGATCATTTTAAGGTTAAACACATTTTTGTTATAATTTCTGTAAAATAACATGGCTACTTTATTGCGCCAAAAAACAAACAAAAAAAAAAAACAAAATGAAAAACAGAAAAGAGATAAAAAATAAAACAAAAGAACTTTCAACACTTGGCTCTGTCATGTGATTGACATTTGTGTCGAAATGTGTATGTGTGTACTTTTCGATTCGTTATTAAACTCACATTCGAAAGAATATGTGAACTAAATAAAGGCACTAAATAAAATTTATTGGTTTTGCCAATCAATTATGATTGGTTTCATTACCATGAAATGTTCTAAGAACACCAAACATGGCAGTAGATGAAATGTTTTGACTCTAAAATAAAAATAACAAAGAATGGAGTTTATGAGTCATAAACACATCAATTATTAGTTAATTGTTTATATTTTTGAAATCGTAAATATTGGCATTCGATAGATCTTTAATTTTATTTAATTCAATAAAAGACAAACACAATCTGGGGTGTCATGGAAATCGAAAACGTAAAACGAAAGAATTTGGCAGTTCTTTTTATAAAACTTTTAATCTAATTTTTACAATTTTTTTTACAAAATTCTGTTTAACAGAGCATTATTTGTATCAGGGCTGGCAAAAACCCGGGCTTTTTAAAAAAAACCAACCCATTTAAGTTTAAACTTAACATAACTTAGAAAATATCACGACAACTGTGCCACCTATCGGGATTAAGCTTAAGAGAAGAGACTCCAGACTAAATTAATTTATTGTCCAAGTTTGGTGTCAAAGTACCCATCCTGAAGAAATGCTAAGTCCTTTAAAAAGTACAACAGACCAAGAAATAAAAAGCCAAGTTTGCAGTTTGACGGTTTTTTGTAACTGATAAAAATATAAAAAATATAATGCTTAAAACTTTGTTAAATGAAAAATATGTACTCAAATCAATCCGAAGGTATTAATAATACGGTGAGTCAATCAGAGAATTTTCAATCGCGAAATACTTAACTTATCCACATTCAATCCCGAATTTGTACTTGAAACATTCCGAAAATGAGATTGATTTAAGTAAAACTTAGATTGAATCTCACAATGCGCTTGATTCCAGTATTATTAAATTGATTCAATTTCGAATTCGTACATGAAATAAACCAAAAGTAAAATTATAACGAACATTTTATTATGACTGATTTACTCACTCGTTTTACACCTTACAGAACTTAAATTATAAAACACCAGCATCATTTCCGATATGGTTTTTACATTAAAACTTAATGTGCATATGTAACTGAAAATGTAAACTAAATGAGAAGCAAGAGTTCCCAATTTTACTTTTTAAAAATGAAAGTAATGTGTTTCGTCTTGTTCTGTTGTTTCTACACACAACAAGCAAATTTTTTTTTTTGACCAATGCTCGAAAATAAACAGTACATTATTAAGCGTTCGGCTCACACACCCAATAACGATATTTATTTTTTTAGTGATTGTGTAGACGAACAGAACCCTTAATACCATTCGTAACTATTTTCAAGAAAGAGACGAACATTATATATTGTTCTGTTCTTCGTTAAAAAAACAGAACAATTGTAGTGATACTGTAGACAAACATTATATTTTAATATTCTATAATGTTTTTTTTTTACATTGAAAAAGAAATGAACAAACAAACAATTTTAGCAACGACCGCAGCACGAACATCTTCTGTGTGTATTGTGTATATATTTTGTTTGAGTGAAATTATTTTGCTGGCTTTTTGTTTTTTTTTCGTATGTGTATTTTGTTTTTGTAAACATTTTTTGGTGTTTTTTACCAGCCAAAAGGGACGAACATGAATGAGCCGAACCGAACACAATAAAGTTGGGATTTTTAAAAAAACCGAACGGAATTAAATGTTTTCATCATTTGTTGAGTTTGATAAAAACAGTATTATTTTTGTGTTCGAAAGATGACTAAGAGAGAAACGTAATTTTTCTAATGATTTTCTACACAAACACTATTAGCGTTTGTGTTTTCCAGAAATCTACCGAACCGAACACAAAGGGGCGATATTAAGTGTTTATTTTCGAACATTGTTTTTAACTACTTGTGTGGTGTTGTTGTAGTGTCTGCAACAAACTTTGATACGTTAAATAAGATTTAAACGCTCACTTTTTATTTTTACTCTCAGAGTGGCACTACCAACGAAAAGTTTAATCGTTTTTTTTTTACTTGGCTTAAGGATTTTGTACTTAATTTAAGGAATTCCGGTATTGATTTTCGAAAGTTACACCATTAAGCATTGTTTTAAGTACGTTTAAGGGCTAAAAAATTAGAGCATGTTAAACTCTCTTTATGCTTTAAAATGTGTTTAAGGTTTAAACTTTAAACCAACAAATCTATAAATCACTTAACATATAAATTGAACGTTTAACTAATTAATTGATAAGTGCGCCACATGTTATAATTTTTAACCACATGTAATACATGGGACACTGATTAATAGTTGTTGAGTTTAAGCTACATATAGATTCAAGTTTAATTCAACTAAACCAGCGTTTAAACCATCAGTGATTTATTAGCCTTGAGCAGGGTTGTCAGATCGATTTTGACCTTTTTCGCCAAATTCAATGTCAAAAATCGCTTTTGACAATAAAATATAGATGATTTAAATTATTAAAAATATTTTTTATAAATCTTAAAAAATAAATTTGTTCCAAAATCCGCCAAAAATTAAAAAAAAAGTCGTTATAATATATATTCCTTTTAGTTTTTATTAAGAACCAAGTAAAAATGATTAGTGAAGACAAAAAAGGAAAATTGCACTATTAAATAATTAATAGTAGTCTACTAAAAGCAGCAAAGAAAGAATTTTTATGGTTAGTATTAAACAAATATTGGATTTATGTATGTATGTAGTTGGAGTTCTATCATCTGTCTTGGAATACATTATAAGTGAATTAAATTTTTTCAACGAAGATACAAAAGAAGTGCATCATGTAGTATTAACATTCATATAAAGTAGACGCTCGCTTATATGAACTAATTTAGACAGGGCCTGTTCACTCAATGGAAAAGTTCACATAATCGAGACAATATAAAATAAGTATTTCAAACCAATTTTAATATGTGTACATTAGGGCGGGCCAATTTGTATGGAGCCGAAAAATTCGATTAGAGCCGTCCCCTAGGATGATTCTATGGACAATTCTAAGCAGCTTTGGTGAAGGAACCATAGGTCTATCTCGATTTATGAGTCTCCCACTTTTAAAAAAATTATTTTTTCCCATAACATCATTTTGATTCAAAATTCGATTTTTTATTCGTCGTTTATTATCTTTGTTATGCGTATATGGGGGGTTTTGGGGTCGAGAAATTATTTTTTTCGTCTATTTTCCGAGAAAAATTTTTCGGTAAAATTGATCTTTATTTTATTTTTTTCAACAGAAATTTAACCTAAAAAATAAGAACATGTGTAAAAAAAAATGATTTTAGTGGAAGAAAAGCGAACACATACATGCAACGGAAAGACATTTTCAATTGCTGGCTAGCGTCTCTAAACGTGTTTTAAAAAAAAGTCGACACAGTCTTATGGCAGTTACATCAGAAAGCCTTGCCAAATACCCCAGACTTGAAAGCAAGAAAGACTTTAAAAAATAACTTATTTCGCTTTTCTTCCACTAAATTCATTTTTTTTTTACACGTATATACACATTTACTAGCTTATTTCGGAGAAGAACAGATTTATAATAAATAGTCTTTTTTATAGAGTGACACAAGTTTAAATCATAATAAAACAAGGAAATATATTTTTAATATCAATGAAACGGCTTTATTGGAGAAAAAATTTTATGAAATTAAAATATGATTTCTGTCATGTGGCTGGCGTGTAGAAGGCGCCAATTTTTCGCATTTTGATCACATGTGGGTCAATGACTCCGCCAGCCCATAAAGCGCACCAAAAAGTAATATTTGTAGATGTAATGGTGTTTCGACAAAAGCTTGTGGATTCTACTCACTCCAAATGCGCCAATTCTGCTTATTTATGTGCTAACTCTACCAGAAATTGGCTTAATCGGAATATACAATTTTGAGTGGATATTCAAAATCAATATCAATTTGTGCGTCAGCCCATTCGCCGAATTATTTTCATTAAAAATGTCAAATATTTGCGCGTTGCTCGATAAGTCGGTTCATAATGAAATTTTAAAGCAAACTAAACAAAAAGCAACTATCAGCTGTTAAATGGGTGCTCAAATATAGCAGTGATGCCAACTCAAAGTTGTGATACTCTAAAAAACACCCTTTACAAATAATAGTTCCAAATCAACGGTTGCAAGTTGTTCACATAGTAGAGATAGGTCGTCTTCACTCTTTAGAACCTCATGTGTAAAAATTTTGTTGTTCACTATTCTGGATGTTCATATAACTGGGTACTCATATAACCGAGCGTCTACTGTAATTTATAACTCGTAACACCGCGTCAAGAACTGCATTCTACTTAGAAGGAGAGTTTTAGTGAAGTTCATTATTGAAAATACATCTTTAAAATGGTGTCTTAATTTAAAGACGTGTTCTAATAGCTATAACCTTTCGGATAAAACTGATTTAAATAAGATGGAATATCATCCAATTACAAACGGTCATTTTGTCGATTGTGTTTTATAAACATCCAAAAGTGCGTTACGATTCATTAATATGTATCTTTAATAACAACGAATTTTGTTTGTGATAATAATTTGCCACATTTTATAATGGCGAAATGTTTGTAAACTTGAAATCGGTTTATTAGTTCTTTTTTAAATATGAAAAATAATTTTCTCCTGGATCTCCAATATATTCATCAGCCATTTCAACATAACATAATTTAGTTTCAAATACATACTGACTATAAAAGCCTAAAATGTCATACATAAAAATACTAGAATAAAAATAATATAATTTCGTATTGAAGTTAACGAGTTTTAAAGCAAATGCATGGCTCACCAAAAATAGCCAACAAAATCGCCAACTATTTTAAAATATCGCCAAAAAATCGTCATGTCGCCAAATCGAAAATTAGGTCGCCAATCAAGTTTGAAAATCGCCACGTTTGGCGAGAAATCGCCACATCTGACAACCCTGGCCTTGAATTTTTGAGTACGAGTTGAGTGTTTTTCTTTCTGTGTAGTTACGTCCATTTGGTTTTTGTCAATAAAAGCTTATGTAGTTTAGTGGCATTAATACTAATCAATCTTAAACTCGATTTTAAATTTTTTGTTAGTTACGTCTTTTTGCATTTTAGCTTACTATATGTACCTTGAATTTACGATATCAGATCACTCCTTAAAAATTCTAATTCTTGGTGAAGGGTATAGATAATTCGGTATAGCCGTATTCTCACTCGTTAAAAAAAACTTTGTATTATTGTAGCAAAAAAATCCTGTTGCTTACTTAAATAATCTTCTCTTAAAAATTCTATTATCTAAACAATAAACGTAAATGCTTGCCATTATTTTTTATACCCAGCATTATTGTTACCGGTATTATTGTTGCAGTTGTTGTTTGCATTATTATTGCTAATGCTCTTTGCTATTAAATACACTACATAGAAGTTATTGTTGCTGTAGCTGTAGCTGTAGCTTTGGCTTTAGCTGTTGCAGTGGCTGCTATTATTACAGTGGCTAACTAATGATACATTAGCTTAATGTCTAATGTGCTTAGATACTAGCAAATAGTAGTCATTTATTAACTTCAACTGATACTGTATTGGTTGCCAGAAAGAAACTATAAAACTCAGATTTTGTGCATTTGTATGCATGAGAAATGCATATCTTAAATGAAAACTATACTTTTGTAAATAAAATATAAATAATTTTTGATAAATAAAACGGTTGCTGTTCAAACAACCGATGAATATTGATCACACACTCATATGAGCGGCTATAAGAAGTTTTAGACAATTTTGTTTGTTGGATATGCAAGGACTACATATGCTGCACGTTATAAACTGATATAAATATAATAATTTTATTTATTAAATTTATTATTGGAGTTTAAAATGATTTGCAAGAATAAAGGATTTTCTGTTAAAGGAGCAATGGGCGCGAAATGCGGCGGTGGGAGTACCTAAATGTGCTCATACGCTATTTTTTTTAATTGCATATTTAGAATCTCCATCACTGTTTTATAATGTTACAAATCGATATTTTCAATATCAAATATTTTAATAAAAATACCGTGAAATTATTGAATAAAACAGCGTATACCATACAAAATAAAATAGTGTATCAGATCATACGAATTCCTTAAAAAATAAAAAAGCCTATATGGAGGACTTGCACTTTGAATGACATAATTATGGTCTTAAAGGATGCGTAGAATAAAAAAAAAAAATTGGTCAATTTAAAGACAAGAAACGGTTTTATGTATTCGTCGAAAAATCCAATATGAAGAATTTTTATTTACCGCGATATTGAGGTTTTAATAGACATCCGATTGGACAAGAACTTTAAAAACGATTTTCTCAAAACCCCAAAAAAATTATACGCTACTGTTATATTGAGGGGACGATATAATCTCATTGCCATTTCTTTTAATTATGAAGTGTACTTCGTTTGAAGATCCAATATTAAAATTTACATTATGTAAATTCGAAAAAATTAAATGAAATAAAGTTTTGAAGATTTCATTTTGGATCCGGACAGTTGGACAGACAGATGTACATGGCTAAATCGAGTAAGAACGTAATATCTGAGATGAGAAATGATAACTCTGCTGCATTCTAGTGTGATAATGGGGCTGACATCTGTTTGTATTCCACGTTTATATAGCGAACCGGTTAATATTAGCACAGACGACCGCTTAAAGCCGCACCTTCTAGAAGAAAAGACACTGCACTGCGATGGTTGAGGATATATCCGTTTCCGAGAGTAAACAATTGAAAGGTGGTACTAACTCACCTGCGGGATGGCTAATTAATGCAAAACATTTATTTTCAGCTTATTTTTATATGAAATGGCTTTCATTATCTGCAACCTGTGACCCGTCTGGTTGCCTACAGATTGGTACCTATTTGAGTATTCAAACGCTTAACGGTTGTTCGATTAATTGATTATTTTTGGGCGATTAACTGTTCGAATAATTTAAAATTGCCTATTTTCGATTAACGAATAAATCGAATAATTTATGTCGATTAATGCATTAATTGTTTTTTTCACAGTATTTCTTTCTTTAATTTAAAAAAAACAAGCCGAAAACTTTTAAATACCCTTTTATTGTTTTTAAACTCTGGAACATTTTCTGCGAGTAACAATTTTTTAAAATATAGTGTAGTACAAGAGCACAGAAAAAAATATCTCAAGAAAATTTTCAACAACACAGTTTGTTAAAAATAAAATTTAATATTTAATATTCAATAAATATTTCTTCATATTCAATACAAAAACATTTGAATCAAAGTAAATATAGTATTTTAACAATACTTTCCATTCGTAATTCTCATTCGCTTTACAGTTTTTTTGTGTAATATATTAAGTTTTACCAAAGTCTTTGGAAAAAGGTTTCCTGCTGATCTGGCCTACGCAACCAGCAAAATGCGCATAGGAACTAGCTTATCCACCCATAATTAATTTTAGTGTATTTATCTTAAAATAAAAATTGGGAATTTAGCACATCATCATTAATAAAAAAATTAATAAAGATTCGATAAACATTTTGTTTGATTTATTCAACATTTCCAACAATTTATTTTAACAAATCACGTTAACCATTAATTGAAAAACTTTTTTTGGGCAACAACTTTTTTTATTGGCTCAATAAACTTGGTTGTTGACTAAAAATTCCATAACTATACTTACACACTTTTTTATCATTACCGCAAAAATCTTCATCGCAGAATATTAAAATTTTTTTTTCAAATATGTGATTTTCGTATTCAAATATGAAAATTATATTTTTCTGTGATATTAAACCAAATAGCTTTGGAATAGTTTATTTTTAAGAATGTTAAGAACAGACTTTTACCACAATGATTCAGATGAAGAATATGCTTTTTTTGTTTGAGTCTAATGAAAACAACCTTCTACCAGATCTTAACAAGACTATTAAAAGTACATGTAAAAGCTATTAAAAGATCAAAAAGAGATTGAAGTGGTATAATAAAAGACTAATAATTTTTAGAAAATACAAGAAAAAGAACAGAGAAATTGGATATGCTTAAAAACGCTTTACTTTCATTCAATCTCTTCAACGTCAACAATAAATGAAAGAATCTTTTCTAAACCAAGTTTCATCAAAACAAATGAAAGAAATCGTTTGAAACATAAATATTTAAATTGTGTACACTTTTTGATTCTTTAAGGGCCATTATTATAACTTGGCGTTGGCTGTTATCCGACAGTTAACAGACGCTTTTTGACAGATAACGCATTATTATCTGTCAATTTAATCTTAACTTTAGCTAACTTCAAGTTGTAATAATGGCCCTTAGAAGTTTGTTTTAGAAGATTAGCTTAAATTTTGATGTCATTTTTTTATTAAAAAAGTTTTCCTCTTTTATTACATGAAGTACATTTTGTTAAATTGTTGTTACTTTTTAATAAAATTTTAATATTAAACAAATATAATTTTTGGTCTCGTTTTTAAACTTCTAAACTAGACACAATTAAAATTATTCGATTAACCGAATAAAATTTGATTGTTCGATTATTATTCGATTAAATTTTTACGCCGAATAATTATTCGCGCGATTAATCGATTAATACAAAACATCAATTAATTGAATACCCTAGTACCTATGGACCTTCAATTATCAGGGTAACGGGAAAAGGTTGAATGTACACTAATAGAAAAAGCGTCATAACGATGATGTATTTTGACATCAGTTCCATGACAAGTGTCTTCGTTTTTTACCCCCTGACACACTTCATCACGGTGATGTCAACCTTAAGATCACTTGGCCAAAGTGTCACCAGGGTCAAAATGAAATTATGTCATCAATGGGATGACATATCGCCATCACAGAAACGACGAACATGTCATCAGGTGATGACGCAGTAACATGTCAATTTAATGACAGTTTGTCATTAAGTCAAAGTCACTGGAATTGACTTAAGTCAAAGTGAGAGAATATTATTATTTACTTACCCGTTACATATGTTTGTTTCACGTTTGTTGAATTACGACCTTTGTCTACAGCAGAACTCTCAATAATAAGACACCAGCATCATGCCCCATATGGTTTTCGTAATCATACTACATTAAAAATTTGATGTATTTACCTAAATAATTTAAAAAAATAGAATATAGAAATTTTTGCTTCTTATAATACATTGTAATCATGAAAAAAATGTTAATAAAATAAAAATAAAATAATGATTCAGGCCAAAAAGATCTTGCATATATCACATTAACGTTTACGCATTATAACTGAGCAGACAGAAGAATGGCAATCGCGCTTGTACCTGATATTTATAGATTTTTAACGTGCATTTGATTCACTTCATCACTCCGCCATATGGAAAGCGATGCGTTGCAAAGGAATACCAGATAAAATTATCAGACTCGCAGATGGTCTGTATGATAATACAACTTGCTCTGCCCTCTACAGTGGCCAAGTCGGCGATAACTTAAACGTTAAAACTGGCGTGAGACAAGGATGCGTCTTATCCCCCTTACTGTTCAACATCGTACTTGATGTTGTAATGAGTCAATCCTGTTCATGGGATCACAATGGGCGTGACAGGTAGACTTACTGATCTAGATTATGCCGATGACATTTGTTTATTGTCACACAACCAACAAGGCATGCAGCAAATGTTAAACAGCATCAACGATGACATTCAAAACAGACTGGCAAAAGCTAAACAAGCTTTGGGAATATTGAATAAGTTCTGGAGGTCAGCTAACATCACAATGTCTACTAAACTTAAAGTTTTTAATAGCAATGTGAAGTCAGTACTGCTTTATGGCTCGGAGACATGGAACCTAACAAATTCAGATATCCAAAAACTACAGGTCTTCGACAACAAATGCCTTCGCCGAATCCTTAAAATTTTCTCGCCCCAAACTATTACAAACTCAGAGCTATGGTTTAGAACGAAACAACCTCCAATTGACCACGAGATCAAAATACGCAAGTATAGATGGTTGGGTCATACTCTACGAAAGCCAACCGATGACATCAATAGAAAATCCCTTGACTACAACCCACAGGGAGCAAGAAGAAGGGGTCGCCCTAAAAACATCTGGAGGCGTCAAGTTCAAGCCGAACTTCAAACAGTTGGTAGAACCTGGAATGAAGCCAAAAGAGAAGCACAAGATAGAAATCGATGGAGATCAATTATTGAGGCCCTATGTTCCTTATAGGAATTCCAAGGATTACATATACATATATAAATGAAAATAATGTTAATATAAAATAGATAACACGTAAAAAATTACAAAATTGTACGAATACGTTAGTCATTGGATTGATGATACTTTTTGCATCATTGATGCCATTTGTGGTAATATTGATGTCAAAATTCTGATGTTAGGGCATCATCAATATGAAGATGAACTTTTCTATCAGTGTAGTAATCTTATAGCTGTTAACAGATTTTTAGATTAAAACAAATCGGCGACGAGTCTGCTGATATTAATTATGTTAAGATTATAATCTTTGCAACTTTTAAAAAATTTTTTCATTTAAAATTGTTAATATGCCAGTTTAAGTATACAGACGGTTGTAACAACATAACGAAACCTTAAAGAATCTGTAGGGTATTTAATCAAAAAATTTAAAACGAAAACCACATAAAATCACATGGCAATTTAATAACACAAATTAATCATACTAATGCGGCTAAATGCTCGTACACGACGTTCTCTATTCTTCTCTAAACATTTCCGCAATCTTAATACATTTTAAGATCAAAAAAAGTTCTCTAACTATGTGCTGCATGAGCAGCATACAACAAACCGTATACAAATATTGAATGCAAGTAGAAACGAGGTTTCCAAAAAAAAAAAAAAGAATAAAAAATTCTTATAGAAATGTTGCTGTAAACTTAATGCAACCAGACATGATTTATGGTGTCTGATGTATGTTTGCAATTAATATTATCTCAAATATATTCACGTGCAACGCATGGTGGCATAGACATTTTGTTTTTCCTAAAAAGTATAGAATTTCATATGATTTGTTTTTTGTTTGCTATTAGTTTTATTTTATAAATGAAAAAAAGAAAAAAAAAAATATTATTAATTGTATTTTGAGCGGGGTAAATAAAAAAAATCAAGTCATAAAATATATTTATTATGTTTTAAAGTAATGGAAGTCGGCCATAATTAAAATTGAATGTATTAATAATGCTAGAAACACAACTGGGACGAACGACGAATTATTCGCAACGAATATTCGTCACCAGAAATAGAACACATTGGTGTATATGAAAGTACACACAATCATTGCGTATACCGAAATTCATCGTGCGTAACGACCTCTGCGATAGGTTTATTTCTTACGCAGACGAACGACGAATAAATTGGGAAAGGGACAGCACAGTATGATAGCAAAGTTCAAGATTTATTAAAAATAGTGAAATCTGTAAAGAAATACAGGGACAATTCGCTTCTATTTTTTTTTTTGTTTTTTTTTAAATTCAAATTTTCTATTCAAAATTTATAGTTGCGAACTTGGCTAAAACTCGCGAAAAAATGCCAAACTTTTAAACAAACACTAAAATTTATTAGAAATCGCTAAATGAGTGAAAAAAAAACAAAATGACGGAAAATAAAAAAAAAAAAAATGCAAAAATCGCCAAAAATTCGGTAAAAATTGCAAAATTAGCGGAAATTCCCAAAAATTTGCCAACAGCGGCATGATAGCAAAGTCTTCTATTTATTATAAATCGTTAAAGCTGTAAAGAATCAATGCAAACTTTTAAATAAACACTTAAATTTATTTGAAATCGCTAAATGAATGAAAAAAACAAAATGTCGGAAAATGGCAAAAAAAAAATGTTGCAAAATTGGCGAAAAATCGCGCAAATTTTAAATATTTCAAACAAGCCATAAAATTGATTAAAACTCCCTAAAACTATAAGGAATGGCTAAAATTTTCGGTAAAAAAACCCGATTAATCGTTTTTTATAAATTAAAAAAAATTTAAGGTTCACGCAATTATTGTGTCTCATTTGACGAATTTACGGAACGAATCCTTGCCGACGAATTCGTCGTACTATGCGAAGTTCGTCGTTCGTCCCAGTTGTGTTTCTATCATAAAACTAAAATATTTTTTTCTTGTACCTACTTTGTTTTTTTTTTTTAAATATTTTTTATGAGTTATGGCCAACAGTTTAAAACCATAATGGCTGAACTCCATTTACTTTCTCCATCGTGTTTTAACTCAAGTTTTTTTACTTTTCATAAGTTTTAAAATCGAAAAGCGATGTTTGTTTAAATTCATAGAAATAATAAATTCGTATTCAACATTCGGTTCGGGTTGTAAAATTCAACCCTAAATGTTAATGGAAAATAAGCATTATGATTTGATCTCTGTGTTAAAATTCATATTTTCTACAAAAACCCACCCTGAAATAGTTTTTTGTTTGTTTATACGAATATTTTATGGAACTCCATTATTTTCTATTAACAAAAATTAGTGGAGTTTTTCCATTCATAAATTTTTATAAAAATCCCTAAAAAACTATTTAATTTAACAATAATAATAATAAAAAAAAAAAATGGGTGCGTGTTTCCTAAAGTATGGTTATTGTCGGTTACGTATATGGAAAAGTATGTATGCTATGTATGTATGCATAAATCTAATTACAGTCTGACATGTTTTTTTAGAGAATATTTTAACCGTTATAAAATTTTATATTTATTTGTCTATGCAAAAAAAGTACAGTCATTTATTAAATACTAAAAATAGTTAATTAAATACAGTAGAGTCCCGATAATTTATTACGAATAATAGGGGTTTTCGATTTAGCGGGGTTTCGATTTAACGGGGCTTAAATAAAATAAATACGAATTAACGGGGTTTTTCAATTTATTTACTAAAACGATAAAAAAAAAAACATAAAAAACAATTGTTAAAAATAAAATATATAAAATTTCTATATAAAAATGATGCATTTAACAAACTGATCTTTAGAAAATAAACACACACACAAGCAAAGGAAAAACCCACGCCAAAAAAAAAAAAAAAAATAGCGGTAAACAAAAAAATCATTCTTTCCTAGTTTCTGTTGTTTTTATTACGAATTATAAGTGGTAGTTAGCAAACAATTTAGATTTATAAGAGGTAAAGAAGATTTTATTTGAAAAAAATACGAATTAGCGAGGGGACCAAAATGTATGGAAATTTTACGAATTAACGAGATTTTTTCAAGGGACTGACAGTTTATTACGAGTTATCGGGAATTACGATTTATCGGGATACGAATTATCGGGATTTGACTGTAACTTAAAACGATTGGAAGTATAATTGGTTAAAATATTAATTTGATAGTTCCTCGTTCTCTCCCTCTCTCTCTCCTCTTTGACGCGCATGTCTCGTGTAGGATGTAAACGAATCACAGTTATATAATATTGCGAATAGTAAAACGCTTCTTAGTTTACAGTTTACGATCTGTTATTGCGTAATCAAGACATCTACTTTCGTGACATACAACCAGCAAAACTGGAAAAAGCGATGGATGTCGAAAATGCACTCCGTCAATAACAGCCGCTATGTCAACATGCCCGAAATCATATTAAAGCCTTAATGCCATATGGGCATTTCCATGAGAATGTCAACCACGACTCAAAAAACTAAAACGCTTGAAGCTTTTTTTCAAATATGGTAGAAAGGAAAAAAAAACCCAAACTTTTCTATGCCGGGGTACTTATAGCTTATTACAGTTTTTAAAAAGCAAAGAATAATAGTTTTAACTCACTTTCTCATTGATTCATTTTTAGTAGCTGCAATTGACAATTTTTAATATTTTTCCGGTTAAATACAGATACTGGTAATATTGCAATTATACTTTAAAATTAATGTTACAACAACAATGAGCAAGATCCATGACGAAAGAGCAAATTTATAGTTCGATTAGCGGTATATTTTTGTGCTTGTTTTGGATGCCATTCTAATGTCACGTACGTCGTGCGAAAACATCATTTATCTTTGTCATATGAAATTGGTCAGTCTTAGGTTTTTCAAAATCAAAGTTCAAAGAAAGATATTTGCTGCAAAAAAATATTGATCGGATTTTTTTTTAAATTGGTATAATAAAAATTGTATAAGCTTTTAAAGCTCGTCACGTACGATATTTTAAGTACTAAAATGCAACTAAATGCATCATCTTATTATGTTGGTATTTAGTTTAAATTTGGTCAAACCATATTTTATTACAATCAAAATCATCTTACAAAATTTTTTTGGAATCGTTCCATATTTGACCATAGCTCCCATACAAGTTATACTCCCGAAAATAGATTTTAATGACATAAACTTCCTTTTAAATGTTGGTATTTACATAAAAATTGTCGACAATGACTTTTACGATAGGTACTATGTCATGACAAAATGTTATGCGTGTAGGTCCAAAATTAACCATAGGTCTCATATAAACCCCCTTCTTAAGGTAGGGGCTAGGGGCAAACAAATCTCATATTGATGGAGATAACTAAACAATATTCGGCATAAATTACTTTTATATAATTCTTAACCTCATAGCATAATTCCGTTCTGGCGATCTTGATTAGCCACGGGCCCAAGTAGGGTACACTCTCAAAAAAATTTTTTTTTAAATATTATAGTGTAGGGTATCATATGGTCGGGCTTGACCAACTATACTTTCTTACTTGTTTGTTTAAGTTTTTATATACATATACTTACAAAAAATATATTTCATACCATGTAAATACTATAAGAGAAAAATCTGTCACGTACGGTATGTCACGAACTTTATTACATTTTGTTCATTATAAAACCATCCAAAAAAATTATTTTTTTCCAATTACGTATTATAAAGGAAAAATATGTGGTTTAATGTATGAAATTAAAAAAAGGAGAAAAACCTCCCACAATTCGCAGATCTTCGTATTTTTTTACATTCACCCAAATATCACTTCCATTTTATGTCACGTACGATATGCACTTATTTTGCCCGTTATTTTGGACAACAAGGTTCCGAATTTAAAAATTTTTTTTTTCATATATCGTCCCCTCAATATAACAATAGCGTATAATTTTTTTGGGGTTTTGATAAAATCGTGTTTAAAGTTTTTGTCAAATTGGATGTCTATTAAAACCTCAATATCGCGGTAAATAAAAATTCTTCATATTGGATTTTACGACCAATGCATAATACCGTTTCTTGTCTTTAAATTTACTAATTTTTTTTATTCTACGCATCCTTTAAGGCCATTATTATGTCATTCAAAGTGCAAGTCTTCCATATAGGCTTTTTTATTTTTTAAGGAATTCGTATGATCTGATACACTATTTTATTTTGTATGGTATACGCTGTTTTATTCAATAATTTCACGGTATTTTTATTAAAATATTTGATAGCAAAAATACCAATTTATAACATTATAAAACAGTGATTAATTCATAGTTTTGTTAATTCAGTGGCACATATTCATTACTTTCCAATTTGGGTTATTATAAACAAAAAATTTTGACAAATTAAGGTATACATTGCGTAAATCTAAAATAACAAGAAGTTCATTTGTCATCTTTCTCTTCCTCTGCTACATCTGGCTCATCAGAACAATTTCGCTTCTTTCCACATTGTAAGTTAAAAAAAAAAAATGAATGCGAGCCACGAGGAATTACATTCTTCTTGCGCAAATTTTGGAGATCATGCAGCTTTCGATGGTCTGAATGAAACTATTTCTCAAACAATAGTGTATATTATTATAAGCTATTTCATGAGTTAAAGTTTTCATAAATTGTATTTTTTTCTACTGGCTAAAATGGGGTATAATGCGTTTACACTATTATTCTTTTAACAACTTTGGAGTAGCAATTTCAAGTAAAATAGCGCATATGAGCTTACACACTTATTGAAGGAAAATTTTGAACAATAAATTATACACTATTTTTCCAACGACATTTTAACCCACTTTTTAGAAGTAGAATATAAAATCAATGATGGAGATTCTAAATATGCAATAAAAAAATAATAGCGTATGAGCACATACGCTATTGTTAAATTAAGGGGACGATATAGTTCCCTCTAAATGAAACATAATGATACAAAAAATTTTCCAGTTAATACTATTTTTGCAAAATTTCTAGCTCTCTGAAGGCGTACAAATGTCACGTACGATGACATGGAAATGCCCATATATTGATATCCTAATGAAATACTTTTTTAATTCAAACTAAATTTTTTGTGTTATTTTTTAAATTTGGATTCCGAAAACTTTAGATTTCAAGGAATCGTAAGATGGACGAAAAAATAACTAATTAAGTTTTGAAAGTAGAATGTTCGTAAGAAAGAAAGTTTCGTTTATCTTGCTTAATTTATTTAGTTTTGATTTAATACATTTTTAAATGCATTTTTTAAATTTTTTGTAAATATTTTTTCACAATTATTTATTTTTATTTTGTTGCTGTTAATATGTAGATAACAGACCTGAAAATTAATTATTAATTTTTGAATTGATTCGCGAATCATTCATGCACTGAATTAGCAAATTTTGAATAAATTATTTTCACACAAAAAAATGAATTGAATGAAATTTGAGTCAATTCAAATGAATTTGGTAAAACTGATTTAAAAGATGTTGTTAGTCGTGCTTAATTCCCAATTTTTATTCTTGATAAAAACAATGAACTTTATTGTTGATGGGATAAGCTATTCCTATGCGCATTTCACTGGTTGCTTAGGCCAGATCGTCAGGAAACTTCATCTAAAAAGATTTTAGAAAAACTAAAGATATTAAACCAAATAAAACTGTTAAGCGTAAAAGAATTATAAGCAACAGTTCTACTTGTAACAATATCAAAGTTTAAACAAAAACATCAACAATAAACAGTGAGTTTATCTCTTCTTACATTCCCCACTACAATTGATTGGAATTCTTTCAACATTAATTGTAGTTGTAAGTAGGTTAAGAAAAAACAAAATGAAGACAAAAACAACTTGCAAAAGCATGTGGCCAGTTTAAGTTTTTTTAAGCCGTGCACTTGCCAGTTTATTATCAAAGTAATAGTAAAATTCGATTCGTTTTCAATTCAAATGAATCTGTAGAATGAATTGCAATTCATTTCCAATTCATTTAAATTGAATCGTATTAATAATACGATTCAGCTCATCAGGAAACCTTTTCCAAAGATTTTAGAAAAGCCAAAAATATTAAACAAATAAAACCCTAAAGCGAATAAGAATTATAAACACTCTAAGTCTTACTTGTAACAATATCAAAGCTTTAACAAAACACCAAATTTTCTTTATTTGCTAAAAGAAACTTAAATTGTTATTCTTATCAAATAGTGTGAAAATATTAAAGGTGTGTTTAACAATTTGGTTTTTGTTAAAATAATCTCATATTTGTATATTGTGGAAAATATCTTTTTTTAAATTTTTCAATCGAATTTTACAGATTCTTGCAATTTTGAATCTCAACAACAGTTTTTGCTGTCAAAGCCGTGTTCGTTTACTCGAAATTCTTACTTTTTTTACTACAATTGGAAAATTTGTTTACTTTTTGTATTGAAAACTTCCAGCTGTAATAAAAATAGTAAATTGTAGTAATTCCCCCTAGATCTGCTCTTGAATTTGATTGATTGCAACTCTTTTTTGATTTCATTCATTTGAATTGCATTTCATTGTTCCTATTCATTTGAATGAATTCAAAATCATTTCATTGTTCTTATTCATTTGAATGAATTCAAAATCATTTCAATTTAAACAAATTGGAAATGAATTGCAGTTCATTTTAAAAAATTCATTTGAATTGGACACGAATTACAATTGATTTTACAGATTCATTTGAATTGAAAACGAATTGCAACTCATTCTACAAATTCATTTGAAATGGAAACGATTTAAAAGTCATTTCTGCTTTATTCAAATTTCATTCAATTCTTTTTTCTTGTTAAAAGAATTAATTCAAAATTAAGTTAATTCTTAACGAATTAAAATCAAATAAGAATGACTCATTTACACCTCTGGTAGATAAATACAAACCCAAATAAATGACTTGATAAATAGCCTTTTGTGAATACAATAATTAGTGTTGTGGTTATTTTGTTGAACTATTTCTGGTTTTTTATCCAAATTTGTAATATTTTTAACTAGGATTAAGTTCATCAAATATAATTTTCATTAAATTATTTTTATTAAGAAAGTAATTTTACAACATGAAATTAGTTAAAATTTACTGATAAAAAAACCCAGGCGTTTTTTACGGACAGTTTACCCTTACATGTTTCGATTGCAACCACTCAATCTCTTTAGAGGGCTTGGCGTTTAACACTCGCAGCCATCGACGACTGCTGACGTCAATAGTCAAACTTCAATCCTTAAACCAAATTGTATTTAACCTTTGGTAGATCGGAATTTGCTTTGAACACAGAAAAAATTATTGCCGAATTATTTTCAAACAAACGCTTGTTTGAAACTTTTTTTAATTTCTACAAATTTTTTTACTGATTCAATTAAAATTTTTGTTTGATTTTTATTTAACCAACAAAAATGTTGACAACCATTCAAAAATATAATACACGCGTTATTAGTTTCAAGTTTTCATAATTTTGTATGAAATATTTAACGCTTTTTAATGTTGTCGTCTTTTTGCATTTTTGTATTTGATCGTAAGCAACACTTCCTAATGTGAAATCTAAGAACTACAACAAAAAACACAGTATATTTTTGGACTCTTTAAAAAAGTACAACAGTAAGAAGAAAAGAGGTTTGAAGTAAAAAAAAAAAAAACAAAAAAATAACAGGTAAAAAAACGTTTCACTCTTTTTAAACAACAGAAACAATAACAACATTATATGAAACAAAATAAATTTTTGGTTGGTTAAAAAAAACCAAAATCCCGTATTCAATTTTTTCAAACTGTTTGCTTAAATACATCAAATACAAAAATATAATGATGAAGAAAAACATATCGAGTCGGTCTGTCGCCGTTTTTGGGTTACATTTCTTCTTCATTAGCAAAGGAAAGGATACAGCAACAGTGAGTGATGACGAAAAACATTGTGTGTATAAAAAAAGACTTCGTTCAAAAATTATTCCAACAAAAAAATGTGTCTCAAAGCCAGCCGGCCGCTCTGCTCTCTCTGCCATCATCTTCTTATAAAGTGCCTGCTTGTGTGCGCATCATTGCTTGTGCAAAAACCTTTTTTTTTTTTTGATTTTGAAATTTAGTATATGAATTTCAGTAAACTTTTTGTTTGATTCAGTTAACTTATTTGTTTGAAAAAATCAGTGTTTTTTTTCAATAAACAAAATGCAAATAAATTGTTTGAATATGCGAATTTGTTTATAGGACCGATTTCAGACAAAAAATTGTTTGATTCTATAAATTTTTTGTTTGAATTGGAAAAATAATTTTTTCTGTGAATGATTATCCATTTTAATTTATTTTACATGTTTTTCCTAACTTCTGTTTTTTCGTACTTTTATCAAGAATTCTTCTTGAAGTCCAAAGTACATATTTTGTTTTGTTTTTCATTTTTATTTTCATTTTTCATTTGAATACCCTAATGTAATTTACAAATATTAGACCAAAGCAAGTAAAAGTGATATATTTGGGTATGGCGAATCTATGATAACCTCCACAAAGTTTAAGAATATTGCAGGACGGAATTTATATAGGATCTAGAAATTATAAACCAATTATTTTAAAAACTGACCCCACAGTACTAAAATTAGTTGCGGTTGTAGGATTATTAAAGCCTTTTTCAAAAGTACGTCTTATAAAGGACCTATTACACATTTTAGACCGATGTTTAAAACAATTTTTTGCTGTTTTTTCTAGTCTTATGGAACAATGAAAGACTTAATTTCATTACAAAAGTATAATTCGTTAAGGCGCACTTAAGTTTTATCAGAGAGTTGGCTTTATGTGGGGCGCATTTTGAACTATGAACCGATCTTCAAGAAATTTGATGGCGTGTTTTTAACACCAAAATTGTTCTTTCCTTTTGAGTCCTTCGAAAGTGAGCATGATTTCAACAAATGAGCGGACGGAGGGACATGTTTAAGTCGACTTAAAATTACTCAAGGTTATGAATTTATATAATTTATATAAAGAAGGGCAAACTTATTATACCGTAATGCACCACAAGTGGTGGAGGGTATAAAAACCTAAAGGCTGTAGGAAATATCGCCCAAAGAAAAATGGCCCAAAAAAAAAAAACATGAAAAATCGCCCAAATGAAGAATCGCCCAAAAGAACATGAAAAATAACCCAAAAGTAAAATATTAAATTTTGCCCAAAAGAAACGAAAAAGAGCCCAAAATAAAAATGAAAAATGACCCAAAAAGAAAAAACGAATTTTTTCCCAACAAAAAAAAAAAAAAAAAAAAAATTAAAAATTAAAAATTACCCAATTTGTAAAACAGTGTTTATTGTTCATATAAATTTAGTAACTTACAAATGTAAGAGAAAACCCTGTTTTATTATGGTCACAACCAACAAAACTATTTTTAAAGAAACTTATTTTACCATAATGTGGTTGTCGGTGACAATGATTTGGTTAAATTGAACATAATATGGTCAACATGTTTTTAAAAATGGTTTTGTTGTTTTTTCTCTGGGTGCATATATGCCCTGCGGGGATTTGTCCACGGACACCTTTTTGCAGTATGTCCCGTTATTTTTATAAATAACATTTAGGAATTCGTCGTATAGTAATAATGAATGATTTAGACAAATAGTATGCCCGAAAAGATGGGCTTTTTTCATTTAATATTTTTGGGTGATTTTTCATAATGAAAAATCACCAAATTTAAAAAACGAAAAATCACCCAATAGTAACGAAAAATAGCCCAACAATTTTGGGTCACTTTTCATATGAATTCAGGCCCAATTTTACATGGAATTTTTTTGGGCGATTTTTCATTTATTTTTTTTTTGGCCATTTTTCTTTGGGCGATTTTTCCTACAGCCAAACCTTAACCTATTTTTCCATACAGCTATCGAATTTTACCACACGTTTAGGGTTTTGTTTTTTATTATTGCTTTTTCTCTATAAAGGTAGCTGTTATGTATGTATATTTGTAGTCATAATAGGTATATAGTAATTGTACTCGATATTAGAAATATAAATTATTTGTCTTAAATTCTTATCAGCAAAATGAGTTTCTACATTGAATATTACTAAACACTCACACACACACACGTACACATTGAAAAGTCCCATAATGAAATGAATTCTTATTGATGAATTTATAACGTGAATTGATCGTAATATTTTGATACTGTTCTTCTTTTTCTTTTATTTTCCCAAAAATTCAAGTGCTTGGTACCAATTTGTTTTTTTATATTTCGTACTCGTGTGTTTTTCAAGCACTGATAACAAAAGTGTTTATTTTATTATTTTTCATAACATTTGAATTTTTTTTTTTTTTTTTTTTTTTGTGAAATTCTGTAAAGTCATATTTTTATTGTTTTTTTTATGTAGTTAAATTTAATACAAAATAATTGAAAATAAAAGTACTTTATGAATACACAAGACTCAATATATTTTGAAGCACTTGTTGTCCGAAAGTCAAGTCTTACGAAACTTAAAAAATATATGTTTATTTTTATTTAATTTTTTTTTATTTATTTGATTTGAGAGCTTTGATAACATGAGACTTGCCAGTTAATTAAAAAAAAGCCACAAGGCAAAATAAATTAGAATGATTTTTTTTTTTAGTATTAAAGATACAAGATTAATATGTTCAACAAGGTTTTTCTTTAAAATTTAAATTGCAGGTGGCAATAAGACCTTTTCAAAAGGGAGGAATGTGCGATTTTATCAGGATTGAAAATATATTTTTTATTAAATCCCGCTGTGCCACAATCTTAATAAACCTTCATAAGGTCTTCGGGTCAAATCTGACCCATTTTTAAATAAAAGTTAAATTTTTTCTAAGAGTGAGTGACTTATATTTTTTATATTTTAAGACTTATTTAATTTTAAATGCCAACAACCACGTTAGGTTTTCAGAAAAAAATATTGGCAGAAAAAATATTTATAAAATTTTTTGCACTTAAGATATTTGGGTCATATTTGATCTGTAGCTAAATTCTTGAATTTTTTTTCTCCTCCTGTGACATAAGTTATTTTGAAGTTTACTAATAATGAAGGTAAATGTGGATTTGGTATTGATTGGACTGAAGTTGGCGACACCAAAAATTTGGTTCTCTAGTTAGCTGAATTGTATATATGTATATAGATCAAATAAAACAGATTCAAAAAGCTTTCGAGAGTACTAAGTTTTGACAACAAGTTTACTCGCAGTGAACGCTAAATTTAAGAGAAGTTCGCGCCGGTACGTGAGCTATAAACTCTAATGGTTGACTAGTTATGCCTGGAATATACAAAATGAACTTTGCCTGAAATAAACAAATGTGTGCATGTAGTTCTTGATTTGACAGTTGGTTTGAAATGTTACAGTATGACGTCAGAAAATGGCTTTACATCGTACTAATTGGGACAAAAATTGCTAGAAAATCATATTACTTTAGTATGAACTATATGTAAAAACAAGACTGAATTGCCACGAGAGCTTTTGACAACTAAAGACTATCATTAACATCAGCTAAACATGGCTAGAACGAAAACTGTTTTGCCAAACATCGACATTTCTTAGAAAATTTAGTTTTCAGCTTGCCGCTCCCTATATCAAGCAGCCAAAAACATTACCCAAAGACTAATTTTCACGAAAAATTGCAAAAAAGTGCATGCAGTAGCTGAGCAGGAACACCACCCGCCATCTTCCATCAAAATCGAGGAAAAAATATGTTTACCATTCAAAAAGAAGTTGTTGTCAATTATGTCACAAAGCAGATACAGCCACTTTATTTTAAATGTACTTTTGTATTCGCAATAAATGTTAACAATAACTAAAGCTTCAATATATAGCTTCAACTTTCAATGCGTTACTATTAGGGCTGTTCTTGATTTATATTTAAACAATGTCAGACTTAAATAGTGTGAATAGTAGTTCCAAGAATATGACAATGAATATGGTTCGTATATTTGCTAAGCAAAGTAATGGTGTTAAAATTTGTCATATTAATGCACAGAGCTTAAATAATAAGATGGATGAGTTTCGATATACTTTTAAAAACTCTGGAATAGACGTTGTATGCGTATCTGAAACATGGCTAGATGAAAAAATACCCGACAGTCTTATTTCACTCACGGGATACAATACTTTCCGAGCAGATAGAAAGACTCGAGCTGGTGGCGTTGCCATCTTTGTCAGGAACAATATTCCTTGTAAGTTTCATTGTAAGTCTGGTGATAATGATGAAGAAAATGATGATAAAGAGGATGGAGAAGTTGAGAATGATAAGAAAAATTTGGTTCAATATATTTTTGTCGAGGTTTTATCACTTGGTAAAAAAATGCTTCTTGGTTGTGTTTATAGACCAAATCGTAACGTTGATATAACTAAGTTTATGAAGAAATTAGAAACGATTACTTTGCCATTTACTGACATTTTAATTTCTGGAGATTTCAACTCAGATTTGCTAACTCAAACCTTTTTAGCTGATAATATGATGTCAGTTGGACTAACTCCCATAAATAACTGCCTCCCAACGCACTTCACATCAACAAGAAATAGCCTTCTTGATATATTTTTCGTTGGAAATGTAACGTCTGTTCTTTTCTATGATCAAATTGCAGCGCCAGGTTTTTCTAAACATGACTTGATATTTGCATCCTATGATTTTAAATTGATACGGGAAGAAGAACTGCATACTTATCGTGATTTTAAGAACTTAAATATGCAGCTCTTAATCAACAAGTTTTTAAGTATTGACTGGAGTGAGATTTACACCATTCCTTCAGTTGACTCACAATTATCGTTCATTGAATATAATATACTACATCTGTATGACTTATTTGTTCCAATAAAAACAAAACGTATTTCAAACAACTCTAAACCTTGGTTCAATAAAACAATTAGGCATCTCATTGAGCAAAGATATATTGCATACAAAAGGTGGAAACGTTATAAAACCACGAAGTTACATGAAAAGTATCGTCGACTAAGAAGGGATACCACTTGTCTAATTAGAGCAACAAAATCTTAATACTATTCTCAACGTTTTTCCAGTGCGCTTAATTCCAAAAAAACATGGCAAACTATAAAAGAAATCGGTATAGGAATAGTAGAAAATAACAGAAATTTATCTGCTGACTTGAACGAAATTAGTAACACTTTTATGAATATACCTATGGTTGATTCTAACCCTGAATACTACAATGTGTTAATCAATTTGATATCGTATTGTGCTGTTCAATAATCAAGTCAAATGCCGTTGGATTTGATAATATACACCTAAAATTTATAAAAATACTTTTGCCATTTCTTTTACCTTATATAACATATCTTTTCAACAACATCATTACAAAAAGCGCTTACCCACTTAAATGGAAATATGCAAAGATTATACCAATACCTAAATCAAACAAGGAGTTTAGGCCAATTGCAATCCTTCCATTTCTTTCTAAAGTCTTTGAAAAGTTGTTACATTCTCAAATAAGCGATTTTGTCAAAAGAAATAACTTACTTACTGAAAGGCAATCAGGATTTCGTCCAAAGCATAGCTATGTCACAACTCTGTTGAGTGTTACTGAAGAAATAAGGCAACAAATCGATAATGGAAAAGTGGTTCTCTTGATACTACTCGATCACTCAAAAGCCTTTGATACTGTGGATCACTTCATTTTATGTGAAAAGCTGAAACATATGTTTAATTTTAGTTACACCTCAGCTAAACTTATGTCTTCGTACCTATCTGATCGTTCTCAAGCAGTAGTTTTATATAACCGCATATCTGCAACAGTCTCTGTAACAAGAGGTGTGCCTCAGGGATCGATTTTGGGTCCCATTTTATTTTCCATATATGCTAATGATCTACCGGTTCAACTCAAATATTGTAACATACATATGTACGCTGACGACGTCCAGGTATATCTCAGTAGCACAGTCAAAATGCTGAATGCATCGATCTCCAAGCTTAATTATGATTTAAGTAACATACATAAATGGGCAGCTGCAAATGGGCTTTGTCTTAACCCGATAAAATCGAAATGCATTGTTATTCATAAGCGATTACTTAATCTTGATCGTATTTTTGACGTTAGACTTAACAACAAGCAAATCGAAATCGTAACCTCTGTCAAAAACCTGGGAATTATATTTAACGACATTCTCTCCTGGACAAATCACGTCAACAGTGCTGTGGGACGAACATATGGAATGTTAAGAACACTCTGGGCCACTCAACATTGCACCCCTTTAAATATTAGAATGCTTCTTGCTAAAGCTTATTTAATACCATCTTTGCTCTATGGGTGTGAAATTTTCTCGAATTGCGATGCTGTTAGTAAGCGTAAACTAAAATCCATCTACGGGAATATTGTGAGATATGTTTTTGGTATCAGAAGATATGGCTCAGTATCCATGTTTAACACAAAACTTTTTGGAATCTCATTTGAAAACCTCCTTAAACTACGAACTCTTTTGTGTTTGCACAAGATTGTCTATGAGAAAACACCAAAGTATCTACATGACTTACTCAGATTTGGGAGATCCAGTAGGGGTAAAAGAATTATCGCCATTAGATATAGAACGCTTGTATCTGAATGCCAATTTTTTATCAATGCCATACGCCTCTGGAAATTTAAAATTGAAGTTCTAAAACTGTACGCTTAGCGTCTCGATTTATTGTTTAATGATTTGATGTTTATGATTTTGTTTTTATGATTTTGTTCTTATGATTTTAAATTGTTCAATCACTTTTAATATTATTTTTATGATAATTTATTTATAATTTTTGTTAAAATGTTTAAATTAGATATTTTTACTATTTGTTATATGTAATTCTTTAAGTTAATTCTTATAAACAAAAATAACCTGTTTAGCTTTATAAAATCCTATGCTGTAATTATAAGATTTAATCTTGTAGCATAGGACAGTCAATGAAAAAAATAAATAAATAAATAAATATACTAAATAAATCTAGATATAAAATATCAACTTTTTTTTATTTGACCCGAAGACCGTTAACGTCAGCAAATTTGAAGCCCTTATGAAGGTTAATAACACTATGTAAGTTGAAAAAATAGACAAGCCGGGCACATAATTAACATAATTCGGGTACGCTGAATCCGGTGGTGATAACCGTTTTTTTAGGTTAGCTCTTGTTTTCAAGATATACCGTTATTTCGAAAATGGAGGAGGTTGCAAAACATTTATTTCCGTAACTCAAAAACGGTTTAGTTTATTGAAATGACTAAAAAAAACGAAATTCCGCAATAAAATTTCCTTTGAGAAAGGTAAATTCAAATATGCGCAGTCGTTTTAGAAACATATTTTTTTTTTTGGAAAAATCTTTTGAAAAAAAAATAATAACTTTATTATCAAAATTTCGAAATTTTTGTTTTTTAAAAATTCATCAAAAATTGAAAAATGCAGTTAGGCTTTTAATTTTTTGCAGACATATAAAAACGAAGCTGCAAACAAAACAAGATATAAATGATTAAAATCTGTCAGCAACTTTTGATTTTATTCACAAAAGTTAATTTAAGAATTCAAAAACGCAATATTTGTATGGGAGCCCCCGTAAAGCCCTTATGACACTACATTTTTAATGCATTGTTCAAGTTTTGGTGAACAGTGCAAATATAAAGAAAAAGAACAATTTACCAAGTGCGGAGGGTTCAGCTGTATTAAGATAAATGGCAAGCTGTCAAACATTTTACTAAAAAAATCTTTTAGTACAATCAGGTAAAATTTTTAAAGGTTGGTGGTACAATTTTAAAAATTCTCAACGCCATCCCTGAAACAAAACCATAACAAGAAAAAAAACTAAAAAACTTTGCTTAGATTTTTTATAGTTTGCTCTTTCTAGCATTTACTGTTTCTTTCAATCAATTCTGTATCAATTAATGAAAAAAAAATGTTGTGGCATAAGGGCTTTTGAAGTGGATATAAGGGGCAAGTATGTCTCGAGAAAATGTTAGGGACAAAAAACCAATTGTAGTCGGTCATATGGTTGTCGGTGACAATAACATGGTTAAATTAAACATAATATGTTTTACATTTTCTTTAAAAATAGCGTTGCTGGAAGTGACCATAGAGCTAGTTGTTCATCATTTTTCCATAGCCTCCAAACAAGGCGAATTCATGTAAGCGGTGGTGGCAATACAACACAAGATAGCATTTTATGTGTTGCTTTCGTTGGGCGAGATGACATTTCTCTCTCTAAACAAGAAAAAAGGAGCTCAACTGGTTTTTCAACGCTTCCTGAAAAGTGAATTCGCCTTGCCTCCAAATAAAATAAATTGTACAGATGTCGAACGACTCTTGGTTGAAATAAGAAGAATTCGTAGAGAATATTAACTTCACAGATTCCCGCAAATTAGAAATTTACCGAAAGAATGCCCAAAAAAGCTTAGAAAGTTGATCCATTCTAAAAAATCTTAAAAAACTTGATGCAACTCTACAATCTGACTACACATTATGGCGTGCAACTAAAACTCTTTAAAGACCGGTAATTTCTTAACGCACCTTGAGAAACTTGAATGGAAGTGGGGGAGAAATGATGTTGAAAAAGAAACATGTTCGTTGAAAATTTAAAAACAAACGACATATCAGTAGAGTTGCCACCTGCCGTTTCCGAAAAAATAAGACTAGTGCTTATTTAAACGCCAAAAATGGTATTAATGAAATTAGTAGCAAAATGCCTATGGAGCTGCCCTGCTGTCAAAAACTCAAGTAATATGACAAAGTGTCATAGTGTGAATGCAATGTTTCACCATAATGACAAGTATTAGGAAAAAAGTTTGACATGCCATACGACTCTTTCGTTTTTTGAAAAATTTCTTAACAATAATACTTTTCATTGGATCAGGGTTGCATTTTATTTCATGTGTGAGTGTTTGTACTTTGTGTGATGGTGTGAACACAAACTGTCGTGTTAAATTAGATTTTTTGACAGTCGCAAAAAAACTCGTTAGATTTCTATCTCACAATGTATTATGGAATACGTAAGACTTGTGAGATAGTAAAAAATTAGCCTTTAGTCAGATAAATCAGGGGTTAAGCCATATGGATTTTTTTTATGTATTCACAAGGTGTGCTATTATGATATATTGTCACAATATTCTAACATTTTACAATGGTTTAAAAATATTGTTGTTGCTTTGTAAACAAAAAATGTCTTAAATAAATAGAACTTGCTTACTATGTGTTGAAAATACTACTTAGTTATAATTACTTCTTGTTTAATATTAAAAACCTAATCTTAGTAGGCTTTGAATTTGTGTTTTTATTTTTTAATCGTAGCAACCTTTGCTTTATACATAAAAATACATTTGTATATTTTTTCTTTATTCAATCCTTAATAAACTTTAAATCGTTTAGAACTGGTACGGGTTTTATTTACAATATTTCTTACACTATGTTTATTGTGATGTCGTAATTAATCCGAAGAGATCTGCCCTTAGCGCCTGAGCCGAGCCGCATTAGTTTTTGTGAGACGAAGCCGTTGATGGTAACATTTCATCCGGCTAACATCCGAATTTAAAATGCGGCTAGCAATTTTTGCAACCAATCACTTGCGGCGTCAATTTAGATCGGCTTAGGACTCTGCTGTTTGGTACACAAACAAAATAAAAATGATTTCTGATTTGCTTCGGAAAAATGGAAAATAGTCAGGCAAGATCTAATTTAATTTATTAATTCATGGATTAGAATTCAAAAATATTTTTATTTTTGGCAAATATTTATTTTTAATATTTGTTTTAAATCAGCTGATTTAAATTCAAAATAGCACATTGAATTATGAGGGGTTGTTCACTACAGTCATATTTTTTCATGTTATTATTTTAAGACATATGACTTTATGACACCTTGTGAATCGCCCAAATGTTGCATGCTTTGGAAGTAATAAAAACGACAAATTCTGCAACCTCGCGAGTTAGATAACATCGCACGCAAGAAAGAATAAGCTAAATCGTTCGGTTAGACATCGCCTGAGTGTCTTATAGTTCTACAACGACCGGTAATACGTAGTTTACATATAGTTTTCGATAATTACTTCGATGTCTAAGAATTCGAACGACCAAATCTGTGTAAATCTATATTTTCGCTGGTAGGTATAAAATAGAGCTATACAATTTTTATTACTCGTAAATGTTGTCAGTCAGCCACTTACGTTTTATATCTTTAAAAATCTAACACGTCTAGTCGTGCAAAATTTTTTCTATTGTAATATTCAAGAGTCTCGTGTAAGTTTCTAAAGACCCACTTTAATTATAAGTTTTGCAAAATTGTTGTTGCCAAGAACAAATCGTCTTCATCATCACTAGTGTATAAACTAATTTATATTTGTACATACGAGTATTTATATTTACTAATGCCAGTTTATTTATTGATGCCATAATAAATGTTTAACTAGACTATAAACACTCAACTACAGAATTCTAATTCAAAGGAAAAAAGTCAAAGTAACATCAAATAGAACATTTTATGATCACAATTAAAATGAAAAAAAAGAAAACAAATAAATGGCACAATAGGTACAAAAAATAAGAAAAGAATATTTAGAAAATTAAGTGTGTAGATAGATACTTTAAAAAATAAGTTAAATGAAAAAAAAGCATTCTTAATGTAAATGGTATTAAGATAAAGGTTGACTTAAGTTGAGATATCATGTCAATATTAATAAGGGCCCCCGACTGGCTCCGACCCGCTCACAATCTTTTACCAAAATTCTCAATCACGTTTTTCCCTTAACTGTTGTAAATGGTTGACATCGGCTCGATAATGTTGTTTTTAAACTCTTGAACTGTTGTGGGATTATTGCTGTAAGCTTTCGACTTCAAAAAACCCCCATCAAAATTGTGTAAAGATATCAGATCGCACGATCTTGGTAGCCAATTCACTTCTCCTCTACGTGGCACCATCCTGTTGAAACCACTTATTATCTACGTCTAAATCATTGATTTTCCGCAAAAAAAAAGCTTCGGACCATCTTCCTGTAGCGATTGCTATTGACCGATAATACCTTAAATTTCGACACTCTTTATTTGGTAAAAGTTTCATAAATTGAAGCACAGCCGCGAATAACGTTTTAAGTTACAAAATAATAATTTTTCAGGAGAGCAAAAAAACGTTTTTTGACAGGCAGCATTATTTGTTTTAAAATTTTTTTTTTCTATTATTAAAAATAATGATAATAAAAACTTTAATGCAAAAGGCTTTTAAAACATTATTCCGCACTGCAAAACCATTTCGGTTTCATCATTTTGTTAGTAACTTGCAATGTTCTTCCACTGGCTGACACTTTGTACGCCTTTTTGAAGGCGTTAAGGTGCATAGTTTTGGTTGATTTGATGTTTAAACTGTGTAAGAGAATAAGGTCAACGGTTATCTGCAAAAAAATAGTTTTAGCAAAATGTGGCGTTTACAACGTTATTCGCGGCTGTGCTTCAATTATAAATTTGTTGCAGCCATTTTGATAGATTTAATCGGAAGATTTGCGTGAAGATTTCTCAAAATGTACGCGATAGAATTTTTTTATATTTTTACCAATGCTTCCGGTATATATTTTGAAGAAAAATTTAAATTTTTGCGCACTTTCATGAATAAAGTTAGAATTTGATAGTATTTCTAAAAAAAATTAAAAAAGTGGCTATTTGTGCTGCATACATATACTTATTGCATGAGTGACTGACTCATTCATCATCGTACAGCCTAAACGCCTGAAGCTAAAGACTTGAAATTTGGACCGGAGGTGGGTCTCTCCCCAAATCGATCCTCTAAGATGGGATTTTTAAAAATGTTTAGGAGGTAAAAAAGGGTAAATTCGGAAACCTTTTAACTCCAAAACTAAAAGAGATACAAGAAAACTGTAATACATATCGTTGTTCTTCTGAAAAATAAGTGGACAGGTGTGTGGTACTTTTTTGAAATTCGGCTCTTTTAGGGTGAAAACGGGTAAAACCTGAATTTTGGTACGTTTTTGTCAGCTCATCTATCTTTTGATCCAATTAACCTAGAAATAAAGTTTATACCACATTTGAAACTTATCAAAAAAAAAAAAAAAAATACGAATATAAGTTTGGCACTTTTTTGAAATTCGAAAGTTTAACAGGTGAAAATCATAACTATTTTTGGTACTTTTTTACAAAACATTTTGCATTTTGCAATTTTTGATACTATAATGGGGGGGAAAAATAGGACCAAAATGGGAAATACGGGAAATTTAATATCTTTCTTCAGCTTTTAGGTTCTACAACTGGTATTTTTTAGTTATCGTTAATATTTAACCTCAAAACATAAAATTCAACAGGCAATGTCCTGAATGAATGCTTTATATCTAAGAAACCACAAACAATTTCGCGAAACAGATTCAAAATGGGGGTATTCAAAATATATATACCCCATACCTAACTTAATTTTTTTTTAAATGTTCGGTAGGTCAAACCAATTCTGAGCTGACGATATACTTTCACTATTCGCCAATCTAATTAACTTTTTCGTTCTCTTTTCAGATTTCTTGACTCTGATCTGCACTGCCCATCTTAAAAGAATTTAGCAGTTATGGAATCTTTTAATTGGTTAATCTCTTCATTGTAATAAATATGAAAAAAAACTTGATTAAATTATTGCTTTTGATTAAATAATTTGTAATTTAAATGTATAGATAACACTTACTAATTGGTTTCTGTAATATATTTTTAATTTTATCTGTTTTTTAACTCAATATTTTATGTTATTATTAAGAGATATATATATTTTATACGTAAGATTGAAATTTGATATTTGTAAACATAGAAACAACTGTAATATTCAAATCAATATAATGAATTTAAATTAAAACGATAAATTAAAACAAGGAGTAATTAATATTACATTGATATTGCAAAAACGAATTTCAGTTTAATGTGGTTTTAAAAAAGAAATGTTTTTAATAAGTTTGTGTTTAAGATACTTTTTGTAAAAGAAAAAATTAATTTTAAATTTAAGCCTTTAATTCAGTTACTCTATCGTTATCATTTATTAATTTTCTATCCTTTTTACCTTTTTGTCCTTTTGCATACACAAAGTTTTCTTTGACAAGGGCAAAGACTAAAAGGAACAACTTGGCAGAAAGACTGTATAACTACTACTAAGTTACTCCCAGAGTAGGGCTGCCAGAAGTTTGAACCTATCAACCAGGACACATGGAAAAAATGGATAAAAAATTACACCAACAGAAAAGTTTTTTTAATACATATGTATGTAGTATATCGCACCGCAAATACTAAAGGGTCACAACTCAAAATTACTTTTTTCATAAATTAATTCTCATTTCACATCTCTAGCTACTTACAAAATTTAAAAAGGCCTAGCAAAACTTTCTTCAAATTTGACTTTTTTCATAAGGGAACTAATTTTTTTTAAATATTAACACCATTTTTATATAAACAGTTTTTTGGCTCTCCTGAAAATTTAAGAATTTTTATTTTTAAATCCAACAATATATATAAAAAACAAGTTAGAGTGCTATATTCGGCTGTGCCGAATCTTTGATACCCTCCACCGACAGTTCGAATGTTTAAGGAGTAATATCTGTATGATGTTATTATTATCTTAAACTGTGAAGATTTGTTATTAATTATGGTTTTTAGGCGACTAAACTGTTTTCCGGTAGTAGGGTTTATAGGGGGCCTAAACTGTTTTCCGGGAGTAGGGTTTCTATGGGGACTAAGGTAAATTATGGACCGATCGTCACGAAATTTCACAGTATCATTTATAGTCCTATAAAACTGTGACGTACCAAATTTTGCTACGCTAGCGTTATTTTTTACGGTCTTATGCGTACTAAACTGTTTTCCTGGAGTAGTGTTTATATGGGGCTTAGGGTAAATTATGGACGGATATTCACGAAATTTAACAAAATTTGCAAAATCTTATCTCATTCCGTGCCTCGTTCCAGCATTTATGTTATTTTTTGTAACAAAATTATCAATTTTTTTAGGTGGTGGTTCCACATTGCTCTGGTCCTACTGAACCGATTTTGCTGGATTTCAATCCCAAACTGCTTAGGATAACTAAAAGCAATTTGGCACCAAGTTTGTTCATTTCTTTTGAGTTGTTCGAAAGTGAGCGTGTTTTCAACAGACGGACAGACAGACGAACATGGCTAAATCGACTTAGAATTACTCAAGGACCCAGAATATATATCCTTTATGGGGTCTGAGATGAATAAAAAAAAAGTTTCACACGGAATGACAAACTTAAGATACCCTCTTCACAACTAATTGTGGTTGAGGGTATAAAAATTAACGTGAACTTCTTGTACATAAAAATGATGAAAAAGAATAAAAAGTTGAGCTTCAAATGTTCTAAACTGAAATAATTTTTAGAAGATTGCACTTTTTCTAGAACTTTATTTCGGTCTTTGATACAGTTATAAAACAGGCAGCATGTCATAATAAAATCAAACTTATATTGAATGATACTCTCCAGTTCTTAAGTCTTTAACGGGTTTCTTTCTTTAGTCCATTGTGCAGACTAAGAACCCAACTTGAAAAAAATCAAAATCTTTGGATTTTTCTGTTGTCGAGTTGGACAACGTCAAACTAATCAATTGACAAAGCCATACACGCTTTCATTTGGACAACAACCGACTCAGTTGACAATTGAATTAAAACGTGTATGGGGTGCCTTAGAGAAAGTAATTTGTTATCGGCTTTCGATTACTTATAAAAGTTGTTTACACGGTATAACTTTTTACAGCAACTAGTTGAAACAAAATTTGAAAGAGGATTGACTATCATCTAATATTGTTGAAAGCTTTAACCAGCTTTCCACCAGATAACAGTTGAATTTAATTAAAGTTGTTTATATAATTACCTTATGTTAGCAGTGTTATAACAAAAATCTTAACCTTTGTCAACAACTAAAACTAGCAACAAACTAATTTGTTGGTCTTGACCTGTACAAAAAACCAGGACAATTTAATATTGGACCAGGACACCAGGACAAGTAGTCTAAAACCAGGACAATCCTGGAAAATGTAGAAGACCGCAAACGGTCTTCGTAATACGATCGCCTTTTCTTTTGACTTCTCGTTTTTTTGGAACTCCTAAGATTTGCTCGTTACTATAACATGAAGTCGATCAAATTTCTCAAGCCACCTTGCAGGTAAATTAACATTTTCCAATCCCAGTGCATTATGCATTTTCCATAAAAAACTGTAGAAAAAAGAAGAAAAGCCTCCTTAAGGAATGGAGATACCGGGTACATATGGTAAAAACAAATGTTGATATTCACAATAAAGTGGAGGCGGTCATACCTTTTAACCATCTAGGAGCATCCTAGGAGCTGTCTGTCCTTGTATATTCCTACCAGAGATCAGCAATGAATCGTTTTTTCGCTACTAATACTGACTCATGAAGTTTCAAGCTTAAGTGAGTAGAAATCAATTAAACTCAACTACTCTGAGACCGTTGGTGTATAAGTATAGGTTGCAATAAATATTAGTGCAACGTCGACACTCATAAATGACCTCAGTTTAATTTATAATCTTAGGAAAATACTTATAATACTTACATTGATTCAACTCATTCAGCTCATCCATTTGCCGTTTTAACACAACAGATCAAATACATAACTTTATAATAAGCGCTGCCAGTTAATTTGCCGAAAAATTGTCCACTTCATACATATAACTTTAATAAACAGTAATTGTCAAATCGTCAATTTGCTATTTCCGGGACAAATGTTGCAGCCTTGCTTATAATTAGTTCGTATGCGAATCGTACTTACGTATGACTCGCAATTGCAATAAGTATGAGTGCGTATATGAGTCATGATTCAGCTCTACTCACTTTTTCACTACTCATTGCTGATCTCTGATTCCTACACGGAAAGAATAATTTACTTAATCACCAGAACAAATGGCTTGAACCAAGAAAATTATGAACAATTCTTGTCCAAGCCAAAAATGTCTTATTGTAAACATATGTGTGGCTTGGTTTAAGCAAAAAGTTAAGACTCAAAGCGAACTAAAATTTACTAAAACTTTTCCTTAACAGATCTATTTTAAAACGATAATAAATATTTTCTAAATATGTGAGAGGCTTAGCGCTCCTGAACCCTATCCTAAGTCAGTACCAGTTAAGAAACGACAAATTACCAAGAGAAAAAAATACCTCTTACAGATGATAAATAACTCAGGACATTGCACGTTTTATTTCATGTTTATTGGTCCAATACTAACGAAAATAAAAAAAGTACCAGTCAAAGAACGAAGAAGTACCAAAAAAAAAAAGATCCCTCTTACAGATTCTTATTCACTCAGGACCTTGCGGGATTAATTTAATGTTTCTAGATCAAAAACTAACGGAAATTCAAAAAGTACCCTTGCGTGTTCAAATTAATCTTTCTATGTAAAATTTTAACGATAATTCAAAAAGTACCAGTTGAAGAACAAAAAAGAACCAAAAAGTTCCCTCTTATAGTTTCTCATCCGCTCAGGACCTGGCGTGTTTAATTTAATGTTTCTAGGTCAAATATTTACGAAAATTCAAAAAGTACCAGTTGAAGAACAAGAAAGTAGCAAAAAATATCTCTCTTTTAGTTTCTCATCCGCTCAGGACATTGCACGTTTAATTTCATGTTTATTGGTCCAATACTAACGAAAATTAAAAAAAGTACCAGTCAAAGAACGAAGAAGTACCAAAAAAAAGATCCTTCTTACAGATTCTTATTCACTCAGGACCTTGCGTGTTTCATTTAATGTTTCTAGGTCAAAAACTAACGGAAATTCAAAAAGGACCAGTTGAAGAACAAAAAAGTACCAAAAAAAGATCCCTCTTATAGTTTCTCATCCGCTCAGGACCTTGCGTGTTTAATTTAATGTTTCTTGGTCAAATATTAACGAAAATTCAACAAGTACCAGTTGAAGAACTAAAAAGTACCAAAAAGTTTCCTCTTATAGTTTCTCATCCGCTCAGGACTTTACGAGTTTAATTAAATGTTTTAGGTCAAATATTAACGAAAGTTCAAAAAGAACCAGTTGAAGAACAAAAAAGTACCATAAAGTTCCCTCTTATAGTTTCTCATCCGCTTAGGACTTTTCGTGTTTAATTTAATGTGTCTAGATCAAATATTAACGAAAATTCAAAAACTACCAGTTGAAGAGCAAAAAGTCCCAAAAAGTTTCCTCATAGAGTCCTATCACACAGGACTTTGCATGTTAAATATTATTTGTCTAGGTCCAATATTAACGGTAATTAAAACAATTTCTAGTTGCAGAAACTAGTGCTGAGAAACTATCGATATTTATTAATTCACTATCGATATATCGATATAACTATCGACTGAATGTTTTTACTTGTGCAGGAAAACTTTAGCTAGTTATCAGGCTACAGTTCGTTGTTTTTATCACTTTATTGAACTTTTGAGACGTATATATATAACGCACGTTATTTTAGATGAATTGTTTAAAATTTGATAAGTACCTTTCTGAAGGAACCGAATATTCTATTGCAACTTTAAATAATTTTCTAAATTGGTTTTGATTCTCAACCCAAAAAGGTAATCAATCTAGCGGACTTATCCTCTAATGGTCGTTCATTGTTTTGTCCTATGCTCGCAATCGCAATTGCATTTGGATTTGCATTTGTTCTTTAAAACATTACAAAAATATTTGACATTTCAGTCCCTATATAAACATGTAGAAATTTCGACTAAAAGGCCTTTAATTAGCAGTAAAAAGATCAACTAAGCAATCTATACCACTTGCCATTCTTTTTGTTTGTATTCATTGCTGTAATCCAGAGCGAATTAATAATAGTAAGTAAACATTTGCGGCAAAAAACTGTGTGTGTATAGCTGTTGTTAGATGCCTTCATAACCGTATTTTAAATAATAATAATATCGATATTGATATTTTTCCTATCCATATTTTCGACATTTTAAGGCTATCGATAGTTTCCCAGCACTAGTAGAAACCAAAAATCTAAAGAAAGGAAAAAATGTAAAATCAATTAAAAATGGATAATCATTCAAAAATGCAAATTTCTATCTACCAAAGTTTAAAATACAATTTGGTTTAAGGATTGATGTTTGACTATTGACGTCAACAGTCGTCGATGGCTGCGAGTGTAAGACGGCAAATCCCTCTGAGGAGATCGAGTGGTAGCGATCGAAATATGTCAGCGTAACCAGCCGCCTGGGTTCGAATCTCAGGTCAGTCAAGAATGAATGATTATCAATAACCATTTTAATTAATTTTCATGTTGTAAAATTCCTTTCTTCATAAAAATAATTTAATGAGAATTAAATTTGATGAACTTAAGCCTGATTAAAGATATTAAAAATTTGGATTAAAAACCATAAATAGTTCAACAAAATTACCACAATACTAATTATTGAAAGAAATTTTATTTCAATTTTTGGTACTTTTTCTCCCCATTGAAGTATCAATAATTCAAAAATTGTAGTAGGAGCCCATTATTTAATACTTATATGACAAAGAATGGAGAAAAATGTTTTGTAAAAAAATCTAACAATAGTTATGATTTTCACCCTTTAAACGTTCGAATTTGTTTTTTTTTTTTATTTTGATAAGTTCCGAATTTGATCTAACCTTTATTTTAATGTTTTTTGCTTTAAAAGACAAAAAAAGTACCGAAATACAGGTTTAACCGGTTTACTCCCTAAATTGGAGGAATTTCAAAAAAGTGGCAGAAACCTGTCCGCTTATTTTTGTAAAGAACAACTATACCTTTTATATTTGTTTCTATCTCTTTTTGTTTTGGAGATATGCGAGTGTGGTTAGTTCTCTTCTAAAACCATAATTAATATTTTCTGAGTATTTGGTGCATAGGTTCGGATTGTCACAAGGAAATTGTAAGAATGGTCCTTAATTCCACATAGGTCCGATACAAATATCTTTCCGGAGTAGAGTCCTTGTGACCATCAACCATTATTTTATGCTGGCATTAAGATCAAATTCGGCTTTAAGCTATTTGATTACAACCATAATCATCATAGAAATCGGTTCATATATAACCATGGCTTCCATACAAATACTACTCCCGAAAATAGCTTTTAATGCCAAAACTTCCTTTTAAAATGTTGGTGTTGATATATCGGGTGAATTTTCAGCTATTATATTTTTGGCAACACTGGTTTAAACAGCTGACGCACGTTTCGTGTTTGTTTCACTGTCAAACATCTTCAGTTTGGTCTATAATTTAACCATGAATCGTTTTACAAACGAACAACGCTTGCAAATTATTGAATTTTATTATCAAAATGCGTGCTCTGTTAAGAAAGTTCAAAGCGCGCTTCTTGTGTTCAGCGAAGAAGCTCATTTTTGGCTCAATGGGTACGTTAATAAGCAGATGTGTCGATTTTGGAGTGAAGATCAGCCAGAAGCATTGCAAGAGCTACCAATGCATCCAGAAAAAGTCTCAGTTGGGTGCAGTGTATGGGCTGGTGGCATCATTGGACCGTACTTCTTCAAAGATTATGCGAATCGTAACGTAACTGTGAATGTTGAGCGCTACCGTGAGATGATATCCAACTGTTTTTTGCCCAAAATGCAAGAGCTTGACTTGCATGGCATGTGGTTTCAACAAGACGGTGCCACATTCCACACAGCACGCTTAACAATGGACTTATTGAGAGGCGAGTTCGGTGATCATTTAATTTCACGTTCGGGACCGGTCAACTGGCCGCCTAGATCCTGCGATTTAACGCCTTTAGACTACTTTTTGTGGGGCTATGTTAAAGCTCATGTCTATACACACATGCCCGCTTCAATTGACGCATTGGAAGACAACATTGAAGCATTTATTCATGAGATACCGGCCGAAATGTTGGAAAGAGTATGCCAAAATTGGACTAAGCGGATGGACCATTTGAGGCGCAGTCACGGTCAACATTTGCATGAAATAATCTTCAAACATTAAATTAAAAATATGGACCGTACTATCGATTCAAATAAAGATTTCATAAATTTTTCTGAATTTTATGTTTGTTTTTTAAACTTTTCTATAGCTCTTAAAAAATCACCCATTAAAAGGCTTAAATAAATATCTAACTTTAAGACGAAGAAATCTCATACTGATGTAGATATCCAGATAATTTTCGAAACAAAGAACTCTAATATGAATTTTAACTCCGCAACATAATTCTATTTTGATTGTCTTCAAAAAGGGTCCCGACCATACTTCTTTACTATTTTGTAACTATTTTTGTATCAACTTTTATCTAACAGCGAGCGCTAGATTTATTTTCAGGAGTACCTTTGCTTAGCGCCTAGGTGAAAACCTCCACCAAATGTCATAATTTGCAAGCGATTTCATTCGTGTACTTATTAAATACCATATCATGAAAAAACATTTTTGTGGAAAAGGTTTACAGTTGTCCAGCTAATAAGCCGTATAGCTGGCCTAACTAAGAACTAAGACTGTTGTTCGAACTTAATAGTTATTCTAAAATGTTGCTCTAGAACCAATATTTTTATGGATAACAAACTTTAGAAGAAACGGATACGGGAAATTCACTTATTTGAAATTCGTAGATAAATATTAAAACAAAATAGAAAAGGATTGACAGTCTTCAGTTTTGTTGTCATCTAAACCATTTTTAACCAGATAATTCTAAATAAAGTGTACTTAACTCAGTTTGAATTTTCTAAATCCTATTACAACATTATTACAGCACAAAAAAATTGTACAGGTAACAAAATTTATCGCAATTAATATAAAAATAGTCTAATAGTTATACTTGGGTCGGAAATATTATGAAAAAAACGAAAAAAAAACATTTATTTACTCTAAAAATACACAGAGACTTGTACTTATTTTTTACATTTGACACACGACGCTCACAAATAAACAAATATGAAGTCGTTTTATTTTGAAACCAAATAAATGTTGTTTCAATAATTGTTGTTGTTCTTTTTTTTCAAACGTTTAGAATGGAAGTAGAGTAGTACGTTTTAGAATGCATACTAGGCAGGGAAGTAATAGAGTGTGATGTTTTTTGTGGAAATTATATGAAAAGTCTATTGGCGATTTTTTACCAATACGGATAATATTGTTTTTTTTTTAATTTTTGATTAAACGGGAATTAAATGCGGGATTCCCGGGTAATTTTTTAAGAGCTATAGGAAAGTTAAAAAAACACACAAAATTCAGAAAAATGCATGAAATCTTTATTTGAATCGATAGTACGGTCCATATAATTTAATGTTTGAGGATTATTTCATGCAAATGTTGACCGTGACTGCTCCTCAAATGGTCCATCCGCTTAGTCCAATTTTGGCATACTCTTTCCAACATTTCGGCCGGTATCTCATGAATAAATGCTTCAATGTTGTCTTCCAATGCGTCAATTGAAGCGGGCATGTGTGTATAGACATGAGCTTTAACATAGCCCCACAAAAAATTGTCGAAAGGCGTTATATTGCACGATCTAGGCGGCCAATTGACCGGTCCTGAACGTGAAATAAAATGTTTACCGAACTCGCCTCTCAATAAGTCCATTGTTAAGCGTGCTGTGTGGCATGTGGCACCGTCTTGTTGAAACCACATGTCATGCAAGTCAAGCTCTTGCATTTTGGGCAAAAAAAAGTTGGATATCATGTCACGGTAGCGCTCACCATTCACAGTTACGTTACGATTCGTATCATCTTTGAAGAAGTATGGTCCAATGATACCACCAGCCCATAAACCGCACCAAACTGTGATGCATTGGTAGCTCTTGCAATGCTTCTGGCTGATCTTCACTCCAAAATCGACAATTCTGCTTATTAACGTACCCATTGAGCCAAAAATGAGCTTCTTCGCTGAACACAAGAAGCGCGCGATGAACTTTCTTAACAGAGCACGCATTTTGATAATAAAATTCAATAATTTGCAAGCGTAGTTCGTTTGTAAGACGATTCATAGTTAAATTATAGACCAAACTGAAGATGTTTGACAGTGAAACAAAACACGAAACGTGCGTCAGCTGTTTAAACCAGTGTTGCCCAAAAGATTTTAGCTAAAAAATCACCCGATATAATAATCGCAATTTTACTAACATTTGCAATAGATATTATATTTCATAATTTGTTCCAAAAAATATCTAGTAAAGATACATATCGTTACTTTAATTTAGAAAATGCGTATCTAATATATAATTTTTTTTAAGTTTGAGTTATAAAACTAGAGCACTTAGTTCGTAGAGCCCAATATAATCTATATATAATTGGATTTAATCGGGTAAAAACGAGTAAATTCGGTAACCTCATAACTCCAAGACCAGAAGAGACACAACAGAACTTTAAAACTTATCGGTGTTCATTAGAAAAATAAGCAGAATATGTCTGGTACCTTTTTGAAATTTGGCCCTTTTATAGCCTGTACTTTTGAACTTCTTTGTCACCTTATCTATGTTTTAAATCAATAAATATAGATTTTAAGTCTAAACCAAATTCGTAACTTATCTTAAAAATACAAAGAGAAATATTGTACTTTCCTGATATGCGAACATTTAAGGGGTGATACTCGTACATAGTTTTGGTACTTTTTTTACAAAATATTTTTTTCTATTCATTGACATATGAAATTATGGGCTCCTAGCTGTGATGCCAACTTTTTGAGAGCAAAAAGCACTTTAAAATTTAAAAAAATCACTAAAAAGCACTATTTCGAGCAGAAAAAAGCGCAAAAACGCACTAAGCCATTTTTACAATATAATTAAACACAAAATAGGTTGCATTCGGCTGTGGGGAATATTATATGCCTCCAATATTTAAAAAAAGGCGACGCCGTTGATGTGGGACCATTTTCATTTAAAATTAAATAATAAATATATTAACATTTGTATATATACATTGTTAAATGTATACATTGAAGATACATACTTATAATACTTATGCTTATAATAATATATTTGAATCATCATCAGCTGAGTTTGAATTGGGTCATAAAACAGTTTTAAAGTAATATGAGTTTGAATTGGACCATAAAACAGTTTTAAAGTAATATTTATTTTGATTTTTTCTATGGTTCATTGGAAGAAAGATCTCTACAGACATTAGATGGTTGAATGTAATCATTACAGCATGAATTATGTCGTCGAAGTCCACATATAACGTGAAGAATTGAATTAATAGAGTTTAAGGATAATCGGTTTCCGATTTTTGATTAACTGTAGTTCATCAAACTAAATGTTCTTTCAACGCCCGCGTTAGAGTATGGAAAACTTGAAATTCTTAATACAAAATCGTTGACTTCTATCCAAAATAGATATGTTCGTTGTTTATTTTTCCATTCACAATTCCTAATATTTTCCAAGCCATTTTCTATTTTTTAAACAGTGTCAAAATCTTTAAATAAAAAGTTTACCTAAAAGAAATACATCGTTTTTACTACGATTACTTAATATGTTGTCAACCCTTAATAGTGCAACGTTTTGTAAAATTTCCTAGCTCTAACTTCGTAAATAGAATTATTGGTAAAACGAATACAACTTTCTTTTATCATTTGAAATCTTATAATCTTTACAGGCCTTCTCAAAATTGTACCCCAAATAGCAAGTCTCATCTAAATCATCCTCTTTATAATTGTAATAAATTGTAGAAAAACAATAAAAATTGTAAAAAGCACTAAAGGCACTAACAAAAAATTTAAAAAGCACCAAGTTATTGCTTTTTCTTAGTTTGGCACTAAGGATAAAATTTTGGCGTTTTGAGGCATCAAAAAGCACCATAAATAGTGCCGAAAGCACTTAGTTGGCATCGCTGGCTCTCAGTACAATACTGAAATTTTTGATACTTTCATAGGGAGAAAAAGGTACCAAAAATGGGGGGAAATACGTGACAGACAATTTATTTTACTTTGCCGTGCTGAATGTACTAATTTTTGAATTTTCTATAATATTGAACTTAGAAACATAAAATGTTAGCTAAAGGGTTCTGAGTGAATGAGAACCTATAAGATGAAATATGTTGGTACTTTTTTGTTGTTAAACTGGTACTTTTTGGATCAACAATTTTTTGTTTATTTTTATTTATTTTTAAATCAATAACTATTTTTTAAAAATTTTGTTTGTTGTGCTTAATTCCCATTCTTTATTCTTGAAAAAACTGAACTGGCAAATTGTTTTTTTGTTGCTTTTGTATGCTTTTTAATTTTGTTTTTTCTTTTTACCCACTTACAACTACAATTCGAGTCGGAACAAAGCCAACCAATTGTAGGGGAATGTAAGAAAAGATAAACTCACTTTTTATTTTTGGTGTTTTGTTTAAGCTTTGATATTGGTGCAAATAAGACTTATTCGCTTTTAGGGTTTTATTTGTATAATATTTTTGGCTTTTCTAAAATCTTTGGAAAAGGTTTCCTGATGAGCTGGCCTAAGCAACCAGTGAAATGCGCATAGAAGCTAGCTTTCCCTCAACAATAAATCTCAGTGTATTTATCAAATATGAAAAAATGGGAACTTAGCACGTCTTACAGAAATCTTATTAACTGACAATTATTGTTGTTGGCAGGGCTGCCAGATTTGACGATTTATCGTCATTTTGTCGATTTTCTGTTCCGAAATTAGCATAGTGCCGATTTGCTGATTTTTTTTCAGTCTCCAAAGTCTGTATAAAATATTTACATTTTCTGACAATTTCGTTTATTAATCTTGGAATGTTTAACAGCCCTACCTGAACAAGAGCGGGAGGCGGAACTTTTTCTTTCGCTTAGCTTTTACGCTGATATATAGTAGTATAAAAAAATCTAAATAAAAATAGAGATAAGAAAGCTAGATTGACAAAAAAAATAGCTTATTGCTAATTATTAATTAACAATAGCGGCAAACTTCACTTTTAAACGAGCAGTCAAAATCGGTTTTTCCAATTGCAAAGCGTTCAGGCTGCTCTATTCAAAAAGTAGGAAACGCGTGCAGCTTTTTTAAGATACGACTGTAATATGCAAGTCTAAAGCTGTTATGATACTTGCTATTTTTTTGTATTTTTTCTATATTGGAGAACAGTGCAAATATATTTGCATAGGAAAACTGACTAAGTGTAAAGAGTATGATTATATCATAAAAAATCTTGAAATGTCAAACAAATATACATGTGTTATCGATAAATAATCTAACACTGCCAAAAAAAATATAAAAAATTTTAACTTAAAATTGACATTTCCAGATTAATTGTTAGCACTGTTGCCAATTTTTTTAGTTTTCGTTCGAAAGTAGCGGTTTTTAACATTTTTTTTGCGATTTTTAGCTTTTTTGACGGGGTTTTGTGGGAAAAAAACGTGGGCAGTATTGTTTGTTTTGTTTACATTTTATTTTGGAATCACAAACAATTTTTTTTTTATAAACAATTAAATTTAATGCAAATAATGTAAAATATTACGAATTACATCGGGGTTTATTCTTTAATTGAATATTTATGATTTGAAATCACATATGAAGGGCACCTGCTTCATTTCACTTATCAAAAACAAAATAGTTTCATCTGCCCAAGCTTTTACCATTGTTTTTTGTTTTAGTCAAAGAAAAAAAAAACATGAGAAATGTTAATCAGAAAAAAAGGGTTTGTTTATCAAATTGTATTTCTTGTTCTTTCTCGCATTTTTTGTTTCATTCAGTCAATCCTAAAAAAATCCAATACAAAAAATAGCAAGTATCATAGCACCTTTAGTAAAATCTTGGATTATTTTCAGAGTTTGAATTATGTTTTTGTTTGAATGTTTTATTTTTATAAAAACAAAAGAAAAATTGTTTAAAAAAAAAACTAAATTTTAAATTGTCCGATTTTTCGAAACGATTAAGACGATTTTTTTATTTTTTCTCAGGAAACTGACGATTTCCTCACAAATTTATCTGACAGCCCTGGTTGTTGGGATAAGCTATTCCTATGCGCATTTCACTGGTTGCTTAGGCCAGATCAACATTAATTATAGTTGTAAGTAGGTTAAGAAAAAACAAAAACAACTCGCTTAATTGTTTTCGTAAGAGAATCAAAAATTAAAGCAAGTTACCAGTTCAGTTTTTTAAGCCGCACACTTGCCAATTTGTTATCAAAGTAATACAAAATTTTTTAACTAACAAGATTTTGTTTGTCGTGCTTAATTCCCAATTTTTATTATTGAAAAATAAACACTAAAATTTATTGTTGATGGGATAAACTATTCGTTTAGTTTTTCTAAAATCTTTGGATAAAGTTTCCAGATGATCTGGCCTAAGCAACCAGTGAAATGCGCATAGGAATTAAGCTTGACAAACAAAATCTTGTAAGTTAAAAAATTTTGTATTCCCAAAAATTACTTTGATAATCCATAACTATATGTATTAATCAAAGATGATTTGAGAAGCCAGTAAGAGTTAGAAAGCGGTTCTAAAGTCATTTCAATATCCAAAACCGTATTAATCGGTATTGCTTTGCGAAACCCTGTCAATTGTCTATCAAAGACTCCAAATTTTACAGTTCTGCTTTTAGATACAAATACTTCTAAAAAGAAATCAAACTAAAAAAAAAATTGTTAATAGTGAAACTAAACACGCATGCGCAATTTGTAACACACCGATACTTATCAGTAACAATAACTACAATAAGAACAACAATAACAACAACAAGATCCATATTAATAACAAAAAGAGAATAAAACACTAAACGACTAGAATGAATAAAAAAATATACAACTTTGTAAGAATCGGTCTACACTGTTTCACTTTATTTCATGAGCACTTTCTTATCTCTGAAAACGAAAACAAGCGATAAGATAAGAAACAATAACACACACATATGAAATCACTCTATTTGTATCTGTGTAAGTGCAACACTTACCAAAAAAAAAAAAAAAAAGTAAAACACAGGTAAAGGTGCGTTGATTTGATATGTACTTTTTTTTTAATTTAGTTGATTGCGCTTGTATTCGTTTAAAATAAATAAATCATAATTCACATACATATGCCGATTTTTTGTAGGTTTCATTATTTTCCCGCTTTTAAATTGTTCAGGTTAACCGCAGGTCTAAAAACCCACTCACTCACACTATCACATCACAATTTGAGGTTAGAGATTTTTTTGTTTGGAGTTGTCTCGGTATGGGTTTCCCACATCGGTGGTAGCAATTGTCTTATTATGTTGGTAGTGGTTAACGATCCTCTTCAGTTCCGTGGTTTTTGGGCAAAAATAGGTGTTAAAACGCGCAATGCGTCGCGTCTTCAATAGCGTTAACTTGACGGAAATAAAACGGAGAAAAACCTACAATTTATTTTTGATAAAACAATTGCAATCGGATAAAGTGAATTTTTCTCGATTAAAGAAATTTCAATAATATTCTTAAGATTATTTTATGTTTATATTGAATTTTTTATCGCCTATTTATTTTATATGCAAATAATAAGTTCCATGGTGTGTGAAAGTGCTGTTATTCATTCAAAAATGCATCTAAAGGTAAATTCAAGAAATAGATAAATTATCTTTGAATTATTATCATTGATTGTGATAAAAACAAAAAAAAAAAAAAAAAAGTTATACAAACTGAAAACAAAAAAAAAAAATATTGTTGTGATAGTGTGTGCATATTCTTATTTTGTAAACATTTTACAAAACATCCAAAGAATTTTATTAAACTTGCAATTTTAAAAGAAAAATAAATTAAATATTTCTAGTTCTTCATAATACTGGCTTACAGCCAAAAAATACAAAGAACGCCACATGCCTAGATAAGTTAATTGGGACCTCCTGAACACGAAAAAAGCTGTAATTTTTTTTTTCTAAGTACCGTTTTTAAAATAACGGTACTTTTGTGTTTTTCGGTGTATGGTCCCACTTAAACCCTTGTGGAGCCCAACCAAGTCCGATCGAAATAAATGGCATATCGTTGGAGGGGTAATTGAATGCCATTTCCGTCGATATGCTGAAAATTTCTATCCGATAAGAAATGGCTGAGTAATAAGGTAAATAAAATAAAGTTTTTATTAAGGATTTTGTGGAACGACAATATTTTCATCTCATATAAAACTCTGTTTTTTTTTTAATACGTTAAAACTGATGGACGCCGAATATAGTGTGTGAGCAATGAAGATACAAATATTGTCGTTCCACAAAATCCTCAATAAAAACTTTATTTTTCATCCGATTTTTTTGGTTAATTAAAAAAATTTGGTTAAAAAATTAAACATTCCAGGTATTTAATATAACGTAGAAAAAAACGAAATAAAAATGAAAAATTTTCAAAAAAAACTTAAAAAATAGGCAAATTTGAAACTTTGAGTTGCCATTACTCACCATTTCTTATCAGATAGAAATTTTCAGCGATATGCCATTTATTTCGATCGGACTTTTTGGTTGGGCTCCACAAGGGTTTGAGTGGGACCATACACCGAAAAACACAAAAGTACCGTTATCTTAAAAACCGTACTTAGAAAAAAAAAAAATTACAGCATTTTTCGTGTTCAGGAGGTCCCAATTAACTTATTTAACTTATATTTTTCCAAATTAAAAATTTGTGAAGCAGTGTAATGCTGTTTTTAAAAAAAGTTGGTCCAAAATACGCAGAAAAATTTAAAATTGTTTTAAATCAACAAATTCGTTGAATCAAGCAAACAATTTGTTGATTTTGCCCCTATTACAAAAATTATTATATTGATTACTAAAAATTTAAAATTATCATTTCAATAAATGAGCATTTCAATTTTTATTAAAAAGATTATCAAAACATTGCGATCTCAAACAATGTGTTAATTGATTCCATTAAAAAAAATAATTAACATAATTATTCAACTACCTCAGTTTATTAAAAATAAATCAAAAAATTATTAATAAAGTAATTGAGTTAAGCAAAATAGTAATCAAATTATTTCTTATATTCAATTAAAATTTTTATTAAATGAATTACAACGTAATCTTTTGATGCACAGAAAAAATTTAAAATTTTCTCATAGAATCAAGCAACCCATTTGTTGATTTTGCACCTACATATTACCAAAATGATTATATTGATAACTAAAAATTGTAAAAATTTTATATATTGAATATTTTTAATTTTTTTTTTTTTCAATAAATGATATTTTCAATTTTAATAAAAAAAATTATCAAAAAACTTGGCCGTTTAAATTTTGACAATTTCCAACAACAATTTCACAAGTTTAAATTATTTTATTTCAAACGAAATAATTTTTTATCAAAGTCTTTCTTGGGATTAAAAATTAATTATCAAGGTTTCGTTATAATGTGCTAAACTCCCATTTCATACTATTGACAAACTGAAGTTTATTGTTGATTTTTTGTTATTTGATTATTATTTTAATTCAAAATTTATTTCAAAACAACTTAAATGTTAATAAAATCAAAATTATATTTTTAATTTTCGTTCAACAAAAAAATAATTGATTCAATTATCTATAAATCTTTAAATCGCCAAAGGCAAAACAGTTAAGAACACTTTACTCCTCTGTATGTCAACCGATTTTAACAAAATATACACCATTTGAAAGATATTTACTTATAGAAGTGCACAATATATATTTAATTAAAATCAGTTCAATACTTTCAGAGTTATATGCGTGCTACTAACACATATGCAGAACACATAAATAAAAAATTTGTTTTTTCCACCCTGCAGGAAATGTTATTAGTGAATCTGTATTGATTCACTATTGACAGAGTCACCAGTACAAGTGACTTATTATACCCCAGGCAATGTTATTTACAATAGACATTTAACATGTGCGTGTCATTGGAAATCTACTACTGACCTTGGTACTACTGACTAGGTACTGACTTGGTAGTTCCTTTGGGAACATACACAGAACAAATTATTGCCGAATTATTTTCAAACAAACGCTTGTTTGAAAATTTTTTTAAATTCTATAAATTTTTTTACTGATTCAATCAATATTTTTGTTTGATTTTTATTTAACAAAAAATACACACAGTCTATTTTTGGACGCTTTAAAAAAGTGCAACTATAAGAAAAACAATAGCAGACACAACATTATAAGAAACAAAATCCCGTATTCAATTTTTTTTAAACTGTTTGGTTAAATACATCAAATACAAAAATAGAATGATGACGAAAAACATATCGAGTCGGTCTGCTGCCGTTTTTGGTTACATTTCTTCTTTAGCAAAGGAAAGGATACAGCAACAGAGAGTGATAAAGAAAAACATTGTGTTGTGTGTATAAAAATAAGACTTCGTTCAAAAATTATTCCAACAAAAAAAAAAAAATGTGCCTCAAAGCCAGCCGTCGCGACGCGTCGGCTCTGCTCTGCCGTCATTTTCTCATACAGTGCATACTTGTGTGCGCGTCATTGCTTGTGCAAAAATATTTTTTTTTTTTTTTTGATTTTGAAATTTAGTATATGAATTTCAGTAAACTTTTTGTTTGATTGAGTTAAATTATTTGTTTGAAAAAATCGGTGTTTTTTTCAATAAACAAAATGCAAATAAATTGTTTGAATATGCAAATTTGTTTATAGGACCAATTTCAGACAAAAAATTGTTTGATTCTACAAATTTTTTGTTTGAATTGGAAAAATAATTTTTTCTGTGTATGTAGACATTGGAACCAGAGAATCGCTAGTACATTTTAGTAAAGTGGTCTACACTTTTTGTAAGAATACGTTATCATAAGAATCTTTTTTGTTATTTCTTCAACTTTTATAAGAATTGTACTTCTCAGTTGTTATTTATAAAATCTTTTTCGTATCAAAGCCAAATAAAGTGGCAAATGTAATGTAGTGGTGACACTTCGTTGACAATGTCACCAATATAGTCGACAAAACTGGTGACTTGGAGAAACTTGCACCCAGGTTTCCTTCAGGGCAATTATCCAATAATAAAAAAATAAGGTGGCCGAATATTCGACATTTTCAAGAAACCGGTTTTCGAATACTTCGACACAGGCAAACCGGTTAGATATACTATATTTTCTTCATATTAAAAAAAATTTATGGCCGAATTTCGGCCATTAGGCAAACACTTGTTTCATTAATTAAGTTTAAGTACTTTTAAAATAATTTTTTTAATTGATAAAAAACTACTAATAATTTTTTCTGTGTGATGCGACCATATTTTACTATTGCGATAAATTTGTTTAGTTTTTTTTTTTTTTTGTTATTTTGTTTTAATAAAAAAAAGGTATTTTTCTTTCTTTTTGCAATTTCCCACTAGAATAACAGTAGCTTATCAGTCCTTGTTAAGCTTTCTGACGATCAAGCTATGTCCGTCCGTTTGCCTTCTAAAAGTGTGATGCAGCTTGCAATTCTGAACTTATGAAAATAGAGTTCAATTTGAAAACATGCGTTTGAATACGATCCAAAGTGTTACACAGAAAATATTAAAAATTGTCTCTAATCACCAAATTTTTACCAAATTCATAGAATCAAGCAACCAACCCATTTGTTGATTTTGCACCTTTTACCAAAATGATTATATTGATTACTAAAAATGGTAAAAACTTATGGCCAGTTCGTCGATAACGAAGGAAGACTTCGTTCGCTTAACTTGCATGTAAAACAAAAACAACATTTTATAATTTGTTTTTGTTTTAAATGTAATTCAAGCGAACGTAGTCTTCTTTCGTTATCGACGAACAGGCCCTTAATATTTTTAATTTTTTTTTTTTCAATAAATGATATTTTTAAATTTAATTAAAAAACTGTTCAATAAACTTTGCCGCTTCAAACAATGTGTTGATTGATTTTGTCGGATGTGTTCCGACGAAATCAGGGATCTGGTTCCCGAAACCCGTACATTTGTTCGTAATACACGTTTTTCCTCAAGAGCCCATCCTTATGTGGTCGATTGGCAGGTGAATCGTACAACGCATTACAGAGAGAATTCGTTTTTTTTCCGGACTGTTCGTATGTGGAATAACCTTCTTGCAGAAGTCTTCCCTCTCACTTACAACGTGATTAAGTTCAAATCGAATGTTCACAAACACTACTCCCTCTATCCTCCTTCCCATAACCTATCTTCCTAGTTCCAACACAATGCAATGCATTAGTAGGGGTCATCCCCTGAGTGCTGGTCCTAACAGTAAAAAAAAAAAAAAAAACAATTTTACAAGTTTAAATTATTTTATTTTAAACGAAAAAAATTTTTTGTTATTTAATTATTATTTTAATTCAAAACAACTAAAATGTTAATTAAATCAAAATTATATTTTTAATTTTCTTTCAATAAAAAAAAAAGAATTAATTCAATTATCACATTAATTAAATTTAAATACTTTTTAAATAATTTTTTTTTAATTGATAAAAAACTACGAAGAATTTTTTCTGTGTATATTAATTATCTCAGCGTCTATGCAAATTTCTACTTTGAATAAAGTTATATTGGCACATAAGCGGCGGCACGGGCGGAGCTTTTCTTTTACACATAGAAATTTTGTTGACAAAAATGAAGTAAATCGATCAATTATTTCGCTTGGCTCCTAAAAAAATTTACCGTCGGATAAATGTTTGGGCACAATATTCGAACCGATTGCTAAAGGATGCCCCGGTAGGCTAGCTGGTATTTAGCTAGTCTATCAGTGCGGGGTTGCGTGTTCGATTCTCGCCAGAGACCGTGGTCTCCTGCCGAAAAGCGTAGAGCTTCGCTCGATAAGCTAAGGGGGGAAAAAATTGTGTTTTTAATCTAAGTGGCTTTTAACAAGAAATTAACAATGGCATGGCCGAATAAACAACCAAATTATAAGTAAACATTTTCCGTTCTCGCATTTGTCCTTTTACCCATTTCTCAGTTGGAAGATAAAAAATTTGCAGGGATATTTTATTCATAATTGGGTTAATAGACTTTTCACTTGTTTGAATATCAGTTACAGTCAGGGTTACCGTTGGAAATTTTCGAAAAGGGTCACAAAAAGGGGATTTTCCAGAAAAAGGGGTCAAAAAAGGGTATTTCAATAAAAAAAGGGTCAAGTTTTTTATAAGCAGTATTTCCCATTTAAATGAACATAATAAGACCAAGTTTTTTTATAAGCAAACAAAAAAATAATATTTCAGGTAGGAAGAGCTCAAAAAACTAAATTTTTTTATGGAATGCTCCGTCCTGTTTTTAACACCTGGCAAAAAGTTTATTCTTTACCATTATAGCTAATTTTTTAATACTTTTTATGTAATTTTCCGATTTAGCGAACTCAAATAAATTTTAGTGTTTTCTCGATTAAAGCGACTTTTTCCTGTAAGTGTCAGATTTTTTTTAAGCTTTTACGATTTTTAATAAATATGAGACTTTGCTATCATACCGCTGTTACCAAATATTTGGGAATTTCCGCTAATTTAGCAATTTTAACCTTTTGTTTTCATTCCTGTTAGGGCACTCTCAACACTGTCGATTCAAAAGGGGGCGAAAAGTTCAATACCTTTTGCCATTAATAAGGGGATTTTTTTTTAACAAAACATGCTACCCTTTAAGAGAGCAAACCACCAAATTGAATTTTTTTAATAAAATGTCAAATTTTTGTTTTGAAAAGAAACCATCGTAAAAAATAACAAATATGTATATGAGTTATGTTTGCTTTTAGGGAAATTGTACTTTACTATCAAAAATCAAGGAGAAGAAAGCATGGAATTGTAAGTTTCTACTTTGAGTCTGTTCCATATCAAGCAATGCTTATTTCGAAAACATTTGTTTAGCACTTCTGTTCGCAGTGTTGTCACAAAACAAAATGTGAGGGATATTTCCAAAAAAGGGTCAAAAAGTGTCACAAAATGGGTGATAATGATACAAAAGTATAAATTAAAAGAAGGGTCATAAAAGGTATCAACACCGTCGAAAAAGGGTCAAATTGATACATTAGTATCACAACGGTAACGCTGGTTACAGTAAGATGGATCGAAAAAAAGTTGGGCCAATCCACCTTACTACCCGTCTCCACCATCCATCAACTTGGTAAGAACAGCATGTCGCACATGAATTCTACTCGTGTAGATTGTTCATGTTCATGTTTCATCCATGTGCTGCCATCGTTGCCTAAACATTCGTCTTAGCATCCATGTGCGCCATGAAGTGGGCCATACAATGTATTTTCTGTATACAACCAAACGCACAACAACAAAAAATTGTGGTCAATCAGAACATGAACATCAGCACGTATTCGCCACATACAAGAACATGAACAAATTAATACCGTTGCTCTGCCGGCGTTATGGTCATGTCATGTTCTAATCGAAAGCGCATGGAGACGTGGGGTTAAGAATGAAAAATATGACAATGAAGTTTCTTAAGAAGTAATCGATTTTTTTTTGCCACGCCCCGCATATCATTGCTCAAGGCTTGACAATCGCTTCTTTTTGCCTTTGGTATCTATTTAATTCGACATCATATTCTAGGTTTCTAAGAAAGCCCGTCTAAAACTTGGTACACACAGAAAAAAATACCAATGTTAAAACAACATGGCGAAATGTTGATTGAGAATCATGTTAAATTTCTGCAAAAGTATGCCCTTTATTTAAATTTATCATTATTTCTTATTAATTTTAAATGAAAAATATTAAAATAACCTTAAATCACGTTTATTTAATATTATTCACTGTTAAAATAACATTGTTCAATATTGAATCCATAAAAACCTGTTTTATATTAAAATCAAAAGCTTATCTTGTTAAATTAACATGCATACATACTTAAGTATGTACATTTTTGTATTTTCATGTTTAAAGTATGTTATAAAAAGAAGACAATTCCCGTATTCTTTTAATTAAAATTATTTAGTTAAATAGTACATTAAGTTTTCAAAGTAGAATGATGACGAAAACCATATCTGCTGATGCTTTTGTTAACAAAGGAGATACAAAATAAGTGAAACATGTGTTACAGGGGAAAGTGTTCCAACTCCAACCAATTTGATTCCACACGAAATTCACGTTGTTTCAACTTGAAATAACTTTCATTCAACGTGATTCGGATAGTTATTTCAATATAAATGACATTTTGTTCTAACTTTACTGCAATGTTAAATTAACATGAATTATAGTTATTTTAAAAGGAAAAAATGTTGTTTGCAAGTTATTGTAAAATCATGTTATATTAACATGAAACAACAATGAAGCAAAATCACTACTGAAAAATTTAAAATCAACCTTGTTTTGAACGAATTTACATTGATTTTTTTCTGTGTGTATGTATGTATAGCTTTGAATATACAAACTTATTTTTATGAGACGCTTCAAAATTAAGCCCCTTATTTCTTTTTCACATATTGTCGTTCGTAAATTATTGTGTTCTTTAAGGCTATATTTTACATATATTATAGAACACAATAATTTACGAACGACGATTTGTACATTAGGGGTATAACTTATTCCCATTTTTAGCAAATATCAAAATGGCCCTAGCATAGTCGAATAGTCCACTGAAAACTATTAAAAAAAAATGCCGTAAAGTTGGAAAATTATGATATTTTTTATTTTTATTTGTACCTGTTCTAATTTGTGAAAAATGTTGAGCACATTAATAATTTCACACGAAAATTTTTAAATGTATCCATGTTGCCTTTCATGCGAGTTTGTATAATTTGACGATTTTATTCCTACAAAGTATGCGACATTGTTTTGCGTATGTAAACAAACCCCACATGTATTTTACTTAAAATAATTTTTTTTAATAAAGAAGAAAGTAAATATGGATAAGAAACTGTTAGTCCCAATTCACACGTTGCAAGTCTTATTGATCAGCTTGCTACTTTATAACGAGAGTGAAGAGAGGAAAATAAACGTTTCTCTCTCACTCTCTCTCGCCTATAAGGTAGCAAGCTGATCAATAAGACTTGCAACGTATGAATTGGCACTTATCGGTTGTGTTATTTAAATTTTTTTTTTCGTATTTAATAATCAGCACATACTTTTTTGCTAAAAAATCCAAAAGAAATAAGTGCAGCTTAATTATTTCGCAATAGTAAAAAAAAGGTGCCAGAAACATTTCGGAACTTCATAGATATTCTGCACAAGTTTTTTTCATATGCGTTTTGACAGCATTTCACGTGAAATGTCGAACAGAGTACCAGGCTTAAGAACAAATTTAGCCAAAAACTTTAGCAAAACAACACGCACATTAAATTTGAAGTTCATGTCCTTTAATAATTAGGAAACTTTTTAACTTTTTTTTCATTTATTAATAAAAAATTTAACATTTTTTTTATCAAATTTTTTTCTTAAGGGATTTTAGAAAATCGTTGTTGTGGATGAGGTTTTTATTTTCAACCGACCCAAACAAATTGTTTTCGTAAATTATACAATATTCGCTAACGCGTAGTGCTAGGGCCAAAATTTGGTTATACCCCTAATGTACATGTTACATTAAATCAGGTCGATGTCAATACAAAATAAAAAAATGTGCACCATTTACACCCTAGAATTCCAGATACATAGTTTTATAAGGACCTTTTTCGCAGGTACAACAAATTGTTCATTAGGGGAAGGATCCGAGATAACATAAGTAGCGCTCAGAGTTCGAAATCGGATTACAAAGGCAGAAAAGGAAACAAAAGCAGCCATAGTCAAGCCATGAAGAACGATAACAACGACTTAAAATGGCGGCGCTATATATAAAATATGAATTTTGGGGCGTAGAAAAAAAATTTATTACTGTTTTAGAAACTTCTTTGGCATATTTTTAATTCTAGGCGGTGCACAGTGGTTGCACATGTTTGAAGTAGAGCGCCAAAAATAGTTAGAATAAAGATATCATCCTGAAATTAACAGAGTATAGTTCTGACAATATTAAAACGAAATCCTGATAAAATGGGCGTAGTCACTTGCCCTTACCGTCCTTCCTATTAATAATTTATTCAGAATGAGTTTCTGGTTTCTCACGAATTGCTTTCTAACTTTCGCTTTCGATAAATTGATATGTTTCAAAGCGAAAACAATTAAACAACAATATTTTTCCTTTTGCTTATAATCCTATTTTGTGTTTTGTCCATTCGTCAGAATATGTTTGCTTTTTTGCGGTGACTGGCACAACTTTTTTTTGTACGGAGGCCGACTAGCTTTAAGGTACAGTTAAGGACATGAGCACTTCCCTCTTAGTTGATTTCGTTTTTAAACTTAACGAGCTTTGCATTCATACCACCAAGAGTTTATAGTTATAGAGGCAGTTGTGAATAGCATTTTAAGATGATGTTAACAAAAGTTGACAAATAAATCTAAGAATTTTTTTCTGTTTCTTCGGTATTTCTTTTAATTTTGATACCAATTGAAATATGAAATATTTAAATATTATATAATTACAGAAATCGAATTACAGCTAAAGGGCATTTTACACTACAATACAAAGTTTAAATTATTTTAACAAAAATGCTTCCCTGATCTTATTATTGTTTGAAAATGTTAAAAAAAACAACTTATCATAACATGTTTGTATTTTCCTTAAAATACGTAAGACTTGTGTGATATTGTGCTTGTTTTCTTCTTCGTAAAACTGCTCTTGGCGGGGAAGCATTATATTTTCCTTGTTTGTCTGCCTTCATGCGTTTCACGACGTAAAACTATTTGGGTTTCAACACAACATTTTTGTTTGGTGCAGAATTAAATATAATTTTATAACTCAGATGGATTACTGGTGGAGTACCGTTTATAAAAGTTTGCCAGACATTTTATTTAAGAATAAGAAAAAGTTGTTTTTGGAAATATTCTTCATACTTTGTTGTTTTTTTTTTTTTAATATTCTTCATTGTGTGATTTGGGCGTGCTAACAAGTTAGCCAACCAAATTTTCTTCATCGTTTAGTTTTAAACATTTCTGCTAAATACCATTTTCACACATAGACAATTTTATGATTATTTTTAAACAATATAATAATGAAAATAATTAAATGACATTCAGCCTTTAATTACAATTTAACACATTTAAAACTCGTAAATTATAAACAAAAAGAATAAAAACAAAAAATGCATACAGGAAACCCCTAAAAAGAATTAAAAGTTAAACTAAAAAAAAAATGGTAATAAAAAAATAAAGAGTGGGTTTTATAGGTTTTTTTTTTGTTAAGAAATTGAAATAGAACAGACAAAAGTAACTAGGAGGGCATTAGAAAGGCGGCATTTTAAAAACAATTAGGTAAAAAATATATTGATAAGAAAATAATATAAAAAAAGGTTTAAAAAAAACCCACATACGACTGAAAACACTCACACAAAATAGAAACTAAAAAACACATTAAACTGAATAAAAAGATTCACCTTTTATTTAAAATAAAAAAATAGTGTTATTTGAATGCCGCAAAAAAGAAAAATAGGCGCGTGTCTAATACTCATATCTAAAGATGCTGATAATGATGATGGCTACAATTTCAGTTTAAAGCCATATGATGGCTTTAATTTGAAAAAAGGAATTAAAATTCATTTCCCTTTAGGAAATTGATAATTTAAAGCAAATGCTTTGCCATTGCCTTTACTCTTAGATAGTTTTTTTTTTTTAGAAAATTAACACTGAAAGTTACAATATGGGTTTTAATAGGTCCTTGACATACCTAAGGAACTAATTAGCTATCAAGTAAAAATATTACACAAAGTCATACACATATTTTTGTTTTTTATTTACCCAGCAAAAAAAGACATGCAAAAGAAGTAGTAAATGCATGGGTTCCGCGGATAATGCACTGGTTCTTTTTAGGTGAAACATGCATGACTTTAACTTTAGCGTTTCATTGGCGAGCATAGGTTCACATTTAGGTGAACGGCTCGTCATTAAAAATATTGCTTAGAACCAATGAAAGTTCAGTGATTAGATCGGGGTTTTCTTTCATTGATCTGGAATATTAACTGAAATGAGTGTGAATGAAAAGCAATGAATCTTTAATGATTTTAATGCGTATTTTTATTGGTTTTTAATTCTTTATGGGAATGTATTATAAATTACATTTTTCCTTTTGTTTTCCCTATGTAGTAGTAAGATTTTGACAACGGCGGGTTAATTTTACATAAACAAAATGCCTGTTGTTTTTGTATTGTTGTAGAGGTAAGCAGAACTATTGAGTAGGCCTTGATATACCCCAGTTGGCCATGCCTTAAAGACAACGTCGAGGACGCGTACAAGACCCATAGTAAATCCCTGACGACATGTTGGCGACAGCCCATGTAAATCGTCGACGACTTTTTCGAACAAAGGGCACTTAAGTCGTAAACGACAATGTGAGCGACATTATTATGCATATTGTCGTTAATGATCATATGGTAACAATGTGGTTAAAGTTGTCACTGGCGACTATATAAACGACTTTTTCTCATAAAGTCGTTAATGCCCGATTAGAGACATTACCTTAATAGTGTCGTTGATGACAATATTATTGACACTATCTACGATTTAGTCGCCGATAGGTAAGTGACAATTAGGGATTAAACGAACACCGATACTGATATATTGGCCGATATATTCAGAATAAGGGGAACGGGTAAATGGGTGTACCTGGAGGATATATTTACTAAAATCTCTTAGGATCTTGATGGGCTGTGAATTCCAACTAGTGAACTTCAGGGCCTTGATGGACTGTGAATTCCAACTAGTGAATTCCAAACTAATGAAATGGCCGATGAGTTTGAGAGACTGGGCTCGAAAATGGCGGATACTGGTTGTGTGGAGACAGTCAGACCTCCAATAGGCTTTTGATTTATAAGGGAATGTGTTCAGAACTTAACATATCGTCGACATAATATGCAAACCTGCTAACTTCCAATAACTTTTAATGGAAACAACAAACTTTTTATATTTCATATGCGCAGCTTGAGAGAAAACCTAAAAATATAGTTGGTTTAACACACTTTAAGACCCAATTTGAAGAAAAACTACATGCTGGTCGACGAGGTGTATCTTTCTCTTCCACACGGCATTAAAATCTCAATTTACTTAAAAAGTGGATTTAGCAGGTTTGCATATTGAGCCTACGATATGGCAATCTAGTCAGCAGGAACATTTATTTTTTATGCTTCTTGTCCTATCAATTCACGTATTCCAATTGCATAATTGAAACACAGCCGTTATAAGTTACAAAATAATTATATTTAACAGGCAGGATTATTTATTTTTTAATTTTTTTTATTATCAAAAATATTGATAATAAAAGCAAAACATCAAGAAATATTAATTTTAAATTACATACAAATTTAAAGCTTTGAATTTTTTTTAGTAGAGGACAACGTAAGCGACCATTGCATGCATTTTGTCGTCAGTGTGGTTTGAAACACGACAAAATGCATGCAATGGTTACTTACGTTGTCCTCAATAAATTATTATTCAAGACAAATTTAAAAAAAATGTCTCCAAAAAAGTCGTAAATACGATTTTTAATACGACAACATACACGTTTTCTTACTTAAGTTGTCGCCATCAATGTTATATAGGCGACAAATTCAAAAATGTTCGGAAGACATCGTTGACGACATTTGCGTCTATAACCATTTGGCCAACTGGGACGAAATATAACAAATTTTAATCATATTAAAATCAAATGTATTTACATATGTATATGTATATTAAAAAAATTTAACTCAATCATTAAAGTCAATTGTATAGCTGACCCGACAGACGTTGTCCTGTCCAAATTAGGAAAAATGTTTGCGTTCAATTTTTTAAATCCGTTTAAAAGATACGAACATTTGAAAGAAAAATTAGTCAAATCGATGGAGCCGTTTTCTGATTTTAGGTAAATCGAAAAAAGTGGGCGGGGGAAAATTTTCTTCTTCCAAATCGGTCAAGCCGTCGTCAGTTATGCGCTTAATAGAAAAAGTGGGCGTAAAAGTAGGCGTGGTACATTTTTCTTTCGATGAAAACGTAAAAGGGATTAATACGAACATTTAAAAGAAAAATTAGTCAAATCGATGGAGGCGTTTTTTGATTGTACTTAAAATAGAAAAAAGTGGGCAGGGCAAAATTTTTGATTGGACCATGGCAATCATTTTAAAGAAAAATTCGTCAAAATCGGTCAAGCCGTTCTCAAGTTATGCGCTTAATAGAAAAAGTGAGCGTAAAAGTAGGCTTACCACGCCTACGATGAAAACTTAAAATGGATTAATACGAACATTTGAAAGAAACATTTTTCAAATCGATGGAGCCGTTTTCTGATTTTAGGTAATTCGAAAAAAGTGGGCGTAAAGTGGGCGGGGCAAAATTTTCTTTTCGTTAATATGGCGATCATTTTAAAGAAAAGCTCGTCCAAATTATATAGATGTCATTGGTGGTGCAATATGAAAATACGCTTGAATATTCTGAAGATTTCCTGAAAATTTCATAAAAATAGGCCCAGCCGTTTTGCAGTCCATACGTTACATACATACACACATCCTGTTATATATATATATATATATATATATATATTTATATATTTATATATATATATATATATATATATATATATATATATTTATATATTTATATATATATATATATATATATATATATATATATATAGATATAGATTCGTCCCCTTTTAATCCTAAAAGAATACCTAGTAATTATAGTGAAAAATTTTAATTCCTACATAAGAGTTGAGTGGGTGCAATGCATGTAATTTTTCATGGGTTCACTTATTTAAAATTTATTCGAATTTTGGAAGGCATTTTTAATTCATTCAAGTAGTTAAGTGCTAAAGAAGTCATGAAAATATCCCTTCTACTTGAACAACTTCCAAAGTTTTTTGCTGGGTATGAATGAAATTTAAGAAAAAGATATTTTTTCTAAAGTTCTCATAAAGTATTTGACGTGTGTTTACTTCCAAAAGATATATCCGCCTTTTCACAACGATCGAGTTTAAATTGCTGTCTGAAACTTGATTTAATTTGTCATAAATGTTGCCACAGAATCATTAAGATTTTCATAGGAAAGTTACAAAATTTATCCAATACCAAAAATCACTTTAACCCTTTAATGACATTTATTACAATCTAGTGATAAAGTTCTTGTTAGTTAACGTGAACAATAGCTTGCCATTATTACAACCGTCCGATAAAATAAAAAATTTAATTTGTGGCAACATTGCTGTACATTGTCTACTTTTTGTTATTTAAAATATGTAGTGGCAACGACCAACTTTCGAATATATCTCAAAAAAAAACAAGCAGTAATTTTTTTATGTGATATTTTTGTTTTTTATGGTAAATTGTTTAAAATTGTGTTAAATTGTTTAACAAGGTTTCGTTATAACGTGCTAAATTCCTATTTAATACTATTGACAAACTGAAGTTTATTGTTGATGGGATAAGCTATTCCTATGCGCATTTCACTGGCTGCTTAGGCCAGATCGTCAGTAAACTTCATCCAAAGGTTTTAGAAAACTAAAGATATTATACAAATAAAACTTTTAAGCGAATAAGAATTATAAATTGTGTTTTTTTTTAAGAATAATAATTTAATTTGACATTAATTTAATTTGACAGTCATTGATTTTACCAAATCTTTAGCAGAAAATATGGCAGCTTCAAATTGTTTAAGTTCACATGCAAAGTAACCATGAGGATTAACCTGTTTTTTGCTTATCAGTCACTTTTTAGTGGCATGAAATTACCCCCCAAGAATTAATTCCCAAAAAAAAAAATTTAATAACCCCCCAAAAATTTGTACAGAAAACAACAGCAGCGATTTTTGGGGGGTTATTTAGGCCCGTTTTCACAACTAACCGATAGCTAAAGGTAGGGTTTCATCGGCCTTATAAAAAGTGTTCCATTATTACAACTTTACTCTAACCTACCAGGTAGGAAGAATCTTAATTTACTTTATCGCTCACTTTAGGTTAAAGTAAAGTTTGAATAATGGAACACTTTTTATAAGGCCGGTTAAAGTCTACTTTTAGCTATCGGTAAGTTGTGAAAATCCCCCAAAAAGTCGTTATGATATAAAGCCCTAAAATATTTTTTGGGGTATTATTTAATTTTTGAATTTAAAAAGCAAATGTAAAAATTGCAATTTATGTCCCGTTATATTTACAACTTGCATTTAGCATTTATGAAAAAATGCCCCAAAATATGCAGTTAATGTGATGTGAACATGGCTAATGCTATTTTTAGGCCTTATTCCCGACCGATGGCCGGCTACGCAGAGAAGCTTAAGTCAGCGAACCCGGTGTTTGTTATACCACAGAGGAGGAAATCCTTATGCCCGACCGAAGTCCGACCATGCCATATATCGCGTTATTCTTAAAACCAAGCCTATACAATTAATTGTATTATATTTTGGGTTCTTATTTCATTTCAGAAATTTGGTTATTATTTTGTTTGCGGTGTTATTTCATTTCATTGGAGGTTTTATTTTATAAGAAATAATACCCCACCCTTAAGAAGGTTATTTTATTTTTTTTAAGTGCAGATCGGTCGGCTTGACCAACTGTACATTAAACAAAGACAAATCGGTCTATGCAAAGTAAAGTTTTTAAATTTTTTTAATAAAAGAAATTTTAACCTTTTAAATAAAACTAAATTCGTTTCGGGATTTTAGTTTAACTAGGATCGCCCGGTGGCCGAAAGTCGACCACTTGACATTTACTTTCGAGAAAACCTGTGCGTTATACAACAAAAACGTACACATTTTAAGAGAACGGAAAAACGCTTTTTAAGCACTTAAATTTAAAACATTAGAAATATATTGTGCATATCTACACACAAATACCTTTAAAACCCTTTTTAATCGGTGAACAATAAGACAAAAAAAATTTTCCCGTATTTATATACATATAAGATATATACTTAATTATGTCTACGAAAATCTGAAAAGACTGTTCTACAATTCCTTCTTTTTTCATAGCATGAATCAGAACAAAATTGTTGATGTAAACACACTAAAGAAAGTCGTTTTAATCAAAAAAAACTTCTACACTTTGAAGAGTTTTAAAATTAAATTCTTATCAGTATGGCCAAAACTTATTAAGAAAAAAAAGGAAGGGGGCTAATTCTGACAGTCGTAATCGAATATTTTTTTGAATTAGACAGCAATTTTATTACTTATTCTTTCAGTCGATACTCAATACCTAAGTTTTTACAACACTGAAAAAATAATTTCGATTCGTTCAGTATCGACTGAAAGAATTAGTAATAAAACTGCTTTCGAATCGAATAAGTATTCGATCACGACTGTCAGAATCAGCCCCCTGGATTTAGTAAAAAAAAATGCAAAAAAAAAGCTAAAAAAAAGTGCTAGAATAAATGCTACAAAAATTTATATAAAAAATATAGATAGATCTTCATTAAAGTAAGGGCCAATAAATTACCTGTCAAATTACCTTTTACAAAAGTTTGTCAGATAATCGACAGGTGAACCCGAACTGTGCACACACATATATTATATTTGTATAAAAATGGAAAAAACTTAAAAATGCTTCATCACGCATGAAAAATGCTAAATTGGCAATACTGCTTCTTATAGACATCGGCTTATATTTGAGTTTTGTTTTCATATAAAGCACAGCTTCAGAAAGAAAATATTAAAATATTTAAATAACAAAAAAAAAAAAAAAAAACTCACTGCACACATGTGTGCAGAGAAAAAACAATTTTCAATATGGTTACCTCAAACAAAACTATTTTAACAACACTTTTTATATATTTTCAGGATAATATAACCATATTATTTTCACCAGCAACCATATCGTCCCCTCAATAAAACAATAGTGTATACGCATGTACACCATTATTTTTTTATTGCATATTTAGAATCTCCATCATTGATTTTATGTCTGGTCAAAATTTCGTCATATTCTACTTCCAAAAAGTGGGTCAAAATGTCAAAATGTTTTCACCAGCAATGTTTTAATTAAACATAACAATTATTTGTTTTTAAGTTAACAATTGAAGCACAGCCGCGAATAACGTTTTAAGTTACAAAATAATAATTTTTCAGGAGAGCAAAAAAACGTTTTTTGACAGGCATCATTATTTGTTTTAAACATTTTTTTTTTTTTATTATTAAAAATAATGATAATAAAAACTTTAATGCAAAAGGATTTTAAAACATTATTCCGCACTGCAAAACCATTTCGGTTTCATCATTTTGTTAGTAACTTGTAATGTTCTTCCACTGACTGACACTTTGTACGCCATTTTGAAGGCGTTAAGGTGCATAGTTTTGGTTGATTTGATGTTTAAACTGTGTAAGAGAGTAAGGTCAACGGTTATATGCAAAAAAACACTTATTGCAAAATGTGGCGTTTACAACGTTATTCGCGGCTGTGCTTCAATTGTCTTTTATCCTTTTCTAAGAAGAACATAAGTGTTAAACATATTTTTGTTATAATTAAACATAACCTGATTGGTTGTGGGTTTTTGATAAGGGACTAATTTAACCATAATATGGTTTCCGATAGCAATAATATGGTCAAATTAACCATAATATCTTTTAACATTTTCATTAAAAATAATTTTTTCGATGGTGACTATTTTCAAACATGTTTTTTTTCTGTGTGCGGCAATGAAAAGTCCATATTAAGGTCGAACAGTTTTTAACGGGGAATTTTTCATATTTTTAATTTGGGTTTCATTAAAAGCTTTCTATCTTTTAATTTATATAAATATGTGTGAGATATCATCGAAATTCGTTAATTCGTTTAAAAGGCCTTTCGATTATGCATGAACTATATTTAGCTACAAATGTCCGCCAAGGCTTTACTTTACCAATGTTCCATGAATCTGGTGCATAAAGTAAGCTGAATTTAAGCGATAACGTGAATCTTTTTTGGCTTTGAGAGCAGCAGTGATTTGTGGCTTCTTTGCATAGACCTGCGGCTTAAGAAAAACGTACAAGAAAAAATGGCCAGTACACATCACTTACATATGGGTAATTCCAAAGTGTTGAACGTGACAGTCGTACGCATCATAAATGCAATAACATTTTAAGCAAAAAATATTTTCACGTTTTCTTAACCCTTAAATTAAAGCACTAAGAAAGCACTGTTATCTATGCTTAAGTTTATAGAGGGGGCGGTTCTAGGTCAATGATAATGGCAAAAGAAGTAGCGGTTCGAACGTGAAAAAAACAGAAGTAGTTTTTTGGCCATGTATAAAAAGGCGTAATTCGGCGGAACCTGGCACAATTTTTTAGTCAAACTACTTTCAGAATTTTACGTAGCAATGTAACATTAAAATGTCTTGGTTTGATTCCAAAATCTTCTGTATGTTCTTTTTTTTAGGCCAAAATCTGGGTCGATACGTGACATTTCGAACGTGAAATTTTTTCCATAATAATTTAGCTGAATAATGATCAAAATAAAAATTTATCGTAAATTCGAATATCATATTTCTCTTTGAACTCTTCCTTAGATTACAGACCATGTAAGAAATTTTTTTTTGGAATAATTTTTATCAAATATCACCTCTTTTCAGGAAGATAAATATTACAGAAAACATACAATAAAACATTCTCACAAATAAGAAATTACGTTTGCACAACTTTGCAGTCTGATTGGTCATCTAAGTGAACAAATTTATAAGTAGATTTATGAAATTAGTAAAATCAAAATATTTCTCTATAACAATATCGTAAAATAATCAGCTTTTAATAACTTTTAAATTTTCGGTCACGGTGTACCTTTTGACGGAAATGCCCATATGAGATCATGCCCTCAAAAGAATGTTTAATGTGCAATGGGCTGTGTACCCTTAGTAAAGTCCAATTGAAACCACTTTGGTGTCCACATCATTTAGTTCATGACAAAGAAAATCGAATTCGACTGTTTTGCTTGTTGACCTTCCTGTTCATACAGAAATGGGCTCTATCGCCGAAGATGATTTTTAGATGAAAATTGGAGCTTTTAAAATTTTAGAACTGAAAAAATTTTGGTATTGTGGATAACATCTGATGTTATAATAGAGCTTTTAAAGTCGTTATCTCTATTAGATTTTAATATGCAATATTTATTTATCAAAACTAACAAATTTTTTGTTCATATTTTACCATGACTCATTATCACAAACGTTCAAAAGCAAAACAAGATCAAAAAACTATAAATCAGACGTAAAAATATCGTACAACACAAAAATCAATTTAAATTGAAACAAACAGAGACAAATAAAAAACTATTTAAATAACTAAACCAAACTAAACTCACCTCAACAGAAGAAAAAAAGATGAGAAGAAAATAAAAGCTGAAAGATCCATTATCTTTACGAGCAGTTAAAATAAAATAAGATCCGTAGGTAAAGTGGCGTCAAAATTCCTCACTAACTCACGCAACAAAAAAAAAAAACACAAAAAAAACAAATGAATCCAACAACAGCAACAAAAAAAAAAACGCAGTTGTTTGGGAAAAAACAGTCAATTAAATATTTTGAAAAAAGTGTCACTGTATTTCAGCGCTCAGGACGGTAAAAGCCAAAAAGAACAAAAAAAAAAAAAAAAAAAAAAAAAAAAAAACACATGGCATTGGGTCAGTAGAAAAATAAGAAACAGAAATAAAATGATTAGAAATTATGTCGCCTAAATCCATTAGGATGTCCATTACACAACTTAAAAATTCATTCATAAAATTTTTAGGACAACTGAAAACTAAAATACTTTTATCGATTTGACAATATTATCTATTATCACCTTAACGAAAATAAAGAGACAACACTGAAAAGCATATCAAATGGAAAAAGGATATAAAGGATAACATACTTACAATTGCAATAGATATGACAGGTAATTTACGACTTTTTAAAAGATGCTCTAAACACAAATTTTATGAATGAATTCTGGTTTTTTTTTTGTTGTTGTTCTCTTTTCTTATACATTAACACTATTATAACCCAAGTGTATATTAAATAAGTTCAATTAAATAAAATATTGCCATAAAGTGTGTATTTTTATGGAATTTTAAAACAATATAAGTTTTAAATATTTTTAAACTTAAACAAAACATAAAGTCCTTGAAAAGTGTTGTTAATAAATAAGAACATTTATTGAAATTTGCTTTTAGGAATTCAAGACAACACAACAATTTGTGAGCATTTAAGAAATACTTTATTATAGTGGACATTTTGTGTATTCTTTTTAGGTAATTTTTAAATTAATAATTTTCAAAGGGTCATACATTTTGTATACATTTTTAAAACCTACACTATGGTAAACATATTTTGGCCAAATAAGATTTTAAATAGAGACCTTCTGCAATCAACGAAAGAAGAGCCAATCGTCCGTCAATTAGCAAGACGGAAATTGAGTTGGATAGATCACATTCTTCGAAAACCAAGCAAAAGCATAACGAGAATGTCCTTAGAATAGAATCCGCAGGGAAACAGACTGCCAGTCAGCCCAAATATGACATGGCGGAGGACCGCTCTATATGAATTAAAAGAAATGAACATATCATTTTAGGAAATCAAAATGATATGTCATGATATATTAAGTTGGAATACTCTTGTAGAAGACCTTTGTTCCCGAGTGGTATAAATAAAGGAAAAAAATAGTTTAGCTTATATAAGTTTATTTTTTAGTCATTTTGATTTTGGAATACACCCTCAAAATGTGTGGTTTGTATACCCTTCGCAACGGTTGGAAATGGTATACTTACGTTTGTCATCCCGTCTATAATTTCTTCAATATTGATCTTAGACCCTATAAAGTACAGTACTTTTTGCTTATAGTCACATCCTTTAGTTACAGCCAAATCGTAGACTATATCACTAATGTCATAATATGCCTAATTCCCATTTAAGCCATTATGAGGCGTAAAAGCGAATTCGGATGGAATCAGTTTATGAAAAAATAAAAAATTAATATTTATTACACCAACAGCAACAAAAATAATCTTGGTACATGTTGCTAATGTGACAATAACGCTTATAATTTTCTTTACTCTTGCCTTTACTAGCCGCTTAAAGATGAAATATATAGAAAATGTGTTTTTTTAAAGCTTAATGGGTTGTAACGTAAATACTTTGTATTAAATTAACTTAATTCGGCAGAAAACAAAGAGAAAATGTGACTAAAAGCGGTAGTCACTATAAACGAAAAGTACTGTGTATAAATTCTGGGTTCTTAAATAAAGCGCGATTGCCCCAAAAATGACGGAGACTAGGTTATAACATATTTATGTCACATATGCTCCTCTAAATTTTTCTATTGAAATTCAGGCTGATCGGCCTAAAAATGGCTGTTATATCAATAAAATATCACAGCTACCTCTTATTTAATCCTTCAAACCCTTGTTGATTTATTCTGTATATCTGATCAACGGCAAGAGCCAAAGTTTTCAAATTAGGTAGAAGCAACTTGATTATCAATAAAAACCTGTTTAAAAAATTGGAAGTATTGTAGAAGTGGGAGTGCCACCTTTAATGCAATTGAAAAATCGATTTCTGTATATCTGAAAATTGAGGAAGTTAAAGTTTTCAAATATTGTACTAATAAATAATAATTTTATATGGAAAATGCCAATAGCAAAACTGTGCAGTTTTGGTACACGTAAAAACACAATATACAACATAAAGTGGGTGTTATTGGATAAGTGGGCGTGGAACCTTCCATACAAATACCAAATAGATCAGTTACAGTAAATGTAACAGAATTGAGTACATTCAGCTTCGATAGCAATACAACACATCCGATCTTGAAAAAATTTACTGAATTAGTTGTTGGGCAGACAAAAGTTTATGCGGTATGAGTACACTTATTAACGTTTGTATAGAAATCATCAGCATAATCGCCCAATTCCCTTCCTACTTATGGGGTTTTAGGTTAAAGGTGCCTAAACGAAGGTTCGTGGACGTCTTGGTCGGGGTATCATTTCAGCAGGTTTGCGAAAGAGATTAAAATAAAAGGTATTTAAAACAAGTGTTCGAAAATAAACACTAAAAATCGCTCCCTAGTGTTTGGTTCGGTATATTAGTGGAAATCACAAACGCTTATAGTTTTGTGTAGTTAATCATTAAAAAAATAACGTTTCGCTGTTTGTCATCTTTGAGCACAAAAATAATACTGTTCTTATCCAACTTAACGAAAAGTTTAGAACATTTAATTCCGTTCGGTTTCTTTTTAATCACAAACTTCATTGTGTTCGGTTCGGCCCACTTTTGGCTGGTAAAAAACCAAAAATTTTTTTCAAATGTGTATTATGTTTTTGAAAAAATTTTTTGGTTTTTTACCAGCCAAAAGTGGGCCGAACCGAACACAATGAAGTTTGCGATTAAAAAGAAACCGAACGGAATTAAATGTTCTAAACTTTTCGAACACAATGAAGTTTGTGGTTAAAAAAAAACCGAACCGAAAACACCAGCAAAATAATTTTACTCAAACAAAACATGTACACAATACACACACAAGCTGTTCGTGCCGTGGTCGTTGCCAAAATTGTTTGTTTATTGTGTAAAAAAAAAGAAACATTGTAGAACAATAATATATAATGTTTGTCTACAGTATCACTACAATTGTTCTGTTTTTTTTACGAAGAACAGAACACTTGAAAATAGTTACGAGCGGTATTAAGGGTTGTGTTCGTCTACACAAACACTAACGCTAAATAATGTTCTGTTTATTTTCGAACACTGTTTAAAACAATGTTTTTAAATTAATTACAAACAGAAACAAGTAAGAGTACCATATTCGGCTATGCCGAATTTTATATACCCTTCACAATAGTGCGAACATAACAGAAATTTATATATACCGCTCTTTAAATATAAATAATTCAACTTTGTGCCACGCCTACATGTCCAATCACGCCCACAATTTGTCGTATGTAGTAAAGATACTTGTGCCTTATTTGGAAACTTTTGCTTCTGGCGTTCTCCAGATATACAGAAATCTATATTGTCTTTGTATGGGAAGTGCCACGCCCAATTGTCCAATCCCGCTCAGCCGATTAACGGTTAACAGAATGAATACCCTACCAGATATACATAAAGAAAAACAACAGCAAAGGATTTTTTCGGTAAAATTAGAGGCAGTCGTGGTTTTTTGCTTATATCGCAGCCATTTGTGGACCGATCAAGCAGAACATCAATAGCAAATAATTCGGGACTACATGTGATATAAATATGTAACTACCAAGTTTCCAACAAATCCGGGGTCTTAGGAAAACCCATTTCAACAGCCAGACGGATATCGATAAATCAACTTCGCTGTAAGTCTAAGATCAATATTGTAGAAATTACAAACGGAATGACTTAGTTAAATATTACATTTACCTCCGGTGAAGGGCATACAAATTTGTGTATATATATATATATATATAGAGATTTAAGCTGTAGATATAATTTTTAAGCTGCATACTTGAGTAAATTGTCGCATAATGTTTTTTAAATAAGCTTAATCTTTTTAAATTTTTTAAATAGTAGTATAAATTCTTCTAACATACTTAGCAGACTTACAAACAAACATTTTGCTCACAAACCTAATAACGAAGAATAGATTTCCATACGTTCCTGTTTAATGCGTTGGTTTTTCAACTTCATAAATTACGTTTTGACAGGTCTTTCCACCGGAGCTTCGGTCGTCCTCTACTACATAGTCATCGGAACTATACTCGAATGATTTTTTTAATGCATGCGGACAACATGGCTAAGCGAGCCCACTCATTTAAGTTTTATCCGTTTAATTACATTACCCGATGTCAGTACTCCGTCACAGTACTCTCGAACTCTTGCTTGCGCAAGTATCGAAGCTTCTGCACTATAAAATAACACGAGCAGTGTAAACGGTTTATATAGAGTAGAAAATAATGGTTGTCGCAAAATAGCTGGATCATCCCAACAGTCACCGGATCCAACACAATCGAATACAAATTCAAAAAAAAAGCATATCCAGCAAAAACTTTCGGAAATTCTGCAGGAAGTGTGGTTGCAAATTCCTTTGGAGTCAACTTTAAAATTGGCGGAGTCGATACCCAACAGACTAGATGCTGTCCTGAATGCATATGGAAATCAAACAAAGTATTAGTCATTAAACTTTTCTTAGTATTTTAAAACTGTAATTTTTTTTTTTTTTTTTGACGCGTTAAGAACGTAGGAAATTTGTTTTTTTCTTGCACCGTTTTATATTGATAAGCAAGATGTACCCTTAGTTTTGACACTCACTGTATATAACACAAAAAATTTTAATTAAACTCGTACTTTCATAACTCTTTGATAATTGAATAGAACAATTATCTGCCCTTGACTTTTTATATTTAAATCGTTAAACTTATCTTAAGTTTATTTACGATTTCCAATCGATAACATATAAAGATATAATCCGATTAAAGTTTTAGATAACACGACTTTCGAATGAATTTTTTGTTAAAAGTTTTGCAAAAACTAATAATGACTTATTTAAAGCGTTAAAAAAACTAATCAATACAATCTCTAAACAATACTTTTAATAACACACTGATTCGTAAATATTATTGAAAACGAAAGTTTCGGATAAGATAATATTGCCCATCTAAATGTCTTTAAATATTTTAATGTATTTCATTATTTTTTTCTCTGTTCACATAAGCAAATACGAATTTATAGATAAAACCTTAACGCACGTGAGATAAGTGAGGGAAAAAATGGCAATGGGAACGAAAATATCAAATCAGTTAAATAATTCTGGCACGTTTTTCTCTTTCTTCTAAAATAAACTTATCGCATTTATAATCAAATATTTACAGATCGATAACCCTAGAGAAGAGATAAGACGACGAAAGTACGAAAAATATATTAAAAACATGTTTTTAGCCACTGTGGGAAGTGATCTGTCAAACTGATAATTGATAAATATTTGTTTGCAGTTTTTTTTTTTTTTTTGAAAAAGGTGTTATCTAACTGTCGTTTTAATGTAACAAATATCTAACTTTAAGTAGTAGCAGAATTTTGTTAAAATTTTGGTTTGTTTACCAACTGCTTCTATTTTGAAATTTGAATATTTATTTGAAATGTGTTTTTGTGTTTTTAATGCCGCAGCCATAAATTTTGAATAAAATTATTTTTTGCATGTCTGTTATCGATAAATGACTGGCATTATCTTGTATATTAGGTATCGCGATCAATGATAAAACTATAAACATTAACACAGGTACATAAATATCTAGGTGATATTTTATGCAATTCTTTATTTATATTTTACGGCATGACGTTTTATTAAAGTTTTATCTTGTTTGCAATGACGTAGCAAATGTTTACCTTTTTTAAATTTTTTTAAATGACAAACACTTTTTGAAAGCTCGTGTACTTAAATACATATTTTATTTATGATTTTACAATATTTTATGAATGTTGTTATAAAATTAAAAAGTTCATGGATTTTGTTCTAACTAAAATGATTTTTTTTTTTTAAATATGTAAAAGTAGATCTAATATAAATTAAATTTGCCATGAGTAATCGATTGGATAATTTAACAAATATTGGTTAATATTTTTGCCCTTTAGTATTGATGATTTGATTGATTGAATTTTGTATTACTTTAAATGAGTCATTGCCATTGCTGGCACTCCTTTTTCGAAAATATTTACCTTGGTTATTTCTAACTCTTTAAAATATTTAAACTTTGTTAAATTCATTCATAAATGAATTAAAAATTCGTCACTAATATTTTCTAAATATTTACACGGTTAAATGGGGGGTTTCGACTTGTAATTTCGGAATTTAGTGGAGATATATATTTTTATTTAAAACTTATTTATGTAAAATTTTGTTTCGGCATTAAACTTGTTAAAATATTCACGGAGAGCAAACGATTTTCCATAATAATTCTATTTAAGGGGTTTTTTTAAGCATAAAATACTTTACGAAAGGATTAGCTGATAAACAAACTGTCATACTACGCTCACTTTCTTACATTTATGAACAGTATCTACGCTTAGGTAATCAGTTATGGGCCACTGCCTCTACCTACAATATTGAACAAATACAAAGGCGCCAAAATAAACAAAGAAACGAATAAAGTTAAAATTACAATTGATATCGAAATATTTAAAGAGTCTTGAACTGCATCCAAATCCTGTAGCTTGAAATATTTAAAGTTATAGTGGCCACATTCGCCTAAGAAAAGGAGATACTGCCAGACTAATCCGAATAAAAGGTCGCTAAACAGCTACACACGTCAACCGTTAACGTGATGGTGCCCTGCACTGGCAGGGCATAAACAAAAGAACTAGAATAAGATTTAAATTATTGTTGTTAGTTCAAATTCAAGAACAGCTTTTACCCCTGTTATTGTTCACACGAAATTTGAGCAAACTTTAAAGAATTCATAATTTTTTTATTACACTTTATCGCTGTGAAAGTACACTACATGCTAATCATAGGTAAGGTTGGGTTAAGAAGGAGGTTGTACCAAGAATGCATCCTCATATCAATACGATATAGATCTAGACCTTTATTGGTCCAGTTGTGAGCTCCTTAAGGACATGGAGATTTAGTTGGATAGTGCTACCACCACATATACGGAAGGGATTAACGTCCGGTATTAAGAAACTCAGTTTCCCGGACGTTACTTCTTAAGGTGTTCAACGTTCCTAAGGAATCCTAAGTCCTACATGACATCGCCGCCGATATGTTGTTCGTCCGATTCTGCTCGTCCAATTTGGTGTAATTAACTGTCTCAAGTTCTGTTCCACCTATAGCGAGTATGTTGGCCCTTTTGCTACCGATTATCTCCGAATGGTCCGGCACCCATATGATACGGATCCTACCGCCCGAGGACAATTCGGTAATGGCCCGCCTGCAGTTGACTTGACCCTATTATTTGATATTGCCTTAATTGCCCTTTGGTTATCGGTTAATATGTTAGCGGCTACCCGCACCATATTCGATTCAATCCATCCCACACATTCCGTAATAGCACCGACTTCCGTCTGGAAGCTAGAGTTGTGATCAGGAAGACGATATAATATCTCGTCTTTGCCCATTGTATTCCCCAGTTTAGAGCCGTCCATCTAGCAACAAATCCCCACATGCGTTTGACCTAAAGTTTCAATCGACCATGATCCCCTATCAGGTATCATTATCTCGCCGTTTCCCACAATTTCCGTCTCTGGTATTTGGTCAGGCATGTCCGATGAACGTGTGTATCCAGTCAATGTATCTAATATGCACTGATAACATGCCCTGTAGTTGCCTATGTATAATTCGCCGAGAGTGCAGAGTCTTTCGACCGCCAGTGCCGCCTCGTACCTCACCTTAGTTTTGTTGGAGGGGGGGCATATCCAGCAGTGTCTCCAGAGCCTTGTTTGATGTAGTGCTAATCATAAATATTTCAGGTTTTATATATTTATTTTAATGTTGGCCATAAGCCAAACCTAGAAACATAAGCTTTGGCATATAAGTATGTCCACGAGAGATAGGGAGACGCTAACGAAGTAGCGGTTAAATATCTAGTTTGCTTGCTTGTTTCTTGTATTTTATTTAGTTTTCTTTTCACCCACATACAATTTTTATGTCAATAAACTTTTTTTTTGACGAATTAAAAGAAAAGTAAATCATGTCTTTTGAGCACAAACAGAACACATTTATATGTAAATATTCGTAAAAGTATGTTGTATTATGTTTAAAAAAAGCCACAAAAAAATGTTACAAGTTGTTACAAAAAATAAAACAAATAAAAGAAATGAAATACCTAAAACAATACTAAAGAGACTTTAAAAAAACGAAAATCATGTCAAGAAGTGTTTGTCATTCACAATGTTTGCCAATGTTATGTTTTTTTCTCTTTTTGAGGAATTCTAGACCTTAACAGTGTTGCCATAAGTAGGGGAAAATCCCTATGTGTAGGTATTTTCGATACTTTAATAGAAGCATATTGAAAATCGGACAGATTTTTCAGAATCTCCAAAATGTAGGGATTTTTCGTCATATCGTATATTTTATTGTCCAAAACGTTTAAATTTGTTCCTCTAAAATAGCTTCAAAATATATTTCCAGAGTTGTTTGTGGATTTAAAAGTTGGCGATACTAAGATGTATGTATATGTTTTTTTCTAAGTTATCATTCAATAGGTGTGATCCCGTACTTCTTGGGTAAAGTTCGGTAAAATGAGAGTAAACAAAAATTTCCCTCACTAATATATGTACCTACAAAAATGTACAAAAGTACGTGAACAATAAAAAACCAAATTTCTGCTCCAAAAGAAAATGTTCATATGCAATTTTGGACGTCATTTTATTGTTTGGTAGCAAACGGTGTAGAGAAGAAAGAGGGGTAGAAAAATAGATATGATTTCTGTTTTCTTTTCCTCTTTCTTCTCTACACCGTTTGCTACCAAACAAAAAATGACGTCCAAAATTGGACGTCATAAAATTCATCATGTGCAAGAAGAAGAATATTGTTTTCTTAAAATCTCTCCCACCTTCCCAAACTTTGAGAATGGGAACACTTTTCGGTAAGATTGGGATCCCGCGGGCTCTCAACGTTGAGTATGGGAGCACACCTAATGTTAAAAGACTTAATTGAATTTAATTTAAAGCACATACATATGCATTATTTTTATTAGTTTTGTACAAATTATCTCGCAGCTTAAATATGCACATTCGAATAAAATTAATTTTTTATAACTAAAGGTTTTTTTCTATTTTATTGATAATAAGGCGTAGGGATTTTTGTAGGGGAAATTTTTTCAACGTGTAGGGAAAAATCTGATTTTTTTTAGCATGTGTAGGTATTTTTTCGAAAAATCCACTGGCAACACTGGACCTCAATATCAAAGTCACTAATAGAATGAGTGAACAGAGCTTTCCTGTAACTCTAGTTATTCGCTGTAGCCATTTGTTTACTTAGGCGAACGCAACTCTTGTTGCATTGACGTATTGTCAATGTAACTAACGATACAGTGATGACAACTTATGACGTTGTTGTTTAAAAAAAAAAAAATTTTTTTTGTTGTTTTTAATTTTTTTTTAAGTGTTGTTTTAAAAATATGATGTAGGTGAGGAGTTTTTTCTTTCGGTTCTATTACAGATTTTTTTTGATGTTTAACCGCCTGAACAAAATTGTGATGACAACAAAATATTAACACTTATTTAATGATTTGTTTTGGTTGAATGTTTTATTTGTTTGCAGTGGAGAACAAATCTAGAGACGAATTTAAATAAAGTAATCGGTATTCAGCAGTATTGTTAAGTATCTTCCCTGCAAATAATAGGACCAGTCCAAACACGCGTGTAAAGAGTAGCCCACAAGGGACCAGGACCAGTCCAAAAGTAACCCAAACGTATGGAAAAACATGGTATATTTAACATTACGATGTCCTAGGGCAGGACCATATAAACCACCTTTGAGCTACTTAGGAGTAGTTTTAAAACTACTCCATGGTATACTCAAGAGGATTAGTTTTGAAGTCGTTTAAAAACGAAAGCATGTCGGTAAAAAACGAAGACATGTCGTCTCACTACAAAAACTTTTTAACAATGACATGCTACATGCTTGCATTACATGGGACCAGTCCAAAGAGTAGTCCATTTTATCAAAATGGATCAGGTGGTCCAATTTTATTTGCAGGGTTATGTCTATTGACGTAATTATTCGAAAGCTGATAACAGCAAAGCTGTATTATTTCGCTAAGTTATGACAAAAATATAGTAACTGTAGCTCATACCGTTCTCCAGATATACCCTGCAGATAACGAGACTAGTCCATACATGCATGTAGAGAGTAGTCCATAAAGGAGTAGGAGTACTCCAAAACTACTTCAAATATATGGGGAAAAGGTGGTACATTTAACATTACGATGTCCTAGGAGGGTACCATATAACCCACCGAAGTAGTCCCTAAACTACTCCATGGAGTACTAAAGTGGGTTAGTTTTACTCCAGCATTTTTCTTTTTCATTTTTTACTAATCGCCTTTTATGGTGTGTACTGTAGTCTATTATTGCTATTATTAAATATATTTACTTGGTATTTTTAATTTTTTACCCTTTTCCACAAATTTCACAAACTTTCACTTTTAAATAAACAATTAATAATGGACACCATCAGGGCTACCAATGTGTAATACTGTAAACTATAGAAAATTATACATCATGCAGTTGTTGGCAGCACTGCATGTTAATATCTTATAACATGGTCCATACAGTACATTGGACCATGTTGTAAGTAGTCCATTTAAGCCACAATGGACCACGTAGTCCAATATTATCTATAGGGTACACTCATAAAATTATTACAGTGACTGCCCTAAAGGGAAGCGAACTGACACCAAAGTAGTCCCGTGATAGGTCTTTGGTGGTAGAGACCAGTTCTAGTTCTAGGGTTGTCATTGGAGGGGTTCAGATGGTACCATTTGACCAGTCACACGTCTATTCTCAATGAATTTGTAAAGTGCAAGTTACTACAGTGTAGTATTGTTTCAATACAATGTTTCACACCACCGATGAAGACTATACTGTAATTCATACCTTTTTCTACCTTTTTGTTCTTCATATACCAGTTAAATGATTGGTTATTCTTTCACTGGTAATGAGTTGTATCTTTTTGTACTTGTTCTATTTCCCAAATCCCAGGACTAGTATGTTGGAGCAATTTATAACAATTCCCGCAGGGCGATTGTGGGTTATTAAATTCGTTTTCCGATCTGTTAAAATTGTATATATATATAGTTATTTTACGAATAACTTTATTTTTTCCATTTTTGTTTGTTATTCAAAAAACAAACTACCAAAATTATTAATTTTTGCCGTATTTATTTTGTTATGTAGTTTGATTTTTGTCGGTCAAAATATATTTTTTAAAAGTAAAAACCTTTAAATTTTACGGAATATGCTGTTTAATAAATAAAAAATTAATGTAAAATTCATTTATTTTAAATGAAATGTAAATGATCCGTTTTTTAAATTAATTTCAAGTTATTTAAAATGAATTATCGTTTGAAACTACCCTAGAGGGAAGCGAACTGACACCAAAGTAGTCCAGTGATAGGTCTTTGATAGAAGAGACCGGTTCTAGTTTAAACACTTTCTATGATAAGACCTATCACTTTTACATGGGGTTGTCATTGGAGGGGGTCAATTGACCAGTCACAAATCTATTCTCAATGGACGTGTTTAGTGACAGTTACTAAAATGTAGTATTATTTCAATACGATTTAGTATTATTTCAATAAATCAAGTCCAAGAATTAAATGCAAGAGCCAAATTTTAGAGAGTCCCAAAAAAATTTATCACACCACCGGTGAAGACTGTACTGTAATTCATTACTTTTTCTAACTTTTCGTTCTCCATAAACCAGTAACATGATTAGTTCTCCTTTCACTGGTCATGAGTTCTTTCTTTTTGTACCTGTTCTATTTTCACAACTCCCAGGACCAGTCTGTGGGACCAATTGACAAAAATTTCCCGCAGGGTAACTACATAAAATATTTTGAGTGTACAGAAGTCTATAATGTCTCTGTATGGGAAGTGCCTCGCCCACTTCATTAATTCCGTCCATATTTTGTAGGATGTTGTGTATTGATAGCCAAGATGCTTGTACCTAATTTGGTTACTTTGGATCTAGCCGTTCTCCAGATAAAAAAAAAACACAACAAGGGATTTATGGGTAAAATTAGAGACATTCATGGTTTTTTGCTCATATATCAGCCATTTGCGGACCGACCAGGCTGAATTTCAGTATAAAACTTTAACCAAGCCTACATCATTTATGGCGTCCTCCGAAAACCCATTTCAACAGCCAGATTGCTATCGTTAAATCAACAGAGTATTTATGCTTTATAGCGCCTGAGATCAATATTGAAAGTTTACAAACGGACTGACAAACTTTTATATACCCTTTCCACCTGTGCTAAAGGATATAAAAATTTATGAAAACTTCGAATTAATTACGGTAGGATAATTGTATGAGGGTTAGCAGAAATCATGCCCTTTTCTCATTGTTGTCTAAGGCTCATGCCTATAAAAGCGTGTGTACTGAATTTCATTAAATTATCTTTAAAATTGTTTTGTATGCTAAAAGTGAACGGAAATTGTTAATTGAACTCAGAGAGCGACCCGGAGTCAATCGGTATAGTAAAAGATGGGTCCAGCATTAATCGAAGCCACACCACTCACACTTATTGACTCACCCGCTACTGATAAATAAGCTCGCTACTATAAAAGTTTTTATTATTATGTTATTCGATATATATTGCAGAAGTCGAATTTTGCGCCCAGTTGTGTAACAACGTTTTTACTTTAATATTACTTCAAAAGATTTTTATTTTTGCAAATTTTAATACGGAACTGTTTTTGTATTCTGTTTCACGAAACCTTGGAAATCCATTACGGACACGATTTTCAAACCATTTATCTTATTTTTGAAAATAGAACACAATATATTTCCAATATTAATATCAATAAGGATCTCATTTTAAAAGTAAAACTTGGTAATCGAATACTCACTCATATTCTAAAACACTAGAAAATAATAACGGAAATTTTAAAAGTAAATATAACGAGGTAAAGGGCAGACGTTTAGCATTTGCCGGTGAAATGCATAAAAACATATGTCCGGCCTTTACACCGGAACTAGCAAAATTCAAGCAAAAAAAGAAAAAAAATCCAAAATCATTTTTTTAAAGAAATATTTCATACCTTTTTTTTTATTAGTTGTTAAATAAACAAAAATAAAGAAAACGCCAAAACAAAATTTTTAGTCATTCGACTTGTTAAACTTTTCAATGAACTATTTAAAGTTATTTTAATTTTGTACCTCGCTGCAGATGGATCCACAAACGCAACAACAGCAACAACAAGAGCAATTGCACCAACAACAACAACAGCAAAGATATCAACAAGTACAACAATCCCCTGAAAGATATCATACACATTTATTGGATAAAATTAAAACGGAAAATAATGTTCCAGAGCATTTAAATCATACAAATGCTAATACGGTTATAGAAAAACAAACGCAGGTTGAACCCCAGCAACAACCCCAACAATTAACTACTCAACATCATTCACAACAGCAGCAGCAACTACCGCCTGTTTCTCAACAGCAAACCCAACAAAATCCTACCACCATTATACAAACACAACAATCACAACCCATTAACGCTGTAATACAAACCCAAAACAGTCAACCCCAACAACAACAGCAGCAACAACCATCCCAGCAACAACAACCTAGTCAGGAAGAATATGTGCCCATACCAAGAACACAACAACGGAGATTTATAACAACAACGGGAGAGTTGTAAGTTCAAATTTATTTCAAACATGTTGTAAAAAGTACTTTTTTAAAAGGTTATTGTTATAAAAAAAATCACTTTTTGCACTTTAAAATCCATTTAAACAAAGGTTTAGCTTTGTTGAAAAAAGGTACATTTACAAAAGAAGTCCTTATATATCTGTGGCATTTTGACAAAACATTTTAAGTCGAATTTAAAAAGTTGAAAAAAATTTTGTTAATCATACGAATTTTCATTCAAAAAACATTTTTGTTTAAGTTTTTAAAATTTTGTATTATAAACGAAATTTTTCTTTAATTTTGGTTTATTTATTATTTATAAAAGTGATTTTTTCACCGAGTTTTTTAAAAAAACTTTTTTGCTATCTTTTCTTGACTTAAGATGTTTTGTCAAAATGCCACAGATATTAAAAGTACCTTATTTCTCACAAATGGTCCATTTCTAACAATATGCCTTTTCTCCCACAACAATGTGCAAACATTTTTAATGAAACTATATTTTATGTCCTACATGTATATAGAGTCCATCGTGATGCCGAAGATCCTGAAACTGTAAGCGAATTCCAACGTCAACGTCATTCACCCACCGAGTATGTACAAATGGCTCCACGCAATGAGGAACACCAACCTCCACCAGGTACCACTGTCTATACTTACACTACCAATGAAAATGGCCAGCCAATTATATGCACTACCGATGCATCAGGAGGCACTATTAAACTGGAGTCAATGGATAAAGAACAGGTACAAAATGAAGCTTCTCAACAACAGCAACTCCAGCAGCAGCAACACCACCAACAATGTCCTACGCCTAATGGCAATTATGCCGAATCAATGGTCGTCCCTGCATCTGTTCTACATCATCAAAATCCCCATAATTTATCCAGTACAGGTCAAGACACCATACCACATCCCACCCATTTGTTACGTTTTGAGGAAGACAATCGTTTTAGCCATACGCTCAATGATAATGGACCGGCCACATTATACTATGAAACATCTGTAATTGATCCACATGCCCACCCCAATGAATCAAAAACTTTTACAGATTTGGGCAGTGCTCACTATTTGAACTATTCGTCCACGTCATCGTATCAGTTGAGTCAAAATAATACCATCTACAGTGTTTCGCCGGCACCAAATCAATTGATAAGCAAGAATGATCCCAGCTTAAATATACTTCGGCAACCAGTGCAATATCAGTCGATGGCTCTTTTTGATTCGGCCCCAGTAAGTGAACAGAGTCTATGGCCAACGTCTGGAGTCGAATATTCCAATATGGGCTTTGTAAGTAGAACATAAGTCTAAAGATCCATTCCTTATATACAAAAACATCAAGAAATTTATGTTCATTTAACTCTCTCTATCTTTATTCTCTTCCCTCATTCATTAATTATTAAACAAATCGTTATGAAATTTGTTTTCTAATATAGAATTATCATCAGCAGGTGGTTGAGGAATATCCGGCGGGAAATATTTCCGCAAGCTCTTGGGGCCCCACAAGTTCCATAACACATTACGAAGCTCCACCTCCTATGGCGGTCAAATGTGAACAATGCAATTCTCCTTTGGGTATTAAAGCCAATGGTTATTGTCCTTCTTGTTACGGTAGTCCTATACGTCAAAATGTTAGGGCTGGACCCAGACAAGCCAAGCCCAAGGCTTCTGCAGCTGCCGCCAATAACAGACGGACTGGTGTAACTTGTGCGAACTGTCAGACGAATTCTACAACATTGTGGCGCCGCAACAATGATGGCAATCCGGTTTGTAATGCTTGTGGCCTGTATTACAAACTTCATAATATGAATCGTCCTCTATCGATGAAAAAGGAAGGCATACAAAAACGTAAACGTAAACCAAAGAATAGTGGTGTACCGCCCATGAGACCTCAATTACCTAGTAAGTTTTCATGCTTATGTTTTTGATAGATCAGAAAAATCTTATTCTTTCTTTCGATTTATGTTTTCTAGGCTTACCACCGGGAGGCGGTAATCTAATGGTGCATTCCAACGGTCCACTGTATCCCTCACAAGTTCAAACAATAGGCCTGCCTTTAAATGCTCAACCTTCTAATTCAGCTGACTTGCAAGACATGACGACAACAACTACACGTTCAGTATCTATTGGTCATCCCGATATGACTTTGAATATGTCAAGGCCTCATGTGACATCAGATAGCCATTCACCTTATAGTAATCCACCTTCACAGAGTCAATCACCTCATTTACCTAGTACAGCGAATTTTAAGTAAGTAGTTGTCTTTAATATTTATACTTCGAATTTTGAAAAGTTTTCACAAATTATAGAATAACTGATAGTGAATCGAATTGTAATATTAATGTTAAACAAGCATTTGCATGTTTTTGTCTTTAAAGCGAAATTCTTTAGCTCAAAAGTTTAAGAATGAAGCACACTTGCTTAGAAATATACAAAGCCCCGCTTTGTCAATGCTTGAAATGCTGATTTTAAAATTTCTGACTCTATATTAGAATTTTAAGCAGATTTCTTTGAAGTTTATTTATTGAATTATAATAAAGAATACATATTATATATAGAATATATAGACAGACCCTTGACCAGTGTGAGGGTTGCAGGTTTTATTCTTACTACATTGGGCTGAAGATCTACGTTACTATTGGTTAGTAAATTAAGTTAGAATAATACCCGCAATAAGTTTAGTAGCAGGCAAAACATAGTCTGCTCATAAGTCCCAATTTGCACTATGGATATTTATTACCAGACAGTAAGGAAGCGGCGCTTTATGTGTTACATACTTTACTTTTTTCTCTCTCGCCTACAAACTTCGTCTGTCCGGCAAGAAATTCCCATAGTATAAATTGGGACTAACAGAGTCCGTTAAACCGAAATACCTAGTGTTTACTTTATTTATAGTTTATATGTCTTAGTTTTTTTTTTCAATTTTTTTCCGCTCTTTTTGAGCGTGTTGCAAACTGGCCGCTAATTTTCATCATTCAACCGTCAACCACAAATCATTTTGTGGTTAACTGATGGCTGTCACTCAAGTTCGATTGTATGTACCTGGATTTACAGGTCGAGATTGAACAGTATTTTAACCATTCCAACTGGTTCTTATATTTCTTGGAAGGCTAGAGTCGAATATGAACTCAGTTTTCTCTTATCACGTCAAAAACATAAGAATCAGGTGGAACTGAAAAAAACTTTTAATATGTCTACCTGTGTTATTTTTTATTTTATAGTTTTTTGCGGCCCTCCGCTTTGTAGGAGGTGACAGCCAGTTATCAAAAACTTTTTAAACGAATTTATTATTCCTAATTAAATTTCAACATCTAATTTATATATCGAGCGCTTTTATTGAAAAAGCGCTATCGACAATTATTATAAAAACGTGTTCACTGACTAAACTTTCATTTCTCATTTTAAATTAAAAAAGTGCTATCTGCCCAGTAAAAACTTCGCTTACCTTTTCAAAATGAAAAGCTTCTTTAACGAATTATTTTGTAGCTTTGTCCTATAACTACATCTATAACAACTTCTTTAACTACTTTTTTCTGGATGTATGTAGGTAAAAAAATAATGACTTACTTTTGAATGCGTTCATTGTGGGACATCCCTTGTAAAATTCATTGGTTCTTTCAGTAGAATTGTAAGTAGTGCTCTTATGTTTTTCTGTTACACAGTGCAACACGAAGAAAAAATAACTATACTCGGACACCACTACGTGATAAAAGACCAAAAAAAGAAAGACCCGTGTCTCCCAGTTTTGCCCAAAGTCATGCACTTTTCTTTTTATGGGCCACCAAAGATTTGGGGCCTCGGTGGCACTTTTGCAAAAAAGTGATAATTTTCTCAGGCTCATATCTTGCAAACCGTTCGGAATTTTGATTTACCCTCTGAGCAAAAATTGTGAACATATAAAATCAGAAAAACTTCATCTTCAAGATCAAAATCTCAAAAACTTTAAAAAATTCGAATTTTTTTTACCTTTTTTCCCCTGTTCAGGTCTATAGGTAGCAAACTGTTCAAAATTCAAGGAAACAATCAGCCACAAAAATGTACCTAAGATCTCAGTGAACAACTTTTAAAAACATATAAACTTCCTAGGAATGATTCTAAGCACCGTTTAGTTAGCCGCAAAAGCGGGTAAATCAAAATCACGAACGGTTTGCAAGATATGAGCCTGAGAAAATTATCACTTTTTACAAAAATGACACCGAGGCCCCAAATCTTTGGAGGCCCATAAAAAAGTGCATGACTTTGGGCAAAACTGGGAGACACGGGTCTTTTTTTTTGGTATTTTATCACGTAGTGGTGTTTGTATATGGTTATTATGCCATGACTAAAAAATTACACACATTATTTTGTAGGCAAAGTTTTTACTGGGTGCATTAAAAAATATTTGTGGTTATAAAAAAATAATAAAAGTTGTTTTTACAAAATAGAGACACTAAGGTCATAACTTTTTTTTAACAAAATCTCTTTATCCCATAAAGCTACAAAACTTGCAACGCGAACTTAAACTTGACTATTGGTAGACTAAATGCGCCAAACGGTTTTGAAAAGTTAGCTCGGGTTTCCGAAATATCGGCCCCTAAAATTTTTGAATTTTTTGAAAAGGCGTTGAGTATAAGTCAAAAAAAAAATATACTAACAGTTCTTTTGAGCTAAAAGACTAATTAAAATGTCTTCAGTAGAATTGTATGGCGATTCTTTGCTTAGGGTTTATTAACCCTCTAACACTCAAAATAAGGGGTCATTTTTGTCCTTTTTATTAACTTCCCCACAAAAGTATACTAAAGCGGCACTTTAGAGGGTTGAAATGCTCTACGAATATTTTCTGCATCAAATTTTGCTAGGATCTTCTAGGATCTTCAAAACATCGTACATTGTATGTAAAACCAAAATAAACACTAAATATTGCTCCTTAGTGTTCGGTTCGGCAGATTTGTGGAAACACAAATGCTATTAGTGTTTGTGTAGAAAATCATTAAAATAATAACGTTTCCTTGTGTTTCATCTTTCGACCACAAAAATAATACTATTTTTTTCCAACTCAACAAAAGATGAGAAGATTTAATTCCGTTAGTTTTTTTTTAACCACAAACTTCATTGTGTTCGGTTTGACGCATTAATGTTCGTCCCTTTTGGCTGGTAAAAAAACCAAAAAATTTTTACTTTTACACAAACAAAACATATACACAATTCACACACAAGCTGTTCGTGCTGCGGTCGTTGCAAAAAATTTTTGTTTGTTCATTTCTTTATCAATGTAAAAAAAAAATCATTATAGAACATTAAAAATTGTAATATATTTTAATTTAAATATAATGTTTGTCTACAGTATCACAAAAATTGTTTTGTTTTAAACGAGGAACAGTACACTATATAATGTTCGGCTCTTTCTTGAAAATAGTTACGAATGGTATTAAGGGTGGTGTTCGTCTACACAAACACTAAACAAATTAATATTGTTCCTGGGTGTACGAGCCGAACGCTAAGTAATGTACTGTTTATTTTCGAACACTGGTTTAAGTACGAACTATTTTACATATAATTGCGCTGCTGATTTACTCACCGAGTGTTTAAGAAATCGCAAATGGGCCCTTTTTTATTTTAATTAAGAGACGATTAAAACTGAAAAACAATTTTCGTTGAACTAATGATCAGAAAAGCAAACGTCACATAGTAGATCGAGAAGGCGTTAAAAAATCCTTAACTTCTGATTGGACTTTAATTTCAATACGAAATTTCTATTGTTTTGTAGATGGGACTTCGGAGTTTTTTTCTATTAAACGTAAAAATCAACAGATAAGGAAAAAAGTTATGGAGGGCTTACAATAAATTTAAATTTTTAGTAGTGAAGCGAAGTAAAGTGTTAAAACAAGTTAAAAAAGGTTTATAACTAATCCTGTTAACAATTTTCTAACTTGCATTTATCAGACAATGTTAAACTTTGGCCCCAGTAAACTTTGTAGTCCTAGAGTTAGTAGTGTACATAAAAATTATCTGGTATTGGCTAAAATTTAGCTAAGATAGAAGAGTTTTTATAAAAAAGTCTATGGCGGCGCTTATACGATGTTTATTTATATTGTCTTCCCAACACTTTTTCTGAATATACTAACCGCCTATCTGCATTCCTTAAGGCGGCTCCCACAAGAAGTTTAAAACTTTATGAAATTGTTGTTTTATGAAATTGTTAAAACTTAATCCCTACGGCTCCTATACGGATCTAATGTATGACAGATTGTTCATCTCCAACATTTGTGTTAAAAATACCAACTCGCATCTCATTGCCTTTCAAAATATAAATTTTTTTGGAAAACTTTTGTATCTATAAATTTTGCCCAAAATACACTGTACAATAATTTCGAAATTTTTCTTAAATTACGTGGTTCTGACATTTTATTTAAGGGGGTTTAAGTTTCACCCATTTGGCCTGATCATGCAGCATATTGGTGTATTTCACAATATTGAAAATTGAATTAGAGTGACCACTTTTTCTAAAATTTAGACAAATAATATTTACAGATTTCTTTTTAAAACTTGATCCAACAACTCATGGTAAATTGGATACAATCATTATTTATTTTTTGTACATCAAACAGAGTCAAGCTTGTATTTTAAAGTATTTCAGCTGCATAGATTCCAAGAAAAGCACATTCATAATTTAAAAAATTTAAAGGCTTTTTCTAATCTACAGACAAGATTTTATTAACAAACATAAAATTTTCAATCTTACAGAGTGCCACCAATTGAAGTGCCCCGAACAACACAGAGCAGTGAAATACCCACTAGTGTTATAACGCGCACTGGACTACCAGAACGTACATCGAATAATTAAAGTTAAAAAAAAAACTATATATTTATGTCAAGATATTCTTGTTGCTGAGTGCAAAATTATCAAAGAATTTACAGTGTGATGTCTCAAGATCGACCACCGAAGAAACTATTGAAACTATATAATGTTTTCGTACCAGGCGGATGTCCTTTTAAAAGAATTCAATGCTCTCTTAAGGAAAAAGTGATGTGAACTGAAGAAAGATGCCCGTTAAGGGAGAGATTACACGGTATATGCATGCAAACAAATTTATAATTACAAAATTATTTTGAAAGGAAATCATTAATGGTCGATTTCACCAATTTATTTCAATATCAATTTATGTTTAAAATTCGTTTTTCATGTGAAATAAAAATAAAATTATACGCAAAACTATATTTAAATATGAATTGATATTTCAATTGAATTGGTGAAATTGGCCATTAAAAAGCTATAAAATAATTTATATTTAAATCAAAACTTTTTGTTAAAGGGGCTGAGTATCTAAATATGTACATATATTATATATATTTAAAAAATTTAACAATCTAACGGGCCTGTTCTGAAAATCACGTGCTTTTGAAATCACACGTGTGATTTTGTGGTGTTTTGAAAGTCATACCGTTGTTGTGTTTCTCGGTGTGCTTTCTGCAATTAAAGATCATACCAAAACAAACAAAAACGGGACGCTAAAATATCACACGTGTGATTTTAGAAGGCACATGTGGTTTGAGTAAAAGTGATTTGCAGAACAGGCCTGTATGTATTTGCAAAGGAAGACATTTAAAACTTTCGTTTAAATAAAACCCAGTTTATTATTATTTTTTATATGAATTATTTTAAGTTTAAAAATTTAATTTCATAAAATCGTATTTTTAATAAATGATTTATTATGTATTGGTAATAATTAAATTAATCAAATTATTATAAATGATTTGTAAAATTAGTTAAATTTTGTTTAGTTAGTAAATAAATTATGTATTGTATATTTTTATAAAAACCCAAAGATTAACAATTTGTAAATTAATAAAAAAAAAATTAACTTAAATAAAATAAATGAGTTATAAGCCAAATTAAGCACTAATGACGACATAATTTATTAATTTAAAAAGAAAAAGCGTAAGTTAAGAAGAACATTTTTAGTTGGAGGAGTGTTGTTTTGTTTAAGTGTCCAAAAAACAGTGGTTTGGAAGTGAATTTCTTTTTTCAAAATTATATTTACTAACGCGCAATTGTTGCATCTTAAAATTTTATTTTAATTATCGATCTTAAAATATAAAAACATCTTATACATATAGTACACTAGCATAACCCGGTGTGCTTCGCTACACTGCTTTAACCACTTCTTCAGTTGAGAGATATTTAATATATGCATTCTATGGGAGGTATTTCCGCCCTGAGCCTACCCGCTTTATTTTTATTTTCAAAAGTGTAGTATACCATAAGAGTGACTTCTACAAAGTTTGAACATGCTTACTATAACAGTTCTTAAGTTATACGATATTAAACATTGGCGTCCTATGGGGGGAACCACTTCCCCCGCTGCTATTTTGTTTCAATTTTGGGGCTCAAAAGATTAAACTACCAAAAGTTCAATAAAATGTGTGCAGCGGCTCTTAAGATATGCGATATTTAATATTTGCATTCAATGGAGGGTACCAATTCCCCTGCCCCTATCGAAAAAATAAGTAGCCTATTTTATTTTTAGGGCTTACGTGATGTTATTGTAAAAGTTTCAGGAAAATCGGTTCAGTAGTTTAGGAGTCTATAAGCCAACAAACAAAGAAACAAACATACAAACATTTTTCATTTTTATATAAGACTAGCTTAACCCGTTGCGCTTCGCTACACTGCTTCAACCACCTTTGAAGACTTTCCCTTTAATAGATATTTATTTTTATTTTCAAAAGTGTAGTATACCATAAGAGTGACTTCTACAAAGTTTGAACATTCTTACTATAACAGTTCTTAAGATAAGAGATATTAAACATCGTCGTTCTATGGGGGTTACCATTTCCCCCCCTGCTATATTATTTCAATTTTGGCGCTTAGAATATCCTACTACCAAAAGTTCAACAAAATGCGTGAAGCAGCTCTTATTAATATTTCTATGTATGAGGGGCACTGCTCCTACTCTGTCTACCCCGCCCATTTTTATATTGACATTTATAGTTTACCATAACAGTAGCTTTAACCACGTTTGAAGACTCCCTTTAATAGTTCTTCAGTTGAGCAATATTTACTATATATGCATCATACGGGAGGTGTTTGCCCCTGCGCTTTGACGTTTTATTTTCAATAGTGTAGTATACCATAAGAGTGACTTCCACAAAGTTTGAACATTCTAACTACAACAGTTCTTAAGATATGCGATATTAAACATTGGCGCCCTATGGTGGGTACCACTTCCCCCGCTGCTATTTTGTTTAAATTTTGGGGCTCACAAGATCCTACTACCAAAAGTTCAACAAATTGCTTGCAGCGGCTCTTATTAATATTGCTATCTATGAGGGGTACTGCTCCTCCTCTGTCTACCCCGCCCATTTTTATATTGAAATTTATAGTTTACCATAGTAGTAGCTGTAACCACGTTTGAAGACTCTCCCTTTAATAGTTCTTCTGTTGAGCGATATTTAATTTATGCATCCTATGGAAGGTATTTCCCCCCTTGCGCCTACCCGCTTTATTTTTATTTTCAAAAGTGTAGTATACCATAAGAGAGACTTCTGCAAAGTTTGAACATTCTCACTATAAAAGTTCTTAAGATATGCGATATTAACCATTGGCGTGCTATGGGGGGTACCACTTCCCCCGCTGCTATTTTATTTCAATTTTGGGGCTCTGAAGATCCTACTACCAAAAGTTCAACAAAATGCGTGCAGCGGCTCTTAATTATATTTCTATCTATGAGGGGTACTGCTCCTCCCCTGTCAACCCCGCCCATTTTTATATTGAAATTTATATTTTACCATAATAGTAGCTTTAACCACGTTTGAAGACTGTCCCTTTAATAGTTCTTCAGTTGAGCGATATTTAATATATGCATCCTATGGGAGGTATTTCCCCCCTGCGCCTACCGCTTTATTTTTATTCTCAAAAGTGTGGTATACCATAAGAGTGACTTCTACAAAGTTTGAACATTCTCACTATAACAGTTCTTAAGATATGCTATATTTAACATTGGCGTCCTATGGGGGGAACCACTTCCCCCGCTACTATTTTATTTAAATTTTGGGTCTTAGGAGATCCTACTACCAAAAGTTCAACAAAATGCGTGCAGCGGCTCTTAAGATATGCGATATTTAATATTGGCATCCAATGGGGGGAACCAATTCCCCTGCCCCTATCGAAAAAATAAGTAGCCTATTTTATTTTTAGGGCTCACGTGATGTATCTGTAAAAATTTCAGGAAAATCGGTTCAGTAGTTTAGGAGTCTATAAGCCAACAAACAAACAAACAAACAAACAAACAAACAAACAAACACACAAACAAACATACAAACATTTTTCATTTTTATATGTATATATAGATATAAAAATATTATATATAATATATATTATCTTCTCTATTATATAAAAATAAGTTGTGTTTTCCTTCCTGACGCTATAACTCCAGAACGCACGAACCGATTTCCACGGTTTTGCATTCGTTGGAAAGGTATCGGGCTCCGTGAGGTTTATAGCATATAAAATTGTTCCCCGCCCACTTTTACGCCCACTTTTTCTATTAAGCACATAACTTGAGGACGGCTTGACCGATTTGGACGACTTTTTTCTTTAAAGTGATCGCCATGGTGCAACTTAGGTTTATACGGAAAGAAAATTGCTCCCGCCCACTTTTACGCCCACTTTTATCGATTTACCTTAAATCAGAAAACGGCTCCATCGATTTGAATAATTTTTCTTTCAAATGTTCGTATCAATGCATTTTAAGTTTCCATCGAAAGAAAAATTTACCACGCCGACTTTTACGCCCACTTTTTCTATTAAGCACATAACTTGAGGATGGCTTGACCGAATTGGACAATTTTTTCTTTAAAGTGATCACCATGGTCCAACTTAGGTTTATACGGAAAGAAAATTGTTCCCCGCCCATTTTTACGCCCACTTTTTTCGATTTACCTAAAATCAGAAAACGGCTCCATCGATTTGACTTATTTTTCTTTCAAATGTTTATCAATGCATTTTAAGTTTCCATCAAAAGAAAAATTTACCACGCCTACTTTTACGCCTACTACGAAACAATCGAAGCCGATTTGGAGGTACGATGATTTGTTGGCAGATGATTTTTGGCAAACACTTCCAGTGATACCACGATCAACGCCCGCCGATGAATTAAATGCATGTTTGAAGTCGTCTGCTTTGTGAAAACACGTTAGGAAGCTCAAATTGACTCTGAAAATGCGGGTCGAGCTGCAAAACAATCAATCTCGAGACGTATTTTCCAAACAATTGCTGGACATAGGAAACGACAAAATCCCGGTGGATATTTGAATTTCTGCCGGTTCACCGAATCAAAGTCCGAACTCATCCGAAAGGTGTTTTCAAACATTACACAAAATTACAGAAATCATGATTTGTTGAGCGTACGTTGATGTGGACGAACTGAATTTTAAGATTCAAAGTGAAATCGCTGGCAAATTGGAGACATACAAATCAGTAGATTCCATTACTTCTTAAAACGACGTCGTCAACTATCCAATCGAACTCCCTGGGATTACCCGGATTACCTCCTTATACATTCAAACTAAAAGTTGGATCGGTAATCATAATGGTACGAAATATAAACCAACCACGTCTTTGTAATGGCACCCGACTTACGGTAAAAAAACTGATGAATAACGTCATCGAAGCAACAATGCATAAAGGAAAGTACAAGGGAGAAAATGTTTTGATACCTCGGATCCCAATGATTCCAACCGACATGGCATTCAATTTTAACGCTTGCAGTTAGTTTCAAGTAAGGCTCGCATATGCAATGACAATCAACAAACCAGACAACCAAACAAAAAATGTTGTATTTTACAAAGCATTGCAATTAAAAAATTATGATATCCTAGCAAAGCAACCGAATAAGTTTTACTTTTTTTTACTGTTTACCTGAATATTGATCTTATCAACTAAAATGTAAATAGAATACTATAAGATTCACAGCATATATATACAAACATATGTACAAACGAAATGTTACATAAAACGAAGCCATCTGGTGGCGAAACGGAGTTCGCCGGGTTTGCTAGTATAGACTAATATCAAAAATGGAGGTTAAAAGAAAATTTGGACTGTTCGTACAGTGGCTCTCATCGAAAGTCGGGCAAAGAAGAAAAAACAAGAATGTGATTTTATTAACTGTTATAATTTAGCAATTTAATTTTTATTTGAATTGGAAACTTATAAGTTGACATGCAATTAAACAATTAACGTTGAAGGAAAGAAATATCGTTATTTACAACTTATCGGAAGGAAAAACGGACCGTGAAATTGCAAATATTTTAAGAAAATAAGTCAACAGTCCATGACATAATTAATCGATACAAAGAAAGAACGAATAGAAAAAATATAAAATAAGCATCGAGTGGCACCAAAAAAAAGCTAAGCTCTAGAGAAAACAATTTTGAGTTCGGGAAGTACACACAGAAAAAATGTTTGCCAAGAATTGTTCAATTAAAAAATTAATTGATGTACATTAATTTTTACAATTAATTTTTTGTTTGCTGCAATTAATTTTTTTAATAAAAACACAAAAATTTAAATGTTTGTGCATATGTTTTGATTTTTTTTAATTTTTGCAATTAATTTTTTAATTGACTAAATTTGTGTGGCATGACTCGAAAATACAAATCCGTTAATTGATATGATCAATTCTTTTGCAGGGGCAAATTTGGTAAAAAATTTAATTGTCTGAACGAATTGTTTAATTAAAGTCGATTTTCTATTTCTTCTGTGCAAAGATAAACCTTTCAGTCTGTGTTCCAAAACGCTACACCCGGGGAAAAAACATGTTTAAATATGGTCACCTTTAACAAAACATATTATGGTTGAATTAGTCTTCCATCAAGAAGCCACAACCATATTTTGGTTGCCTCTGAACATGTTTTGGTCAAAAATAACTGAAACAATGTATAACACTTATAAAAGCATGGTTGGTTTTCAATCATAGTATGTTGCTCTTGGAAAAGAGAAAAATATTATTGTTAATTTTAAAACAAATTATTGTCATATTTAACCGTAACATGTTTAGATAAGGTGACCATACGTACTCTTTTTTAGAGGACAATCATCTATTTTAACTGGCTGTCATCTATAAAATTTGTGTCCTTTTTTATCATCTTTTTGCATAATCTGTTCTCTTTGTCCTCTTTATTTTTAAAAACATGACCAATATTTGAAGCACAGCCGCGAATAACGTTGTAAGCGCCACATTTTGCAAATACTGTTTTTTAGCAGATAACCGTTAACCTTACTCTCTTCCACAGTTTAAACATCAAATCAACCAAAACTATGCACCTTAACGCCTTCAAAATGGCATACAAAGTGTCAGCCAGTGGAAGAACATTGCAAGTTTCTAACAAAATGATTAAACCGAAATGGTCTTGCAGTGCGGAATAATGTTTTAAAAGCCTTTTGCATAAAAGTTTTTATTGTCATAATTTTTAATAATAGAAAAAAAAAATTTTTTAAAGCAAATGATGATGCCTGTCAAAAAACGTTTTGTTGCTCTCCTGAAAAATTATTATTTTGTAACTTAAAACGTTATTTACTGCTGTGCTTCATTTGTGAATGTTATTTTTGGCCTAAATTTATTCAATGTAAATAAAATTTAATTTTTAATAACAATATTTGCTTTTACTTTAACAAATTAAAATAAATTTTATTTCACGGCGATCACCCACCGTGTTTGTAAAATATGTAAAAAATCTTGAAGTCAAATAACTTTTTTCCTTTATGCCCTCTTTTTTTATTTTCAAAATCTGGTCGCCTTAGTTTAGAGGCAACCATAATATGGTTGTGGCTTCCTGATGGAGGACTTATTTAACCATAATATGGTTGTCGGTGACAACAATATGGTTTTATTATCCATTATGTGTTTAAAATTTTATTCAAAAATAGTTTTGTTGCAGGTGACCATATTTAAACACGTTTTTTCTCTGCGTGTATTGTTAAAACAAACTATGGAAAAGATATTCATGCTGAATTCATAAAGGCAACCATAATATGGTTGTGGCTTCTTGATGTAGGACTTATTCAACCATAATATGTTTGTCGGTGACAATAAAATGGTTATATTAACCATAATATGTTTAAAATTTTATATAAAAATAGTTTTGTTGGAGGTAACCATATTTAAACATGTTTTTTCTCTGCGTGTAATTAATGGTGTTTTATTTTTTACAAAAAAATGTGACATTTTATTTAAAAAAATGCAATTTGGTGTCTGTTTCTTAAAACGTTTTTGTTTTATTCTAAAAAAACTAACACTTTTCGGGAGCAAAATTTTCAAGAAACAGATACAAAATTGCATTTTTTTAAAATAAAATGTCACATTTTTTTGTAGAAAAGAAAACACCATAAAACAAAATATGGAAAAGATATTCATGCTGAAACTTTAAGCGAAAAAAATATAAAGGCATGGCTGGTTAACGCACGCGAGTATATGGCAAAGGATTAATCATTTTGGTCCAATATTGTGGTGTGGGTATGAAAATTTCACAATATTTTAAATCTGCGATGTCATTTCAATGTATGCTTTAAGAAAACATGGATGAAATTTTAGTAAAATAAGTGCTTATATATTTTATGCGTAATTTCATTTCGAGAAATAATTATTATCTACATATACATGGGCTAGATTACTTTACCAAAGCAATGTATTAGTTAGCGATGAGATTTTCATGCACTAAAAAAATCGAAAATATGCACTATAAAAATAAAAATTATGCACTAAAAACTTAAAAATTTTAAAATAAAAAAGCGATTTTTTAATTTTATTGAAATAAAAAAAAATAGTTAATTATTATTCAAAAGTACAAATTTTAGAAATTGATTTTGTTTTAAATGTAATTTTCTTTGCGAACGTTAACGTGTGACATCGTGGGATTGGCTGTTAATTTAATTTTGGATTTTTTGTTAAATTTTTTTGGCCATTCTTCCTTCTACATTGTTAATTTTACTTGCCGCAATATCAATTAATTTGTGATGACTATTAATGCCCGTAATTTCAACAAACATATACCTAGTCGTGTTCGTACCTAACAGTTTTCTTAACCTATCCTGTAACACTTTTTTGATTATTTTAACGTAAATTTTCCCTACGCGAATAAACTATCGAATATCGATGATGTAAAATACATTATAATTTTACCCGTAGGTAAGAAATACGTTTTAAAATTATGAAAACCATAGATATCTATACACGGCTAGATATCTATTTGTAGAAATTACGGGCATAAGTGAAGACCTTTTGTTGAAATCTTGTATTTTAGGCAGAGCTACATGGAAATTTTTTGAAGAACTTTTTTTATAATATGAAAATTAAAAAAAAATCACTTAAAAATGCTAAAATATGCATTTAAAACCTAAATATGCAAAAATATGCATTTTAACCCAAAAATTGCAACAATATGCAAAAACAAATCGATGCCATTTTAACGCAAATTTAATGATTTGGAAAGATAATTAGTCGACATCGATCTCAGACTATTGACAAAAAACATGCATTTGCATGGAAATCGCATCCCTAGTTATTAGAAAGAGAACCGCCCTTGCCTCTTTTAGGACCAGTATGTTTTAAAGAAATTGTATTAATATTAACAATTTTTTTTTTTTTGTTCAACCACCTTCCGTATACGACCACTGTTTTCTGCAATAAAGTAAAAATTGTACGCATATGAGAAGTGAATAAATGACTGAGTGCATTCTTTGGTGATGGCGATCGCTGGGCGATATTTCATTGTCAACAGTTTTGGCAGCAACTAAATTGAACCAAATTAATTTTAATGACCCTTTTTCGCCTCAGTTGGGATCAAGGATTTACGCCAAAACAAAGCACACAACAACTTATTTTGCCCTGTTGTTGTTGTTTTTTATATTTATATTTTTGGTGTTGTTGTTGTTGTTGGAGAAACAATAAAAAACAGCTAAATAGCAATTTGGTGTCATCGCTTAAAAGCCTTCTTTTTAGCCGTCTTAAAGTTTTAAAAGTAAAATATTCTTTAAAAAAAAATATTTGTTGTTCTTTATTTTTTGGTGGGGTTTTTTTTTGTTTGCTTTTGTTGCTGTTCTGCATTCTTTTGTTTCTTACTCAGCTTAAGTAGCAAGCAAAGCTCCACTAACTCTACAGCTGAGTTGGGTTTTGAACTCATAACGCCACTTAAAATCAACTTTGCCCACCACCAACAAAGCCAACAACAAAAGCCTTAAAATCTCAGTTTTGGTTATATATTTTTTTTAGTTTTTTCAAACTTTTTTGAATTGTTTTCATTTTAATGGCCTGTTAACAACCGTGGCACTCTAAACACAAAAAGGTTTTATTTGAATCCCCCTCCTACCGCCCTCTTCTTCCTTGAACACTGATCGGTTCATTTTGGGAATCCACATCCAAAAAAAAAATTTTTTTGTTTAATTTGTTAATTTTTTTGTGATGTTTTCGTTTGGCGTACGCTCGATCAATTAGGCAAACTTGTTTTACGATCGTTTTTATTAAAGTCTGATGTTTTTTTTTGTAAGGTGACGTGAAGAAGCGTTGTTTGTTATTCGTTTTAAGTTAAGCCGACTTTGCGCCGTATTCTTGCAGTGCTTCATTTATAAGTTTCTAAATTGTAGTCTGTATTTATACCCTTGAGACTCTTTTAACAGCTTTTCGTTGTTTATTTAAAGAAAAATATTCGTCTGCTTGATATCCATCTAAAAATATCGAAATATTTTATTGCAAGTCCACAAGCACTACTCCCTCTATTCTCCTTCCTATAAACTATTTTCCTTGTTCCAACACATTGCAATGCATTAGTGGGAATCCTCCCCTGCCCTTCTAAAATTCTAAAATCATAAATTCGGTTTTTGAAGACTGTCCCGATTACATATTTACCAGATCACTTAAAAATCTTTTTAAAAGAGGGCTATGAGTACACATGAGTGTTCCACCCAATGTATGTGTGTGTGTGTATGCAGAGTTTCATTATTACATTTATACGTACACACATATTTAGTCATTATGCCCATGCAAAAATTGTGGAATTTTTAAGAGTTGTATGAGGCTTTGTGTGTCATTTTGACGTTAAAAATTGATGACATAATGATTTGATTTTGTCAACATAGTTGACATATTTCAAAATAACAACGTTATTTAAAAATGTGGAAAAGTATATGAACAAAAATGTTAAGATTAGCTGGAATTTGATTTTCTCATCAATAATAAAAAGTAAGTAAATTTAAAGCTCACAATAAAAAACACTGACTGTGCTACACAAGAAAAATGCAGGGGTTCCCACATACCAATTCTGTTTTGTTGGAGCCCACAGATTTCGGAAGTACCAAAAAATTTTTTTTGTCACTCCGCCTTGTGCTTTTTTTCGCGAAATTTTGATAACGAATTTGTCATTTAGAAACAGATTTTACAAATTTTTTGTTTGACTGAAAAGACGATTTACCTTTCAATAACAATCGTTTCTTTTTAAATCGGTTAGGAAGCATTAGAAGTATTTTTCAGTTAATAAACATTGACTTTATGGTTTTTGGAGTCTGTAATTTTTAGATCACCGTTTTTTTTTTTACAAAGAGAAAGTGATTGAGGAAAAAAGCGCCGGTTTAAAATTCTGCTTTAGGCATAAAAATAAGGGCTTTTTTAATTTAATTTAAGTCGTTTATGTTCAAAAGCCATTTATCTTTCCAGGCGCGACACAGTAGGATGGATTAATCGCAAAAAAGTGGTTATTAATCCAAATTTCCTAAACTACTGGTCGGATTTCAAAATGATGTATTAATGACTCGTAGAGGAGGATATAGGCTTTAAGGAAAATGAAGCTTGTGTGCACCCTGTGAGAACGCAAGGTGAGATACAGGGTGTCAAAATTTACTAACTCGGGTTATGTGAACTTTTTAAAGCTTGTAACTTGTGATTTAAATAAATGAAAAAAAATCTTAGTTTATTATTAAAAAATATGTCACACAAATTATAAAAAATAGTTTTTAATTAATATTTCTTTTATACTCTACCCGCCCGCTCAAGAATGTGGACAAGTGAGCAGATTTTATATGCAGATTTTATTTGCATGAAAATTATACTGAAAATACTTTTTCAAAATTATTTGTTTCATAATTCATAAAAAATATTAAAATCTCAAAGAAATAAATACTTGACCTCGGGCTTGAGTATTTATTTCTTTGAGATTCTAAATATAAAGAAAAGGTCAAATAAAAAACACCAGCTTTTTTTAAATATAAAAATCTTGCAAAATTTCAAAAATTGATACGAAATCTTGATCTGAAAGTTTCTTATGAACTTTTAAATAATACAAAGAAACGATAAAAAAGTTTTAAGGTTTTCTCAATGAAACCCCTTAATTTTTTGCAGGTGATCATATTTGTCAAAAGAGTGGCACAGAGTCACTCCTAGAGGGGTAAAATGTTGGACCAATCCCCATTAATTTCCTTCCCGATATTTTTCCTAAGCACATTAAATTTCATAAGCTTAAGGAATGAGGAGAGGTGTGTGCAAGTTAAATTTTAAAATTTGTAACCGCGTTAACATATGTTTTGTTAAGTGGGTAACATCATTCTGTTAACATAACAGAATGTGTCTAGGGCTATAATTCACTGGATCAATCGTTTAATTCACTCGATTAAACTTGTAATTAAAACTGATTTAATTTTTGATTAAAGGCTCAGTTAGTCTTTACTTTCTGTTCTGTTACGAATCAGCTGATTTGTTTTTGTAATTACAAAACCT